>OW028651.1:5000000-7500000 GCA_932294365.1 Diachrysia chrysitis | reverse complement strand
GGATGTTATTGTAATGCCCTTTAAAAAGAGACATATTTATAGATATTCTAGAAAGAGTTTATTTTGGTCCTATAACCAGACAGAACAAAAAAATATTTCCAAGTATCAGACTTGGAAATATTTTTTTGTTCTGTCTGGTTATAGGTACATATCAATACATTTTCAACCCGTGATTGAGATTGTGTGTGTATATCATGATGTGTGTGATTTCTTCGTTATTATTCCACTTTGATCCTTTAGGCCCAACTCCTGTACAATGTTAATATATTACATGATATAATTTATTTATTATGTACAATTTAAAAAAAATTACAAACTTAGCTATATATACACTTAAAACGAAAGTAAATTCTTAACTAACGAAAAATATAAATTAATTTTTATTTTACTTAAAATAAGTTACTTAAATTATTTAAAGGAAAATTAAAATTCACTTAGTGAGAAAACAAAAATAATATTACGTGATTAAATTTAAATCGATTATAAAACATTCGTATTAAATTCATCGAATCTGATCGATAAAAACGATGCTTGTAACTGTGTTAGGTAAATAATATTAAAATGTTGTTCGTGACCGGGCCACTCTATTGATGTCGCTAATTAATTGAGAACACTACTGAGTGTGGCGGTGGATCGTTCTGATTTATATCGCTCTAAACTGTAAGCGAACTACACTCGGCTTATGTCATTAATAATTTTTAATTATTGTTTGTTGATACTCATAAACCAACTAGTATACGTTGAGTATCCGTTCTTATGTTATTTAGGTAATATAATCATAAGTAATAGGTAATGCAATCTAGTTTCACATTTTATGAAATTATGATAATTGAACTACTCAACTAAAACTAAGCTCCCAAACTAAATCAGTTGTTTTTAATTTCTTATTGTTTAAGTCAGTAACTTGCTTATATATTTGCAATCCGGACCAGCCCTCCTAGAAAAGTGACATTTCGACAAGCGTTCAAGTGTATGCAAGTGACAAGTCCAAGTTACGTGACTTATCGAACAGAAATGTCATTTCCATATATTTAATGTCTTTTAAGCGATTTCTATCATCGTTAACGCTTGTCGAAATGACAATTGTCTAGAGCTTTCCTCATATCGATACGTGCAAGATTCAAAAAACAATCGATGTTAAATAAAACTTAAAACATTATTGATGAACTTTCCTTTTGTACCACACGTAAAAGGCTTCGAGTGTTATAAATAACAATAACTGTAGATAAAAGTTGTATGTTGCCTTTTGTAATGTGGCCTACATAAGAATATGGCGGTACATAACGACAGCTGCGTTTTATGAAATTTAAATAAATAATATTTTCTTTATATCAGTGGTGTATTGTTGTGAGACAGTAACGGTGGCCACACACGAGCCACTCGTCCGACACTCTTTACGGGCCGCGTCATCGGTCTGAAGCTTCTTTACGATACACGACTTTTATTTATTTCAAAACGTTTATTTTAGACTTCTTCTACGTCTTACTAATAAAATAGTTTAAAGTACGTATATACATTATAACACTCACACAAAATGATATTTTTATTTACTAAAATAATTATTTATGTACCTATTATTTTATCTCATTTAATACTTATTCATAAGTTAAGGAAGAAGAAAAATGGGCATTATTATAATTTTTTTAATTATTTTTACAGAGCACAAACATTTTTACATTTATTAGTTTTGTATTATTACGTAGTTCATAAAAAATCGGATGTTATAAAGAAACGTAGAATCCGAGCAGCTTGTGGACAACGAGCATACCTACAGCGCTTCATTGTTCTCTATGTTATTTGTTCTGTGTGATAAGAGCTGCCTACTTCAGCTCCAAATGTATGAACCGGAACACATCATTTATTACAACGAACTCGAACATATCCACTTACATAGGTGCAATCAATTGTATTCTTTGCACTTATTGTTGTTTTAGGAGTCGTTTAGACATTACTTTCTACATATATTTCTATTTTTATCTAAAGAATATTTTACGAAAAACGAGAAAATCACTGAAGCTAATATTAGGGTTTAATAATACAATATATTTTTATACAACACGTTTTATGTCTGATAGGTGATTCGCGTATTAAAGTAATGTTTTAACCATCATAGAAAGCTACGGTACAATTTGATAAATAACTATAGTTGAGCAGGCAGTAATCATTCAGTATAAATACGCTAAAATAAATCGTTTCAAATTACACACTTTTATTTAGGACAAAAACTTGATAATAGGATCAACTAGTTCGTAGCGTGCTATAATGTTATTATATAGAGTTTAATAATTGGGGTCGTTGGTCAAAAATAGCTTCGTGCCCGCCTAGCCTATGGCAGGCTGAGGCAATTGCCATAGGCTAGGCCGTTGACAAATATGGCAAAACTGTTATGACTGTAATAAGTTCTGTTATAGGATGGTGTGACTGTAAGTCCTAGAATAAACTTTTGAACTTAAAACCTTTAGATTATGTGCAGGTTAGGTTTTTGTATGCTGATTTATGGATACGATTAATAACCTTCTAAATAATTGCTTTCAGTTTTATACATTATACCTATATTTTCTGAATCACATATAACGTCACATTTTAAATCTTAACATTTGGATATCTATATATGGTGCAAAATTTTAGAACATAGTTATGTATTTAACCTGTAGGTATAGCAATCTACAAATTTAAACCCTAGAAGGTATGGGAATGTGAACGTGTCGGTATGTCAAGTGTCTATGGTAGAGGTGTAGTCTGATAGCAGACCTCTAAGGATATTTATAAATGTTACATTTATATTTTAATGAACAATAATAGCCTTATTACTGGTGCAATATTACTTCGCAGCAATGCGCGGCGGTCACGACACTGCGCAGCGCAGCGTGCCCGCTACT
The DNA here is from genome assembly GCA_932294365.1 of Diachrysia chrysitis. Taxonomy (NCBI): domain Eukaryota; kingdom Metazoa; phylum Arthropoda; class Insecta; order Lepidoptera; family Noctuidae; genus Diachrysia; species Diachrysia chrysitis. Next base: position 7,497,121 of record OW028651.1, on the reverse strand, counting down.
AATACGGCTCGTTTGCGCGCGCGCCGGCACGACCCGCGCCATTACCCAATAAAATTAATTTCACTTAATGCTCATCGATTATTGAATATAATAATCGTATAGTTCGGTGTTTCGGCGGTTCGTGATGGATCGCCGGCGCGGACCCCCCGCGCTCGCCGACACGATCTACTGACGATCGCCGTGCAAGCCTTGTTTGCCGATATACAACCTCGCCTTATTACTTCATGACAAACTTTATGTTAACATCGCAAACTGCAAATATCAATAAAAATTCAAACTTAAGTAATATAGTGCCATTTATGTCATTTACTTAACATTTATCGGTAAGTTTTGATTGGTTTTATGATGAATGAAATGTTGATGGTGCTGTGATGTAGTGGGTTGCTTTCCTTATAGTAATAATCGCTACATTCGCCTTCGATATTTTTAATTATAATCAGACAAGAGCAATGCTACCAATAAGAAGGGCAAGATAAACATCTGATGAAATTTAAACTGGAATAAATTGTATACAGTTCCAATTTCAAATTATTGCAATGTAGTAAAACGTAAAGTTGTAGATACGAATATCTAATTCGACCGCAATATTAGTACCTGTTTCGTACATGAAGGATGTTCAACATATCGACTAACATCTACGTTGAGAAGAAAGGCAATGCATTAAATTTATTAAATATTTTCTGAAGGTGAATCGTGAATATCAACGACACGAGGAATATATGTATTCAAAATGTGTATTCCAATAAATCAGCAGTCAGACCAGCGTACGTAGCACATTCACTACAAGCACCCGATGAAACGGATTGAATAATTACTGTACAAGGCACAACATAAATAGAGGTAGATAAAAACGGGTAACGACAGGATAGAATGGTAGCCATCCAACACCGCGCAGTCAGCGGCAGATCGGCGCAGTAATGGCCAGCCTTGTAGCCCATCCATAACGAATTTCTTATTCATCGATATTAATACGGGTACATGACAACCGTCCGCCGCTGTACAAATGAGCGAAGCCGCTCACGGCGGATTATATTTATGTGAACACAGTCTGATCCGCAATTAGTACCGCCAGCAACAAAACTAGTTGTCTCGTAGTTTACAAACAATGCACGTGTCCACTGATAGATGACTCGACAACTTGATATATGACGCTATCGACTACCGACAAGTGTTTTAAAAACCGGAGGTTTGTTTACGAACTTATACCTACATATACAATTGATGTACTTGTGTTCTTGAATTAAAAACTATCTCGAATTATTTCGAACATCATTATAGTAAATTACTTACATTTCTACTTGGGTTTGATCGAGCTAATTTTACCCGAACTGATAGCAAACCTACAAAGGTTTTTGCTTACAATAATATAATAATAATACTAGCCTATTAATGTCCCACTGCTGGGCACAGGCCTCTTCTCATATAGAGACACGAGCATTGATCACCACGATTGCTAATAGCGGGTTGACAATTTCGGATTCTAATTTTTGGAACCTAGGAAACATTGTAAGGGACAATGTTTTTCTTCCGGTTTTTGTTTACTAAGTACTTATCCCAAAGCAACCACACTAAAAAGGCACAACAGGAGATTTTTAAATAACTGGCAATTGGGCTGACTGGACCACAGGGTCATATAGAAGGGCACCCAACGCCATCACTTGGTGGTTAGATGTGTATTCCTAGCTTTAACACAAGTTACTCATTCCCAAGGTGTTACAAAAATTTGATTTGAATTTATTCAAAAAATAGAAGATTAGTTCATTAAATTAGCTTGGGAACAGGATGCAAAAGAAGAGGACAAACCTTACTGCTGTATTAAGAATAAAAATTAAACCAACGTTTAAACTTGAAAATTGGAACATCCCGTAATCCCAACAGAAGCTAAAGGACCTAATTGTGTTTAATTGACTATACTTGTAAATTAATAATTCAGCGGTTGCGTCTGACCCTGCGTTTGATCTCATAATGTGCTTACTCGGGAAGACGTATCGACCTCATTAAGACCCAACACACGGTTACTTAATCGATATTCGACAGTTTAAACATTTTATTTCACTTCATGATGCTCATGTTTTTAAAAGTCTCGGCTTGGGTTACCGTTGAATATTAAATAATTAGACGTTTGCGCAATCTGTTTTAAATTATTTTTTATTTTTCTGATATAATGTATTTTCAACATGTTTGACGGTATATCTAGTTTCAAAAGAGTTGCCGTTTGCGTTTAAATTAAAACTTGTATAAAATTAAGAAATAGCGCGTAAGATAAACTTTATACATGACTTAGGTACTTGATACTCCTGTAACAAAATTTTTTTTATAGTACTTCATTACATTCCATTGGTCAAATGTCTTCTGAAATTTATTTCTTAAAATGGCAATTGCGCTGTTCTTGAATAAATGTATTTATAAATTGATAATTATTGCATAAACTTTAAGGTCTTCCTAATGCTCGTAGGTTGAGCGATATGCGTACCTTGCCCACAGCGATTGCTAATTGAAGTTACTGATGAGTTCTTATGAAGCCATATCTTATTACCAATTATATAGATCTATTTAAAGATAAGTACTATACATCCATACTAATATTATAAATGCGAAAGTAACTCTGTATTTCTGTTATACTTTCACGACTAAACCGCTGCACAGATCTTAATTAAATTTTGCACGTAGTAAGTATGAAACGCAAGAAATAATATATGAAAAAAATTAGAAACGTGTATATTCGAATTTTTGGAAACACAACCCTTAAGAAAGTGAAATGAAAAATCTCATAAGAAGTAAAAATATTGAAATCAGACGTGGGAAACAATCCAAGAGTCCTTAAAAATTCGCTCTTTGAATAGGTAATTATTTTGCACAGACGAAGTCGCGGGGATCAGCTAGTACATTATAAATTAAATAAATAAAATGAAGTGGGTAGAAATCCTTAAAGTATATTTACTATATACCGATGAGATTTCTAAATATTGAATGTCAATTTGAAAATTGGAATATATAATTTGTCATTAGTAGGTAGTTAATGCGATGACGTTCCTTATCAGCTACATTAGAATTACGTAGCGCCTTGTCCGCGACCGTATTTAGTTTCACCACTTAAGTATACGTTGTAATGAACCAAATTTAAGATTACTTTCACCAGATGAATATCTAAATATTTAAAACGCGATAAAATATAGTTTTAATGACTACCCTGAATGTATTTTATTAACCACGGGAAGCCAGTAGAGCCGTGGTTTGAGTTCACTTCCACCTGATACAGATTACAAATATTACACATAAGTTTTCTTTTATTGCCTCTAGCATTTTTATTTCAGATTTAAATTAATTGAACGCAAACAAGGCGCAGTTTATGACTCAAAAATATGTGTCGTGTAACATCTTAAATTAAACTGGCTAATGGAGATTAGTTTGAGGAGTTTTAGCATAATTTAAAGTACGTTCACATTAAATTTATTTTCATAATTTTAACTGCCGTAGCGCTCGTAACATTGTTTTAATAAGATATGCATTGGGTTGATCATAGCTTTATTGGGCTGCTAACAAGTTGCTTCCAAGGGAATGTGATTTATAAGATTGTGTTAACTAGAAACATGTTCAGTTTTTAATGACGATTGGAGCTACGCCAATCATATCGTTGGTAGTTTCCATTATACTGGAAAATTACCAACAGTATCTACTTACTTTTTTGCTCTTTAGCAGGCTCTTACAATATTGTTTTTTGTCAATTTCAAAAGATAATTTTATAGAGCTTGTAGAAGAGAATGTAATTAGACCTTGATTTTTCTCTTAATCAATTTTTGCATGAAATAAGTTGCTACGCACGTAGCATTACTTACCACATTTGTATCTAACTAGTCAAAGAAGTATTTATAGCTGAGTTTTTTTTGTTTTACAGACATAAAGTTCTATATAGACGTGTTCGTAGCTACTAACTGTGTAGAAACCAATTTATACATAGCGTTAGGCTTCGCTAAATTTCTTATTTTTACCAACTGTTTTAAGGGCCATATCCAAATCTATATAATTTATGATGACAACGTTCTAACGCGCTTATTAGACCGCCCGTCTCAATTTATTCACCCGACTAAAATAATTACGCATGTAACTTACAAATGTAACATTCTCCGTGATATATTTATTACCTTAAACACGTTCATATTCTGTGTCGCGACGACATTATAAATTGTAATCTATATATTTTTTTCAATAAATATTCATGAGTGATAGAGGCATTGCGATACATTACAAGAGCCATAAGTCAACGAAACGCCGCGCAGGCGCAGCTCTGGCGCCGGCCGCGATGCGCGCGCGCCTGTCGCGCTCGTCTTCGGTATATCATCCACGGAAACGCTGCGCGCGGCATCGTCTAGCGACATGTCCACACAGTCAGACATACTATTTTTATGGTTCTTTCTTACTGCCTTTTATTCTGTCTACACATAATTTAACTGTCATAACTATGAAAATATTATTTTAACGGATCATTATTTTTAGTAATATGGAGAAGTGGCGTGTCTTCGACTTGTTTGATTTTTATTTGAGTACTAAATAAGAGAGGTGTTTAATAAGTGTTGTCCTTTTAGATGTTTGTAATGATATGTTTATTCAGGTTGTTAATTTGTGGTGTAAATGGAGGCGCTACCGGCGGCGGCTGGCTACCGTGGCGCGCCCTCGCCGCGTCCGCCTTCGGCCGGCACGCGCTGCCGCCCACGCCTCGCATCAAACCAACATTACGCATTCATTTCGATAAAATACACACTGCAAAACTGCACACATTGACAAGCCAAATGAAAATCCATGATGTGTTCAGTTAATGATCGTCCAAAGCCATATATTATTTTTAATTTCGAGTGTTAAAAAACAAAAATATGTTTATTGTTGCTAATTAAACTTTACAACACTTAAATATTATATTTGTGTGCTGAAGATTAAAAATTTCAACGTTTTATAATTTCAACGCCTACTTGATTATTAGGTAGGTATGTGTTTTTCATGTTTGCTAATTGATTTTATTCCGAAGGAATTAAATGCAGAAATAGATGACGAGGTAATAACAACATTGACACTTGTTAATGTTGTTATTTTGAAAGTAATTGTTAAAGGTTTAGTACTGTTTAAAAAAATAAAACATTTTCTATGATAAAAGTATATTATTATTAAAAAAGTCGTAGTTCAAAAAGGTATATAAATGTTTAGCAGTAAATATTTAGTACTGATTTAGTAATGAATAACGTTAATTAATGTTAGGATGAATGTGTGTATAAAAAAGTTGCCAAATGATAGAGTAAGAATTCCTTAAAAAAAAAAATTGGCAAAACATGTTCCTAAATATCTTAATATATATATGAATTTTAACAAATATCATAATTTTATTCTTAATACTTTTAAGTATCGAATTATATTATTTTTATAATGATCATTAACTTGCGAACAGGTTGTTTTAAATTTTAGGGGCATATCTATTAACCTTACGTTATTAAAATATTATACCTACTGATACACATGTGATAAGACAAGGTAATATTTTACTTTTTCAACGATGGAACGAGGTCGTCCTTATTATTAACTTTTTTTAATACCTCAACTTTTTTAATATAGTGGTATCAAATTTTACTGCGTTTTAATGAGCGCAATAATTAAGATTAACGTAACCTTAACGTATTTGTGAGGCACGTGAAGCATGTAATTCAATTTTTTATGATGTGGTGAAACCCACTTAATTTATTATTAACAAACATCGGTTTTAATAACGTCTCTAAAAATCTCTGAAATATCATCCTGTCCTTAATATCGTGGAAAGGAAAGATTGGATCGGATTCATATTGTTTTATTTTGGCTGTTGGACGTTTAATTTGCGAGCGTAATTGCATTTATTTAAATGATTATGAAACCACAATCGCTATCATATTGCTACAGTAAAATAATGAAGTGGAGTCGCCGAGTATTACTTATTTATGATACACTAAATATTATTCCTTTTGTATGTAAAGGTAAACTTGACTTAAACTTAGTACCTACAAATTTTCATGTAAGTGGACTAAGTGACGTTTATTATAATAAAAGAAACAGAATTTCTTTCCTCTATCGCGGGGTTTTCTCAAACGTACAAATCAAGGACCTACAAAAAGAACAGCCAGACTTGGAACAAACATTTGGATTTAGATCTCACAAATGTTGCTTGCGTTTATAATTTGTGCTCTTATTGCGGAAATATTTTGAAAGAGGTGGTTTTTCAGTTTCTTGCACCATTTCGCGATATATATGGAGTATTAAATATTTTTATCTTAAAATATTTTAATTTCAGAAATACCTTTATGACACGCGTCGGAAAACTCTCTAGAATATGTGTTGCTTGACCTAGCAACTCATATTTAAGTAATTTTACTCACACTTAACTCACCAAAATAATATTACTAAGAACAGAACTAAGGCCCGACTTACTAGTCACTTGATTAAAAATTCCCTAAAATTAAAAATAACATAAAGCATTACTTAGAAAATTACATGCCGTTAAAAGGATTAACTTAGATCTGGAATACCTCGGCGTTTTAATTCTTCTCAATTGCATTATTAAAATTGTGATTATTTTATTTAACAGCCCAATTATAATAAATTAAATTAATAGATCATAGCGATCAGATTACCGCGATCAGTTAAAAAGTGTAAATATGAACCAATTGCTGTAGGGATTTTCACTAATAACGATAAATTAAATCTCCACCGATGTTTCTGTCCTACATCCATTAGGCGGAGAGTTGTTCCGTTAAGTCAGTTATGATAATTACCTGCATCTCCTTAATAAATATGATTGCGAGTTCTTGAGCTCTTATAAAAATGAATGTTTGACCCGTGCTCTCAAGCCTCATGAATATTTAATATTTACAAATTATTAATCCAACACTTATCCCTCACGGGCGTACGCGCGCATTCCTGTACCGCTTGTGAGATAGGCCGCGGCCGTCGGGCGGACATTGGTCGCATTATATTGATATCGATGCCGTCACACACTCTGAAGGCTTTATGAAGATTAGAAAATAGAGTGCCCTCGACACTCCATTTGTGGTAACGTTCACGTACTCCAACTTCATCATTATGCGTTAAAGTAGACTTTATTGCACTGTTATTGATAATTATGTAGCGATTAGAGGAGACTCTGTCATTATAGTCAAATACTTTTCTTTTTGGAATTTATTTTGGCAAGTTGTGGTATTTTTGTCTGTTCATAACTTGCAAAAACATTAAAAAAAATTACAACCAGTATCTTAAAAATTTCATACTAAGAAAAATAATTATAAAAATATTGCTGCTTTTCAAATGTTTCTTTCTTGTTATTTGCTTTTTCCCGAGTGATTCGCTCCAAAATTTCTTCATTATCTAGACGAGAATATTTCTATAGTAAACGCAGTCAAGCTTACATAAAATTTAAATATCTAAGTAGTTACCTGCTACCGTATTAAAAATATTGATAACACATATTTTGAGACCTCTTTAATTGCTTCTAATAATTCAATCCTATGCATTTCAGATAAGCTAAGCTGGTCGGCTTTGGCATTTTAAAAGGGAACGACTTAATTGCCTCTTCTTGTGGAGACGAATAAATCCGAGCCGGTATGTTTGCCTCGGTGTCAGCGCGAGCCCATGTTATTAGCTGTGTTCAATTGTAACTTTTTAATCTTTTTTGCGTCAATATTTTTTTATGCACTAACTTTGCACAAACAATGTACAGGTTGACTATTTTTAGTTTAAACAATGAACGTCATTTGTACAAGTTAGGTACACACGTTAACGCTGTAGAGTCTCGTTATCAGCGACTTACAAGACAATAATTTGGTTTATGCCATAATAGATGGGAAAAGAATAGGCTTAGTGGTATTATGTTAAAATGGTTCTTTGTGGCGGCCGCGCACAAGGTAGTTCGATTGTCGAGCAGACAGCGGCCGAGTCTTTGTGTTTGTACTGTGTAGGGCGAACGAAGCGCCCGTCCGTGTCACAGCGGCTTCGACTCGCGTCAACCCGCACCCTATCGACTCTGAATGACGGCTCGATTGTTCCTCTGACTTAACATATCAATTATGTAGGACATAAAGGAAGATAGGAGCTTGAGCGACATCAATGAAATAATTAACTGATTGGTGTTTGTATAATTCATCAAGTGGACATGCGTCGTGATGGTTGGGCCACTTAGTGGTGCCATATCAGATAGCTCTCGCTACTATCTCTTACGTGGTAGACACAATAGAGCTGTAAATGCATTCTGCCATTGTAAGTATCTTTCAAGAACGTTTATCGGGCCATGTCGATACACCGAGTATTATGACGGCCTCCCCGGTCGGAGATGTTGTCACTAACGGAACGCACGATTATTGTTCTTAGTTTATTTTATATTAAGGTACGTTTATATCCATAGATAGAATCACCCAAGTTATGACTCACTTGTTTATTGTTGAGATTTTGTAATAAGTTAGAAATAGAGAGACAACAATTAAAACAGCGACATAAGTCGATGCACGCTGAGCAAAATTTATCGCTATTTATATTTTATGGAAATTGGAAGACTAACATTCGAAAATCAGATTAAAATGCTTATTGAATATTATGGTAGATAGTTAAGTATGGCGTTCATCGTACAAACAAAGTTATTAACAAAATAAACGGTGACCTATGACCGCGACAAGATCAATCGTCCAGAAAGCTTTATTATGTTAATAACACGAGACTCGTCTGCCATGTATAACGTCAACAAGTTTGCTTTTGTTTTAAGGAAATAAATAATAAAAGTGTAAAGTATAAATTCTATTTGTCTACATCGGTACGTTTATATGCGTTAAACAAGGATGTTGCTGTGACAATAAGCGATTGTAAGTTTTGTAACCTACAGAGCGAGATTTCTATGTGATAAAGATTCGGATACTCATTAATGAGGACATCATCTATCCTTGAGTTATGAAATACGTTCAATGTTAGTTTAGGTTGTGATGCGTCCCCGCGGCGCTGCAGCGGTACCTACTAGCGCCATCATTTATGTTTACTGACGGAAATTAAAGAGAAAGGAATAAAAATGTCCCAGCTAATGACGGGCGCAGACCTCTTGCGGCGTATGTGTAATAATTCGCCTCGGGGACGCCGCGCCCGGCCTCGACTAAATAATTTTAATTACATGTTATTGATAAATATTCTCTCCCGAAGCGGTCAGATCTGTCGATAACGCCGTACAATTAGGCGGTGAACTTTGACTCTACGATTTGTTGTGGGAACGGCGAAATTGGATCCCCGAGGCGTGGAAACGCAGCCGCTGTGAACGCGCTTCACTTTGTCAAACCGTTTGTTTAATTTGTATTGTATTCCATGAATGTTTCTATAAAATACGGGAAGAGTCGTATTGTGTTACAAAATACTTATAACGAAAACTAGTTTATTTTTATTGATATCGATGAAAATAATAATAAACGTGTCCAATAGATAAAGTATTAAATAATTTATGTGATACAAACAGTTTAAAACTTTACGACGCTGGTGATGAATTTAAAGGTAAAACAATAACGAAACACAACCAATAAGCAACTTTATAAGGGGCTATAAAAGTTGTACCGGTCTACGACTTAACTAAACACATGAATATTGTTCGAGGGGACACTGGCCACTCGCATAATAATCATGATTCGCCCAGCACGACTCTTTAAGTTATTACGCGAAAGATTGAACGAAAATTAGCTGTCCCGGAATAAAGCCGTAAAAATTGGCTGGATAATGGTTTCTTGTGCAATGAGTGCGATTAAAAGGTTGGTGCTCCGAGTCAGCGGGACAGAGGCGAATGAGCGGCCATGATTGGGGACCCGAAGAGGACCATAATATAGAGGCGCGTCATGTTGGTGAGAGTGTGCCATAACTCGCACGTCGGGTGGCCGCCGTCGCCGACGAAAAGCGTTTTGTCGCTATGAATATTTACTACTGCTGCCTAGCAACCCGCCCCGGGTCGGGAGCACCCTGCCCTCAATTCCTAAAGTTATATATCTGGGGAGATTGCCGAAGAATTTATATTCATTACATGACCAAATAACTGAACAAACTGAGATAAATGAACTGACTGACTGGCTTACTCGAACTTTGATTAAATATCTTACATAACAATGATTATAGGTACGTAGATTTCATGCCTGTGGTATAATTATGAACTTCTACTCTGTTTCTGAACTGCTTTTCACAACATAAACCAAAAAGTTAAAAAAGAACTACACTTCCAAATATGAAATCAATTACACTAATAGTCAGAAGCTCATCTTTCGTTCATTAAACGATTTTTAGTTCGTCATTCATTCTAAATCGATATCGATCGATTGTGCCCTTCACACCCACTTGGTGAGTGTATTTAAAAGTATTTTTCTAACTGAATTGTAACATTAATGTTGTTATAATCGATGAGTAACCTCAAGCGATTCAAAATGTCAGGGCCCACTGATCCGATATGAAAGTTCATCACACCGTGTTCATTATGGTACGTAATAACGACGCAGATGACTATATCAATCTCTTAAACGGTTCTCCATTATCATACGGGATTACCTTCTTAGGATCGTTCGAAACTGGAATAAAATATTATGCATAGAAAAATATAGTGTGAGCGTGGGAACATTTCATACAAAACCACGTAAACATGACAAGCACTTATTACGTATCATACGTAAAACCAAGTCTACAATAAAAGAGAGCCAATCACCAAAAGGGATGAAACTAAGATTTTTTGCTAATGATAAATGGTTTTTGTATACTGTACACCTTACTCCAAATCATTACAAAGATAGTCTTTTTTTTTCACCCAGTGATAATAAACGTATGCGTTTAGTTTTCTTACATGTATAACGTGAGTGTTGTGGAGATGCACAATCACGGCATTTGGTAGGTGAGTGTCCAATCAAAACGTTATTTGTCATGCATCCAAGTCATTGTGAAGTGTTTGTCGGTGGCATGTACGGAATTAAAGCCGCATCGGCTTCTGAATGTCGATTTAATTGCCAGATAAGTCGACTACTCGCGCAACACTATTGAAAGATAATGGCTTAAGATGTTATGTAGCTTATTCGAGATTCAAGATTGCGTTCCGACCATTTGTTGCTTTCATATTCTTTATATGATATTTTAGAGGATTTATATTGAATGGATTATTCTAATTCATTATTCGCTAAATAAAATCTTACATGGATTCAATCACAACAATAATTAATTGATAATAGTTTTCAATCTGCTCTGCCGTAGGTAAGTTCTATATAGCTAAGCTCGGTTGAAAACATTATTTCATATTCAACTTCGTGTCTATTGTTTTTCACGTTTCGCAGGTAAGCAAACACAATTCCATCTGGTGTTATCTTTGCATATCTGAGACAGTTGTTGTTCCAATAAGCAATAATCCACACGAATGATAAATTCAAATGGTTAGCTTCTCGAGTGGGCGCCTAAACACTACAAGAGCTCATAAACCGACGGGTATGGTAATATAAGGGCACTGTATCTGCTCACTATGTTATATCCTCCGACTTGTGCTGACAGTTGCTATGAGCTGGCTCAACGCACTCTTGTTTAATTTTGCAACTTGAAAACGACATGCCCTTCCAACTTGTAGTCATTATATACTTTATTGATTCTATAGAAATTACTTGTTTGGGGGTTTAAATTTATATGAGGAATATAATGAAAAATACTTGCAGTCCAATTCTAGTTGCACCTTTTGACGCTCTACTTATTTTTGTAGGTGGTACTTTGGATGGAATTAATCTTGTTGGGAATGCTGCAATTTAATAAATATGTATCCACATGTGGTCTTACTAAAGATTCTCGTATTAAGTATTTTCTATAAGTTTCAATGCCTTTTGGATTCCGCGTCTCTCGAATTGCTAACCCTCGATTACATTTCAAGTAAAGATGGAGTTACGAATGTATAAAGACTAATCAAATAACTCCTATTGGTGACATTTGCGTTAGTGTCAGCGTTGTCGACATCTGACAAACCGGGGACTAGCCGTCGTATATAGTAGATTACGAGACAGAATCGAGGCACATTTCGTCACGGATCTGCTGATATTTCAACAGGACTGTAAATCCGCGCGAGGCAACGACAGGCCAGCGGATAAATCACGCAAGTGGGCGGCTGCGCGCGCGCCGACTCCCGCCACTGTTCCCGCTAAATAACTGCTACCGTTTACCTGCCTCTGATCATCTGATATTTGATTTAATGTTCCTTCCAGCAATACACAGCGTGAACTTAAGTAGATATCATAAATGTTCTTGCCGACCACATTCCCTTGTCTATAGCGTTCCCGTTTTAAAATTAAATGGAATTTTATTTAACAATTTTCTTTGTTATTCAGCTGCATGTGGTTAGATTTATTGCTTAACGGATGTTGTTCATCTTACTGAAATGTCAAAATGAACAAGTAGGTAGGTACCTACTTTATATTAGTAAAATTAAATTTCAATTTTCTTATATAGAACACAACGATTTAGTGTCATATTGCAATATATATGTAGCAGTTTTTCGTGTAAAAGATAGTGTTTTAAAAATAAAGGTAAAAATAAACTTTGAGCCTCAAAATAATAGCCCTGAGCATTAAAGGTGTAATAACAGATTGTTAGATTTTAAGAGAACAATTTTGTAATTACTCGTAAGATTGGTTAGGTAGTAATATTTTAGTACAAATTAGGCTGGAAGAAGAGCTTCCTTCAATTAGCTGGACTATAAAATGTTTACAGCCACTGTTATAGGAGGAGAGAGGTTTAATACCAATGTGGTGATTGGACTCGTTATGCATATTTCTGTCATGCCACTAAAACTGAAATGCTGCCAATAAATCATACATTATGTCCTGTATAAATAACACTTTTATTATTTATATAAGATTTCTTAGACTAACAAAGTTTATGAAATCTTTTTATAGCATAGTGTGTACATATTGTCGGGCGAGTTATAATAATAATTGCAGAAGTGGGATGGATCATGGATGTGATTGGTCATTATGATTGGAAGAGACACACAAGTGGCATAACCAAACAGCGCATAAATAATTGTACATTTATGCTCAGAAGTGGAATATTAAATGCTAAAAATGATGATAACGCTATTGGATCGGCCCTGAGAGGATAGGTGTAATAGCGAGTATTCTAGTTCTTACATTAGGATTTTTTGTTCGATTCCCGCAACAGACTTATATTTGTATGAAACACTTGAAGATTGACAATAAAACCTCTTTGATATTGACAGGATGAAATTGTAGAGCAAAGATTTTTAATGATTTTTTTTAATGAATTAATACGTTTTTAACCTTAAGTACAAATTAAGTTTTATGTGTCTCATGGTTATTCATTCATTTAGACCACCTATAAAAATAATAACGACTGTTTTCCTCGTCAATACTTTAAATAAGTGGAATAATGGCGTAGTAAGTGCTTTCTGTAGCTTTAGATGGTTAAGAAATGTAAAAGTAACCTTTTATGTAGTCCTAAAAATTCTTGGTTAGTTATGGCCCATACGAGGTAACAGGTCGATACGAGCCGCATTCAACTATTCAGAGGATTTTAATGAGGTTGCAATGGTCTCAGATTTGATCATGTACTCGAAGAGCAGATTATTGTTGTTACAACACTGTTTATTGTGCTTGTTCTAAAAATCTAAAATGATTAAGAAAAATCTCATCCTCAAGTGTAAATTTTAAGGCATAGTTGGCAGTAAATATAGTCTCATGAGTTCCAAGTAAAACTAGATTAATTCTTTATAGTCTAGCACTTAAAGCATACAAATTAAACCGTCGATAAAAGTACCTATATATTTTTCGTTATTTTATTTAATAGGTATATATTTAGTATATATAAAAATATATAAAAAATATATATTTTTATTTTTTCATGTTATTCCCATTTTACAACAAAAGAAGAAATAGAAAACTAAATAATGTTTCTAATTTTAAATAAAATTGATTGCTATTTATACAAAACCTCTTTGTTATCTGACTGCCAAGGATGGGTTATGCTTTTTCGCGCGTATTTTGTATGTTTCTGATTGTAAATTTATATATTACCTCGTATATTTTAAACGGCTTAATGGATTTTTACAGTTAAGGTATACTTAGATTGGTCTCAATACCCCAAGTATCTAGTTGTGAATAAAAAAACACTTTGGAAATATGGCGATAAATTGTAAGTCGTTAATATATATTTTTTAAACAAACCTGTCGAGTAATGTATCTAAATAAAGGGTTATATAAGGTCATATAAAGGGGATAAAGGGCAATATAAATAGTGTTCAGTAAAATATCTACAACTTGTATGTTTAAATGTAATTTGGAATGAAAAATTTTAAAATTAATAATAATTATAAAATCCTGACTTAGCAGATCTTTGTTTCCTAGCAGGGCAGTTGGAATGTTTATGTTTTTCACTAATACAATGCAACAATTTGTTAATTTAAATCAAAGAAAGCGGTAAAGAGGAATAAAACTCCGCTAACATAGGAAAAATCCATTGCCAACGACGATTGGACAAGGTGGAATTTACTGGCAAACAATCATCAATTTAATCTAATCGCTGTCATTACACTTGAGGCGTGCTTCCTTCGCTTAAGTCGCATTTTGTAATAAAAACTAAAATTACATGTCGTGGCGCGCAAATTGGTCGTTTCAGTGAAGAAAATTAGCGGTAAGTGTACGACTCAATCTGTGTACGGATTATTAGGGATATTTGCTTATAGATAACTTAATAAGCGAGATCCAACTCAAGTCATAACATAGCCAAGTTTTATTACCAATAATAACTTTTTAATTATTCCTAGATATTTTAATTTTAGATATTTATTATATTTATTTTTTTCTTCATTTAAAATTATTATTTTTCGTCGGTAAAATCCTGCAGCCTAAATAAGTACTTTTGGCTTATACTTATTCGTTTTCGCTTTCGCTTTGATGATTTTGGGAATAGCCTACCCAAAGGACGCTCTTGTTGTCTCCCCTATACCTTGATTATATTATTATTAGCATTTTTATGAGGGCTTTTGCCCAAAAATCTACCTACATTTCTTGCAATCGAAATAATAATAATGTGCTTTTGAAATAAGTTTATGTATATACTTGTTAGTGTTTAGGAAGTTGGTAACTTTTTATCGTCAGGTATATTATAAGGCTGTATCTGGTGTGTTTATTATAGAAGCAGAGTGCGCACTCGCGTAGCGTGCGCGGCTGCCCGCGTTCCCTATAAATCACCGGCGCCGGCGCACGCTGCTCGCCGATTAATCGCAGCCCAGCTCTACACAAATCAAAATGTAAATGGATATAGTATGTTAAGTGCACCGTGCCTAGTAATAATGATGTTAGCATTAGGCATATTAATTGGCTGGATAGGCGCTATCTCTTTTCTACGGCAACCGCGCACGCCATTCGCGCTCTTTAAGCCATTTTAAAATTCAACTGCGCGTACAAGAATATAAGCATGTGATAGTATTTTTGTACGGCTGACATAAAGCGATTCCATATTAAGAAGCCAGTTACGGAGTCGTAAATACTGTCGCTTTATAAACCGCGTATAAAATTTAATTATGCATTACTAATGGCACTAACAAAACGAAACAGAATAAAACTCGTGCAACCTAAACGACTAACATCGAGGCAAGTTCAAAAGGGCCGCTTCCTAAATACGGTATTATGCTGTATTAAGAGCGTTGTTACCGCGGAATCATTAAGGCTCGAGAGCTTATTGAAATGAAGAACCGGATCCCTAATGAAGGCCGCAAAATCAAATCGGCATCGATTTTCAGTCGATACAACGTTTATATGCATTTAATGTCGAGGCGAGACAGGCGGCGCGCGCGACCGCCGCGCTTCTCTCGCGCGATCTGCGCGGCGTAGCGTTCACTGCACAACCGCGCTCCCGCCGCTAACGAACCCAGATACAATTTAATTAAATTACTTTTGATCCCTGCAGCTACAATGAACCTGACATGCAAAAGGTTAATTCACAAAATGAATCAGTCAATAAGACAGTAGCCACATTTTGTGCAATATTTCATTCTGGTCAATATGGGCTTTGATTGCTACGTGGACGATAAAAAATGAAGTAGTATTGGTATTAGAAAATTGACTCGTGTTTTTCCGGTTTTTAAATTAACGTATCCAATCAAATACTGCTCATATTATGCCTAACGTGCAGCAATAAAGCTGGAAAGTAATTTTAAATCAACAACAAATAAGTATAGTAACATAAACATTAACTTTTAACTAGGTACATATATGTATTTGGGCGGCTGCATGAGAAAATATTTCAAAGCAATTATGCGTGATGTAGGCAATCAGGTGAATGGATAAACAACTCTATTATTGACATAATTAGTTTGCAGACGAGCATGTATGCTTTCAGTCATTAAATATTGAAAACTAACATTAATGTCTGTTATAATTTTTGTAAGCAAGTTGTTGTTATTTTGTGTACGGCTTGTTGTTACGATTTATTATTAGTAGCCTGTTCAAACAGCCGACGCGTTGCTACACTTGTGATTAAATGATTATTTGTTAAATGTAATAACTTTAATAAAGGTATTTCATGGCTCGATGCGTGGGAATGAAAGTACGATACCCCGTAATGTTAGAGTTTTGCAATATTTTTATTGACAAGTTACCTGCACTTTTAAAGGAACTGGTGGTTCTGAGCGATTCTTAAGGCAAAAGTATTGTAAGGCCTAAGCTATGCAGACTGTTTAAAGTTATTTAAAAAAATACTGTCATGTGGAGTTATTCAAGAAATAAAAGTTACAAATAACAATATAATAGCTTTCTAACAATATAAGTTGTAACAATATTATACCTTCGGTATTTTAAAAGTAAAATCTAAATGAAGTGTTGACCTAAGACGGTGCAGACTGACTATATATAACTGACAACAAAACAAAGCGGTATGCTCAAATAGCTACGAGCACAGTTATCTCGAGACATAAGCGCAGTCGCCACCAGCCTCTTGCTTCCAATGCCCAACGATTAAAGTAATCGAGGTGATAACTCACGCAATGTGTTCCTAACCTTATAATTTCGGTGATTTTTATTAATAATGTTTGGACTTCCTATTGACTTTTTATAGACTGTTTATTAGATACCGTCAAAGGTTTTATTCCGTGGTCACTTGTCATTGCGGATAAGTGTCTTGATTATAATATAAAATCATAAAAATGAAAGTAACTAATTAAGTAAGGCTTCATAAACGTATCTGTAAGTGTTAATTGAAGCCACAGGTTATGAGAAAATTAGTGGGCAACTGAGGTGGAATGAGTCGTCTATCATTATGAATTAACCTTTGGTGGACACGCAACCGCAACCTTTCCACGCGTAGGTACTAAACAAAGAGTCAAAGAATAGCTACTTAGATGATCCTTACATATTCAATTTACTTATATATCTAACTATCGACTATAGAGGTTGTTACCGAAAGGTTATGTCAATTTTAAAGGGGTGAAAAGTACATCTGGTATAGAGTAAGTTTACAAAATTTCAGTTCAAAATGAAATACTTAATTAATGTATTTTCAATATTTCGCATCAATTATTCAACCGACGCAAAAATCACAATCACAAACAAGAAGAGAGTTATCGAGTAATATTGACCAGCGTGTCACCTTTGTTATTATTATTAGAAGCGAATAATTGATGCGAAAAATGGTATTCTACTTATTGTTTAAGTAACTCAATTCGAGCAGTTTTTTTTAGATGTTCTCTCGTTTTGGATAAATATACTCTTTCAAGGTAAATACCTTATGTATATATAGTTTAAGTTTTCAGTTTTACATTTGTAAATAAATAATTAGAAATGAAAAATAAATTAATTAATTTGTTTTATTTGGTTTAATGCTTTTCGTATATCTGTTTAGAAGTCTAAGATCGTAAGTCTCCAGGAGGCATATCTTGTCGCGTAGGTACTTCACCAATGTTATTGTCGCAGGCTGTTGCATGATCTATGAACAGACAATGTTGTAGATGCAAGAAGATAACAGTGCTGCTGGATATACATCGTCGTGTACAGTTAATTGATCACTTAATTATTTTGCGTGTCCATATAAAAGTTTCCAATTAAACTGTACAGTACTATTATTTTAATAGATAATTAAGAAATGCTCGTTTAATTAATTGCGGGTAACTTTTTAGAATTGGAATGGAGGTAGGTAATTTACTTTATTCAAATGAGATGTGTCGGTAAAGTGGTTTTAGTTGTGTGCTATTATTATTTTCTTGTGCTTTATTGGAGTTTCGTGTTCATTAAGTGCGGGCGTGGTGTTGATAGCTTATTTAAATTAACGTTAAAGGGTTCGTATTGAATAAAGCATACTTTACGCTTGATTTATATCGGCGTGTGGCGCAGGACATGAGAGTTTGATGGTATCTGTAGATTTTGTCGCCAGGAAATGACGGCGAGCGCGGCCGCCGCTTGATGTGGTTTTATTGTTGTGCGCGCGCCTGCGCCCGTGTTCTATCGCCGATAAGATGCGCCCGCGCCGCCACTGCCCTCACCTTAGAAAAGCGATATTTTAGCGACAGCCTACATGATTAATTTATAGCTTCGAACCAATATTCCTGAACATAAATCCGATTAAATGTGTAGATAAGATGATTTATAGAATTGTCATCTGAACGGATCAATTCTGCGTGGATGTATCCATACTTTTAGATTACGTACTTGCTTGCATATTATTGTAGGTAATGCAGGTCCAATTTATACCTCAATCGAGTTAACGCATTCATAGATGCAACACAACTTTTCTAAGATATACAAACATTATAAAGTAAAAAATGGCAACGATCTAGTATCGTAAAGTGGTGTATTTATTACGGTGTCAGTTTTACTGGGTGCTCTATTTATAAACTACTAGTTTAGATTTAAGTAAACTAAAGTAGTTGGAATACTTTAGTGTTATAAGCTATTTGCATCGGTCCTTAAGAGGCAGACGGTCGGGCTACCAGCGGGCGACCGATGTTTTATGTGCGTTTAGTTATTACTGCAATATTGTATATTGGCGTCATGCTTCCCATAACATGTAAGATAATTACGTGGTCTCCAACAAATGCTACCACTACTAACTTCGACAAACAATCTTAAACAAAATTATTATTTGGAATGAACCGACTCTAGATTGGCATCGAGCTAATCTTTGGCGAGAAAAGGGACACGAAGTTTGGGCAGTATGCCCAAGGTAATAAATGAAAATACACCTATGAATAAATATTTATGATACGATCGATGTGTTTACAATTACATACTCTCCGAGATTAAATAGTGTTGTTTTTTTTTAATTAAAACATCAGCCAGTTTAAAAGTTGAGTACAAAATGCAAACATACTTATTACCTATGTACACGCAATAATTTTATTATTTAAATCAGTAATAAAATTGTGACCATAAGTCTTCTAAAATTGCCTGGCTGAGCTAATATTCCACAATATAAAGCTCTTTATTTATAGCAATCTACTAAGCAATCAACGCTTTATTTATTTTCTGTTAATTTCCCATAGCACGTCACATTATTGCTTTTACTCTACATAACGGAGTATTAATGGCTAATAATATTCATGAGTCGCTTAAGTAGCATTTATCAATAGATTAAGTAAAAATATTTACTATAACCATAAGGTCTTCATCAATTGTGTAAGTGGTCGCCGAGCTCGAACGATCCGGTGTCCCATTTATTTTTGTTTAATTTGTAATTTTCCCAGTAATTAAGACCAGCCTCGTCTGTTTAATGCAAATGAACCTATTCTCGATCATTAGTCTGTACACGTTCTACTAACGTTACTTTTCGTTAATTAATCCCGAGATCTAACGCTATGGAGCCCGATACTTGATTATTATTCACACGCAACTAAAGACATTGAATAAAATGCACTGTAATTGTAATAGAATATAATCATGAGGGGTCAAGCTGTAGGTTCAGTGCTCGTGAGTATATCCAGCATTTTATAGATTTAAATGGGGAACGTAGTAAGTTAAACGTTGTAATGGCGTTTGTGAATTGCATTTTGTAAGTCGCAATGTTTACTAATACATACAATTGTTTAGGAAATGGTTTAAGAGAAATGCTTGCTATCTTATTATGCTAGAAAAGTTATTCACATGACATAACCTAACGGTTAAGGAATTTTGTTGTTAAAATGGAGGATTTATTACAAACTCTAGTTTAACAAACTTCTTGCTGCATCGAATAATACCCATACTGTACTAATCGTTGGTTTTGTTCTGAAATAAGGAGTCATTGTCATTAAATATTTGTGAACATCTTTTTGTCCCAAACATTGTCTAACATGTCTATATCAGCAGATAACCGTCTTCCTAGTTAAAGAGAGTGTTAATTTTTGTAGCGTGCTCGCACACGCCACCCGCCGCCTTGACATTATCAATAAAAAGTTTCTAACTCAATTTATCTTATCGCACGGTAGTATCGTGAGTAGTTTTCACAATGAACGACGTGCCGATATCTACCAATTTCTAATCAGAATGATCCACCTTGTTAATTAGGGTCTGCGTTTAGAACCGTATCTAACACCTCGCAATTTAAGGTTCAATATCGTGTGAGCGATATACGAAATTTATTTTTAATTTAATAACTTAATACGTCGATAGGTATAGGGAGGCAATGGTGCGCACGCTATCGTTTCACCGATAACCGTGTCTGCGCTGTCCATGCGCGCCCAATCAAAGTACTTCATTAAAATCTTATCGACGCTAGATAAATCACCTAACGACTGCGATCGATTATTTGGATAATTAATGGTGGTTTCATAAATATGTTGGATTCTTGTTCCCGTGGCACTGGTTTAGATGAACTTGCGCCTTAGGGGAGCATTGTGTCGCCGGCCTCGATATTATGTGCTGCGAGTCGACGTCTCATAACAGCTATTTTAAATGATTACTATGAATTATTGTAACAGTACAACTGACATTTCAATGAACAAAAAATAAGCTCATAAATAGTAACATTAAATTCGTTATATACGTACAACGTTAGTTTGCAATACCTACTGTATATCAAAATATACTTGCGAATATCAAAACCTTGACTAAAAAAAAATTGTTTGTTAGTGTAGTTACGTATTACGTACTAATATAGAAAGCGGAAAAGTATATTTGTTTGTTTAAACGTATCTAAACCTACCATTTGGATTTAATATCTTTGTATAAATTCTAGCCATATTAAAGAGAAATAGTATAAGCTATCGAACATAAGACTGCATACCTCAACAAACTGTAATATATGTGTTTTAGTTAATTGAGTCGCCTGAAAAAAGCTTTCCCGATCTGCTATATCCGCCTTCGCGGATGTACCTAAGGTTTATTGGCACAATGTTAATACAATGTTTTATAAAAATATAGATTTTTAGTACTTCTAATAAAAAGGCATAGCCTGCATTGTTTAAAAAAAAATAATTGAGAGTATTTTTATTAGTAGGAACGATGAGTTAATCTTTACAAAAGAAATTTATTTCATCATCAAGACCCTTTATAGCATGTGGTGCGCAGTTCGGTAAATATTGGCAAATCAAAATAAGGTTTTATAGTAACTAAAACTGGTGCCGCGCGACGGCGATGCGTTATAAGCCACCTTTATTTTTGATAAAATATTAGGGTTCCGTGCAAAACATTAAGCCCCGTGATATAAAACACGCGGACGAAGTCGCAGGGTATAGCTAGTTTGGTATAAAATTGTATGTCAACTGGTATTCCTCTAATCTCCGTGGGTAAACGATTGCCGCTCTCTATGACAATGTTTGACGGCAGTTCAAGTAGTCAATTGTCGACTAGGTTGATTGAATGGTCTCTAAGGTAGAAACGGATGGCAATAAACTTCCTTTAACGTAGGCCTCACCCGTGAGCGTTGAGTGATGATACTATGAAGACTATTTGATGGCGTAATAACTTGCATATACTACCTGAAGCAACTTTTATCGCAATGTCGCAATAAATGTCGGCCTGAGCCAGCGCACCGGTGTCACCTGATGTGTTTGTTATTCTGTTTTAATCACTGACGAGTTTTTATGTTCCGTATCGTGCGTATTATCTTTATTAGTAAACATATTTATCTACGGAGACAGTTTTCTAATCTTATAACCGCCAGTGTAATGTGACACGGTTAATTACTTACTCTTTTAGTGCCGACATAATTTTATAATGGCTAGCAAGATTATTTGTTACACTGAAACGCAATACTTGCAGTGCGGGGTCGCGTGCAGCTTTCTGTCGGAGGCACCTCGGCTCCTGAGATCCACATCAGTCCCGGAATAAACGCTATCCTACGATGGTATCGCCGGCGCCCGCGCCACCCCATTAATCTACATCAGCACGCGCTCGCTACCAGATTAATGAACCAGATAAACCTTAAATACGACTACAGATGTCTGCTTCTTTAACGGCAGCCGAGAGAACTGTATACATCTCAGGGACAATAATTGATGAATTAAACGGATTCGACGCTTTTATGAATGTTAATGATAACGCCCGATCGGCCAGCCGATACGTATGATAGCCGGCCACCGTAATTAGAATAAATGGTTGAAAAGTTTCGGCTGAAATTGATCATTCTGTGAGGAATCTATGTTAAGTAGCAGATGATGGGTGGTTAATGCTTTTCGTCTCGTTAACAGATCGGTATGCGCGGTGGACTCATCGTCGCTACTACCTCTGCCAACGTCCTTATTTATAACGCGACATACCTTAACACGAGTATTCATTTGTTTAAGGCTTTTTAAATTAAAGATCTGATTATATAAAGTGGAGAAGCTTGTTTACAGCTTGCTACCAGTATATATTTCGTTTGGTCATTAATAAATTTGGGGTGAGTGGCAGCTTGGAAGTTTACGGGCTTCGGACTTTCTAATGTAAAGTTGCGGGAAGACGCTCAACTTGAACTTGATTTTTAAGTACATTGTACTTACAGCTGAGTATCTAAATATAGGTATAGCTATCTCACAAATATTCATGAATTATACTAACTCTAAGGTACCTAAAAGTTGAAAACTAGTACTAAACTTTTATGAGATCTGCTAAACGTACTATTATTATTTTTTTCTGCATTTTCCATTGATTGGCATGTCTTTTATTTATACATCTACGTATGTATAGATTCAAGCTTCAGAGAGTAGTTTTCTGTCGATGATTGCTCTGCTAACCTTAATTGTTTCAATTGAAAAACGACTTTTCACATAACGACGGGAATTGTTAATTGATTTCACAGATGTTCAATTTATTTAATTTAGGGCGTTTCGGTTGTTTAAAGTTTTGTTACTATGTTATCAATCTATGACAAAGATACAGGCGCGAATTGAATAAACTTTATAACACTACAAAGATAAATTAAAATCAGGTTTATTTAAATTATTTATTAGGATTGTAAATTAAAGAAAAGGTATTCAACATTCCACGTTTGAGTAACGTCAGACGTCTAAAACCCACAATAAAATAGATCGATAAGGATTATTGTGTAATTAAGGCGGTGTCACAAGTTAGGCCGTTAATCTTATAGATTGCTATCGGAGATGATCGCGTGTTGGTCCTCACCCCGCTCGGTATAGTGCAAACACTGCGCCCGCGCAGCGCGCCTGCCACTCTGCCCCACAGACTAAATAATGATTGTCCGCCTCGTTACACAATATGACTTCTTTAAAATGTCATATCTTACAATTTACGTGATACAACACGTTAATGCATTATTCGTGTAAAAGCTTTTTCAACGCCAATACGAAAATGATTTATTTTAATGTAGTCGCCAAGTATAGGTACACATGTAGAAAGGTAACGTAGGTATTACTCGTTTTTAAATGCTGTAATTCATCTGATATTACATATTAGGTATTTAGTTACAAGACAATTTCAAGAAAACCTGTATAGATTTTTATATATTTTAACAGAATAATGAGAGGAAGAGCGCTTCGTTTCATTTGAAAACTTTTTGATTTGGTGTCCAAATGACGAGCTTTGAGCTTTTATGTAACACACTACCTTTACCTACCAACATTATATGTAATATTAAATTGTAAAATAAATACAAAAATAGTTGTAACACAACCTGTTGGTAGTAAAACTTATCTGATGCACTAACTTTTTGCGAGGTTTTATTGTATTCGGAGTGTATAATCCGCAATCAAACGGCGATATATTACAGGGATGCGGCCACATTACCGCGAACGTTACGCGTGCAAACGGCATCGCGCTGTCACGCGTAACCTCGCTACTCCGACTGTATTTACTTTTCAACCGCACTAACAGATAAAAGTGTCATAATATTTATACCATAACTTAGCTTTCTTATGAACCATCGTCGTAAAGTTAAGCGTGCTTTCTAGACACACAAATGCAGGAACAATATGAGTCGTGGCCTCAAGGACATAAGGTTTAATATAGTGAAATGTTAATGTTTAAGATGCCCCCGGTTATTCAGAGCAGATTGTAACCGTCATTCGATAATGTTTCTAGTTAGTTTGCAATAAATATGAGAGTCGGAGTTCCGAGGCGAGGCCGGTGATGTTCGCTCAGGTGACGGTATGGACTATCTAATTTTATTACCAATATATTGTCATTAAGTTGATACTGATCTTGTTATACGCACAATGAGAGGTACACGGGCCCTCGACGCCGGGCCCTACCCGATACAATTTATATTCAAATGACATTCGCTTACGGTCTCAGAAATATTTCTCACTCGTCGGATTTTCACGTAATCTTAAATTGATGGTGTCAACGACTGGGCAGACGTCAAAACCTCATAGATATGAACGTCGAACCTGTATTGAAATTGGATGACCTTTGAACTTGCATTTGAGCAATGTAAACAAAGATTATGGATATAATGTAATATTATAAATGTACGCATATTAAATTCTTTATTTACGGTCCAACGGAGCTAAATGTCACAATGTCTACATGTCATGTCCTATACAATGTCTCTCGGCTTATAATAACACCGATAGCAGTATGTCACGAAGTGGATTAAAGGTAGTCACAATACGGATTATCTTACACAGAGCAGTAATTAGTGTGTCTATAGCAATGTGCTGATTGGTGTGATTACTGTGTGGTGTCATTCAAGATTATGGTGGCGTGATGCGGTGTCGCGCCGGTGCTAGCGTCCGCCGCCGCCGTGCTGGGAGGCGCGCACCTTCTCACGGGTATTTGAGCCAGAACTGGCAACTAAACAAATAAAAAATCACCTTGTGTACAGTTCACGTCGCGCTGTTTACAGGCCATATAAACTGCCCGTATTTACTGTGTAACCGCTTATCCTCCATTTAACGTTGAGCTACTTTGGTAACGTCTAAATTAGTGAAGTGAGAAAAGCTAACGCTCGTAACCACGTTCGATCGGCGGTAAATCGTGTCGGTAATAGCTTTTTTGACTGTCAGACTCCCAACACTTATTGTATGTTTATTTAGTCCCGTTGCCGTATAGGGAAACTTGGCTTGTATATGTTATTACATTCTAATTTTGTCAATGCTTGTACTATTGGTCGGCTCCAAATAGGCTTACTTTCCCATGTTTTTGTGCTTATAACAACTTCATTGACATAAGTCTGTTCACACAAGAAACCAATTATGTCAATCGACACAAATATTGGACTCTGACCATGCGTAGGTACTGTATATTGAGTACAACCAGTGGATTCATAAATATATTAAAATATATTGATATATGGTGTACCTAAATATAGTCAATATTATGTAATAAGAAAATATAGTATTTAACTAATTAATGTATGACACTGTACTGAAGATACGGCGTATATAAACCATATTACTAAAATCAACTTTGTCGCTGCCGACAGTCAGCGTTATATCCGATATGCAATTTACTAAGTGCACTATTGCCTCGTTTTGCTTGTATCCGTTTTGCCCAAAATGTAAAAAGAATTCACAATTAACTATTATCGTTGCATTAATACGGTTACATAACCGCAGAGTTTCTTATGAGAGCGTCGAAATTTGATCAGAAAAGTTCTCACCGTCCGACCTCACCAGTTCGGATTAACCAAACAAGCAAGCGTTAATCCCTTCTCACGTGAAATCCTATGAAAAGACTCGAAGTAATTAATGTTATTATTGATATATACCCGGCTCGGTCCAGCGAGCTCGAATGGGCTCCGCGGTGGTCCGGCGCGGCAGCCCAGCGCCCGATGGATGGTCCCACTTCATCATATTAATAACCTTCACCAGGCTCACTCGGCTTACGCGCACCTAGATTAAACGGCTCATTACACACTATCTTTAGGCTAAATATTAATTGAGACATTTCGAACTACTGTCAAGAAATCGATACGGCGAAACAAATGAGCATCAATAAATAACGTCCCGAGCCAGCGGTTTATGCTTTGACGATTAAGGAAGCGACCATCATTATTCCGAGCGAGGATTTTTGGTAGAGACCAGACCATAAGGATCCGTGCAATCAGTCGGATCGCCATTCTTTCTGTTAATCGCATTATAAATTGACGTAGCGGTCGCTGCACAGGCCTTTGTCGGCATCGTAACGGATGACTACAGAATTTATTCTTCAAAAATAATGATTACAAATTTAATCTCTGTGTCTATAATTAGTCTACCGCTTAAGAGTTTCATATTAAGCCAAGCTGTCGATAAATGATTTTATGTGTCTCTTGCATCTTATTGACAGTTTAATAAATTTTAATAGAAAATTTATTGTCATTAAAAAAATGTAAAGCTTGGTTGAATATCATTAAATGTTTATGTGATAGTGATGTAAAACTATGATGTCATCTAATCTAAATTATTTTATTTACTTCGTTAGATACAAAGTAGCACTGTAATAGTGAAAGTCCTGTATCAAATATCAACTGCAGTTGCTTTAAATATTTAAGGATACAAGATTGTAGTTCCTGCACTTAAAAACATTGTAAACTAGCAAGACACTGACAAATCCACTTTATGATTTACAGCCAAACACAGGTAGGGTTAATAAATAAATAACCAGTAAACGCCAACAAGCAAGACAGCGATATTGACAGGCGAAAACTTTGTATCTAGTATTGTGTTACGGAAATTTTATCTTTGTTAAGGCTGCCTCTAGTTTATGAACATGATTGCAGTCAAATCAGTGGAAGCTTAGCGCTGGACGAGTATAATGCGTGTTGCCACGCAAGGCCTTCGTGTACTCGCTGCATTACTCAAACCTCATTTAGACCTAACTACGTTGCATTGAAAGGAGCAATTTTATTGTACTCTATTGATTCTGTTGACAGTCCGAGAGAGAACGCACGTCCTGCTACAACTAGTTTATTTATTCAGTCATAGTTGCTCATTAAAATCTGGTGGAATATAAAGGTGTAATTTAAAAAGATTTCGCTTTTTCATTTTTAGACTTAGGCCTATAAGTTAAATACTATTAGTGCATAAGTCGCAGAGACCAAACCAGAAGTTAAATATGAAGGTCACATGGTCATAGCTGTCACAGCAGAAAAAGTCTTCGAAACGATGTCACATATATACAAATCCTATATATTCTAAACATGACGTGGCTTAGCATCGCTTCGATTCCAAGGTTTATGAGCCAGTAGTTCCAATGATCCTTGAATGTGTTGCAAGTTTGGTTACGATAATAAGGTAATGTACGACCGGCGCCAGTTTAATCGCATGATTGGTATTCGATTCATGTTTTTTGTCCTAAATGTCAAATCTAGCTGATTTCAACAAATAGGTACAACCTAAAGGTTTACGTAAAAGGCTCGGTGTTTTAGATGTTAATAAACAAATAGGAAAATATTTGTTCATTTAAGAGTTCTGTAGAAAATACTTAAATATACAAGTTGCTTATTTTTGTTATTCTGCTGCATACTAGAGCATTCAAATCTAATTTACAACTACCCTCGTTCAAATGACATCATTACAACAAGTGCCCTCTAAGGAGTGACGGCGTACACCAGAATGGTAACTCTAGTCATAATAAAGCCACCTTATGTTTGCTCCATAAACTCTACCAAGAAGCACAACGTTAAAAGAGTTTTAAGTTAACTACACATTTCATTGCTGCTTATTAAAACAAATTTGGTTTTACATTCACGGTAAAAACGCATTGAAGTGCAAATTACGGGAAGATACTTTAGAATCGCATATTTCTAGAAGTTTGGTCTATAGCGAGGTTTACATGACAAGTGCTTACCGAGCAGGCAAGTTTAGTAATCAGGTTAGATAGTACTGTTAATTGCTTACACACTGAACTAAATACCTTCCTAAAAGCGATATTATTCTTAAAATATGAGAATGTTGGTTTACATTGACTGCACGGAAAGCCAAGTGGTGTAGGGGGCACCATGCCAATTACCACACGACAAGCATTTGGGTCTGGGTGTTGTTTGTGCATGTGATTTGAATGTTTGTAAATCCCCCGCGACACAAGGATTTAAAAAAAAAACATAAAATATCTTTACCCATAGAATACACGTCTTCAATAAATCAGAACACAATTACCTGTTTAAAATTCTTGATTTTTGTGTAGGTACCTTCTATGATAATTAGTGAAAAAATATTTTAAACTACCTCTAGCCTCATAAAAGCTTAAAAAAAACACTGATAAAATCAAAGTCGAATTGAGAGACCTCCTTTTGAAGTTGGTTAAAAATGTGTTTTCTTTTCATCAAAACGTATGCATTAGATTGCGTAAATTGATTGAGTTTCATTAAAAATAATGTTATGTCACGTTGCGATAAAGTGAATAAGATACGAGAAAATCTAAGCGCCAAAATATTTGTTACCTTCAAGAGTCGTATAAAATGTCAGTAAAGTCATTTCTGGTAAACAGACGGTTTTCTTTGACAGTGTGTCTAAGGAAACCCGTAGAGGTCAGATAATAATTCAACACACAACTACTGAGCAGGCAACTCGATGATACGACTAGATCCAGCTTCACAAAACGGTTTGAATAGAGCTCAGAACTGAATGCATATCCGTATTTAGAATACATTTCTCTCGAATAATTAAAGTTATTTACTGCTTTTGCAGCAATCTAAGGATAAAAGGTAACTGAAGTGTGCCATTATATTTTCTCGAACATGTCGTAGAATCTATCAGAAAATGCATTATTGTGGTGCTTGACGGCAATGGACGAGCAACCTGATGCCATTTATTGCTCCGTTATAATCTTTGAGCTAATGCCTTATAACCGGACGGGGAATAAAGTTACTTTCAAGGGTGAAGTTGTCATCGGTGTCATGTTGAGCTGAGCTTTAAGTAGTATTGCGGTGTTTGTGAGATTTATGATTTTGCATAGTTTTTTATTTTCTTTGTTTAATATGAATTTTGTCTAATTTTAATATTAATAAATACAAAGACTTAAGATAAATAAGCGAACATACATCGTTATAGTAAAAATATTATAGATAAAAAAATTTAGCCAAGTATTGAATTCAGGCACTACTAGGACATATATATATAACTATAGAGTAGATATTAGGGCAGCCAACGTTTATTCACAGATGAATAATTACTGTTTATTTTAAGATAAGTGAACAAAACGTTATAATTTACTTTGAAGCTTAGTGGTCTCGTCAGAGTGGCCCTTAAACAAAGCTCAGATAATAAGTTAACGTTCTGAATGCCTTTTACTAGAAGATTTAGTTGTGTCTGCCTACCCCCGAGGAACAAATAAGTGCGGTGTGTTTTAGTTTATTTAGTTTGTGTAACAATACCCTGGCGTGAACTCAACTCGCATTTCGATCTTCGACTCATATGACTTCAACATGTTTCGAAATTTCACTCGTAATGCAAAGGAGACAGAGTTCACTATTTAAAAACTTTGCTGAGCTTTTTCTTCATTTTGAGTGGCTCGGAAAAGGCGTGAGTTACGATTTGAGTTATTTATAACGTCCAGTTTGTGCAGTGAGTACATAGTCCTTGGCTTCATTGGGCTCACGAATGATCTTAATTAGAAGTATTGTGGGGAGAGGTAAATTATGCTCGTCGAGGCTTTTGTGGTGCCGTTCGTCCCTCAGCTCTCTATATCCCTGGCTTACTGTAAATCATGCGCGTATCGGATAGCCGAGATGCATGCCCCAGAGCTTTGATTAGGAAATTAATGAGACCTTAATGGAAGTTATTTTAATGCCGTTTAATTTTTTATTTCTCGAAAGTGATTACATGAATTTTAATGCGCAAAAGCAATAAATGTCAGTTAACTGTATTTGATTTAATGGTCCATCTACATATAGTATTGATGCCGCAGCACAAATTGACTTTGTATAGGAGTTCATTATTCATACCGTGTACGTACTGTGTAACATTTACAATGTATCTCAGTTAGTGTCGGCGTAAATAATAAATTAATAGAGTTTTTAACTAGTTCTGGGAGCGGGTTAACCGGTTACATTAAGTTAAGGTATCGTGTCATAGGAAGGTCGCCAGAGATTTTAATGATGATTTTCCAAGTGCAGCACCAGTGTAGCAGTGAAAGACGCTCATTACACTGTTAAATTACTAAATAGCGTGAGTCGGCGGCCAGCAGCCGGCCCCGACCGCATTCTGCGGCTTTAATGCTCGTATTAGCCGATAAACAGTTCATTTGCGTGAAAAATAAACCCAGTTAGTATAACAAACATCGTCGGTATGCGAAATGAAACGAGGAATTACCGCGGTACTAACGACGCGCCGTCAGTTTTCGCTTTAACTGGTTATTTCCCCAACACAAATATACAAACTTCTCAAGATTTTTACTTCCTTAGTTACTGGACGTGACTTTTTGTGTGAACATAAAAATATAAAGCTGTCATAATTATTTTTGTTGACGTAAGACATGAGTAACTTACGATATATTTGTGAACATGTGTAGTAAGGATACTTCATTACACCTTTCATCTAAAAACGGTAATTACATCTTGTGCAAAATGTTTATGTACGTAAGTTAGTTACGCAAAAATAGTAAAGTGATCGAAACAACACTGACACGAACCTAAATAATACAGTTACATTAGTTATAGATAATGTAGATACGATACAATTTACGAACCTCTGTACAAATCTTAACGATGATGTGATGAATGATTTTGAATAAAATTATTTGGACAGTCGGCGATAAATATCAGTTGTCACTCCGCATTCAATCGAGACGTGATGAAGATATATGGCTGTGGACAAAAACTATACGTGACAGTAAATAACATGTGACGGCACAAGAAGACGTCTGCAAAGAAAAGTGAACATGAACGTGGAGGATTAACTGGTACGACTAGAGTGGCGGCAGTATCGTCGCCAGCACACCTTCGCGACATGCGACGCTCGATCCCATATCGACACGCAACTTGACGCATGGCGTACGACTTAATGCATCCATTAACATAAACATTCCCATCGTAAACACTTACTGACATTTGTTGAAATACCTTTTATAGGTTTTTGGCATTTGTTTTTTTCTAGACAGATTAACCAAATACCTATCGTGGGTATGTTGATAAGGGCCGCGGTTATCTCATTTTCGGTAATAGAATACCGGGAATATTTTATCAACGCACGACCGAGTAATTTAATATAAAGCGTATCACTAAATGATCTCTCGGTCGCGATGACTATCGCGAGGTTAATAACGGTGTTGGAGGTTCCTCTACGCGAGACACGCGTCCGCGATATTATCGCCTCCAAAGCATTATTGATGAGAGCCCGCCGTAACCAAATAGCCCGAGGATCACGTTTGTTTACTTATCTAAAGTTTGTTAAAATGTTCTATTTTGTGGCTAATTGAAACTTGCGCAGGCCGTTGAACTTACGTTTATGACAGGTGCAGCTCTGAATTGCGTTTTCGTGAGATTGTGCCGCGATTGTCGACTACCGAGCGCCGATAAGAACGTGCCTTTTTCGTGCTTTGAGCGGGCCTTACCCAATTGTTGAACAGAAGCAGCGCCTGCCCCTTAACGAGTGCTTCAATAGCCTCGTCGTTTATGGAAGAGAAACGGTATAAATAACGTTTACTGCTGTTAAGATTGCTTCATTCATTCTTGTCGCGCCCATTGAGTAACTCGGTTACAAGCGACGCAGTGCAAATTGCGAACAATGCTACGTGTCTGTGAATAAACTATCTGCTTCGGCTATTCGCTATTGACATTTAATTTTCTTATACTAACAACAACCGTCTTAAGGCACAGATATAATCTCATAAAAATTCTATGCGAGTTAAATATTAAACGTATTCCCATTGGTTACAGCTGCCGGTGGATATGAACTTAAACGGGCGCGTAGCAGTGCATGTATTAAAAGCTTGTTTCTTGCTCCGTATTAAATACAAACTATACTACATGTAGCGTTATCTTATAATTAGTTTGACTTCGTTGTTACTTAATTAGATACACGACTTTTCAATTATTTTTACTATGTATGTAATTTATAGTCTACCACCACACACGAAGCCTATGCATATCTAGTCGTTCTTTACATTTGACACATATTACCTTGTTTAGATTAAGCAACAAGTGCGTCCAGTAGCGGGCGCTAGTTTCTTTCAGTCTTAAGTATGAGACCCGAGAGATGTGGAGGTTTTCTAACAGCGACCTAACGCTTAACTGATTTCTCGCGACAATCGAGCCTTGACATTTGCGATGCGCGTGCGTCGGGCAACCGTTGACCCGTAGCACTCACTTGGGCTAACATGTGGGACATATCGATCGCTACACCGAGCATTAGTGTCCATTCATACAATACGCCATTATATCTGTGTGTTTACGACTGAATCACGACATTTTACATCGGCTCTATGACATCGAGTGCTTACCGAGTATAGGGACAATGAACTCTTAGCTTCATTTCAATCACTATTTGATTTTAAAAGAGCTTTGTCGTCATAACGACTAGCTGTCAAAATATTCTAATCAACAATGCTCGTAATTCTTCAAACACTTTGACTGACGGTTGTTGCAAATTAATTTAAACCATGCCGTTCCTTTTTGCGATGTGGCCTATTGCATTTTTTAAACTGGCTAGAATGGACTACATGAACGTAAACATTTTATAATATGTATACCTACGTAACACCGTTATGGGATAAATTTATTCAGAAGTCTAACCCATCTATTGGAATGATTGAAGTGGATAATATTATAACGAATAAGAAGGGTTATTGATATGATCTTAAAGTTTATAAATATTTACACTTCCAGTAAAGTTACCCGAATGGTCAGTCGTCACCCGATCAACAAAGTTAGCATGTATTCAACAACGGAGGTGTATATTATACCCGTGGCACACCTTACTGTAGTTCGGTATATTTTTATAATACCTGAATACACAAGTGGCGCTGGAATGCTAATAATATGGTAACAAAATGTATTGGGTCCTATAGAGATGCAAATGCGGATAGCTACTTCGATAAAATTCGAAATGTTATTACTTCGCAGCGCGTCAAGCATTCGACATCCAAAGGCATCGGTGTTTTTATTTTTATCGAAGGGATCGATTGTAAAGATAAGTTTATCGTAAGACAAGTAGCGGCCACCCAGCGTCCGAGGCGCGATATCGAGCCATCGCGCTAGCCGACCCGCCCGGACATGCTTGCATTTTATTACATCTGATAACGACTAATTCGCATATACGTCAAATAATTGAAACGCCAGCTGTGTCGGTGGACACCATAGCTTAGGAGAAACTCGTAGATCGGAATGTCGGCGTTACGTCTTTAATACGAGTAATCTCTTTTATGTGTGTTACTTTAACTGTGTTGTCTGCGTTTTATTGTTCAGACACGTGAATATTCCAAAGCCTTAATATAATTCAGATTTAACAATCATGGCCGACTGTTGGCAGTAAATATACAAATACCTTGTAATAGAAATCGACTTATTTTATGCTCGTGATATGCACTTACATTCTCCATTTTATTTTTGTTGATCACTATACGATCACTATACGATCTTAACGTATATTTATTTCCCATTGTGTCGTAACTTGATATAATATTGAAATGTGAATGTATATAAACAATAAAAATAAAAAAGTGAATAATAATTCAGTTAAAAGCGAGATGTATTCACACTACGTAGGTAATATTAAGCTATATTAAAATAACTTTACCGCACTTAAGTATTATTGACACAGCCTGAACGAAAAGTTTCTTCTCAAATATGTGCGAATTTCTTTGCAAAACTTGGCAGAGCTATGACGTATACACGCTCCACATTTCTGGTACATACAGAACTGTTAATATTTCTATTAGGTATCGCTGTGTAAGTATATAGGGTCACCCTAAGAATAATTTAATAAGATTCACAGTAAGGACGACACTCATAATGACAGACGGCGCGCGGCGGCGCAAGACTTGCTTAAAGATTATATTAAATCGACCTACAATAAATCACAGCTCACCTATAAAATATAAATCAAACGTGGCATAAAATACATTTATATTGTTTTCACTTCGAAATGACAATAAAATGTTTTAAATTCATGAGTGATTTAATACATTTGTGTATATTGACATAAGTGGCTAACTTATCTTTTAACATATTGCATTTAAAACAAAATTATATCGAAGATCAAATTTTTATTGGTGCTCGGAATTTGATTGTGATCTGGATTTAGTTTAAGTTACATACGACTGTAATAAAAATATTTTCTTATACCATCAAATTGATCAATGAACCGGATACATTTTGATATATTATTACAAAGAATAAGTTATAAAGAAAGCTTTAAACACGCGAAGTATTTTTAAATAATGTTATTATTTATTTATTTTTGAAGTAAAATATAATGAGGGCTACAAATTAATTGTTGCAAAATTATTACGCATTTTAAAAGTAAATAAGCGTATATGTCGAAGTGGTATAACAAAGTTATTACACTTATTATACTTTGTAATGTAAGTTATACACAAAGTGTATTGTTTTTATTCATGTCCGCATTATAGCGGAGGTGTTATGGGCATTCACAGAATTTTATTCGAATAAATACATTAATCACAACTACATATGTTCTGGTACGATAGACCTCAATGTAAATTACAGTTGAATTTATCAAACGAAATAATGTAACATTAAAGATAGGATAAAATGTCAATAACAATGTAGTATGTTTTTAAAGATACATAGGTAGAGACGTAATATTTAATATTCCCAAACTTTTTTAATAATTTTACAGGCGTTTGACATATTTTAAATATTCCAAATATTTTTTTGCTGCAAAATTTAATTTTAAACATTGAATAGGCTTATATTTAAAGTAAAAGTTAAGTTATTGCACACTTATGTTATCTCGGATGCATATCGGGCATAATACCTGTTCATCGCTTAGGTGGGGTTTATAATATTGGATAATATTCGATAGTAAAGTCCCGCATCGAATTGCATTAGACGCACTCCGTGTTGAAGAGATTGGCGCCACGCTCGTAGCCACGTCGGCCGTTTTTAATGCTTCGTTCTTTAAGTATAAATGAGACAAACTTCTCCTTGATTATATATTTTCCCACTAATCAAATAAATTCGAAATAATAATACTTACAAATGTATAATAATATACCGGTTCTGAGGTCTCGAAATGTTAAATATCATATCTAGATGGCGTTGGCTATCAATTTTAGAAGACTCAGTGATTTTAGTACACGAAGCGTTGAACGCTTTAACGGTGATTAAAATAAAACAATAAAGTTATAGATAACCTTTGCGAAATACGCATATGGATTGTTTGCACATAAGAGTTAAACCGCGGTTGGTCCGTGGGTGACTTTCCATTAACTTACTGAGTTCCTTCGTGGCCCGGTAAAGGCGTTAAGTCGTTGGTCCTGGCTGTCAGACGTTGATCTTTGACAGTCATTAGGTCTAAACAAGGGCGACCTACTGTATTACCCAGTGAATACTTGAAGAGGTCAGATAGGCCATCCATGTAAAATACTGTTATTTAGCTGAATTCGTTGAGACTGGAAGCCGATATAGCTATGGACATATAAGTCAATGATTTTCTGAACTACTTAATTTAAATGAAAAAATAGTATTGGTTGTTAAATTAAATTCTTGAAATATACAATACTAGCTGTTTCCCGCGGCTCCGCCGACGTGACTGTCGGTTATCGCGGCAAAAAGTAGCCTTTGTCCTTTCTTAGGCTCTAGACTATCTGTGTACCAATTTTCATTTAAATTAGTTTAGTAGTTATAGCGTAAAAGCGCGACAGACAGAAAAGTTACTTTCGTATTTATAATATTAGTAAGGATCATAATACTTATATAGTTTAATAAATTCAGTTTCACGAGACATGATTATAATACCTAACTTACATGCCTGTTTTTTGTATTTAAATTATTTCATAGCGCTCTTGAATTTTCTATTCATACTTAATGTCTTAGAATCATAGACATCTATTGGCCACAAACTTCAGTCATTCGTGTGTGGCATCCTTTAGAAGAACATTGTTATTATGTTATGCTTATTTATTCCCTGGTCAAATATGAGAGTTTCTAAGGGTATACGGTAATTATGATTTTGTATAAAATATTGCGCGTTATTCTAAGACTTTTGGCCACTAAAGAAAATTGTATGGATAATAATAAATGTAGTAATGAACAGGTGCGTTATCAGGTATTAAGGTGTCATTAAAATCTCTTTCCTTATACGTTTAGTCGATCAGCGGAGCACAAAAAAAAACTGAAAAGTCTTAGAAAGTGAAATAACAATTTCTAATTAAAGAGTCATAATAAAATATCTGTACTATGTAGAGTTATAATCATAATAATAAAGCCAGAACTTTTTATTCAGAACCAGACAATTACACTTACAATAATGGTTAAAACAAAAATCACAAAATGTCTGGAATTTCGGTGTGCCTCGTGGCATAGGCCTTCTATAACAATTTCCAATGTCGTCTGTCGCAAGGTACCCTCCTCCAGTTTGGACCTGCTGTCAGCTTTATTTCTTCCTGTGAGTTATATAACATCTTTAAGACAATGACAATATGAATGCAAGCCAAACTTGGCAAGACAGCCAATTAATGGATGAATCCATTAACTGACTCAATGTGAAAGAATGTTTATTAAAATAACAGTTACTATTATTTTCTATAGTCACGAATGTTAATAAATACATATATACATTTGAAGCACGTGCCACTCGTGCCAGTCGTCGCCCGAGGTTTATTGATTTGATTTGAGCAATTAACGAAACCACGATAATGTAGGTAGGTTTGTGATAGGAAATTTAAAAAAAAAACGTCCACACTCTTTGTAATTGATGTGTTTGTTTAAACTTTGATTGTTGATGGCTGTACGCGAATGAATATTGTATTTTAATTATCTTTAAGGTCTAAAATCGAGTGAACGAGAACGCCAGGGAGAGTTATACCGCGTACATACGTGAGGTAATTTCTTTGCCTCAACTGAGACTATTTTGTTGTTTCGAACTCTCTTAACTGTTGACGTTATCTTGATTTACGCACTTTATTAACATTTTATTACACGATTGAGTGCATTTTGTAAGTAGTTGTTCATTGAGCAACAAAAAACATTGAATTTAATGCACCTACTACCAACAGATTTATTTTAGATGGTTTTATACATTACCCTGCCTTTCCACCCGCATAGTCTGAATTCCCGCATCGGGATAAAAAGCTACTATCTGAATTCAGGTTACAAACTATTACAATTTTGTCTAAATAGATTAAGTACTAAAATTGAATAAGCATCCTAGATCATACAAATTGTTTATTTAAAATGAGCCCCACTACTTAACAGTTTCTGTGAAACAACTTGATATTGTTGTGTATCACCAATTTTTTCAGCTCAATGAATGCTTTCGTAATTCACGTAAAAATAATCGACATTCCTCACACATTCATGACTGTATGGTTCTGGCTTTTAGACATCGTAAAAAGGCAGATCATTTACTAAATGACATCGTGACTTACTACTTGGCACGAGTATTTCCCTTGAAATTAATTTATTGTGACACATGTATTTGTGTGACTTTAGTATCAATTATCAGAAATAAACCTTTAAAATCTTGTAAGGGAGTCACAATACCATAGATTTTATAATATTTTTTAATATATGTCAATCTTGTGCGGTCGACTGCAGTGTTAAATAAAAACAGGTATTTTACATATTGTAAAATTCTGTAGAATAAAACAATATAATAAATTTTGCTATAATAGATTTATTAACAACTTCATTAGTTTATATTACTACAAGAATGCTTGCTATTTAAAATATTTGTATTTATTTATAAGTGATTTAAAAAAACATAAACATTCTGTTGTAATTAATGTCATACCGAAGAAATATTTTGAAACAAACAAAAATAATAACTTAATGCGATCATTAAGATTAATTTCTAAATATCGTAACACACAAGAGGTAAATAAGTTATTAAAATCAAATTGTAATTTATGATATTCATAAAGTAGAGATTAGGCTAGTTCAACATCCATGTTTGATTTAAATACATTCCAGCTCTTCACATAAATACTTATAGATTGAAAACGGGACATTCTTGTGTTAGATATTTATGCTTCGATCTCTGGTGAGGTCCACGAAAATTGTGACATACGCACGACAATAAAAAGTCAACAATGAACGCAGTGGCTCACGCGACAGGACCCCCCGTATCCCGACCCTGGTATAATAAATGCGTTTATGATCTATGATCTGAAACTGATACTTATAATGGCTTCTGTATAAAGAAGCTGCACCAAAACGCAGCCGGGAGAGCGCCTCCGCCGAGCCAATCCACATAATAAATAACCTCAAATTGCTTGTAAAAGGTAAACTTTTATCTCTCTGCCTTTGTACACATGTAAATATTTGTGTTTAATCTGACGTCGACTTATTCGTTCGATCGCTTACTGGACTCGATTAAGGTAGAGCTTGTAATGATTTGTACTCATGAACTCTTCGAACAAAAAAATACAGTACTCAGGAAAATACAGTACATGATAAATAATATAAGCCATTTTGATTTACTAGTTCAATTTAAAAACATCGTAAAACAATGAATTTATAATTAATTTTGCCCGAGCAGAGATTAATTATTGACTAAGATGGACGTATAGCAATTTTATTGACGGTTATCGACAATTACGAGTTAATTTTAATTGGTCTAGATGTGCAGCAATAAAAGAAGTGTCCGATTTATAGTGACGTACGTTGTTAGAGGCGGACGCAATATTTATTACTTTGTAAGGTTTGTTTATTTATATAGAGCTGGTAGCGAGCGGTAGCTGGTCGAGCCGGTGAACAGTGGAAGCGGAATGACGTGTCGCCGATCGCATGTCCACGAGGAATATATCAATCGGGTGGGAGAGTAATGGTCGTCAGTGCCAGCCGACCGGCCTCCTCTCGCTAAATGAGCCACAAACCGGCTACTGGTACTTTCTGTTTGAATGTTAAGTAGTTTTAATTATTTTGCGCGAGCCCCCGGGTGTACTGTTCGCCGCTCCCGGAGACATTTATCAGAGGCCACTTGTACGGCATATTTACAACACTGATACACCGTATCGATATTATGATGACTGTTAAATAGCTAATTGAAATATCGCTTGAAACTGTTTCACATAAATAAATCTTACTACCAGCATTAATATATCATAAACTGTTTATATTAATTAGCTAGTTGCATAAACATTAAAATTAACACTGTTCACGTAGATCTGTTTCTCAAAATTTCGTTCAGTTTTTTTTATCTCAAAGTTACTTAAAGCCACATTCTCCAAAGTATAAATTGAATATCTTTTGCGATTAATATATATCTTCAGATAAAAGGTATCTTAAGAATATATTTTGTGTTTTAGTGTCTTAATTATGCAAGGAGGATTGATTGCGGACGGCGGCCAGTAATGATCGCCTCGTGAGCTTTCATGAGGTAATCTCAGCGGTGACTGAGCGATGTATTTGAAGTGCAGTTGCCGTTTATTTAATGTTTTACAGGTTACTTGACATTTGAATAAGCTTTTTGTTCAAAAAGTTGCGTAAGATAGTTTATCTAAACAAGTTTGACAAACCTGCTGAGAGTTATCATTTGTTAACCAATCTTTATTTCAAAATATTAAAACTTTGAAGATCAATTACCAACTTGTATTCGCAAATTTTGACAATAATGGCTAATACCATCGATAAGACGACATTAAAATCGATAAACTGTATAGTGTTACAAGCTTTTACTTTGCAAGTGGTGGACAACAGGTTCTACGCGCGACGAGAGATTTTATATAAACAATGTTGCATGAAATGGTCCATTATCACTTTTGATATCAGCGCATAATTGTTAGAAATACAAGTTAGTTATTAGCGGCGCGCTGCCACGAGGCTAGTGGTTTGTGTCCAAAGCAAGGCGCGCCCGAGTAGGCTCGAGCAGGCTCGCTGCGGGGCCTGTCCGCGTTGAAAAATTACTACTCTCGTAAATATTTTGTTGAAATGCAATTTAATTTAATAATACATACGTATTCCCAACGAGTACTCACAATTCACTCAAAACTTTATTTTTTACATTTTTGTTTAAAATATTCAGCATCCAATCAGAGCTATGGAACTATCACGCTTCGTCGAGCTTTCAATATTGTAAAACAAATCTATGAAGATATATATTTGACTGGATTTTTATTTACAATAGATGTATCGCCATAATGTCAAAGTTAAAATATCGCCACTTAATGTTAGGCTCCAATCCAGCTCGTTGCGATATCAAGTGAGTGCATCATAAAAATTGACAGTGACAAGCTGAAGTACTCGTATTACCGTATGTGGCATTAATTTTACGATCGCCACGAGTAATTTACTTTCTCGAAATGGTGCAAGAAGTATGAACGGCAATAAAGTGTTAACGGTGTCCCGATACTAGATCACGCGGCGTCATGCAATATACTAGCGCAGTCTTTGATTTACTCCAACATTTTTATGCTTCCACTAATAAAGTTTACATGATCATCAATTTTAATTTTACTGTGGCGGCCGGAGGGCCCCCGGCACCCGCGCCAAGCCTCGATATATCAATTACGTTGGCTTTTTGTACTTTATAAGTGTTTTCACAATGCGTAATAAAACTTATCTAAACTCGTTAGTTCCAATAGGTGAGGCAAAGTGGGTTAGCAATGTAAATAACGTTAGTCTATGATAATATCGATCAGTATTCAGGATGGTATCTCGATAATAGCAATACTATCAATATTAAATGGAAATTTATTGCATAGTTGTTTGTTAATGAACAACTTTTTGTTGGGCCGGCGCGAGTGTGACCTTTTCTATTTGCATATAGAGTTAACTAACGCGGTCTCATTGGGGATGCGAAGGCTTGCGCAGGCGCCGACCACCCGGTTCCAGACACCTCTTTATGTTTCCTATGTCTAGTTAACTCTCCAGCTTTAAACATAACAAGACCTTAATTCTACTGCACTGAAAAAACATAATAATTTAAAATATCCGTATGAGCTTTTGTTTTGTATCCTGAGTTTAGGGATTTAATGTTTATTGTACTAGGAATAGGAATCACTATTAATTTGGTTGCATACTTTATGTTATATTATAACGTCATATTATATGTTTCTCATTTTATTTCTTAGTAGTACTCAGGTACTTGTCTAATTCATATCATAATATTTACCTCATCTCATATCTAAACTTGCTAATGAAATAGTAGAGTATATTGAATCAGATATGTAGAAATAAACTTTTACAAATAAATAAATACAACAATTCTTTCTTTGTTTTATAAAAGTAAATCATTCACATATTCTTCGTATGATAGATAAAAATCGTAAATGAATGTTAATTTCAATATTTAAGCTAGCGTAGGATCAACAAATCATCGCGATGGTATCTCGTGCGATCCGAAAAGAGCCGACCATTATCGATGGGTCCGAGTGACCTCTAACACTGGCGCGATATTTAGTGGGTACGCATTGTTCACTACAATGATAATTGTAGGTGGTGGCTAGAGTTTGTTTAAAATTGATTTCGGCTGTGATCGTCGGCGTTGATAGCGTTGTCGTACTTACATTATTATAGGTTTGTTCCGCTCCGGGCGTCGAGCGCCGGTGTCTTACCATCGCGTATAACACGCCGTCTAGTAATACAAGTCCCATGGTCCCATGACATTGTAATGCGAAGTAATTGATGTTTAAACATTAACATTAACTAAGGTTAAATGCACAGCAGGCAAATATATTTTTACTGATAAAATTTTGTTTGATAAAACTTATTTATCAGGACTTACCCGTATGCTTCCACTCAAATTAGGTTTCAATTATAGCTGGAAACTGAAGGTAAAATAGCATTAAAACGCATTGTTCAGTTTTGTTGTCATAATAAACCTTTAAAGCTCATTGTTTCTGTGAGAAATACTTGCAGCAGGTAGGCGACGGCGACGATCTGGAGATGGATGTCAAGAGGCGCGGAGTGGCTCCCGCGATGGCGGATAAGAGCCGTCATAAGTTGGCGCGTCCGCAGCGCGTCGCGGCCGCCGCGCGCCGCGTGCGCAAATAACGACAAATCGCAGCCCGATCGCGCCCGCGCCGCGCCGCGCTCCCGTCACAATGCTGATGTTCCGCTCGATCAACGCTACCCGATGCGCGTGCGCCGTGTTTTATGCTCACTTTTCTACAATCCTTTACCGTATTGTCCCTCGAACACTGACGGGAAATATATGGGAAGCCGATGCGATTTTTGTCTAGTGGCGCTGCGTGGGGTACGCTTACAATAAAGTACATTAGTGTTGTTACCGAGAAATGGAATAAAATTCTTTTAGTATTCAAGGCTTCGAAATAATTGGATAAAAGGCTTCACTAGGCTCTTCTAGAATATGGCAACTCTTTTATATTTCAAAGCTAAAATGTCTCAGCCATA
This sequence comes from Diachrysia chrysitis, assembly GCA_932294365.1. NCBI lineage: Eukaryota > Metazoa > Arthropoda > Insecta > Lepidoptera > Noctuidae > Diachrysia > Diachrysia chrysitis. Next base: position 7,454,326 of record OW028651.1, on the reverse strand, counting down.
CACGTCAAACCGATACCATCCGACAGAATAATCTTTTTAAATTAACTTAGCCTGTCCCGATAAATGTTTATGCACAGGTTAAGCGGAAGAGACTATATTCTTGCACACGGCCCATAACTCAGGCAACAATATGGCGCACAATTACAAGTCGCGGGTCGCTAGGTGACGATGATAAATGGGTTTCCTTGGGCAAGGGACACACGCGGCGCATTGTGCTCTCGCGCACATTTCCACGCTTCCACAGCACCAACGTAACCGGACCTTTGATGCTTTGCAAATGCTTAACTAAATGGGTAATAACTGTGTGAACTTGCACTCGAGTGTGAAGGGTCCTCTTTAATGGTCGAGCCGTTCAGTATTGTCTCAACTTTACTCAGTTTATCATTGCCAATTATCTCCGAAAGCGATACAATGATATATGATTCGTAATTGTATTAAGTGTAATTTGCACCGGCGATAGGTGCTTAAGTCGAGCGTCGTTGTTAATGTCCACTATGTCATGGGGGCGATTCCATATGCTGAATAGTGAATAAGTAAATGTTTGGGCACATTGTTCTAGGACCGGTTGAGACGGAAACGCCGCGGTGGGCTGTAACATTACTTATACATGCGTCGACGCACTTTAGCAATCAGCATTAATCAACACGATATGCTCTCTTGTCTCCGCAGTCTGCGTATTGATTTGTATGTATTCAAACTGGAAGTGCGGTTTGTCATAGAGCTGGCTGCCGGGAACATTCAGGCCTGCCTTCTACCTTGCCCAGTCAAGATCTATTGACTGGATCAGTTAAGTAGTTAAGTTAGTTAAGACTTGAAAAGTAACTACTTCAAGGAGTTATGACTCGCATTTATTCTTATGCAAGTCACAAGCAACTTTATCTGTGGAAAACATTACCTTTAATTCACGATTGTTAATATAAATGTTTTCTAAGAATAATAATTTTGAGCGTCCGGATCGTATTACTCTTTAGTCCTTTTTCACAAAAAAGTTACATACCTACTACAGAACAGAATCGTATAACTGTTTATAATGGTATTTCGCCAGATAAGTAGGTCATAATTATGTCAGACGTGGCTCGGTGTCGTATTATTTAATAATATCAGTACATTTAAAGTTTGTGACTTTGTAAAGCTGAAATTTATTGTACCTTCAACTGCAAATTGATCGCATGTCGTAAAATTAATTAAAAGATTTATTTTTATTATTTCATGCTTATATAGTTTTGACAGACGTTATATCCTAGCTTTCTTGTTTAATTATAATACAAGTGCATGATGAACGTGCCGATGTGTCCCCGGTAAAGAGTGTGGAGAGAAAGTGGTCGTGTGTTACTTCATTGTCCGCATGTCGACATGAACACGTCGTGATGGCTTATCTCCAAAAACTCGAGGGCCATGTAAAGCACCTTCGTTTATCTGGCGGCTACAAGGCGCACGGAAACATCTTGTCTCTCGCGTAAACCCGCCATGTTTTATTCTCTCGCATTCAGCGCCGATACCTTAATAAAACCCAACAAGATTGAGCAATAAAAAGTAATTTATTTGATTGTAATTTCAAAACACAAAGTGGGCCTCATTTTGTAATATATTTTTATCTTTGTGGTTTTGTGTTTCTCGCTCGCAGGGCACGTCCTGCCTCGACCTGCCCGCAGATGATTCGTTGCGAGCGTTCAATAAATTTAAAGTGTATCTTAAACTCGATTCAATTTCGACAGTGATACCTAACTGTTGGTACCATGAAAAAGACATTACGTATACCACAACGAGTTACTTTACTTCTTATTACTTTTGTGAGTACATTGTGGTACGCAGCAATATTTATAGTAGTCGCACCTATCCGAGTCCCGGGGGCTACAACCTTTCACCGACGCATTGAAATGTGCATATCTATTACAAGCAAGTATCTCTCAGAATCTCCAAATTACATCTCTTAAAAGGTGTGAGAAGTATAGCTGCATACGTAATCGATGGTAACGGAAGCCGAGGCGCGACGTGTTAAAGGCTGAGCTGCCGGCCGCGGCGCATCGAGTACAATACGCGTACGCGCAACTCTGATATTATCACCGAACCAATCAATTTGATCCCTCATAAAAAGTTCTTGGTAGGCAGCTAGCGAGTATAATGCAGTCACTGTATCGGAGGCTCGATCCGTGCCTCGCTGGTAGCCGGAGTTTTCATATATTTTATGTGAAAAGGATATGGGCATTGTTGTGAGACGCCCTGCTGGGCGCGCGCAGAGTAAACACTTGAAATTACAAGTCAGCCTGGACGGCTCTCCGGTACCCGGAAAAATGCGCTTCCAATATTACGCTGATAAAAACTGTCATCCACGCAATTTGTGACACCTGGTGCTCTGTATGTTTCTTTAACTTCTACACATACTTTGTTTATATGTACGAGCCAAGAGACATTTAACTCCAACAATGTTTATGTACCCGTAATCAGCAGCATCCTATTAATTAACTTAAATATCATATGAATACACTATATTTTGTTGGAGAATTCAAGCATATTTTTTTTTATTCTCAACCGGAAACGTTTTACTCCTCCACATAAGATTTGAAATTGTTATTTTGTTTGAAATAAATAAGTCTCAAGCAGAATAAAAATAACAATTGAAATAAAGTGAAGATTTGCGACTCCACGCTGCAGTATTGTTCAAATATTTTGTCAATGATCATAAAACGAAGGCAGATAAGGAAAATTTTGTGGGAGCTGATTATGTTTCACTTTAAAGCATAGGTATCAAATGTTACATTTTCTTATAATGTCTTGGAAGCATTTTCAAGACTTTGTTGTCTTTCAAAATGTGTTTAGGCCCCCGACATACTACTACTCTACAAGCAATTGAAGAGTATCAAAGATATTGTTACTCCAAGAAAAAAAAACGTAAAAATTTCCAAAAAGGACTTATTATAAAAAAAATAATATATAAAAAATATATAAAAAAAAAGTTTATTAAAATAATTTAAACAATTATTAGTTTTAGTAAATTTTATATTTTTGACCTTGTCGGGGTTAATAATATATGTGTAAAGAATTTAAGTTCCACTGGCAAGGAGCGGCAGAGTGAGTCGCGAGGCTTGAGAGAGGTGCGAGATGTTACACAGCGGATATAAATAAAAGAAGATTGTCCCCGAGGACCGCGTCCCATAATGTGCAGCGCGATTCACTTTGCGCCGCTGTATACAACCTCCTTTGATTTTTAGTTATAATGAATTCTTAAACAAGGTTATTTTTTTTTTCGTTTATGACCTCGGTTATAAAAAGGATTAGTATTGGAAATTCAATACATCAATAAAAAATAACTCGAATTTCAATACTATTAGGTACCTGCCATAAGTACAATAAATAACAGTGTAGAAATTATATTTTTCATTTCAGAAATGATAGCAAATTCAGCATGTATAAACCCTCTAAGAAACATTCAATATTAGTGAGAAAAATATTATAATTTTCTATATAATGCTATCTATTTTTTACGACCATTAATGAGTAGAAGTTTTACCGTAACGCATAATTATCATCCTTAATCTTAAAAACTCACAGACTCACAGGTGATTTTATAGAATGGGTCTATTATAATCTGCTCTTTGGTTTGCCTCTAGCAAGGTATTTATTCGAATGTATTTTTTAAATAATACATTAGAACAAATACCCCTCAGGTCTGTTGGGACCAATGATAGCATGTTTTTAACGTATAATCAAGGTAATTTAGCCAATGTTGACAACCTAAAATCAAGTCTACATAGTTTTGAAGCAAATGATGTCATTGCTTAAATGAGTTGAGCATGCTCAAAAAAATATATTATTATAAAAAAACATGGTTTTGACATCAAAGAACCATGATTTCCAATATATTATCGTGAGGTACTACTACATAAATACATTGTGATGGTGAGATGAAAGGTTTATTAAATACTGGGGTGTAAACGAAGGTTCGAAGTGGAGCAGGCTAAAGCTCGCACGATTAGGCGTCTCGCCCCGCGCCCCGCGCCCCGCGCCACACGCGCGCCTCCAAATAAAAGTGCTGTGTTGTCGCGCGCCAGAATTACGACGCGATCGCCTTTTATTATCTCTCTTTTTTAATTCAATTTTACGATAAAGCCGCATACACTGCGATGAAAGCGTACGACGCTAAGTTTTAAAATGTTAACAAAAGCTAGCCTATGTCTGTGCCCATAATATCAAATTCAGATTTTGATATTGTCCAAATATTTAATAGTGTCAAACTAGATTAGAAAATTATTTCCAAACAAAAAACAAAAAGTAAATAACTAAAATTAATTTACTCATGATTCAATGTCTGTTACGAAATAAACATACGAAAACTTTGGAAAAGTCGCTTGCAATCTAAAAACACTTGTTTTAAATTCAAGTGCCAAGACAACATAAAATGTTAAACACAAAATCACATATTATATTACACTTAAATTTGACCTCGCCCAACAAAATAGGTGCCTTTGTTATCGCGGACGAAGCTCAGGTGTATGTTGTCCCCGGGCCGCTCACTCCCGCCTCATTTGCATACAAGCTACGATTTGTGTATTGTTAATTAGAGCAACACAAACAGGTTCCGAATAATGCAGCCTCACCAAGACCGGTCCACTATGCTTTCTTGTTGCGCTATTATTGTTCCATCTGTTATTTAAATGGCAATAGATTACGACGAGCAATCCAAACGTTAATAAACAATTGAACATAATTAACACTGTATGTTAATTTAGTCAATATTGATTTATAAGTACCATCGCTTATTCAGCATGCGCTGTTGTTAGAGTTGATTATTAATAAGCATTTGTGTTCGCATAACATTCGCCCTAACAAAAGACTTCAACGCTATTGTAATTGTTTCTTGTATTGAAATAAAAGTAATTTAACATAAAAAATAAGCACAAGTTCATAGTAGTAACATTTATGTTAATTACTTGTAAGTATAACTCATTAAAATTTCGATCCACAAAATGGAGATTAATTTAAATCTGCTAAACTACTTTTTCTAAGATGTCAAAAAAGTAAAAAAATTGCAAAAAGTTATGTTGTATAACGTTAAGGTATCGTAAATATTAGTGTAGGATGTGGCAAGCACTTAGACACTATATCGGTGGTGGCGTGATGCAGCGTTGTCGGAGACAAAGTCGAAGGCGCTCGTAAATTCGTCCCAAACCCGAGCGCGCGGCGGGTCGCGCACTCCACGACGCGTTTTATTGTCAAAACCCATAGTGACTCTGCCTTCCCTGATAACTTTATTGTTATTTACATCACTGAATTATCATTCCGATAGCCGTTGTTTTACATTCGTGTAACGTCGTGTCACAACCGGGCCTGGTATCTAAATTGCTTAATTGGAAAGTCTCGGAGAGAGGACGCTCGGATAACAGATATGAATATGTGTATTAGCCGAGACTGACCTTTCAATTGAGTCACCACAAATTATAGCCGACGACAGCTATTACACGATTTTATCAGTAATATACAAAAGTCACATAAAGTAATGTTGTTTATAACTTCTCTAGATGGCGAAGTGTTTCAACCTGTTGTAATTGATATCTTCGGATGTTACATTTTTGTTGTACTGTATCTAATGTCCACCGAAGATGACAAAAAAAAAAATAAGATTGATTAAATTATATTTAAGTTGTTTTATTTCTACAAAAACTGATAATTTACTTTGTACGTTGACTTTACTAGAACGCATGAGGTAGATTTCACCGTGGAGTCCTGATTGCCGTCGTCGGAAATATAGTTTAGTTACGTCCGTGGACCGGATGCGCACCAAAGACACTAATGTGCGATATATTGCTGCCATCAAACGGCAATAAAAGATGAATCGATTACCAGCCGAGGTAAAACCGCGCGCGACGGAGCGCGGCGGCGAGCGACGACGTGCGGTGGGTGCCCTCGCCGCGCCTTCTAGGGTATGCACCCCTTAATCCCACATTTTATGCAACAATGATCGGATTCTGTCGTGAAAGAAGATATGTCGCGTTATATCCGCTTTTTGCAGACAATTCCCATTTACGTCTCATTTCTGAGCGCGAGTCGACAGTAATTTTATAATTTTAAAACTTTGGAACTCGAGCGAGTGGGCCAGACCCTGAGCTGAATAAGACTTTACGAATTTTTAAATGCGAATAAAGTCTTAATAAACACTTTTTATGGTAGCCTTGTAATTTTATTTGCATTCGAAATAGGGCTCGTGGCGCGTGTTAGGCTAATAAGGAATGGATGGCCGCTCTTTAACGATCCCCTTACGACGATGATATTTGCCGTCGTGTGGCAAATGGAATCACGTTTTATTACTTTAAGCATCATAAGTTCTTACCAAAAAGACACTGAATGAGTGTGGTCACCGGTGGCTTACTTATTTTATTAAATTACTTGCAATCCACGAGGCAGGAACGTGATATTATTACCTGAAACATTAAATAAAAGAACACACCTAAACTTTCATAATACATATAATATATTTAATACACACAGAAAAACAGTAACTATTGCTATTTTAACATACGAAAATGGCTCTATGAATATTTGAATTGTTCCCGGCACATATAAAATAATATCTGGCCGCCGCATCTGTGGTGCTAATAAAATCCGCACAACATGTGGCTTTGCAAATGCGATCTATTTAGACTTGGATATCGTCGCAACGAGAATAATGTTATCCAGGCACACCTCAGGCCGTGTCACTCGCAAGGGCGTGTCGGAGATAAGTTTACATATTCTGTATGCATTATGCAAATTGAAGTTTTATGTTAAGCCCTTGCGGGGTGGGGAGTGCAGCGCGGCGGTGCGCACTGCTGCCTTCGCGACATTTCACTCCGCCACTGACGCGCGTCAATCTTGACTTTGACACTCGTGCGCAACACACATTTAGATAAACCGTAATTAATGCGCAAGGACATATCACGTTCGGTACTGCACTTATGTTCAACTAAATTACTACGCAACGTGATTGGCAAGCCACTTTGTATACAATTTGTGCTCTGTTTAACGAAGTTACTAAAACATTAACATACCTAAAGCGCATGCCATTTTTTTATTATTGGGATCTAAATCTGAAATTCTCTCGGTCTGCTGCGTTTAGTTAACGTTGTTGAAGAAATTATCGCAAAAGCTCTACTACATAGCGGGTGTTGGATATTTAGTTTTAGGATAAATAATTATAATCTTTGGATCTTTTTAAAAAAAAGTGGACTGGTTACCCATGACCATTATAGTTCTGTTTGACTACAATATCTTTAAATCTCTTAAGTTCTACCTCTATTAACCTGTAAACGCCGCCGGGTATAACTCAACAACAGAACATGAAACAAGTACACGCCCGATACTTAAAACTGCTGACGAAATCAATTTATCACTAATTGATATTATTGTGAATATTAAACAAATTAATCGACGCAATCGTAATTTAAATGCCATGCAATTATGGCCGACGTTATTATCTCTGTATTTATCACTGTAAACACGTTAATTTAAGACACAAGTCATAAACTTTTATAAGTAAAGGTCTTTATTCATTCATAACTGCTTGTCGATCAATGTCCAGTTGACAGCTTGCTGTTGAATTAAACATAATAACTGTATAACTGTTTACCTCAAATTATCAATCTTACTTAAGGTTTACGAGACCTTTATTTCTCATAAGAATTAACAATAATTTACTTACATTACTTACACGCACACTGAGGTATCAAATCATTTCGCTCAACACATTCTATTACTAGTACACATATTGAGCTATTTTTATTATTGGTTCTAAGATAAACAAAATACAAAAAACACAGGGTACTTGTAAAAACTTACTTAAACAAGGAGCAAATAATGCTTGGACGCGCACGTGACACAGATCGAGCGTACCTCTAAGCGACATGTGTAATACATACACAAAAGAAAATTGGAAGTAACTTATAAACTAATTAAAATTTTATTTTGTTTTTCTCTGTCATATAAAATTATCGGATTTTAAATAGGTTTCTAAATAATTAAAAACGCAAGGTTGACTGTTAAAGGATAGGTAATGCTTCTAAGATTTGTAAAATAAGTTTCGTATTTCGCATATTTTCGTACCAAAGATTATTTTCATTTAATTTTGGTTGCACAAGATATATTTATATAATATAGTTGTATAATATACCCACTAGGGTATATTATAGTACACCAAACTTACATTGTGCTTATAACAATAAAAAAATACTCCCACAAGTACTAGATAAAAAATTATTTTGAAAAATTTTATTTTTCAAAATAACATTGTCAAAGTCTTCTTTCCTAACCAAATGACCAACATACATGTCCATTATATAACAGAAGATAGAGAAGCCCTTTGTCTAGCAGCGATATCCAATGTTAACAGTAAAAAGGCTTTTGTATTTACATAAATATTGCACTAGTTAATCATCAATAAAATGCACAAAACCGTTTACCACTTCATATACAAAATTCGTATGCAAGTGTAAAATTGCATGTAAAGTGCAATGCACCATTATCACTTGATCTCAATAATAACATAAGTAGTGTTGCGGGCTGAGGTGAGGCGGGGAGCGGCGATTCATTCATCAAGCCTTCATAAGGCTCTAAACCTAATTCGACACAAGCTGCCTCGCAACATCCGCTCTTGCAAAACGTTATTTCATTCATAACTTTAGCGCGTGCCGTGTTTACACTGAGCACAAAACAATGCTGCTAATTAAAAACTGGTACCTATAATGTGGCATAGAATAAAAAGTTAACAGTATCGACATTATTAAACAATGACAGTAAAAAAAGGTTATTGTACAGTTTTTATTTATGATTATTATTTTTTGTTATTATTTATATACATTTAAAAGTGCTGTTTGTTGTTTCATACCAAATATTAAAAAAAATCCGATACTTCTTTTCATTGCCCATGTTTTTAGAATGAGAGTGATGACAAATAAAAATTGTTATAAAACCGCAATATAAAAATAATTTATAAAATAAGGTTTTGTGGATGTTAGTATGACCACAGCCGATAGTGTTTGCCGCACCCACGCGACAGCGAGCGACGGAAAATAACATTTAAGTTGAGCCGATGACATCAGCGCTTGCGCCGCGCCGCGCGCCGCGCCCGCTACCGCGCAGCTGCACTCCGCGCACGCGCACGCAATCACGATCTTATAAAAATACACGCTTATTCCGGCAAAGATCATAATAACAATTGTAATAAAGAACTTATGACTATAAATTTATGCTACTTTTTTGTCTTTTTGTGTACCGTGTAAATGGCACTAGCTCTACGGAGTGTTTAACATAAGCTTGCTAAGTAAAAAGTGGAATTAAGTAAACCTCAAAGTCGGTTTTGTATGTAAGACGTCTCGCAAATACGTACATACGTTTAAAAAAACTGTGTTTCTATATCTAGATGAAAATACGATCATTGCTATTCAAATAGATTTGTATTCGAGTAGGATCAGTGTCAGGTCAGAGCCATCGTTCACAGTAAATGGTTACTAATCAGTTACTTCCCTAAAATTTATTAACGTCACTAATAATAAATTTAAACATTATAAAGGGATTGAACGTGCGCCGTCCATAGACAAAGTAACGTCGCACTCGATCTGGGGTAAGACAATCCGTGCGATGAAAGCAGTCTCGCTCTTCCTAAATCAACGTCAAATTACCACCTTTTAATCTTTTGTAAGCGATTCGGTTACACACGTGTTCTCAACTCGACTAAATAGTCGCAGCGTCTGAAATACTGACGGAGATTGCCTTATAAATCTGACGTTTGAGAAATTTTACACGTCTTTGTTACAAATATATGTCTGTCGGCGAGAAGCTATATTATTTTACTATTAGCTCGTGAATGGAGCGCGATGTCGTAAATGACCCATTCTTTTGTGGTAAGTTTCGGGTTAAAATTTATTGTAGCGCTATGTTTGAAATAGTTATTTAAGATAGAATCGCTGTAAAATTGGGTAATTTTACTCTTTGTACACCAAGGTATTATGTAATAAGAATCGGGCGATGTCGCTGAGAGATCATCGACACTTAAGGCTTTATAGACAATAAAGCAGACAAGTGTAATGGGATCTCACGTGCCAGCCGGCCTATAAGACGGGTCGGAGGGCATTCCGTTAGGACTCATTGTGGAAGGGACTCGGGACTGAACGATCCCGCTGTTGTAAAGAATAGTATGCACATAAGGAAGTTGATTCGCAGATGTTGCGCTAACCAAATTGTACTGTTTCTTAGATTCTAGTATTCTTTTATATACAGTGTGAAATTTCACTGTCAGACTATAGAGTTACTCAAGCTTAAGTAAACTGTAATTGTACAAAAGATTTTTGATATTCGTTACAATTCAGTCCCTGCTAAGACATGACGTAGATTAGGGATACTAAATTTTATTTTTTGCCTCTATTTTGATACCTCGGTGTCGCCAAATTCCGCCATTTTAATTTATTTTTTAGACCACTACTTATGAACACTTGGGCTTTTAAGACTTAACAGTAATAATTCATCTACTCGTTTGGAAGATATAAAATAATTGCAAACATAGAAATAAAGATTACATACATAAAAGATACGCGTGAAAAACATAGCCCTTGGCAGTCGGGTAAAAATGACCACTAATAATTTCCTTCTTTACAACCTAGTTTTTATGTGTATGTGGTGTTGATTCATTTGGAATTTTGTAGTATCTATTATTACTTCTTTTTTTTATTTACTCTATTCTATTGATATCGAACCTGTTTTTTTTCCTACTACTTGTTATTGGACCTAACAAAAACATGTTTTTTTTTAATTCAAATAGTTCGTTACAAGATTTAGTTACTTGATTCAATAATACTTTAATTCCAACGACTCTTCTAAGGTAGGTACCCAATTGAAATTGAATCATAGTTCTGTTAAGTTGTTTGATGGTAATTTAAAACGATAGTCTTTATAGTTCACAGACGGAGATTGCCAGTGAAGATAATTGTCTTGAGTTAATGTTGGCTAAACAAAGTGCGTATGTTATATGAATGACGGGCGTGCGGCTCGCGCCTCGGGCGAGTTGCAATAGGAACTCGTATGGGAAACCTTCGGACATGTGCTTTTAATGCATTTACTATGGTCTGCACTTGTGTAGAAAGTACCTACACAAAAAAAAGAATACATATTTAAATCTAAAATTATTTTCTGTTTTGCAAGTAGAGCACTTGCACTTGCACTTGCTCTGCACTTAATTCTACAGGATTGTATTGAAAATTAAGATGGATTTTCTAAAATCATAAACCGTATAATTACATGAAAAGTACGACAGGTAAGTATCCATTAAGTTCATGTGTCCTAAAAATAAATATGTACCGTGGTCGAGGGCCAGCCCTCAGTTGATATGGGCCAACACAATGGCCTACACACACGTGCACCGATCCATTACACGGGATAAGTGCGGCTAATTCCCACTCTTGAGCTGCGTTCACGCGTTAGAATAACGAACGCAGGGTGTACAAATAGGTATAAACTCGAATAATCGATTCATTTACGTACTCAAAAATCTATTTGAGTTTCACATCATACCAACGTTCTATGTGTATATTAATATTTATATGCATATATGTTACCAACAATATCGTCCAAACTTTCTGTAGCTAATTAAAGCTTGGCAACTACAGAATAAATAATTTCATAAATAAAATATGACGAAGCAAATGTTGTTTCATGAATTTTAGCAAGACTTGGCAGTTTAACATTTGTGTCAGTTGTTTCACTGTAAATCTCTCAAGTGACCAGTAATGTTCGAGTACAATCACTTGCTCTATGTATGAGGTGCTTATTCATTTGTGCGTCGCAGTCGGCTCGTTAGCAATTGGACATGCCCGTTGCACGAAATATTTCAGCGATTGAAGCGGCGGTAAATTGCGCGCAACAATAGCACGCGTCCGCGGCATGCGCTTGCACCAGTACGAGACCCTATTTACTACAAGAGCTTTACGATTCACTCGTTATCTTTAAATTATGTTTACTGGTTTATAGTGAAATTATATAGCTTTGATTCTGTGACACAGTTGGCACTTGCATTCTCTGCACATAAGTTGCTCTTACAATAATAGTTCCTACCCCGTATTCGAAAGCAATAAACAACCAGCTATACAGTACACTATAAGCTTACGGAGTGGAAAACGACATAAAGTGACAACGATTCCCATAGGCCGTACCGCTCGTATTAATTACAGCGCAGTGATCCGAGCGGACGTCGCACGCGCATCCATCACACGCGTCAGATAGCGCGTTATGAACGACGCACAGATTTGTACTCGTAATTTGTACCACTGTCATCACATTTCAAAGACAAATATAAAGGATTGAGGACCGGAATGACAAGTGTCAACGGGCTCATTCGGTTGGTATTTTAAGAGAGGTTTTTATTTTACACGAGCAACAAGAGGTGGATTGATCGAGACAGGTTTCAAGTGCCGTTCGATGGCCAGGTAACGTCGCCTCGACGCGAGTCCTTTAGTGTCTTGCCAAGCGTTCCGAGAAATGTCCTTACCTAACTCTTCACATTTTACCAACAACAATCACATAACTCTGCTTATGTTTCTTCTTTCTGATTTTATTACTTTGTTGCTATATATATAGCTTTTGTTCAACTCTATTTCAACATGCATGTAGCATGCATGCTAGCCGTTCTTAATTAATCATCTTAAAGAACATCTACTGATAGCGATAGAGTTCGATTGTTAAAATGTTAGTTTCAAGCAGAGTCACTATCAAAATAGTATGATAGATCTAGGAAAACTGATGTACACTAGTACGTGTAATCAAAATCTTGAAGAGATCATCAGGGATGACATTATCTTGGTATTACACATAATTTGCTGCAAAGACTACAATTTAGTACCAAAAATATACGTCGTGTGTCGAATATTAATTGACCAGGAATCGGGTCTGTCGTCGGTTTAAAATTACACGCACTGATGGTATCGGATGCGTCTTCGCCGGCGGCAGCGTGTATGCGTCAAAATTTAATTACCCGCGAATTCGCCACTCACTCACGCACGATGCCGATGAGATGGTCGAGATTCTGAGATTCCTATCGGCTCCGCCGCGACTTCACAACATCCGCTCACATTAACACGACGATGACGGACCGTGAGCTCAAATGCCAATCAATCCTGATAGACATTCGTTTGTTTCTTGAAACTTTTGTACGCCTATTTCATTATTACGATTAGGCGGACTAGCTCATTCTAATCCGTCTTTAATGAATGGTTATAATGGTCATGTTGTTTACAAGATACTTAAGAATTTGACGATAAAACACTCTAAAAGTAAGGTGCCTATAAACAATGGTAGCGAATTAGCGGTCACTGATGGAACATTCATAAGCTTTTATTCCCAATCATCTTACTATTCTGCCGAGTCATCAAATATTAATTAAGAACTGTGAACACTCGGAATATCATCTCGATCTCTCTAGCTGTGTCGCCTCGTACATATTTATCACAAACATTGTTCAGTATTATGCTGGCTTCACTTGCATTATGTTATTTATGAGTTTTGATAGCCATACTTGTTTTGCCACCTTCGAGGCGAGATATCGAGATAGAAGAAGTGAGTCGTGACGGGTGTGGCTGTGATTCACTAGTCTTCGTAATTTCGTAGAAGAAACAGTATTGTGATTTTTAATAATTCGTTCGTTAATAATAGCTTAATTGATGGTCGATGATTCATTTGGACGGCGAGGACCGTCGTCATTTGTTAGTTGTCGATGTTTGAGTTTTTAATTACACGTAACTAAAGATGTGTTATTAGAGAGGCGGGGTGCAATGTTTTCGTCACGGCTATCTCACAACGAATGATGCGCGCTCTCTTGTTCGTTTTGGACAGGCGTATTTACGCTGTTAAAATGATCTCACTAGCTTTGGTGTTATAAATAACACATGGGTATACAACACAACAAAATCATATCAACACAAAATTTTTTGTAATGTAAACAGTTTTTAAGCAGTCTTTCTTTAAACTTGAGAATTGATTTACAATGAATTTCAATTTACAGATATAAATATACAATAAAACAACAATAATAATATGTCGAAGTGAAACATAAATATTAAATAAACTGTTGACATTACGAAGGCTCATCAATCTTTGGGTATATTTTGATACGTGTTCATAATGCTTGGTCTGGAACAACTAAGTATGTATATACATGTCTTAACAAATCAAATTGTCATCTTTTTAGTGTAATCACTTTTCTTCTTTTATTTGGAGTTTTTGTAGGCGAAGCCAAAATAATTCATTTTTGATTAAACGCCTTACTTAATGAAATTCATGTTGATTTACTATTTAAAGAATTGATGTACATTACTTATTATTTCTGAAGGAATAGTTCAAGTCTGATTCAAAACACAATGAAGTTCAAATGTCATAGCAATCTATATGAATGCGTACGGGCAGCTCGCGTACAGTCGACATGCAGTCGCGCCCTGCTGCGCAGTGACATGTCAGCGGCGCTCGTCCAGCCCTCAGCTAAGACAAAAGACAAATTAATTTTGTACACAAGGCATTTAATTTGAATGTGAATAGCATGAAGTGCGACGAATGGCCGCGGAGAACAATGGCCGGCGCCGACGGTCCCGCCTTTTTGTTTTACACTCAATGAAAGTAAAAAGTATAAAATCTAAACGTTCAACAGACAATTCCGTATTATGATATGGACACAGTAATGGAGGCCTGGCGAGGCGCCTAATAGCTTATAATATTAAATGTACGTGATGGACCAGGGCGAAGTGCAGCCGCGGCCTCACAGGTCAACGCCGGAAATAATCTTCGAGTGTAAAATTTTTGATGATAATGCGATGAATTATCCCAGAATGGTGGCGGCTCAAATTGCTTACACACAATTTGATATTCCTAACCATAAAATGGGGTGCCTCACTATTGTCTTGTAATACGATGTTATTCCTATTTTATTATGATGCTTCGTGGTACCTGATGCCGGAGGCTTTAAGTGTTATGAGTTCTTAACTTCTATCGATATAAAATGTAATCAAACTGTGTTAATGTATTGATGTTTCGTTAGATTGAAAGCAAGTTTTGATTAAAACCCTTCTGTCCGCAACAAATCTTGAGTGATGGAAATAAGTCAGCTCGAGGCGACGGATGCTACACACCTAACGACTGGGCGCGTGTTTACTTTATATCATTAGTCCATCAATCAAGCTGTGTTGAATCGTAACTGTTAGTTAAACACTAACAATCATTGGGTCCGTGGTTCGGGCGGCCATCAATCAGCGCTGTTGACGCGGTGCCTTGGGGTGTCGTCGGCGTCGCCGCGCTGCTCGCATCGCCGCTGACCGCGCTCTCCTCAACGCCCTCTAATGACAGCCCTCGCGCCGACCCGACACATCCAATTCACATGTTAAATGGAATTCCCTTTGCGCCTCAAAATGACGAACGTCTATGTTATTAAAGTGTTTGTTTCTTAGACGTTTTTTGTTTAATGTTTTAACCAATTAGTGCTACCGTGTCGAAAGGATAATGTTGTGATGAACGAATAAAACGTTTAGCGCGTTAAAAGCGGAGCCTTGTCGGCGGCGATAACAAAGTACCAACGAGGATATTGGGCACGGCACACCCCTATGCTATAGACTTTACGTTAACTAAAAAATAAAAATAGTTCATATTATGTAAATTTAGAATACACACCTACTTTAATTCATTTATAGGTTTCATTTTATTCTTAAATATCTCACCAGTAATATCAGTTAGTTTATTTGATTATATTAGCCGAGTGACACTGCGTTTCGATGATGCATTTATACTATTAATGATACGCGACGTGACTTGTATAATAAGAGAATTGATTTGATATCTTAAAGCAACTGCAATGACAATTGATCGATTCCTCGAAACGAAGATCAAGCAATCAAATGTTTCTTAGAACATACGCAAATAGTGGGATGATTTCATATAACTCTACATGTATTATGTGAACCGTTTCTATATAGTTATTTAGCTAATTTATTTATATATCTGTCATAAAATTATAAGCGGCTAAAATAGGTTGCAATAAATAAATAAATCAACTTCACTTTTTTTAACCCAATCTAGTAAGATTGGGTTAAAAAAAGTGAAGTTGATTTATATTTTAAGATACTTTACTTTTTAAAATTTCAATCATATACAAATATTCATTATTTCATATCAGTTTCTTAAGACGTTGAACATTTACAATTTCTTCAAAATATTGTTATAACACCATGTTTAAAATTATTTCTTACCAGTTAATCTAAAGCGATTCTAAAGAAATAATTTAATAAGTGTTAACACGTGACAGATATAAAGCTCCTATTACAAGCCACATAACAATAAATAACACGCAAGAAAATCATATCTAGTGCGGAGGCTGTCATCGATTCGGTTTAATTTAATTGACTGAGCATGTCGATGATAAATGTAAGCGGGGTTAAGCATATGCGCGGGGCTCATGAATAAATCGGCCCTCGGAGAGACGAGCTGATTTGCGATAAGCTTGTATTTATTGCGTTATTTGTGCGCACCACCTGACGGAGACGGCGAGTAGCCGCCACCGCAGGAGGCGCTCTATTGCCTCCAGGCAGCGGCGCGACAGACCCCGAGCGCGGCAGCGGGCGCGGAAACGTAAAGCCTTGCTGAACTGTGTTTAATCGAAGATCTTAGAAGATATATTTACAATACTATTGTAATAAAAAATAGCTAGTTAAATATACTAAATAAACACACTACATACTAGACCTCACATTTTAGTCTTCGAGACTATTTAGAACAGTCATCAGTCATATCCCAATTATACAAGTAAGTAAAGGTAAGTTCGTAAGGATTGCAGTTCCGGGTGCTAGCCTGTTTTATCTCAAATTCAACCAAGTACCTAAACTTTTATTTACTTGAAACATAAATAACATAATTAGATAGAGCTAGCCTGTACAAACCTCGGAATGACGTTTAAAGGAAGCAACAATCTTATTTAGAATATTTAGTGACCTATTAAGGCTACATACGGCAGACGAAAAACTGTGAATTTTCTGTTTTAATCGCTTCCGCTCAGCTTACGATGGTCCGGTGGTTTCTCCGCGGCATCCCTCCCGGGAACAAGCGTGCGGAACGCGCCCCTCGCCACATAAATCACGGCGGACATAACAGCATTAACTGTTGATGGATTTCGCCATTCAATGCTCAGCGTTGATATCTGTACAAATGGCCTCCCTGCCTCTTTCATTGTCTTCAATACACGAACTGAAAAAGATTTCATATTATACTTCAAGTTACTTAACTATGAGTGCAGCTTATTTTCTTCATAACTAGAGATAATACTTCGTGAGGATGAAAGCATGTAATTGTATATCAATGAGGCGTACAGAAGCGATTCTTGACTCAGTGACATTTAATGCGGGCCACCTAATTATATTAAACGATATTCAGTTGCGCAACGATGAGTGCCGCGATATATATTCTCGTGTAGGCAGATATTAGAGGACAAGACGAGTAATTGGACTGCGCTGGAGCACGCCAGCTATCAATTATGTTTATGTGAATAGTAATTATTTTATTATGCAAGTTGATTGAATGAATTTTATTTGTGGCGCTCAATCTATCGGTTCAACCTTTCTCTAAATTATTTATCACTAAATAACTATAACAGTCGAATTAAAAGATTTGTAATATTAATTAACAAACAAATGAATTGGTAACAGTTTAATATATCTGAGTTTCGTAAACGATTCCAATCGTAATCAACGTAAATTAGTCAATACTGAACGCAAACAAGCATAAGTTACTGTGGACGTCGAAAATAAATTTATGTTCATGTAATGATATTCCGAAAGCGATACACAGTACAAGTTGGTACCGAACGCGTACAAAGTGAGCAAGAGGCTCACGTCCGTATGCGGCCGCAGGCGCCGATACACGTCGCAAACTAAAAATGTGTATAAATTATGAAGATTACATGAAAAAGAGAAATGTGTTACATTTAATTTTATTACATACGATAACTTATGGGCTAGGCTCGGCACTCGCTTGAAAAACACGTTGCTCCAACTTTACACCTCGACAACAACGTAAGGTGTTTGCTACGAGCTGACAATTTTAGATTCAATGAATATAACCATAAGGCATATATTGTTCTGTCTCTCGTGTTTTAATTAAGGCGTTTAACCGATTATAGTGTATCATAGTTACATACAGATCATTTGTGACATTAAAATATCAATTATTTATAGTGTTGAGATAGAAACAGCTTTTCGAGAAGAACTTATCAGGCTTATCTCTATGCAAAATTGTTAATATTATAAACGTGCTGCAAAACTATAGCCTGCTACTTTTAGATATCATATAAAAGTCTAAGTACTACATTATGTAATAGCACCATGAAAATAAATAGGTAATTTAAATTATTTATCAATGTAGATAGAAAACAGTGATTGTAATAAAGATCCTGAGGTGTTTAAAATACATTGCAACTCAATTTAATGTTGTCATTACATAGATATCATTGACAATTTTGTTGTCTTGCAGTTGTCAAGCTATGGGCCTTGAGTCAAATTCTCAGGTCGTGCTAATCTCATTAGCAATTCAATGTTGCAAAATTAACTGTTAATAGCAGTGTCATCGTCAACATTCTAATACAAGTGGACCATGTCATTTGTGCACCCTCGACTGAGTAAAGCGTGACGGTGTTTAAGTTGGTATTACTCATTCTATTATCTATAGAACTTTCTTTCTTAAGCCTTAACTCGACGGAGTTGCGTGACTTTTATCTTGATGGCCTTGTAAAACACAAAACATGATAATAACTTGGTAGAAACATAATTTCATGTTTATTTATTGACTGTTTACGCTCAAGTTTCTTTATTGCGGTGGTGTCTATTATCAACATTATAACTTACCTATAGATACCGTGTTATCGGGGGGACATAAAACTGGTACAAACCTAAGACCCCGCAATCTGGTATTAATGCGATATGGTGACATTTGAGGACGTTTTCCGCATGATCCTCGATATCGTCCGAGGACATAAAAGGTTCTATTAATTTAGGTTTAGATATTTTGTCGGGGATTGCAGACGCCTTAGCAGATGTTATCAGTGGTAATTTGTAGAGGGCAGACTAATCAAAATATTTGTTTATCGGCAAGTGAGGCTGATCGCGATGTTTATCGACGCTCATAATGTCCGCTTGTCGGTCGATAGCTTATCTCTGAGGCCGCGGCTCGCATAAGCATAGCTTACATATTCCTCGCAACTTTATAGCTTTTGGTGAATGTCTGTTTAGGTGAGTGACAAGTTGCGGCGCCTTTGTGTTTATGTAAATGATTCTTTATGGAAACATTTTACGAATGACAAAACTTTTGATATTTTAAATTAAAACGAAATTAACAACATATTTATTCTTAACTATTGGTTGACGAACACTTGTCTAGTAAAACGAAATAGCTTCCTATAAACTGACAACCATTGCTATGAAAAAAAAAGAGCTAAATAAAATAAAAAATAATATTGACAAGTAGTAGTCTTCAAAATCAATTAACGAGGAAACATGACCGACATCGGAATGTCACAACAACAGTCAAACTCGCAAGATAAGGTGATCATGGGTGAACAAAAAATATTTGACGTAGTCTGCTAATGTGTAACTAAGGCCGTGAGTGACACGGAAACTCTCTTCACACACGCCTGACCTCCTACAAAGGAGTTTTGTTTGTCTTGTGTCGCTACTAAAATATTGGACGAGCACCGAGTACGTGCTTGCCCCTGTGACGATGCTTGTAGATGGTGTGATTGAGATCCACTGGAAGCGAGATTTAATCTTCTAAGTATCGTGTGACCCTAGGGAAAAATGGATTTCTTTGTCTAACATCAATTAATATAAAAGTAATTGGGATTTCGATCACAGATCTTATATATAGTACTATAGCCTAGATTTTATCGCAGCAAAACCTAATAAATCACTCCCTTGTACTGAAACAGGTATAGGCATATTGTAAAACTATATAAGTACCTACCTATAGTTATAATTCATGAGATATTATAATCTAAAAAATAGTATAGAAAAATAAATTAAGGTGAAGAAAACACCATGGATTAAAACCGATGACTTCCTGATAGTCACACCAGTGTGACTATCAGGATTGTTTTTCCTGTTTGTCACACCGCACAAATTTCTACACTTTTATTACGGTTAAGTTTACAACAGTTCCGTTTATAGTTACTATTATTTTTTTTTTTCTAAAGCTATGTTAATCGGTGTGCACATTCTTTATTAGTAGAGTCTCACGCGCATATTTGCTCTGGCGACAACGGATGGTACGGTTCACTGGTGCGCAGTGTCCGGTAGAGTTCACTACATGGGCACTGCGAAATCACCAGTCTCTGTTAACTTGTTGTCAAACAAGCCAGCTAGGAAGTCAACGGTGAGACCTAACAAATGACTTTATATGCGGAAGATACGCGTAAGAAAATGTTTGCGTATGAGTCACAGTATAACTAGAATACGCAGTCGAAAATAAGGTGCTATTTATTATACCCGTAAGAACCTATGCTAGCTTTTTAACTAAATCTGTTATTCTGATCGACCGTCAATCAGAAGAAACTATAAGGCGACAGATAAAACCAACAAATGATTCGTATTGGCAACAATGATTCGTATTCTTAAATTGGCGTATTATGAATGTATTATTGTAGTATTTGACGACCTCCGTGGTCGAGTGGCGTACAAACCGGTTTTCAAGGTGTCACCAGCCGACATCATAATTTTACAACAAGTGACTTTATTGAAATCGACTTTCATTTAGATTTCAGACTTCAGACTTTAACAGCTCCATGGCAATAATTGAAATCGAATTGAAAAGAATAAATATAATTCTAAAGCATAATATATTCTCGGCTTGCAATAGATAAACGTAACGAAGTCATGCACGGTCGTGTTTTGTTCAATATTGGACGATTTTGTCTCAATAATTCCAGCGTAGGGCCGGTGTCACGCGAACATTCGCCAAGACCAATTAGTTGGCGCCTTGCTCGAACCACCTGAACAGTGCACAATAAATCAATAATTAAACAGTTCATCTACCGGCAAATGCTGATTTATTTGTCCCTTCTGGCCACGCTCGCGTCTGAATGTCGCGCGACTTATTTTTGCCTGCCTATTGCAAATTGCGATGTAAAATAAACTACACACGTAACTGTTACATGCATGCCATTATTTATTTTTGTATTACGTATGATCTGTTGACAGGTATAACTACTGTTGCAACATTACAACAAGTCATGATTAGGTGAGTAATGTACAGTGAAATATCTATTTGAAAAATTATACAGTAGCATGTTATGAAAATCGAACAGACATAGACAAAAAGGCTTAATTTATACTGTATCCTAATGTTAGTGTGTTATTAATGTTTACTTTTAAAAAGTGAATTTATATTAGGTATGTCAAGCTCTCGCTATTATGTATAATCGTCTAATTGTAGCAGTGTGCATGCATAAAATAATTACTAATGGTTTCAATATTTTTTATTTATTTGTTTTAGAGTTTGAATACCTGTAATTAACATTCATTTGTTTTTTTATTATACCCGTCATACTTTGACGATTAATAAATAAGTTTATTTATTTTATTGGCCTCGACATGTGAGCTTTGCCTAATCCCGGGTGTTGAGTCAGCTCAGGGTCAAGAGCGCTAACCGAACCACACCAGTTTCGGTCAATAAAGTTCAAGCATCCAAGTTAAATGGTTTTGGTTAGTGAGAACTGAAGTCACACGGCATACTAACACGGATTAATAACCACCACTATCTGATTGGTAAATTCCCGCAATCAGCGTTGAAACACGCTAATACGTTGAGCACAGCCAGTATTTGTTTAACTTTTCTTTGTTAATTTCTCTCTAAGCGGCACAAAGTGAAAGATTAAGTGTAGTTTACTTTGTGTATTAACGAGTGTGTCCGATCTGAACAGGGCTGAGTTTTCACACACGCAGTGCCCTTATGTTTGTACAGGGAGTTAGTGACCGAGCGTAACTGTCGCGGATGACGACAGCGCGCAACGCGGTAATGAAGTCCACCAGCGCGCACTCCACAACACTACACTAAATAACAATGTATGAATGTAGTTTTAAACGTTTCGATAAGTGGACGAACTTTTTGTTGTAAACGTTAGAGATTAACAAGCATAAACAACACCTGGCATGCGTTACTGACTAGTAATCATTACTGAGAACTCTCGAAACTGCGCGCCTGTAATCTTGAGTATTTCAAATTAAAGTAAATTAAAGACATTGAACAACTATCTTACGCGATGTGTTGCAGTGGCGTCAGGCTCCGGGCCGGCGTCGGCGACAGCACTCCGTCACCACGAGGGCTCTTCGCGAGCCCACCGAGTGTTTTCATACACACACAACGCGCGGACGTGTTAATTCGTAGACACTTGGTTTTTTACCGCGGTGATCGACGACTGTGGGAACGTTTTTGGGTGCCTTCGTTAGAAGTACCTACTCCACGACGTAACGAGCAAACAGTCGGAATAACTCCAAGTATCGCTCCTGCGTTAAGTGGCTGTACGTTGTTGGAATTTATGACATTTCACGTGTAGTCAATAGGCGATCGAGTTCGAGCTAACTGAGAGATACCAAGATGCGAGTTATAAAAATCATTTTGGTTTCCAATTTGAGCATTATTGTCTGCGAGACGAGAAAGTTGTCGATGGCGCCGACACTAATAAAACGTGCGACAGTGGCAGGCACGCGCGGTCGGCCGAGCGATCTGCGTGCCATAACTCACCGCGTCCCGAGCCACTCAGGTGAGCCTATCGTTTTTAATGCTGGTATCACTGCGAGAAAAGCATCGTACGAGATGATATCTGTCGGCGCGGATCATACATTACCCTGACAGGACAACAATAAAGCTGGTTACCTGTTAGCGCCGATGCTCGCGGAGTACGTGCAGACAAATGGAAGACAAGCCGATCTTTGACCTGAACTTTTCATTTTACCTTCGACTTTGTATCGTGCATGTAATTTTAACTTCTAATTTCGTAGTTCTATGGAAAAAGATATAAATACAACATAATTTGATTTTCCGCACTTTTAAATCTACTTTATACTTTGAACAATAATTTTAAAAGTTCTTTATTTCTAAGTACTTAGTTTTACGAACACACACCTATATCACCATTTTGAAACTTCTGGCTTGGTCACATACCTCCTGCTAATAATATATGAAGTGAATCCTTGATCAAAATTAATATTGCTCATTTGTCTTGTTGATTTCACTTTTTTTTTTTACTGTTGTCTGAATTGCAACTCAAACCTATAAATCTTCGCTCAAAAGTCGTTGTGTCTGAACATTTCCGTTAAAATGCCGAATGGCATTAACGAATCTGTAATTTTCTGTTTTTGTATTTTATCGTGCAGTAATAAGAACATACGTTCTAACCAAGTAGATGTCATTTCAAATGTTACTGAGTTGTTTGAAGTTCTGGCCGTTAATTAGAAGAAGAAGCAAGCACATGATATGTTGTTATACACTCTGGCCAAATAATGTAATTTCAAGAAAATAGTAGGTGACCACACTTTTTGACGTTTACTTAATACACAAAAACTGCAGCAGACGTAATATGCGTAGATAGAGATTTTGGAACGCGTGAATTAATGACAATTTCTATCCAAATCCGAACTTAAAATAACATATGCATTTGCATATACTTATAATATCTTACTAAATATACATTTAGTAAGACTCTAAGATTGGGTTATTTTAAATAATTGCCAATCGAATTATGTGCAAACTCCGTATAACAACAATACCTACAGTGTAACTTGACCTCATATCCTATTGAGCTTGTAGGTCAAGTTAAGATTGTTATAAATCAAAACTAGACGCCTACCTAGATTTTGCTAGGTCACTCGACTATGGGTTAGCACCCAATCATCTTATTATCTTCCAGTATAATCACTTGTAAGAAACAAATTATCAAATAAATCTTACTGTTTGGATTTAGATTCTTGTTTAAAACTATATAGCTTTCTAGATTATACCTTCAGCTATTCAAATTATTTGATTATTAGTAAATTAGACTATCAATTAAAAGATTTAGATCCTTTAATTTGAAAATTAAAAAATAGGTACTTTTTTAAGTGGAAATCTGTAGAAACCACCACCAACGACCACCATTAGGAACTTCGGTTATGTGTGTGAGATTCAAATCTTAAATCTATTATTTTAAATATTAGAAGATCTATCAGATATAGTACGCAATTGAAACAAACATTTTATCTTATTCAGTAATGGTTGCTTGCCTTTACATACTTCTGGAGCAAATAATATCGAGCAATCAAGCGCAGAAACCCTTGCTGGTTGACAGGTTGTTGACGAGTATCACTTTGTCCCATAGTTACTAATACCCGTCCATGAATACATTACAAAAGACAAATTGAATTCTCAAATAGATTTACATAAATAGTGTGCAATAGCAGTGCTATTATAATGCTATAACGCGTTGTAAGACAATGGCTGCGCAGGGCCGTCCCACCTCCCACGTGGGACGCTGGTAGACGCGAACGTACACGGTGCGCGGGCGCATGCTAATCGCCTCTAATCACGGCTCGATCGAGAGCTGATTCATCTCGGTCTTACGATCCTTTATTCTGTTTATTTACCAATCAGTGTAGTTAATACCCGCCGCGACCATAAAAGCAGATATATTTGTCTAGTGTCGCTCTCAATTAGTAGGTGGCGGCGAATCGACGCCATATGTGGTCGTAGTTAGCGTCGACTTTAAAAGAATATTTTTTGTTAATGTGAAATGTAAATGAAGGAATATCATTAATGTTTGCCCCTTCAATTTCCTACCGTTGCCTTTTATGGTAGGAAGTTCGGGTTAGTAGCTCGGCGCTAAGCTAACCTACTGATGTTTCCTCCGTTTATTTTCGTAGCAATGCAACAAAGAACTGCTGTGTAGACATTTCTTGATTTATGATGTGTTTTTATTTTATTATTTATCTAAAGCCTTCCTTCCGAACAGATGTAAGAGTCCTTGTAAGAAAAACAATATTCAGCAGATTTTGTAGAGTTTGGTATTTCATCAGCCAAACATAAAATATCTTGTCCATGATACCTCAAAGACTGCAAATTTTTAGGTTATGTCAATAAATTTACTGTACTAGCTGGACTAGAAAGGCAAGGAAAGAATAATAGATTTTTGCACTGGCGTATCTTGGGAAGGATACGCGAATGAACTACGCGACTCTGTCATTCAATACAAACGCTCTGTCGATGACGTCGCAATTCCTGAATAAAGACAACGTAGAAGTTCTTTTGTTTGTCATAGCTACCTACTTATAGAATGTCTTCTTTCGCCAGATAAACACCTCACCTTGGTCCTCCACATATCTTACTTCCTGTAACATAAGCTTTGCATATTTATATTTTATGAAGTTGTATTCAAATTACAGCCCATTTATAAGCTAGGTATAATTTATTATTCGTAGCCTAAAACATGCATTTTCCAACATAGAATTCCAACACCGAAAGTTGAATACATATTAATTGCGACGAATCTTTAATGTTGTGTGGCGCCAGGTGTAGGCGCGTCACGTCGCCACTCGCCACTCGCTTTAATTTTGTTGATTGCGAAAATGTGCCCATGCGCAGGTGCGGTGAGGGTGGGGGAGGGAGGGGCGGGGAGGTGGCGCCCGGTGGCAGGTCCGCCCAACTCTTTGTTTACGTAACGCCCCCGCTTATTACACGAACAGTTGTTCGATCATGCCGAGGCCAGTGCTATTATAGACCTTCTTTGAAGATTTTTGGGTGTTAGGAATTATTATTAACGTTCGGTAATAACACCCAACCGAAAGATCAGCAGCACCACAAAGCCGCTAAAAAAAATAAGAGATTTCAAACGCTTTTACTAAATCATTAAGATTTAAAAAGTATAAAAACAATCAGCAAATTTTGAATAGGTACTTATGCAATAACATGACGCTGTTTCGATGTTCAATCTTCAATAATGCAGTTAAACCTTAGTCTAAATGTTAAGTTTGTGTAACCTACATTCATAATCGGCCATTACCGTGCACAATGTACGAGTGATGGGTTCATTCGCGACGGAGCCAGTGTGGGCGCTGGCCATATATCAACAACACAACACACGGATTGATTTCAAGTTATTGCGTCATACTACGTAATACAGTAGCTACTCAACTGTATACCTATTTAAACAATTTAAAAATTAATTTTATTATAGTCATCAAATACCTATTCACTAAAACAACCATGTTATCGAATAACATCAAGAACAGAAACTTAATTAAAAACAGTTTCCTTGCCAATCTTTTTTACTTTTGATATAAACTCTTTTATAATAAGCTATTTTATTTTTCTTTCTAAATTCAAAGCAGTATAAAAAAATAAAAACTTAATGGTATAAAGTTGCCAACTTAGGAACATGCTGAGAAACTGGTTTTTGACAATTTATAGATCAGTTCTAAAATGGAACTTAGGCGGTAGAGCTGATTGATTTCCTACGTCGATCCAACTAACTTTAAATTAAGAAAATACATAGTTTCATGAAACATGGTTGTAAGTTTTACTATAACGTTAAATAAGAACGTTACTGTTTTATTTCCGAAACTGACTACCTACTAAGATGGCAGAAGCTGGACCCTTCCGCCATCTTAGTCATCGTGTAACCATGGAAATGTCACTTCATATCGCGATATAGCCATTGGCTCTGCCTAGTATTAATCTGCTTAATCCTGCGAAAACCTTAACATTAGGTACTCCATATTAGATCAAGGTGCAATAAATATTCAGTGCAAAATACTGTCAATTTACTGGTTCTCGACCCGAATATTAAACAAATATTTACATAATTTTGGTAAAAGCTTTTCCACGGGTTGGTAAAAAAAATTGAACATCGCTAGTCTGCTCGCAGATCTTATGAAATATGTATAAAATATCACAATTACGTCAGTCTGGATTAAAAATCTGAACAGGCAGGATGTAGGTACATTATAGCGTCTGATTTAGAAATATTTATGAATTTAATAGAGATGGTTTTATTATGAAATCTTTTTAGAACCCAATAATATGTATGATCCGATTAATTCCTAATGTGGATTATTTACAAGTTACATACGCAATATACATTCCGGTCGGTTTCAAGATCATTAGCTGTTCCTACTCAGAGATATTTACCGATTGTCCCTGGACTCGCATCCTGCTGTGTTCAATATCAGCTGAGTAGCGTCAGTAGGTTCCTTTCCGACTGCTCGAAACAGTATCGCACCATAGAGTAACGACTGGCGCCGCCCGGTACCGTTAGCCGCCCACAAGCGAGATGAGCTTTGTCTACTTTCGGCCCTTCATAGGTCTGTAGATACAAATTACTTGTTTGTTTTAGTTATACTTATTAAGCTTCTGTCAAGTGTGGCTGTGAATGGATGAGGTTTGATTGAAGTGATTGTAGGTTATGTCTTGAGTTTGTGTTTTGTCAAGATTGTTTTTTGTTTTTCAGTTTACCTAGAGCCGTGTAGGTTTTATTGACCTCAGAATACAATAGAAACACATAACATAACCTAATGAATTTGGTGAAATAGGTTCTTATTGGGCATGGTTTATAACTCGGAATATAATAATTAGGTACTCGTTCCTACCCGTTCGAAATAGACATAAGAAACATCACCTACATATTGTTATCTAAACGGATTAGTAAAGGTATTAATGTTAACATACAGTTAAATACATGATTAGAATAATGTTTATAAACAACTATCTAGGTGTAAAATCAGATTGGGAACATACGTTGACCGTACACATATTTCGATAACGAAATCAATTACGATTGGATGCTGCGATTAAGTCCAGTTCACTGTCAGTATAGTTTGCATAAATACATAATAAAACTGGTATAAATAAATTTTATATCGAATTTAACCTACTTTAAAAATGAAAACGGAAAAATTGGGATGGTCTCTAGCTTTCGATGTTGGCGCCGGCGCGACCGTTCGCCGCTCGAGTGGCCACTACGCATATCTTGTAGCGTCCAATACATACTGACAGCCAACACAATAGCTCTATACATTTACATAATTAGATATGTCCATGTTGCGATGCATTTCTTGGCAACACTTCATACCTATATCTACGAAAATATTTGATCATTGTTAGTTTAAATAGTATACTGTTGGCTGATCAAATATTTAGTCAGATATTTGATTAGTAGACGCTATGAATATACTAGACAACCTCGACATTTGTGAATACAAAAAAAACACATTATGCGGTAGTTTTTAGTAGGTACATATTATTAGCACTGCAAAAAATGTAGGCGCCTAACAATTATCACCCACAGTAATCCTGGATAAGTTAAAAATTGCGCAAGGAGGTTACAGTACGTTAATTTTAATCCGCCAACACAAGGCAACCTTGTTTTGTTTATACGTGAGTCAGTGTTTATGAAAGTGACGATTATTTATTAGCAGCGATTCTTCTTGGTTGCAACATCGACGGCGCGTACAAGACGCTTAGCGCCGGAAATGACTCGTGCCTTGCTCATCGAAGGGCCCTCGACTCGAGCACGCGATCTCGTCTATTGAGTTCTAACTATCTGCGTGTATCTATTGTCTTCGCCTCACTGTATATTGAAGAGGTATATTAATTGGCCTTTCTATTTCTGTTGGTGTATAGTTATTAATGCAAGTCTCACTCACTAAAAACTTTAAATGAAATATGCTTTCGCTATGGCAACTTAGTCATAGCCTAACGTTTACTAAAGCTATTTGAATTGATAAGATTGAAATTCAAAGTCACGACATTTTAAGCCTAAGTTTATGAAAAAAAAATTAGTTACCTACTGACATGAATGTAAAAAATATTTTTTATGTTTGACAATGTTAGATACCTTTACATCTACATAGGTACATCAGAGCAAAAACTTAGTTGTGCGTATCTATAAACAACAATAGAACTAGTAGGAACGAATACGTACGATCGACTATTGAAATTTCTTGCGAATACCGCATCCACTATAAATCATACTAACAAGGCCCTTGTGGGATCGTACGTTGATCCTTTGTGGAGGATGAGCACAATGCTTGCCTCGCGATATCGCTCCTAATGACTTGTGCCTAACGAACTATTAAAGAAGCCAACATAAGGTACCAATACGTGGTCATAATTCAATTCATATACCTAAGATTTGCGGGCTTTGTTCTACTGATTAAAGGAATTTATTTCTTACTGCTTTATAGAAAGCTCGTGTGTAAACATAATTACTATGACTTTTTGTATAGGAATGTATTTTATATGATTTGCCTGATCAATTGATGACTAGGTAGGTACTGTCCAAGTTCAGAATCTTGATTCTGCATCTCAGGCAAAGATACGGCATATTATTGACAGTAAGCATTAGTATATACCTTATTTCTAAAATTAATAAGTATCTAAACTGTTAAATGTAAATGTATTCGAAGCCTATCCAGTTAAATTAAGAAAATTATAAGATACGTTCATTTATGTTGAAAATGTAATAAATGTTATCTTCTCTTAAGCTCGCGCAACCCGCATCACTGTAAATACTTGGCGAATGCAACGTTTTGTTAGTTACGAATTGTCGGCGCACAAAGTACGAACGTTTCCCTGTTAAACCGTTGGCTCAGCTAACACGCACCCGGAAGGAGATCGGTTTGCAAACATTGAAAGATCTCATTTCCCTAGTGCATTATAAACTGTTGATTTTAAAATATCATTTACATTTAAAATTAACTTCTCGAATATTGAAGAGGTAACTGTGCTTGAGAGAAACACGTGGCTCGCCTGAGCCAGTATGCAAATCCGCGCGCGTATGTGTGCTCGTGCATAGTACACGGCCGCACACCCACACGACTGCACTGGCTTCCATTCATAAAACCATGGCACTATCTAACTATGAATTAATCGCAACATTTGAATATGTTTACTCTTACAAAGGAAGCGACCATTCAGAAAAACTTGCCCGAAAACAGGTTTGGCACGTGTCAATGAACGACGGGAATATTTTAGACGCCATAGACGAGCCAAAGTTGTCGGGTTACATGATTTAAACCATTTAATGGACGCTCGTTTGAATTGGTGGTTTATATCATCTTATATTATAACGATTTCTGGCGACTGCCCATCGTAACTATATCGATGCTGTCAATTTCTAATTATATTATTAAAATCTGCATATTAATTTAATATTATCTATGGGTTATTTGGTTTTATTAGGTAAGAGTACATACCTATATAATTTATTGTTATATTACAGTGGCAATAAAATGATACGTCGAAAATTAAGACAAGATTTACCTTTATTTAAAGCCAAGAAACAAACGACAACACAGTATTTAAACCAGACAAACTATTATTTTTATGTTTTCATGTGTTGAAGACTGTAGATACATGATTTAGTATGTAACAAGATGTAGTGTTGGTAATAATGTATTGCATGTAGTTATTCTATAAAGAGTATTTCCTCTCTGTACAAGATTGCGTCAGACGAAGAACACGTTGCACAAGTTTATTACCTCAGTTACTTCATTTGCGATTAGATTGCAGATTTTTCACGTTGCAAATGTGACCGTCGTGCCTATGAATGAAAGTTGGCGACCTCGAATCGTGCACGTAGGCGACCGCTGTTGCAAGCGGTGCAGAGCAGCACAGCTCGGGCTCGGCTGCCGACCGACGCTCCATTCACAAATCCACCTCGACGGAGACGGTGGGCGTACGCAACACCCGTTTTATAACAATTCATGCAACACAACTACTGACATACTTTTCATTCAAATGGAGTTGGAATGTTACGCGACTGTTGCTTAATGTCGTCAGAGTTTCAAAAATAGCTAATATTTGAGCGCCACATAAACGACAAACAAATATGTAAACACGAAACCGTTTCGTGGCCACTCGAGCCCATTGGCATTGTGAGCGCAGCTGTGAGTGTAAACTGCATAGGCACACATGAATCAACACCAAA
This sequence comes from Diachrysia chrysitis, assembly GCA_932294365.1. Taxonomy (NCBI): domain Eukaryota; kingdom Metazoa; phylum Arthropoda; class Insecta; order Lepidoptera; family Noctuidae; genus Diachrysia; species Diachrysia chrysitis. Next base: position 7,423,338 of record OW028651.1, on the reverse strand, counting down.
CTCCATTCATGATAACTTATGCTAAGCTTCGACGTCTTCCGCTACGAGTAAACGTGTCTGCTTTTCTTTCTACTCAATCACATACCTGTTTAGTTATATTTGACAAAGTATTATCGGGCGGAAAACGTCAAGTGCCATTGAAAAGGCGCAAGTAAGTAGAAATTCTATTAGATAGCACAGTTTAACGCGATACCCTGCGATATAGCGACAGCTAGTTAGAAGATTACCATCAGCTAGGACAAGTAGCGAGTTCTTTACGACTGCTTACTTTATACAGAAGATGTAAGATACGCGTTAAACCAATTTAGCCTAGTTGGTAATTTAAAATCAGCCAACAAGGAACTGAGTTGAAGTCGTGGGCAATAATGCGATGTAAATTGTGGATCTTTATTGTGTAGCTAGCCTTCGTGTTGATCGTGACCGAAAACAGATATGAACTTGGTCATCCGAGGTTACACATGCAGGTAAAACTGCCATCACGTCGTCACAAACATTTTTAAAACCAAATAAACCGAAATCTTATTGCCGCGGATACGATAATGTATGAAAATTATTCGAAGTAAATTGTTATTCTTTATTTGCTCATTTAAGTAATATTGTATTAAAATGACAAGAAATTACTTTAAATAAATAATGTTTCATTTATTTTCAATAAAGATATTTTTAATAACTTAACTTTAACTTCGTATTTTTGACAATCGCCTTTTAAAGGTAGGTTGTTGAAAAGCTCACTCCAAGCTCTTTTGAAACGTGCTCTATGTATAATTCCCATAATGAAATATGATTGTGCAACTTCAACTGGAACAGGTAATAATAAATAAAGCCAGATTATTTACGGACTGTTCTAATCGGATCTTGTTTACATTGCGAACGACTTCAAGTAGAGCCTGGCAACACCCTTATCTGCCGACCACTTAAACTGTAAACACATTGGAACGCCTTATTAAACCACCTATTTATTGTTTACTTATTCCTAACTAAATGCTACACATGCCCTTGTTAGGCTTATTTCTGTGGGATATTTTCCATTTGTGCCGCATGTGATTGTTTTTCATGCAAATCTTATGTTGTAAATATACCGATGTATGGTCACATATCTGATACGATTTCCATTTATCGTCACACTTGTGAACTTTTATGGAACACTGGTTGTTTATTGTGTAATATATTTTACTTGTCTGTCGCTACCATTACAATCCAAACGGGTCTTATTCATTGATGTTACAGAACAATGTAGTATTATAATCATAAATCAATATTGTTCGATCTATTTGTGTAAAGCGATTGATATCAAATAGGGAACGTGATAACATTTAAATACAAATTGGTTAAGCTTACAAAAGCTTAGGTTTCAATAAATTATGGTCTCTGTAAGTTAAGATATATATTTAATCGTTTGTATAGTTATAATCTAATCAAAGTTCAGGAATGGGGGCTAGTGACGACATGGTTGCGTGTAAAATGCACGAAATTGTGACGTCATGTGACATTTCAAATCAATGTACGATTGACTATACCTGTAATTGCCGATAGAGTTAATAGAGGTATGATGGGCATAGACTTCTTATCCTTATCGACACGGAGCCACAATACCTTTGCTTTAATACGAGTAGAGCTTCAAGCTAAAACATTAATATAACTCAATACAACAATTGAACGAAAATATTTAGAAAACCTATAAATAATCTAAACTCTCGTAAATTGAAGATTGTAGACGATAAAACATTAGTCTGTAAAACAAATACTTAAAGGTAATAATATATTTTGTAACAATACAAACACAAGACAAAACTATAATTCATTCTGCCTTTTTTATGTGAAGTATAAAACTTTTTCAATAGCGTCTCACATTGGGTCCGTAGCCATAATTTTCGTTAGGTAACTTAAATGCGGACTTGAAGCCATTATATAAAATTAATAGCCCGTTCACCAAACAATTACCCGTCCAGTTAAATGCTATCAGCAAATCTATGGGTTGAAATCTCATAACCTTTTGCCTTCGAGTCAAACCAACTGTACTTATATATGAGCCTACGGCGCCGGCCGACTGACCGCAGAAGAGAGCTTTTACACTTAGCGAAAAATCATTTTCAATGTGTTGCAAGTTGCATACTTGCATAGGTATGTGCGATGTGCAAAATTATGCTAAATCATTAAAAGGACACTATTATATATTCCATTACAATTTTTTAGTATCGACATTTCTGATGGCATCAGATAACAACTTAATTTCGAGTTGAACAATTTCCATATTCTTGACCATGTGGATTGGATTTAAATAGGTGGGCACTAAGTGGTTATGTCTGCACCTAGCCTATGGTGGTTAAAAATTGAGATTTAAACAAAATACGGGTTAACTACATAGTACATTTTGGTTGCCGCACATCAATACAGAGAGCGACATCTCTAGGCACTTAGGTTTGCTTCGCAAACGGATTGCAGCACGCTATAAAGTGGCATTGAATTGATTTTTGTGGCGAATGATGCGCGCGCGTCGGTTATGAATGGGCCGCAGTGATTCACGCGCGTCCATTCATGCCGCCGCCTCCGCTCGCCGCACGCGCCTAACAAAACAAACGCATTATTTGCCAATACAGCCGTATTGTCTTTCATTTGCACCATCAACCTCTCACTTCCTGCCTTCGATAACGCTCATTATATACCACTAACATTACTGTCTTATCCAGATACCGAGAACTAATACCTTTTAATTCCATACTATATACGAGAGTTTACTATTGCATTAAATGTCGATTTCCCGTTTGAATCTTGACTCGTGAAATTTTAAATGAGACGTTAAAGTTCGTTTAATGATTACCTCTATCAGTGTCTAGTACCCACTTAGATTAGTTAGTGTATGACCCTGACTTAAGGCCTCGGGAACAATCTCTTTATATTGAAACATAATATCAACAAAATGGTGCCTTGACCCCTTCTAGTGGTTCGCGCGAACTTCGGAGTTGAGTCGTGACACTAGCGGCGACATGATCCTCGTGTCAGCTGATGTTAATCGACACTTTTAGAACATCGCAACACAGAAGTAAATCCCTTCATATATTTATGTATAAAAAATATATCGAACCGACATCTCTTAGTAAATGAGCTTACTTAATTATTTGTCGGGTCATTTGCCATTCTCTTTATCATAAAAACCAAGAATTAATGCTTAAATACATTTATAGCTAATTTAAATAATTTAATGCAAATTCGACATAAAAATTAATGGTTCGACTTTGGAATCTAATTCCTGATTAGGCACGGTGGGATTATTAATTTAATATCCCCAAAGTGTAAATACCAAAATATTTGTCTGAGGCAATTGAATGTTCGAAGTATGTAATGCTGCCACAAAAAACATAACATCAGAAGAATAAAAAAACGGGTTCCATAATTTGTATTTCTACCGTTTCGAAAATGATGAAGACTAGGACATATTTTGCAACTAGTCTAGGTGCTTAGGTTACCTAATGGGTTTAGATTATTGGAATATGAATTCAAAGTGCTAATAGGGCTATTTAATATCTGACCTATAAAATATGATAATAATATTATTATTATGAGGTTATAAAATAATATATTAAATGGGAAAATTTACAGTGCATTTATTTGTAGTAAAATTAGATCCGTAGGGTCAACTGTAGCGGCTTCTCACATCATAATTAGGTATGGCTACTTAGGTACTGGTGGAGCCACTTAGCGTGTCGTTTATTGAATGTGTATCGGCCCGAGGAAAGTTTTAATGCTTTTTAATGAATTTAAATGTATTCTTAATTACAAACTGGTCCAAGTGCGTTAACCTGCATTTAGGGTACGTACCTATCTTATTTGTGGTTCACTCTAATTACCTTTTTTTAAAACTTCATTGCAGCATTTTAACAATTTATTTTCCGAAGCTCTATCTCTAATGTAATTAAAGACCAAAATATTTTATACGTAAGCACGTATCAAACCTTTGAATATGACAAGACATTTCAAAATTTTGTTTGTGTATATTGACTGCCGTTTCTTCCCATGTTTATTGACAAGAAACTTGCTGAGATGTCCGACAGCCGTTTCCTTAATTGTAGTTTAACACGTTACTGATACAATACATTTAGCAAACGTAATGATTGAAGAAAACTATGTAGGTATTCCACCACATTAGTAAAGAAGGCCTTTATTGCTACTTATTTTTGCTGAGCAATCATTACAATACTCAACAATACCAACACTATTTTGAGTTTCAGAATCATTTTTTTCTTTTCTTTTTTTTTTAAAACGACTCCCGCACTAAGGTATTTAATCCTTGTGTCGCGGGGGGTTTTACAAACATACAAAAGGTTGAAAATTTGATTGATTTAAAACCTATCGATAAAATTATAGATACTCTCAAATGATTACGTGGGTAGAACTAGAATCTGTTTTTTTTTCAAGCTGTCGTCGTATTTAAAGTTTTAAACTAATTTAATAAAGTTACATAATGTTATAATTTGAGATAAAAGCAAATGAGTACCTATTTCGTCCACACTATGGAACATGAGTCATAAAGTTTATTGTTATTGTTTATATTTCCGTTGCTAATATAAAAACTATATTAACTCATTTAAATTAATTTATATGTATAATGTTATTTTAATCGTAACATTTGTGGTGACCTACTCGATCCTCATAATTATTATTTCTCAAAAACCTGTGTTGTAGAACTCACCCTAGGATCTTTGTTAGACCATTAAAAATAAATTATACTGACTACAATAAATTATAATTTATCAGTCTTATAAAAATAGCTTACGTCATTGGTAATTCAAAATTTTACATAATATCAAGATATGTATCTGGTCAAAGGAACTGTCTATTAGCAAGCCCATTATATATTTCGTATGCTAAAAAAGGCTGGCAAAAAATATATGATTTTAAAATAAGTAAAATTATGGACAAAAATAATAAAGACTACTTCCTAAAGAGAATGCTAGTTCCATTCTGACGCCAGCAACAGCCAGTTGGGACATATTTAAATGTATTTAGGTACGTTGTTTATACAACGAAAAGAAACATTTTGAGCTCATTATTTTAATTTTGACCTGGGTGTTATCTTTGCAGGTGTAAAAAGTGCCCATTAAAATCTATATTTTATGCTCTATCTTATTAATTCCTTAGTCATAAACAGGTTTTGATACAGATTTAACGTTCCTTTTTAAATATGCTTATAGTTTGATAGTATTGATTTTTGAATAGGTATATCGCCTCCACTTTCTGCCGAATCGAATTTTACATTTTAAACTGGGATAATTATATGTTAAGATGAATAACAAGTGCACTATGTTTTGCCTATCGTAAATGATGGCGTACCATGCTTTAATAAACCTTAGCCACATCTAGTTCCTATCAAGCAGGTACCTTAGGTAAAATAACAGTTTCTAAAATATTGTTCAACAAAAAGTTTAAATTTTACATAAATCTCGGACGGACAACGTGCAAACTTCATGGTGTTGGCTAAAAAATACATAAAAAGTCTAAATTACTACTAACACGGCGTTCTGCGTAGGAATATTAATAGTAGTCAGGATTATCTATAAAAAGTGTATATAAATTCGCATAAATTCGACATCAATTAATACTCCCGCATAACTCCAGAGGACGTTAATGTGATAGCGAACTGACTTCTACTTGTGTAAGCGTACGAGTGATATTATATTACGTATGTAAACCGATAATCTCAATTGAGATTCCCTTCACCCTTTTATGGCTGTACTTAATGTTTGCGATGTAAAATCGTCGTTAAAATCGAGCTTATATTATACTGGATACCTTTTGATATTCAACTAAGCTACTAGACCTTTATGGGAATGGCTTATAAAGTTTACGGCTGCTTAAGAAAACCTCAAATCTGGTAACTTTTGTAGGAAATATAAGACGATTGTGGACAGTGGCCGTGAAATCGTTGCGTGTATTATTTTATTAAGCACTGTTGTTAACTAGATCATAGTGGCTTGCAAAATAACAATACTACGACCACCGCTGAGAGAAATGTATCCATTCATACGAAATTTCCTTATGAGTAACAAGAACATCAAAATATACATTCAGGCCAACTTCCTCTAGACTGGAAGCCTATTGTTAAGTTTTATCAAAACATCAGTTGTGCCATCAAAACTATTCTCAAGTTAGCTGAAAGAGAAACGTTATAAAGCCTGATAACTTATTCTTATATTATTGAAAGGAACTCAAAGTGATAAAGTAATACGTTTTCATAAACCATTATGCCTGAAATATATATAATGGTTATTAGAGGCATCTCATTACGTAAAAAAACAGTTACTACAAGTTCTCTAAGTGGATCGGTAACAAGAAAATCAAATATAGCATGGTAGCGTTTATTTAGTGAATGAACGTTACGGAACACGACGCTTGAATTCGCGTCTTCTGGTGAAACAGTGACAAGCGTTGCGGAAGGTTGCTGGTGCTTCAAATGAAGGTTTTTGCGGTGTGCGGGGCGCGAAGGGGATTTGGAGGGCCACGCATGCGCATTGCGCAACCATCGGCGCCGGTGAATGGAGCCTCCGCGTCGCGAGTGGGCGTCGGTTTTTATCAATGAACGGCGAATTTGTGGAGTACGCACGACGCGCGTGTCACGGCCAGCGCCGCCGCACCGCACCGCACCGCGCCGCGCCGCGACTCTGCCGAGCCATCCAACCTTGCTAATAGAGAATGTCAACACACGCTGGCACACTAACTGTTGCTTTACTACACATCCCAACGTTTAATTTAACTGGCCGAGGTTTCCACGGTAGCTGTGTTGCAGCGTCTGCTGGACAATGTATTCAAAATAAGCGCCTACGCAAACCTCTTGTTATGATAATGAATACTATGAAACCTAACGTTTATTTATCCCAATTTCACTTTAAAGTATTTGTTCCCTATTAAGTAGAGCTAGATATTGCTACCAACCAATATAGGTCATAAAAGGAAAGCAACAACAAAACCTACCTCGTATATTATTGTGATAATCATAAAATTATATATAAATATAATAAAATCCCATTACTAGTAATTAATTATTTTATTAATATCATTAATATTGCCATAAGCCTCGTATTCAATAAAAATATATTTATTGATGTATTCAAGCGAATTTGAAAGGAAATAATTAATTAATTTAATTGCTTCGGCACCGCTAACGCCTCCAGTTAGCCTTCGTTCAGATTTAACCATGACGTCGCGCGCGCAGTTATCTCGGCCATTGAGAAACGGGCCGCGCTGTATTTGGCGATGACTGCATTAGAAACTCTCTTAATGTAACTTTATCTAACGCACTTGGCCTTATTTATTTAACAATAAAGCACGCGTTGATAATGTTTACTTGTTAATTTTCAAGTTATTAGATATTGTTTGTATGTTATCAATAACCGTGCCCATATCTGTATGAAAAGCGTACCATTATGTAAGGTAAACCATTGGGTAATCTGCACTAGGAAGTTTTACAGTTGGAACATTTCCTGCTGTCAATCTAAGAGTTGGTATTTATTCCCTTTGAATGACGGTTTTCTTGTAAGTGATAAAGAACTGCATTAGTGTAGTTCGTATTTCCTGAAGATATCTTGAATAACTGACGATAGTTTATGCCAAATTATCGTCAGTTAATATGATTCTTCATAAAATGCAGTTAGACACACAACATACCTATTTGATTAAAAGTGTCAATTTCTGAGAGAATGTTCTCACCCATTAAACGTTACCTAACATGAGGGATATGGTGACATATATGACATTTATTATGCAGATATCACCGACGGAGAGAAGTGAAGCCAACATACAAAGAAGGCCTACTATAAGGTACTTCCCTATGAAAGTAACAATGGAAAAGACAGATTACCCATAAATATATTCAAATACACCTCACAACCAAAAGGTAAAACAAGTCTCACTGTAACCTTTTCAAAGAACTAAGAACAGTAAATTCAATATATATATCTGAGATAGTTCTCAATTGTTTTGTAAAAGTTTGGAACACTTATGTAGCAATATAAACAAGAAACTATTGCATTATTATAGAAGTGGATTATATTGAATTGATTGATATTATACTTTGGCGTAGGCGATGGCCCAGCGTGGGTGTCGTGTGGGCGACCGGAAGGAAGCCGTAGCTTTTGGCTTTTCACATTTAACAACACTTGCAACACGTGAATAATGATGTCTGGTTGCGCACGTGCTGAGCATTTAGCGCTGCGACAGCTTTCAGAGCAATTAGGGCTAATAGTACTCAATCTACTTGATTGCGGAAGTACAAAATAGGTTTATAACAGAAATACCTGATGAGCAAAGCTCATGTACTGGCTATAAGCCTTCACACGGCGTACGGCAAGACAAATGCCGACCTTACCTTATCTCAAACAAAGATGATCCGGGAGATCATGACAACATTCGATAATTCTCAGAATACTAATTTAGATTTGCTTATAAAAACTTGATCATAGCCTCAAAAACTAAAAGATTAAACCTCCCAGAACAATCTTCATGTGAAGCCTGAATCTGATATAGATGTCGCATCGCCCAGATAATAAAATTAAATCAGTTGCTACGCAAACTTAAAACATACAACAAAATTTCTAACATCATAAAGCAAATACCTTTAAGTGGCGCAGGCACTAATAATAACATTAAACAAAACACAATCTTGATAAGTGTTGTAAAGACAAAATTATGTGAATACCTATAATGATTTTATTAAGTCAATTACATGTTTAAGAAATGTATGTAATTCAATAATCGAACGTTTTCGTTATACAATGTAATCATAGGTAATAAGGAAAATAGCGGGCAATGCCATCGTTCGAGTTTGTAGAGCAATAGCTTAGTATACCCCGCGGCAAAGCTCGCTTCGATAGTGATAATCAGTTAATAGTTTTTTTAGTTTGTTATTACGTACATAATACGATAGATTATTATTTAATTATTTAAAAACATAAAAATGGATGTGTAATTAACTGACATCGTAATTTAAGTTTATTTAATGCTGTATTAAATACAACTGTGTCTTTTGCAATCACAATTTAGTAGTAATTTATAGTTTGTGTGTTTTAAATTAATAGCTTATTTTTCCACTACCATATTATTTTTTACTAAAAATCCATTTTAGTACGTTTCTGTTCGTATCATCGCGGATTATACCGCTATATGTAGGTAGTAAAGTCAAAGTTAGTAGGTTCCTGCAACGGTTGCTATCATCTAAATAATACAGTGGATAAGTATGCATTTTATAGATGTATTAAAATAAATGTGTAAACAAGAGCTTATAACATGGTATTATTCGCATGATATTTGTGTCAAATCAATAATATTTTTATTTGCTGACTAAAAATAAAAACTTCAGCTTAACCGAAGTTCAATAAAATAAACTATGAGTTTAGATAAATTTGAATATTATGTGGAATATTGATGATACCGAGGGTTCGAAATCATGCAGCGTAATGTTGTCCATTTGAATATTAAGAAAAACGTGTCGAGTTTCTCTATGGGTGTTGCGTCGCAAGTATTTCCGGCGGGTCAGCGGCCGCGCACACGCCAAACCGGTTCAGTAATTTGGTGTTTCTGGAGAGCCATGTCGATTAATTTACGATAGACGAGCTTCCTGTCAAAAAAGATGCGGCATTCGAATCCGTGATATGACAACTCAACCATTAGATATCTATCAGAGAGATTTGTTTCTTTTTTTACCTTTCAACAAAATTGTTAATTAGCCTGATAACTTGATAGGTATCGCTTGACTTGCGTGGCACTGACACGCCTGGGAACGATTAGAATTTTAAAATATACAGATTCACGTATTACGTACTTGTTCGGCTCTCACATAATAGTAAATTAATTAGGTAGGGTACCTATACTCAGTTGTTTTACAAATGCACAAGAGAGTTTTTACTTTGCAATTTATTTTATTTTTAACTAACTTGCACTGAACAACCTAATATAAAACCTGAACTTAGGCTATTATATTTCAAATAATAATAGTAACTAAACACACACTACTCGCGCTCTAAATGCATATAATAATATGTAGTCTCCGTTATGTCGTAAAAGTAGATATAAACAAAAAGATTTCGACAGTTGTTCATCTAATTATAGATATAAAATTTATGTAAAATAAACATGCATTTCTTTTTGTGGAAGCTTGTAATTAGCAATATGTTAGGCTATTTCGTTATCTATGTAATTATTAGTCTGTAAGCTTTCCTAATAAAATAAATAAATAATTTATATCAAATAAAATCCTTAAGTATTTAGGTTATAGTTTTTTCACAGGACTAGACCATCAAGGACGTCCAGTAAAATATAGGTTCGAGAATTCATATTCTGCATTACGTCATCCTTACAGACTAGTTCGTGTCCATACATAAGTATACGAAACTAAGTCAAGACCTTCATAACACTACCTCTTAAAATAAAAAATAAAGTTGTAACTAATAACTTCCTAGAATTATAACAAGACCTGCACTGATCACACTTTGTGTCATTTTGTGGTTAACCAGAATTAATCATTCATTCAACAATGATTACGGGACACTTCTGGGAATTTCATTTGTTTATTTAGAACTGGCAAAATTAATTCGCATAACGGTTTAGTTTAGTGTAGTGGTACCTACTTGGCTCTAAACGTAAAATGTAGATATTTGTAATTATGTAGGTCCTGGTTTAAACAGTAAAATTATCATCAACTAACAGTTTATTACTAGATAAATCGTATCGTAGCATCACTATAAAACAGGTGATTTTCTAAAGCATCTTAGATCTAGGTATGTAAATAAAATCCTTAAAAACGGACCTAATAAGATACATGTTTACAACAACGTTTCTATAAATGTCCTCCTAGTGGGCACAGGCCTCTTCTCATGTACTGAAGGAACAAGCATTGCTCAGCAATTCACCACGCTTAAGCAGTTTGAGCACGCACTCATAGAATGCGACCTGCGAAACCTTTATTATAAGTTTATTACATAATATGTGTCTTAAAGAGTAGGCAGCGACGATAAGTATATTAATGTTATTAATACTGTCTCCTTATTAGTATTTATATCCAGCTGTTTACAAAGACGACAAAATGAAACGTATCAATTGCAACTTCAACAACAATTTTGTTTTGATATCTCTCTACCGTGTAGGCTCTCGCTAAAAATCAATAATAATACCCACTGCCTTTTTTCTTAATGAAATTATCCGCTCCGTGCTAATTCGAGGCATTGTTTTCTAAACATTTGCCAGACATAACGTAGGTACCTACTTAAGAAAGCAGTAGATGTTATTAGAGCCTTTACCTTTATCTGGCTTTCATATTTCTTCTAGAATAATGTTATAAGACACCTTTTTTCAGCGTGGGTACCTAAAATTAATATTTATCAATTTACTCGAAATAATTGCTCTCGTGGAGAATTTCCTAAAATAAACCAATTAAAAGCTTTGGGGATTATAAATACCAATAAATTATTAAGCTACTTATCTACATGAAAAAACCGTTTTAAGGAATAATTTTTTCATCTTATTTTTAAGTTTATGTAAACAAGTTCTTGGGTAGGTAAGTAGATGACAAGGTCAGTATACAATCACAGCCTATCTACGCTAATTCACCATCGGTGATGAATATGTTTATTAAAATAAAAATATGCACTGTTGTAACTAGGTAGGTATGTGATATTAAAATATGTTTATTGTACATGAAAAATTGCGTGGTGACCTAGTGGTTCAATGAACAGATTTGTATGTAAAAGGTTACAGGCTCGATACCACTACTACCACTATATGTACTTTCTTAATTAGGTGTTCTAAGACACCATTGGCAAACGGTAAAAGAAAACCTCGTGAGGAAACCTGGATTAAAAACAAATGTTTTCGAAATCGCTAACCCGCAAGTGATTAGACGTAGTTAGCAATGCTCTTGCTTTTTCTACTTGAGAAGAGGCAAGAGCAATTTTTTTTTAAATGAGCGCAGGCTTTGACTATGTCACCGGACTTTTCAGCCTGTACCCAGCAGTGGGACATTTATAGCCCTGTTATTATAATATAATTATTAAGTGCCAAGCCAATTCACTTGAAAATAAGAAAGTACCAAAGACAATGTAGTACAAGTATGAAGAAATAAAATAAAAACAATCCTTAGTAAAAGTTTAAGAACGAAGACATTATTTACGTGAAAGCAACAACGACTGAAATCAAATATAAAAAATAAAATAAAAAGACATTTATTGCTACCAAAATAAAAAACAAAAACACGGTACATATTATTAAATATTGGTAAGAAAACGGTAGCAAAAGGAGAAGGCTCAGCTAATGCTGTACCAGGACGAGCACGACCCGTCACAGCGCTGGTTTTCAGCCATTCCTACTCCCTAAGTTGTAATGCGGGAGTTACAGGACGAACTGGCTACACCAGTCGCAAGATCAAATTACCTAACCTTTATAAACACAATTAAACCTTGTGATACTTTATAAAAGTGTCCGAAAACAACAGCGGCTATAATACATTGACATATTAAGTACCACTATAAAACTGCAGGGACCACCCGGTCTCAGGTCATGGTGATATTCTGAGAAGTGTCGCACCTCGAGACGTACGCATTATTTTGGTGACCCCAAAATTCGCCAACACAATATCATTGTTAAAAATAATGTAGGAATATAATTGTTATTAATAATAAATCACGTTGTATTAACCAGTAGTTAGAGATGAGAAAATAATTTGTTTAAATAAATTAGGCGCGGTGCACGGTGGTGGCGCGTGGGCCGCGAGGTGAGAGGGAACTGTCGCGTGCGCGCGCGCAGCCTACGCTGGGCTCGTGCCGCCATTATTTTTCAACTTGTCCGTTAAAATGAAATAAAAAAGGATTTTAGCACAGATAGATAACGATGTTTCCTTAATTACCCTTTGCAAAACTTAGTTATTCAAATAAAAATTTATAAAAATCTACACCTATGCTAATAGTTTTAAAATTTATCTTAACTTTCAACTGTGAAATTTCTTGCGTATTATAAAAGCTAAATTCTCTGTCTAAAAAGGTTCAATAGGTACAATATAATAATAATATTAGATAACTATCTGAGAAAATATTTTAGGGAAATTTTATTTGTGTTGTTCTAAGTAAGTATTTATTGTAGAGGCATGTTGTAGAGACTATATTTTAATAAACAAGTTTTTTTGGATGTATTCGTCTCATTCAAGATTTAATAAAATCATCATAATCATCCGGGAAAGATGAGATGGGTGAAGGTCGATGTAAGGTTGGATCCTGCCCTATACTATCAATAAATGGGTAATTTTGGTCATAAATATTTTACGCTTTGTTAATTTACCGGCTTCTTTACAAGTTCAAAAAAGTTCTTAAAAAACTCATCCAGTGTTTTTATTATTCAATGGGAAAATGTATTAAACCTTCACTATCCAGATTTTATGATATTTACTTAGATTAAGAAGACAATTTGAAGGCGTAAAGATAGTTAAGGGTACGTAAACCTACAAGTTATTTGGTTTTATGACTTCTTTAAAATTGTTTTCTTCAAATTCTTTACTTTTAACTCCGATACCTCTAATACCAATTTTAAAGACCATAAGAATAAATTGTGTTAGTTATTCGAATATTTAATTCTTATAAGAGATAATGCTACAGTTTGGTGGTACTTAACAATTTATATTATAACAAGCTTTTAACATTTATAAGCATTTATTCATGAATCTCATTTATTTTAACACTTAAATGTTAGCTTTCTACATACATCGAAACATATAATTTATAACGACATTTATGCCTTACTTAAGTAGGTATGTACTTACATAAAATCAAAGCCATAGTCTGTTTATTAATTCTAAATGACACGAAACACTAAATATTTACTTAAACTAAAATATTTACTTTAACAGTAAATATATAGGTATACGTATATCTCACAAGTAAAATAATATAATTAAATGCAATATTGATTTACTAAAATAACTAATATAGATAGGTACTACTTCTTACAGTTTTTATAATAACTCTATAACTACGTAGTTACATGATATTTTTTTAAAAGACATACCTTTTATATAAAATATTGTACTAGAGAACATCAAATTTCCTTTACCAAGTATTAATTGGAATCGCTACTACTAGCGCCATCTAGAATTCGGTCTTGAATTCAATACCAGCGACTGGTCCGCAGAGGTTTTTGCCTACGAGCCACTTGGCGAGAGAGAACCGGTGGCGCGATGAAGGCACAGTGGGCAGGAAGTTGTTGCCGTCAGCCTGTTCGTAGAGCAGGATGACGTAGCGGTGCGGGCCGGTGCCGCGAGGTGGCGCTGGCGGCTTGTATCCTAAAAGTATGTATAAGTGAATTAATATTTAATACTAACCACTGGCATGGACCAACGAATATAAACTACTGGAAAACACATTGTAGCCTATTTGTGAAATACCTAGGTATTATTAATGAATTATTCTGTGTTATTGGTTTGTAACTTATAATTAATTTGACTATAACTAGAAGTTGATTAACCGACTTCATTCAGTGACCGATATATTATGTATTTAAGGGTCCAAATATTAAAAAATCTTAAAATAATTTTGTGAAACTACTAAATAATTTATAGCTTAATCTTACCTCGATAGTCTATCCCAACTGTTTTACTGCTCTCTTTCGCTTTCAATGCTAGTCCCTGAAAATAAATCAGAATATAAAACCAAAATGTGCAGTGTTTTTCAATTTTCACCATAAGGGTAGAGCTACAAAAAGACTGTCTGATATACTTTATTGAATACCTAAGTTCCTTTGCGAGTTATATGGACATTTTATTGCAAATAAATATATTTATTTGGATTCGATTAAGATATGTACACAAATCGAGCTCATTGGCGTCCCATAGGAGAGGCCTATCCAGCAGTGGACGAACATAGATTACATAACAATGATTATGATAAAAAACAACATAACACTGATTATGATGATGTTGTACACAGAAGGTAATAGCAGAGTGATGTATTAAAAGACACAGATAAGTGTAAAGTACGTTTACTCACCGGTATATTGGACTTGACCATATGCAGATAGAACTCTCCATCTAACTGAGGCGGAGCGTCTGGATCCACCATAATTATTGTGTAAAACTTTTTCTGTAAAATAATATTATAGTTAGTACATGAAACTTAGAATTTTTTTGTGTGCTACTATAAAATTTAATTATTGAATACCGAATCTGCTAAAGGGTACTGGAACAATGGCTCTTCCATAAAAACTTGTTTCGGCAGCAGAACATCGCAGTTGTGGTCATTAACAATAGTTCCTCCGACGCTAGTGACATTCAATCCCATGAGCCGGTCGCACCCTTCCAAGAGACTTTTTACTTCAGTCACAGAGCACTGAGAAGCTACGCCATATACAACCCTCCACATAAATACAAATACTAAGAAACGATTCATTATTATGTGTCGCCAATTTGAACAGCCCAAAGTAACTAAAAGTTAACGGTTTTAGAATCCAGAAGTACAGAATCAGTGTTTTAACGGTGCACAGCTTGTTGTAAAACAAAACGGTAAATTTATCAACAATGAAATCGATAACATTGAAGGTATTACGAAAATATAAACAGGGCCAGATGTTATTAACACTTTACATTACTAGTACATACGTTATTTATGAAACCACTTATGCGTGGGTTTTCCGTTCTAGACAATTACGAAAAACTGCACTAAAATGGGTCTTGAAAGGTTTCAGCTATCCAATTAATTCAAATTATGTACTTTAATAACGATTCAACCGAAAATAACGATTGGTTCTCACGTACTTAACGTGCAAGGACAAGTTCGAGTTCATTTATTTTCATTTCTTAACTGCTCTACTTAAAGGATAAGGTCAATTTAGAAAATTATACTAACAGTTTAAGTTAGAAGTTATTTGATTTTTTCTTAGTTTGTTAGATATTCCAATGTGCTTAATACCTCAAAACGGTATCGATGTTATACAATGTCTTTCCGAGAGTATTTCGAATGGAAAACCGAAATTAGATTTTTGACAAAAAATACTTAGGGCGATCCAAATTATATTATATTGCTAGCTATTTGTACTGCCTCAGGTGAAACAATCTCATGTTATATGAAGCCACATAGTCAAGACATTTCCTTGTGTTTTAAGCTAGTAAAATTTTTGTTTTTTTTTTAACTAATATAAATTAATTAATAGATTTCGTCGTGCTCTTTTCGAATATTTCGACTTCGCTACCCCGTATAAGACGGTATAATTCAGGTTCTGTACCAACGGGGCCCTGTTACTAAGCCTCCGCTGTCCGTCCGTCTGTCTGTCAGAGGGTATCTAATGAATCGTAAAAGTTCACAAAGTGTGTATTTCCGTTGTCGCTATAACAACAAATAATAACAATAATTAAAAAATAAAAGGGGACTCTGTAAAATGTTTAAAAACCCTTCAGGCGCCAGTGCGACTCGCACCTGGCCCGCAAAGTCAACTTACTCACGCAATTTCGCCAAATAACTAATTCCCACACCATCGTGAGGTTGAGCAAGCGGCGCATTTTCGTTTGTACATGGACATCTTTTTTGGATTTCTCCTGTAGGTGGTGCGTGGAACAATTTTGCGAGCGACAAAGATACGATGTGACAAATTTCGGAAAGAGCACGTCGATATAATATATATTATATATTATAACATTTTCCAGACAAGCCCCTTTTCAAGCACTAAATGACTAAAGTAACAAAGTGCTGCCCAATGTTTCCAAAATGTAAATAGGAACCAAAATTTTTTGCAGTGAATATGGAATACCTACCATAAATGTTTAACGTACCTACTTATTTCAAGTTAATCTTTATCTTTGTATAACCCTACTTCATGATTGACAGATCATTTTCGACATTTCTATTTCTAGTAAATAAAGTAAATATGATAACATATAGATAAGCGATTCCATAAATCTGCAATGCAAAGAAATACAAGACATAAATTGGGTATACCGCAGTTAACTGGACAACAGATGGCTCCCGAAATTTCAGAACGAGTTCGATGTGCACGGCTGTGGTGTCAACGATATTGGGATCTGCTGAGCCATCCTAGCTTACATTATCGCGCTAAATTTCAACTGTACAAGTTCTTTGTGAGACCAATTCTTACATACGGTTGCGAACTTTGGAACTTAGATGATCATAATTCTAAAAAACTTCTGCGTTTTGAATGCGGTGTTTTAGTTGGAATTTATAAGTCTAAATATCCGCATAGACATCCACATAGGCTAAGACCTAACATCAGACACGTATACAGTCGGTACCATGGAAGTGACATCGTGGACTACGTCAATAATGAACGACTGCGTTGGTCTAGCTTGTTGAGAAGTGAAGAAATGGCTTTAAGAAGGCCTCAAAGGCGAGTACAAAATTCAGTGCACTGGTGGGATCGCGCAAATTCAAGGAGTGGTAGTAATTCCAGGCGCTGTCCAACAATCAGTGTAAAATCCAACATGACACATAAAGCAGGAGGTTCCTGTCGTACCAGGAGTATGGATGATGCTCCGGGATGAACCGCCCTAAATGTGAAACAAAAGTGTACCAAACTGTGGCGAAGAAAATTATGGTTTGACGACCAACAAAATAAGAGATGCAGCTATTAGTTACCACTATTATAATAGCTTCACATTAGCATCTGAATGTAAATAATAAATAAGAGGTGAATTCCTAAATATTAAGAGATCTAACGTAACTAGTCAAATCACAAAATAAAAATCTCAAACTTTAATCAATAGTTTGTGATTTTCACAATGTTTAGTAAATAAATAATATTCTAGTATCGAATCAAAAGATTTTCTTTTGTCGGCTTTTTAGAGAATTTAGTTTAATGAAGGTTGGATATTTTTGAAGAGACCTAGAAATAGACACGTATCTGGCTTCTTGCAATTTAATGATTATTATTAATAAATAAACAAAATCGTTATTTTAATTATATAATAATAATTTTAACATAAGTAAATAACATCTATAGGTCATAACGGATCAGGCATGAATAACTAACGCTTTTTCCGCTGTTGTCTTTTTTTATTAGCTAGGCGACTACTTCTTCTAACAGCTGATGTTTTAGAAGAAGAATTTGAATCGATACTGGTAGAGGCAGAACAACATTCACAATCACAATCACGCTTGTCACTTGCTCTAGTAAAATACTGTGCGGGATCTGCAGCAGATTTTGATATTCTGTGAAGCAATCGTCTTATTTCTCCAAGACTTGAGCCTGTTGCTCTTCTCCATCGTATCTCTTGTACTTTTAAATATCTAGTTACATCTATATCAGTGTAGCGAGAATACAAACTCCTTCCATTTAATTCGGGAAATATACGTTTCAGAGCTTGAACTTCCAAAGATTTTAATTCGTGGTTGCGCCCTTCAAACCAGTCGAAAATCAAGATAGGTCTCAAAAATATTTTATAAGCGAGTATTTTTTTCGCAAGAGACATGTGCGAACTGTTTAATATTTCATCAGTCTTCATGCTCCAGAATTGAGATGAACAGCGACTTTTACTCGGCATTGTAATATTTTCAGATAGGAATTTTGAAAATTTTACAATATTGTCAGAATATTGTCAAAATTCAAAGACGATAGAGAAAATGTCACTGATCCTAAACACAGAGAACATTATTATTGTACACTTATTATTCTAAATCACCCTACAGACGATCAAGGTGCTTGTCAAACTTAATATATTGTTTGACAAAGGAATTTGATCGTATTCGGCTTTGCTTGACGCGTTTTCCAAGCAATCTACGTGCTTGACATGCTTGATTAAAATCTTGATTCTTAATTGATGGCGTTTGTCAAGCAAGTTTGAACGTGTACGGTGGTGCTTGTAAAACAAAATTTAGACTTGGTCTTGGACTTGCAGCGTTACCTACCACCTTTTTAAATTAGAATACTTGATTACCGTGGATTTGTTTTTTTTACATATAATTATGTAATATGGATTCGGTTTCTTTTTTATTATATTAAAAAAAAAATAGTTGCACTGCGGGAGTGCCAGCAGAAGTGAAAACTTGAATATTAACGTTGTGCATTTTTGATATTTTGGAATGGTTAGGGAATAATTTTGCACCAATTGCTTTAATTATATCAGTATAAAAGTACTATCATTTATGTGGTAGAATACAATATTTATTTATTGCGCTATCGTGCACAAACATGACAATTTATATTACATTAAAAAGTTTATCTCTCAGAACAATCAACTTCCATCCATAATTTCGACGACTTTTGCACCATCATTATTACCAGAACCATCATCGCCAATCTCTAAAACTGATACGATCGGTTTATGATAGCTGAAGAAAGAAACGAACAGTTTTGATTCAAACCTATTTAAATGTCTAAACACACACGAACATTCGCGCATGCACCCTGCGCCGCCTAAACGAAACAGCAGGCGCAGGCATAAATTTTCGCCGCGCCGTAGGAAGAGAGGGGGTACTTCCTCTCCTACGCCGAGCCGGCTATCTACTCTCCATTCGTCTTACGAATTTTCGATCAGGGTCACGTGTCCTGACGCGAGTTTAACATTTTTTACCCATTAGAAAAAAAGTGTACAAAGCCGCTAAAGAAGTTTTCACTTAAAAAAACCGAATCCACAGGCAAGTTTGACATTTGCTTGATCGTTGGTTTTTTTTTTTTTTTTTTTTCTCTTTCTGGCTTTTCACGGTTTGTGTTAGCCAATGTCAGTAGGAAAGGTAGGGAAACGGAATTTAAGTGTAAAGGAACGTAAAATTTTGATAGGAACCTACAAAATAGGATCAGTATTTCTAAGAGGTACTAAGTACTAAAGATTATTATCTAAATGAACTAAAAAAGATGAGTGAATGATCGGAAATTTATTTACAATTTTATTTTATTTAATGAGATGAATGAAGCTATACTTTTATACACCTTAATGCTATTAGTATGAAGTAAGGAAAGAATGGAAGTAGGAAAAGGAATATCAAGAGACACAAGACTATTTATTAAGGAACTATGATCGTACATAGGACAAGAGAAAACAATATGATTGAGGTCGCCAACATCCGTGCCACACGCACAAACGGGGTCGTTAATAATCTTAATTTTGGCAAGATGGGCTGGAGAACAAACATGCCCCAGTCTCATTCTTACCAAAATCGATATCTCCATCTTATTAAACTTTGCTCTGAAAAGCCAGGGTTTTACAGGAATTTCTGGTTGAATATTTGCATAATGTTTACCCTTTGTTTTACTGCTAAAGTACCACTGCTCCTTCCAGGAGTTTTGGAGGAAAGACCTTGGCAAAGCTGTAAGGTCTCGACAATAGTTCTTATATGGAAACAAGTCACCACATTGCACCGCATCACTCGCCAGTTTATCAGCAACTTCGTTACCTTGGATTCCAGTGTGAGCTGGTATCCATGCAAATTGTAAATTATAACCCTCGGAGTAAAGTCTAAATGCTAATTCCTTTATGTCAAAAATGATCTCTAACTGTGTTTTTTGTTTAAATGGAAATTTCTGAATCGCTTGAAGAGCACTTAAAGCATCTGTAAAAATTATAACTTTTTTTAGTTTAAATATCCGAACGTATTCAACAGCTTTGAGTATCCCAAAACATTCACCTGTAAAAACAGATGATTCCGGAGGAAGTTTAATTTTCTGAACAATATCGTATTGTGAATGATATACTCCTACACCAACACAATCTGTTGGAGAGGGTTTAGAAGCATCAGTGTACATGTGATGAAAGCCTTCAAAATGCTCAGATATAACATTTTTAAATATCGATTGAGCACTGGGATCTGATTTTTTAATTAAATTATCTTTTATTATAGGATCGAAGTGTAAACTGTCATAACTGGCGCTAAATAAAGGGAGTCTATTTGAACGATGTGTAGGGGAACAAAGGGAAATAAATTTCTGATAACTAACAACTAAACAGGGTGCAGTTTTGTTTGACCAATAATTAGATGAATTAATTTGAGACACTAACAGATCCAGTTTAAGGATAAGAGGATGAGTTGAGAACTGAAGGATTCTAAAAAAATATTTATCAGATAGAAACTGTCTCCTAAGAGGTAACGGGGCCTCCCCGCACTCCACTTGGAGAGCATTTACAGGGCTGGACTTCATGGCACCAGAAATAATACGAAGTGCTTTAGATTGTATTTTGTCCAACTTTTTGAAAGCCATGACACTTCCAGGTTCAAGGATAAATAGACCATAATCTAAAATACTTCTAATAATTGCATTATAAATTAACTTTAAAGAAAATGGATGTGCACCCCACCAAACGCCTGACAGGCACCTAAGCATGTTTAAATGTTTTTCACATTTACTAATAATGTAGTCGCAATGTGGGATACTACTAAGTTTCGAGTCTAAAATAACACCCAAATATTTAAATTTGTCTTTGATAGTAATAGGAATTCCATTATAACAAAGGTTAAATTGTGGAATATTTCTTTTACGTGTAAAAAGAACTGTTGCACTTTTAGATGCGGATAATTCCAAACCATTCAAATGCAACCATGAGGATAGTGACGACAAAGCAGAAGTGATAGCTGAGCATGCTTGTTCTACAGAGTGACATGAACAATATAATAGTAAATCGTCGGCATATTGAAGTACTTTGACTTCATTGTTTATGGATGAATCTAAATCAAAAGTGTAAATATTATATAAGAGGGGACTAAGCACAGATCCTTGCGGAAGGCCTCTCCATACCTTACGAGATAAGTGATGATCACCAAATGGCATAACTACCGAACGATCCATTAAAATGTTAATTATTAAATTTGAAAGATTAAACGGTACTTGTAAAGCATTTAATTTATTTTTTAATACGGATAATAGAACATTATCATAAGCTGCGTTGATATCTAGGAAAACTGCCAACGTAGACTGATTATTAGAAAAAGCAGAACGGATATCAGTGGTTAAAATACTTAAACAGTCAGTGGTACTTTTACCTTTTCTAAAACCGTATTGTGAAGTAGCCAATAGGCCTTCACTTTCAATATACCATTCAAGGCGATTTTTAATTAGGTGTTCAGCTAACTTAATTAATATTGAGGACAAAACTATGGGACGGTACGAAGAGACATCAGAAGGGTCTTTATTTGGTTTTAAAAATGGCAACACCATTTGACGTTTCCATTCAGCTGGTATGTTTCTCGTATTCAGAATAGAATTAATCAGGGCTAAATAATAATTAAGGACATTATCATTTAGATTTGCAAAAAATGAATATGGAATGCCGTCAAGGCCTGGTGCGGAATCAACAGTATTTTTAACCACACCCTTTAACTCATTTATAGTAAACGGGAGGTGTAGAGTAGTAGGAGACCTGACGCCTATTGGCGATTTACACTGTATGTTGATAGCTTGCGGAACCCATGGTGGAGCTATTTTATCTAAAAAGTCAGAGGCTAAGGAATCAGGAATAGGAGGAGAAGGTTGTGTAAGAACCGACCTAAATCTACGTATGTTTTGCCAGACTATAGTAGGGTGAGTATTTGGAGATATTGCGGAGCAGAAACTCTGCCAACCTGCATATTTTTTCTTCTTCAAAAGTTTCTTTGTTTCAGTACTAATAGTAGTTAGGGAGGCAAAGTTAGTATCAGACATATTAAGGTTATAATTAAGTTCAGCTTGCTTACGTTTTTTAATAGCATCTGTACACTCTGAGTCCCACCAAGGAGGTTTAGGAATTGATGTTTTTTTTTTGTTTTTGACAGGAAAAACTTCATCTGCTGCTGTTATTAATAAATTGGCTAAGGCATTAGCACATATGTTTTCGTTACCATCTAAAATAGGTGGGAGCAAGGAATATTTTAAGTCAGTGCTATTTCTATACTTTTCCCAATCAGAGTTATTTCTTTCAGGAAGTTTATGTTTAAGATTTGATCTTTTAATTGAAAAAGTTGGTTTAGAGAAAGGGCTGGAAATAACTATTGGGAAATGGTCACTACCATAAGTAGAAGATAGGGTATTCCAAGATAGTGAGGAGGCAAAGTTAGGAGAACAGATAGAAAGGTCAATAGCACTTTTACTCTGATTGGGAGCAGAACGACGGGTTGGAGTACCTGTGTTCAGGATGCATAAGTTATGCTGGTCTATTATATCAAGTAATTCATCCCCATAGTTACTAGAAATTGAACAACCCCATGATTGATGATGGCAATTAAAATCTCCCAATAAAAGTAAAGGTCTTGGAAGAAGAGAAAGAAGATAGTTAATCTCAAGAAGTAAAGAAGAAGATGGGTGAGGAATATAAATAGAAACAAGACACATATTATAAATTTGAATAGCTACAATTGAAATCTCCTCACTATGAGTAGGTAAAGAGATTTTAGAGAAAGGGATAGAATTCTTGATAAGTATAGCAGCTCCGCCATACCCATCATTTCTATCATTTCTAATGGTAAAATAATTATTTATTTTAAAAACATGATTTGGTTTGAGCCAGGTTTCTGCTAAAGCAAAAGCTGAAGGCTCATATTTGTTAAGTAAATATATTAAATCACTTTTTTTGTTTATCAGACTGCGGCAGTTCCACTGCATTACTTTGCAAAGACTGTCCATTATTAATTGGAAGAGGGATAAGGTCAACATAAGAGGCAACGTTGGACGGTGAAATGTTAAATTGAGAAAGAAGTTGTAAAAAGGCTGAAATAAATTCATTAATTGACTGACTGTTTGTTATTTCATTGGTTTCATTTTTTTTTAAAGCACATCCATTTGATGTCTGTGGTACATTAAATTCTTTGATGATGTTGAAGTGAGCATCTTTATCATAACCTTGGGTGGTTTTGGGTGAAGAGCGTGGTTTCATATAAACAGTTTTTTTGTAACTGGTTGTATTATTAGGAGTTCTATTGGCCATAGCGGTAACTGCTGGTTTATTGGAAAAGTTTCTAGAAGGGGAAGACAGAAGGGTTTCAGCATAAGACCTGCAAACAGGGGGATGAACTTTCATAGCTTCCACATATGAGACAGAATTTTGTGCCATGTATGTCTTAATTTGTTTTTGTCTAGAAAATTCTGGACAAGATTTATTAATAGCAAAGTGAAATCCTGAACAAATGCAACAGGATGCAGATTCCTCATCCTTTTCACAACTATCTCCTGTGTGGCTTTGGCCACACTTGAAGCATCTTGGTTTCGATCTGCATTGAAGCTTTGTGTGACCAAAGCGACAGCAGTTAAAACACTGTATGGTAGGGAAAATGTATAAGTCGACAGGTAAGGCATTATAACATATAAATATGCGTTTAGGAAGAACCTGGCCATCAAAAGTTATTACTATAGACTGTGTTGGTTTCCACGTTACAGAACCATCTATAAAAGTTTTGAAATTTAAACGTCTTACCTTTAGAATGGGCCCACAACCGATAGGCACTGAAATATTTTCAATGATCTCCTCTGGAGACCATTCTGCAGGGACCCCTCGGACTAAACCCATCCTAGTTACATTAAATGTCGGAATGTATGCTTTAAGGTTTTGCGCTTCAAGGCTTTTATTGATAATAAAAGAATTAGCTTCTGAATGGGATGAAAAAGCCATGGAAATTTTATTACGCCCTATGCGTTTAACGCTGCCGTTGATAAGGTTTGAGATAGAATTTTGTTTTAAAAATTTTCCAAAAGTGATGGGGTGCAAGGTGGTACTATCGTTAGGTGAAACTGTAATTTTTTGTACATGTACAATATATGGTGCACTATCAGTCTTGTCATATTCCTTTCTTCCAACAGGGGCACTCTGCGAGGAAATAGGCGTCTGTTTACTATTGACGGAATTACTAATATTTTCTGTTATATTTTGTTGTGAAGGTTGTGAAAGAGGTTGAGCGTCTGGACAACCGCAACCACCCGAGTCAGACCCGTGATGTCTACGGCGACGTTTGTTGCAGTGCTTGCATACATGTAGGCGACTTCTTTTTAAAGACCGGGTGGAAGTAGACCCATCGGTGTCCATGCCAGACTCATTGGACTGGATAGTAACAAAGTGACCTGCCGGGGGGACAAAGCCCCCCGGATCAGGCGGTTCGTTCATCCCGCTTAAACTAATTAATTAAATCGTAACTTACCAAGAATGTAGAAAAAACTAAATTAACACTAATAGAAAGAATATTTTACACTAATCTACGTCTACTGATCTTATTTAACACTAATAATAAATTAAATTTTAGGCAAAACCAAATCAACGCGTCCGCCAAGTTTAAACGTTTCCCGCGCTTTTCCGATCGTTGGTTTGATTGTTTACTTGCCATTGCTTGACAAACACAAGAAGCTTGACAAGCAAGTTATTCAAATAAGTTAGGATGATTTAAAAACAGTTTCATAATTTGATTAATAAGAATATCATGATAAGGTAGATAAGGTTTTAATTATAAACCTGTCTTCTTACATAGAGAAATCCAAACAAAAAAAACTCCCAAAAAGCGCCTGAAAAACGCGGTACATGTACCTATTTAATTAATGTGATCAAACTGTCAATGTGTACATGTTTTAGGGATACGCAGTCTAAACACATAATTATTTACTAACCTAACCTTTAATTTTAATATGATAAAGGCTAAATATTTAAAACAAAACGGTTTATTCACGTATATTGTCGCGATCGCCCGACTAGTTTTAGACTTAATAGGAGTCCCTAATCATGAGCTGACGCGGCGGCGGTAGGGTCTGAACTGAGTTCGACTCGCGACTCGCGACTCGCGGGACTCCTATTGAGTCTGAAACTAGTCGGGCGATCCCGAGTATGTATGTGAGTAAACCGTTTTGTTTTAAATAACTATAAATACTCCTCACGATAGTTATTATACAAATAATGAAGGTTAAAATAAAATAATTAACCCCGTCTTTATATCGAGTTCGCTGTATAATTTCTAGCCATCGATATGCAAGTACGAGATCCGTAGGGAATCCTAAAACCCAAACCATAAAGAATAGTTATGTTAATGCTTTTTATGTTTCCCGCATAATTACGGCTGGCCGGTACACTTCCTGGTATACTTTTGATTTTGGGCCCAACCTGAATGATCTTTAAATAGACTTAATTTGGGCCGTTTTCTACTAACGAGTAAAATTTTATTTTATCAAGTTTTCGCTCATTTCGTTTTTTACAGCCGAGATTACTACATTCCACCAGAGCACATACACTAATTATCTATGACTAACACAAATCCTTGTCTCAATAAACACTTTAAACAAGGAAATCATATAAAATGAACAGGACCGTGTTTGGTTGGCCAACTGTCACTTGACATTAGACTTGGCCAAATAACATACAGACAATCCTCAAAAAATTATTTGGTCCTTAGGTCCTTACTATTTACTATTGGTCTGAGCTATTTACATGGAGCTGTCAATTAACTATCTCACACTATCTAGCAAGCTCATTTCATGGCTACATTTTTTATATTTATTTATCAAGTATTTTACAATAAGCCTAATACTAACACAATGCTCCACTAAACCGTTTACACAGTTTTATATAGGTATGATAGCACGGTAATTCTAATCACTTATTGTACTTAGCTAAGACACAGAAGCAATTTTTTATTGTTGCAACTTTATCAGGAATTTGACAAATCTTGACCCTTAAATTGACGTTATTTGTCTTTCTTGACATGTATATTTGACACATCACGTAATGAATAGTAAATAAATAGAATAGGAACTACAAAGAAGAAATTGTACTAAAACAACCAAAAGATAATGGAATCACATCCACTCAATTTGGTAATTATATCAGTCCTCTACCATTATTCGACGCTGAGAGTAATCGCAGTATTTTAAAGTTGTTATTTATTATGTTACAGGCACATAAACAACATCGTCGTGCTGAGGCCCACCTGATTAACAATAGGTACGATGAAGCAATGCAGTGCCATCACAATGCTGCAGAGCTACTACTAGACGCTATGAAGTCGACAACGTCATCGGTTGCGCTTGAATCCATCACCTTACAGCACAGCTATCATCTTAAACAAAAAGATCTCATCAAAAGCAAAAAGGAACAATACGAAAGAGTGAAAAAAGCCATGGATAACATCAAAGGTTTGGGTAAAGATCCCTCATACAATATACAAATTAATGATAGTTCTAAAGTTCAAGTTGCTATATATAGAACAATCAATGAAGCTGATTCTTTGTTGTACACATTACTAAATAAGAACTCTGATCTAGCTCAACCAACTGGTAATGTACTTAAACTGGATGTAGTTGATGGAAAGAAGATAGAAAAAGGACAAGAGACAGTTGTAGAAGAATTACAAATATTAAATCAGAATTTACACTCGCTGGTGGAACAGTTAGTATTACAAGCAGAAGTTCTTAAAGATGAAAACATGACCTTAAAAGAAAGAGTAAGCTACTTAGAAAAAGAACGAGTTAAGTATTTGAATCTTCCATCAACACAGAGTGATATGTTACATAGAAACTTTTCAAACATAGGTATTGAAAATGAAGGTTTATCTAATGATAGTATACAACGAGTGCCTATTGCAAAAGACCCTCAACCAGGAAGACCTGTTAATATTGTTGATCGAACCACTCTTCAGCCTCATTTTGACTTAACAGCATTAAAGGATCTATAAAATAACTGATGACTTATGCATTGTAGTAAAAATGAATCCATTATTTATTCTTTTAATTTTTTTTTTTCTTCATATATTTTTATTAAGTTTGTAATTACTGTCCTAATAATGATTATATAGTTGCTTTTACAGTATTGAACAAATAATACTTTTGTGTAAAAAAATACGAAAATATAAACATACTTGGTTTACTTTATACCATCAACCATCTTTAATTATTGTACTACACTAGCTGCACCCTGATTGCAATGCCATTTACAGTAAGTGTCAAGTTAAGAGTTTTAGGGCCAGAAGCCCTAACAGGCGTTATTAGAAGTCTACCAGTTTTGATCAATGGTTTAGGAAAGCATAGAGGATAAACTTATAACATTAATTTATATATAATAATATGAAAATAGAATAGATGTACATATGTACATATTATAATGTAGTTTTTTTTTTAATTCTTTTGTACTATAGTACCTATCCAATGTTTCTCACTAAATGTTATGTTTAATAATAAATAGGAAGGCAGAATAAAAACGACAGTTTTATTTATAGATATGTATTGCATATTGGTCTTACACAAAAATAAAGTTTTACTCTTGGTTTAATGTAAAAATAAACTTCCCAGTTGATATACCAGGAATAACTATTCTTACCCCTATAAGGAATCTATACATTAACAAACAATAAAACTACTAACATGCTTATATTTTTGGTAACATGAATATTATACAGGAGTTGCTACCAGTACTATTTACTAGAATTCATACAGGGATTTTAAATTTAGGTAGGTACATCTTATTTAGTTACATGTGATAACACAGATCACATATTGATAAAACTAGATTCTAAAAAGCTCATTCTTATTGTTTCTTTTGTATGAAACAGATCTCTCGATGTTGGTATATTAAATATAGATACAATATTATGTTAGATTCGTGTCCTCACAATAATATACAATAACTGTTTGGCTCTATTAAAAAGTTTTACCTTGGGAAATATTACATAGGTACTAGCTATTAAAAATAATCCATTAAATATCTAATATAACATTAGTTTACTACATTATAATGGCATTATCGCCATTTTATAACATTAAAGGCATTTAGTGATGGATTGCTTTCATTTAATTTTGGAAGGTTCTTTAAACAGGTTTAGTAAAACTAATTAGGTCTGATAATTGTGTACACATGTAGTAACAAATATCATAGGATAACTCAATGATTAGGGATAGTGATTCAAATTTTAAAATAGCATCAATAAAGAGAGCAAGAGATAAAAAGTCAATGACGAAATAGGCATGTGTTATGATTGTGTGTACTACTATCAGAGTAATTAAATTATGTTATCAAGTGCATACATTTTAAAGCATTGTAAATAAGGTTTTTAAAACATAACCAAGTTATTTATTTCTACAGATTTGGCATTTCGATACCAAAATTGATAATGTTTTATAGTCACAAAAATAAATTAGAATTAGAATACGATCTTATTTTTCAAGATAGATTATTAAACCAACTTCTAAACCAATCTTCAAAGGTCAACAAATCGTAATTATTTAGTCCTTAGTCTAGAAAATAATTTCATTATCTAATTAGGCTATAAACAACTAACAGAACTTCAATATATCTTAAAGCATTTCGAGAAATACATGAATAGGCACTAAAATGGCAAATCACATGTAGAAGTGAACAGTAGTCATTAGTTAACTCACAACCACAATATATACATACATAAACAAATGATTTAATTTAGATTTTTAGGCGTTTTAAAGTTTATAATTATAATAAGGTTACCTATTATTAGTAAATCAATTTAAAAAAAACATTCATCACAATAAGAATTAATTTTATGCTAAATGTATACTTAATAATAATAATAACATAACCAACTCGGGATTTGTAAGTGACGGGAATCCATGCAAAATCTCACAACCAGTGTAGAACTACTATTTGAGATTTCTTTCTTTCAATACCACAAATAGTAGAGTTCTCACCCAAGTCTTATATTACACACCTAAAATTATAGTTAAACATAGGACTTATAAATCTCAATTAATTAATATTAAAATAATAAATACTGCAGATTATAACTAAAAATACATCAATATTTGGGTATTTTGAGAAGAAAATTGTGCAGGATTCAAAACTCAAGGTGAATATGGGGGTGGAGGGGGAAGGACGGAAAGGTCATCGAAGGGAAAGTATTGTTGCGTGCCAAGAACTGGCGGCGCATATGGCGTGTGTAGTGTAGGCACGTAGTCGGCACTGGGCGTGTAAGGTGGGAGGGTAGGCACGGCAGGGGTTGGGCCGACACTGTGTGCTTCATACCCATCCCAGTCTTCCATTAAATTACGCCTTTGAACGTCCTCGTCATTAGATAATGGTGCACCCCATAAGTTAGCCGCAGATGCTAACAAGGCCAGAGCTCCTGAAATATTTACAAATAATTAAATGTGCAAATTGGCAATACCAGTCTGTTCACTACATAGCTGATACATAACAACTTGTAATTATGAATGTTATGTAAATTGGTTGTTTACAACTTAGGAGTCAGCTAACCTATCTGTGTTGTACTAAAAACATAGCACTTAAGTTGAATGATAAGAAAACAAGT
The DNA here is from genome assembly GCA_932294365.1 of Diachrysia chrysitis. Taxonomy (NCBI): domain Eukaryota; kingdom Metazoa; phylum Arthropoda; class Insecta; order Lepidoptera; family Noctuidae; genus Diachrysia; species Diachrysia chrysitis. Next base: position 7,393,159 of record OW028651.1, on the reverse strand, counting down.
GCCCTGTGCCAGGTCATTTTAAAATGGAATGTAACCTGCACAATTTGGTTGGCTAATAGCAAAACATGTGTTTTTTTTAATATAACAAAAACAAGCAGCAATCTCTAAGCAATTTAATCAAACAAAATTCATGAGTGATACCCAACTTACCCGCTCCTGTGATTGTATAGAACCCATATTCATAATCTACTTGTATTGTGTCAGGATCACTGTTGTTAGCATTCCCTAGTACAACAGTTGTATAGTAACATACTCCCACAATGGCTATAACCCAGAATACACACATTATGCTGGGTATAGCATTTCTACGGAGCATCTTGATAGCTCTGCTGTTTAGGCTTGTAAGGTTTATTAGAGTACCAATACAAGAACAGAGAAGCACCATAAAACATAGTAATATGAGTACTCTCATTAATGTGATTGTCTCTGGTGTTGTGCAGGGAGGTAAACCTGGAAAACAATGCTTAATTAAGCAATTACCTAAATTTCATACCGGTTGTCCAAAAAATTAAGTACAAAATATTGGAAGTTTATGTTATTTCTGGTGTTTTGTGATACTTGTAAGTTGTACCTATTACATACTTAAATCAAATCAAAGATTATTTTTTAGATCAGACATTTTAAACAAATTGTTTGTAACCTTAAATGGCACAAAAATATGAAATAATAGTCAAAATGTAATAAGAAATTCAGCAATTGTCATCATCAAACATTAAGCTTACAAAACTGGCACTACTAACATACATATCAGTATTCGTAAAAGGAAAAGGAGATATATAAAATGAACAGTAAACATGTTATATATGTTCAGAGTGTAAGTGATTTAAGAAGCAGATTTGAGGCAAATCCAGGTAATACCAAATTTATTATTATCACTATCTAACCAATATTTGTCTGTTTTCCTTAATACAATTTAGTACCATAAATACAAAACAGTCAAGTTTATTTTATTTATATTCTTCTACTTTTTTACCGGCAATCATTTACCATCAAATGCATTACTATATAAGTTCATAAAAGTACCATACCATTATAATCAGATCGTTTGATGGGATCAAATTCAGCATCCTGACGTATAGTTATTTGGTCAAGATCATCATCATCATCTTCATCAAATGAGAAGAATTGTGCTAGAGAGAGGCTTTGTGTGCAGTGCAGGCCTTTGATCCTGAACCAACTGGGCTGGACTAGTGCAGCACATGTTAGCAGAAATGTGGAAACATTGAAAAATGCTGCTATCTTGTTCAGCTCTTTGTCCTTAAACGGGAATGGCATTTTGAACCCTGTAATCATATTCAAAACATATTTTATTAGAATGTGGACTGCCTGCAATTTTGGCTAAGTCGATGTAGTAGACGCGCTTACGACCACTACGTGAACAAGACCAGAAATTGGTCTAGAGAAAATTTGGTTTAAGTTTAAATATAATATACTATGGTACTTAAGGAAAACATTTGGTTTACTATCGTGTGTTTTACATATTTGTTGATAAAAACAATGAAGTAAAATGTCAGTATAAGGTATTTATGTATGTCCTTAAATGTTATAAAGATACCATGTGTATGACAATGTTAATAATTACTGACGTTCTCGTAATAAAAATGTAATAATATAATATAATCTGTCGAAGACAGAGGCAATCATTAAAATGTTTATAGGTATGCTAAAAATAGTTTATCACCTCAGGGGAGGCAATCCTTTGAGGGAGGTCGACAAGTCTCTTACAACTTAGAATAAGGATTTTCGCACCCAAACAAACTGTCTATGTAATAGACACCATGTCGTAATGCAAATACGCACGCAGCCTTTTAATAACATTAACTCAAGGAAAAGGTCAAATGTATACACGTTTTATCATCATAACGGCGAAATCTTAAAGCCAAGACAGCACGCTAAACTCATTAGCAAAATGTAATTGGTAAAAGCATTAGCCAAATGAAAGACTCAAAATATCGCGTAAATAAGTAAATTTGTTAGCAAGGTTGGACGTCATACCTCGGATCCACGTTAAACACCCCATTATGTTACACTTTTCATTTGAACTACACACTAATATAGACAGGAGGCACGCTTGTATAATTTAATTGCCGATCACAATATTTAGCAACTTCGTTCAGAATGCGATAGTGCGATAAACTAAAATATTACACCGTGATCACGTTTCGTCTCCGCTAATATTTTGACAGCTAAAGCAAATGCAGGTAAAGGTAAACGGACTAGATTTACTAATGTTGTCACATCACATGAGAATCATAATATTCGGACCTCTCTTTTTCTCTTGTGAATAAGACTACTGCACACAAGCGCCACTTGTTGCTAAACCATTTTGACAGTTAAATTTACAATCCATTCTACGCAGGTGGTTGTAAAACAGATTTTAGAAGCTAGTTCATAAAATTCTCCTTCAAATATTGTTTTCTGTTTGAGTTCCATGTACTCAAAAAATAAAATGACAATAATATATTACAATTTTTTTTTCTTTCTTTTTTGGAAGAGATTTACGCAGTTAGCCGAGCGCAGGCTTTGACTGCTTCACCAGACTTTTGGCGAGAACCTTAAAGGCCTCCAGCGCGAGCAATAGAAAAACTAACTACGTCAGCAACGTTCACTAAGGGCACCCCCAGTGGGGTTCGGACCTCGACTTAGTGCGTTGCTAACAATCTTAATAAGGCAAAAACAGCCAGGGGGGCTGGATCTAAGTTTTTATTATTTAAGGACATATTTTTATTGCTAGTTTGGCCGGCTCGGGCCAGCTAGATCTAGGGACGGGGGGGGGGGGGGGGGGGGGTAACATTTACGTTACAATTATTTATACGCGACGGGCCTCGCGGGCGAGGACTGCTAGACTCGAATGCTTCTTGGAGAAGCGTTGTTTTATCGTCGGGGTAGGAAAGAGTATATCTGGGCCGTTTGATTTTAGATGTGACTGAAGGTCGGTAACGCGAGGCTGCTACGATTAGCGGGTTACGGTGGCTTTCTGCGGTGTCGAAGAATTGGATCGCGGCGCGTTTCATGAACTGCTCGATTGTGGGCAGCTTTAAGTCACAGAATATATTACAATCTTAACACGAAAATGTCCTTCCAAATTGAATATAGGCATCATGTATCCGTTTACCTCTAATGTAGCTAATGTATAAAATGTATAAATTTTATACTTTGCCTAGGTATTCTATACAATTACCAAATGCGGCAATGCGTTTAATAGGCAAGAGAAGTTCAATAGACTGAATTGTAAAGGTACATTACCTAGGTAAATTACTTATACCTACATTACCCAGGTAATTGAACATAATACATATTCACAATATATCATACATTGCCTAGACGCCTGTGTATAATAATCTGTATAATACACATTGCCGGTAAGAGCCACCATGTGCCTTATAAATACCCTACATTCTTTTTAAGTCAAGCTTTCATACAATACTTATATTAGGCTTGTTTTTATCATTCAACTAGCTGTCCCCCGCGACTTTGTCCGCGTGTTTTAGTTTCAACGGTTTTTCATTTTTGCAACATTTTTCATTTATGCTTCGCTCCTTTTGGTCGCAGCGTAATGTTATATAGCTTATAAGTAGCCTTCCTCAATAAATGGGCTATCTATTCAAATCGGACCAGTAGTTCCTGAGATTAGCGCGTTCAAACCAACAACAAACAAACAAACTCTTCAGCTTTATATATTAGTAATAGAACTATAGGTGTATATATCTATATTATATATTAGTATATATATAGCTTTATATATTAGTATAGAACTATACATATAGACAATTCTGCATTAACCTGTAAGTCTAACAGATTAGTGCAGCAGAATAGGCATGTTTCTTATATGGCATGTTGTAATTTTATTGGACACGTATTTTTTCTTTTTTCCTGCAAACAAAAAATGATCAAAATACAGAAAACGGAAGTTACGCGTGACGTCACTCCTCGCTACGATTTTTAGCGAGGCGTAGCGTCATAAGCCCCCACTCCGAAACTTTAAGGCGGTGTATCTTTGTATTTTTTTTATTGTTTTGATAAAAGAAAAAATACGTGTCTAATATTTTTTTATTATCTAACTGACGGACTAAATAGATTTTAACTTTTCATACTCAGGAAAAACTCATTTTGGAATTCAGGTTTCTTAAGGGGTTTTCTTCACTATCTCGTCTTGTAGTGTCGTCTGTACATCGTCGATGGTAAGTGCATTTTTCAAGGTAGGTAGGTATTAACTGAAAGGTTGTAGGTTCGAACCCAAGCCAAATAATAAATATTATTTTTTCAAACTGCTTAGTACACACACGTAGGTCGCTTGAAAAAGTAATTAGCACAGTTACATTTAATAAAAAATCTACTGTATGCCGCAAAAAATCTTGCAAACATAATAAAGATGTTACCTAAGGTCTATGATAGTGTATGTTCGCAGTTACACAGACAAAAATAGTCGGAAAACTCTTATACTGCCCCAGGCGTAGGCAACATAACTACACAGAAGATATCACAGTACCTTTGTCGTCAGACATAGGTTATACACTGTTAACTATGCATATAGTTTATTTACAAGTATCTCCGCTATGTGGGGCGGCTTTAACATGTTCCCTAAGCCTTCAGTCTGCTACGAACCGCTTGGTCGAAAAGAATTTAGTGACGTAATTGTTTTAAAATGTTAAATTTAGTTTCAACTAACTGAAGAAATAACTCACACAAGTTATGTAATATTTTTTTTTAAATATTCTTTGTGATATAAAAAAAGTATTTCGTAAATACAAGAAGTGATTAGGTGTACAAGGCATAATGGAAATGGATTTACATGAACGTTTATAAAGTTACACAGCAGCGCAATGAACTACAATTTGTCGGATGTGGATTTTTATTACGTGTATAATATATCTTCATACAATAATGATTCAATACAGAATTTTTCGTTGCACGATACATATTGTTATGTGACCTCTTTCCTCTATAACTCAAGTTTTGGAATCGAAATAGCAGTTCCGGAGTGGGAAGCACTTACTACTATTATAATGCTGTTTGTCGTTACATTTGGAACAATTTTTGGAAACATTCTTGTTATTCTCGGTGTTTTCACTTATAAACCTTTGAGAATCGTGCAAAATTTCTTTATTGTGTCGTTAGCTGCTGCAGATTTAGCCGTAGCTGTGCTGGTGATGCCCCTTAATGTTGCGTACATGACTTTGGGTCGATGGCTTTGGGGCAAACAGCTGTGCAAAATGTGGTTAACCTGTGATATTATGTCCTGCACTTCCTCTATACTCAATTTGTGTGCTATAGCCTTGGACAGGTACTGGGCAATAACAGATCCAATAAACTACGCAAATAAAAGAACCTTAAAAAGAGTAGTTTATCAAATCATTGGGGTGTGGATTATGTCTTTGATAATAAGTTCACCACCGATTTTGGGTTGGAATGACTGGCCAGATGAATTTACAGCAGACACTCCTTGCCAGCTCACGTCGGAACCTGGATACGTCGTGTATTCATCACTAGGCTCCTTCTTCATACCACTTGTTATAATGACCATAGTTTACATAAAAATCTATATAGCAGCAAGACAAAGATTAAGAAAACGTGTACTAGTAACAAGATTACAAAATAAAAACCCAATAATTGTGGTTGAAAATAGAGAAGATTCCGAAAATGACTCCGATAGTGGCGGAAGCATAAAAAGATTCCAGAGAAAAGCATTTATAGATATGAAAAAGAACTTCTTTGTGCCATTTCTATTGTTGAACGATCCAGTATCTCGTCAAACTATTGAAAGAAATATCAATCAAATTCAAACAGATAGTCGCGGCAGTTATGGAAAGAAGGTTGTTGGATCATTTAAGAAAATGAGTCACAAAAAAACTAAACCGTTACTGGCCAGTGTGAACAAGAGCGGTGATGTAGTTAATCAGTTCATTGAACAAAAGCAAAAGATCTCGTTGTCTAAAGAGCGGCGCGCAGCGCGGACCCTCGGCATCATTATGGGTGTGTTCGTTATATGCTGGCTACCATTCTTTTTAATGTACATAATATTGCCTTTTTGTTCTACATGTTGTCCAAGCATGAGGCTTATAAATGTTATTACATGGTTAGGGTATGCCAACTCTACAATTAATCCATTGATTTACACTATATTTAATATTGAATTTAGAAAAGCTTTTAAGAAGTTATTAGGAATTAAATAGTAATGATAATCACCAGTATGCACATCTGAATAACGAATAGATTTAAACGTCATAATAAAATTAAATATAGTTAAACAAATCCAAGACGTAGAGAGGTACTCGTCGAGTCTCGTTGACAGAATGAATCTAAGCCTTGTTAACAATCGTGCGGACGGTCCTTACCAACTGTCTCGAGTAGAGTTGTATACCACGACGTGTGCTAGGCACGTTAATATAATATGCACGGCCATAATTTGTTATGCCGGGAATGGGGTTACAAAGTTCCTAATAGGTGTCGATGTCGATTATAACTATTATTTTACATCGAACCTTCGTCTCTCAATATGACAGATTACCGCAATGGACCCTAAACTTTGAACTAATTCGGTATCTCAAGAAACCAATAAATAACTTCGACGCTCCACAGCGGTTAAATGAAAATACTGATTATGTTAAATATGTATTTGTTAGTTGTTCCTTTGGAATTTTGAATTAATTTTTTTGCAAACAAATATTGTTCGTAGATTCGGAAATCCATAATGTCCCCTTATGTCGTATGTCAAAGTAAATTGCTTTTTGAATTAAGTTTACTGTTATGTAGTGTAAAGTAATTAACGCTATCAATCATAACCTATTTGTAGGCGCATCACTTGCTAGAGACATTCGCTTGATGAATTGCTCTTGATTCAACCTACTGTATAATTTATTTATGGTTTCAGCAATCAATTAGGTCTCTGGTTTTTCAAGGATATTTGAGTGAACACTTAATTAATGTTAAGCCTATTGTTGAATAATTTATGTCACAAGTTATATTTGCTACTGGTTTTGTTGTTAGAATATTCTCACAGCATTATTTTAGTTTATTCAAATACAGTTAATAGATACCAGTTTAAACGTGGGATCTGTGTTGAATTATAAAAATTAGGTAATGTGTCGTACCTATCTACTTTATCATTTATGGATCGTTCTCAAATGCGTTTTGTAATAGATCTTAAAGAAATGATTAATCTACCGATAAATTTTCATTGTTAGATAACATTGTTTTTGTGTCGAGAACGTAATTTATTACACGTGACCGTGTAATCTCTGGAAATTAAATGTTTGACGAATTTTCAAGTATTGCACTAAAACTGAAATTTGTACAATGATTAAATTATATTAGCTTCTGAATATACCTACGTAAAATTAATATATTTACCTACGTGTACCTAGAAATGTGTATTAAAATATAAATTTAACATTATTATCAGAACACGTACCTACGTACAGTTATTGTAGTGTTTAGATGTAAAGTTATAGGTACCTACGTAATCATTGTCTATTTGAATAAATTAATGTTATCTATAACTGTATCTATTTATCTGAGATTAAAAACATGAAAACAAGTTATGTTATGTTTTTTTTTGCTAATTATAGTAACTAAATCGCAAATTCGCATAAATAATAACAGATTACACTTTGAATTTACGATTAAGTAATATATCTTTACCAGGATAAAATTTAGATTAAATATTAAATAAATTATTTTAGTAAATGTAAATGCATTAAGATACTGTCCATGTATTATTGGTTTAAATGGGATACCTAATTATCAGCTTGTAATCCTTTCTTGTCGATGTTGAAAGCTATTTGTATAGGTCACCGATACCTATCCAAGACTCTCTCTTAAAACGGATTTAATTATAGAGTCTTCAGAGACAACCTTATCCTTTGTATTTAGAGGATTAAGATTAGATTAAGGTACTTACCACAAAATGCTTTATAATTATTGGTTACAACCAAGTTGATACTGTATTATGCTGTTATAGTTCGTAGATAACATTATGTATTGTGTACAATACAAAATATAGTCATATGTGTGCATTCAGGAGCAGATGTTTGTAGTGCCGAATGCATACTAATGTTCACTGGGGATTGAAATGAAATTGGCCGAACCAAGGCTCTTGTAGGTACTGAATCGAACTATGAATTATTCTAGTAATGATGTATATTTGAATAATCGAAGTATTGTTTGAATAATAATTCCCAGTAGACAAGTGACATTTTCTACAAGAGATGACAGGAATCGCTCAAATGTAAAGAAATTACATTTATTTTCAATAAATCACGTAACATAGGCACGTTTGTAGAAATTACACTTGTCTAGGGGCTGATCTAAGTATTTACATTATTATTATAAACACAAAAGTATCTATACGTATAATAAAGTAAACGAGGACCGCTAAACAAATTTTGATGAAACTTATTAGGTAATCTTGAATCCCAAGAAAGGACATAGTTAACATTTTTTAGGCGATAGCTAGTAGGTTTACTAGTAATTAAACTCTTATTTTCTAAATGTGTATTTATTGTTTTTATACTTGAATATAAGAGCTTAAAGTTAACAAGAGATAATTAACTGTCCATGTAACAGCCACCCGTGACTTCATTTGTTTTCATCCGTTATAACGCTGTGACGTCAATCCCTTGCGTTAGTTAACATGAGTACTTACTTACAAGATTCGAAGTTGACGGGAATCTCGCGAGAGAGCTTAGCCTTGTTTTAGGTTAGTGACCTTTCCACAGAGTTATGAAGCTATTAAGTACTCACTGTAATAGTTAAAAGTTAAGATACAACATTAACCTACAACTAATCTGTGCATGTTTAGAGTGGAACACTTACGACGTACCACATGCTCCTGAAAGGAAAATATAAGTTCGTAGCGACAGCGATTCATTTTCAGGAGTTTTCATTATAGCAGCTGTGTGAAATAGCTCTCAGAACATTGAAGAGGTGTCCTTATTAAAGCTTTTGATGTTATATTTTACACGATGCAATATGTGGAAGTATCTCATATAGCTATAAACTGCCTTTGTGCCGTTGATAATACTGGTGTTATTCAGTCAAGTATCTCATAGTTACGTGTTCACAAAAAGCCGATATGATTATGTTGTTCTTATTGCGGTGAGATAATGGCGGCGGCGTTGCGTTTTTATCTATTTTAATTAATTTTAGAAAAGTGTGATAGACAATTTAATAACAGCACTGTAGACAAAGTACGTTTAAGTTTTATTTTTAAATAATTAGAATTTCTGTATTGTGATGCGTTCACTCACGGTTATTCCCACGCAAACCAGACTGAACCAATATTTCTTCGTTACGTACGAATTTATGTTCCGTACTGGGATAGTTTCCTTACTAAAGCTGACGAAAATGCTTTGTCAGTGCGCCAATCGTGTCATTCATTCACCAATTTGTTCGTCGAAAGTAGAAGTAGGTAACGTGTGTAAGGTAAGATCATTATTTTATTGACTTTCGGAGCGGTTTGTATAGAGAAAACCTTCTGTTGACAAATTAATACAAAGACATAAAACATGATATCGACTCATGTCGAGACTATTACAGATAATCGATAAATTAGATCTCTGCTCCTTGTTTCTACAACTTCAACCAAGCCAATTACATAATAACTGATGAGGAAAGTTTTTTGTTGTTGTATGACAGCTGATTAAAATTTAACGGTCGAAAAATAATACTCACATCAAATCTAATTCCTAAAGTTAAACTTTTTACATTTTACTTATAGTTTATTAAAAAAATATTATAAGATGTTTCTACACCTCATAGTTGACTGGTAGAGAATGCTTTAGGCATTAAGTCCGCCATTATACTTTTATGTATATAAAGCATTAAATAAATAAATAAATGTCTATATCTGCTTTTATATCTACATATACAATGAATAAAACAAAGTCCCCTACCGCGTCTGTTTGTCTGAACGCGATAAACTCAAAAACTACAGAACGGATTTTCATATGATTTTTACCAATGGATAGAGTAATTCAAGAGGAAGAGAGAGGTTTTTGTGTATAATTCAATGCTGTTTTGTCTTAACGTGCAAAGACGGGGCGGGTCGCTAGTAAACACTAAAACACATTAAAAAACTAAAGATTCCGCAGCCAGCAGCATTTTTAATGTGAAGTTAAGGTAGGATATAAACTATTTATGTGTTGTGTACATTCAGCGTAATTTCACTGTAGTCTGATTAATGCTAGCATTTCCTGTGCACGGCGTCTGCGGTTACGGGCTACTGGTTCACTGCAAATCCCGCAGGCAGGCATCCTGTAGGCATTATTCCTGGATAATAACAGTGCGGGCGTTACTCACACAAATTAAGCTTACTAAACTGTCGTTACTCGATATTTACAAAATATTATTACAAAATTGGTTACAAAATATTATTGATTCTCAAAAACATTATAATATTTGCTATGTAGCTTAGCTTTTTCCATTTGTATGCAAGAAGAAGCAAGGATGGGAAAGACGCTTGAATGTCTAAAGAATTTATATTTTTTATTTTGTTAAACTTTTGTGTTATTAGAATAATTTGACAAAATTTAATCTTCTGCTGTTTTTAGTAGTATATTCTGCATGTTAATTAATATATTAACCTCATAATTCAAATTACTTGTTACACTTCGACGCTCTAACTCGGGATAATTTAGATTGCTTTCAAAACTGTCTGATAAATAATGTGAACTTTTCAATTCTTGTTTGTGATTTCATATTAAATTAAGACTTGTTGAGTGACGGCAAGCGGTTTCCTGCTTTGTTTTCGTTAATATTTTAAATTTATTTCAAGTATTTGATGAATTATAATTTAAATTAATATTATGTAGCAAATAACACCCATCTACACCCACCTTTCAAAATGAATTGGTATGTTAACACGAAATGTAACAATGTTACATAGATTTAAAATTGTATTCGTCATTACAAGATTTAAAGCTAATATTTTGTTAAGTATAATAAATACTATTTGTAGTTTATAAACACGGCACTCGCAAAAACGGAGATCTAGATCTATAATGCCGTTTCGGGTCAAAATAAATCTCAAAACCCATCCTTATAAAATCCAAAAATACCAATATCGGTGTACATATTTGTTGACAAAGGCACAGCTATATTGTATTTTGATGGATCACCATGAAATTTAATCGCTTGTGGATACTTCACCCCTTTTCTGTTCGGAAAGTAATAGCATGATGGATTTCCTCATTAAATAAAGTCATAATATAATTAACTGTAGGGTGAAACGGATCCTCCATTAACATTCGCTTTACAAACATTATTCAATAATCATGGAAAACAGATAACGCTTGTTTAGAAATCATTAGGTTTCCAATAAATTGGATACAGGCATGAGAAAATTTGCTGATAAACATAGACCACAAAAAAAGTAGACGTGGCCTACGCAAAAGTCGCTAACTTATGTTAACCTATTGGTATTGTTTTTAAGTGTGTTGTCGGTTCTATCCTTGGTCAATTACATGTGCGCAAACATTCGAACAAGGTTCGCGCACTTTTATGTCTGTTAAAAAACCGCCACAGCTTGGAAATTAATACATTTGCAAATGTCGTCCGAAACTTGTGGGTTTGCGTATTTGTGCGAATGTGAATAATGGCTTTATTGCAGTAGATTTTAAGGCATCAGTGAAATGTACAATTTTCCAAAATACTAAAAGACATAAATAAAAAAAAGGTGTAAATAAAACAAGGTTTTGTTACATTCTCTTATTCACTATTGAAATTTTAAAGGTTTATTTTTATTATTTTGAATAAAAAATATTTGAATAAAATTTTGGAATTGTGCCCAAAATGGACTGGCTTACATAGTCACTACGGAACCTGAATCCATCGTCGCTGAACTGTAAAGAATTCGATAGTGATATTATGCATACCTATAGTAATATTCACTAGGCAAAGTGCAAAATATAATATACAAAAAAAAACCTGCAGTTCCTTTGTTGTAAATGTTTTAAATAAGTAAAGAACATTTTTTATTACAGCCGCTTCTGTCCCGCCGCAGGGCAGAGACATGTCTCCTGTCCTCTTTTTCTGCAAAATATTTTTTGTACAAAAAATACTAACTAAAATATCGTATAAGTATAACTAACTCAAAAATTCTACTAAGTAAGAGTCTTAACACACTCAGAAAGTTCATACAAACCTGAATAAATGAATTTGAACTGCAAAACTCTGTTCCACCAAGACCTTGTTTTAGAATTTATAGAAACAAGTGGTATGAGTACGTATCTTTGACTATACCTACGTATCTGTTCCTATTTTCTCTTCAACAAACTACTGATGTGAATATGATGTGTTAATGGGTTTTCAATGTACATAACATAACATTTTACGAAGCTTAGTGTTGTAAGAGAATGTTTGTAACCGACTTAGAGAGGTACTCGCGGCTAAATATACAATTGTTTTCTGATTATAAACAAGCTGGATGTACAATGTACCTACATGTTGGAAATAGTAGAGCGTTTCCCAATAGAGTGTTGTATAATATACTCAGTAACAACGTCGCTTTAAACTCCAAATTAAGATGAAGTAAATACAATCGAGCTAAATAATGTCATTAATTACAGTGACCCAAATTGCGAAAGTGGTAAATATTTGTACAAGTCTAGATCCAAAGCAGAAGAAGGTTGGAGTGAATTAATTGCGGAACTTAAGCATTTGGTCTTGTATTTTAATTTTGCTGAGGAAATGGAAAAGCAAGTTTATTAATATGATAGAGGTCAAACTGAATATCTTTTTAAATGTCTTCAGTGTTTTTTGTTTGTACCCGCCTGCCAAGGATGGGTTTTGTTCTTAACGCGTTTGTATGTTGCGTGTTTTTATGTTTCTATGTTTGTAAAATTCCTTTAATACTTCGTATTTTGGAAAGTCTGGATAAAGAATTACACATTTACTTTCTTTAAATGTGATGTATAATACCGGCCCATTCTCCCACTACTGAGCAAAGGCCTCTTCCTATATAGAAAAGGAAAAAGCGCTGATCACCACGCTTGCTTACTTGCGGTTTGGCAATTTCAGTTTAATTTTCACAAGCTTCTCGTTTTATATGAATATTTAGTTTAAAGTAGTTAAGATTTAGCTTGTATTATTTGTATCTCTATTATATCGTAGCACTCTTGAGGCTCTCTGCTTGTACCCGATGTGATTATATAAATCGTCTACCCATAGACACTACTGCTCAAACCTGTAAACTTCTTAACAAGATATTTGGGCACAAAAAGTTTTATGCCTTGTTATTCTAATTTCCAACAATTCACCAGCCTTAAATAAAATTGAATAATAAGTTTAAAAATTTAATTAGTGTTCTTTTCTTTGTTACAAACTTTACTTGGCTTACAGAAATCTTACATTCTTTTGCTTTCATACACCAGCTATATATTTTTATTATGTAGGGAACGGACGGGCAGACGTATGTAGGGTAACTTCTATTGTACAATATCATGATTTATCATGGTCACGCCCCAAAGACGAATAAATCAACCCATTAATCATTTCCTTGAGTAGGAAATATGCTACAGAAATGTGTTGGAACAAAGTTGAGGATAAAATCTAAGGACTGAAAAAACGAATACGAATAAAACGAATTATTTTATTTGATTTGTGGTAGAAGTGTAATTTAACACTATATAAAGTGTTATAAAAACGTTAATCGTGCGGTCTAACTTCACAAAGCGAATCTACGAAGCCTTTGATGTAAACATCCACCACGTCCAGCCGCTCAGAATCCAACTCAATACTTTTAGACAGAAATCCAATTTCTTCAAAGCCTGTTCAAACAGAACGGAAGCGGTCGTGTACTACCGTTCGTTTAAGAGTCTGCCCACACCTTAAAACATTTATCAATCATTATGAAACTTCAATAATAAGGGTTATGTATTTTTTCTACGTGTACCGTATTTTTTGAAGTGAAACTTTTTCAGATGCGTTGGGTATTTTTTGAGATGGGAAATAAAAAAAACATTTGAACTCGCGACACTTACCGTAACTGACACCTCTGTACATAGCTTGAACAATTACATTATATATATGTATATGCATATTTATATTGTAATTGTTCAAGTTTTCACTTCTATCGGCACTCCTGGAGTGGCACTGTTTGCTTTATAAGATTTATTTCTTGTTACACGTTTTTCTTAATTCCCAAGTGGCTTGTAGGTACTTTAAATCTAAGTTTCACAATATCCGCTTCTAGTTATGAAACTTGTTATAATTTATTAGCCTTGTAGGGAGGCAAATCCTTGCGTACAAAATGTAATATTGCACAGTTTAAGTCCTGTATAACGTTCATAATACCGTTCATAGTACACTATCGTCAAGAAATCTAGAGTTTAGTAGGTACCTAAGTAGGTACACCAACTAAAAAAGGCTTACATATTATAATCTATTTACTATTAAATTTTATGTTATTATTATTTATTTGTACGTTCATAATATCACGTTTTCAAATTACGATGGCCTACAAAACCAGTTTGTGCTTTGATTGTTACATATCTGGTACTTTTATTGTTATCTACTGTGTTTTATTTTGTGTAATATTTGAAATATAAATCCATCCTCTCTCTTATTTTAGGTTATGTTATTATACAAATCGAGCTATTTCTATCTATTTAATTTATCTTTACTATTTCATTTTTCCGTTCAATAAAATTTGCGTAGCTTTTGTATGATAAAAATGGATGGCTAACCAAGCTAATTAGATTTACAAGTTATTGGCATTTTTCGTGAGTTATTTTAAATTAAATGTCGTGTCTTGAGAATAATTTTATTCACCATAAACCTACCAGTGTATAACCGTATTTTAAAACTAGCGTTAGATCCCCAAAACTTCTGCTGTTTTAGTCTAATTCGTGATAGTACGTTACAGGTAAGAAAATACATCAATAATAAATTTAATGTACAGAGGTGAGCTTAGCTCAAAAACTGAGGACTCTAAAAGCAAACCTTTTAGTGACCGAGAGATTAAAAAAATTTTAGGTATTCTCTACCAGTCAACCAAAGGTGGTGTAAATATAAGTGTGGCAGGTGCAGTGACATCGAGTGTCGTTGTAAATATCTAAGGAGAATAAAAAAATGAAAATAAATAAATAACAAAAGCGAGTTGTCTGAGGTATAAAATAACTGGCCGCGCGGTTCTCGAAAAAAACAAAAAGAGAAACACATTGTTGGTATGAGCCAGTAACTAGTAAGAGACCGACCCAGAACGAAGGAAATTTATAACGATTTCCCTGAGGGGAAAAGTACAAATGAATTGTTGTAACAGTATAACAGTATAAGTATTGTGCTATATTAAAAAAATCACAACTTGGTTGCCACGGGAGATTAGTGTCCTACATTCGATAATAATGCATCCATAATTGCACATGCATATTGCATAAACATTAGCATACTGTTTAGAAATTCCATATTGTTACTCAGGTGTAACAATATTATGCTGTTTCTAAAGCTTACAAAGTCAAAGGCATTTGGTTAAATACGGTCTACAATTTATGTCCATAGTGAAGTGAAATAACTCTCTTGAGTATGGACATAAATTACAGTAAGTAGCAAATTGTACACGTATTCAAATTTTACATGCTTAAGTGCAACTTTTTCTATTTATACAGGTAAGAACATATAAATATTATTTACAATAACAATGAAAAGAAAAAAAACACAACAAACTAATAACATTATTTTATACTTTGTAAATTGAACTAAGTTTCTTTACACTCACAAAATATTTATAAGAAGCGTGAGTGCTACGGCGTAGCTGAATTACTGCTACGCCGAATTACTTAAAATGTTTTCGTTGTAGCCATTTACAATAGTCAAGTAACTTTTAAATCTATAATGTGGTATAAAAAGTGTATGTCAAAACCTGCTTTAATTTTGATAGAATCGCTACAGTGAAAACAGGGAATAATAACGTATGTTTACTCTTTTGATAAATGACAAAAATGTGGTAAAAAGTTAACCCATTTATCCGCTTAGTAAAAAGGCGCATTCAGGAACCAGTAAATCATAAGTTCTTCTTATTGCAACGTAACCGCGGCCAAAAACTTGGGAAACTGCAAGTTCACACGACTTTTCGTACCATTACAGAACTATTCTCTTGGCAACTATTCAGAGCGATTTGCGTTTCACAAATAATGGATCAAGTAATAAGAAAGACGTCAACAATTTTGTTTGTTTCCATTGCAAACCTTAAGAAAAATATCAAAATTCAAATTCGTATAATTTATTGAATATGGACGAGCTGTCATCAAATAATTCTTTTCTTAAACATCTTTTTCAATTTAGAGTAAAATCTTGTGAATTCTTTTGCAAGAAAATAAAGGACACGTCTGTCACGTATTTTAGAATAGGATTTTATTAAAACTGTCTGGAGTTAAAGTGTACCCAGATGACGTATTAAACTCAGAATCTTTGTTTTTATAAAGTGAACAGTGAACCGAGATTAAGTGTTCTCAGTTTTAACAAGTTACATAAACCGAGTAAGTTTGCTGTTATAGAGAAGTTTTTCGATCGATATTATTATTTATTAAAAGTTGCTCAGAAACACTGATTAACTTGGTCTTATGGCACATATTCGATTAATAAACCTATTCATGTTTGTGGTATATAAATGGCGGTACATGTATTTATTGATCAAAGCGTTGTTTCTGTCAGTATAGTACATTTAAGCCTCATGGCCTGCAAATTGGGTATTGCGAGTGATTTCGTATTTTTTTTCAATCAAGAACACGCTTCTTTTACTAGAGTGAATTTGATTTTATTGGCCTTATTAACAAAAATCTCGACGATGTTAAGCAATTGCTAAGAAATGTCTAAATTCAAATTCTCTATAGAAAAATTGAAATAAGAATCTGCTAATCAATTGCGAAACATCGTAGAGATTTTTATAAATAAGGCCATAAATGTATAATGCATTAAATGACGCAGCTTTTGTTTTTCTATTTCATAGTAAAGGCGTTGAAAATTGTCTGCGGTTTTCTCCATGTCTCTGAGTAAGGAATAGAGTGACACCGCGGACAAATTGTTACGAGAAATGTAGGTACTTTAAGACTTTTCATTTCAAAGCGAAGACTCAACGCTATTAGGAAAAGTCGAGAGATGTAGTCCTTTAAAGTAAAAAGTCGTACTAACCCCTTTATGTATATAAATATGTTTGTACAAGATATTTTAAAACAGATATTTATGTCTCGTATATTGTCATTAGTTATTTTTTTGTATAAAACCCCGTTCTGTAGTCATTACCCCAGTAGTGAAATAATTGCCGCCTATTTACTATTCTAAGATTATTTTAATTTGTAATCAATAATGTGCTATCCTCTAAATACAAGTACTCGTTATACCAATCGTTATCCGTAAGACGCAGCGGGTATAAGGAAAAACCGTATCTATCCGTAGCATCTGATTAAGAGGGGACGCGACTGGGTCTTAAGTACCATTGTTTGAAATATTTGCTTTATTGGAATATGAAGGTTGATAAATATGAAAACACTAAAAACCTTATAATACTATGGAATTAACCTTGTGGATTTTTAAATATTACAAATATGAAATGTTGGTTCGGACGATAATAAACCACTTAACCCATTTGCTAGTTCACTAACATTTAAAAGCTTTCAGTAGATAGGGTTGTGAACTGTTAAAAAGTGGCGTTTTATTTCCCCAATGAAAAAATAATTTCCTCTTCATTACTAGGTATTCATCCCTCATTGTAGGATAAGTTATGAGCAATTATTGTTGTTTATAATCAAAATTAATGACATCTTCTAAATAATAGCTATAAATTTTCTAAACAAAATTATTCTGAAATCTTGAAAGGAGGGTAACTAATGAATATCCGTCATAGAATGAATTAAAATGTTAGAAATACATAGACAATATTATTTATTGCCTACCGTTCCCGTCACGTTCTTTTGAAGTTAAATATTACTCGTGCCATAACAAAGCATTTAAAAATCATTGACTCTTGATCTCAAAAAGCATTTTAAATTTATTCCATACCTACCAAAATATAAAACTGTTTTTCTGAAGCTAATCCAACTGTTATTATTTTGATCTACTGTATAGTAAAATACAAATATACTAAGCTTAAAAAGCGTAAGATGTACATTTTTATTCGTCACTCATTGAACAATAGGTACCCATTGTAGGTATATTTTTTCTTAATATAATATTTTTGTTTATTTTTTTTATAGCGTGGCAGGAAATGAGCTAGGTAGGATAAAATAATGACTGCTAATTATTAAAATTAACAGGCCGTACATTCCGTAAGAAAATGATAATTTATAATCCTTCAAAGTAAACGTCTTGATGCGTTTCTATGACAACTTTCCGCTAATAAGCGACTTGTGCTACTTAGTTAATTGGACAAATCCGCTCTTATTAAAAGTTGCTAACTTCACAGAAAAAATGCTTTCCTTTGAAATTGCCGGATTTAAATCAAAATATTTTAAAACTAAAAACAGCCTCGAGGTCTTCACAGACCAGATAGGCACGAAGCTTAAACAAATAACAGTGACGAAAGAAGCGAAACCACTGACAAGCTTTTTTATTATTATTATTATCCGTGATCGACACATTGCAGGACAAAGGCCTCCCTAATCTCTTTCTAAAGCAAAAAAAAACTCAATTTGAGAAAACAATTCAATTTTCACCATGGATTTTCTTTCAAAAACCTCATTTTGTCAAAGTATCTTCGTCC
Source organism: Diachrysia chrysitis (assembly GCA_932294365.1). Taxonomy (NCBI): domain Eukaryota; kingdom Metazoa; phylum Arthropoda; class Insecta; order Lepidoptera; family Noctuidae; genus Diachrysia; species Diachrysia chrysitis. Next base: position 7,374,468 of record OW028651.1, on the reverse strand, counting down.
ATATACCTAGGTATTCTGCTCTATTATGTCTAGGTTTAATTAGAATAGAACTAAGACTAAGAACTAGCACTTCAACATTATAGGTAGATTAGGTATTATTTATAACATGTTTTTATACAACGGATCCTACTTGAATTTAATGAGATATCTAAAGTGAAATTGGCGGTAAAACATAGAACTTAGTGTTAAATCCTTATATGAAACAAATATTAGTAATACATACATACAAAATTAATTTTCATCCCAGGTAAAGTTTGAAAACGGCAATATAAATCTGCCTTAGTTGACAGTTATTGCAAACACTCAGAATACGTAAATGGAATTACTATTGGTATTTTAGGAATTCTATTCATTAAAGTTTTCTTAATACTATTGTTGTATTTGAAAGACTAAAATTAGGGCAATAATTGCTATATATGGTGTAAGTTGTAGGCATAAATATTTTAATACCGAGAAAAACGTTTTATTCAGACATAATAGGTCGGTAATAAATGTGTCAGACTCGTTTCTCCAAATAATATATTATTTCTTGGAACGAAATAGAATTTCTGTAATTGTAACATCGATTCGTTTATTATTGTGAGCAGAATTTTTATATATTTACTAGCTGTCCCCCGCGAATTTGTTCGCGTGTTTTAGTTTCAACGGTTTTTTATTTTTGCAACATTTTTCATTTAAGCTCCGCTCCTATTGGTCGTAGCGTAATGTTATATAGCCTAAAGCCTTCCTCAATAAACGGACTATCCAATACAAAAAGAATTTTTCAATTCGAACCAGTAGTTCCTGAGATTAGCGCGTTCAAACAAACAAACAAACAAACAAACTCTTCAGCTTTATAATATTAGTATAGATTAGTATAGATTTGAATTTTTATAAAAGTTTTATGAAGACGAAGCGTTGGTAGGCCTTCCACCAGGTGGACCGACGACATCGTCATGCTCAGGGGCAACCGGTGGATGCAAGCGGCAAGTTGCCGTTGGATGGTGAGGTTCTATGAGGGACGCCTATGTTCAACATTGGACATCTTTCGACTGATGATGATGATGAAACGTTTTAGGAACTTGTTAACTTGTACATACTAATATCGGTGTAGCAAAATATAGCGAGGAAACCTGGTTTAAACAAATGTCGTATAAAACATGTGGCTAGCATGCGTTAAAAGCGTTCATCCCGCGGGCTGGTAACACTTCTAGAGATTTTTAGTGATTATTTTAATTAATTTAAATCAAAGTTCTATTATTTTTCAACCAAGCACTAGATAGTTGTATTATATAATTATTTTTTACATTTAATGTACAGTAAATGAAAATATTGAATAAAATAAAGCAAATAGAAGATAATTCGCAATATGACAAAATAATTGTTATAAAAATAGCATACATAGTTATTAATACCAATCGTTTTTATAACCGATATAGAAGTCATAGTTTTCATTTGCATGACGATATCAGAATCATCTTGTATAGGTATAAGAATTTAAATCATGCGCGACTAAAAGAAAAGTTTTAGTATGAGAAACATAACCTACATAAAATATATATTATTGAATGAAAGGAAATTAGCTTAAATATTGAAAGGGCGAACTTCAGTGGAATTGACTTTATTTTAAATTTATCACTTCGAAATGTCTCCGAGTCCCTCTCGTGTCTTCGAATGTCACGAATATGACTGATTCGTGAAGAATTTGTGATAAAAGAAAAGCTTAGAAGAAGTTTTCGAGGGATAAAGCTTGTTTTCATGTTTGCGTATCATGTCGATACGGATCGGATACAAAATCCACCTTTGTATTTATCCAATGAATTTCTGAGCAAAGATCACAAAGAATCCATACAATTTTTGTGTCCAAAAGTCAATCAGGTCTCAGTATGTACCTATATGTATAATATTTCAAAATTAGTACCACATTTGTATGAATCTATTCTACTTAATATTATAAATGCGAAAGTACACAATCGATAACATTTGGTATATCTTTTTCTCTTGAACTTAAATAATGATAAAAGCTAGGACTCTTTGCCACGATAACTGACATCCACGCGGGCGGAGTTTCTTTGTAAAGAAGCTAATTAAATTAATGTACAAAATAAACTAATTTTTTCCAGCATCATATGAACCACATTACAAAGCAAACTACGATATCTTTTTACACTGTATTCTTAGTACATAAATATCAAAGAGTATTTTGAAAGAGTAATCTTTGATATTATATTCTCTTTTGAATCTTGTTATGAGGAGGGATGAAAGTCACATAACTAAAAAAGTTATGAGTATTACTGCGAATGGGTATACATGCAGAGGAGGACAAAAAAAGAGATGGATGGAGTGTGTGAAAGATGATATGAAAAAAAAGGAGTTAATTCTGAGAACACGAGTAGTAGCGATGAATTAAAGTAAAATACACATTGCGCCGATCTCAAATAATTAAATTGGGAACAGGGCAGGGAGATGATGATGGTTCTCTTTTGAATTAGTTTCATATTCTGAACTTTAATATTGGAAAATGTCAGCACCTGGTGCATATAAAGCGAAATCTGGCTGTTTTAATTATAATTCAGCTGCGTTTTTAATCAAACGACACAAAATTTTGACTAAAATAAAGTCTGAGATTAACGTTTAATCCATTTGGTATTTTCTTTAAACATTATTTCCGTTGATTTTATTATTTATTTTATCTTGTGCTCATAAACTGCTTAAACGCCCACAGTCTATTTAAAAAAATGTATATATGGCACGGCAAAAAACCAAGAAATAATGTTCTATAGAGAGTTTTGTTTGAGTTAATTGGGTCAACCAAATTTTTATATAGATGAAGAGAAACCTTTTAAAAACTAACTGTAATAATGTCCACCTGAATTTATTACTAGCATACGCTTTACTGCTATTAAAGTTACAAATAGCTATTTAAAGCTAGTCTTGATAAAAAGGGAAAAGAAAAATTGCGTCTAGGTTTGGAACCGAATTCGTTTATTGATTTCCATAAAAAATAAAAAGTTAGAAATTTAAAAAGTTAAATATTAAAAAGGATTAGAGTGCAATTCTGTGTTCAGAAATAAAAAATAAACTTGCAACCGTGCAACAATCGAGAAACGTACAAAAGTTTAAATATAATGGACTTACTAGCTCGTGTAGTCACGCCCACTGGGCGCAGGAAAAGTGCTTTTAAACCTGATGGAAACATCCAAACGCAACCCTTGTTTGGTTCCGAAGCTCTCTGGTAGTAGGGTAAGTGTGCTAACTAAGTTGCAGTTAACCAATTTAAGTGAACTGTTTTAAACAAAAGTTAAACAAACTAAATGTTGTTCTACAACACTGAACGTACTAAACGGAAGTAATAATTAAAACAGGTTAACAAATTTGTTGTTTAATCACAAGTAACACTTGCATTTAGCATAACTTAGATTCCTCTAAAAAAAAACAACGGAATCTAGATATAATTAGAGTTTCAATTTGCTGAGTACCTTTACACAAATTTATGCAGAAAATGGTAAATGGTTTCACAACATTCACCACGGCGTAAATCACCGATACGTTTGGAGTGTATGCTAATCCGTATAAGCTTGCGTGTGCTTTGCACGTACTAACATATTAAATGTATAAGTCTTTACTATCTGACTGAGCTATGAGTTCTAAGGGCTTTGATTGAATATCACTCGTGTTAGAAATAATACAAAAATAAGAGAAAAAAATAAAAGCTTGTAATAAAGAATGTAAGGCAGATTTGTTCGAAAATGCCTAAATAGTTGGAGAGAACGGGTGTTCTACATGCTTACTGTAAGTTTTATAATTGATAATGTTAAGATTTGCAATAATTGATATTTGTTTTTATCGTTTTAATCTGTTTATTCACATACCGGACGTGAGTATATAAATATATCTCACGTAACTATATTTATTATACTATATTTATGTATATTTTATACTACTATATTTATATACACTCATCAAAATTTGTGTACAGTTCATGTCCTGTAGAATGTTGTTGTGGTAATAAAATGCTTAAAATGGTTCGTTAGGTCATTGCAATTCTGACAATCAATCATAATATTGTATACTGGGTTACCCTGAAAATAGGTTGTGGAGGTCAGACAGGGGACTGCCTATGTCCAAGAAAAAGCGGTAATCAGGTAAATCCGGCGAGACCAAAAACCGACACCCTACATAGCTTGAAAAATTGCTAGGCAGATTAATTGATATATTTTAGTTATTTTCAAAAACACAGAAACGAGAATATAGTGTACCGTTTACTTTTTATGTTATTCAATACCATTTATAACCGAAAATAAAACTAACGTTCAAAATGGAGCCCTAAAGTTTTATCGATCTTACACAGAAAGCTTGTTTCCTTTCTTCTTTATACTTTTTCCTATTGTGATGCAGGTCTTCTTTTGTGGAGATTAAAGAACTTAATGAAATTGGATCTTATAACTACAAAAGAGTTTTCTCGAGTACCTTTTCTTTTTTTTAACGAGATTTTGTCTAAAGCCAACATTACCTGTTAATAAATCGAAGTCGATTTTCAAGCGCTGTCGACTTTTCGTTTTAATCGTATTGTAAAAAAGTCACGAGAGATTTATTCAATTTATTTTATCTGTGTACTGGCTCCCAGTCCGCTTTTTAGTCTCGATATCTTAAGTATGTTATTTGGCCAATTTTAAAATACTTTTTAGCTACGTACAAAAATCTTATATATTTATTTATTTAATCCATTGTTGATACTTCGGTCAATTTCTTACGATGAGATTACTCATTTTATGTAACTACGTTTGTGTGTTTGTATATAACTACATATCATTAGTAGTTGTACCTACTTATCTACCTGTTATTTCAAGGAACTTGGCTGCATTATTACTCTTCTACACTAAAACTGACATGAAAACTTATCTTATCACAAGTTGAAGTCAGTCAAACTGAAGTCATACAAGTTATTCGTAGTGAACCGTCTTAAGTACATATAACATCAAACTAATGTGGGGATGGGGACACTCGTATGTCTGACATATCTCTGGATAAGTTGCTGACAGCTGCGAACTCTCTGCATTTTAACGCCATCTGCACTTGCCAACGGTCCAGACATTCAAATGAAATGTTCCTTGCTTGATATATATATGTAGCAAGTTATTATGTAAATTGTTGTTTATATTTAATTTAGTCTGTTTAACTGCATTTTGGAAGAATTATAATTATAAAATAAGACAGGTAAAAGAAGAGTGTTATGTAAGATTCTGAGTTCTCAGGATTCAAAATGATCAACATGAATTATAAAATTATCTGTAACTTTGTATCATTACCGTTATAGAAAGTCTTCTATAGCGGAGACTTCTAACTTAGAGTAAAAAACCGGCCAAGTGCGAGTCGGACTCGCGCACCGAGGGTTCCGTACACACCTGTAGGTATATAAGTAAAAGTTCACCCATCACTACGATCGAGTCATAGTTATGGTATGATAATTGCAAAATGAAAAAAAAAAAAAATCAGAAATATTTTTTTTTATATGATGTAACTAAAAATTTACGGTTTTCGCAATTTTTCCTTTATCTGTACTATAAGACGTTACTTCGTACCAAATTTCAAGATTCTGAGTTCACGGGAAGTACCCTGTAGGTTTTGATTCCCGTGCGAGTTTTGAAAATTTGCGGAATTTTGCGGCATAAACGGGAGTATCTTTTGATCGCGTTGACTTAGAAGTTTGATTTTTTCACAGCTCCAAGAGACCATAGACTTGAGTATTTGATATGAATTTCAGCTTGATACCTCCACGCGTTCCTGAGAAAAAAGGTCTTGACAGACAGACAGACAGACAGACAGACAGACAGACGGACAACAAAGTGATCCTATAAGGGTTCCGTTTTTACCTTTTGAGGTACGGAACCCTAAAAATTAAGTAAACTAGAGAACACCTAACAGAGTATGAACTGTGAGCACCAGTATGAACAAGTAAAATTTGTGTCTAAACAGAGCGCGCCATTTATTCAAACTATATCAAAACCTAAATTTGCCCCAATAATATCGGAAATCATCGATATTTTCTCATAAACGTCTATCATCGCACGGAAAATCACTAAAATCAGTAATCGAGCGTAGTACCTACAGCAATTTTTGTCTTCGACACAACGGGCTACTAGCCATGCACACACTCTATGCTTGTGTATGTATACTCTAAGTGGTCTAAGAGTACTATTCCTCAGTTTGTTCAATTTAATACTTTAAAAGTACTATCGGCACGAATCGCTAACAATAATATTTTACCGACTTCCAAGTCGGCATTTAATACATTTTGGCAAACGATACGAGAACATGCACTTAGCGCCCGCATCAGCGGTGTTCGCCGTTCTCCTACATTAAACTTTATTTAAACGAACAAGTTTTCCTGTGAAACGTAAGTCATTCTGTTGCGTGCCTTTGGCGGTGTTCAGTTACTCAAAACAGTACTACAACTGGTGATTTGTGCCATCCCGAAAGTTTATTTTTCATAAACAATCAAAATGTTTAGCATACAGTATATAATATATATATACCTTAATACAACAAAAAAAATAATGTGTATGTTTAAAAATTGTTTTGGCTGGTTAAATTTACTTGGATTATATTGTATACTTTGTAAAATTACATTTCTTTACAGCATCCATCATAAAAAAATACAGCAAACTTTTTAAATACAAACTCAAAATCAGGACCAAACAACTTACAAGGAGGAAAATGGGACAAGCGCTGCGAAGGCCTTGTAGGCTGTAGGTACCACGCTTCGAGTATAATATTGTTCGTATCAATTTTTTCCTACAAATTATATTAGACGGTCGTCGTTCGGCCTGACGATGATTTTTTTTTAAATTGTTCCGCCATTGTCATGTCGTAATAAAAAAAACGTTGAATTGAGTTACATTCTATCCTTTTCCAGTCGTCAATTGTAACTGTTGTTTTGTATTAATTTATTTTTTAAGAATAAGCAAATTTGTTAACAGTTTATACCTAATTATGAAGCTTATACGATGTTATATGTACATTCACATAAGGAGTACAATGAAAATACATATTATTTAAGACCTGTTTAGTCGCTTGCTACGAACACAATTCTTAGCAAGCGACTTAACGAAGTAATTCAACCTGTTTAATTTTATATTTCTAACTTTGAAAATGACTGATTTCCATACAACCCTTCACCCCTTTTTTAACCCTTTAGGAGAGGACTGTTTTTAGTTGATAAAGGCACTATATTGTCCAAATTTCATAATTCTAGGTTAAAGTGATTGGTCTCTGCGTTGAAGTCAGTCAGTCAAATTGTCTCTTTATTATTATAAATAACTAGCTGTCCTCCACGACTTTGTTCGCGTGTTTTAGTTTCAACGGTTTTTCATTTTTGCAACAAATTTCATTTATGCTCCGCTCCTATAGGTCGTAGCGTGATGTTATATAGCCTATAGCCTTCCTCAATAAACGGACTATCCAATACAAAAAGAATTTTTCAATTCAAACCAGTAGTTCCTGAGATTAGCGCGTTCAAACAAACAAACAAACAAACTCTTCAGCTTTATAATATTAGTATAGATATAGCCTACATACATAGATGAATTTTGATCACATTCTTCTAATTTGTAGAAAGTGTATTTCTTTAATAAGTCGCATACTGTTGACTGCCAATATTTACCACTTCTCCAATCGCAGTTGTTTGTTCTAATATGTTGTTTCAATACAATTTTGTGTGTACACAACAATTAATTAGAGTGATTTTCGTGTTTATCCTCTGACTAATGGATGCCATGAAATTGTGAACAGTTGTCCGTTAGTAGCACGTACTACAAATGCGGTCGGGCGCAAATGTTCTTTAGCACCTAAAACGCAGTGCAACGCAAATTGTAGTCACATACATGCTAAATGCGATTTATGGTGACAAAGAGCACGACTAATGGATGAGCACCTCTCAGTCTGTGGCTAACCTTAAATTAAATTTACCCTGCTTTACCATACTTTTTATATGTGTTCATTGGAATAAAAAATTTACTCAATTTTAATGAAACTAACAGAATCACAATCAACAAATAAACATTATTCACCATAAATAACCTATTTTTTTAAACAGTTATTATGGCTTTTGTTAACAAAATAGAACTCGTATCTAATACCGTCGCACTTTTCTTAAAATTTTCATTACTTAATAAAACCTCGTTTGTTGAAAAGACTTAACTTAATCTCGCTTGTTTGCACCCACAGGTATTCTTTAGGATTAAACTGAGATGGTACGGCAAATTAAGAGAGTTTCCAGTAAATCCTTTGTTGAAGATTAAGGTTAAAAAAACAAGTAAAATTTGAAAAATACTCAACAAAATGTGGAGTAGTAACTGAGTTCGTGTTTGAATCAAATACTTTTTGTTGAGGAAGTCTGGAAGTACTTAGAAGACTGGCCGGAAGCCAACCGCGACCGACTAATTCTAGAGGCTATAAAATATCAACAGCAGTGAGAGAAATTATTGTTTTTGGAATGCACATTTTAGAGTAATACGTTTCACAATTAATTTAAAGTAATATTATAATTATATAACAAACTAGACAGAAAGTCATACAGAGCTAATTTCGTATTTATAAAATTAGTATGGATAGTACGGATAATGTTCTATTGTGTTATTGGTTCGACGTTATTTAAATAAACACTTTATTTAAATAAATTTAATATTATAGAGCAAGAAATACAAGTTCTGACTTCAGTAAAAATGTATCATACAGGTAAAGGTACATTTTATAATCTATGGTTAGTATTTTAACTAAAATTCCCACTTTTAGCATAAAAATGTAAAGTGTGGACGAATGTCAACTTATTTAAATTTATGCCATTTAGAAAGGTGTTACTAATGGCCTATGTAAAAAACCGGCCAAGTGCGAGTCGGACTCGCGCACCGAGGGTTCCGTACACACCTGTAGGTATATGAGTAAAAGTTCACCCATCACTACGATCGAGTCATAGTTATAGTATGATAATTGCAAAATGAAAAAAAAAAAAAATCAGAAATATTTTTTTTTATATGATGTAACTAAAAATTAACGGTTTTCGCAATTTTTCCTTTATCTGTACTATAAGACGTTACTTCGTACCAAATTTCAAGATTCTGAGTTCACGGGAAGTACCCTGTAGGTTTTGATTCCCGTGCGAGTTTCGAAAATTTGCGGAATTTTGCGGCATAAACGGGAGTATCTTTTGATCGCGTTGACTTAAAAGTTTGATTTTTTCACAGCTCCAAGAGACCATAGACTTGAGTATTTGATATGAATTTCAGCTTGATACCTCCACGCGTTCCTGAGAAAAAAGGTCTTGACAGACAGACAGACAGACGGACAACAAAGTGATCCTATAAGGGTTCCGTTTTTACCTTTTGAGGTACGGAACCCTAAAAATAACTAGATTTTTATTTAAAATTAAAATATAAGTTTAAATAGATACTCCATAATAAACCATATCACATCGACTATTATATAGGAGTGTTAGAACCCAATCTGGGGGCACGGTAGTGCCCCCGCCAAGACGAGCCAAGCGAAGCGCACGGGCACTACCTACCTTTTCTCGAAGCGCTTCGTCGTTTTTTTGAACCCTCATAACTTGGGTTTGGATTATGCTAGATCAACAAAATTTTCGGGATATATTGTCAATAGCAGACTTATTGAACATATTAAGTTTTAATTACATTAGCTTTTATACTTCAGATTTTATTTATATCTAAAAAACGCTAATTTCGTCACTGACTCACTGATGATCATCAAAATTCTTAAGGTATTTCCTAATGTCCTAGAAAGCTGAAATTTTGTATGTAAGCTAGTATTAGCACACAAACAACAAAAAAATTATAAAACTTGTAACTTTCATCCCCCAACCCCTTAAACTAGGGGATGGGAGTTTGTATGAGACCTGTAATTTTAAATTAAATTTTGATGACGCTAGAGGTCTAATCTAATAATCTAAAACTTGGTTCCCCTAGATATATATATGTATAGGTACTCCTCGTAAAAAAAAAAAAAAAATACAAAAAAATTTTGTTACAAACAACTTACAAAAAGAAATGAAATCCCACCAAAAACATTTTCATGTAAAATGTTGCCAAGACGAGCCCATATGACTCGCACTGTCAAAAAGTTATCAGATCTCATGTAGAGCCAAGCTTCTAACACTACACGCCCTAACTCTACAAGGCCTAACTTCACAAACTCTACACCTTAGTCAAAATATGTGGCTTGGCCGTTCGTTACTACAAGAACTATTGTATAACACAAAAGTAATGAACAGTGAATAAATTTTTCACCTTACGCCGATGTGAATGTAGCGAAATGGCCAAGCCACATATTTTGACTAAGGTGTAGAGTTTGTGAAGTTAGGCCTTGTAGAGTTAGGGCGTGTAGTGTTAGAAGCTTGGCTCTACATGAGATCTGATAACTTTTTGACAGTGCGAGTCATATGGGCTCGTCTTGGCAACATTTTACATGAAAATGTTTTTGGTGGGTTTATTTTACTATATATGTTAAAAATTAGTGGCAACTAAACGTTTAAAATATAAAAGAACCAGCCTCTAACCCGTTAACACGTAAACTACTAAAAACTTAGCGCATATATCAGGGACAGATAGATCACTAAATCCGCAAGTTTCGAGAAGTGATCAAAGTTTATTTTCACCCTCGACTAGTCGAGTGGAACTCTTGCTACTGTTAAACATAGCACACTTCACAAACTACATTGGTAGCTATAGAAGCACTTACCGGGAAAAGTAGTTTAGGTTTTTTTTTTTTTTCTTTGGACATACATTAAGCTTATTCGAAAACTAAACTCCTATAATGAAAACAATGTGATTCCATTGATAGAAAAAAATTCAAAAGATTTTTTGTATGTCGGACTCGCTACCAAAAATCCGTTCTGGATCAACAGGATCTTAAACATAGTTGACGGCAGTTCTGTTTTAACCCAATTGCGGCGATGCCAATTTTAGAGGTATATAAATCGATTTTTTGTGGTAGGTAAATCCCGGCTGTAATAAATTTATCCACAAATTGTTTGGGATGATAGGAAATCTTCTATCGTCCTGTAGATTATGCAGGGTTTATTCTAAAGTGATTCGAGACACAAAAGATTTTTGATAGTCACTTCGTCTTCGATTTATGGCGGCTTTATGAGTGTATTATATGATAATGGTTTTATCCAGCTTTATCAGTGTAGGAATATCCTGTTAACAAGATAGACAGTGCTATGAAATAACCATCATTATATTTTAAAACTATAAACTTAATATACGTTAAACCATAACTATATTTTTAAGATACGTTATGGACTTGACGAATATATTCGATTGAGGACATAAAATTACTGAAAATAACGGTAGCTTCTGCTTTAGGTGGAAATTTAGTATATTTTTTTATTTTTTATTAGGGTTCCGTACCTCAAAAGGTAAAAACGGAACCCTTATAGGATCACTTTGTTGTCCGTCTGTCTGTCTGTCAAGACCTTTTTTCTCAGGAACGCGTGGAGGTATCAAGCTGAAATTCATATCAAATACTCAAGTCTATGGTCTCTTGGAGCTGTGAAAAAATCAAACTTCTAAGTCAACGCGATCAAAAGATACTCCCGTTTATGCCGCAAATTTTCGACACTCGCAAGGGAATCAAAACCTACAGGGTACTTCCCGTGAACTCAGAATCTTGAAATTTGGTACGAAGCAACGTCTTATAACACAGATAAAGGAAAAATTGCGAAAAGCATAAATTTTTAGTTACATCATATAATAAAAATATTTTTAATAATTTTAAACTTATTACCCCTTTACTCATGAACGCGTAGTGGTATTATATTGAAATTCTTAACAAATACTCAAGTCTATAATATCTTTAAGCTGTAACAAAATCAAACTTCTACGTCAACGCAATCAAAAGATACAGCAATTAAAGCCGCATATTTTGAAACTCGCAACTACTCGCAAGGGAATCAAAACCTAAAGGATACTTCCAGACGACCTGGAATCTTGAAATTTGGCATGAAGCAACGTTATAAAGTACACATATAGGAAAAATTCCGAAAATCTTAAATTTTTAGTTACATCACATAGTATATTTTTTTTAATAATCATAAACTTACTAGCTGACCCAGCAAACGTTGTTCAGCGATTAAAAAAAAAACAGATGTTGGCCGATTCTCAGACCTACCCGATATGCACACAAAATTTCATGCAAATCGGTTCAGCCGTTTCGGAGGAGTTTGGAAACAAACACCGCAACACGAGAATTTTATATATTAGACTTGCTGACCCAGCAAACGTTGTTATGCGATTAACAAAAAAGAATAAAAAAATAGATTTTGGCCGATTCTCAGACCTACCCGATATGCACACAAAATTTCATGCAAATTGGTTCAGCCATTTCGGAGGAGTTTGGAAACAAACACCGCGACACGAGAATTTTGCTTCCCATTCCCTCTCGCTCCACACCATGGTCTGAACCAGGGGCCCGGCCCTACGAGAGGTCGCTGCCGCCGATCGCCTCCACGAGGACACGGCGATGCTCCGCCCAAGCGGGGCAGACCTCCACCGTATGCTCCACCGTGTCCTCTGGGCGATCCGCACAGTGGTGACACCCTGGCGTGTCCTCCCGCCTGATCCGTTTTTGAAGCGAAAAATGTGCTACAAACACGGTCGTCAAGAGCGTATTCGTCCTGCAATAGTGAGAGAAGCTGCAAAATATTTAGTCCAGACAGAATTATTTAAAGAATTAAAAATTACATAATCAGCGAGACATTTGAGTGAGCATGACAAACTCTCAATTGCCATGCTCGTTCATGTCAAAAAAAAAAAAACAAAAACAGTTACATTATATTACACGTGGTACTCATATTTACAAAATAAATAAAAAATGCTTCGAAGTTATACAATACTATAACTTTTCAAAAGTTAAAAATAAAAAGATTAAACATTTACTCCAAAAAAAAAAAATATGATTTAAAAAAAAAAAAAAAAAAACCATGTTTATAAAAATAAAAGGGAGAGCATCTCTTCCAAATATAAAATAAAAGAAAACTAATTAGTGGACCCAAGTGGCTGTGACTGTGGAGCAGGACCAGCATTAAGCCAAGCTTTTTTATCAAGGATATAATCCTCTAATTTATAATATGCTTGTCTACATAGTGTGCGTTTTATGCATGTTTTAAATTTTGTCTCGTTCAGTTGTAGAATCCGCAGTGGTATTTTATTATAAAATTTTACACAATTCCCCATAAAAGAATTTCGTACCTTAGCCAATCTAAACCGAGATTGATCCAAATTGTGCCTATTTCTAGTATTAAAATTATGTCTATCACTTCTCTTCTTAAAGAGATGAAGATTTTTCCGAACATACATAATGTTTTCATATATGTATTGACAAGGTACCGTCAGCTTTCCACATTGTTATGTTATGGATTTCATTTAGCAATAAAAATACCATAACTTTTACTTATATACCTACAGGTTTGTACGGAACCCTCGGTGCGCGAGTCTGACTCGCACTTGGCCGGTTTTTAGTTATTTATATTATTATAGCCAGTAGTGATAATGATACCTACATAATATAGAGCAATAGATATATCGTTTGTCGAACTTATGCTACAATGACCATTAACTAGCATTGCATTATTTATAACTATGTCATGTATATACAAAATGCAAGTATATTAAACAGATAGTGATGGAAGGACAAAATGGCTAAGAAAAATAAAGTATATTAAAATTCATATCTTAATAGTTGTTTCATTGTTGCGAAACGTAAGATACATCCGCACCTTTATCCGGATATTATGGAAGTAATAAAATGTTAACCTTAATAGTACGGGTGGATGACCCAGTTTATTTTACAAAAGAAGGAATGATAAAAACCTTTCCATTCTTGGGGACGTTTTACAAGTGTCTTTAATTACATTACTTAACGAAGGAAACTCGCGTGTGATGTTTAATAAGAAACTTGATTACCTCTGGAATTAATTTTGGAATTATTTAATATGTTTTATTTAATATCTTGGGACATCTCACACATGGTTATCTGATCCCAAACTAGGCAGTGCCTGTGCTATGGCTACCAGACAACTGATAAACATACTTATATATTTCTAAATACATACATATTATAGATAAATTACACCCAGACACAGAACAAATGATCGTGCTCATCACACAAAGATTCGTCCTGGGTGGGAATCGAACCCACGACCTCCGGTCTAGCAGTCAGGGTCACTAACCACTACACCAACAGGCCCGGCAAATTTAAATTATTATTAGAAGAATTTGAATTATTTTAACAAAGTGAAATTTAAACTTAGGTTTTCTGTTCATGTGATGGTAAGTATGTTAATTGTTGACTGTTTTTCTTTAGCACTTGGCGTCATAATGTTTCCGCGTCGTTAAATTACGTTGGTTTATACATCAAAATAAAAATTGAGGATTTTAGTATGTTTGTAACCAATAAACTCAAAAAGTACTGGATCGATCCGACCCGAAAAGCATATTATCAACTGCTTAACTATGAGTTATAAGTTACCTATAGTTAAAGATTCTTCGTCTTCACACATACACGGACAGCAGTCCGAGCTTCAAGTATGAAGCAGTTCGACTGGTTTGAGCGGTCGACAAAACAAAAAGCGACCTTAGGTGAAGTTATGTAGGGCGCGGGCGGAAGAATCGCACGAAAGCGGTCGATAGCTCGAGCACTCCAAGTGTGGTAAGAAATGCTCGAGCAGTCCTATTTAAACGAGGTGAAAGTTTGGCTTTTGTTTCTAGTGTTTGTCAAATATAGTACGGCCCCTTTTACAGGGTTACGGACACTTAAATCCCGCCAATATTTTTGGACCATTAGACGAAGAAAAATATTTTTTTACACATTTCAAAATAGTTTGCATAGGATTCCAAGAGCAGCACCTATTTCGATCTACCTACGTTATAAATGCTCGTTGATTAACGTGTGTGTGTTAGATGTTAGGCATTTTGACAGCTCTGTAACACTAGCTGAAATTGATAGGCATCTGAAACTAGCGTACAGCGGCCATTACGCGCGACGCCATGATGAATTGATGATGACGACATTAATTTACCGGTGGGCGCGGTGGCTATTCTAAATTTTAAATATTCTAAATTTAAAATACAAGCCTGGCTGTATGTAAAATAATTTAAACTCTTGTTAGTTATAAAAACTTTTTGGTTCAGACTTAGGTCGTTATTCGTTTTTGTATTACTTCAGTTATCGGCTCAATAGGAAATAATTTTGATATTTTTAATTAGCAAACTCTAGTATCATATACGAAAGAGCGTACTTACATTATCTTAAACAAACAATAATTAATTAAAAAAGGTGATCTTTAATATAAATTGAAGTGCCGTCGAAATCAAATATCCAATTAATTACAGCTTCTGAGATAAAGAATGTCATCAATGTTACTTACAATTATATGTGTTAAAGTTTAAACGGATGGATTTTTGTTACTCAATCATGCACAACCTACTTAAAGGCACACAAATCCATCTATCTAATCTTCTATACCTACATATTATAAAACAAATTCCTGCACTGCTTAGGTTTGTCTGAAGGCGATAAACTCAAAAAACTATCAAACGGATTTTCATAATGTTTTTACCAATTGGTAAAGTGATTTAAGAGGAAAGTTTGTGTGTATATTTCATTAATGTTTTCTCGACTCGAGCGAAGCCGGGGTAGGTCGCTACCACATAATTAATTAATATCAAATAATAAATTAAGCGCGGATAGGTACACCCGCGGGTCACAGCTAGTAGGTAATAAGATAATATGTCCGATAAACTGCGCTTTTATTCTTTTCCGTACCATTTAATTTGTGTCCGGCGCATATCGTTTATCTTGGGTAGACTGGCCTAGCCTAGCAATAAATCTTTCTAGGTCTAATGTTCTAAAAGGATCACGTCCTATTTGGCAATGTATCTGAATGATTAGTCGCATTCATGTTCAACATACAAACATGGCTTGTAAGTAGTATCATAGGTATATAATAACATCGATTGCTTTACTTACGATTAAAAACTTATTAATAAGTTTATAAAGGCACCAGTGACCAGCCCCAGTTCGCGCAAACAAGTTTTTAACATTACAAACTTTTAAATTGCTCGGCTTTTCTGTAGTATAATATGCATGTACCTATTATACACATAAACCTTCCTCTTGAAACAGTCTATCTGTTGCGGAAAACTAATATATAATAATACAATATTTATGATCTATTGCAATAAAATCCGTTGCGTAGTTTAAAACATCTAAGAGTAGAAACAGCGGGAGTGACTTTGTTTTATACTATCTATGTAAAAAAGATTATGTATATAAAACTAAAACAGAAGTTAAATGTTTAAACACGTTTATTATTAAGTAAAAATATGGTTTTTCTTAATGATGATAATATTATTATAGGTTAGTAACAGGTAAAGTAGGTTTGCAAAACTCTTGTTTTCGCTGGAAAAGTTATAAAATTCTCGCTTTGTTTGACTTTGGTTACAGCCCGTGTTTGTATTAACAGTCCCTATAGCTTCATATTTTACCTGTTCTATTCAAAAAAACCCTTGGGTACAATACCTACGTATTTTTTACCAAAAGGTTTTCGGTCTTTTTAATCTTTCACTTTTTTATCTAAAATCTAACCATGTCCCTAATGGTTACATTTAAAATATATTACATAAAACAGGAAGGTATAAAAATTCTGATGGAAATTTTACGCTCAAACGAAGGTAAGGAAGAATGGCGTATTTTAAAAGCTGTCTTTTAATTTTTAGGGTTCCGTACCTCAAAAGGTAAAAACGGAACCCTTATAGGATCACTTTGTTGTCCGTCTGTCTGTCTGTCTGTCTGTCTGTCTGTCTGTCTGTCAAGACCTTTTTTCTCAGGAACGCGTGGAGGTATCAAGCTGAAATTCATATCAAATACTCAAGTCTATGGTCTCTTGGAGCTGTGAAAAAATCAAACTTCTAAGTCAACGCGATCAAAAGATACTCCCGTTTATGCCGCAAATTTTCGACACTCGCAAGGGAATCAAAACCTACAGGGTACTTCCCGTGAACTCAGAATCTTGAAATTTGGTACGAAGCAACGTCTTATAACACAGATAAAGGAAAAATTGCGAAAAGCATAAATTTTTAGTTACATCATATAATAAAAATATTTTTAATAATTTTAAACTTATTACCCCTTTACTCATGAACGCGTAGTGGTATTATATTGAAATTCTTAACAAATACTCAAGTCTATAATATCTTTAAGCTGTAACAAAATCAAACTTCTACGTCAACGCAATCAAAAGATACAGCAATTAAAGCCGCATATTTTGAAACTCGCAACTACTCGCAAGGGAATCAAAACCTAAAGGATACTTCCAGACGACCTGGAATCTTGAAATTTGGCATGAAGCAACGTTATAAAGTACACATATAGGAAAAATTCCGAAAATCTTAAATTTTTAGTTACATCACATAGTATATTTTTTTTAATAATCATAAACTTACTAGCTGACCCAGCAAACGTTGTTCAGCGATTAAAAAAAAAAAAACAGATGTTGGCCGATTCTCAGATTTAGCAATAAAAATACCATAACTTTTACTTATATACCTACAGGTTTGTACGGAACCCTCGGTGCGCGAGTCTGACTCGCACTTGGCCGGTTTTTTTTAATTAACGTAGCTTAAAGGAAAAGTTTTGTCACTGGCAGGGGAAATTTTATAAGGTGTAGGTAATCACGTTGATTTATGGTCTCATTTGTTGTAGAAATAAAAGCGTCCATACAATTGTACCATACCTATATTGCGAAACGCTCGAACTACGTTGAACAATAGCACCTCACAGATAGCCCAAAAGAACATCATTATTCTACATCATTTGGCAAGCGTGGTGATTATGGTATTATTCCTTAACCGCGTTCTACAATGTTATATTGTATTAATGCCGTTGAACTTTCTATGTATGTATTCATTTAAGTTCCATTTGTAGACAGTGTATTGTTTGAAACTAACCCTACCCTTTTGACACTTGATTAATTGTTTACTAATTTCTACTCTGTGTTAACTAAAACCACAAACAATTCACCATATATATGATATTCATATTTTTGGAACCTGTAATTTCCTCGTTATTGTAAAATTCGCTTTTGTTTAAATCCTTATCGTTAGACGTTTTCATGACTTTGCCCGAGGTTTTTATAGTAATTCTGCTATTCGGGATAAAAACGAAACCCAACATCAAAAATCGTGAAAATCGGTGCTGGTCTTGAGTTATAAATGGGATAATTAACCCGACTTTGTCTTAAATAAATAGCAAAAACTATCCTTCAAGTTTCTAACATATTCCTGCATCCACATTTCCAAGATAAACTCAAGCTATCTCACAGCTTGAAGTGGATATATAGATTTCTGGTGTAGATCTGCAGTTTTTCTGCCATTTTCGTCTGTCTTTCGCGTCCCTCATCCAGGTGGTTCCTGTTAACTATATACATATATCAATAAAGGGAAAAGATAATCAGATGCACGGTACTTATCTACCAGAACTTTAATTACTTCAATGAATACCAAGTATTCAAAGTGACTGAAAATGGTAAAAGGTATTAATAATTGCATAAACTCAAGCTCAGACAGACGTTCCGGCTCTACAAATCTTTTCAAATGGTAATAGAATGGGAACGTGACTAGATTTTCTCGAATGCGATATGACCCGAACGAAATTTCAATGAATTTTATGAGGACGCGTATGAGCGTGAAATAGGGAACATTAGGAGGGTAAACGACACACATTATGCTAATCAAGTTATCCACGTTACACTATTAAGTGTTAGCATATTTTTTATAGATACTTTCTTCAAAATATAACAAGAATACAAAGATTAACCTCGAATACTGAAACGCAACTCAACTTTAAGACGTTCTTAAATATCTGTCTGTCGCTACTTTACACCTTAAACTGACAGAGACAGCAAGAGACTTACCGGTGACTTAAAAGCTAATTGACGTTTCAGTCTTCCGCCATTAGTTAACTTAGACACGAACACTTTTAAAGAAACTTTAGATCGATTTTATTTTCTCTTGAACATTTTTAATTACATAAAACGGATAAGAATGTTACAGATGGATAAAACATTAACGTTGTTTTAGATTATTGGCTCTAAAATGCATAGTTATGGAAAGGAAACAGCAAGAAACTAAACGGGCTTTTACTAATAAAAGCAAATAAGATTATTTAAAGGTTACTGCCGTCAGTATTAATAGCAAGCCACCAACCTTTCTAAGGCTTTATCAGATGCCTTAAATAACTATTATTTAAGGCATCTGATAAAGCGGCATTTCAAGCCATTACGTCTGCGTAATTTTATTACCGTTACATCTGGGACTAATAATTGAGTGTTTGGTTTTAATAATAAAGTTATAGCTGACGAAGTGCTACGAAATTACATTAGAATTACTTAAAAAAAAATAGCAATAATTTGATTGTTTCATGGTAATATTTCTAACATATTCAATATCAAAGACAAACCACTAATTAATAACTATCAGCTTAATTAATTACATAAGTAGGAACAACGTTCGTCAAAGTTAATACTTCCATTTGTGTTATCAAATATCGTTGTTTGTGATCTTAATATAATGGTAAAATTATAAAGACTAAATAAGTTGTTCATTATAACAAATTATATTTAAGATAAATATTTCAAGTTCTCTTACGAGTAGATAAGTTTTATATAAGAGCCCTAGAACCGTTAATAAAATCTTCAAGCCGCTATTATTACATTGCGAAGAAGACAAAGCATTAGGTACGAGTATCTGTATTGTTCTTCCGACCTTCTTGGTCAATGGAGTGATTGAATACGTCATAATTCGGCATTTGTTCTGTTTGTGGGATTATTTCATAGTTTCTATTTTGCCCGTATTCAGACACTCGTACGGAACTCAAATAAAGAAACAAAATAGCCGTCATATTCGAATTTTGAATGTGGTGTACAGCGATTTATGTTACTTTAGTCTAACTTTTTACACCCTTGCCCAAAACCAAGAACAAGTGCAACATAGTATTATAAAAATCCACTTTACAAATCCCTTTCAAACGAACTCAATAGAATATGGATTATTAATACCAACTGTAAATCCCCCACCTACGTCTGAAAACTGAAACCGTTTTATTCTTCCTACTCTCGGCAAGCATAAAACAATTATTTTGAAAGCTTTGGTCCCCTCGCAAAAGTCGTTGCAATCCATATGTTTCAGAACAGACCAAACAAAACTTTCGCAAAACATTACTATCCATATTATCTAAACATCTACAACAAACTTCACACAAATTAGTATACATGCTTCAAACAAACAATGCAAACAAAACCAAGGAATATCTGCTAGTAACTATGACAACACGAAACGACTAATCCGAGCCGAAATTATCTAGGCCAAAATGTCCAATAGTATAATACAAACATAAGTACACACACAAGCACACATTATTACACAATAGTACAAAAACGCTAAATACAAGAATATTTGTACACACACATGCTTAAATTAATTTAATATGAAGCTTTTCATTCAGTATTACAGTTATTCTTCATTTCATTTTCTTGTAAAACACAATAGTGACTACGTATACGTAAGCTTTCAATGACGTGAAATCGTTGACATTTTTTAGTTTATGTTTAAGTTTTAGTTCCAAGGCATAATAATCAATATAAATAAAACAAAGTCGGGTTAGTTACACCATTTAGAACTCAAGACTAGGTGCACCAATTTTCATGATTTTTAAGTTTTTTGGGTTCGCCTCCACCCCGAAAAGCAGAAAACCTTTAAATACATCGGAAAAAGTCACGAAAAATAATAGATGTCTTACGGGAACGGGAACTACTTAGGGGGCTGAAACCGCGGGGAACAGGTAGTAGAATATAAGAATAAGTAGGAGTGTAGACACTGATTCCTGAAACAGGTTATAAACCTTCCACTGGAGCCAAGGCTTGTAAGTTTTGACACCTGTAGAAGGTTCGTATTTATTTTTTAAGAAAACCCTTTTTTTACTAGTTGTATTTTACCGACATACTTCACTTTTTCTTGTTCATAAAATTCTATTCTATATTTTTAAATGCCTATGAAAGTTACCTACCCGATATTCTTTTTTGTCAGGGACTAAAAATTATGAGTCCTAATCATGAGCTTGTTAACCGTATTTAAGAAAACATAAAAGCTGTCTGTTAATACGGGTCTACGTGATATTTAATTGACTACAAACTTGTACGATGTCTGTAGGTAAAGGGACCAAACAAAACCTCAAAGACTAATCGTCCTGTTGGGCTTACTAAAATAGCAGGGAATGCTTCATTTGTAGCATTTTCATCTACCTTTGTAAGTGCCTTTGTCACTTGGGATTTCAAAATATTGATAAAATGAATGAAATATTATTTTTGCAAAAATTTGTGGGTTATTTATTGCCTAGTGAATTCCAAAAAGAAAGTACTTAATAAGTCTTTTTCAGATAAAAGTCTAACAAAAAATGATTTATTTTGTACATAAATATCAAAGTGCAAACATACACCACGACCAAACTTTTATGAATTATACTATTTTATCTTATTACCTATAAGGAATGCAATAACCAAGTATTAACAAGAACCAATGAATCTAGTCATAAAACACTAATACTCAGTATTCAGATGGGAATATAGGTTAAGAGAATTAAGGCACAGATAGTTAAATCAAGTATCCTTATTGAAATTCACGACACAACGTGCTACAAAATTTGTAGAGCAAGTGACCACTACCATGAAAACTCGAACTTAATAAGCAAATGCGGGTTTAAACGTTAAATTGTTTCGACTATTTCACCCTATAGACCTTCTCTTTTATAGTTCCTATACACATTGCCCTTTATTTGACAATTTAATACGAATACCTACCTTCAAAAGGTGGACACCGCTACCCCCATATATATTAATAACTTTAATCCCTTTTGTTGCCTTTTGTGACAATTACTAAAGCTTACTAACTCCGGGTCCATTGGTAGAACTTGGGCCTAAATCTACTTTATAACGACATAATTTATTAAATGTGTTACTTTAACTTATAATAATTCCTGGTTCGAAACTGTTTTCGTAGTGACAATAAAATAATTATATAGGCTCACTATGAAAAATAAAAGTAGTTAAATTAATACAAAAATTTAGTTTGCAAGGCATTTGTAGTAACATTGTACTGTGTTGAATAGCATTTTAGCTCAAAATCCGTTGAAAATTATACACACTAATATTATAAATGCGAAAGTAACTGTATCTGTATGTCTGACTGTTAAGCTTTCACGGCTAAAACGCTGAGCCGAAATTTGATTAAACTTGGTATGGAATAAGCTTGAATCCCAAGAAAGGATATGGCTACCGCGATTTTTGTCGCGGTTACCGACACCCACGCGAGCCTAACCGCGGGCAACAACTAGTACTAAATAAGCAAAGGAAATAAAAATTCTGACGAAGATCGCTTCTGCTTCACCTTTACGTCTTACGCGCAAAATCATTTTAATCATGTTGACATGCATTCAAAAGCAACCGTGTAAAACTTCAAGCCATTGTCTGCAACTAACTTCAGTTTCCAAATTGGATTTCATTATTCACAAAATTGCTCTGCGCAGTAAATGGACGTCTAAATTAATTCCATAGGTAAGGATGATATTAAACTTCTTGTATACGAAAGCTAGCCGTTTCGAGCGTAGTAATAAAGCTCGCGCGATATTAGAAACAGATTATGAAACAGGCTTAGGGCTCGAGCGGTTAATAATACTTAGATTATCATCAGAGACAGAACAAAATTAAAGGTATTTTATTAATATTCTTTATTGTACACCACAAAAGACGAAGGTACGACTTGTTTATTAACCAACCGAAATAATTATTTCTTAGCTAACAGTTGTCTTGGGCGTATTAGACATAAATAATATCTAAATTCCTACACCCACAGAAATACAGGCTTTCACAGGGTTAATTAGTCTGCTTCCAGAGGAACGGTTATCGACAAAAAGGTCTGCCTCAAACTTATGCAAGAAAACAAAAAAAAATTACTGCAAAAAAAAAACTTAATACTATCAAATCAAGTTGTATTTGTTAAAATAATTGTCAGTCCAGTCGTGGATTGAAACGCGAGAACGGCTAGCCAATTTTTATTTTTTTTATTAAAAATGATATTTATTCAATTTAGTGACATGTTAAAAATTAACATTTCAGAATTTGGTTATTATGACCTTTAATTTTATACCCCATTTTTTCACATTTGAAAATAGCGCCTTAATTCGTTATATTGAAGTATTTTTTAAATTTTATTTATTTTCGTAATCGCCTGTTAAAACCCTTTATGCCTCACTCGAAAGATTTGAAAAGGAAATATAATCCACCATTTTGCTTTTTTAAGAATTTTGTACTCACCTGGTTTAAATATTGAGTGAGACTACGTACCATGTACCTAAGTACCAACATATAATACAGTTCATCAAATAATATTTAGGTGTATTAAATCCAAAACGAAAACGATCAAAATAACATCTAATACTCAATTTTAGAACACTCTAAAATTAATATGTAAGGTGTCCTGCAGGGACTAATTAGTTATCAAAGAGACCTTTTAGTATATTCATCATCATTCATTGGTTTCAATATCTAATAAACAAGCTCTTCATGGTAAACATTTCCAGTGGCTTCTAACAAAATCCTAAGTAATTTAATTTACAAAATTAGTTACGATAATTATTTTATGAAAGTGTGTATCTGTGTGAATATGATTAATTTTTTAATCGAAAATTGTTAATACTTTAATTTTACAACGTAATTTTATCCACCCTTCAGCAAAATATATTGCAATTTGTTTAATAAGTATATCTTTATATTATCTAACAAGCCCTATGTTATCTAGCCCTATGTAGTCAGCAGTCAGGTTGGCACTACATTAATCATTAGCACGGAGAACCGTTCGTAAGGTAATTAAAACTTTGACTTTACACCGTGAATATTAAGAATCACGTCACGTTTCATTTGCACAACAGATGATCTATAGTCACAAGCTTTAATAATTTGACTATTGTTTCTAAAAACACAAGTTCTAAAGTAAATTTTGTATTTTTACTAAATTTTCTAGCGTTTTAATGCCTAATAATATATATTCTTTCAACGCCTTTTTTGTATAAAGAAAATCGCTAATATCATGAGCATGGTTTATTCACCGACTGAACAAAAGAGCATCTCACCGGTGACACATGAAAATAAAAGGAATAAAGGAAAATATGTAACGAGATATTGGGAATAAAAGAATAGCAATACTCTACTAGGATATCAGATATCTTAGGCAGCTAATAGACGTATTATTAACTATATGGCCCATCAAACTGTACGTCAATATGTCGACTGGATGACCCTTACTCATGACTTTATTATTTATATTCACGTTTATGTGGACACATCACAGCAGTATTTGCGGTCAGGGAAATTAGGCAGTTTATTGAGGTACCCACCCACTGCTAGATTCGTTTTCACAGCTCAATGTCATATTGTGGGGGCACGCGGCAGATGTAGATTCCATCTTTATCCAACAAAAACAGGCAATTCGCGCAATTTACAGAATGGTGAATCATTGAGAGAAACTGTCACAAGAATTAACATTACACACTTACATTGCCATCTCTTTACATTTTTAAATATTATGTATGTGCCTATAAATCTTTCTAGTTCCAGTATAAATAGTATATATATAGTATGTGATGTATACATATCAAATAATATAAATACTTAAGAAATAAAAATAAACTACCTAGTAGTTCCCAAATTCAGGCTAACTAAAATGACCTGAAAATTGTTTGTAGAGAACAATACGTTTCTATAAAAAGACTGCCGGAAGCTATTACTGATGTAAGGTAAGAAATTAAAACGTATATCTATCAATTCTTTTGAAAAAGCTTACAAGGCAGTGCAGGAATAATGGGCATGGATTTTATAACATCTACACTTTTTAATTCAGCTTGTTTACTTAACTAGTTCTATGTAAGGGACAATTTATATACTGAAAAGTCAAATCACATCGCAGCGTCAATGTAAAAGTTAATATTCGTGTAAATTCCGCTTTTCTATCTCAGAAAAAATATGAGCCTTATGTTGTTGAGTTAAGGATGAATTTTCTATACTAACTTTTAGATTGATGTTACAATGTTCTTCAACTCTGCTGTAGTATGATAATCCTAAGCCGTATTTCTAGAAGGCACTTGACATGCCTTGACATACCTGTTAGGGTTTTCATCGTGACTACAATAGTATTGTAAATACAGACTAAAAGTCTCTATAGATAAATAACATTGTTTTACGTATTACTATTATTTCATTTTATTTTTTAATTTCCTTCTTTGACGGGCCTGTTGGTCTAGTGGTTAATGGTCTGCTATTTAGCAGTCAGGGTCGGTTTAGTAGCCGAAGTCATGGGTTCGGTTCCCACCCATAACAAATCTTTGTGTGATGAGCACGATCACTTGTTTTGTGTCTGGCTGGGTATTATTTGTCTATAATATGTATGTATTTAGAAATATATAAGTATGTTTATCAGTTGTTTGGTTGCCATAATACAGGCTCTGCCTAGTTTTGCCGGCCCAAGATATTATTATCTTCTGAAATCTATTTTCAAGCTAAGTTGGTAGGTCACTAAATAATGTTAAATAAAATGAAAAATAAAAAATATAATAAATAAAACAAAGGATCGTTGATTTTAGTAGCGTAATCACGTCAATATAGCTCAACTATCATCGGGATCAGTTTGAAATTGTGTACACAGATAGAATTTCAAATAGCACGCTATGATCGTTACTGAAAACTAAAACTTTCTACTGGAGCTGTTTGGTTTTTTTTATTGCTCAATTTACAAATACCAAATTGATGTGATTAAAAAGCGTTATTGATTAACAATCACTCTCCATCATAAATTATAACACATAATATTTTTTGAATCATAACCACGCATAAACCATTTTTTTTTGTTTGCGGGTGGAATCCTTCAAAAGGCACCCGGCCTTATGGGGATTTAAGATTTAAGACCGGGAAGTGTGGAACTTTTACCTTACTGAAACCACCCCGTTGGTCACCATCAGCACATAAAGAGGAGCTTCTGTTACCTCTGAAAGAACAATCCAGAAGCCCTCCGAGCAACGCGTTTTAGAGCACATCCCTGGGACTGCAAAGGGGCCTGATCCTCGCTGTGCACAGCAACTATGACCAATGCTGCTGTCTTCTCTGAAACCATGCATATATATAGGTAGGTAGGTACCTAACTAAAGTAAAATTTCTGTAGCAATAATTTGTTTACCACAATGTATGCTCGTGAGTTCGTAAAAGATGAATATCGAATATTCAAGGTCAAAAACATTTTTGTACTAAATACAAACTCATTCTTCAATCTACATATGTACGAAACCATTAATACTGCTTCGTCAGAATGAATGTAACATTTATCAAAAAGAAACTGGTGAAGTAGTCAAAGCCTGTACTAAGGCTAACTGCGGCAGACCTCTGCAAAAAAATGTATTTCCCCTCTTTCATCGAATAATACGTAGGTATGTACCTACTAATTTTCGTTTCGTAATAATTCATAAGTATGCGGTTTAACCTTGAATGAAGTAGATGTTTATTACGCCGGGGCCTTAGCACATGACAAATTATTCTTATGAGAATGAATTAATCGCGTTTTCGTGTCAAAGGCAAAATATATTTAAAATTATGTTTGACTGTGTTTTCCGCTCTCTCCAAAGCCCTGATCTAAGGCATATATCTATGTACTTACAAACTCTTTTAGGAAACAAATTAGCTTACGTATAATATCAGAATACTTTGCGTCTATGTGTGTATCAAACCCTGAAAAACATAACAAATGTAATTTTTTATACCTATCAATGTACAGTTAGTATCTAAATGTAAAGTTCAAAACAACCATTCAATGTTTACAACAATTGTTTTGTAATTTATTCACTGATACCGAAATTTATTGTAACAATCTATTTGGTCCCCTATCGGTATATGCGTAACTTATCCTGTGCGAAATTTCCGATTCAGAAACTCAATGTAAACCAAAAAGGTCTGTGTATAAACCGACAGTTCCATAAATCCTGTTGACAATACATTTCGATGGTTTTCTCGTGGCAATAGGCGGCAGCTATTACAACTGGTGCAATGCGGAGTTTGGCGAACACCCATCATTTTCCTATTTACCTGTTCGCTCTTTTTGTTTGACTTAAAGTTAAAAGCATTAATTTGATAGCTTTTTGTTTATGAGAGATTCGTGGCAAATTTTTTTCAACATTATTATTTCAAGATCGTGTCTCCATCGTTTAGATGTTAGTTACCGCAAAGATCTTGCTTTTTTTAGGTACAAGATTATTTCAGTACATTTTTTATCATTTTTTTTATTTGCCGTTTAGTATTCCTGGCACAGAACATATTTCTAGAAATTAGTGAGAAGCTCAACCTTCAATGACGAAGCTGTTAATGTCATTTAAAAGCCAACCTTCTATTACATAAAACTTTTTAGCGTAGGTAAATTTAAATATTTTGTATACTATTCTTCAGGCGACAGAGAAGTGATAACATAGAAACAAACTCGTTCGGCTTTAATATTTTATAAAGACAGAAATACAATAGTATTTCTATTGTTTTACGAACACATTCGTCGTCGTCATATTCCACATCACGTCTTTATCATGTCGTTATTTCAATAAACAGAATAATTATATGAACATCATATGAAGATAGATACAATGCACACAATAAGTTACATTACAGTTCTCGGTAACAATAGAAACGGATAAAACTCTCGTAATAATTATGTTTTGGCACAAACTCTACTTGTTTATTCTTTGTATTCGTTTTAATTACGGTCTAGTGAATTCAACGTGAACACATTCTTCATGTTCCACAAATTTAAATAAGACGTTTAAATAAGAGTTAGCTACTAATGCAAGACTAACTCTAAGTAGTTCTAAACGCTAAGTGAATTTGTATGCGTTAAAAAGACAATATCTCTTGATATGAATGCAAGAATCTTTGATTTAATGGCTGGACTGTTAGTCTAGTAGTTAGTGACCCTGACTACTAAACAAGAGGTCGTGGGTTCGATTCCCACCCAGAACAAAATAAATCTTTTTGTGATGAGCATGATTATTGGTTCAGTGTCTGAGTTTAGTTTATCTGTAATATGTATGTATTTAGAAATGTATAATAAATGTTTATCATTTGTCTGGTTGCTATAATACAGGCTCTGCTTAGTTTGGGATCAGATGGCCGTGTGTGAGTTTTCCCAAGATATAATATATATATATTATTATTGATGCCCAAATGTACTCGTATGTACATTTTGTAGCGATTTCTGATTTGTAGAGTGATGAAAACATGAGTTAAAAGACGTAAGTCAAAATTCATCATTCAGCATGTGCAAAGAGAAAATAATTACGTTTCACGTAGTTAGGTTAGTACGTTAGTTTGGTGAGTAGGTAGGTAAAATACAGCGCTTTGTTTGGCTGGAAGCTCATTGGCATTTTATAACATAATACGTAGGTATATAACATAAAATATGAAATATTGATAAGCCTAACATAATATTTTACTAGGTGAAATTAATATTTGACTTAAAAAATAATTACTCTTGTAGCCGCAAGCAGTCAGCTAGATCGTATTTCTATTTAAGCATTCAATTCCCTTTTCAGCTCGGATAGTGAATTTTAAATATCGTTTGTTCATCCTAAGTAAATGCCCAGGTGGGGCACATAAGGACGTCTCTTTTATTAAAACTATATAGTATGGCCGCTGGTTCATATTTAAAATAATTAACTAAGTAATATAATACACGACAAAATTGTAAACTCTTAGATTTTGAACAATTCGTTTAATGTTTCAGGTAAATTTTCTCATTTTACCATCATCGTAATGAAAAAACTTTGCAAAGTTTGCTTGGAGTGTAGATCTAGAGGGTACGGTGTTCGTTACAAACAAAAGAGTTTTCAACAGTCTGTGAAACTTGTATTGAGCAAAACATTATTTTATAAACCGCATCAAGTTTAAGCTCTAAATTGTTTCAGAACAAGTATTAAGCGACAGTGTCTTGTACTCGTTACTTATAAGCTCATTTATATGTTAAAAACATGAGTTAACATACATAGGGCATGATGTTATATTTAATCATAAAAAAATATCCAGTCATGTTTGCCATTACGCCGTACAAATATAGTAATTATAGCTTAATCTAACTTATTAAATAATAAACTATGTATTATAATAGTAACTAAAAACATAAAATGGACCCTTATATTTATAATCAAATTCAAAGAAGTTACATTTTATCATTTAAAAACTCTTCCATGTTGTAGTAGCATCTCTCTATTAAATGCCTTTTTACATGATTTCTTATTTTTGCAGCACTATATTCTATTTTCTTCTATTCACTATTTTCTTTTTAACTTAAAGTGATATCGTGTAAAAAATTAAAACCGTGTGACAGAATACATAATTTATTTTAATTATGCATTAAGACGTACCAACAGCATTACAGTAACTATATACTTAAAGTAAATTTGTAGAAATAACATAGATTTTATTTAGGTATGATAATATTTAAAAAGCTACTAAATGAACTTCCTTATACCGATGGAAATCTAATAAAGAAATATGTTGATGTACAGCTTACGGTAATTCAGGCATGCAGTTGAAATCTGCGAATAAATTAAAAATAAATTATGTTCCGATTCCACACGGAGCAAATATGAATGCGATGTGTCTCAGTTCAGGGTTGCACGTGGTGCCTATTCATACTATTCATATTAATTCTATGAAAAGGCGAAACGTTAAAGCAATCTTCCTTACAATCTTCAATATTATTATTAGAAATAAATCTTATTATAAATATAATCCTTACAATCTTTAATCTTCAAAACAATAACATATAAAGTTACATCAGAATTAATTTTGGGTTTATAAAAATGGAAATAGATAAATAAGGCGATCAAAAAGATTACAGGAATCTATACTGTATCTTTTCATAATCTTGTTTTCAGTAATGTTTAACTTGTGTAAAACGTATTTTACATTCAATACTCAAATGAATCTCTTAACAATAAACGTAACTGTACCTCTTTACATGTAATCGACACCAACTTTTGTTTTTTTTTTCTTTAAGATGATTTCTTTAAGATGAAGAGTCTCCTCTACACCACTGCGTGAGCTTCTTGCTCATTATTAGTCACGTCTAAAAAAACGATACTTATTTTTATTATTTCTAAATCCTTGTGATGTATTAGCCGACTTTCGAATACTGACAGATCGTTCGTCCGGAAAATGGCTATATCATCATGATAAAACATACACAGTTTGGCAAAGATCCCAAAACATGATGTAAGATTTAGGAAAGAAAAAATGTAGTAATCTGAATTTGATAGTATTACTTAGCAATTTCGCTAAGAGCCTTATGACTTGTTTGTTACTTAAAAATCTTGACATTTAATTTTAATTTTTCTGCCCATTCCCTAATTTATGTCACACAAGATCTAATCAATTTGACCTACATTAAACTTCGAAACTTTAAATTATTTAGCTTTAGTTATAGTGAAATTCTAAAATCAACACTTTTTAGTTACTACTTTGCGTGAATAAATAAAATTCGTTTGCCCAATACCGACTTTTGAAATTTGCGATTTTAATCTATAAATTAATTATTAAGAACATGTTAAAAGCACTTTATACATACATCAAAGTGCTTAATTTCCAATTTTCGAATGACACGTCTTCTATGACTAAACGAATATAAAGCCTATACTTAACCAAATTAGAAATTCAATAATGTTCAATGTTCACGTGTCTTTGTAAACATAACCTTCACAATAATATACTGAAACTAAATTTAGTCGACAATTCTTAACATTTTGAAGTATTTTTAACTAATATTCTTCACAGTAAATATTTTTTTGCCAGTTACGTTAGCCGGTTTCTTTTAAACCTGTTAAAGGTTTCTTATTATTTCTTTGAAGAACGAAGTTCTGTAAAAGCGGTTAGGGTTTAGAAATTAGAAATAATTTTAACACTTAAAAAAAAATAAACATGGTTCTCAAATTTTCGAGATCTTGATCTTTTTATTTTTAATCACCTTCATCGTCAGTGTATCTATATATTTTTAGCAGATTTTCTCCGTTTCAAGACTTCCCCGATTACTCGAAGATGCCTAAACCGATTTAGGAAATTATTTTTTTATTTGATAGCTTTTCCAGGTGGTTCTATGGCCATCATGTCAAGGTCTGGGGCTCCCAGGAACATAGTTGAAAACGCTCAATTTTTATACACACTTATTACATATACATGTTTCAAGTTTTCAAACAAACATAATTCTCGAATTACCTACAGTACTATTACTGTAAAACTCATAAGATTTAAGAATTGAAATTTCAAAATTTTCCAGAAGTTTTTGTCTGTACAACGATAAAAAAACACTTTTTATAGACTGAATACGGTGTGAATCTACGGTAGGTTAACGGTAGGTAGGTTAATTACGTTAAAAATTTTCGTTTTTGTGTAAAAAAATATTTGAAAATATTTCATAACTTTGTTAATAGGCTCAAATGTTATATCGGTAACTTTTAAAATTATTTACTGGGAATTTTAAGTCCACCGATTCTAAAATACCTCGACAATAAAAAAAAAAAGGATGGACGATTTCATGTTATTATACACGTAAAGATTTAAACAGAAAAGATAAATAAAATATGTACAACATCTTTAAAACTTTAGATCTAATAGTTAGCGGTTACAAAGTGTCAAGACACATGAATACTTACTGACAGCTAGCTAGACTTAAAATCATTGACCTGTCTGCAAATTCTTTTGAACAGTACTCTTGTATATTATATATATTGATTAAGTACATTTTCTGAATTAAATATCTAGTTACTTACGTACTTCAATCCCTAATGCGGCTTAGAAGTTAAGTGAAAAATAATAAAGTTTATCAACCTTTGAAAAAAGAATAACAGCCTATTATTTTTATTTAACTTTCACATCAAGTGTCAATATATTATAATCTATTATATATAATAATCTAATGACATCAAAATAGTAACACGGTCAAATTTTATTAAATTCAATATTTATTTGCATTCCACAGAGTTATTCATAATGTTTAAATTAAATTGGAATTTTATATTTGGAATTATCATGAATCAAAATTGAGTTAAATTTATGTTTTTTAACAATCAACCAAAATACAACAGGGAAATGTTAAATAATTATAAGTAGGTAACATAAACACATTAGATAAATAAAACCCACATTTGACGAATTCCTATATTATAAATGCGTAAGTTTAGATGGATGAATGGATATTTGAAACTCAATCACGATAAAAAAGATTTGGATTATATTTTGTAAAATTTCCATTGATTATCACCATTTTTCATGAACACGCGGGGCGAAGCTAGTTCATAATAAACTTTACTCGAAAAATCATCACCAACTTCGAAGCGTCCATTAGTCCAAGTTTAAATAGTACGAACCACACCGTTGCGTTAGTGGTTGCCTGTAGTTACTTTCAATAACAGCTAAATATTGTACTACTAACTGTCACCGTCACCAAATTACGCACTGTTTGCAGGATTTAATGGTATTTTAGTGTGGCTACCTCTCAGCAACCTTCAATTAACCGTAATGAGATTTGGAATATTAAGTGCTAAATGGAAAACGTACGTAAGTAGATATAAAACCTCTCTCAAAAGCTTAAATCAAATGAATCCAATAAAGGTTTCAATGCTTTTCAAAGTAGGAACGACTAAATCAAATACGTTAGGTTCTCATTTGTTTTTTGCAACTAGACCAAAGAGGTAGGTACTACCTACTTACAGACGATGACAAAAAATTAATACACTATTAGGACTGTGAAAATTGGTAACCATTACTTAAAAGGGAAGACTATTATTTATTTATCTAAATATATTATATTATTTTATAAAAGGTTCCAGTGATTAAATAAAAATAAATTACGGTGTTCTGACAATGTATAAGCTAAGGGTACGTGCATTGACCAGTGTAAATGCACTTAGTGTGGTCTCGCCCATAGTTAACAAACGAATTCCACACACAATGTATATCATAGGTGTGGTCCAGCTATTTGTCTGTTATACGAACACAAGCCATATTAAAGCCGTCGGCTAGCGCTTTCTCACGTACTGTTTAATCCCCTACAAGGCCCATTTACGTTACTGTTATTGCCAGCAATTCCAGTAAAATGTTATTAATGGCACTTTATTAATTTCATGGATGTTTTTATTTCTGTTATTTCTGTCAAATTACCTACGTTTATATGCTTGTTATAAAAACTCATTTATTTATTTATTTATTTAATTATGGCACTCCAACTAATTATTCACTAATACTTACATTTTTTGGGATACTGTAACAGATATACTTAAAATCTATAGTGAATTTGTAACAGGTGTTGTTACAGGTGTGCACAGCACTTGCATAGATTATAGAACATGTAGGTATGCATGCATGTACTATAATGCATAATTTAAGTTGAAATACAAATTTGTTTTCTTGAGTTCTATTACGAAGTTGTCAATATTTCTCATCATAACACCATTGAGAAAAAGGCATTATAATATATGTCTAACTTAATTTATGTCTATTACTGGAAGATGTTTTATATCGTTAAAAGTAAGTAAGTACGATAGTACAAGAATGTTGACTGATTTTGATGTCAGATCAATATCCATGAAATACATATCAGCAAACAGCGTTGTGCGGTAATTTATCTTTGTCGTTAATTTCAGCCATCAAAAAAACGTTTTGTGTGGAAATTCATCAATGGATAACTGCCGAAATAAATAACAAAGTAAGTAAGCTAACCTACGACATCAAATTCTGGACAAAATTTTACAATATCTAATTTAATAAGCAGTAGGTATTTACACATATTAAATAAGTTATCTACTTACTAAGTCCGGCGAACCAGTCAAAGCCTGAGCTCAGGCTAACAGCAAAAATCTCTTCCAAAAAAGAAACTGTACACAACCTTTTTATGTGTAAAATCAAATTTTTGATAATTCATAGATATCATTATTGATATACTACTAAGTTCTAACTTATAAAAATTATAGAAGGCTATAACCACAGAATAATAAATAGTACTACGCTATTGCCTACATAAGGTGCCTCAAAGAAAGTTATCCTCGTAACATAAATATATTTGATAAGAAGGGTTACTTGGGCCTTTAAGAGTCACTTAATTTTCAGCCAAAAAATGAAATGTGTTTGAAAGGTCTTTTATAACGGTGCGCTCTTTATACGGCCCACATAATCCACACACATTTTCATTCTTTTTGTAGACAATATTTAAATATCATACATATAATAATATTTATTAAAAAATGTAATAATATTGAAAAAATATAATATATTAAAAAAAAATATAATGATATTGAAATAATAAAAAAAATGTGTGTGTACGCACGTAAGCAGTTATACTTCTTTACACTGTCGGTAACTTTTTTGAAAAACCAAAACTAATATTAGGGTGGTCGTTTTTCGTGACGGTGTGCACGCTTATCAATTTACTCTCATATTTTTTCTAAAACTAACTTAAATAAAATTATTTATTTTTAAATGTAGGTAGATATTTTAACCTATTACTAGATACAGTCTAAAATATGGTTGTATACAAACTAATCGTGGATACAGCTTTAAATAATGAACACGTTAAAAGCTTTTCTTCTTCAATATTTATGAATAGAATTATATATAAAAAATAAAAGAAAAAGTTAATACGAAGTAGGTACGTGCGTATTTTACTTCATTACTTATGTTTTGCTGAAAGTCTTAAAAGAGTGAGTGCTTTCACGTTTAATTTTATTGACTGAAGGATATCCTACTCGAACTTTCCAATAAGTTATTACTTTATTTACTTTATTGTGAAATAGTGTTTTTTTTGACACGCTTTCTGCTTTCAGTCTCTAACCTATAAGGGATTCTTAGAGATAGCAAATTTGATTACAAAACATTGCTCTCGGTGTTCTGGCAACTTTAATAACAATATTTTATTTTTATTCAATATTATTTATTACGAGACTTATTTAATGAGCTTTTTTTATTTTGGACTACATCACATAGCTATATTGCTCTGAACCCAAAGTAAGTAGCTTAAGCATTTGTGTTATGGAATTCGGAGACAACGAAGGTACCACAAACACCCAGACCCCAGACAATATAGAAAAGTGGTTTTCTACATTGACGCATCCGGGGATCGAACCTGGGACCTCAGAGCTGGCTGATGAATGAATGAATGAATTGATTGGTGAAATGTTATAGGTATTGTTAGTGCGGGAAAACGCCGTATAGTTACAAACTCTTTTCGGTAAGTAGTTACTAAGATGTAGAACTCTGCGATGAATTGAATACTTTATTTAAGGAAGCGTATTTTCGGGACAACATGGAGCATAACTTTTAGACTTACGAGCCAATTTTATTAAGTAACATGTCTTTTTGAGGAATGGTCGATAAACTGCCGTATTTTCTCGATTATGGGTTCGGCACCGATTTTATATTAAAGCCACGGTGAAGTAAACCGTAATGAAGGTCCTATTTATAAAATCTCTTATTTATAACCTCAGCCTCTCACATATATTTTCGAATACCTATGTACTTACCTGATAACACTATTATAAAGTATTATAAAGAAAATAAAGACAAAAATCCTCTCTAAATAAACTCAAATTATTAAAAAAAAGGTGAAATAGTGACTTGTAACGTGACATGACTTATTATGTATATGTGTATATAATTATGGTATATATTCGTTCTTATAAATCACTATAACTGTAAAAATAATCACCTACTTATATCTAAGTACTTACGTAATGTTTATAGTAGTCGTTTTCACTTTGTTACCTTAAGTTTGTTACCTATTAACTTAGAGAGTGGCAAGTTTACTAGAATTAAGTTCAAACAAGTTAAGTGTTTTAAGAAATTCTTTAGGCAACAAAATATCCGAGTAGCTACCTTGCTAACATACTGGGTCAAGTAAACGTCCAGCGTGTTCAAGAAAGATAATTGGTCTGTTGATAGTAAAATATAGAGATGTCACAATAATAAATAGATTTTAATATTTATATGTTTTTTTTTATGAATAAAAGTAAACAAATAACAAGGACATATTTTATGACAACACCTCGAGGGTCGAGGTAGGTATGCTTTATTCTTTACTAGCTGAATAACATATTTTTTAATTTTTCAATATTACCTACCAATAGTATTTCCCAAGTTTCAAATGTATTTAATTTATTTACGTCACACGTTCAATAGATACAAAAAACGGTGAAAATTACCTATTAGTAGATAAAAAACACAAATAGTCGAACACAATTACTTCTTTATGGTCGTAAAAATATATTTTGATTTAAAATTTCCATACCAGACCTAACAATGTGTGACATGATTTGTTTCAAAATTTATGGCCATTATCGTTTCATACAAAGACCTTTGAGACAATAACATGATATGAAACAACATTCCCTTTTAACTGATCCTCATTTATTTTAATGACTACATTTTGACTTACTTTGTATACTCAATACACAAGTATCGTGTTTGAAAACATTATATCGATAAAAGTCTTTATGTAATCCTTTTTCTTATTGTACAAGGCTATGGCGTTTCTTGCGCATTAAAATATTCTTTCTATTTCACAAAAAGACTATATCGTGCTCATCTCTTTTTAATACGTCACATATTCGACCTTATTCCAAGATACTGACATACATTATCGGAGTAATAAAAGGCATAAAAATATTCATATCTCCTCCTACTGTCATTTTGTGCTATCTAAAAGGTAATTAGGTGACAAGACGTGGAATATTCGGGGACGCGTTTTGTCATTCTTAAACATTATGTGACGTCACGTCACAGAAAATGATAAGAACGATTCTCATTATGCCATTATTGTATAAAATTCCTTACTTATAAAAATCTTGACGGTGTGCTTTTTAGCAAATAATTATTTCGATTTTGTTGTATAGAGAATTCGAATTTAGAACCTGCTAAGCACTTGCTAAATATAATCGATATTTATAAATAAGAGTGAATAATTTTGCATAGGAATTGGTTTGTGTGTTATATAAAAATATATATAAGAATAAAAAAAAAAAACATAAAATAAGGTATATATTTAAATTATTTGGAATAAGTAAAAATACACATAAATCTTTAAATATTTTTTCAACATTTTCGCCTATTTTGAATAATCCTTCAAAATAGACTGAAATTTTCCACCATTTAACGCACCTGACCTTTTTCTAAGGACACAACTAAAGAAAGCATTTAAAAAAAAACGTTGTAGGCTAAAAGCATAAAGTAAACCTTTGATGTTTACTTTTAACATACCATAAAGGTTTACTAACTGAAGAGGCTATAGAATTTCCAAGGCTTTTGCGTTTAATATTTATAACAGCCGTTTTAAACAAATAGTAAATACATTTCTTAGCCTTTAGCTCGTAATCGAAAGTCACTTGTTATGTATGAATTGGTAACTTAATACATAATAATAGCTGTTTATGTTTATTTAACACGGAGACTATGACATATTTCTGAACGGTTAATTGGGTCGCGAGTCTTATGGTTTAATATTATATTATGTCCACCAAACAGAGGCAAGTAAACATTAATAAATCTTAATTGCATTATATGGGTTATTGTTAGTTCGTCATAAAGTAAATTCTTAAAAAAATATGTGTAAATTCGTTACAGATCTTGCATTTCTTTGAGATCGTCCGACGAGTTTTAGATCATGTTCTGACGTGTCTACATTGTTTAAAAACATCTTTTACTATCATAAATAATTGTGTTAAGTTTGAATACTGTCATGATTTCTTACAAGTGTACCTAATACAGCCCTATCATTATCATCTTCAGCGATGTATAACCCACCA
This sequence comes from Diachrysia chrysitis, assembly GCA_932294365.1. Lineage (NCBI taxonomy): Eukaryota > Metazoa > Arthropoda > Insecta > Lepidoptera > Noctuidae > Diachrysia > Diachrysia chrysitis. Next base: position 7,336,497 of record OW028651.1, on the reverse strand, counting down.
CTGCCACTCTCCTCGTTCCTTGCCAGTCGCATCTACCCTGCTCTATCTTCTTTAAATCATGTTCGGTTAACCCATCTCATCTTCGGTCTTTCTGGATTTCGCCGTCCAAGTCTTTGCCACCATTTGGTTACCGCTGGGCTCCACCTACCGTCATCACTGCTGCTGTCCTGGTCGACCCTACTTAAATTACTCTTCTCACGATGTCGAACACATTCGTAGGACGTCGTATTTCTGAACAGCTATCCCTAGAGTACTCCATTGAATATTTAACTGTATCAATAATTTTAAATGTAACTATTTGTAATTAATTGAATCCCAAATCCCTTGCAAAGTATATAAAATGAAACAATATTTTTCATAAACATGGTGTTGTTCTTATGACATCGCATTAAATAAGCTTGTCATAAAAATAATACATTTTTAATGGACGTCTATCTGAGCAATATTTGATACATATTTTAATATAAAATCAGCAAAAAAACAAGGTTAATATTATTATTTACGAAGAGTTTAAATAACAATCGGGCACTGGGTGCGGTTAACACAATGTAGGTTACATTTATTAAATGTTTTCGTACGGAACGTATGTATTTAAAAAATGTATTATAAGGCTGTTATCGTGGTGTGTACAGGCCCTATGTTCTATGTTAGCGATTGCGAGTAAAGAATTTTGTTCTCGGTAGAGCCATAGATTCCCGTTCAGTTTGGCGCGAGATCCCGTACGGAACGTACGCGGTCCAAATCACATTACGCACGAATTCCGAACGACGAGTTAAAAATAATAAGAAATAAATTCTGTCAATCAAATAAATACATATTTAATAATTGTGTTCAAAAGGTTTCTAACTATCTACCTACTTTGTTTACTGAGTTTTGAAGTTTGAATTTGAGGAAAGTTGAGTTTATTCGACAATTATGATTATCTTGCTATTAAGTGCCATGTTCATAGCAGGTAAGTGTTTACGTATTTTTCTTTAATTTTTAAAATGAATAAATTGTGGTGTAATGATTTAATCATGGATGTAATTTGGAGAAAATTTTAAAAAGCTTAGGCACTCATTTGTTATTAAAGGAAAAAAAATCTACGATTTAAAAATATTTTTAAGACGGCATTTTTTGGTTGTTTATATTATGTTGTTTTAGATGGTAAAATTTAACAAGTTTTATTAGTAAAAAACCCGACTGCTTTGTTAAGACACATTAAGATGCGTAGGTAGGGCTATTTATAATAATTATATTTATTTTAGCATTTCTCATTCCAGACAAGTTACTTTTATTTTTGTACACTGTTTATAAAACCCTGTACTTTGATAGTCGATAGATTTGTTTGTGGTTTAAAACCATATTTTAATGACTTTCTTACATAAAATTTATCGCCAGTTACACCTTTTTGTATTTTTAAAACTCCTATCCATGTTCACTTGGGTTTTTAAGACGAAATAATGTAGAAACATAGAAACATACCATGCAAGATATGCGCAAAACATATACCTCTTTTGGCATTCGGGTAATAAGACAATAAATTAAAACAATAAGCTATTATAAAATAATTTGAATGGTAATTAAGGTTATTTAAATATAATCGGAGTAGGTTACCTAATACCTTTAGTGGTGTGCCTATAAAGTTTATAATGTTGGACTTACTGTTCTTATTCGCATATTAAAATTCATGTAAGGAACTCTAGCTTAGGGCCAAAATACACACCAAATAATTTATTCTGTCTATAGTTCGAACAAAGTCTCAGGTATTGAATACTTCTTCTCTTACTAAATATATGAATTATTTCTACTGACTGATTTAATGATTTGAGCTTTATATTAAATAATGATTGATAGATATAGGTACGTAGAATACAAATTCACCCAACCATGACAATTTCGTAACTTCCAATCTACATGTAGCACCTAATTTCGAATTTACGGCTGCTATTAAATCACATTGTGTCTCACAATAAGCCGCGTGTCAGTTAAACTTGACACGGCGCAATATATACGCAAATTGAAATTTTAGTCATGAACTGTGCACACCAGGAAATAAAATGCAAGGAGGACAATCTCCATTAATTTACATTTCTTAGGGTCCTTGGAATTTGCGCTACATCAGTATTTTTGTTCCAATGACGACTTGCAAAGAAGTAAATTGACAGATCGTACCTATTATTTTCTTATCTGCTTCTATGTAAATTGATAAGCGGATTATTATATTAATCTTTTTCTTGAAATCTTCAAGCCTTATCCTATGCACTTATTAGACTAGACTACGCCTACAACACTACTACAGCCTCAAAACACTAGTCTGTCTTACTAACTAGTTAGACAAGCTCGCTATTGCACCGCGCTCAATATCGTACGCTAACTCATTCGCAAAGTGTATGTACTACGTCGTTAGACAGTTAGCGCCGAACGTACTTTTACTGTTTATTAGTCTGTTTAACAGTCTTACTTTTATTACACAACATGTGATCTTAATACAACTGAATATCTAAGGTCTAATGCTAGTGATAGTGCTTGGAATCGAATTGGAGCATAGATGATAAAAAAACATTAAAATAAAACATATCTCCAATCTTTATTAAGATTATGAACGTGAATTAGGTGTCCTGCGGGTTCTACCTACGAAACAGACTATTCTACTCGGTGTAGTCGACATTACAGTAGCTGGGGCCATAAATGATGACTTGTTCAATTGACAGCTAGGGATAAATTTACAAAACCATAATTATTAATTAAAACCATTTTTTTCACTGTAGGTACATAATGGAATGAAGATCTCATAATACGGCCCCTGTTTTTTATAACAACACAACTTGGCATAGATGACAAGCAGATTTAATACACTCTTTTTCTCTCAATCCAGGGTTACATGGCGATATTTAAAAATTGAGAATATTGTTTAACCAATATAATTCAGGAGTTAAATGAAGTTCATTTTATTTATAACACGTACGTGTGCATCGAAATTTTTCGATTCTATTTAAACGATTTGATGAAAACTTTTCGAGTAAGCACCTATTTTTCTTTGCATTTTATTACTTATCCGTTAATTTTATGGTCGCTTTAGCAATAAAACTAATATGCCTAGGCGTCGGTCATTATGTTTGTTAGCACATTCTCTGTTTATTACGTCTGTGTGTGGCACTTTGCCGATTTTACTAAGCGTCGGTCATTTTCATATAAAACCGATTGAAATAATAAATTTAAGTGGGACTACGAACATAATTGATTGTGAGAATAAGCTAAATTGAATGGTTACCGAGTTCCAATTACCTTAATAAAAAAACCTTGTTTTTTAGAAGTTTTGTGTATAGAAAACAGAACAGAAACAGAAAACAGTGATTTATGGCAAAACTGACTGTGTCAAGGTACAGATAGGAAAGTGAGTTAAATAGCGATTATTGTTCAAAAACGATTAAGAACAACAATGGTGAAACGATAAATCTCGATCATTTCCAAGCAATTACAAATTTACGCTTGAACAAACCTATTTGGGTATATAGGTATTGTATCTTTACGGGGTCCCAGACTCCCTTTAAGATTTTGCCAATACCTAATCGTAATTCGAGTTCGATTTCTTTATTCATACTGGCCAATGGTTATAATAAATTAATAGATATACATAATAGGAAAATCAACGTACAAAAAAAGTAAATGAGCTTCTCAGTAATAATTTTCATAATTAACCGAATACAAACGTCGTTCATTATGTATTCTCTAGGCAGTTCTGAGAACCGTTAACCCGTATTTTGTTCTTCTTTGCTTTGTTCATTTACACAAATCACAAGAATATTTAATTTACAAGATCGTTTGAAACTGCATCGAGTTATTTTTACACGTAATGAACGAAACAAGAATTCTTATTAACGGCATTCTTAGATGTAAGTATCAAAACTTCATTCAAAGTTTCATAATATTGAGAAGCCATGTTTGACGTTACGTCATAACTACCAAGCTTTCCTGAAAGCTCGCAGGTATTAACGTTTTAATAACTATCGATTACATAAACTTCAGGGCTAATTAATTTCCGTGAATTTATTTAATAATTATGACTATGTTTTCACATTCATTGGCTATGAACAGTAATTAACATGGCAGCTTAATAAGTAATGAATTATGAATAATAGAAAATGCAAACTAGTATTAATTGACGTCATTAAATATTTTATATCATCCCAAATAAAACAAACCGACTGAAAAAAAAACCACTATTAAACTTCCTACCTACAACCATAAAATACCGAAAAAAAAACAGTTTTTTTTTATATCAAATTGCAGTGTAGGTAAATAATTTGAAATATTTTATAAATAAAAATTAAGGACTTATTCATTAAGTGTCATCAATGTGTCGACTGAAGTGAAACCTCTATCAGGGAAAACGGTGTACTATAGCGACAACTTAGTACCAGCAGCTTACTCCTTAACGACAAGAAGTTATCCCTTTGATCATCAGCTCAAGAATACAAAAATGGGACCACCTCAGGAGTATATTACGAATTTTGCAAATTCTATATATAACGGAGTAATGCGCGAACATACATAAAAATATAAACAAAAAAAAACTTAGCTATAGCTTTTTTTAGAAGACGTTAAAAAAAGAAACTAAATATGTCGTTACCTTTATGGATTGTGAAGAAACTGTTTAATACAGCCGTAGTTGTATTCAATTGGATTCTTTATATTCTTACAACTAGATATCGTTGCGTAACCTCAAGGATAAACCAACAAATAGTTTTACTACTATGATGGACAATCATTCAATTTACCATTCAAGTAATTTCTTAGTGATTTGTTGAGTACCGTACACAACATAATATATTTCGGAAAGAACCCTGTTTTTAGGTGGATACTAACCTTAGAGTAAACATGCACAAGCATAGAGTGAGAGCATGGCTAGTAGCTCTTTGTGCCGAGCGTAAGCAAATTTATTAGCTTAAAGTACTACGCTCTCTTACTGGAGGGTTACTCTTGAATGAATTTTAATTCTATTCCAATGCAAAATTCTTATTAGATTAGCAGACACGTGATCAAGTTTTCTTTAAGCAAAATACTAACAATGGAAGGAACTAACTAGAATTTAAACATAGACAGTATTTTTTTGTACTTTGTGTAGTTAGTTTATCTGCTAAATCAATAACAATTTGGCATTGGCATTGTATTAGAATTAAAATTCATTCATGGGTAACCCCTAATTTAAGTGATTTTCCGTGCAACGACAGACGTTTAGGCAAATATATCGATGGTTTCGATATTATTAGGGTAATATGATTATGAGATAGTTTCGATAAAACGGTGCGATCGACCACGCCATTTGTCAAGCTTTCTGTTTATATCAACACAAAACCAAGTAAGTAGTCATAAAACATGTTTATCAAAAACTCAACAAACACATCATCATCAACACGACATCACAAAAAGCTTTTGGTGGCTTTGTTTATCTTTAATTTTTTGCTAAAACGGATGGGGTTTAGATAGATACTGCAATGTATTTCTAATGTACCCTGGTTATATTGCTTAGTAAACAAAAGAGGTGTTAATTGTTATTTTGATTCACTCTGTTCGCTTGAAGGTAAGTTTTTACCAATATCATTATAACATAAACCAATACTGCAATTGCAGGAATGATATTCATGTGCTTGATATTAAATTGTATTTCAACTGAATAACGGGTACGATAGAACTTTGAGCAACGGGGAAGCTCATGGAGGAAGCGACTGCAGTATTCATAGTACGTGATGCAAACACCAAGTATCTTTCACACGTGCGATTCGACAAATGCTGTCATTTATATGAGTTAAGAGTTATTTCGGTATGCATAGGGATGTAGAAGGTAGAATATTATAGACATCCACTTCAACATTTGTGAATGTCTCATTTCATGTGTCTTTCTGTACGAATTCGCATGTAATTTAAGTAAATGACAAAATTTTAGTAAATATCATCTAATTAACTATTTAGCATATCCTCACCAATGAGTCCAAGTTTCATGGAATCGGTATACATATGGAGAGACTGCCTATTTGACGACTACAATCCATTTCCCAGTATTACGTTATCATTTAGTACGGACTTATGGACTGTCAACAGTCTCATGACAGTCGGAATCAAAGGCTCAACGTGTTTTCTCAGACATTTTGGGAACTAGGGATTTAAGTCATCTCTCAAAACTCAATAATAGGAACTTGCATTATTTCATTGATTTAGCCTATCCGAAAGATTTTAGGATTGTATAAAGGTACCACAAGCGAACAATTTTAAAGATCGCGCGTAAACACTCACTGGCTTGATTGACATGACGTCACTGCATCAGATGTCAAACATTTCATGGCGCGTAAATAATTTTTTTTTGTCACAGAAATTATGATATCATTTCCAGTTTTATACGATACTTTTTACAGCAATTAATTACTCTTCAACAAGGAAAGATTATTAACAAAAGTGTGCAGTGATCTATTGATTTGTACCTATGTGTCCTGCCTACATAGTATCTGTTAACTTAGATTAAGGTGGATGAAAGTAGTTCACATTTCCCCTCTCTAAAATTTCGAAGATCATTTTGATGTAAGTACCTACGTTGTATTTTTAAAAGTATATACCTACATATCAACCTTACAAGTTTTCCCTTCATAGGCGACGCCAACATATCCTAGGAAAAGCTATATATATGGATGAAGACCTATAGGTATTATAGAGATTTATAGTCTTATTCCTAATCAAAAGAAAACCAAGTTTTAGACATCCTAAAAAAAATATTCTATCGCTATAAAAAGAGACACGAATGAGTGACAGGATGAGATTTACTTACATAAATATATTTATATATAATGTAGGTCGGTAAATTTTTACCAATTTATTTTATACTACCGCTAAACATATTAAAGTCATGAGTTACTTGACTCCAATTTCTAAAGCTCACGATTAATTTTATTCTGCAACAAAAATGTCGGGATGAATGGCCAGTGGGACATTCTTTCACGACATTTTTACAAATAATCAGGGCGTTTATAAAACTAATGGGGCATTTTAGAATACCCCGTGTACATTCAGGTCTAGTTTTACATGTTTCTCATTATGCATGAGATGTTTTTTTTTTTATGAATTGTCGGACAAAATCACGAGCATCAACTAGCTTGTTATAACAATGGCTACATGCTATTGCTAACAAGTATTAATAACCTTTATTTAATTAATACATGCTAGTTCCAAGTATTAGCGCCATAGGTAAGTGGTGTAATAAGTCTCTATCGATTATATAACTTGCGCGACATTTAGCCAGATTAATTTCTATAAATCATCTTGTAACCGCGTCTCTGGTTTGGTGGTTGTGAACTTTCGCTGCTCAACGGATTTTAGTAACTTTTCGACTCAATATTTCAAAAAGTTACCGAATATTCTAACATCTTTATTTAAATCACTAGCTATTTAATTAAGCTAATATTTATATTTACACAGGTATCAAAGTAGATTCATGGAAGTAAATTTTGTTTAAATTTTATTACAGCCGTTCTCCTTGTGTGACATTTTTCAAATATTTTGATTTCTTTAGTGGAGCAGGTAAGGTATACCTAAGGACTGAACAAGTATACACAGAGTAATCAGTAAACCTTTATAATTATAAAAAGGAATCAATTTAAAACGTTAGCAACATGAATTAATATCAGCAAAGTAGGTATGTTGCGAAATATACAGAAAATTCGATGCGCAGCCGAGCGAAGCGTCAACCTAAAAGACAAGAAAAAAATTGAGCATTACGTTGTTAAGTTAAGGATTCATTTGCTATGAAGTGTCAATCTAAAAGTTGACATCCTTAACTCATACGTACTCATACTATTACTTAATGCTCATATTGCTTCTGAGATATAAAAAAAGGTGCGCCAACTATGCGCGCGCATTTGTTTAACTTGGGAAAAAATTATGCTTCCCATCGCTTCGACTATGCTGTAGTATAAATTGCCCATTGACCCTTATGTTTTTCTGATGTCTGAAATCTTTTTTACTTTAGATGATATAGATTGAACCTAACTGTACCTTATGGTTGTATATGTGTATAGCCTGACTGACTAACGACAATATTCAATCATGTTACTAAGTTAATGCTTACATTATCTAACAATCACGCCTGGGCCTAATCAATGCTTATCTATTACGTCATTATGAACTTACATAATGTAAACATTTACACAATAATCACGTTATGTAGGTACCTCAATCTTCCTTAAACAACGCAAAGCACAGCTACAGCAATGAATAGCTGATGTTCTGCGAATTGACATGATCACATTTGTATGCATGTTCCAACACTTCCATGAATCCACAATAATCCACATGTACCAACTGCCGCTTCGAAGCTTCTATTTTTAGTAAATCTATTACAGCCGCTTTAGAAACGAACTTGAAATAAGTAACGTTTCGAATTATCAAGAAATTTCAAAGAAAATACACACACAATAAGCTCCTTACACAATTTTTTCTTTTGAACTGTGTGGACCCCCGGTAATAAGGCCCCTGTCTAATCCGGCGGCCTCTGTAATCCGACATGTACTATGTGTTAATTTTACTGTGTTAAAAATAAGTTCAGATATAATCTTTGATTTATATTTTGTCTGATTACAAGGTACTCAAAATATTTCAGACTATAGGGCGCGGCATATGCGGGTCTTACTCTACAATCCGAGAAATTCGATAGTCCCTCAAACGTTTGTCGGATTACCGGGATTGACTGTATAGCGTTTATACTTAAATTTGATAATTCTGTTTATATGACCGAATTCTGTACAGAAGTAAGTCGATGGTCGACACGCTAAGAAGAAGAATACAGTTTATTTTTTGTGACATTGTGATAAACATGCAGCAGGACTAAACATCCAGAATTACCGGATAAAGGTCTCTCTAAAAGGGGCGCCAAGCCACTGAGCACAAACGAAGCCTATTTTTATTGATAGTAAACCTATCAATAAAAATAGCCTTCGTTTGTGCCTTTCATTCTATTTAACTGTATGAAAATTTGATAGTACTGGAACAGTGCTACGGCACTCGCTGTATTTCCGATACTCCGTTGTTTTTTTTTGTTTCATTTACGTTTCATCTATCTACACTCTACAGTATACACAACAACAACAAAATACGTATAGGTTTGGCTACTTGTTGTATTGAGGTTAGTAAATGGTGATGTAGAATAAATCCCTAAAGGTTAACAAAACGCAAAAAAACTTATAATAGTGGCAGTGAAGTAATTCAACATAATAATGCCTTAAAATAAAACTGTTTTTAAACGGTTTTCTGCCTTCGCGGTTTAATATTAAGAGTTTTATTTTAATGTGTAACATTCGTGTAAACGGCTAAAATCATCATTATATATAAGAGAATGTATGTGTGTATGTATGTTTACCTAAAACTCAAGAACTTTTAACCCAATTGATGTGAAACTTTGCCTACATATAAAGGGCGGTATTACCACTCCGACGAACATAGTTACATAAGCCGGATAGGTGGCGCTGGTGGCAGTTATTTTTATCTATTGAACCATAGGTCGAATTGTAGATTTTTGTTTAGGTGAAGTAAAGCGTACCGGAAACCAGCTAGTGTTTATTATAAATTGCAACGGGTACTATATACAAAGCTATATTGTGAAGCCACGTCAATCGCTACGCGCTGTGCCAAATTACATTAGCATACTGCATACCACATGTGACGTATGAAACGATTTTGAACAATCGAACTATTAGTTTGCACGAGTGCAATGAGCTGTCTGTAATTATTTGTTATTAACCAAATAGATTTTAAATTCAACTACTGGCATTATTAAACAGGGCATGAAATAAATAACGCTGTTTTATCATTTTATATCAACAAAATCTAAATATACATATATAGGTAGGTATAACAAAAACCAAGAACAGAAATAGTATTATAAAATATTGGCATTGCTACACAGAGATTACGTGAATAACATGTCAAAATTAATATTTTTTATTTGAGGAAAGCTTTGTAAAGTCAAACTCAAATGTTATGCAGGTCGTTTTATATAAATATTCAGTTCTATAAAAGGGGTAATAACTTAGTAGGCAGGGTATCATCCGATCCTAATTTATAAAGTTTTCGCATAAGCTTAAAGGTTTAACTCCGGATAAAAAGTGACGACATTATCCAAAAGTAATTAGCCATTGTACTTTGTTGGCTTATTAAAGTTACCTTTCAGTGTGCTCAAACTTTATCAAAATTTCTCTTTCATTTAAAGTCGATTTTCATTTTTGAATGCTTGCCTGGTTTGGTAGAAATTGGTCTTTAGGGTCAAAATCTATTTAGAACCTTATTTCACTTAACAAAAGGTATTTATTTGGAAATGCGCAAAATTACTAAAGCGCCACTCATGATCGCACTAGTAACTTTATGACATAATTTCTTGTTAATTAATATCATATTTTGACGAATTAGGCTGAATTTAAATAGAATTTGAAACCAATTAAACTAAAATTAGGTATATTTAAGTACCTGGCATACCTAACAACTGCCATTAAAACCATTTATTTGAATAGTGATAGTTCCAGAGTTATAATTTTAACAGCCATCAACTTAATTTTCGAATAATTTATTTATTTATTTAGAATAGAACGGTACAAACACCAATTACACTACTCATAAAAATAATAAAGTACTTACTTGTTATATAAAAACATTTGTACTTACCAAAAATCAAGTTACAACGAACCACGATTTAATTTAAAATTCAGCCCGCAATCTGAATAAAGAAGCTCGCTTGGGTAACCCATTTGCCAACAATAGACTTCCTTACAGCTTCATTCTTTTGAAAAATATATGTGTCTAAAGGTTCATTGTATCCGCAAAAACTATGTACGCTAACACTGCTCTTAATCTAATGTACTTTGTATTTTGAAATCGTACCAGGGCCTCTCAGAAGAAAAAGAAGAAGTATTACGAAAAACAGTTTTTATGTATGAGAGTCTGGCCAGTAATATTCTATTTTGAAAATTTCTTCCACATTGTTTGCGAGCTAATTTAAATTATCGTGTCGCATTAAAAAATGGATCTGCACCAGACATTCTCGCGCAATGATTTTTTACGATTAAAAGTGTCGCCAAAAACCGGACGAATCGTAACTTAAAATAGTTACGTTAATGTAACAGGTAGTATTCATGGACGAAGGCCCATCTAAGGCAACCGAGTATCGTTGGTATAACGAATTCAGGTGCGGTCGACTAACTTTGCGGGATGAAGAAAGAAGTGGTCGCCCTTTGACTGCTCCTACGGAAGAAAACATGCTAGCAGCTAGTTAGTAGAAAAATTTTATCAAAGACAATAGGCGATTTACGTATCTAGAGATTCGGGTTATGATAGAGTATATCAGAGTATGAAATGAGAGTACCTTATAATTTAATAAAAAAATATTTACCCAGAAATCTTACTTATTACCCACCTAAATCTACATAATTTGTATTAAATGTACCTTTTTGTCTTGATAAAGCTGTCTAAACTAAGTTTTTACTCAATCGTTCCGGGTTGGCGCCTTTTAAATTAGGTCGGCAAGAAGAAGAAAAATACTCTTAAATATTAGACAGAGTTCCCTCTATCTATCTAGTTAAGAAACTTAGCTTCACAATGTTTTAACCAAACTCTGATAAAATAAACCTATTACTACAGAAACGACTTCTTTCGAATATAATAAAATTTATCGACCGTCGAAAAAATTCTTAAACATATTTTTATTCATCTATCGGCCATGTTCGAATTGAAATTATCTCAGTGGGTAAGTCTAAAAATTAAATTAATAACAAACTATAAAACTTAACCTTTTCAGGTTTTATGAAGGCTCGCCAAAAAATTGTGTTTCATTTTATGGTATGAGTTTTGGATTTATAGCTATCATCCCATTTTCATTCCTCAATTTATTGTTTACCTAAAATTTTCCTTTTACTAACTTAATTGATTTACGGACACAAAGATGTTGGTTTAGGTAATTAACTTAGGTTCGTTAAAGTTTATTTTCATAACAAGCCTACATGAAATCTTGCTATTAGTTTGCATTTACAGGATAACCTGCTTCAGTCAGTTAGACTCTTTTGTTCTACTACTTAGCAATCTTATCTAGATTTATGAGTCGCCATGTTTCTATATTTATCACCCGTGTAAGTATTGCATATCGCGCCAAAAAGTAGCTAATGCCCTTTCTTGGGATCCAAGCTTACCCTATACCAAGTTTCATCATAATCAGTTTAGCGGACAGAAAGTCAGACAGACAGAATCACTTTCGCATTTATAATATTAGTATAGATAGTATGGCTTGTTAAAATTAGTACCACGAGTGATTGTTAATTCAACACACGTGTTATACAACTGTTCTATTTTAGAATTTCAATATTGAAATTTATTACACGTAGATTATTCGATTATTGCAGTTGGTTGTTGGATTTCAGAGCTTTACCTGCCTTTGAGACAGTTGATAGCATTATACGCATTCCTATATTAAACTATTGATTCTAATAGTCAGTAATCTGTTTACTACATATCTTTATACTATTTTTATTGTTATTGTATGCTAGAATGATGTTACTTTTGTGATGTACAATAAAGAATATTCTATCTAACATTTTCATAAAACGTGGTTTTCACTCATTTTTATTGCTTTTACTGATTGAGTAACAGTTATGACTATGACTTGTGATCCAATTTGATCGAAAATCAAAGTCATGTTGATAAGGCCAGATTTGTGGAATTAAAATATGTTGGATTTTGCACCAAGATTCGCCTTTGTACAAAGCCATTATTTTAAAAGAAATTTTTGACCAAAAACTCAACAATTACCATCGAGCAACCACTTTTTTGACCAGATGGACTCAGCAGACTTCTTTTTTTTTCTTAAATTCAAATTACCTCAATTATCCGTTTTCATTCGGTAGAAGATATTAAAGAGAATTCGCGGCGAGAACTAAAATTAATTCCAGAATAAGCGTTTAAACAATGTTTCGATGCTTGGATTATTCGTTGTAAGTGTATCATTTCTGAAGAAAGATCATACTTTGAAGGCGATAAAATAAATTTGGAAGAATGACTAAAATTTTTTGTATTATTGACCTTTTCCCGGTTCTTTCTTGACAAAGTAGTATACTACCCCCTTTTTTTAACCGACAACTAAAGCAGGTTCTCAATACTCCTGTATTTTTGTATGTTTGTAAAAAAAATGTTTAACTTTTTTAGGATATGTCTTCGAGATAATATAATTTTTTATCAAAATTGATTTTGTAGTGTGGTTGTTGAATCAAAAGTATGTCTTTTCGGTAAACGAAATTGGTTATATTTTTCAATTTGTATTGGTTACACTTATACTACTAACTTAAAAGTTTGTTTTATTAAGTTAAAATCCCGTAATTTCATTTTCAAAACGCGAACGACCGGAAATAACGTTTTCCGTTCGATTGAAAGCTTAACGGTTGGCTGCTGAAAGTGTGTTTTGAAATCGTTCATAACAAAACAAGCAGGTCAAAGGTATAAATATAAAAGTTATAAAGTCAGGTCAATGTAAAATTATATTTCATGGCTTAAGGATAAATCTTGTTCCTTTCTACTACTACTACTACTACTTAGAGCCTTGAAAATAATTTATACTGCAGTGGATCTTGAAGTCCCTTGATTGCATCCTGACATTGACCAAATCAATTATTATACTTTGCGTTATTTTTACATAGGTTATATTATTGCAACTCATGGCTCAGAAGGGCATTGAAATTGTGTATCACACTTTATAGGCAAATGTCCTGTGTCATTTACGATCAATTTTTTTTTGTATTTGACAACATTTTATTTAATTTATTAAAAAAATATACGTCACTATTGTTTTCTCCATACTAATCTGGGCCTGTCCCGTACAAGTCGTCGTTAAAAAGAGATAGACTAACTTTAAAAGCTTCTAACTTATGTATTCGTGAAAATTGTTTGATGTTATTTCGCAGTTCGGCTTCAATTTAATACTATTAATAAAAATATTTGTAACAAATTAATATTTCGACAGTAGTCAAATACTCAATTATAAATTGTAAAAAGGCATCGATGACAAAATTTTCTAAATCCATTCTTTTAGAAGCTACGAGGCCAATGCGTCGGGGGATAAATCATAACTAACGGTTTTGTTGAAAAGCGTAACTAGTACCTACATTATGTATATCAAGACGATGATTAGCAAACATTTAAATATAAACAATAACATACAATGGAAAAGCCTTAAGAAAAATGTACCTAAATGAATATGTACCTACGACGTAAAATAGAAATGCCAAGGAGTAATATTATGGTTTTATGGGATAACAGCCATTTTTCTCACAGCTTATAACCATTAGTAACGCAGTTGAGCTTCTCTCGGCCATTTTATGAGAGAAAATTATGGTACCCCATAAAGATGACTGGTTAAATAACTAGCATCATAGAACAAAACAATTAATATGTGTAAGATAGAATCGTCGCGTCCACTACGAACATAATATACAGGGTGTTTCCTAAAGGTTATATCTATCCAAAAGGGGTGAAGAAGCTCAAACCGAGTTAACAAAATATTTGATATCAAATTTTTCGCATCATTATTTCGATACGAAAAATCTAGCTTTTATTCAATAAAATCAAAATGTATGTTGGTAAAAATGTAACTAACCTACATCATAAAAACAAACATGGCACCCCAATTACGAAAGATACAATAAGAACAATATTAAGTTTTTTTTTTATTTCCCGTTGTTCACATAACAAAGATCAGTTGGCCTTTTGTAACACCGGAGAAGAGATTAAACGATACCAATTTGTGTCCTGACGTATCATTACACAGAACTAATGCTAGGACGGTGCCACACAATTAGTTTTATTTACAGAAATACCTAGTTTTTAAAATGCGCAATACTTTTATCACAAATATTTGCCTTCTGCTTACACCGTAGGGTACCTACTAATCTACCTATTTGGTATTTTTTGTAACCTTATTTTGAGGAACGGCTGCATTGAGGTAAGCCTGATAAGCAAGGTTTTCAGACCATTTGGCGAGCGGCCCGAAAGTATTAGTGATATCTAAAGCACTCACGGATCTCAATTTATAAAGTTAACGAAAAGCTTTTTAGCGAAAATATTAGCTTGACGAAAAGAGAATTTTTAATTTAAAAAAGGTTTTGACATAACTATGAGGGTTTATTGTATCATGTTAACGTATGAAAAATAATTATGTTTAAGCTAGTTACGTTATTCTAGCTACTTATATTCAAAGAAATATTGCATTTACATTCTTGAATAAATTACTTTTGTAACTGAGCGTTCCGTGGCAAACAAGAGATATTATTTTACAAGCCTCATAACATCCGCGCCGCTCACGATGACGATACAACCAATTTATTCCTTTACAGCGCTTCGAAAAGCAAGTTATAAACAGCTTTAAACAATTTTCTTTGACTACAACTGCATAAAAATCTTGTTTAGATTCAGCTGAATGAAAATCTTGTATTACTTTCACGAACAAAAAAATAAGAAATCACAAGAATGAAAACGCGAACAGAATAGGTATAACGTGGAGGTATTTGTTGGGTACGTTGTTGTTGTGGTATTGTTCTCCGTTTACGACTACTCGTAAAAACCGTTTCGGAAACGAAAGTCAAATGTAGCATTCGACTTTATCCAACGGCAATATGTCTCTTAGAAAGATCATCTGGGGATAAGCTGAGGGTTTACACCACATCGTATTTGAAGGGTGAAACGGTACGCGAGCGTGTTCAAACAGATTTTGCTGTTTACTTGTTTATATTTGGCAAACAACTTTTTTCTTTCCAGATTGTTTATTTAATATCACTTGTAGAAAACAACCTTTCTGAGGCGCTAGGTTTTTGTTTTTGTTTTGTAAGAACGTTCCCGCACTAAGGAATTGAATCCTTGTTTTGCTAAAATACAAATCACATACACAAATAACACCCGGACTTGGTACAAGCATGTGCTCTAAACAACCCGCGGCACCTCGCGCAGAGCGGTAATTGGCGTGGTGGTCAATAGATCTCGGTATCGGTGCACAAAGTTGCTATAGTTATTTCATAATCTATGTTTGAATAATTGGTTTTTAGTTGAAGCTTCTAAAACCTACCTAAGTTTTATGATTTATCGTGAATATTTTGTTCTAGTTTATTGTACATCATTCTCAACCCTATTGATCGTAATGAATAATTAAATAATATTGTTTTCCTTTATCAGTGCTATGAAAAAAACTAAGAGAACCTTATCAATCAATATGTTTTACAACATGTAATAGGAATTAATTCGCATAGGTACTCGGTGCTAGATAAATTTATTTAATAGGTATCTATTATAACTACTATCATATCGCACAAAATCTTTTGTTATTAATAATATTATCACTCTATCAAACGCTCCGATTTAACTTTCATTTGTCTTGTTGCGTGATTGAGTAAGGATAATTATTGATATTCGTTAAATACTTATCTAATAACTACTTAAATTACATTATACTACTTATTTCAAGTAGTCTCTTATAAAGATGTTTTATTATATCTTCAAGATTTAAGTAGGTAAGTGGACGAGGATAAAAGGAAAATAATATTTTTCCGTGCTCCACCTAAAGTACTTTTTAGATACAATTTTCCTGAAAAATTCGACAGTAATAGTAAGATAATTGGCGATACGTGTTTATTTTAATGCCTCAGGTCCCAACTTACCACTCAAAAATAATTATTAAATTCAAAAGGGGAATCTGGGACCGCGGTCCCGGTCCCAGATTCCCCTCGACCCAAAATAAACTCTTGAAATCAAATACATAATAATAAAAGGATTTTTATGTTAATATACATATTTGAACCTCCAATTGTTTCCACAATATTAGGTACTATTTTCATAAAAAAAATACATGTAAGTAAACTAGGCAAAATCAAATAAAAGGTATTTTTAGAAGTCGCACGCCACACACAGGCACAGTGCTAAGTACTTTGCGTGTAAAGTCTAAAGAGAATTCCAATATTCCCCATTTTCCCCTTTAGCACAAAAAAGAAAAAATAATAAAGTGAAACAAAGGAAGCAAACATTACCTACTCTGTTTGATACCTTTGTAGTTTAGCCAGAATATAATAATAATAGTAATGTAGGTATTATATACTCGGCTTGCTTGGGGCGCGTTCCAAACGTACCCACGTCACAGCACGGTCGCAGATCAGTAAGTACATACAAGAACTATAAACCAGACGAAGCCGGCCTCATTCGTCTTCTAAATGTATACTTACATTATGACCTTTTTGTCAATTACTAGCTGATACCCGGGAAATCGCGCAAAATTTATGACAGACCTAATGTAAAGAGCCAATTTGTAGGTTGGTACCTATTTGATACTAGCTAGTCTAGTAAGGTCGTGATCAATGCTCGTTCCTTCTCTACATAAGAAGAGGCCTATGCCCAGCAGTGGGATATTAATAGGCTAGTATTATAAAGTAGTGCCGTTGTAACACATTTTTTAATTTATAGATTCCGTCAGCGGGCCAGCGGGTTCAATGGGACTAAGTCGTTTCGAATTTGCATTTACTATATTAATATACCTATTACTTTAAGAATATTACACAGTAATGTAGTTTATAGTATTAATAATATGGATATAGATAGGTACTTACAGGCAATTTTCTTGAAGTATGATTAGGTAAATTGGTATTCACAATTCAATAAGGTTGCAAATATACAAATAATTAACTGACAAACTCTGAATTTAAAATTTTGATAATTTCATGACAGGCTAACTTAATTTGAAATTATTTGAAAAAAAATTATAGCTTTTCATTCTAATAATTTGGTTTACATAATTAAAATTAACATTTAATGAGTATTAGCTAAAAAAAAAGAATCTATTGCGGTCTATTTAATTTTATGAATTAAAAGGTTATTAACATTTGTTACAAATAAAACATATTAAGTCTTACGTTTTGGAATATGATCTTAACTATCATAAGGAGTTAATATCTGAAATATTTTGACGCCAAATGGTTGATTGAGTAGGTACTCTTTTTTCTGTTACATATAAGATGTGTGGCAATAGAAACCCCGTTGAAATAAATGGGAATCATGTACGAAAGCGATGAAACGATAGATTTGGAGCAAATGAAACCGGTCTTATCAGTTTTCTGAGTCCACTACAAACTACACTCATATTACAACTATACTCATATACATACAGCTTTAGTATCCTAAAGAATAATAAGTAAACTATATAGTGCGCATATCGAGTATGAACTCGCACTAGGCGTCTAGTATTTTTAAAACTATCTTAAAACCTAATATTACTCTAGTCATATTTATGGGAACTATTGATATTTTCGTATAAAAGTCTGTCGTCGAACGGAAAATCACTTAAATCAGCAAACGAGTGTAGTTATAGGTACTAGCGATGCGCGTACTCTATGCCTATGTTTAGATACTCTAAGTTTGGCATACGAATTGATAAAAATCGACCTCGTAACCCAAAAATGTTAGAGATACATTACATGGTGTAGGCATGTATCATTTTTAATAGATCATTCAACAAAGCCAACATTCACGTTTTATACAATATTAGATTATCCGCTCAGCTTTTGATTTACGCGATTTACAACCTACCATCGTAAACAAAGCGCTTTGTTCATACAAACAAATGATTACAATTTTACCCGTCAGTACTAAATAATACAGAGCATTCGCATTAAATCCACATTTACAGGACTTTATTACGTAAGTGTGTCACGTGTGCTACCTCTGATAAAAGTGTATTACGCGAGCAACAATCAGGGGTACTAAACATTTCCCGTGGGCAACACAAAAATGTACAAATATTAATTTTAGATGATGTAAGAAACAAAAGGTATATAATTATAATTTTTTCATAATAATAAAATGTTTGTCCAATAAAAACAGGAATATTGAAAAGTTTTCGTTACTAGGCCTTTGCCAAGCAGCAAGCTTTGTTACAAACAATAAAAAACATATCTTAGAAGTTAATCCGATAATAAGAAACATGTAAAATTGATGATATATCCTTACTTACAGAATAATCCTACTTACAGAATAAATGATTTTATTTCAGCCATTAAACAAAAGAAATGTAAGTCCAGTTAATATACATTTTTATACGTTTTATACATTTAAAAATAATATTACTTACTAACTTTCAATCACAGAGAGATTACTAAAAAGTATCCACACAATTTTTTGTGTATGTTATTCTGTAATCATCTGTCGGTTTTATCCTTTGGACCGTTTCGTAAATATATTGTTCTCGTATTCAAAAGTTATGGAACAAGAATGTAGTGTTATGTCTCGGAATAAGCTCATCTTTCACGTTAATTTCCTTCTTCAAAGGAAAACTTTTCCAACTATTTTCATATTATGCCCTTAGGGTACGGAAGATAATAAAGGGAAAACATAAGTATTGCCATCGACTAAAAAAAATAACTGATCTAAATGCTTGTTTACTTATGCGTATATTTCATTTAAGTAGGTTCTCTATCACCTTTGATTAAAAATGTGATACAACGATTTAAAAGAAAACGTCATGAATAAATTCTATCCATAGCGACGAAAATAGTAGAATTGCGAGTTTAAAGCAACAGGATAGACTTTAAAATGTCTGGGGAAAAGAACGTGGTAACAGGTTAAAATGCACGCAGCCGAATAAATTTTTATTTTAACAAAAAATAGCGTCTATAAAAAACAGGTTTTAAAACTCTGACATAAAAAACCAAACACCGGGTTAACCATCCATGAAACTTTCAGTTGTTTACTATTGTTATTACAAATTTATTTCAGTCTGCATCTCATAAACAAATACATGTTCGTTAATCCAATGGATGTAAGTATTTGCATTGATGCAAACCATATTTGATTTTAATTCACGTGTATTAATTCCTTACACGTGTTAACAACAAAGCTTTATTTATCACCAGAGACTATTTGTATATGTACAACTAGCTGTTTCCCGCGGCTCCGCCCGTGGAAGTCGGTTATCGCGGCAAGAAGTAGCCTATAACCTTTCTCAGGCTCTAGACTATCTGTGTACCAAAATTCATTTAAATCGGTCGGTGGAAAGCGCGAAAGACAGACAGACAAGCAGAGTTACTTTCGCATTTATAATATTAGTAAGGATTATGAAGGTTTTCGTGGCAGCCTTATCCTATATTTAAGGTAAACTAGTTACATGTTGGCGTAAGATTGATCGACGTAA
Organism: Diachrysia chrysitis; assembly: GCA_932294365.1. Taxonomy (NCBI): domain Eukaryota; kingdom Metazoa; phylum Arthropoda; class Insecta; order Lepidoptera; family Noctuidae; genus Diachrysia; species Diachrysia chrysitis. The sequence goes on along the minus strand of OW028651.1, from coordinate 7,316,282 downwards.
GCGTTCCGTCGTACATTTCACTTAACCACAGATAATGCAATTCTTTAAGACAAACGATGTCGTTGGAGCCAGACGAGACCGAGGCCCAGATTTAGGGATTGGTAATAATGCTATAAAGACTGAGGACAGGACTGAGATTAATATATTAACATGTTTTAACGCAACATAAAATAAACACACACATTGAATTGAGGGTCTGATATACTTCTTTTAATTTGCTATTTTCTCCGTAGGTAAACACTTGCCCCAAATAGCTTGCATGGCTTCGTTTTTAATGTTGCTTAAATTTATTTACTAAGTAGGTTTCGTCTTACCTACGTAGCCGGCCATCAAAAATGTTTAAGCTTTTGGATTTTCCACGAACTCTAATGAATCACTGCGTTTAATATTACATCATAATTACACGTAATTTGATATAAAACAATGGCTTATCGAAATTGAAACTCGTATATTGACTTCTCTTTAAAAACAGTCACAAAAATATATTTAACAGCAGAAAGGTACAGTTATTTATGAAATAAAATATAACATACACGCTTCAGGCTAGCGGTTTCCAATTATTCATATAATTATTAGGTATATTGCTTCAAAGTTTTTATATAGGTAGACTTTTTGGTCGCTATTTTGGTCGCGACTTCGTCCGCGTAGAAGTCAAAAGTGGTTCTAATAGAATTTTTAATTATTTTTTTTGTGTTTTTATTTAGTTATAACATTCAAAACAAAAAGAGTGAAAATGCCACCCGCTTTCTCGACTAAAGGGTGTTTTTTCCAAAAACTTTACTTACTCTTCCAACCCCTATTTACTCGTTTTGATGGTAGATTTAATGAAAAAGGTAAAATACGCGTTTGTTTATTTCTTACCAGAAGCTTGTATATTAATTTTCATGTTGTTAACTTTGAAATTGACAGACTTCCCATATAAACTTCCAATCCCTATATACCCTTTTAGAGAGTAGATTAACAAAAAAGCTGAAATACGTATCTTATGCTTCTAACCAGAAGTTTGTATATTAAATATGCTTCTAAGTTTAAAAATGACGGACTTTCCGTATCTAATAATCTCTCTCTCTTTTTTAACTTTTAGAGGGTAGATTAAAAAAAAGACTCTGATATCCGTCTCCATTTATTTCTAACCAGAAGTTTGTGTATGAAATTTCATGCCTCTAAATTTGAAAATGACGGATTTCCATACAAACTTTAAAACCCCTTTTCACACCTTTAACGGTTGAATTTCATAAAATCTTTTCTTATCAAATGCCTACGTCATACAAAAAACACACCGTCTAAGTTTCAAGTCTCTACGAAAAGCGGTTTAGGCTGTGCGTTGATCCGTCAGTCATTCAGGACAAAACATTTTATATATATAGATTAAATTGATTAGATGTTTTCATTTCATAAAAATATTTATTTAAAACTAGCGACCCGCCCTGGCTTCGTACGGGTAGCCAAAACACTAACGATTAAATATACTATAAATAAAAAAAGAAATATACGCAAACCTTTTTCTTGAATCAATCTATCTATTGGTGAAAACCATTATGAAAATCCATTTAGTAGTTTTTGAGTTTATCGCGTTCAGACAGATTAGACAGACGCTGCGGGGACGTTGCTTTATATTATGTATATATTTAAATATGTTGATAATAATACTTAGGTAGATAGGTACCAACATAAAATCAAAATGTTGATTTTTATAACAATACATGTGGATAGCAGAAGCTAGGAGTATAAGTAAAAATGAAAATATTTAAAATTCAACCTGAGTTTCGTTAAAATTTGAATTCCAATTTTGGAAAGCGATAAATTTAAATTGTGTTTGTAGTTTAAAGGTGTAACGGTGTCGTTTTATTATACTGGTGCTATAAGATGATTTAACAGTGCTGTCTGTGCGAGTTTATTGATTTGTCGATCTGACTTAATGTAGATATTTTTAGTAATATAACTTACTGTAATATGTACAGTAAGTTATTTTAAGAGATGGAGGGAAGCTAGAAACTCCTTTGCCCTGCAGTGGGATAGAAATGGTTATTAAAATAAATATATACGTACAGTAAATCTTGTAAGTACTAATATTGTATTCTGAGCTACGTATTCGTAATAATATGGTAAATATTATGTGTAATATGGTATGTTTAAAAATAAAATGTGATTTTTTGTTTTTTTTTTTCATTACGACCCCCGCTCTAAGGAATTTAATCCTTGTATCACATGCACAAAGAACACCTCGAGTCTCAAATTAGAACAAGCATTTGTGGATCACAAAAATGCTTGTCCCATGCGAGAATCGAAACCGCAGCACGTCGCGCACAGTAGTAATTTTTGCTCTTGTGTTTCTATCCCGAAAATTAATTTTTAAATAAGTAATGCATTATGACATAGAAATAACATAAGTTAACTGTCTAAATTATTTTGTAAATCAATATTATTTTAATGTATCTAAGGACTCAATGTACCACACCTATGATATAAAATAAATGTTATTCTATTAAAAAAAAAGGAACTTAAGTTTTAGTACGTAAAAGAAATCCCTTTTAGTATAAGCACAGAATAGTTAATTATTAAGTTAGGTAGATATATTTTTCCCAAAAAAAGCTCTTAAAATTCTGTACTTGCACTACGCACTATATTTTATTTTATCCAATAGCTAGTATCTAGTAGTTTATTTAGTAGGTACATACCTAGATATAGGTACCTACTATATTTATGGCGTGTGGTATCCATCAAATATTCTGTGGAATCCCTACCTATATATACCGAAATGTATTTATCTAGAGAAATTTGCGAATGTAATTAAATTCGATAACATTGGAGCATACCTCACAAATACTAATGGAGAGCGTATGATCCGCGGTAGGGAGTGTGGTCACATACTTTACATATTTAATGTTAATATAATATCCAACACATTTCATAGACTACAAAAACTATATTGAATTAATCAAAACACTCTCGAATATTCAATACATTCCGCTCCAAATGAGCGTTTCCGATAAACCTGAACCCCGTAATTAAGCGGTATTTTTCGAATCGTTTCCAAGCACTAAGTCTAAGGTAACCTAACATGAATAGGATATATTATATATGATGGCTTGATTAGCTCGCTTCCTTCGCTCATCAGCCACCAGTATCCACTTCGAATATAAGAATCCGTGTTGGTGCCCGAAATATAAATACTACCTACATAGTTTTATTTCTATTGCAAACAAAAAAGGCTTGTAGGTCCTATTACTGAAGTCTACTGACGAGGGAGGTGACACTATACAAATAAAAATCAATTCCCACATTTATGACGGAGCATCACTTTACAACGGGTCAAGCGATTTGCTTTTTTTTGTTTTTGTAATTGTCAAAAAAACAGGGGTTTTATGAAAGAGGCCTTTCAAAAACTCCTTGTGAGATGTTGAAAATTGACAAGACAAGATAAAATTCCATAATTAATTACTTTTACCAAAACATTATGATAAAAACATATAAATGTGCTATTTCACTCAATTGTTAAGATTTAAGCTCACGTCACCTGTGATTTATCACATTTACTTCGCATTTTCTACGAAGAGCGTTTTCATATACAAAAATATTCGTAATAGAGACTTCAACAGTAAATAAATACGCTGTTCTATTATAATAATATTATTTACAACATTACAAACACTTATAATTATTTATATAATTTTCTAGCTATAAAGTATAAAGTCTAACCTATTTCTATGTAATTATACAACAATATTTATAACGAGTAACTTATTTTTAAATTTATTTATATATATTACATTCACAACAGTGGTACCTAGCCTTATAACAAGCTTAGTGCTTAGCCCTTCAGTGGGTACAAAACAATATTGAGGACCTTTGCCCCTAACGGGTAAATAATTAATGAAGAAGGTTCTTTGCACCGCGTTCCAGACTTAAGATATTTTACTTCAAGATGTCTTAAGAAAGGGTTAGGCTACGACAGATATCTTTCTATTGTTACTTAAAAAGTACATTATCTATCTTCCTCTACATAAATTGATCAGATTGCTATGAAATTATGATAGGGTCCTCTTCTAAAAAAAAACACTATAAAACAGAATTAACACTTAGCACCAACATATATCGTTAAAGTATTTGTAACGAGAACATTACAATTAGTATGAGATACAAATTATGACATATATCGATAAGAATACTTCTTTGATAGAGTTGTTATCTACTAATGACTTGTACCTAGTTACCTCCAAACGTGATAATAAATAACATAAATACGTAGGGATTGGATTGAGCTTTGTTTTTTAGGAATAAATGTATAAACTCATTTTCTTGATCAGAATGCCTTGTACACAGGTGGAGGAGGGGCGCAATTAGGTGAGGCTGAAAACTGCGATGCTGGAGACTTGAATATATGTGTAGAATTAATTCCACGAACGCCTGTCGGACTTCCCAGGAACAAACACGAGCTTGATGCACACTGCCAGTAAGTGTAATCGTACTCTCACTTTCCAACCCGAGTCACTCACATGCGCGCAAATATTCGAACAAGATTTGCGCGCTTTGATGTCTGATAAAAATCCAGCTTGGAAACGAAATCATTTCCAAATGTCGTCCTACACTTTTGGGTTTGCCTATTCGTGCGTATGTGAGTGACCGGCATCAGACTATGAAATCATTAAATTTTGTAACAGTATGTAGATAGCAGGTATTTTTTAATCAAACGACAATTAAGCGCAAGGGTTTACTTAAAGGAACAGTTTAAAGTACACTTAATTAATCCCTACTTGAATGAGAGGCAAGAACTTTAGGACTACTGATAGGAAATAAATTATGAAATTCGTATATAGAAAAGATAAACATAATCTATTTTGTTTAGTTAAATTTGTAGAATAAAAATAACTTTTATAAAGTGAAAAATAATAAGAAGTAGGTTGTACTTGTAGGTGGTAAAAATGTTTAAAAGAATCAGCTACTAATGCACGTAATTGTTTCGCCAAACCTAGTCTTACTTAAATCTCTTCACCACAGTGTACGTAATAGAAATTATTCTTAAAACTTCTACAGCGAACAATCTTCAAAGTAAGAATAAATTAATGAATAATCGTGTGCATTGGTACCTGATGACAGCATGTATTATAAATCGAAATACCTTTGTACGTTACAAGAGCGTAGTGTTTTAAGCTTCTCTGAAGAAGGTATGATTAGTAGTTAATATATAGCTACATAGACGCAACAAATCCGAACATTCGTGTTTAGGTATTAAACATTATATGATTGTTTACCATATGGTAAATAAAATGGTCCCTGTAGCACAAAAACAAATAATAATAGATAATAATCAAAAACATTGGTTTAATAATTGTAGGTACCTATCAATTTACATTTGATAATATATAAATGAATTAATGGGCTTTAAGAATCGAGTTTCAGTAAACATCTAATGTAACTTATTATGAACTAACCTCACACAACCCACATCAAAATAAAAACGCTTTTATCCCCGAAAACCCTTTACGCAATATGAAATGTGAGATTTGTGGCGAGGCCGCTCCCAGCTCCGCGCGGTTGTCCTCTCATCCACTTATGTCATGTTATGTTTCTAATGGGTAGACCGGTTGTATTAATCCGGAGTGAGTACTCAGCAGGGCTATTATGAATTAAGACCCGGGTGTCAGTAGCTTTGAAGACGTGGCCTTCAATAAAAATGTTGTTTACAATAGATTAAGATTTCAGATTTTTTGGGTACTCTCGCGGCGGCAATATTATCACACTGTAAGTAAGATTAAGATTTTATATTGAATACTTGTATTGAATATAAAACTTCTTTACGTAAAGTCAGTCCAATGCACTTATAAAAACAAGTTTCAAAAATATTGGGATATTATTATTATTAAGTTTCGAATGAGCTCTTTTTAAAGTACCTGATTTATTTTTTTATGTTTGATATTAAGATCAAACATAAAAAAACATATTAATTATTTTGTATGAGTTAACAGATCTACGGATAAATTATAAATAACTGTTCCCAAGTTAACGCAATAATTATTTTTAATGATGGTGGTTTATATTCCTCCATCAAAGCTAAACTTGGGCACACCGACTTAGAGTACCCCTTTGTCCCGTTTGTGTTACGATACTTCAGACCTATAACCAAGTAGTCGAAAAGAATCGAAAGACGGTCTCCGTCGACCTAAGAAGAAAAAAAATATTATAAATGCTCATTTCCCTTAATTTTAATGTCCAGCCAGTAACCTATCAAATATTTTTGCACATTATACTTACAGATTTAAAAAAGTATCGACGGATTTTTTCAATTTTGCGTTTCGGAGAAAGAAATATTTTTTCGCTAACTGTTTTAGCAACATTACAAAGATCGTTTAAATACATACCGTTTATAATTAATTAGGTAAACAGTAATTAACGGGCGGAGTATACTCTTCAACTGTAATGAAACAACTGAGGCTGTTGAGTTATCCCCTAATGTTCTGTAAATGGTACTATTGGGACTGAGCAGAAATATTTACCCCACTAATTGACTATAAACTTCCCGGCTCTAGAACCTAATTCTTTTCTGAACGGAATTTCGTATTAAGCCGCTTTTCTTATATAGTTACTTATATAATATATATTTTTGGAACTGAGTCATAGGATATGCAGGGTTGATACGACCAGTATGGTGGTCAGTATTATATATACGTGGTCAGTAGTAGTTTCAAACAACAACCATTCTTGGAAAAGATATTGGGGTTTATATTCCTTGATCTTTCAAAAACGTGTTTGTTGAGATAGGTTCTATAATAATATAACTCATAGGCTTCTCTTTATTGATTAACTTATTCGATTGATAATTTATTACTTGATGAGCAGATTTCCTGCTGAACGATAGTATCTTTATTTTACTTGGTAAAATATGTATTGAAAGGGAGGTTATCACTAAGTAAAGCATTTAGAATGCTATTTCAATAAGTACGAGTTATGTGTAGCGTGTTTACTTAGATACCTTACAGGATAACTCTAAAATATGTTGAAAGAAAGACTTATTAAAATTAACCTTCCACGTAAGAGTTAAATGACGAACATCCAATTTTCTCATAGAATTTAATTAATCTCTTGTAACGTGACGCTAACGTGACTTCTAAAGTTCTTGCATAGTTACGTAATTTGACATTATGATATCTTAATTACGAATCTACTTAATACGTCTAAATTAAATCTAAAACAAAATGTTTTACAAAAACAAATAAACATTGACTTTATTCGCAATAATTATAATTTATTATATACATACACAGGACATAGGAAAGTCTTGTTTTATATCAATTAGTTTTTTGTCCCTCAAAAGGTAAATAAAATTAAATTATGATAAGGAAAGGTATGGGTTCTTCGTTAAAACTTTTACTTAAAGACTCCATGACGCACGATTGCAATCTGGACAAATGTCAAACAAACCAAGAAGATCGCGTTAATTCTTTGTTTTTATTCACGAACAAACTTAAAGTAAAGAAATTATAAAGACTGAGCAAAAGATTTATCAAACGTATATATAATATATCCTATAGCAGGATAAGTTTACCTTTGAATTATTTTACTGGCTTAGTACTGACATTTTGTATTGTACAATTTCAACAAAGTTCTACAAAAAGGTTTTACGCTATTCTCGTTCGGTATATCTCCGTAAGAAAGTTTACTTTTAATGTAATGTAACTTGTAAATTACGTGTCAATACACGTACTGTAGCGATGTGTTTTTAGAGGAATAAATAAGTAAACTATAGAGAGCGCATATCGAGTATGAACTGTTGGCACTAGTATGAACATGTAAAATGGTAAGTTAGCGTCAAAACAGAGCGCACCGTTTTATTAAAAGTATTAAAAAAACCTAATATTACCTTAATAATATCGGAACCCTTGATATTTTCCCATAAACGTCTATCGTCGCACGGAAAATCACATAAATCAGTAAACGAGCGCAGTACATTTAGCTAAAAAAGTGCTTACGATTGAAATAAGGGAATGCTAGCGATACGCAAGCTCTTAGCTTGTTTATGTTTACTCTATGTATGTGTTCCTTACTGACAATTTCTAAAACTATATTCTTACAACAATATGCCGCACGAAATGTGGTGTGAAGTTAGCCAATTATATTTTGCTTACATGAGGCGGCAATATATATTAAAGTTTTTCCATTTGATGCTGTCCTTGGATTTGTATTTCTTTGATATTATTGTATCATTGCTTTGAAAGGCCAGAGATAATAAATTGTATAAATGTTTTTTGTTATAAAAAAATCAAATGATTTGTGTGTAAATAAATTACTAACACCATTTGTTGAAAATATAGATTTTCGAAGTAATTTCAATAATTTAATCATTATACATTAAAAAAACATCTAAGGCTTGAGTTATTCCTTACTCAAAGTTCAGAAAAATTCAGCTCATTGTAATTGTCGCGTGGATTCCCGTTAGTTACTTAATATAATTATTTTAAACATGCAACGCGATATTAAGTTAATGTTTTATTTTTAACCATACCTATTTTTATTTTCCTAGGGCTTATCAAACGGGCATGGTGTGCATGGACGCCTGGATCAAGCGCTGCTTGCCCACGGACGGACAGAAGTTACTACAGCAACAGATTGGCGGCGCACGCGCGTTGATGCGCTTCTTATGCACCAATGATACAGCTCTCCGAAGAGGTAACGATTAGTTCAATAAATATTTTATGTTATTTATATTATCAGCTATTTCTCTCATTGCAGGCCAAATGCCTCTCTATTCTCTTTTAATCTCTCTCTCTCTGTAAGGTCAAGTAAGTTAAGTCTTAATTGTGTAGTTTTAAACGAAGGAAAACATCGGGAGAAAACTTGGGTTCTAAAATGGCATCAGCAAGAAATTGGAAAATGCAAAAAATAAACAAAATACATAATGTGTTAATGTATTTATTAAGACTGGTCAAGCGTATTAAATCTTTTACATGGAGTTTACATGTTGGTCTACAAAGTAGATCGCATCGTTGACGACACTGGATTACAGAAGTTTGGCTCCCTTTTTCTGAACACAATACACAAGTGTGATAAGTACGATACTATTTATGATTTACCAAAATAGAATTCTGATTTTCTACGATACGTAATAAATTGATTACAAATAAATGTAAAAAACCTACCTACTATAAAATTATAAAAAAAAACAATTGACGAAAAGTACAAAAAACGCAATTTATTTTTGACATTCCTACACGTCTTCAATTATTTTTATTTAAAATTATGTGTATTAGACCAAGAGCTAGTGGACCGTCCGAGTAACGGTATGTCCGTTACTCGGACGGTCCACTAGCTCTCCTACTATATTGTCTTCAGAAAAAGAGAGCCAAACTTTGGAATCCGGTGTCGTCAACGATGTGGTCGACTTTGGAGACCACCAATGTACTCGTAGAGTAAATATATTTACTGTATGTAAAAAATGTAATAAATAAATTGAAACAATTTATGAATTTTGTTTTTTTTTTGCATTTTCCAATTTCTTGCAGATTCTAATTTGGAACCCAGGCTGCAACACTCACGATGTTTTTCTTTTGATTGAAATTGTAATTTGTTCGTCGGATTTTTCACCGAGTGTGTATTGTAGTGTATTTTCTGTTGCTGCTATAAAAACATAAAAATAACATAGTAAATAAAAACAAATTAAAGGGAGCTCTTCTCTTTTTCCTTTTCTTCTTAATATTGGCAACAGGTAGAACTTAAAATGCTCAAAGAGATCGTATTGCAATTTTTTGCAAAATTGAGATTTTTTGTCATTTTTTATATTACATACTTTTATTTCACTCATTATTGAATATTATTGAATATATTTTTTAGCTACTACATAATTTATTTTTGTTAGTATTACTCAATAAAGTGACTTTTCCCTGCATCTATAAGCGCTTTTTCGCTGGGTTTTTCACTTGAGCAAATCCTTCTTACCCCTTTGCCAAGAGTTTGTGGTATTATTATTTAAATAACGTCTGCTTAATCTGGTTATAAACTGTTTAGTTACGGAGGGCGGATTACTACAATTAAGGTATAGTTTGAAAGGTTTGTATCTGACTGTACAACAAAGCAATTTTTATTGATGTCCGAATCGTCAGTGAACATAATATTGAAATTAAAATGTGTCAATTCGGACACTTTCTCCAAATATATTGTGTCCGAATCGCTGGCAACTCAGCTTTTTTTTCTACTATCCTAATTCAACTATACATCTATAAATTATATAAAGCTACCTTTTATTAATGCTCATGGTAGGAAACGCGTATCATATTTAGTTTCATGATTTAGAGATGCAGTTAGCGGATTAACAGACGGACGCAGAAAGGTATTTTGCTTTATACTAAGATAATAATGATATTTTTATTTTATACAATGATATAAATAATGTATTTGAATAAATATATTATACATAATTATTTATATTACATAATTAACTCATTGACCCGCTACTGTTTCTCATGAACGACTTCCAATTCAGATAGCAATCCAATTTTCATTGTGGTTAATCTCTGGTCAAGTGAAGGTAACGCTCGTGTTGTTTATTTATCAGAATCAGAATGAGGAGCTTAAATATTAATAACTAGCTGTCCCCCGCGACTTTGTCCGCGTGTTTTAGTTTCAACGGTTTTTCATTTTTGCAACATTTTTCATTTATGCTCCGCTCCCATTGGTCGTAGCGTGATGTTATATAGCCTATAGCCTTCCTCAATAAACGGACTATCCAACACAAAAAGAATTATTCAATTCGAACCAGTAGTTCCTGAGATTAGCGCGTTCAAACAAACAAACAAACAAACAAACAAACTCTTCAGCTTTATAATATTAGTATAGATTTAGAGTCAATTTGCATTTTCTCTCTATATACCTTTCTCATTCAGTTCTCATTGGGAAAGTTATTATAAGTGCTAAGATTAATAGATTAAGTGCTTATAAACTAAGTACAACATTTAACTACATTCAAGAAATTTCTAAGACAAAGTAAAAACGCATTTTAATAAATTGTTTTGTTGCTCGGTATTTAAACAAGTAAAGTGTAATTTTAAACAAATCACTGCTGATGTCGACAGAAACATAAACTTTTAATTATCTACAATAAGTCTTGGGTATCTTAGGTACTTAATATTTTACAACAGTTGCGAAATAAGGGTTTGCCGTGTCAAATTGTATCGATATTCGATAAATGAACGTAGTCTTGTAGTTTCGTGATAATACAATCCATCATCGGAGTAAAACAGTTTCTACCCAGAATAAATAAAACTTCGGCTGTGTGGTCAGATTAGAAACCGATGTATCTAATGCTTTTCGAAATACTTTGGTAAGAATAAATCTTATATGTCTGAAGCTGAATTAACGTCGACAAATAATCCTACTAAAGTTCAGCTTTAGTACAAAACCGCTTTAGTATATTATATTTACAGAGAGTTTTAATGAATCTTATTTTAGTTTCATGAGTATGAAAAAATAAACGATTGCTCGCCATAGTCAAGTAATAAAGGTGTCAATGTCTGTATTAAAAAGTACCATTATGTACGATCTTATGAACTTACGATCGTTTGGCATGACCGTCTGCGTTGTAAAGACCTATAAAGATTGTCACCTCTATTAAGAAAAGTTTATTTAAATTAAATTACGATAGTTCATAAAATTTCATTACCGTTGACATTCTATAACAATAAACGTGAGAGTTTGTAGGGATGGATGGATGTGGATGAAATTTGACAAATAATGTTTTTAACGAGAATCCCCGTGAACTTATCGAGATAAATGATATTTTCATCCGTATAAGTCCACGGGAAATTTTTTATTCCGCGGTTTCCCGCGGAGCGCAGGTAATAGGTAAACTATCAATACTAATATTTTAAATTCGAAAATAACTGTGTCAAACTGTGTGTCTGTCTGTCTGTCACGCTTACATGGCAAAACCGCTTAAGCGATTTGGATGAAACTTGGTATAGGGTGAGCTTGGATCCTAAGTAAGGACATAGGCTACTTTTTGCCGTGATAACCGAGACCCACGCGGACGGAGATGCGGGCAACAGCTTTTGGATAATAAATTGTTGTATCTTATAATCGTACAGAGTTCCTGAAAGAGCCGACGTGCTGGGGCCGAGTGTCTCCCGACTGGACCAGGTGTGTGGACGAGTTGCAAGTGGCGGTGCGAGAGAACACCGAACGCGCTCAACAACTCACATATTTCAACAGGAATGCTGAACTGTGCTGGTACTTATATCCCTTGTTCTTAAGAATATTGTATCCAATTTTATATAAAACTGACACACGTGTGTAGATTTTGTGTCTCTTTCTTTAGTGGTATAGACTGTACGTTGCCTGTCTGGCATGCAAATTTTTACCATCCAAATTTCCAATTTTGCGCGCAGATTATTCGTAAGAAAATTTTATAGAAATCTAGTCCTGAAAATTGAGAACTGTCGAGTTTTTTTCGTAATGGTCCGTCATGCATGTGGCAATCAATACATATCGATAATTTCTCCTCATGCATTTTTATTTAATTAGGTGCTTACTTAAGTAGGTGCATGTTTTTATAACATTAGTACTCCTACAAATGCTAACAGCAAACAATAACGGAATTTCATTTTATGAATTAACAACAGCAACGTTTGCTTACTATTAATTCATAAAATTAAATTCCGCTAACTCCATAGACAAAAGCGATGCCCTGCTTTTGCATAGAAAGAAAATATTGCTTTAATATTCTGACTTCTGAAATACTGTCTATTGCAGCCGTTGCTGTGGAACGACCAGTCTATTGAAAGAAAATGCATTTATAAAAAAAAACAAATTTAGTAAGTTGGTCAATTTTGACGGTCAAATCTGTAAAGGTAAACACAAGGAGTAGATCTAGATCACGAATAAAAATTGGAATATAAAATCGCCAAACTACAAGTGAGCATGCGAGATTCAGTTCTCGTTCATTCTGTATACGAGAAGAGACTTTTCCCTAGTAGTGGGAGACTGAATGGCTATATTAGAGGGCAATATCATAGAACTATATATATGTTTAGCTTTAAAATTGTTGTTAAAAACCTTCCAGTGCTCGTGACGACTTCATAACATGTGTGGCGAACGCGGGTCGGTCTTGTTCGATCACGGCGAGCACGTTGCTACGGCGCATGGCGTGGGTGCTGGCGCAAGATATAGCAGCCTGCAACCTGCAGCCTCGGGCTTACTGCGCCGCGCCTCCTCCGCCAATCACAGCGCCGCTTCTCACCGCTATATACGGATTCTTGTTCTATCCACCCCGCTTGTAAAAATTTAAACTTTCTAATAGTTTAAATTTTTTGTTTACTATATTTAATACTAAAATACTCAAGTGTCCAAATTATTTTGTAAATATGAAAAATTGTTAGAATGGATGCTCGTGAGGTTATAATGCAAATATCAGAGTAGAAAGAGGCATTTGTCATCACTAATCACATAAATCATTTTATTTCTATTAAAATAATAGATACTACTGAATTTTTAACTCATTTAAATCTATGTGCGATAAGAATTTGCATTTGCAAAGCTAACTTAATTTCTGTTACAGAATATTAACTTTAAACATATATTTTTCCGCTTCATGAAAGCAAATAGTGATGATTCGTTTTGCACGGCGATGTAGAATCCGTCTTTTCGCAATTTCCTCTTTGGAAATATTTTATTCTCTTCCGGTTCAAATTGTATGCACAATAGGACCATGTTGTATCATAGTTGGAAAATCAGTTTGTATTACAAAAGTAAATGGTCTTTTCACACTTAATTGGACACAGAATCATGTTATTGTATTTAAATCATGTTTGTGAGTAAAGGCATCAAATTGTGAAGTTAACTATCTACATTTCAAAACTTTACCTAAGTGTCAGCTGGAGTAAGGTTCAATATTGTCATGCATACAACTTTAGAACGTGAACTTTGTAAGTTCCTCCTAACTTGCGTTGTCTGGGGAACCGGAGTGGGCCATATATTACGCAGCACACTTCGATAAAGTCACAGACCAAGAATGAAACCTAGTCGACAAAAAAGTCTCGCCCGATTCCACCAGAACAAAATACAATAACACTAGTGATTGGTTCTTACAGTACATTACTCAGACAAAATCACAAACATTAATGAACATGAGAACTTTATAAGTATGTCTGAAATGTAATTTCCGAAGTATCAAGTAATAGTGAGAAAGTTGCTACTTGGTAACGATGCCCTAATTTGTAATAAATTAGGGCATCAGCTAGTTTTGAATGTGATTGTAGATGTAGGTGTTTAGTTTATTGAATAGTTTATAATAAAACTAGCGACCCGCCTCAGCTTCGCACAAGTACACAAAAAAATAATAAATTATACACAAAAACCTTCTTTTTAAATCACTCTATCAATTGCTAAAGACAGCTTTAAAATCCGTTGCGTAGTTTAAAAGATCTAAGCGTACTAACAGCGTGATCGACTTTATTTTATACTATGTAAAGGAGAGTTGGTTCACACATGCTGCGGGCAGGCGAGGCTCTTTGCAATGTGGTTATTTGTAGGTACTATTATAATATATTAATAATGAACGAAATGAATAGCAGACGTACCTTTGAATTTTGAAGTGTATGGTACAAAATCAATTGACGTAGTACCGAATAATTCCTGAGTATTGAAATTATTAAGTGAATAGACCATAAGTGCAAACACGTCTTTTATTACGTCGAATAGACCCAGTCTCATTGTTTGCTCTTTGTATGTATTGGCCTGTGAGTTCGTTAGAATCGCTAGCAGATATCAACGCAGTAATTAATTTGTGTGAGCTCCCCTATGTTGTGATAATGTCTTGTAGGAGTAATTACTAAAATAACCGTTCTAGCGATAATGAAGATCAATTTTAAGCAGCGTTTGTCTTACAGCATGTGCCAAATAAGTATATATAATAAGTAAAGTAATGTAATATTCTAAACGTTTTGTAATAATGATGAAAAATAATAATTGTTGTGTTAGGTACGTTAATTTACATAAAATAAATCTGATTAATAAAAAATATTTTTATTGCATTGTTTTTTTTTTTACGAACTTATTTATTAAAAGATAAAGCTACCTGACCTGTAGTAGTAACCTGGTTCTTGAATAGAAGGATATTTGGAAATGTAACAAGTTGCTACTACATTGAACATCCAATGTAAATAACCAACCTTACAAGATTTTGTGTAAATGTGTAAAAAGTTTAATTGCAAGTGACTTTTTACAAGAATATTATAAATCTGGTCAAATAATATAATAATAATTGATACACATAAATGTAAAAAAAACCCGTCACACCGACAGGTCCCAGTATCTAACCGATAAAAGTAATAAGACCAGGGAAATACTTCCCGGAAGGAAAAAAATATATTTTTTGGTATAGCAAACCACCAACCCATAAAATAAAAACGAAAAGAAATTCAAATCGGTCTAGCGTATTAGAGTAATCGGGGAACATATATAAAAAATATATTCAGACAAATTGAGAACCTATTCTCCTTTTTGAAGTTGGTTAAAAACAATATAGTACCATTGTAAGTATAAATGAACTTATTCATTATTCTTATATACCTAATTCATTAGGTATTGTAACATTGCATAATATGCATTGGTGAGGCTAGGTGTTTGATATCGAAAAAGTAAATTTGTTTAATTGGGGAATAACTATGGTCTACTCTCTAGAAACGAAAAAGTATTTTTAGAAGTAAGATATTTTAGAAAAAGAAAATCTCTACGGTTTTAAGTAGGTAACGATTCCGTCAAAAACTTTGGACTAGTAGGTGTAACCCAAGCATAATTAGGTTTCTAAGAAGAAAAGGCTATAAGGAATGCTTTAGTAAACCTATGCCTGAGTTAAAGCTTGTGAAGCACTGAATTTTCATGATCTGTTCATTTACAGAAAAAAAGGTAAATTATCTAATAAATGCTACAAACAAAGTCTTTTAGTCTTATGCATTATAGCGTGATAAAATCATTTAATAAGTACAAATTGAATTGATTGGAATTCAGTTATGAATAGTTTATCGATTGACATAAGTCAAAGGTCTCTTTATCCTTAGGTACTTGATATTATAAATGTGAAAATAACTCTGTCTGTCTGTCACGCTTTCACGCCAAAACTACTGAACCGATTTTAATGAAATTTGGTACACAGTCTAGAGCCTGAGAAAGGACATAGGCTACTTTTTGTCGCGATAACCGACATCCACGCGGGCGGAGCGGCGGGAAACAGCTAGTAATATATACCTATATGTTCTATTCTCTACTCCATATATTGGCAAATATAGATATTTTAATTAGAATCAGACGAAATACCTCAGGTTAATGTGTTTCTTTATTTGCTCAAAAATTCCATTATAAATGCAGCGTATGAGTGACAATGACAACACAATTGAATGCCAGTCGGCGTGATGAATGCTTAGCTTTCGATTCGAGCTCACGTCACCCGTTGAATCATACGTGACGGGGAGACTACATTATATATGTCGCATATTCCCAATGTTGTAGGTACCAACGTAGGAAAGAAGAGTAAGGTTATATGTATAGTAAAGTAAGCAATTTCTCCGCCATTTGCAAAGTGACTTTGTTTCTTTTCATAGAGTAATCTTAACGGACCTCCGTTCTAAATCCTTACTAATATTATAAATGCGAAAGTAATAGATAGTCTCAAGCCTGAGAAAGGACATAGGCAACTTTTTACCGCGATAACCGTCATACACGCGGGCGGAGTCGCTGGAAACAGCTAGTTTGGAATCAAGAAGATGGCTGGCCAGTGGTCGCAGGTTCGAGTCCTTTTTCCTTCTATTATTTTTTTATTTAATTACAAATAATGGAATTCGTTTCACATGTGATTTCTTATCAACGTTGAAGTAGGTTTTCGTTGCTTATCTTACTTAAATGAATGAAAGTCATTCCAAGCGCGTAACTCGTGATCGTGTCTATTTAAAAATTAATTAAAATAACATTTGAAGTTTTCTCATGTACACCTAATTACTTAATTAGTAAGCTAAGGATTATAGTTTGTATATAACAACATAAATTAATATAGTTTTTATTATATATAGCTCTTCCATATACCAACAATACAGAACTAAATATAATTTAGTACAAAGAGCGCAGACGCGGAAGGTGCTATATTGAATTAGGTTTGAAACATTACACCTAGAAATATTTGTCGGAGAACAGGGATATTCACCCCGAACGTTTCACTCGGGATCCCTAAGCTCGTATGCATTATGCACCAGTGAGATTTTTCGACAAAAATGCAAAATAACCCTTTGGCTTTTAGAAAACACGGTTCCATTGTACGTTGTATATTTTTCTGTAAACTCTGGGTGAGCGACTGAGCGTCGGGTTTAAAAGCTCGGATGAAAACAGAATGGTTCTTAACCCTTGCTTGATTTACTTGGAAAATCACTTGCAACAAAGTCGGCCGGCATGTTTTTGATAAATTGGTTTCACCTAAGTGTGTTTTGTGTAGGTATTCGATACAATTTAGGTTATTTTATAGCTACATTTATTTTTTTATTTAAATATAACCTATAATATTACTGCCTATTACTTGACTTCCTCATGTAGGTATTTAATAAGTAAGTAAGTATTGTTTGTTTATTTGTAAGTATTAAAGATTTTTACAAGAAAAATACTCTATATTGGGATCTGAAATATTAACCTAATATTCGCCTGAAAGGATGTCATGTCCTTTCAATATCATTCTGATTCGAGCCTTACTAACGAAATCAGTCTGAGAGGTGGGTGAAAGACGTTGATTGCCATATACACATCAGATCTTCGACACACCGAACTCTGCTCACTTTACTTGTATTCATTACCAATTGATTTGTTTCTATACAGTTAATGTAATCGACTTTCGCATCGCAAAACAAAATTCGTTCATATTGTTAGGTATGTGTTCTTCTTTCATATCTAATAAATGAAAAATATAAGATTTATAGCCGATCGTCTTTTCGCTACCTACATTATAGATATAGCATTTTACATATACGTAACTCTTTTCGTTATATTTTAGCTAATGGGTATGAATTAAACGTTTTAAACATTTTCATTTAACATTGAAAACCGCAAAGGGCTCTTAACCTGCAGCGTTATATTTCACGTCTGAGTAATTATAATAAACAAGAGTACACCAACAGAATGAGCAGGTACTCATGTTTTGACTAAACCTCTACTTTCATGTAAGATAAAGCACCCACTCGACTGTTTTAAGTCTATCGAAAGAGTTATTTTTGATACGTAATTATAAGGCATTTTTTATTTAATGCGATTTTCTGGTTTATCAAATAAGTAGATACCAATATGTTTTTACCGAGATTGGAATTATTATACAGCTATATATCCCACAGCTATATAGGTACCACATGAAGGGAAAGCACTCTAAATACTAACACATTCCTTTATTTTTAAAAACAAACGAAGGTGTATTCACATACTTTTTTAAATGCTCTTGTTATGCCTGGAAATCGAACGAACTAAAATCCGAAAATTTAACACCCAGTAATTTTGTAGGATCAATCGATAGGGTCAATCAACCATATAGAAATTTAAGAACACGAATAAAATATGGAAATGTACAAATAGTAGTGTTTGAAATTGTGTTAAAGCCTCAGAAATTACATCACACCAATCAAAACGCATTTATTTAATTTGTAAACCAAATTCATAAGTAGATAATTTTAATTAGATGGGCATTGCTGAATTTTATAATGAAATAAGTAGTAAAACGTAAGACGATTAATAAATATGCAAATCAAACCAAAACCGAGTTATAATATTTTGCCGTTAACGTGAAGTGGCCAGTTAAATTTTAAACATTGCTCAAAGTTTATCAGGAGATTGAATTATACTAAAGTTTTGATGGTTTGTTAATAACTTTGTGATTTGCATTAATCAAACGAATATCGCTTATATTAATTGAGATATTAATTATGACAGGACTTGTCTAAACGCTGACAGTTATTTGAAATATCTACAAAACTTTGAAATTATTAGTTGAAGGGTTAATTCTGTTTAATATTCGCAACCGAATTTGATACTTGTGTACTTTTGCTCAGGATGTACTTTAGTTATGGTAGCTCTTACTACTCTACGTATCTGAGTCTTTAGATAGGAATTCTACAAACCTGCACAAAATACTATGATAGCGTATATTGATATCTTGAAACTTTTATTAATTTCAAGGAAGCTAGAGATTTTTCTGCTAAGTTTCAAACTAAACTAGTATTAGAGTTTCACTTTTTCTAAATAGGTCCTTTTGAAGCAGATATCTCGAAAATTGAGCTGATATTATGTATACACGTTCAAATTAAGTTTACTGTGTGAAGTCATTGAATTTTGATCCAACATAGCGGCACACCCAAGACGGCAGACTAGTTATTTTTAATGCACTTCTACAATATGGGTATCAATTATTAAAAGGGCTTGCTAAGAATATCTCGAAAAATAAAGTGACGAATCTCTAAATCCAATATGGCGGCCTTCTAAAGCTTGAAACTCAATTTTGTAGCAGATAACTTCAACCGATTGAGCTGAAATATTGTATGTATATTCAGTATGGATGACAATACATGGTAAGCTGTGAGACGTTATTCTAAATCTAACATGGTGGTACACCCAAGATGACGGACTAATTATTTTTAATGCATTGCATGCATCAAATCCAATTATTTAATATAATTGGATGTGATTAATTTTAAATATTAATATTAACTATTTATTCAGTGTACAGAAACACTAAATAACAGTGAATGTCATGTATTGCACTGAAATTAATTTTACAAACTTAAACAAACAAAATATAATAGAGCTTATGGCCGACTTAGGGTCCGTACCGTCACCTATCATTCTTATAGAGCACATTATTACGCGGTAGGAGACGCCAGATTTCGACGCCCCCCCCCCCCCCCGCCCCTTAAGTTTGGCCGAAATCAAACAGTGCATGAATACCTCTATTCTTAAAGGTATTAATTTAATACAGATGTCGTCAACATTTTGTATACCTAAGATTCTTAATTTCGTAATTTATTTAAATTCAGCTAACAACCACAATACCTTAATTAAATTTTGAGTACAATAATTTTATGTGACGTAAAATTTACTTCATGATAATTAAGTTACTTGGGCTTTTAGGATGGAAGTATCACGGGGGTACAAGTACCACACGGCTACATAATATCATTTAACTTTATTCGAGTAGGCATATTATAATCAATGATGTTAGAAATTTAGAATACTTACTTACTATGCTTTGTAGTTAAGGAACAAATAGTGCCAACGGGAACCTATTACTAAGCCGGCGCTGTCCGTCCGTCTGACAGCGGTCTGTATAATATCATGAACTGTAATGGCTGGAGAGTGAAAATATTCACTGAGTGTGTATTCCTATTGCCTCTATAACAACAAATAATGAAAAGTACATACTGTTAAAGTATGCATATTCAGTATGGATTCGACATATGGACAATAAATGAAAATACATTACTCGGTAATCCGGCATTTAGCGTCTCAGTTGACCCGCTCTATAATCTGGCAGTTCTCCGCTGTCGACTGCCGGATTACAGAGCGGATGATTATATTCATAATTTATACTTTGTTTCACATACCAACAAAAACACTTTTTTTTAATTTGCGTTTATTAATTCAGAATCTATTATATTTTTATGAATGAATGAATGAATATCATTTATTTGCTTGAAATATGGTTACAAAAAAAGGTCTTAAAAAACAAATAGGTACCTACGTTTCTTCATAATTATCTCGCCTCATATTCAGCATGCAAATATAATATGAAATGAATGATATTATCTATTATATTATATATTTTTTTAAATTGAATGGTATGTATTTTGGTATTATGTTATAACTATACAGTATTTATATTGTACGATAGAAGGTACGGAACGGAATCCTTGGCCGAAGTATAACTCATTTTATTTAGTAATATTTTTATTTGCACCAGTGAGGAAGTTCTATAGTTTTGTTCTGTGTAAAGTCGAAACAATGATAACGTTTGTTTTGTAAATAAATTAAATTAAATTATTCGTATACTACCAGACAAACGACGAGCTACCCTACAACTAAGTTCGTGAAAGATAATATTGAAAGTTTCTGTCATAATTATATTTAAAATTTTAAAGAAATAGGATTTTCTTTTTAAAGAATTAAGTAGTAATTAATAAAGGCAATTTGACTCACTGATTATTACTAAAAACAGATAGGATAGGTTGGATCGGAACTTGAAGTAAGGTATTTGTATTTCCTTTATTTCATTAATAACATTATTGTTATAAATCTATACTAATATAATAAAGCTGAAGAGTTTGTTTGTTTGTTTGAACGCGCTAATCTCAGGAACTACTGGTTCGAATTGAAAAATTATTTTTGTATTGGATAGTCCGTTTATTGAGGAAGGCTATAGACTATATACTAATATTATAAAGCTGAAGAGTTTGTTTGTTTGTTTGAACGCGCTAATCTCAGGAACTACTGGTTCGAATTGAAAAATTCTTTTTGTATTGGATAGTCCGTTTATTGAGGAAGGCTATAGGCTATATAAGATCATGCTACGACCAATAGGAGCGAAGAATAAATGAAAAATGTTGCAAAAATTAAAAACCGTTGAATCTAAAACACGCGAACAAAGTCGCGGGGGACAGCTAGTTTTTTATGAAATTATCAAAAAGTCTAAAATTCAATTTATATTAAAAAATTAGATGACAGCAAGTATCCAAGCAACCAACACAAACCAAACTATATTCTTAGACACAATATAAAATAATGAATATGGTAAACATAAATCACTTGCCGCAAAAATAGCGCGGGTTTAAGTGCGACACGTAAGGCGGAGGGTTCGAGTGTAACTAACTGCTTGATTTTAATTTTAGATATTAGATATATCTATAGTTTACCAAGCTACGCTACCTCTTTTCCGAGCCTGCAAACCAAAAGAAAAACCTGCTAATCTATACTAATATTATAAAGCTGAAGAGTTGGTTTGTTTGTTTGTTTGTTTGTTTGAACGCGCTAATCTCAGGAACTACAGGTCCGATTTGAAAAATTCTTTCAGTGTTGGATAGCTCATTTATTGAGGAAGGCTATAGGCTATATAACATCACGCTACGACCAATATGGGCGGGGCATAAATGAAAAATGTCGCAAAAATGAATGAACGTTGAAACTAAAACACGCGGACAAAGTCGCGGGAGACAGCTAGTAAGTACCTATTTAAGCTTTTAACCATTCTCTGTCTGTTTTTCTGTACAATAAACTAAAAAACCCGACGGTTAACAAAATATATAGGTATTTTGTTAACCGTCGCCTACTGCAATTAAATCAGTTAGCTTATATAGTTTTTTTTTTTTTTTTTTTTTTTTTATATAATATTGTAAGTGAGTTCTTTGATTTTTGTTTTAGGTATTATATCTACCTATAAATTTTTTACGGATATTTCATAACAAATATTAATCTATATACGGATATTAAGGTGAATCCCTCTTTTCCTTGGTCACGCCATAACTTGAGAAAGACTAAAGATTTCATTCCTTCTTAGAAGAAAAAATTAAAAATTACGCATTATATTGGAAAACTTCATAAATAATGAAATTATGTTTAATTATAAAGTTTATCATTATAACTTGTTTACCTATATCTTTATTTTTTTGCTAAAACAGATTACCTAGGTAGGTAGGTACAATTTATCTCCACGAGTTTTACTGTCACTGAATACGGGTTAAAAGGTTTTTTCTTTGATGTCAAGAGTACATCAAAGCGCTTAATTTGATGAGTTTCCTGATAGCTTTATTTCCTTTTACGTATCTACATGACTAAACTGGACACTTACGTAAGGTAAGGTACCAGGTTGCTTTGATGATTGCGATTAAGATAAAGATAAAATTCATAGTAAGTTTAAAGAAACAAAAAGGAATAATATCTTTACCCATCTAGTTACTTACTTACTTATAATTAGGTTTTCTTTCAGGCAACTGTCTTTGCTCATGCCTGAGTTCCAGACTATTTTAACAGTCTATAAAACCCTATTATCCTTTGCTAAGATTAAGTCAAAGATTATCTTTAGTACCTACCTATTTTTATTTAATTTCTGTTCTAATCTAGGTCAAAAATAGATATTTGATATTTTCTTTTTTTAACCAAAACATTTATTGGGTATCTAATATTAGCTGACCTTCTATACAAGACTGGTGCAGTGGTCACACATTTTGTTGTAAATTACATTTTTTTACGAGCACAGTGTGTGTTGCGGACGTTGCGGTGTACTTTCTGTTATTGTTTGTAAAACCTCGTAAGTACAAATAGCGGACCAAGTACTAAAATATATAAAAGCGTTTCCATTTATTCCAACAGAAGAAAGAAAAGCATAAGTTACTAACCCACTTTACGGGCTATATATAGGTAGACGTAGGTACCTAGCTCCAGATAAACTGTATATGATGCATAGGTAGGTAGTACATACTCTACTTCATTATCACCACTGTGGGTACCTAACTAGGTAGGTACACTACATTATGTAAATTCAGTAGGTACTTATTTAATTTAGTTACATACCTAGGTACTAAAAGTAAGAATATATCTACCTATTATTTTAATTGGTGTTTTTAGTGGGGTATATTAATTCTATTGGTAGGTAGGCACCAATTAAATATTTTTTTGTTATGTGATTCTAAATCTATACTAATATATAAAGCTGAAGACGTTGTTTGCTTGAACGCGGTAATCTCAGGGACTACTAATAGGTCCGATTTGAAAAACACTTTTTTCTTAACTGAAAAAATCTTACTAGGTAGGTATTTTGGCGATAATGTCTTACACATATAAAAGACAGATATACCTATGTTGTCGCCGGCTTTTAAGTAGGACTGTTAAGGATAAACTTTTTCATATAGGTAGGTACATTACCTAATACCTACCTACGTGTAACGAATGTTTTTGCAGCGCACGCCTGAATACACACAATACCTTTATAAATTATACCTAGCCTATGTGTTATTCTGATGTAGGTACCTATATTATTGTAAAGTTTCATTAAAATCTATTCAGTAGTTTTTTGCGCGAAAGAGTGCAAACTTCCAGACATCCATACATACAAATTACAAACTTTCGCGTTTATATTTATAATATTGTTATTTTTATTATAATATTAGTAACGTAATACCTATAGCACTAACAAATAACTATAATTTAGAGCCACAAATTCACAATACAAAGATATTAATCTATTTAAGCTGTTTGATTGAGTATGCAACCAAAAACTGGTTTCTTGTATTAACATCAATCTAAAAAAATACGATTTAAATTTTTAAAATATATAAATAACTAAATGGTACAATAATAAAAATACGTTTTTTTTTTATCTAAATAAATCTAATGTTTTTATAACAAAAATTATTACTATAAGAAGTCTAAAAATTACATACTTTCCACGTTTAATTTTGATAGATGAAACTTACATTTTTCAATTTCATGCACTTTATATCTAATTGCCCTTTACAAGTTTATGTGTGGCAAACTAAATTTAAGCGGTTCCACACAACGCGTAAGCAACGCAACAAGCGCCACTGCGAAAGAAAATAAGTGTAGGCACTGTACTGTCTGTACTACACGTGCAAAATCGGGACGGCTTGTTAGTAATAAATAAAACCAGATTACGCACGTATGTCTACACAAGCGACTCATGATAATATATTTATAGCGTCCAGTCATACTGCATTCTAGTCGCGTTGGGTACTGCTTGTCAAGTTATTACTATTATATTCAAGATAAGCAGCCGGGAATCGTCGCTATTTTTGTTATAAAACATGATTAGCTTTGGAATAGATAAATGTTATCATAATAATTCAAAGTCATTGAACGATACCTATGCCCAGAGAATATAATTTATGTACAGTATAGATAAATAATACAATAGTGTCTCATTTCAGCAAACCTGACTTGCCTCGATTTTGGTTGAGGTTTTAAATTACAATTAACTAGTAATTTACCATTTTACCTACTTGTAATGTATATTTATCTAATTTATCAGAAAGTTTAAAGACGCAATCTTAAATTCTTTAACATAGTTACAATTTAAAACAAATTACCTACTGCTCAAAAACAGTCATTTTTATAATGAATGAATTGTACTGTCTAGTACTATATGTATTAGGTAGGTCAAGGCTAAATAAATAAATAAATGCGGAATGTTATCATTCAGCATGATAAAAACCAGTTCGTCTGAACGTAACTGGCAAACCGGAATGGAATATGATTAAAACTTCCCGAACGCGCGTTTAGTGTGCTTTAGCACGTCGTTCCGAGTTATCGTATATACCTACGTGACAGTGATATTTTTCAATACAAAAGTTATGTGGTGTGATAGTCATTGTGTTTTAAACTAAGTGACTGCACAATCGTTTTTAACGCAAATATAATGTCACCATTGCCGGTTTCTCAGTCGCAAGATGAAAATCGTAAGAAGCGGGCTGCTAAAGCTAGAAAAGAACATTTATTACGCAAAAAAGAAAAAGAAAAACGTAGATTGCAACAAAAAAGGGATTGCAGAATGGCAAAATCAATCAAATCTATAAAACCTGAAGAACTTTTAATACCTACAACATCTGCTGAGTCCGAAGATTATGTAATATCTTCAAATACTGCCGAGTCTGAAGCATCTGCAGTATCCGAAGAATCAAAGAAACCTATCATTTCTGAAGAATGTAAATCTACTATATCTGAAGAAATTGCAACAGAACCAAAAGGAAAAAAAAGGAAAACCGCAATGACATCTGCTGAGCGACAAAAAGCTTATCGCCTAAGAAAGAAGCATCGTCAGCAAACTTTGGCTTTGGCAACTACGACGAATGCGAACTTATCTAAAGACGACACAAAGCAAAGGTGGGAAAACAAATGGACTTGTCCAAATGCGCAATTTAAAAAGAATTTCATTGAAAATGAGTTCGGATTCGTGTGTTCAGTGTGTGATAGGCTATGGTTCCGTAATGACTTGAAAAAAATTACAAAAAAACATGAAGTTGTGATAAATGAATGGTATAAGAAAAACGGTGACCAAACTAAACTCACCACACCATCACGTTACGTTGTTTGTTTAACATGTAAACGTTCATTGTCTAAAGGTAAGATGCCGAATTTAGCAAAAGTAAATGGATTTATGTATCCGAAGCGACCTGATCTTCCACCCTTAGATCCCATAACTGAACGATTGATTTCTCCGCTACTACCGTTCATGCAAGTGCGCCATTTGCGGCATGATGCCGAGTATGGTATACTTAGTGAAGTCATTAATATGCCGGTAGATACATTGGAAATCGTTAAATGCCTACCTAGGCCGCTCGACTATGACTTAACTATAAATTTTAATCTGAAGGAAAACCTAGCTTATTCATCCGTTTACTTAAACGATCATGTAAACAAACAAACAATTTGTTCCTGGTTAGCGTTTTTACAAAAATCGACTTTATACAAGTCTCTAAAAATTATTTGTGACTCGAGTCGTATTAATACCACCAACAATTCTCAACCAGATGAGGTCCGTAAAGAATGTCAACTAGAAGATATTTACATTGAGGAATTACAAGGAGACGCAGTTACAGAGTCGAGGCTATTATCAGCAAGAAAACATTCAATGATATGGAATGAGGAGGAATATTTAGATATCGTGCCCGGCCACAGACTTAAAACGAAAAGCATTCGCAAAAATTACGTAGAAGAATTATCATTTCCATCAATCTACTTTGGTGAACCGAGAAAATATAGCAAAAGTGTTAAAGTAACACCTTTAATGATAGCTTCTAGTGAAATTCGTAGAGCAGATCGTCGTGGTGCCACACCACAGAAGTTATTATACGTTGCAATGAAATTATTGCGAATACAAGCGGTTGATAAAATATATAATACTTTTAAGTCTGTTCCATTCACCGAGAATGTTACTCGGCGAAAGTTAGAAGACAAACAATACATAGAAAGCTGCTTAAAAAGAAATGTCGCTTTTTTGAAATCCGTCCCCAATACAAAGCAATATTGGTCTGTTCGACAACGAGACCTTTTTGCAATGATTCGCCAACTTGGCAAACCAACTGCGTTTTTGACTGTCAGCGCCAACGAAACAAAATGGCCAGCACTTCTTAATTTGCTAAATAAACTAAGTACCCAATTTCCTGGAGTGTTAGCAGAACAAATGACGACTTCACAGCGGTGTAAACTTGTCAGTGAGGATCCTGTTATATGTTGTATTTACTTTTACAAATTAGTTAAATGTCTCATAACAATCTTGAAGTCACAAGAATCTTACAACCCATTTGGAAATTATAAGGTCTTAGATTACTTTACGCGATTCAAATTTCAAGAAAAAGGTAGCCCGGTAGCTCATATATTGTTGTGGCTCGACAATGACCCCAAAGAGATTCTAAGCGAACAAATGCCAAAAACAATTGAACTAATTGAGACGCTGTGCTCAGTTAACGCCGAAGATTTACCCGATAAAACAACATACGAAAATCAAGTTCACCGGCATACATTTACATGTTACAACAAACATAAAAAGAATTGTCGATTTGAAATTCCATACTGGCCGATGGAAGCAACTTTTATCTTGCTTCCTATGACGGAGTTCGACGAGCGCAAAAAAGAGCTGCAAAAGAAAGCAGAGCATGTACGACAAAGATTAGAGCAACGTTCTTATACGTCCATTGCCAAATTTCTTGCAGACTGCAACCTTACGCAATTATCTTATTTAGATGTGATTAGATCAACACTAGAAAAACCAACTGTACTTTTCAAACGAAATATGACCCAAATTTATACAAACACATTTAATCCTTGGATTTCAGGTGTGTTCAATTCTAATATGAATCTACAAATCATTCTCAACGAGTACAGTTGCGCTGCTTATATTGTACAACATATTCATAGCCCAGTCAACAGCAAGCCCAACTTATATCACAATATAATCGAGTTAATTGCGGAGCACCCTGAACGTGACTATACAGGACAACTTAAAACAATAATTAGTAAATTATTGAATGATGTTGAAATGAATGCGCAAGAAGCTGCTTGGTACTTACTGAAGCAACCGTTAAGCGAAACGAGTCGAAAAGTAACTTACGTACCGACCGTGTGGGTCAGTGAACGACAAAAGAGTCGCAAAAGTCGTCGACAAATGACCAAAGAAAATATAGACGCTGATAGTACTAATGTTTGGACCAAAAATATTATTCAACATTACGAAGAACGACCGCAAGAGTTAGAATCGGTATATTTAGCGGAATTTGTAGCCTGGTATAAGCCTGACACAAGTACCGGTAAAGAAAAAGAAACTAAAAAAAAAGTAAGTATTGATACTGGCGATGGCGAAGGCATTTTGCAAACACAACCAAACAATATTCAACCTCGCAAATATAGAAAACGAGAACTGGCTCAAGTAATTCGTTATCGAAATTATGAAATTGAGGATACATGCAATTATAAAAGAGAGATGGTTCTGCTATTTTTACCTTTTCGTAGCGAACTTCTTGATATACTAGATAGGAACAAATTTGGTGACTTGTACGATCAAAATCAAGAAAAAATTATAGAACGCAGACTTAAGTTTGAAGAAAACTTTGATGTTTCTTTAATAAAGAAACTAGCTTTGTGTAACATCTACGATGAAAGCAACAAATGTGACACAGAAAAATGCGAGGTAAGTTTAACAATTGAAACGACGCCTCACGAAATCGAACATATCGCGGAAATCACAGATGAATTAGACAATAATGAAGAACTTAATAGCGATTTAACTATTGTAGGAAAACGACTTAAACTAATGACTACACAAAATTATTATGAAATGATATGCAATATGAAAAAGGAGCAACGTGAACTCATTCTTGAGGTTATTCATCGTATAAATGATGATAATGCGGAACCAATCCAAATTTTTTTTACTGGTCCTGCTGGTTCTGGAAAAACTTTTACGTTGAAGGCATTAATGGAAACTTACAATAGATTCTATAATCAGTCACATTCACATCTCAATTCATATGTGACATGTGCGAGCACTGGTAAAGCCGCAGTAGCTATTAATGGAAAAACAGTTCATTCGGCATTCCGTTTGAATTTTACTGGAAATTCATTCGTGCTTTCCGCTGAAGCTTTACACAAATACCGCAATTCATTTGTTGGTGTGAAATGTATTATCATCGACGAAATCAGTATGCTGAGCGCTGAAGTGTTGAAGAATATTAATGATAGGCTTCAGCAAATCACTGCCGTACGTCACAAACCATTTGGTGGCCTAGATATTTACTTATGTGGGGATTTGCGACAACTGCCTCCAGTTCTTTCAACTCCTTGTTATCTTCCTACACCATTCGATAAATTTGGCGGACTTTGGCAAGGCTTGGACTACTTCCCGTTAAAACAAGTAATCAGGCAGTCAGATAAAACGTTTTCTGACATTCTTACTAAAATAGGAAATGGAGAATTGCTTACCAATGATGAATTGAAATTAATTCAATCTAGACACAAAACCTTCTCTTGGTGTGAGAAAAACGTTCCAAACGCTATACGGCTCTTTTATACGAATGCAGATGTGGATGATTATAATAAAAACACCGTTCTTAATGGCTTATCCTGGTCAGCCTATGATATTCTCTCAGGTTGCCATACAGACATCGAAAAAGACAATTTTAATCAAAAACTATACAAGCTTACAGTGGCAGAGTGTAATGGTCTTCCACATATAATTCCTTTAGCAGTCGGTAATCCATATATGGTAACTTCAAATATCGATACAGTAGACGGTTTGGTAAATGGAACCATTGGAATTTTGCGCTACATAGAAACAAAAAACATAATTGATGATAGTCCTCCTACTTCCTCAATCTCAAATACAGATTTGGATAGTCAAGAATGTTTCCATCCAAATGGATCACAACCACAAATTACGACTCTTTGGCTAGAGTTTCCGAATTTATCAATTGGTACAAAAGCAAAGACCAAATGCCTTACACAAGTACTAAGCCAACCAAACGAACTTTCAACGTCGTGGGTACCACTGCATCAGAAATTCGCAAACATTACCTTAAGTGAAAATGTAAAATGTAAGCGCAAACAATTTCCACTGGTACCTGCACGTGCGATAACTATACATAAATCACAAGGAGGTACGTTTAAGGAAATCGTTTATAACTACTCTATTGATCAACCACAACCGCTAGTGTACGTCGCATTGAGTAGAGTAACGACTATCGATGGCTTGTATATCGTAACAAAAAAAGATACAAAATTTTATTTTGAGCACGGGAAACGAAAAGTTACTGGCTCACCAACTGTACGACGTATAAGAGAAGAGTTCAAACGACTTAATCTTCACTCGCTTCCTACAGTGATTAAAGCAGCTGAGGGTTTTTGTAATTCTACAACAGCTTCACAGACTTTAATAGTAAGTTTGACAGTGCATTGTCTTAACTCCCATTACAAGGATGTTGAAACGGATTCTATAATTAAGCAATGCGAATACCTAGCTCTTAGCGAAACTGGGATGCTCGATAACGATGAGCCTATTAAAGTTTGGAATTATGAGTGCATTGCCCGTACAAATAATCGTTCTGATTCTGAATCAAATGGTGGTGTGGCGATTTACAAACGTATTTCACCCAATTCGTCCAAGCATATGGAAGTCACACTTGATATAAAGGACACAAATATTTACACTTATGGAGATATATGTCTAACAAAAATAACTACTACTAATGAAGAAGACTTGAATTTTACGTTCATCCTAGGAAGTATTTACGTGTTTTCAGATAAGACAATAATTGATACATGTATTTTGCTAAAACAAGTTCTTCACCCTTACATACAAAATCAGAGACATGTTCCGTCACTTAATAACACAGACTTTAATATTCCGATTATATTGTGTGGTGACTTTAACTTAGATGTGACAACCGATAATAATTTTTTTATCGTCTTTATGAAAAAAACTTTTAATCTAGATTACGTACCTGTAGCTGGCACTTCACCAAGAAATCAAACATTTGCCCGTTACCTTACTACTGAAACTTTTAGATACGTGTCATATTTTTCGAATCATCGTCCGGTACTAAATCGTATATCTAAAAAAACTAATTAATTAAATTATTGTTCTATAAATATAATAAGTCTACAGAGTAAAGTAGAGTAAATAAAGTTTACAGAGCATAAAACATTTATTTCATTTTAAATCCCTTTTAGACCCGTTGAGTTTACTTTGCCTAAAAGATTGGTGACAAACACTGACTGACAATTTTCTTTTTATATTTCTTTTGATGTCGGTATTTATCTAAGTAGGTATAATACACATTAAAATAATAAATTAAATATTCAATTATAAAAAGTTATTACATACATAATGGAGACTTTGAGATATCAAAAATATTATGTTTTTATTCTTTCTAATATTGTTTATTCACACCGTGCTTACGCACACGCGCCTCACGCTTGCGCAAACAGTGCAAGTTTTGTTCAGAAAGTACGTTTAAAACTACGTAAAGTACAAGTTCAAGTTTTAGCCATGAAAAGAAGGGCCCAATTACGCTAAACTTTAAAATATCATTTTGTATTGCCATTAGAAGAAAGCTATTGTCATTTTTCTTATGTTTGAAATTCTGCTTTTGCTAACCATGGCTTTTGAAATTGAAAATGAAATAGGTCTACTACATACAGTGATACAAGAATTATGTTTATTGCTCAAGGCCGTTTGTAGTTGTACTGTATTGAATAGTCAGTGTTGCCTATTAATTAAAGCTAAGAACCTTTGGGTAATTAGTTTGGCAACACTGATCAACATAGTATTAGTTTTTCTATTCGCATAAAATTAAATAATGCGTTTTGATATTATGCCATTATAAACATAAATACAATGCATAATATCCATTAAAATCTTGTAAATAAGGTTAAAATTTATAAAATCAGCTTATTTTCGTTGATTTATCTATATGTGTCTGTGATTAAAAATAAAAACTTATACCATAGATAGATGACAATGACAGCAGAAACTTAATGTATGTTTTGAAATTGACTTTTGTACTTAATCTAAGGTTTTGAGTTATTTTGTTACTTACGAACTAAGAAATTTAAAGAAAACTTGATACTATAACCACCAGTGAGTAATTAACGTCTTTCTGTTTGTAACAACTGAAACCTTAAAGATATTAAAAGTGTAGGTATCTATTTGTTTGAAATAAATCTATGGTACAATAACTTTGATCATCTTGTTTATGTATATAATATAATATGTAGTATGTGCAAACTTCTAAGTACCTATATTAATTTATAATTCAGATTAAATACTACAGAGTAATATAATACATGTTATAATTATAATACATCTTACTAGAAGATATAGATTTGCCTGATATTTAAAATTTAGTGAACATTATAGGTTATGCTACATATATGTTGCAACTTATTTGTGTATAAGAAGCTAATCAAGTTGTGGTGGGAATAAAGTAAATCTAAAATATTATTATTAAAGTGAGAGAAAAGTTATCTTTTATAAATTATTTCTTAAAATCATAGTGCTAGAGGAATTAGATTCTAAATGTTACTAAAACTAGAAGAAGCATAACATGTTTTAGTAGACCCATAATAAAGTTGAAAAAAGCCACTTGACCTTGTGTGGATCAATAACTTTATTTAAATATGTTTTAATAAAATAAGGACAATAGTGTTAGTATGTTTATTTAATGTGACACAAGAACACTTAATGCTTTGGTACTACCATATTATAATAATAATAAAAACTCTTTATTTTTCACCAAGAAACAAGTTAAAATAAAATGATATTAATAGCGGGTACAAATTCTACAATTTTTTTACCTAAATGTTTTTCTCTCTGCAGTCTATTCAGAAGAATGTGTTGGAATGGATCCTTTGAAGCTTTGTGATTATAAGGCGATGCCATTAATTCTGTGAATCCATAGACATGTTCAGCTTGAGGATTTTTTTTTCTCTTTCTGGCTTTTTAAGGTTTGTGTAAGCCAATGTCAGTAGGAAAGGTAGGGAAACAGATTTTAAGTGTAAAGAAACGTAAAATTTTGATAGGAACCTACAATATAGGATCAGTATTTCTAAGAGGTACTAAAAATAATTATCTTTACGGACTAGAAAAGATGAGTGAAAGATTGGCTATTTATTTACAATTTTATTTTATTCAATGAGATGAATGAAGCTATACTTTTATACACTGATATAAATTATAGGTTTGAGATCAAGGTGTTCTTGTCAAAATTGTGTGCACTTACCTACAATGAAATTGTTTGTTATTTTGAATAAAGTTTATCTATACAAACAAATATAATTGAAGTGTCTGTTTGTAATATTAAAATAACTGCTTTTTACTATGTAGTAAAAAGCATACATTCATATGCATGTCCATGTGAATGAATATAAGGTACCTACTTATACCAAAATAACATTTACAAATTATGTCTGTCTGCCTGCCTGTTAATTCTGGCAAATCTCTGGAACGGCTGGACCGATTTTGATGCGACTTTCACTGACAGATAGCTGGTGTAATAAGAAGTAAAACATGATGTCTGAAGTGTTGGGATTTTGAATCGTTGGTCTTACGGTGATGATGTTTTAACTGCTGATATTATGGCTGTTGATCTTAAGTATCAAACCCCCTGTGTGGAGCCAGCGACACCCAAGGGGATAAACTCACTTTGGCAACTTCACCTCTCATCTTAACTCTTGGAGTAAGTATTTGATGAATAAAGGTATGGTCAAAGGTAAAGATAATTACGATAATAATTGTTTTGTCCAACTTGCGTTAAAGAATAAGAAACTAAACTTTCTTTCCCTAGAACATCATATATAACAATAGTAGTTAAGTCTTAAATAAATTTAATACTGATCGAAAATTATATTAATAAATGAATTAATAAGGGTTTTGCGAGGAAACAATGGTCAGAAATTCTTGAAAGAGCCTGACATCACCAAACTGCTTATCTACTACTGTTTCATACCCCTCTTCAATCAGTGAGAGGGTGAACACGACAGTAGGCATTACAGAAAGCGCAATGCATGTTACAACAAAAAATAATGAACGACATGAAAACGTTCAATTTTTTTGATGTTGTCTCATAATAAGGTTAAACAATTGACCACATTGTTTAACCTTATTATGAGACAACTAGACTACAAAGATTATAAATAAACGTACTTACTAATAAAAAGCTAAGTTGAGAAAAAAGTAACATTACACTACGTAGGTACTTACTAAGAATAATGACCTGACGTCACACCCTACTACTACACACACACACACGATTACGCACCTATAGACTAGAAACTACACATCTTGCAAAATCTATTTATATATCGTCTAACGGGGTTAAAAAGGGGTAGAAAAATATTTTGGGGGGTGATTTGCATCGAAATTGGTATCAATACTCCTTAGTGCTTCTAAAATTACATTTTGACACATGTTTGAAAACTCAATTTGATTTTATTCAAAAAACGTTGAAGCCACATAAAACCTTGGTGCAATGCAACTCTTTAAAAGAAAAAAAGCGCGGGAAACTTGGAGAAGCGGTGCACTTTTTTCTTTATAAAATTATTTTTGTGAATATTTAAAGTATTTAGGATCAGTAGAGTATTTAAGTGTGAATAATATTACTAATATATTAGTATATTATATAGTTGTGTACATATAGAAAAGCTGATTAGGTAAGTTTTCTTTTTTATTCTCTTTTATGTATCTGTAACGAACGAGCCGCCTGACCCGATAATGTCGGAGGCCTTGGTCCCCCCGGTATCTACTAATAACACTACTACTATATTAACTACAACCTTTGTAATAAGTTGCAGATGAATTTGAGTTTTGGCAAATATAAAGCAACATTTTTTACAACTGGATGTATGTACAGTACGGTGCAAACTTAAAGGCGACTGTGAACAGGAGTCGAGTCGCTGCGCAGTACCAAACTCATGCGCCAGCAGGGGTTCGCGGCGAGGTACTGCGCAGCGTTTAGCGCACTTCACAGCCGCCATTAAATTTGAATGGAACTATAACAGCGTGTTTAAACTTAGCTAAGTGCACTCTTCGGTTTACAAAAATATTCTCTCAATATTTTACAACAATCTATTAAATATTTTTTGATGCAACCTTTTACAGACAATCTGACATCCAGCAAAAGAAAGTAGTTTTACTATTTAAATTATTTTAGATATGTAATTTTGTTTAAAATAATATATATTTTCATTTTATTTATTCATGTTTAATTAATTTCATTTTATAACTATCTATTGTTCTGTAATATCAATTGTTTGATTGTATAATATACTCCGTAAGTTAGTAATCTATGTTAATAAAATCAGTATAATATAACCTGTGGTTAAAATTGTTTGCTCTTGTTCAAGGGCGGATCCAGGGGCGGGTCACGAAGTCATAAATTGTAATCGAATTGCATCCATGACAGACCTCGAATATGTGTGACTGACTCCCAGACTTGAAAGCTGGATCCGCCCTTGCTCTCGTTCTACAAACAAACACGTAAATCCATTACATTCGCAGGTATATTCGAATTCGAAGACGTCCTGCAGGCTTATTTTCTATAGCGCTTGTCATCTAAAGCAATAATCGCCGCGACTTGCGCCGTATAGAGGAATTATTTTACTTTTACCTACTCAATCTGCTTAGTTTTGCGAGGTTTTCAACTATGAATATTTATGTCTCAAAATAATAATATCTTGGGAAAACTCACACACGGCCATCTGATCCCAAACTAGGCAGAGCCTATATTATGGTAACCAGACAACTGATAAACATACTTATATATTTCTAAATACATACAGATTATAGATAAATACCAGACACGGAACAAACGATCGTGCTCATCACACAAAAATTTGTCCTGGGTGGGAATCGAACCCACGACCTCCAGTTTAGCAGTCAGGGTCACTAACTACTAGAACAACAGGCCCGTCGAATATAAAATATGCTTTGAAAACAAAAATGATGACAATAAGACTTCTTTGATAATTCCATTTTAAGATAATTATGATAAACTACTTATTATAACACTACAGAGTTACTTATTTACTTACCTATTTAAATTGCAGGCAACGCAAACGATATTTTGATTAGGTACGCTTAATTAAATAATTAGCGTACCTAATTTTAGTATATGATTAAAATAATTATGTACTTATTATGTTTTAAATAAATAAAGTAGAGGGAGGGGATGAAGGCGCGCGAAGGCAAGGACGTGATTTAACGCTCGCGTGTCCATTTCACGCGCCGCTAACCCGTGGTATTGAAATGACTAACTATATCCAACAAACGGATATGTAATATATCCTTATCCAAATAAAGATATATACTTACCCAATTAACATATCCATACCGTTAATATACCCGGGAGTGAAGTAACTTTAAGGAGCGAGATTATATATCTGGGATATGAGATAAGTAGAAAAAATCGACTGTTATTATAGATTCACGAAATTAGGAGAGAACTTTATAGGTATTCCGGTATATATCGTAATCGTAAATAATACTAATTGATTTTCCTTCATACTTAACAGATTTAGGATTGTCTATAAAATTAAAGCATTTTATAGGCGTATTTAAAAATCAATTATTGTGTAGATAACAATGATTAATAAATTCGAGAGCTTGATTTTGTTTTTAGCGGGTGCGTCTAATCGAGATATTACAGCGCTTTCTGGCTTAAATTCATAAGCACACCCGACAGTGTCGTTCGTCACCGCGTTCGGATCGTCTCGGCTTGTTGCGCGTGAACTCGTGTTCGGAAAGCAACTCTGTACGCCGCCGGAGCCGTCATTGTCGTTCATTCGGTTCGGATCGGTGTTAGGAACTTAGGACGGAGTTTCTCGGATATAGGATAATAATATGTTTTAGGAAATAGTGGAGTCAATGAATACATAAAACAGGCAATCTTCGGAAGTCCTCAAGAACAGCTCCGATTTTGATGTTTTTTATTTTTAAAATTTTGTTTTTTTATATTATTTGAAATCAGAAACCTCTTAGAGCGGGGACGGAACTATTTATATTGTTTAAACAATATCAAAGATATTTATGCACAAAAAAAAATTCTACTATACAATATCCATTAAAAACTTGTAAATATATTAATGAATGTTATAAACAATTATCTATAAGTAATGACATGGAATTAATTTGTAGACCAAAAAATATTTTTTTTATTGACCATAGAAAATTCATTATTTTATATACAAAAAAAGTACATTTAATTTTCATTCTCATTTTGCGTTTCGGAGACTTCTTCATCTTCTTCAAGTGGTGGGTGGTTACTGCAGCATACATTGTTAGAATACAACCATAAAATTTTCAGCTGCTACATGTAATTTTTGATTATCATTAAAAACTTTAATAAAACTATTTTTTCCTTTGTTATAGAAAGCGGATGTGGTATCACATCCAGTGAATGCATGAATAAAAAATAGATAGGTTTTTTTAATATTTGGATTTTTTTTTATTTTAATATTAAATTATTGTTAAAAACTTTTTTGTAACAACTATTTGTTACAATAAGATTATTATATGGAGATTATTTTACAAAAAAATAGAAACCAAACTGATTTTTTTATATAAATATCGTTGATATTGTTTAAACAATATAAATAGTTCCGTCCCCGCTCTAAGAGGTTTCTGATTTTAAATAATATAAAAAAATAAAATTAAAAATAAAAAAATCATCGAAATCGGAGCTGTTCTTGAGGACTTCCGAGGCAAAGGCTTCATTGACTCCACTAAAAGGGAAGAAGTTGATATGTTGTGGATATAGATGTGCCCAGGGTTACTCATGAGTCATGCCTAAATGACAGTCGTCGACTCGACGTTATACCGTACGGATGTGCGCACGTACTGTTACACATCGCTACTATTCTAAACTGCAAGTTTACGTTTCGTGCAAGTGTGATACTTGCACGAAACGTAAACTTGCAGTTTCAAACAGCATTACTATTTATTCACTACCTAAATATTCAGCATCAAAC
Organism: Diachrysia chrysitis; assembly: GCA_932294365.1. Classification (NCBI taxonomy): domain Eukaryota; kingdom Metazoa; phylum Arthropoda; class Insecta; order Lepidoptera; family Noctuidae; genus Diachrysia; species Diachrysia chrysitis. Next base: position 7,278,260 of record OW028651.1, on the reverse strand, counting down.
ACAACGCTGACCAATGTCAAACTAGTGTAAGATTTTAGCACTTTAATGCTGTTGAGGAAGGACCACAAAATCTTGGCATTTTCATTCGTTTCATGGTAAGTACCTAGGTAGCATACACAGTTTTTGTTTTGTGTTTTTATAATGATTGTGCTATTTAATTATAATTATAAAAGCTTTATTTATTTGGTTCCATTAATTTTACCAAAAGACGAAATCAGGAAGACACCTGTGAACATGATACTTGCAAAGATGTCGAAATGTCGGGAACTAAGTAAATCAAAACAATCATTCACTATAAAAGCCGTAGGTACAAAAATACATAGTTTAATTACAACGAAATTATAATACTTAAATAAATAATAAAAATCGTTCATTTCTCCTCACACAATACACTTTTTACATACATTTATGGTATCAAAAAAACTAGATATAGTTAAATTTTACAGTCCAGTATATGTGAGGAGCTGGTGTCTGAAGTAGGTTGGACCCTGTATTACAGATCACCAGATCCCACAGATTTATAGATATACAATTTTGTTTGCTATGACGTTGTATGATATATTGCAGACAGAGATTTATATATATATTATTTATATTTTATTATAATTTTAAACTTGTGTTTGATTGTGTATAGGTGTGTGTGTGTGTGTGTGTTTGTGTGTGTGTGTGTGTGTGTGTGTGTGTGTGTGTGTTTGTGTGTGTGTGTGTGTGTTAGTATGTGTTAGCCCTTATTATTATGATTATATTGTATGTTATTTTCAGATAAAATTCTAGATAAAAGAAAATATATTGTATATTCCTTGTCTGTATCCGACAAAGAACAACACGCTCAAAATAAATATGAACCCAGTCCAAAAAATATCATCGAATCAGCACAATGAACTGCAAACTCGTGTTACTTCGTACGGTGTCTACGAGCGCAACATTTCAACCAACTTGGAAGATCCTCGTGACGGTCACAGACTCAGACATGCTCGTCACCTATTAGCGCTGTTTCCAAGCATGATCAAATGACACAGAGTACTTTTATATCAAATGAGCACATACAATATCGCCGATGTAATACGAGTCACAAAACCAAAAAGGCCCGTCGACTAACTATGCGAAAGCACCTGAAGTTATGAATTGGCGATTGTCGGCACTTCGTTTGCCAAAATGTAATGAAGGTGTGTGTTCATAATAAGTTATAATGTTCATAATATGACGTGATAAGTTGTTTATATCGTTAATGTATTCGTAAGTTATTATTTTTATGTTTAATAAAACATGCATGTTTAGTAATTTCTCTGGTTTTCTTTGTGTTCTCTTACAAAATAAAACCCAGTCGCCGCCAGTCCGCACGACATGCTCAGTTGGTACAGTCGACAAAGCATAGTGTAGCTGGGTCATTCTTCTTTTTAACCTACATGTCCTTAAAATTTTTACTCACATTTAAAAAAAAAATCGTAACGCTTTCTAGTCAAATCTTATATGTTTTGTGATAGCTTATTGTCTATTATATCTGAAAAAGTAGTTGGCCGAGAAGTTTAAATTTTTTTGTAAGATTTTCAAGGCCTCAAAGATGAATTGGGCTAATAATTGTACACCTCGGTCACAATATCTTTTATTTTTTTGTATCTAATAGTTTAACTCAAATAACTTGCAAATTATTTATTTCAATAATAATCAAATGGTACTTTCAGAAACAGCAATACTTCTGTATATAAAAATAAATATATATTTTTAATCTTATACCACTCTGTCACAATTGCACCTAGTTTGAAGTATATTTTTACTATAATTCAATTTTAACCACTTTTAGCACAGAAATATTAATGTCGTAGATGATATTATAGTTGTAGTATTCTAAATATATTTTCTCTGAAATTGTACTATTCAAAACAAAATATAAAAATGGCTATATACATTTTAAAACCAGGAGACATTGTCGTGACAGAGTGGTAGAGTATGTGACAGAGTTGTTATTCAATAAAATATCAGGTTGTATTTTGGAATAAAACTGGTTTTAAATGTATTTATTGAGAATCATTTATTACTTCTTTAGAATAATTAAATATTTAACAGTCTTCAGCTTTCTTAAAACCGAGATACTTACATACTAATAAAATCACATTGCAGAACCTTTGGAATGAGAGATCAGTATTATAGTATAATTAAATTATAAGACTTCTAACTTGTCTCAACTAAATAAAAATCAAAAAAACATCTAACTTGACTGAAAAATTAAGATAAAATAATAATCATCAATAACAAATTACTTTCTCCACAAGTCTTACTAGTCCCAATCAGTCTTACTTTTCGTACTCTGGCAAAGGCTCATCAAATTCAAAAAACCTTCTTCTTCCTTTTTTAACTACTTTTGGATTTGGTACAATTTTAATCAAATCCTCATACGGAACGTCCGATAAGTCATTCTCCACTAATTTAAACAATCTTCCAGAATCATCGACTGTTTTCAGGAACATCACCAGAACATCGCCTTCTTCGTCAACGTTACTTTTTGCTACTCCAGCATATGTGTATTGAACATTCTTTTCACTTTTTACTTTAACAAGTACATGACATCTTCTATATTCCTTGGATGAATGTCCTCAAGCTGAAGTGTTTCATAAGAAGTACTAGAAACGGCAGTTGGATTAGAGGAATCTTTGTTTTTATATGTAGCCAATGGCTGATCTTCATCTGATGATACATCCGGGCCATACACAGTACCATAAAATCTTTTTCGAGGCATCCCAATTTTGTTCGTTATATCAGTGAGCGACAAATCTTCCAGTTCTTGAATTGCAACGTCTTCGTTTTCGCCAGGAAACATTTGGTTCAAAATATTGTCAGTGTTGGATTCTGTATCAGGCAGAGGCCAATAAGTTTTAGGAACGTGACACGAACAGAATTGTTCACAAAAACCACTCAGAACCCTATAGTTTAATATTCCACGAGTTTCGGAGAACAGTTGGTGGGATATGCATGGTTCCTTTCAAAAAAAATTGCAGAATAAGGACGCAGTTGTGGATCTACTGGTATTGGTGATGGTGCCGGCGTGTTCAACAGCACGTTTTCAAGCATCTGTTTTTTCTCCTTTTTTTTTTTATTTGCATGTTGCCATTTTCTCTTCATCATACGATGTTCTCTCACGGTCATGTCAGCCACAAGCTTCTTACAAGTATGATATCTTTCGAGATCTTTGCGTTTCACTTTAGCTACCTTTTCTGGATCAATTTTTCGTTTCTCACGGCAACGCCGCTGTCTTTCTGCTGCTGTTAATGCCTTCTTTTTCGCCATGATAATATCTTGAAAAAGAAAATATGTAAATAAGTATTTAAACATTAGAAAAACATTAAAACGTTATATCGAAATACTTGCCATAATAAGTACTAGTCCTATTTCAACAGATTATTATATTTTATTAGATAATATAAATATTATATTCTTTGCAAGTACTTTTTACCCCTCCGTCACGTATTTTACCACTCCGTCACAATTGTTTTTGTGACGGAGTTGTAGCGTGACGGAGGGGTAAATCTTACTAACTAAATCGATAATATTTAAACGTTATCACAAAATACAAATCTAACAGATTGGCATGAAAGGTTTTCTTATTATGCAAAAGTTAAATAATAAGAAGTAACTGTAATTGATATATTTTTGTCCAATACTTACGTGACGAAGTTGTCGCCGAATAAACACACACACCTCCATTGACAGATTCCGGGCGACTTACGCGCGATCTCTCTGTCCTAGAGAGGTAATCCTAGCGGGGGGGAGGGAGCATTAAACATCCAATCGGTGGCGACCATAGCGAGCTGCATGTACGCGTCGATTGAATGAAAAAACACGTGACCGAATGTACCTACTAAAACAGTCTGTAGTGAGAGACGGGATTTTAAGAATTTTTAATTTTTTTATTCATAATGTAAAAAAATTGTAGTCACTATTAGAAAATGGACTGTATCTTTTAGCATAAAAAATTACTTTTATATTTGCTATTGTCTTTATATTTTTCGTACCATTATGAACTATACACAGGCTCAGCTAGCGGGAGACAACTGTGATTTGTATGAAATACACCTCTGTCACGCGAATTGACGACTCTGTAACGTACTTTTTACTATATAAATATAAATTATTATTTATTTTGCACGTGTATAGCCTTTATATCTTTAGTATAGTACATATTAAAGCAGGAATAATAAAATAATATGGATAATTTTTGATTATATATTTTTTTTAACTGATGAAGACACCTTTTTGTAGGCTAAAAAGAAGAACAACCCAGCTACGTAAGTATAGACATGTGACCAGCCTGTAAAAAGTACGTTATAACAACGAGTAGGTACTAAATTCTGAAGCTATGTTAACACACGATCGAAAAGTGGTTCACTAATGTCTTGCCTATTCACACTATAACGTCTACAACACTTTTATTTGTCTGGATAGTGTGGCGCAACAAACGTCCCAAACTCTGACATTATTGTTCACACACGTAAACGTATGGTACGCTGAGTGTATGGTGTACCGGGTCGCAGTGCAAGTGTAGCATCAAGCTAAGGTGGAGACAGTAAACGACTCTACCATTCACCGGGTGGGCTACCGTAGTCGTGTCAAGATAAATTTATTCATCTAAAAATGTGTGACTTTATACATACCAATGCAGATGTGGATGGTAATAAGTACAATGTTATATGACTCAACATGTTTTACCAAAATAGGCGTACAAATTTAAGTTAAATTGTCCATTAGACATTTAGAGTAAGTAGAGGAGAGTAACGAACGAAATGGTTGCATCATTTTGCTACAAATATTGGTGCTCATAAGCAAAATCCGGCGCTCCTTATTCTAGACAATGAGCACGATATTATCGGACCAGTTTGACAATACCGCGCCTTTAGTTATTTTTGTAAATTGACGATAATTATTTTTTGTTTGAATTTTGGAAGTTCTTGTTATATGGTATGCGTACCTGAATAAATGTCCCAATAATTACATTTTTTTTTATCTTTTAATATCAAACAGTTTCCTAATTAAAGGTGAAATTCCTTAGGGGCTCGGTATTATCCAACTCTCCCCTAAACATGGCTGAGTTGTCAACTGGAGATAGCAAATAAACCTACTGGAGAGAACCTATCGTTGAAATCGCCGTAAACTAATCAGATCCACCATTCGTAATTGTGTGTTTACTGTGTACTTAGGTATATTTTCTTTTTACCATCGCTGACAAGATTTTTTATTTTGTGTGAAGTAGGTAACTATAGCGGAATTATAATGTTTACTTTAGATACTCACTCTGTTTAGTTTTGCGAAGTTTTCAACTATGAATACCTACTTGTATCTCAAAATATGCTTTGAAAACAAAAATGTTGGCAGTAAGACTAACTCTTCTTTGATAATTTTATTTTATTTTTATTTAAATATAGGTAGTTTGTGATTAAAATAATATGTACTTATTATGTTTAAAATTAATAAAGTAGAGGGTGCGTGGAAGTGAGGGAGGTGACGAAAGCGCGAAGGCAACGACGTGATTCAACGCTCGCGTGTCCATTCCACGCGCCGCTAACCCGTGGTTGAAATGACAGTCGTCGACTCGACGTTATACCATACGGATGTGCACACGTGCTGTTACATATCGCTCCGTCACACTTGCACGAAACGGAAACTTGCAGTTTGAAACAGAAGTACTATTTATTCCCTACCCAAATATTCAGCATCGAATACAAGGAAGGACCACGAAATCTTTTCATTTTCTTTCGTTTCATGGTAAGTACCTAGCATACACAGTTTAGTTTTTTTTTTGTTTGTTTTTTTTTTATGATTGTGCTATTTAATTATAATTAAAATGTCGGGTACTAAGTAAATGAAAACAATCAATTAACGATAAAAGCCGTACAAAAATACATAGTTTTATTTCAACGAAATTATGATTTTATTGTATGTTGGTTTCAGATAAAATTCGGGATAAAAGAAAATATAGGTATTGTTTTTCCCTTGACTTTAACCGACAAAGAACAACACGCTCAAAATAAAAATGAACCCAGTCCGAAACATATCATCGAATCTGCACAACGAACTGCGAAGTCGTGTTACTTCGTACGGTGTCTACGAGCGCAACATCCCAACGAACTTGGAAGACCCTCGTGACGGTCCCGGACTCAGACATATTCGTCACCTATTAGCGCTGTTTCCTGACACGATCAAATGAGCACAAATAATATCGCCGATGTAGATAATACATGTCACAAATCCAAAAAGGCCCGTCGACTAACTAGCAAAAGCACCTATGTGATAAGTTGTTTATATCGTTAATGTATTCGTAAGTTATTATTTTTATGTTTATTAAAACATGCATGTTAAGTATCTCCTCTGGTTTTCTTTATATTCTCTCACAAAGCAAAACCCGATCGCCGCCAAATCCACACGGCATGGTCAGTTTGGTACAGACAACAAAGCATAATGTAGCGACGTATATACATGTGACCAGCCTGTAAAAAGCACGTTATAACAACGAGTACGTAATAAATTCTGAAGCTATGTTAACACGCGATCGGAAAGTGGTTCACTAATGTCTTGCCTATTCACAGTATAACGTCTACAACACTTTTATTTGTCTGGATAGTGTGGCGCAAACTCTGTATGGTACGCTGAGTGTATGATGTACCGCGTCGCAGTGCAAATGCAGTAACAAGCTAAGGCTGAGGCAGTAAACGACTTTACCATTCACGTGGGATATTGTACGATGTGTAATTATTTACGAAAAACTTCATGAAAAACGCTGCCTACTGTTGGTGTCGGAGTTACATGATATTATTATTAACTTTAATTGTTTACTCACTCTCCAAATTCCTTGTGGGGTTTTTAACCGTAAATATTGCTCAAAGTTTGTCATGAAAACGAAACTGTTATGTCCGTAAGACTAAACAGAGCGCTGCTAAAAAGCCTATACTTCTCATGCATGTCCGTGAAGATACGTGAATCAGTACAAAAAAAAAAGTAGTGTGCCTTTTTTCTAAATAAATATTTTACATCGAATTCACCGCTGCCCAATCAGTGTCAAATAAAGGTTCTGTAGTCGGGGTGGGTCAGTAATTGATAAAGAGGCTTTTAGAGGCATAAACTTTTATTACACTGATCACAAATTACAAGTTACAAAACAGTACTACACACTGTACTGCCTACCGGATACTGGTTGTGCCGGCGTCTATCACTCGCGCGTGCCGGCGCAGCCGCCGCGCTGTGATTGGCCGGTGCAAAGCGCATGCGCGGAGTGCGTTCGTTTCATCGTCACTCCGCGTAACGAGCAGGCGCTTTAGCCCATACGTTGAGGGAGACATCGCCGTTCGGAAACATATTCCGCTATAGTTCTCTATAAATTGTATTCCCTAACGTTTTGATCCATACTCAAAATTGCCATAATTTGGTTTTCTCCTAATCATTAATTGCCCGAACTTAATGTCATAATATAATATCACATGCCATAAAATTTAAGTCTCTAACTACAATATCTCCTAAATTAGTGTGACATAAATATTAAAATCAATAATATACAAAAAACTTAAACCATTTTCAATAAAAGCTGTATGTCCTAAATCCAAATGATTTAATATTAATTTATCCTAATAATGTTTTGTTCTCTGCAAAAAACATGCAAACAAGAATACACTATGCATGCAGCAAGCATACAGCATGCAAGCGAGCATGTAACATACTGTACATAAATGCTATCGTCACACATGGTTTAACACTCACCACCGAAACTTCGTCCTGCCTCTTCCTTTGCGGCGAGCATTACAACCACGTGCTCCTCAACTCGAGGGCCGGGTAGGGCAGACAAGACTGCGTGGAGTAGGATTTACAGCGACTCGTATTCAATTTTAAATCGGAATAATTCAGGACATATGACTTTATTTTAAGCAAAATTAGGAAATTCAATTATTTGCATTTGTCTGTATAATTTCTTTAAATAATTAATAAATTACTGTCTATATCTATTTAAATTTAAGATTATATATAGAAATAGAGGACAATTGTTAATGTTGTAAAAACGTTTTTATCAAAACTTCATCCTGCTTTAGACGATCAAATCAACACACCGGACTGCGAAATGTAACTTCGTACGGTGTTTACGAGCGCAACATTACAAGAAACTTGGTAGATCCTCGGTCCCATGGCTCTGACGGTCCTAGACTCAGACATGAGGACACTTGCCCGTCTCCCGAAGTTAAGAATTGGCGACCGTCGGCTCCACGTTTGCCAAAATGTGATGAATGTGTAAGAATCTAGCACTAGTAAGAAGTTTTTAACGTTAATGTATTTCATAAGTTATTTATATTTGATATTATTTATGTTAATAAAATAAGTATGTTCAGTATCTCCTCTGGTTTTCCTTACAATGCCTAATCGTGATTAAATACTCTTATGAACTAATAAAAGCAATTTTACTAATACCTAAGTTGCTTCTTGTTTAAGTTACCTACTCCACTTAATTTCTATGGCATTTGTAGGTTTATGAATAACCCATCTGATTTTCAGTGAATCGCCCAATGCGTTTTAGTAATTTTGTTCCACAGGTTCACAAGAATTTATTTTGTTTATGTGAATGTAAATATTCCATGCCCTGCCATGCCCATTTCGATTTAGAGACGAGGCATCAGAAATATGTCTTTTGCATACTTTTATGCCCATCACGCCTTTAGGTTATTAAATTATTTGCCAACACCAATTTATAGTCTTGAGTCGCTCATCTAGTGTGAATTATAATTTAACTTAATAATAAATTAGAATGTGATAATTTACAAAATCCTAATTACGATAAAAATCACCGCGTTGCCCATTCCCTAAATGAATAGATACTTTGCATCTAATTTACTCCCGTCCAATGTCCACATAATTTATTTGTCACGGTACACAAATGAATTATGTGATTTTTTGACAATTTCGCGCCGTTTTGGAAGAACCACGAAACCTATATAAGGAGGTTTCTCCATTAATATCATTCTTTTCATTCCGGGATACCAACGGAGGAAGGTCTTCGTATTGCTTGGTAAGGTCTTTTTTATTTATTATTTTTAAATATATATTTTTTTTAATTTTAAATAATTGTTTGATTAATTAATTACTATTTTTATATTTCAGATTAAAATAGAGGACAAAAGATCTTTTCTATTGAGAGAGATCTATCTTCATCCTGCGAACACGCTCGAAAGAACAATGAGCCCCGTCCAGAACGTCTCATCAAATCATCACAACGGACTGCGAAGTGTCACTTCCTACGGTGTCTACGAGCGAAACATCCCAACCAACTTGGAAGATCCTCGTGACGGTCACAGACTTAGACATATTCGTCACCTATTAGCGCTGTTTCCTAACACGATCAACATAAGCCCAAGTAACAGCGACGATGTAATACGAGTTACAAATCGAAGTAGGCCCGTTGACTAACTACACAAAACGACCCGAAGTTAAGAATTGGCGACCGTTGGCGCCTCGTTTGCCAAAAGTGATGAGTGTGTTATATTATGTTCAGTGATAAGTAGTTTATAATGTTAATGTATTTCATAAGTTATTTATATTTGATATTATTATGATTCATTAAATAAGTATGTTTAGTATCTCCTCTGGTTTTCTTTACACTGCCAATGTCTAAATTATCCTATCAACTATTCAAAACAATTTTACTAGCTACTTTTTAAGCGACATGTGACAATTTGTCGTCAAAAACTTGTCAAATCTGCTTTATTAAATAGATATAATTGTTATGATATAATATGTCGATTATCTCCGACATTTGTCAGAAATAATTTAACTATGGTTTTTGATATTATATGTCGAGTTCGATTCGGACGCGACAAGTCTACAATTTTGTCATTTTTTGACATATATGTCGGCATAATTGTCAGCTTTATTGAACAGAGGCATCACAAATGTTTCTCTTGCATACTTTTATGCCAGTCACCGCTTTAAGTTATACAATTATTTTGCTTGCACCTATTAATGAATTTAACATATGAATGAATTATTGTAATATTTTATCAAATCCTAATTACGATGAAAATTGCCCGTGTTTCCGATTCCTTAAATAAATACTTTGCATCGAATTCAATCTTCACCAATGTCCATACCGTGACAAAAAAATTACGTGATTTTTTGACAATTTCGCGCCGTTTTGGAAGAACCACGAAACCTATATAAGGAGGTTCCTCCATTAATATCATTCTTTTCATTCCGGGATACCAACGGAGGAAGGTCTTCGTATTGCTTGGTAAGGTCTTTTTTATTTATTATTTTTAAATATATTTTTTTTTTTTTTTAAATAATTGTTTATATTTTTCTGTTTAATTTCTTTATTATTGATTAATTAATTACTATTTTTATATTTCAGATTAAAATAGAGGACAAATAAATCTTTTGTATTGAGAGAGATCTATCTTCATCCTGCGAACACGCTTGAAAGAACAATGAGCCCCGTCCAAAACGTCTCATCAAATCATCACAACGGACTGCGAAGTGTCACTTCCTACGGTGTCTACGAGCGAAACATCCCAACCAACTTGGAAGATCCTCGTGACGGTCACAGACTTAGACATATTCGTCACCTATTAGCGCTGTTTCCTAACACGATCAACATAAGCCCAAGTAACAGCGACGATGTAATACGAGTTACAAATCGAAGTAGGCCCGTTGACTAACTACACAAAACGACCCGAAGTTAAGAATTGGCGATCGTTGGCTCCTCGTTTGCCAAAAGTGATGAATGTGTAATATGATGTTCAGTGATAAGTAGGTACTTTATAACGTTAATGTATTTCATAAGTTATTTATATTTGATATTATTATGTTTAATAAAATAAGTATGTTTTGTATCTCCTTTGGTTTTCTTTACAATATCAATTTTTGTCTAAATTATCCTATCAACTAATTAAAACAATTGTATTAATCTAGGTATTAATACAATTGTTTTAATTAGTTGATGGGATAATATGTTGCTTTTACTTTAAGTTACTTCTCTTAACTTCTATTGCACTTGTAGGTTTGTGAATAACCCACCTGATTTGCAGTGAATCGCCCATTTTGCTTTAGTAATTCGGATTTACAAGTTCACAAGAATTTATTTTGCTTATGTGAATGTGAATCGCCCACTTCGATTTAGAAATTAGTCACTTTATTTTTTATATTTAAATAAGTACCTATATGTTTTTTAATTTCGTAGGTATAAATTTATATATTTGTTTATTTATTTAAGTACGTAATTACTATGTATATCACTTTTATACATCAGATCAAATAGAAGACGAAACAGACGTTTTTTTATTGAGACTGCCTACATATACAGATAGACAAAACGATAAGCGGTGTTTCCGAATACGATTAAAATAACCACAAGTAAATAAAAAGGAGACGATGTAATGTAATACGCGTCACCCATCTAAGTAGGCCCGTTGACTAACTACACAAAAGCACCCGAAGTTTAAATGTATTTAATGTGTGATGCTACTATGTAATATTATGTCTATATATTATGCGATAAGTTGTTTATAACGTTAATGTATTTCATTAGTTATTTAAATTAAACAATATTATGTTTAGTATCATCTCCTCTGGTTTTCTTTGCGTTCCCTCTCTTACAAAACAAAACCCAGTGGCATGGTCAGTTAGTACATGTCTATACATTTGTTTAAGTCGCAATATTAGATTTAGGTACTTATTCGAATGCCAGGACATAGATGACCAATCTGTAAAAATTATCTTAGTCATTGTATCAGTATCACAATGTAGTCTTTATATATTCCGAAGATTAGCCACTAAACGCAATGGAAAAACTTACTTTACTTACACGAACAATATCAATAATTGATGTTCTAGAAATATTTTACGTAACTTATAGTGTGGGGCATTTAGTCCAGGACGTTAGCTATCCTTTGCTATTAAAATATCGATTATATTTTTTAAAGTTTTAAAATAATAGCATAGGATAGTCAGCGCAGTTTTCGTAACGCACGCTTTTGAACACGCGTGCAATATGTGAGTCGTTATCACGCCAAAACTTTTGAGCAATTTAAATATTAATATTTGTGTATGTATATATATATTTTTTTATAAAAAAATAAGAAGGTAAATATATATATACCTATATATATTTAGAAAATTATTTACTTATAATGTAGTTCAAAAATAACTGCTAAACCTAAGGGTAAAACTAACCGAATACGAAACTTATAGTAAACATTTAGTCCAGGACATTAGCTATTCTTTGCCATTAAAATATCAATTGTACCCTTTCAAGTTTTTAATCAATAGCATAGGATAGTCAGCACAGTTTTCGTAACGCACACTATTTAACACGCAGGCAACAAATGATTCGTTATCATGTATACGTACATTGTATAGGTACCTATAATAATAATAATAATAAATAAAAATTTGATTTGTTTTTGCTTGTCCTACTAATTTAAAACTTTGTGTTTAAAAATAAATGTTCTTTCGAGTACTTAGTATTTTTTTCGCAAGTATTCCTATTAAAGTTTATTTTCCAAAGATATTCACTTATACTGTTTATCAAAATTAATCGCTAAACGTGCATAATGGAATAATTAACTTATGTCTCATTAGCTTGTTGTACATACCTTTTTATTCTTAAAATGTTCAATTCTGTGAAACTAATAGTGGGGGCATTTAGTCCAGGACATAAGCTATCCTTCGCAATTAAAATATCGATTGTATCCTTTCAAGTTTTAAAATAATAGCATAGGATAGTCAGCGCAGTTTTCGTAACGCACGCTTTTGAACACGCATGAGTGAGTCGTTATCACGCCAAAACTTTGGAGCAATATAAATATATACATTTCAGGACTACCTGTATATTAATTATCTATTTAGCATTAATATATAAATTAATATACAATTATTTCGAACAATTACATTGTAAATTAACTTCTGAACGGAATGGTAAAACTACCTTATATTATACAAATACCACAGATTCAACCAACTATATACACACACAATAACAAATGATACCTTCATTTGTATTCTTGAAATGTTTTACAAAACTGATATTGGGGGCATTTAGTCCAGGACATTAGCTATCCTTTGCAATTAAAATATCGATAGTATCCTTTAAAGTTTTAAAATAATAGCATAGGATAGTCAGCACAGTATTTGTTTTTTGAAAAATCATGTTTATTAAAATAAAAAAAAGGTTTTTCGACCGGTACTTTTTTTGTAGGTAAATTTTATTCTAAAGATTATTCACTTATAATGTCGATCGAAATTAACCACTAAACGTACATAATTGAAACAATAAGTTATATCTTCTCATAAGCCTGTTGTTTGATGTAAGTATAACATAATATCAATACCTACATAACTATTCTTAATATAGGCACTTATTTTACTAAAGTTATAGTAGGGGAGCGTTTAGTCCAGGATATTAGCTATCCTTTGCCTTTAAAATATCGATTGTATCCTTGCAAATATTTAATTAATAGCATAGGATACACTGCGCAGTTTTCGTAATCACTTTTGAACAGGGATTCAACGGGTGAGTCGTTATCAGTGTTATCACGCTAAAACTTTTTTAAACAAATTGATAATGTGCCTGATTTTAAATTGATTGAAACAAAGATGAAAAAGGATTATGTAGGTAGTTTTTACGCTATTTAATTATTGCACGCATTGCATGCAAAATTTTTGTTTGTTAGTATGTGTCAGACTATAACTGATACGTATTTTTTTACCTGACCAGCTTAGCTAACTTAGATAACTAAGTACCAACTTATGTTCTTGCATATAAATGATAATTATTATATACTTCCCACCCGACTTCCCAAGGGTGGAGTGAGATTTTCAAAATATTTCCATGTGTTTTTATTTCATTTTAGTCGTTCGGTAGTGATGGCGTGACCAAGGGAAATCGGGATTCATTTCTATATAATACTAGGGGTCCCCCAGTTTCAACGGTTTTTCATGTTTTGCGCAGAACCCTAATTCTATAGTAAAAGTAGGTATTTGTAATAATATATTACCTCAGCCTATAACCTCAGCTATCTGCCAGTAGAATCGGTCTGGTAGCTCCAGAGATTAGCGCGTTTACGTGGTACTTGATCATTATTTTGTTGCGGAGTTATTTTAAAACTATGATATCTCCTCTAAGATATTAATTAAAATCAAATTCTGTAATAGGCAATGTTGTTCAAAATAGGTACTTGTTATGCATAACATACAACGTGTCGAATTTTAGAAGGCTGTTATGAAAGACATAATGAATCAAATGAAATTACGATATCTGCTAAATAATTACAACATACTTGTATTTTGAGTTATTTAGGTTTGTCAGTATATAAGATAAGAATACACCACTTTCAAAGAACAGAATCACCCGCTGCGTATGCGGTAGTCAGTGTCACACATAAAGATGTGTGTGTAAAAGAGCAGTTACAATGCAGTAGATACCACAGAGGCCGCGTTTTGAAATAAGTACTTGTCCCACCCAAGCCGATTTCCGAAAATTTGAAAAAAGATAATAAATACCTATTTCTTTTATTATTGATTCGTGTCGAGTTTCATTAAGCATTGTTACCTCCGTGAATTTAAAGAGAATGCCAAACGACACGATATTATATTTATTTGGGTAAGGATTAAAATCATGTTTATAAAAACACCTTCGATCGGTGTTAGGTAGGAGTTACTCGGATATAGGATATAATTATTTCTAGGAAAGGGAAGAAGTTGATATGTTATGGATATAGTTGTGTCCGGGGTTACTCATGCCTAAATGACAGTCGTCGCGCACGAAAACGTAAACTTGCAGTTTGAAACAGCAGTACTATTTATTCCCTACCTAAATATTCAGCATCGAACACGTAAGATTTTGACATTTTTATGCTGTTGAGGAAGGACCACTAAATATTTTCATTTTTATTTGTTTCGTGGAAAGTAGGTACCTACGTAGTATACTCAGTTTTTTTTTTGTTTGTGATTTACATCGATTGTGCTACTTAATTATTCTTATAAAAGCTTGATTTATTTGGTTCCAATAATTTGACCAAAAGACGAAATCAGGAAGACACCTGTGAACATGATACCTGCAAAGACGTCGAAATGTCGGGAACTAAGTAAATCAAAACAATCAATTCACTGTAAAAGCCGTAGGTACAAAAATACATAGTTTTATTTCAACGAAATTATGATAACATTGTATGTTCTTTTTAGATAAAATTCGGGACAAAAGAAAATATATTTATTGTTTTTTCCTTGACTTTATACAAAAAAGAACAACACGCTTAAAATAAAAATGAACCCAGTCCGAAACATATCATTGAATCAGCACAACGAACTGCGAAGTCGTGTTACTTCGTACGGTGTCTACGAGCGCAACATCCCAACGAACTTGGAAGACCCTCGTGACGGTCCCGGACTCAGACATATTCGTCACCTATTAGCGCTGTTTCCAGACATGATCAAATGACACAGAGTACTTTTATATCAAATGAGCACAAACAATATCGCCGATGTAATACGAGTCACAAATTCAAAAAGGCCCGTCGACTAACTATGCGAAAGCACCTGAAGTTATGGATTGGCGATTGTCGGCACTTCGTTTGCCAAAATGTAATGAAGGTACCTAACATTATGTTCATAATATGACGTGATAAGTTGTTTATATCGTTAATGTATTCGTAAGTTATTATTTTTATGTTTAATAAAACATGCATGTTTAGTAATTCCTCTGGTTTTCTTTGTGTTCCCTTACAAAATAAAACCCGGCCGCCGCCAGTCCGCACGACATGCTCAGTTGGTACAGTCGACAAAGCATAGTGTAGCCACGTATAGACATGTGACCAGCCTGTAAAAAGTACGTTATAACAACGAGTACGTACCTACTAAATTCTGAAGCTAAGTTAACACACGATCGAAAAGTGGTTCACTAATATCTTGCCTATTCACACTACAACGTCTACAACACTTATTTGTCTGGATAGTGTGGCGCAACAAACGTCCCAAACTCTGACATTATTGTTCACGCACGTAAACGTATGGTACGCTGAGTGTATGGTGTACCGTGTCGTAGTGCAAGTGTAGCATCAAGCTAAGATGGAGACAGTAAACGACTCTACCATTCACGGGGTGGGCTACCGCAGTCCGTACCGTGTCAAATAAAGGTTCACTATTGTGTTCCCTTACTTTTTAGGGTTCCGTACCTCAAAAGGTAAAAACGGAACCCTTATAGGATCACTTTGTTGTCCGTCTGTCTGTCTGTCAAGACCTTTTTTCTCAGGAACGCGTGGAGGTATCAAGCTGAAATTCATATCAAATACTCAAGTCTATGGTCTCTTGGAGCTGTGAAAAAATCAAACTTCTAAGTCAACGCGATCAAAAGATACTCCCGTTTATGCCGCAAATTTTCGACACTCGCAAGGGAATCAAAACCTACAGGGTACTTCCCGTGAACTCAGAATCTTGAAATTTGGTACGAAGCAACGTCTTATAACACAGATAAAGGAAAAATTGCGAAAAGCATAAATTTTTAGTTACATCATATAATAAAAATATTTTTTATATTTTTTTTTTCGTTGTGCAAATAAAATACCATAACTACGACTATGACTCGATCATCGTGATGGGTGAACTTTTACTTATATACCTACAGGTTTGTACGGAACCCTCGGTGCGCGAGTCCGACTCGCACTTGGCCGGTTTTTTATCTATTATCTAATATTCTTGTCTCTGTCATCATTTGCCCAAACTTAATATCACATGGCATGAAAATTAAATCACTAAATACGATATGACCTACAATTTTGTTTGTCATAAATATTACAATAATTAATTATATAATAAGTACATTACGTCGAAAATGCTTTGTCCTGAATGACTGACTGACGGATGAACGCACAGCCAATACCGCTGGCACTACACGGTGTTTGCATGAGAACCAGTGTCGCCAATCCACACATTTGCAAATAAAATTGTTCACAATACCTACTCATAAAAACAGTGATATAATTGGCTACAAATTACTAATGCACATGTTAAAAGTCATATGTTTATTGCTATCAAAAGGTAAGTCTTATTACTACCAACGAAAGTTGTTATTATTTGACATGACACCATCAATGAACACGTTTTTTGTCTTAAAACCTAAATTTTAATAATTATAACACAGAACATATAAACAAAAGTGGAGATGATGATCAAGTATCGCGCGCGTGTCATAAATAAAAGCGGTGTTGTTCAACATTACCTCAGTCAATGTCAGAGTCCTTATACCGATGTTAAATAAATACAACTTGTTGTTAACTTTGTTTGCTTTCGTACTAGGATGGATTCAGGGGCAGGTGGAGTGGTCGTGGGGTCATGACCCCCGGGCTGGGTCTAGGTCGACAACTGATTAAAAGATAATTATTTTAATATTTTCAATTTTTAATCATAGTTTTTCTAATCT
This sequence comes from Diachrysia chrysitis, assembly GCA_932294365.1. NCBI lineage: Eukaryota > Metazoa > Arthropoda > Insecta > Lepidoptera > Noctuidae > Diachrysia > Diachrysia chrysitis. Next base: position 7,260,826 of record OW028651.1, on the reverse strand, counting down.
TATTGAAATTAAAATAAATACTGTGTATAAATAAACTGTGCATAAATATGATGGCAAATACATTCGCAAACGAACGCATAAGATTCACCCCCGGTTTCTGAAAGGATGATCAATTTAATCTTTTGTCAAATCAATTGATTTTGACTATGATTGGTTGACCAAAATACTAACAACCAATCACAGCGCTAAACATGAGGTTTGACAGGGACTAACAAATTTTTGTTTTTGTGATTAGCCTTTTAGAAACCAGGGGTTAGTGATGTTATTATAATACGCACCAGATAGGTAATATTAGGTCTTACATCTATCAAACGTCGAAATGATTAAAGTAGCCTAACCTTGATCAACCTTCATCCTCGTAGTCTTTATCTAATCATTATAAAAATGGAAAATAAGACTTCATAATTTTAATATTTAGACTCGACAGAATATGCCCCCAGAATAGTTTCAAGACGAACACACAGGGCCAATAACCAACCTGCTTCTGCTTGAAGAGTATTTCCGTAGGGCTATCAATATAAATCCAATATCCATCCCTCTATAACATTCTGTAATGTATGACTTAAAGGACCGTCTGTCTCCTAACTAACTAAGCGTTACCATTCATAAAATCAAGAATGATAATGAAATTTTAGACATTATAATTGTGAATACTAGCAATCGGCCTTCCTAATTAGACAATTACTTCAATTTCAGTCATTGTAAACGAATAACGGCTGCGGAAGGTAAAATGGCAGCGGAATCAGAACATTCGGCAGTCGATTTCTAATTATGTACTAAAATGTATTATTGCTATACTACTAGTTAAGATTGCGGCAGTAGAAAAGTACTTTTTTACTCTACAGAAGGCACAAAAATTGGCATAGAGCTTTTTGAAGCTCTATCCAACCGTATAGGTATACCTGCCGTATAACTCTTAACTGGATTCTATGAAGACGTTTACTTCTCTCAAGACAACAGAAGAAAAAAAACAATGATTTCGTTTAATCAGTTTAATCAGATATATTAGAAAGTAGGTAGATAGGTACCTATAGCAAGAATGCATTTTCATTAGAACTAGTATAGTAATCGAATTGTCGCCTGTTATGACTAGACCACGACTATGTGTGACACTCCCAAACTTGCAAGCTGGATCCACCCTTGCTCTCGTTCTACTAACAAACACGTAAATCCAATACATTCGCAGGTATACTTATTCGAATTCGAAGAAGTACTGCAGGCTTATTTTCTATAGCGCTTGTCAACTAAAGCAATAATCGCTTTACAAAACAACACTAGCATGACACGATTTTTTTTTCGTCTAACGTCTATTTATTCATATAATTTTAGAAATAAACTAGATCTACTAAATCGTAGTTGGCTAATTTAAAATTTGCGTTTTTACAGTTATTTTTACAAGTGAACATGGCTTGAGTTGTCAACTGGAGATAGCAAATAAACCTACTGGAGAGAACCTATCGTTTAAATCGCCGTAAACTAATCAGATCCACCATTCGTAATTGTGTGTTTACTGTGTACTTAGGTATGTTTTCTTTCTACCATCGCTGACAAGATTTTTTATTTTGTGCGAAGTTGGTATAGCGGAATTATAATGTTTACTTTAGGTACTCACTCTGTTTAGTTTTGTGAAATTTTAACTATGAATACTTGTGTCTCAAAATATGCTTTGAAAACAAAAATGTTGGCATTAAGACTGGCATTAACTCTTCTTTGCTAATTTTATTTTAAGATATGATAAACTACTTATTAACACTACCTACAGGTACCTAGTTAATTGTTTACTTACCTATTTAAATTGCAGGCAACGCAAACGATATTTTAATTAGGTACCTACGTTTTATTTAAATATAGGTAGTTTGTGATTAAAATAATATGTACTAATTATGTTTAAAATTAATAAAGTAGAGGGTGCGTGGAAGTGAGGGAGGTGACGAAAGCGCGAAGGCAACGACGTGATTCAACGCTCGCGTGTCCATTCCACGCGCCGCTAACCCGTGGTTGAAATGACAGTCGTCGACTCGACGTTATACCGTACGGATGTGCACACGTGCTGTTACATATCGCTCCGTCACACTTGCACGAAACGGAAACTTGCAGTTTGAAACAGAAGTACTATTTATTCCCTACCTAAATATTCAGCATCGAATACAAGGACCACGAAATCTTTTCATTTTCATTCGTTTCATGGTAAGTACCTAGCATACACAGTTTAGTTTTTTTTTGTTTGTTTTTTTAATGATTGTGCTATTTAATTATAATTAAAATGTCGGGTACTAAGTAAATTAAAACAATCAATTAACGATAAAAGCCGTACAAAAATACATAGTTTTATTTCAACGAAATTATGATTTTATTGTATGTTGGTTTCAGATAAAATTCGGGATAAAAGAAAATATAGGTATTGTTTTTCCCTTGACTTTAACCGACAAAGAACAACACGCTCAAAATAAAAATGAACCCAGTCCGAAACATATCATCGAATCAGCACAACGAACTGCGAAGTCGTGTTACTTCGTACGGTGTCTACGAGCGCAACATCCCAACGAACTTGAAAGACCCTCGTGACGGTCCCGGACTCAGACATATTCGTCACCTATTAGCGCTGTTTCCTGACACGATCAAATGAGCACAAATAATATCGGCGATGTAGATAATACATGTCACAAATCCAAAAAGGCCCGTCGACTAACTACGCAAAAGCACCTATGTGACAAGTTGTTTATATCGTTAATGTATTCGTAAGTTATTATTTTTATGTTTAATAAAACATGCATGTTAAGTATCTCCTCTGGTTTTCTTTATATTCTCTCACAAAGCAAAACCCGGTCGCCGCCAAATCCAGACGGCATGGTCAGTTTGGTACAGACAACAAACCATAATGTAGCGACGTATATACATGTGACCAGCCTGTAAAAAGCACGTTATAACAACGAGTACGTAATAAATTCTGAAGCTATGGTAACACGCGATCGGAAAGTGGTTCACTAATGTCTTGCCTATTCACACTATAACGTCTACAACACTTTTATTTGTCTGGATAGTGTGGCGCAAACTCTGTATGGTACGCTGAGTGTATGGTGTACCGTGTCGCAGTGCAAATGCAGTAACAAGCTAAGGCTGAGACAGTAAACGACTTTACCATTCACGTGGGATATTGTACGAAGTGTTATTATTTACGAACAACTTCATGAAAAACGCCGCCTACTGTTGGTGTCGGAGTTACATGATATTATTATTAATTTTAATAGTTACTGACTCTCCAAATTCCTTGTGGGGTTTTTAACCGTAAATATTGCTCAAAGTTTGTCATGAAAACGAAACTGTTATGTCCGTAAGACTAAACTGAGCGCTGCTAAAAAGCCTATTCTTCTCATGCATGTCCGTGAAGATACGTGAATCAGGACAAAAAAAAGGAGTGTGCCTTTTTTCTAAAAAAATATTTTACATTGAATTCACCGCTGCCCAATCTGTGTCAAATAAAGGTTCTCTATAAATTGTATTCCCTAACGTTTTAATCCATACTCAAAAGTGCCATAATTTTGTTTTCTCCTAATCATTAATTGCCCGAACTTAATGTCATAATATAATATCACATGCCATAAAATTTAAGTCTCTAACTACAATATCTCCTAAATTAGTGTGACATAAATATTAAAATCAATAATATACAAAAAACTTAAACCATTTTCAATAAAAGCTATATGTCCTAAATCCAAATGATTTAATATTAATTTATCCTAATAATGTTTTGTTCTCTGCAAAAAACATGCAAACAAGAATACACTATGCATGCAGCAAGCATACAGCATGCAAGCGAGCATGTAACATACTGTACATAAATGCTATCGTCACACATGGTTTAACACTCACCACCGAAACTTCGTCCTGCCTCTTCCTTTGCGGCGAGCATTACAACCACGTGCGCCTCAACTCGAGGGCCGGGTAGGGCAGACGAGACTGCTTGGAGTAGGATTTACAGCGACTCGTATTCAATTTTAAATCGGAATAATTCAGGACATATGACTTTATTTTAAGCAAAATTAGGAAATTCAATTATTTATATTTGTCTGTATAATTCTGTATTTTTGATCCTCGGTCCCACGGGTCTGACGGTCCTAGACTCAGACATGAGGACACTTGCCTGTCTCCCGAAGTTAAGAATTGGCGACCGTCGGCTCCACGTTTGCCAAAATGTGATGAATGTGTAAGCATCTAGCACTAGTAAGTAGTTTTTAACGTTAATGTATTTCATAAGTTATTTATATTTGATATTATTTATGTTAATAAAATAAGTATGTTTAGTATCTCCTCTGGTTTTCCTTACAATGCCTAATCGTGATTAAATACTCTTATGAACTAATAAAAGCAATTTTACTAATACCTAAGTTGCTTCTTGTTTAAGTTACCTACTCCACTTAATTTCTATGGCATTTGTAGGTTTATGAATAACCCATCTGATTTTCAGTAAATCGCCCAATGCGTTTTAGTAATTTTGTTCCACAGGTTCACAAGAATTTATTTTGTTTATGTGAATGTAAATATTCCATGCCCTGCCATGCCCATTTCGATTTAGAGACGAGGCATCAGAAATATGTCTTTTGCATACTTTTATGCCCATCACGCCTTTAGGTTATTAAATTATTTGCCAACACCAATTTATAGTCTTGAGTCGCTCATCTAGTGTGAATTATAATTTAACTTAATAATAAATTAGAATGTGATAATTTACAAAATCCTAATTACGATAAAAATCACCGCGTTGCCCATTCCCTAAATGAATAGATACTTTGCATCTAATTTACTCCCGTCCAATGTCCACATAATTTATTTGTCACGGTACACAAATGAATTATGTGATTTTTTGACAATTTCGCGCCGTTTTGGAAGAACCACGAAACCTTTATAAGGAGGTTTCTCCATTAATATCATTCTTTTCATTCCGGGATACCAACGGAGGAAAGTCTTCGTATTGCTTGGTAAGGTCTTTTTTATTTATTATTTTTAAATATATATTTTTTTTAATTTTAAATAATTGTTTATATTTTTCTGTTTAATTTCTTTATTATTGATTAATTAATTACTATTTTTATATTTCAGATTAAAATAGAGGACAAAAAATCTTTTCTATTGAGAGAGATATATCTTCATCCTGCGAACACGCTCGAAAGAACAATGAGCCCCGTCCAAAACGTCTCATCAAATCATCACAACGGACTGCGAAGTGTCACTTCCTACGGTGTCTACGAGCGAAACATCCCAACCAACTTGGAAGATCCTTGTGACGGTCACAGACTTAGACATATTCGTCACCTATTAGCGCTGTTTCCTAACACGATCAACATAAGCCCAAGTAACAGCGACGATGTAATACGAGTTACAAATCGAAGTAGGCCCGTTGACTAACTACACAAAACGACCCGAAGTTAAGAATTGGCGACCGTTGGCGCCTCGTTTGCCAAAAGTGATGAGTGTGTTATATTATGTTCAGTGATAAGTAGTTTATAATGTTAATGTATTTCATAAGTTATTTATATTTGATATTATTATGATTCATTAAATAAGTATGTTTAGTATCTCCTCTGGTTTTCTTTACACTGCCAATGTCTAAATTATCCTATCAACTATTCAAAACAATTTTACTAGCTACTTTTTAAGCGACATGTGACAATTTGTCGTCAAAAACTTGTCAAATCTGCTTTATTAAATAGATATAATTGTTATGATATATGTCGATTATCTCCGACATTTGTCAGAAATAATTTAACTATGGTTTTTGATATTATATGTCGAGTTCGATTCGGACGCGACAAGTCTACAATTTTGTCATTTTTTGACATATATGTCGGCATAATTGTCAGCTTTATTGAACAGAGGCATCACAAATGTTTCTCTTGCATACTTTTATGCCAGTCACCGCTTTAAGTTATACAATTATTTTGCTTGCACCTATTAATGAATTCAACATATGAATGAATTATTGTAATATTTTATCAAATCCTAATTACGATGAAAATTGCCCGTGTTTCCGATTCCTTAAATAAATACTTTGCATCGAATTCAATCTTCACCAATGTCCATACCGTGACAAAAAAATTACGTGATTTTTTGACAATTTCGCGCCGTTTTGGAAGAACCACGAAACCTATATAAGGAGGTTCTTCCATTAATATCATTCTTTTCATTCCGGGATACCAACGGAGGAAGGTCTTCGTATTGCTTGGTAAGGTCTTTTTTATTTATTATTTTTAAATATATATTTTTTTTTAATTTTAAATAATTGTTTATATTTTTCTGTTTAATTTCTTTATTATTGATTAATTAATTACTATTTTTATATTTCAGATTAAAATAGAGGACAAAAAAATCTTTTGTATTGAGAGAGATCTATCTTCATCCTGCGAACACGCTCGAAAGAACAATGAGCCCCGTCCAAAACGTCTCATCAAATCATCACAACGGACTGCGAAGTGTCACTTCCTACGGTGTCTACGAGCGAAACATCCCAACCAACTTGGAAGATCCTCGTGACGGTCACAGACTTAGACATATTCGTCACCTATTAGCGCTGTTTCCTAACACGATCAACATAAGCCCAAGTAACAGCGACGATGTAATACGAGTTACAAATCGAAGTAGGCCCGTTGACTAACTACACAAAACGACCCGAAGTTAAGAATTGGCGACCGTTGGCGCCTCGTTTGCCAAAAGTGATGAGTGTGTTATATTATGTTCAGTGATTTAGTAGTTTATAATGTTAATGTATTTCATAAGTTATTTATATTTGATATTATTATGATTCATTAAATAAGTATGTTTAGTATCTCCTCTGGTTTTCTTTACACTGCCAATGTCTAAATTATCCTATCAACTATTCAAAACAATTTTACTAGCTACTTTTTAAGAGACATGTGACAATTTGTCGTCAAAAACTTGTCAAATCTGCTTTATTAAATAGATATAATTGTTATGATATATGTCGAGTTCGATTCGGACGCGACAATTCTACAATTTTGACATATTTGTCGGCATAATTGTCAGCTTTATTGAACAGAGGCATCACAAATGTTTCTTTTGCATACTTTTATGCGAGTCACCGCTTTAAGTTATACAATTATTTTGCTTACACCTATTAATGAATTCAACATATGAATGAATTATTGTAATATTTTATCAAATCCTAATTACGATGAAAATTGCCCGTGTTTCCGATTCCTTAAATAAATACTTTGCATCGAATTCAATCCTCACCAATGTCCATACCGTGACCAAAAAATTACGTGATTTTTTGACAATTTCGCGCCGTTTTGGAAGAACCACGAAACCTATATAAGGAGGTTCCTCCATTAATATCATTCTTTTCATTCCGGGATACCAACGGAGGAAGGTCTTCGTATTGCTTGGTAAGGTCTTTTTTATTTATTATTTTTAAATATATATTTTTTTTTAATTTTAAATAATTGTTTATATTTTTCTGTTTAATTTCTTTATTATTGATTAATTAATTACTATTTTTATATTTCAGATTAAAATAGAGGACAAAAAAATCTTTTGTATTGAGAGAGATCTATCTTCATCCTGCGAACACGCTCGAAAGAACAATGAGCCCCGTCCAAAACGTCTCATCAAATCATCACAACGGACTGCGAAGTGTCACTTCCTACGGTGTCTACGAGCGAAACATCCCAACCAACTTGGAAGATCCTCGTGACGGTCACAGACTTAGACATATTCGTCACCTATTAGCGCTGTTTCCTAACACGATCAACATAAGCCCAAGTAACAGCGACGATGTAATACGAGTTACAAATCGAAGTAGGCCCGTTGACTAACTACACAAAACGACCCGAAGTTAAGAATTGGCGACCATTGGCGCCTCGTTTGCCAAGTGATGAGTGTGTAATATTATGTTCAGTGATAAGTAGTTTATAACGTTAATGTATTTCATAAGTTATTTATATTTAATATTATTATGATTAATTAAATAAGTATGTTTAGTATCTCCTATGGTTTTCTTTACACTGCCAATGTCTAAATTATCCTATCAACTATTCAAAACAATTTTACTAGCTACTTTTTAAGAGACATGTGACAATTTGTCGTCAAAAACTTGTCAAATCTGCTTTATTAAATAGATATAATTGTTATGATATATGTCGAGTTCGATTCGGACGCGACAATTCTACAATTTTGACATATTTGTCGGCATAATTGTCAGCTTTATTGAACAGAGGCATCACAAATGTTTCTTTTGCATACTTTTATGCGAGTCACCGCTTTAAGTTATACAATTATTTTGCTTACACCTATTAATGAATTAAACATATGAATGAATTATTGTAATATTTTATCAAATCCTAATTACGATGAAAATTGCCCGTGTTTCCGATTCCTTAAATAAATACTTTGCATCGAATTCAATCCTCACCAATGTCCATACCGTGACCAAAAAATTACGTGATTTTTTGACAATTTCGCGCCGTTTTGGAAGAACCACGAAACCTATATAAGGAGGTTCCTCCATTAATATCATTCTTTTCATTCCGGGATACCAACGGAGGAAGGTCTTCGTATTGCTTGGTAAGGTCTTTTTTATTTATTATTTTTAAATATATATATTTTTTTAATTTTAAATAATTGTTTATATTTTTCTGTTTAATTTCTTTATTATTGATTAATTAATTACTATTTTTATATTTCAGATTAAAATAGAGGACAAAAAATCTTTTCTATTGAGAGAGATCTATCTTCATCCTGCGAACACGCTCGAAAGCACAATGAGCCCCGTCCAAAACGTCTCATCAAATCATCACAACGGACTGCGAAGTGTCACTTCCTACGGTGTCTACGAGCGAAACATCCCAACCAACTTGGAAGATCCTCGTGACGGTCACAGACTTAGACATATTCGTCACCTATTAGCGCTGTTTCCTAACACGATCAACATAAGCCCAAGTAACAGCGACGATGTAATACGAGTTACAAATCGAAGTAGGCCCGTTGACTAACTACACAAAACGACCCGAAGTTAAGAATTGGCGACCGTTGGCGCCTCGTTTGCCAAAAGTGATGAGTGTGTTATATTATGTTCAGTGATAAGTAGTTTATAATGTTAATGTATTTCATAAGTTATTTATATTTGATATTATTATGATTCATTAAATAAGTATGTTTAGTATCTCCTCTGGTTTTATTTACACTGCCAATGTCTAAATTATCCTATCAACTATTCAAAACAATTTTACTAGCTACTTTTTAAGCGACATGTGACAATTTGTCGTCAAAAACTTGTCAAATCTGCTTTATTAAATAGGTATAATTGTTATGATATATGTCGATTATCTCCGACATTTGTCAGAAATAATTTAACTATGGTTTTTGATATTATATGTCGAGTTCGATTCGGACGCGACAAGTCTACAATTTTGTCATTTTTTGACATATATGTCGGCATAATTGTCAGCTTTATTGAACAGAGGCATCACAAATGTTTCTCTTGCATACTTTTATGCCAGTCACCGCTTTAAGTTATACAATTATTTTGCTTGCACCTATTAATGAATTCAACATATGAATGAATTATTGTAATATTTTATCAAATCCTAATTACGATGAAAATTGCCCGTGTTTCCGATTCCTTAAATAAATACTTTGCATCGAATTCAATCTTCACCAATGTCCATACCGTGACAAAAAAATTACGTGATTTTTTGACAATTTCGCGCCGTTTTGGAAGAACCACGAAACCTATATAAGGAGGTTCTTCCATTAATATCATTCTTTTCATTCCGGGATACCAACGGAGGAAGGTCTTCGTATTGCTTGGTAAGGTCTTTTTTATTTATTATTTTTAAATATATATTTTTTTTTAATTTTAAATAATTGTTTATATTTTTCTGTTTAATTTCTTTATTATTGATTAATTAATTACTATTTTTATATTTCAGATTAAAATAGAGGACAAAAAAATCTTCTGTATTGAGAGAGATCTATCTTCATCCTGCGAACACGCTCGAAAGAACAATGAGCCCCGTCCAAAACGTCTCATCAAATCATCACAACGGACTGCGAAGTGTCACTTCCTACGGTGTCTACGAGCGAAACATCCCAACCAACTTGGAAGATCCTCGTGACGGTCACAGACTTAGACATATTCGTCACCTATTAGCGCTGTTTCCTAACACGATCAACATAAGCCCAAGTAACAGCGACGATGTAATACGAGTTACAAATCGAAGTAGGCCCGTTGACTAACTACACAAAACGACCCGAAGTTAAGAATTGGCGATCGTTGGCTCCTCGTTTGCCAAAAGTGATGAATGTGTAATATTATGTTCAGTGATAAGTAGGTACTTTATAACGTTAATGTATTTCATAAGTTATTTATATTTGATATTATTATGTTTAATAAAATAAGTATGTTTCGTATCTCCTTTGGTTTTCTTTACAATATAATTTTTTGTCTAAATTATCCCATCAACTAATTAAAACAATTGTATTAATACCTAGGTATGTTGCTTTTACTTTAAGTTACTTCTCTTAACTTCTATTGCACTTGTAGGTTTGTGAATAACCCACCTGATTTGCAGTGAATCGCCCATTTTGCTTTAGTAATTCGGATTTACAAGTTCACAAGAATTTCTTTTGCTTATGTGAATGTGAATCGCCCACTTCGATTTAGAAATTAGTCACTTTATTTTTTATATTTAAATAAGTACCTATATGTTTTTTAATTTCGTAGGTATAAATTTATATATTTGTTTATTTATTTAAGGGTGCGTTTGCAATTTAGGCAAATTTATGCTATTTTTGAGTACGTTTTGTGACTAAACTAGACCAAATCAAATATAAATAATAACTAGCACGCATAAATTGACTCTTTATCTGTAAATTGTTGAGGCATTTATGTTGAAAAATATAGATTTTTATAGTGCAAAAACGATCTTCCGTTGCCATCTTTCACAAAATGTACGTTTTAGGGTTAAGTTTTAGTACCTTTTTTGTCCTATTATCTACATATTTTAAGATTTCTAAAAATAGTGTACGTATGCAGACATATTAAACTTTAATTTCTTGAGAACAAATATATCAAAATATCACAAATAGACGCAGAAAAAATAAAAAACCCGTGACCTATATTTTCGATTATTTTGACATTACGAATGAATCTTAATCAATTGTATTAGGGGTTATTTTATTTTTGGTTGCCGTCTTGACTTGTCAGAATCATTTTGAATGAGATCTCAGTCGGCGGCCGGCCGCCTTCGTGAGTGGACACCGTATCGCCTTTTTGCAGATTTTTGTGTTGAAAAGATCGCTATATAAATACAAAATATTCGATAAACCAAATTTGATACTTGATAAGATTATTTTATAATCACATATTTTTATTATGATATTTTATTTCACTAAAAGTAAGTAGAGTTCATAAATGAATACTAGTCTCGGAATTGATGGAGTAACCAGAGGGTGTACTTCCGAGACTGATACTGAAACTCCTCGACAAGTAGAACTAGGTGAGCCGAGTTTGGACACGTTTTCCGTGAAATCAGATAAAGATAAAGATTTGGTATACCTCAGAAGTGGTCCCAATTAATATATTTCCGGACGAAAATTAGAGCTGTCAAATTTAGTTTCGTCGATTATAATTCTCATCATCATCACCACCCTCGAACAAAGAGATGTTTATCGCATTGCAACCCTTAATACGAGAACCCTCAGAACACAAGAAAGTTTATTAGAACCAGAAGAATCCTTAGAATGTGTTCTAAGGATTCTTCTAGTTCTAATAAACTAGTCTAAATATGACATTCTTGGTATAAGTGAATTGCGCAGATTGGGCGAAAAAAATGAAGACCATTAGGTAACTAAATATTATACCACAATAAAAAAATACACTAAAAAAGAGCAGACTAGAACTCGTGGGCATTTCGGATAGAATAGCAATTTTGAATATAAGATTCCCAGGATATAAAAAATCTTGGTCCATCGTACAAGCGTATGCACCAACTGAGCAAGCAGAGACAACAAACATGTTGTTGGAAAGTTTGGATATGGCAAGGGAGGTACAAACAAGACAAAGGTTGTTTAATTTGCAATGAAACACAACAGATTCACCCTCAACTCAATTTTTAAAAATTAACATTAAAACAAATGGACTTTTAATTCAAACCACCAAATGGTGCGATGTTCCATCAGACAAATTCAAACAAAAACTCCTCATAGTCACATAAAAACCTATAAATTTGAAAAACAAACACAGCTCAACAAAGTGAACAAATCGCAATTGAGAAACATGACATCCTTGAAAATAAAAAATACTGCAACTTTTCTTCAAGAAACAACAGAAAATATCAAATGAGCAAACATACCATGCAACTAATCAGTGAACGAAAAGAACTAATTAAAAAAGGAACAAAAAAAGTCAATATCAAGTTTATTGTAGATGTTAGCAAAAAGATAAGAGAAAGAAAAAATCATGAATGAGCTGTTGAGAGATGCTATTGAAGATTTGACACCCATTCTTACAAATGTTTTAACAACTGGTAGCATTCCCAGACAATGGACTGAATCTTATTTTATTTTATTGCATGAAAAAGGAGATAAAGAAAACATAGAAAACTACAGACTTATGTGTCTTACATCTAATATATACAAAATATTTTGGGTTATAATATACTATATTTATAGACTACGCCAAGGCTTTTGATAGCCTGAGCCATAAGTACATCTGGGAAAGCCTAGAACACCAAGGAATACCAAGCATGTATATCAAAATTATAAAGTGCATTATATGCACTGCATATACTCAAATATCAAGGCTAGGATTCAACTAGAGACATTAGGCAATGAGTTTCATGTACAAAGGGGCGCGAGACAGGGGGACCCACTCTCCCCAAAATTGTTTTCCGCAGTACTAGAAAATATATTTCGAAAACTTAATTGGGACGATTATGACATAAATATAAACGGTTCAAAAATGTACCATCTGAGATTCGCTGACGACGTGGTGCTGCTTGAAGAAAGTCCAAAAAAGCTTGAGTGTATGATACAAGATATAAGCAAAGAAAGTACAAAAGTTGGCTTAAAAAATATGAACACTTCCAAAACAAAATTAATGACAAACTCCCAAAAAAGAGACATAAAGAGCAACAACGAACTACTAGAAGAAAATCAACCTCAGAATAATTGCTTCCGGGTGGAAGAAATATTGGTCACTTAAAGAAATAATGAAATCAAAAGACCTAGCCATGTCACTGAAAATGAAGACTATCAACTCATGCATCCTACCATGCCTGGCGTACGGCTGCGAAACGTGGGCCCTCACAAAGGTATTGAGAGAAAAACTAGTTATAGCACAAAGGGCAATGGAAAGAAGTATGCGGCAAGATAGAGTAAGAAATATAGATTTGCACCTAAGAAATAGACTTACTGACATACTGACTCGAGTCGATCAACAAAAATGGAGATGGGAAGGTCATATGATACGGGACACAAAAGGAAAATGGAGCAAAGCAGTATCTGAATGGTACCCGAGGGATGGACGCAGAGGCCGAGGAAGACAAAACTTAACATGGGAAGATGAAATCAAGCTAACAGCAAGACCAATGTGGAGGAGGGTTGCTCAGGATAGACAACAATGGAAATCGTTGTTAGTAAAAAATAGCAATGGTTTAATTTTGATTTAGTTAGCGTACAAGGGAATTGGCGGCATTGTGTACCTTTCATATCTCAATTGGTATTGTAGATGCCGAGATATTGGACATTTCGGAAAACACATTCCACACATATCCAAACAAATATTCTAAAAATAAAGAATTGATTACGTCTAATTTATTATTCTAACAATCATCAAAGTACCCCTTTCTTCAGGTCACTCCATCAAATACGGAAGTAAGTTCTTTTCATAACTAAGAAAACGAGCCCGAACTCGGTACACATGGACTCACCAAGGAGTTCCAGTAGCAGACACCGAAGTACACCCTCATCTTCAGTATCATTATAAATAACAAAACCAGCCCAAATTCCACACTGCAATCTTTCTACTAATAGAGGCTTTCAGTACCTACCCTTTACTGAAGTAGGTATTTTTATAGTGTTATTTAGAGAAAATAATAGATAGCAACAGGGAAAAAAATTTAGATATCTATGTACGTATTAAAAATAAATAATAAAAAAACAAAGTATCAAAATTAGTTCACTTGATTATAAAAACCGCAGCAAACCGTGCCTACACTTGTGAGTATGACTCATGTCAATGTAGTAGTGCGATTCTATGCCTGTCAATTTTGAAAATACGTCCTTAAGTACGTAATTACTATGTATATCACTTTTATATATCAGATCAAATAGAAGACGAAACAGACGTTTTTTATTGAGACTGCCTACATATACAGATAGACAAAACGATAAGCGGTGTTTCCGAATACGATTAAAATAACCACAAGTAAATAAAAAGGAGACGATGTAATGTAATACGCGTCACCCATCTAAGTAGGCCCGTTGACTAACTACATAAAAGCACCCGAAGTTTAAATAATAATAATAATATAATAAATAATTATATATTATATAATAAATAAATAAATTTAATGTGTGATGCTATGTTTTATACTACCTATGTAATATTATGTCTATATATTATGCGATAAGTTGTTTATAACGTTAATGTATTTCATTAGTTATTTAAACATTATTATGTTTAGTATCATCTCCTCTGGTTTTCTTTGCGTTCCCTCTCTTACAAAACAAAACCCAGTGGCATGGTCAGTTAGTTCATGTCTATACATTTGTTTAAATCGCAATATTAGATTTAGGTACTTATTCGACTGCCAGGACATAGATGACCAATCTGTAAAAAATATCTTAGTCATTGTATCAGTATCACAAGGTAGTCTTTATATATTCCGAAGATTAGCCACTAAACGCAATGGAAAAACTGACTTTACTTACACGAACAATATCAATAATATTGTTATTCTTAAAATATTTTACGTAACTTATAATGTGGGGCATTTAGTCCAGGACATTAGGTATATTTTGCCATTAAAATATCGATTATATTTTTTAGAGTTTTAAAATAATAGCATAGGATAGTCAGCGCAGTTTTCGTAACGCGCACTTTTGAACACGCGTGCAATTTAAGTGAGTCGTTATCACGCCAAAATTTTTGAGCAATGTAAATATGTATACATATTTTAGATCTATATATATATATTATTTATAGTAGTTAAAAAAAGTTTAAAGTTTTATATATATATATATATATACTTATAATGTAGTCAACGTAGTTTTTGTAACGCACACTATTCAACATGCATGCAACAAGTAGTCGTTATCATGTTAATATAGGTACCTATACATACCTATAATATTCAAATAAAAATTTGATTGTTTTCGCTTGTACCCTGATCCTAGCTAATTTCAAAGTTTGTGTTTAAAAATAAATGGTTAATAAAAACATTTTAAAGTTTTTTCAAGTAGTGTTATTTTTTGTAGGTATTCTTATTAAAATTTATTTTCCAAAGATATAAACTTATACTGTATACGAAAATTAATCGCTAAACGTGCATAATGGTGTAACTAACTTATATCTCATTAGCTTGTTGTACATACCTTTTTATTCTTAAAATGTTCAATTCTGTGAAACTAATAAAGGGGGGCATTTAGTCTAGGACATTAGCTATCCTTTGCAATTAAAATATTGACTGTATCCTTTCAAGTTTTAAAATAATAGCATAGGATAGTCAGCGCAGTTTTCGTAACGCACGCTTTTGAACACGCGCGCAATATGTGAGTTGTTATCACGCCAAAACTTTGGAGCAATGTAAATATATACATTTCAGGACTACCTGTATATTAATTATATAGAATGAATATATAAATTAATATACATATATTCCGAACAATTACATTGTAAATTAACTTTTGAACGGAATGGTAAAACTATTTTATATTATACAAATACCACAGATTCAACTTACACACACAATACCTATTTCTACATTTGTATTCTTGAAATGTTTTACAAAACTGATATTGGGGGCATTTAGTCCAGGACATTAGCTATCCTTTGCAATTAAAATATTGATAATATCCTTTCAAGTTTTAAAATAATAGCATAGGATAGTCAGCGCAGTTTCTGTAACGCACGCTTTTAAACACGCATGCAATAAGTGAGTCGTTATCACGCCAATATATCTATACTGCTTCGCTTATCATCGCTTGTATCCTGAGCCTAGCAGATTTAAAAGGTTGTGTTTAAAAAATAATGTTAATTAAAAAAAAAGGGTTTTCGACTGGTACTTTTTTGTAGATATTATTTTCTTCTAAAGATTATTTTTTCACTTTTTAACCACTAAACGTACATAATGGAAACAATAAGTTATATATCTTCTCATAAGCCTGTTGTTTGATGTAAGTATAACATAATATCAATACCTACATAATATTCTTAATAAAGACACTTATTTTACTAAACTTATAGTAGGGGAGCGTTTAGTCCAGGATGTTAGCTATCCTTTGCCAGTAAAATATCGATTGTATCCTTTCAAGTATTTAATTAATAGCATAGGATAGTCAGCGCAGTTTTTGTAACGTTCACTTTTGAACACGGATTCAACGGGTGAGTCGTTATCAGTGTTATCACGCTAAAACTGTTTTAAACAAATTGATAACGTGCCTGATTTTAAATTGATTGAAACAAAGTAGTATGTTTCAGACTATGACTGATATGTATTTTTTTAACTGACCAGCTTAGCTAACTTAGATAACTAAGTCCCAACTTAATACTTATGTTCTTGCATATAAATTATTCTTCCAGCCCGACTTCACACGGGTGGAGTGAGATTTAAAAAAAAAACCATGTGTTTGTTTTTATTATATTCGGGAAGTTCTGAAGTGACCAAGGGAAATCAGAATTCATTTTTATATTATACTAACTGTCCCCGCGACTTTGTCCGCGTGTTATAGTTTCGACGGCTTTTCATGTTTTGCGCGGAGCCCTAATTCTAAAGCAATATTAGGTAGGTGTAATATTACCTCAGCCCATAACCTTAGCTATCTGCTAGTAAAATCGGTCTGGTAGTTCCAGAGATTAGCGCGTTTACGTGGCACTTGATCATTATTTTAAAGCTACGATATCTCCTATGATTGAAATCAAATTCTGTAAAGGGCAATTTTCTTCAAAATTAAATATTTGTTATGAATAACGTATTAATTTAGATAAGGATTAATACCATGTTTATAAAAACGCCCTCGCAATTATTGCATTATTTTAGAACAAATATAGCCTAAAGCTTAAAGGCTATAAGTATAACATCACGCTACGACCAATAGGAGCGGAGCATTAATGAAAAATGTTACAAAAATGTATTAAATAACGTTATAAATAAGCAGATAGATTACTACTGGCGAATAAATCAATCTCGCGGGTTAGTGGCCAAAACGAAAATTAATAACTAGATCTAGGTTAAGTAGGTATAAGGGTAGGTAGTAGGTACTGAGTTAAAATTGTAAGAATTTACGGACTAATCTAGAGGCATGTGAAAAATGGCTGCTTTTTAAATGATTTTTATTTTATAATATTATTTAGCATAATATGTTAATAATGAGTATGTATGTATAATAACTATCGTGAGGAGTATTCATAATTATTTAAAACAAAACGGTTTACTCACGTATATTCTCGGGATCGCCCGACTAGTTTCAGACTCAATATGAGTCCGAAACTAGCCGCCGCGTCAGCTCATGATTAGGGACTCCTATTGAGTCTGAAACTAGTCGGGCGATCCCGAGAATATACGTGAGTAAACCGTTTTGTTTTAAATAATGAGTATGTAATTATTGATATTAGTATCTCTAGGTACCTAATTATTTAATTAATTAATAATTTATTGTACAGTCGAGTTCTTTTATATATTGGCACTGTCAAGGATTCAACATATTGGGAGCGTTGGATAGCTCAATAAATTATATAGAACATATAGGTCAAAAAGATGTCCTTATGTGAACAGTTCAATAATATAATGCTGTGCATTAGGGAATAATATGTCACCCTTTTCAAAAATATATCCAACATATTAACTTTAAAAATATCTCAGCAGGCTAATAATACAATAATTATTATTGTTATAGTATACATATAAATCTATAGTAAGTATAAAATTATATTAGTTATTTTTTTTGTTGTAATTGAGTTGCATTCCCCCGGATCGCACACATCTTCATGCAACTCTAGATGATGATAAAAATTTATATAGTTTCTATCTATTAAGTAGGTATAAACATTTAGCACATGCCTGTTTATTATTATACCTGATAAAATTAAATATTTAAAAAATTGAATGAAGTGCAAAAGCAATGTTTGAATTTCTTCATGAATCATATGTCTCATGTTATTTTACAAAATCTCATTTAAGTATAAAAATCTTGGTATTCTTAAAATATGTTACAAAATGTAGGTATTTGGGGGCATTTAACAGCTATATATTTAAATTTATAGAACACCTTTTTTGCAACTTGGTCTTTTATACATGTAGACAATGAGTCACCATGGTGTCACAATCACCACACTAGTTCAAAGATTTTTTTAATTATATACCATTTATACATATTTTACACTTATTATTGTAATAAAAAATAATTTCATATTGCTAATGTGGAAAGTAAATGCATTGTCCGTATAAAAAAATAATCAACTCAATGTTTTATGTGTTAATAATTTTAAATATTCATTCTTTAAATATTACCTACACACCTAGGTGTTCATCATAAAACATTGATGAACAAAACAAAAAGGGTGAAGACTGGTTTACAGAGAATTAAATAGCATTGGTTTAAGCCGGCCCTAGAGCCTCTAAACCTATGGTACAGAAAATTCGCAAACACTGAATATATCTTTTTGTATCTAGCATTTTACTTACCTCCCGTATAGTCATTAGAAAGAGGTCCTTATTTTCAGCGGCTATATTTACATTTTTCCTGAATAATAAAGATCTTTTATACTCAAAGATCTAACCTATCATTTAATTTGGATTTTATTGTCATTGCAATGACAATGACATCACATACCACATTGCAAAGCCACGCCCCTTCGAATAGGCATTGCTCAATCTATAGAATAGAAACAATTGACAAGAAACCAAAGAAATAATATACCCACTCACTCACACTCTACCGTGAGCAAGAAACAATATTTGCCTGATTGGCCTTGCCGCGGCCGCACCGGGTTGCATTGCACACTTGACACCATAGATAATACATCTTGACACTTGCACAATGCACATTGCACGGTGCACCACAGAGCACATATTACACCCTAACCCTTATTGCACTGTGCACAGCACAAAAGACAATTCTAGCGTTGCGCACTGCGCAGACTGGACAGATGAGACAGAAGTCAGAACATCCGCCGAGGTGAGGTGAGTGACCGGCTTGAAGTTTAAGGGTACGTCATAATTATGTCAATCTTTTGACACGTTGACACTGACAGACTGATTGACAGATTATACTGGCGGGCATACCAAGCATGCCTGAAACTATGTAACCGTTTTACTTGGGGGTTTAGGGATTAAAACCTAAAACAGTTTTAGTTTCGCAAAAAAGATAATGAATTACTTAGTACAATTTCATGCTTAGTGTCAAAGAAAATAAAGTCGAGATCTTAGAGTAAACATAGACAAGCATAATAAAATTAATTATTTTTTCTATGAGGTCAAATCTCAGAACAATGGTCGAATCTATTGTGATGATTTGAAGTATTTTATTTTATAAACATTTTCGTTCAAAAATATCTGAATATTAACGGTGTTTAGTAATTCCTAAGCAACTGGTAAATTCAAGACCTCTATAGAAAAATTTAACTAAGAATCTGCTAATCAGTTGCTAATCACCGTCGAGATTTTTATAAATAATGACATTAAATTTTATCACACTATTGAGAAATAATACAGATTATTACACAAATGAATGCTTCTCTTTTACTTACAAAACTACTAAATGTAAGCACAGTATCGCCATCTATTACCATTAAGTTACATTCAAAAGCAAATTTATATAACTGTTAGAAGTGAATCGTTCATGGATAACCTTATTGGGTCAATTGAACCGTCAATGTGTTTCAATAGTATTAGAAATATCACACAGATGTCGCTAAGTTCAATACGACGAACGACGATCAACAAGCTCAAGGTGACCTACATTAAAAGTGTCATTACTTAGACTTAGGGTTAGGTACTTATTATAAGTTTAATGTGTTAGTCTGTTTGTATGTCTGTCTAACAGAGAGACATACCACACACGTCAAACCTCTAAAACTCTTGTTTTTGTGTTGGGGGTTAAAAATATTAATAGGTTCTTATGAGGAATAGGTATGAAGGCTAAGAAATAAATTTAATTTTATGATAGGATACTTTTCGATCAACACGAGCCGCGGGCAACAGCTAGAAGCACAACACCTAGTTAACTAGGTACAAGCTAAAATAGGGGATCGGACTGGGTATGATAAGGAAATATCTATTTAGTCCACCAGATGCATAGATAAAAAAAGAAAAAAAAACTCTTATTTTTCTTTTATCAAATCAAGTTAAAGCGCTTTAAAGTTTTAGAGAAGGGGCTTCTGACGTCACGCGACATTTCCATTCACTGTATCCTCCTCATCGTTTGTTTAATTAAAGGGAAAAATTGTCTAGTTATTTTTAATAATCTATGTGACGAGTTAATAAAAAAAAATAGTCCGATCCCCTATTATATAAGCCACTAGGTAAGTAGGTAGGTAGTATGTAGGTAGTATAGTAAGTAGGTAAGGTAGGATGCATTTAAGTCAACTGTTTAAAATTTAAAATGTTTGAAATGATTTAAAATCTTGTTTAAATTTCGCTTCGTTTTTTATTCCCAATGGTGTAAAACCTTATTGTAACCCACCTTACCTTAAAACCTTATATCCGGCTGAAACTATACTGGTAAATGAAAAACCATAAAGTTGTACCGACATGTTTTGTAGGTATTTAATAAGTTTCTGTATTTTTATTATTTGTAGATCCCCGGGTCATTATGTATGTAGATATGTACCACGGTGTCTTTATAATATACCTACCTAAGTGTTGTCACAGTATTGTTTAAACTGATATAACTTTAAATTGGTACCTGTATGTAGTAGGTATAGGTACTCAATTTTTTTTTCTCTCCCACCCAACTGTGGTGGGTGTCTTTGGCTCGCACGTCTGTGCATCCGCCATATAAATTTTCAATTTTTGCATCAGCAGATTAGGAAGGAGTGGATTTTTACAGAATCAAAGGTAGGGAAACTTGTTATAGTATCAAAGAAAAGAAATTAATCGGAATTTAGAATCAGGATCAGAGAGGACTAGGTAATAAACATAATAATACTCTTCTCGTATGTATATACAAAACATTTTACAACTTGATATTATTACTAATATATATAATGAGAAATAACTAAATACAAGGAAGGGATATTAGAAACAAGAAGACATTTTATAGAGTACTCAATTTAAAAGACGGCCGCTAAATAAAAAAAAAAGCATTTAGGCAGGTAATTAAAAATAAATAATCATTATGGATTCCCATAGAGAAGACAATACTCTATAGTTATATAAACTCTATGTGAATTCCTTATTTTATTTTTCTTTATTTTTACTAATAACTTTCATAAATTAATAATTCTATAATCATTAATTTTTTAACATTCAGGCAATATATGAATCAAGATTAAATAAAAATAATTTCCAATTACTTGAATTTAGAACGAAAACATTGTGCGCATAAAATTTTGGCGCCATATTATGAAAATAGTTTTTGCTTAGTGCAGCATCTGAAGAAATTAATAAATACCTAAAAAACATATAAATTACTTTGATTTATATTTCTAAATAATTAACATTAATTCTTACATTCCCACAAAATGTTTAAGCCAGAAGAGCAACAAGTTGAAATATGTTTACTTAAATCCAATTTGGAACAAATCGAAAATGATCTAGTTGTACAAGTAAGTCCGAATATGTTTTTAAGTGAAGAAGAAGAAATGAAGAAAAAAAGTATTTTAGTGCTAATCTTAATAAAAATAGCAAATACTTATATTTAAGTATTTATGCATTGCTAATATAAAAGAAGAAGGAACCTTATACCTACTACATAGATATCTTCTTTATCCGAATTTAGCATTTCAAAAGGCACTGCAAAAAAAGAGATCATAATTTAATCCTTCTAAAAGCCATATTAGGAAATCTGTCAGATGTAGGTACAAAAACTAATAAAAAGTACGCACAAACGTATGGTCGATAATTGTCAATGTGAAAGGGGGAGTAGCGCCAATCTGGGCAGGTACGGTATGGCACACGACCAATCACGCAACAGGATACCAATAAATCGACTTCGATCGATCGATTCCGATTCTTCCGCATATTGTTTTAATCTCTGTAATCACTAGCATTACATTAAAAAACATAAATTATTTATTTACGCTTAGTAATATTAAATCATAATTTTTAACAGGTCAAAAAAGAAATTACTCCTTACCTATCCGACTATTTTGGTTTTGCGTGGATGTCGTGTCTCTACTTAGTCGGCATTATGCAAAATTAAATATTATCAAAACTAATTAGTTTATAAGATAATGTCAACACAAACTATGTACCTACCTATATGCCAAATAACAATTATGGTAAAGTACCTACTATAATACAAAAAGAAATAAATAATAGTTATGTCAAAGTAAGTTATTATATATATTATACTAGCTGACCCGTGCCCACTTCGTTGGGCATAATGTTAATAATCCTTTTTTAGTTCATATGACCTAACGATTTAAATTATTTTATGAATATTAAAAATTAAATTATCTATACTAATATTAAAAAAACTATTTTTTGTAACTTAAATATAAAAGTTCGTTCGTTTCGTTGACTTTTTTGTAGGTATTTTTAAGCTCCACATCTTTTCTCTAGAACTCAAAAATATATCTTTCATAGTTAAGGCTTTCGTAAGAATCGCTTTCATTCGACCGTTGTTTCTCCGATTCACTTTGCAAAACGGACTACCACGTAAAAGCCTTTTTATTTTTCGGCTTTTTATATAGCCTATGACACTCAGCAATAATGTGGCTTTCATTTGGTGAAGAAATTTTTAAAATCGGTTCAGTAGATCCCGAGATTATCCCTTACAATTTGACAAACACACAAACTTTACTTCTTTATAATATTAATAGTAATAATAGTATATAGTATAGACTAGCTGTCCCGGCAAACGTTGTTTTGCCCTATAAATTAAAAATACCTACCCTACCCTACCTACCCTACCCTACCTAACCTACCCTACCTACCCTACCCTACCTACCCTACCCTACCTACCCTACCCTACCTACCCTACCCTACCTACCCTACCCTACCTACCCTATCCTACCTACCCTACCCTACCTACCCTACCCTACCTACCCTACCCTACCCTACCTACCCTACCCTACCTACCCTACCCTACCTACCCTACCCACCTACCCTACCCTAACTACCCTACCCTACCTACCCTACCCTACCTACCCTACCCTACCTACCCTACCCTACCTACCCTACCCTACCTACCCTACCCTACCTACCCTATCCTACCTACCCTACCCTACCTACCCTACCCTACCTACCCTACCCTACCCTACCTACCCTACCCTACCTACCCTACCCTACCTACCCTACCCTACCTACCCTACCCACCTACCCTACCCTACCTACCCTACCCTATTTTTTATTGTAAGTCATCAAAAAATAAAAAAAAAATTTACCAAAAAAAAATAAAGTTTTTAATTAACAAATAAAATATAAGGGTTGATCGTAGAGGGATGAAAATTTAGGATTGTATGTATTTTTGTATGCTGTGTCATAAAAAAATAAAAACAAAAAATTTTGCCTAAAAAATTAAAAAAAAAAATTAGGGGTGGACTACCCTTAACATTTAGGGGGATGAAAAATAGATGTTGGCCGATTCTCATAGATACCGGATAAGCACAAAAAATTTCATCAAAATCGGTCAAGCCGTTTCGGAGGAGTTCAAGTTCGAACACCGTGACACGAGAATTTTATATATTAGACTAGCTGTCCCGGCAAACGTTGTTTTGCCCTATAAATTAAAAATATACTATACCTACCCTACCCTACCTACCCTACCCTACCTACCCTACCCTACCTACCCTACCCTACCTACCCTACCCTACCTACCCTACCCTACCTACCCTACCCTACCTACCCTACCCTACCTACCCTACCCTACCTACCCTACCCTACCTACCCTACCCTACCTACCCTACCCTACCTACCCTACCCTACCTACCCTACCCTACCTACCCTACCCTACCCTACCTACCCTACCCTACCTACCCTACCCTACCTACCCTACCCTACTTTTTATTGTAAGTCATCAAAAAATAAAATAAAAAAATTACCAAAAAAAAATTAAAGTTTTTAATTAACAAATAAAATATAAGGGTTGATCGTAGAGGGATGAAAATTTAGGGTTGTATGTATTTTTGTATGCTGTGTCATAAAAAAATAAAAACAAAAAATTTTGCCTAAAAAATTAAAAAAAAAAATTAGGGGTGGACTACCCTTAACATTTAGGGGGATGAAAAATAGATGTTGGCCGATTCTCATAGATACCGGATAAGCACAAAAAATTTCATCAAAATCGGTCAAGCCGTTTCGGAGGAGTTCAAGTTCGAACACCGTGACACGAGAATTTTATATATTAGATTAGGAAAAGGGAAAAGAAGCGCCATCCACATTTTTTTGCCAACTTGTGTGGCGAATACTGTACTTACCTATAAGATTGCACATTTGAAATGTATTAAGAAGTAAGTAAGTACCTACTAACTAGCCTTTGATACCTAATGGATGTGATTTTTTACTTTATAATTTCAGCGTTCAGCGTTGCCGGCATTGGACGCTGAGAATGAGCAGAAATATCGGGAGACTATGACCGCTTTGCGAGTTACCCGTTCATTGAACACCGAAATTGAACGTCTAAAGCTTGAAAATGGTTTGTTAAGTAGCTATAAACATTTACACATGCGTTTCCACTGAAGCGGAGTTGGTTGGAGTGGAGCGGTGAAGAGCAGTGAAAAGTGCCAAGTACCTATTAAAAGAGATTTCGAGCACTGTGATTGACCAATTCCGCTCCTCTTGACTCTGCCCAACTCCGCGTCAGTGGAAATTTACTCTTACTGATAAATTACTTCCTTTAAGCTAGCTAGATTCAAAATTGTAGTATTAATAAATAACAACACAAATTGCATGAAAGTTCTATCTCATAAAATAGAAAACTACAGTTTTTGGGCCTGACTGGCGTCGATAGAACTGCAGTGCGCGTTCATATGTACTTTCGTAATAGTTGTAGACTTAGGTTAATATTGGTAGAAGTTTTCTTTATGTTGTGGATATTGCGTAACTTTTTCTACGTAGCTTTTAACCAAACTACTCATGTTGTGGTTGGCTTTATGTTTTAACAGATGCCGTCTGAATCTTATGATTACTAAATTAGTTTTTCTTATTTATTAAATAACTGTAATTCATTTAGTAAAAAGTTGATTGGTAGTCTAGTCTAGTTTTAGTACCTAGGTAGGTAGGTACCTTATGGAAAATTTGGGCAATAATACGAAAGTTTAAGTTTTCAATTATTAATTGATTGGTTGGTTCCAATGCTAGGAGTTGATTTGAGTAAGGTAACTTTTTTATCGTTGTTCCAGTCCGATTAACTGCAAAACGCATGCAGTTAACCCGTCAAAGTGATGACATAACTAAAAATGTAGCGCGAGCTCGCGAGAACCACGCCGAATTGACTAAGTCTATGAAGCAAGAAACACTGGATACGGAGCTCCTCATGTAAGTTGAGTCATTGATCGTCATATCTTACCTATAATACTTAAAGTCTCCTTCCTTTTTTGTTATCGACTTGAAGGAAAAGCGACACAAGAAAACCTAAACCAGTCTTTCCTATATTTTCTTAAATGGTTTGCTTTTTTCAATACACCAATTCCACTAATCCCTTTAGCAGTCATGTCAGAAAACACAAAGTAGGTAGGTACCTAGGTATTCATCTGTCGGTCAAATAATTCAGGAATATTAGGAAGGTACCAAGTCAATCTACTTAGACTTGTACGGATATTAGATATTATTATTACTTACAATACGATGGGCTTGTTGGTCCGCTAGCATTCGGATTTGTCTTAAATATCCGATGGCACACGAACGCATAGGTACGTCTCCTTTTGTAGAGATAAATGAACCCTCTCCATAAAACCTTGTGGCATTCTATGAATCTATTCTATATAGGTAATCTACCTAGTAGGTTTTTTTCTAGCCCCCGACGGGTTTTTTTTGCTTTTTTTTTTCTTTGCTTCATCATCATCATCATTTCAGCCATTAGACGCCCACTGCTGGGCATAGGCCTTTTCTTTGCTTACTTGCCCCTTTTAGGCGAAAGGTATGTAGGTACTACCTATTACATTTTTATTTAATCTTTTCATGTTGTACTTGCACATGGGGCGTGGGTTTTTTAATTTTAAGACTTGTTTGCGTCTTAGAGCCGTAAAAAAACAGTACTTAGAAAAAGGATTAAATGAATTTATAAAAGCCCCGACTAAAGCGGGACAAGTACAAACTCCATCGAGAATAGGAATAGAAGATTTGAATCAGCAGGGTGTCGAATTAAACTCAGTAGCGAATAGGTACCTATGGGCTTGGAAACGACTTAAATGTGAATGGCTTGGTGCCGAATTGAAGTCGGTGTTGTATACCTATTTGTCTAAAGTGCCTATAAGATTTAAGGGTTGCCCTCGATTTTTGTAATTGTTACCAATTCACGATTCGCTAGAGAAATCGTGAATTGTTAACAATGGGACTACCTCAGGAGAACCTAGGTATTCACTATCGAATAAAAAATGAATTAATAAAATCGGTTTTACAATATTCTGCTCCATTTTGGAAATCCGTTAAAAATAAATTGCAAGGTGTAAGACGAAGCTGATTTAGTGATTTATTTGTTGTTTTGCAAGGTACTATTTGAAAAGATATTATCATTTCATTTAAAAATATTTAATGTATTACCTACATTATAATACAAACTATGTCGAGTTGAGAAAACGGCAGATTATTTTCATATTGAACTAGTTACAAGCAAGATCAAGGGAGCTATGCCATCAGGACGTCACTTTCGTAATTTTCCATACTAATCCGGGGCTGCCCCGTACAAGTCGTCGTTTTGCGAAACAGAGTTAGAACATCGTCATCTATTAACTTTAAAAGCTTTTTGATGTTATTTTGCAGTTCTTCAGTTTAATACAAATATTTAAACATTTGTTATAAATAAATAATTCGATAGTAGTCAAATAACCTAGTGTCAGGACAAGGTTTGTTTGAACGATTAAAGATTTGAAGTGATTAACGATTTCCAGAGAAAATGTGCGGATTTGCCGCACATTTTCTCTGGAAATCTTTAATCACAATAACTATATTTATTAACTACATGGCAGCGAATCTTCATCTTTTTTCTAAGTACATTTGTTCTTCAAGGATCTTATATCTAAGGGTAGGTAGTGACAGATATTTATTTTCATTGTAGAAATATATTTATCGCACACGAATATTTAACATAAATAATGCTATTACCTACCTACTTGTAGTTAAACGAACCTCGAAGAATATTATGTCGTCTCTTCGGCTCTTTATCGGTCGAGCATGGATCAATCTATATCAATGAGTATGTAAATAATAATTCATCCATGTTTACGTAAACACATTTGTACACAATAACGTCCTTTACATTTGTCGTACACAAAACTTACAGTAGACTAGTCTCGAAAGGCTCTCAAAACTTAGTCCGGAAAAGGGTTCTACATTATAGGGCTGTCAATAATATAAGTTATTAATAGTGTTTTACACATCTCAAGGGGCCACATTTTTACTTTATTTTTTTATTAAAAATACAGTCGAACCGAGTGTTGAACCTACCCTTATACTCATTTATTTAAATTTCAGCCGTCAATATGAAGACTCTTTACAAGAAATAGCAGATCGTTTTAGGACAAGTCATAAATATTATGTATGTATCTTTGAACAAGTTGTATTAGTAAAAAACATAAAAAATCTGACTGTCCTGTTAGAAAATATTAAGATCAGCTAAGGCAAGGCTTATTTATGTTTATTATAATAATTATTTATTTTAGCATTCTCATTTCTAATAAAAATTATTTATTATTCATTTATTGCATATATTTTGTAAGCTATGTATACAAGCCTTTATTTTGATTCCTTACTCGATAGGATTAGATAAAAAAAAATCGATAACTTTAAATCTACCAAAATTTCGGCATTTTTAGTTTTCTTTTATACACCTAACTAAGGACACTTGGGTTTTTAAGACTAATCAAACCTTTTCTCAAAATTCATCTAGCCTTTTGCAATTAATTTCGTAATTTAAAAACATAGGATACATATAAAGAAATATACAACATACATGATACGCGCAAAAACATAACTTTTCTTTGACAGTCAGGTAAAAAAAAGTTGTCATTTTTTATGAGTAGAAATTTAATAATTGTTATTTCACATCCGATTACATTTAATTAGAATGAAGAAGAAGTTAATGCGGAAACTGAAAAAGTTAACACTACAATTTTGAAACTAGAAGAAGAATTAGAAAAGCGTCAATGTATGGTTGATGAATTTAAACAGCATATAAACCAGCTTCAACCAGATTTGCCAGAGGATCTGCTTATAATAATGTCAGTAAGCAATACCATTTTTTTTTACTTTATAATTTAATATAGCGTATTGGCGTATAAGACATTTAGAAACACTCGAGTCTTTTATTGTTCGCCCAAAATCTTTGTAGGTACGTAGGTATATTGCCATTTTCTGTATCTACAATAAGGTCGGAATCGGAATTCACAATAGCTTGCTCATTTTCCGGTACCCTTAGCTTTTACTGTTTGTCATAGTGTTTTTGCGGATTTCTTGTATCTCATTCAGTAAAAAAGAAATATATCTTATTAAACATATAGGTACCAACATCAATTAAGGTGCACTTTTCATTAGTCATTTTTTTAAGGAGGATATTTAAATATTTCAGGGGCAAAATGGAATTAGACAAAAAAGTCAAGGATCTTACCGACAAATATGAACTATTAGTGGAACAACGAAATAAACTTTCTTCTGAATCAAAGTGACCTGTTGGTGAAACAAAATGTTTTTTCAATTTTCATGCATAGTCATAATTCGTATCGAATTCTACAAACAATGCATTTTATTTAAAAATTCAAGGAGCACTACGTTACCTATCTACTAAATAAATGTTTAAAAAAAACAAACCTTAGATTATTTCGCCTCATTAAGTATCCTTTTTATAAGTTTTCCTCTTTTTAACTGCAATCTCTGGTATAATTGTAGTTTATGTTATCTTCGTAGCTAATGTTAATAATATTATAAGAAAGGCTACCCTTTTGTTAGGAAGGTTATCTAGAAGTACCTTTCTAATCTTTTGTGTAAACGATGTTATTATACAGCATGCAACCAAAACCTAGTCCGATCCTTATGAATATTATTCGGCATCGTACAGCGTACAAATATACCTACGTAACTATTAAATGGATTTGAGATTATTATTTTTCCCCAGTGGATATAATTAGATTAAAATAAAACTGATCAAAGGCAACACTGATGGACCTTTGTCGAGCCATACATGTTGACGAGCCTACAGGTTATTTTTAGTTTTTATGTAGTCTTTCAAAAAGTGCTACTTAGTAGCCTAATTTATATAGAAATAAATGAATTTTGATTTTGATTTGATTTTGAGTTTTGTCTTAAAGAAGCCGCCTGGCTGTTGAACCAGGAATACGTCATTGGATCGGACAGGGTTTTTGTAACATACTGTATAGGTACCAGTATAATATGGGATCCCATATTATACTGGTACCTATTTCGCCTATTTTTTTTTGTCCTATTTTAATTTGGCATAACGAGTTAGGCATATTGGTATTTGGCATAACAATATTTTGACATAATTGTTGTTTGGCATACTATTTCAGAAGGCATATTTATAGTTTAGGCTATTGTTTTTTGCCCTAATTTCGATTTGCATAAAGTTGTTAGGCATATTGTTTATTCGTCTAATAGTTACAATCATATTAGGCATAAAGATCAAAAGGTGTAATGAATACATACTTTAGTTAATCACACGTATTTATTCCTGATTTATAAGCAAAACATTTGTTTAGGTTGGTAGGTATTTTTTTTCGTGACCCCTAGAAACGACTTTGCCAACCCCAACACATTTGGTTAGGTTGGTAGGTATTTTTTTTGTGACCCTTAGAAACGACTTTGCCAACTCCGACATATTTGTTTAGGTTGGTAGGTATTTTTTTTGTGACCTTACCCTTAGCACGTAGTAAGCGCCTAGTATGATTTCATAGCAAAGTTTTGAAAACTATGTTAGATAAAAGTTATGCTTAAATATCATTATGCGTAAGGATATTTAGGCTTTAGAATATTATGCATAACATTGTTATGCTTAAAGTAAGTATGCCTTAAAAATTATGCCTATAAAGTTATGCCAAAGTGATATTGTGCGTAACTATTATTAGGATAAATCAAATTATGCCATGTTAAATTATGACATAAAATTTTATGCTTAAAAATAGGGAACCGTATAATATAGATCTAGGTATTGATATTGTATTGTACATGTCTCGATTTTCATATCATTTTTTTTTTTTACCTTAGACATTAATATGAACTTTGGACTGGACAAACCAATCTAAAGACGATTTTATAAAAAAAAACATGTTAAAAAGGAAAATAGCTTTTCGCGCGATGCGAGTTTTTTTAGCTTTATAAAAAGCGACTCCCGGATGAAGGAATTTAATTCTTGTACTGCGGAAGGTTTCATAAACGTTCAAATCACATGCACAAAGAACCACAGACTTAGAATGCTTGTCCTATGCAGGGATCGAACCCGCAGCACGTCCCGCACAGTGGTAATTGCCGTGGTGACCACTTTATCACTATACCACTCGACTATCCGTGCAGTGAATACCAGGATAATGGTTATTGTGATCCTTAAATGTAAATTGTTTAATGAGACTGGTCAGGCGTATTTATCACATTGCAAATTTATATAGCAAAATATTTACTAGTTACAAATTTGTCTAATTCCTTTTGCGTATAACTAGGTCTATTTATTGAATGGGAAAGATCTCGTGGGTATGTACTTATTTCGGAATATCAATATTAACTGTGATATTCCAATACAGTTGAATAGGCCGCAAGGAATCGACGGCACACAACCTTATAGGTACAACCTATTATCACACAAAGTGCAGTGGCTGGTAGCTCGTGGCAGCACTCCCAGTTTCTTTGTTGGCTCCAGTCCAGTTGTTAGCAGACGTCTCCCATTTCAACAGACGCCGGGGCCGAGTCTTTCACAAGTTTTGAGACATGTCGTGTGAACTGGATACAATGTCTTTGTCCACTACTCAAGATATTATGTTAGTTACTTTACAATAGTTTGAGAAATGAAAGAAAACAACATTTTTATAAATAGGCATTTTATTTAAAAAGGTCTATCAGTTCAAGTATTTGTTTAAAATTAATAATATAAGGTTGAAATAAGGTTTGAAGCATTTTAAATAAGACACTTTATGAAACTAAATTGAAAATCGGTAAGTATTGCTAAAGTGTTAACTTTAAAACATAAAAGATACTATAATTATTAAAATTTATTAAGAAAGATTTGAAGATTGTAAATATTTGTTTAAAATTTTAATGACATTACGTATGGTTTTATTAAAAATTCTTTCTAAGGAGCACGTTTCATTATTTATTCACATTTATGTGAATAATTAATAAAATCTGCAGACATTTTATTCATCGTGAATCTATATTTAATCATGATTTCGTTAGACATAATTTAACTGACAGTCTTCGCTGCAGGCAGTGATGGTGTGTGCTTGTTGTGTTTGTGACTCCTCGCGTTTTGGATACCTTGTGATACAGCCCCAACTACGGCTGCCCCTTGGAAAAATTTGCCCTGAAAACCATCAAATATTAATTTGGGAACTGTAGACAGACGTTACTAAATTCATTATCCTGGTTATACCTAATAGCTGAACTACCTACTTACTTTAGTCGTGTGTACGTCGTGGCCAAATAGTAAAAATGATTTATTCGTAATGTGGCTGGTACCGTTTTTATGAAATAAAAGTAGCTACATTTGATCGGTTAAGGCTCGATTGATTGGCGCCCCGCATTGCAGGGCTTTTTTTTGGGGTCTGAAGTAACCTAACACGCTTATTTTCTTGCTTCGCTTGCTCCTCTACCCCCATTATACCTACCCTTTGAACCTAACCTATCTTTGTCGAGGTGCCCCAAATATAAATATTTTTCTCTTTATTTAAAAAAAGTTCTCTCACATACATCGATGTATGACACTAGCAAATTTCCAACAGCAAATAAGTTTGTAATCGATGGCCCAAATGGTATATATTTTTATCACGGAAATGAGAATATACCTTGTTTTCAATTAAAACTCTTCACCCGCAGTTTTCGTCATACTTATTTTGAAGTCATTTAGTAGTACACACACCCTACTTATTTTAATTGTTGTATAACCTAAAAATCAAATTCTTTTTTCAAAGTTCCTAGAATTTGTTTTATTTGAGTAATTTCGATCACTGGATAATTTAAAAGTTTTAAATAGCTTTAAATTTGAAAGTTTACCATAAAATAATACTAATTAAAACTTAAAAAAAAAAACAACCATGTCAGTGCCTCTAACGGTGGATAATGAAACTGTATAACGATACGATCACGTTTGGCCAAATCATAAAATGTGGCCGTGCATCTAGCCGCTTTTGTATATGTATATTAATTGTAAACTGCCATTAGTCAAACTAACTCTAAACAATTTTATTAATATTTACTCATAGCGTATGATTCACACACTTAACTAGTACATTCAAATTCCTATAGTACCATATAGTACCAGTACAAGTGAGGAGAATATTTTTCCTTATTTGTCCTTATGATTTATTGACAAGGAGATGGAATTAATAAAATGACACCAATAATTCTTTAAATATACCTTTAAGTCTACATAAACCTCAATCGTGTAACAATATTATTTTTCATATTTTAGCCGTATGGAAAAAAAACCGGACAAGTGCGTGTCTGACTAACGCACCGAGGGTTCCGTAAACGTTTTGCTGATCGTCACGGTTAATGTTCCAAAAACAAACTTAACTGTGCAGTTGACAAAATGCTCTCTCATACATCGATGTATGACACTATCAAATTTATAATATAAGTTTGTGAGCAAAAACGTGTTTTTTATGTTATGAAACTACAAATTTACTAACTTAGGGTTTTCCCTTTACTTGTGTGACGTTAGGTCGCAAGTTTTCTCGGCAAAGTCTGGGCAACATAAATAGCTATATTTTTTAGTTATGTTTACATAGAAGCTTGATTTTTTTTGCATCAATAGTTCCTAGACCTGAATATTTGATATTTATTTTAAAAATGATACCACTACGCGTTCCTGAGAAAATTATGACAAACAGATAGACAGCGTGACGGACAACAACTATAAGGTTTCCTTTTTTTGAGGTACGAAACCCTAATAATTTGTCATGTTTAAAGAAAAAAAAAATATAGATATATTTAGGCAATAACAATATACGTACCAAGCCATTTTTAAACTTTTCTGTCCAAGGCTTTGCTGTGGTAGTTGTAATGGAACTGGGTAATAAACCGGCCAGTGGTGTCGTACTAGATGTAGCGCACGTCACCACACATACGTGCGAACACAACGCTACAGTTAATAAGATTATAAATGCAACCTTCATCTTGATCGTGTCTCCACTGCGAATCACTTGAAGCAATTGAGTCAAACAATAATTTACCTAAGCTTTATATAATCCCAAGAAAACAGGAAAAATTGTAAATAAAAACTACGTTTTGCAAACAAACTTGTTTTCTTTGGTTTCTAACTTAAGGAAATGTTAGTATAAAATGTGGCTTACTAAAAGTGCGTAATAAGTAATAACCCACTTGATTACTCTTGTGACACATAAAATACCTAATAAAATAATAATAATTGATTTAATACAATACCTTAGCTACAGTACTATCAATGCATGGTTTTACCAAGTTTTTATAGGTAGTATGAGAATTACGAAGCGTGTTTTAAGTGTTTAATTGGTTTACAAAGTTATTTCATTACCTATCTCATTACATTCCACTAGATTAATGTCAATATTGGAATATTGATGTGACAGGAAAAGATTAAACATGGTGAAAATCAGGTAGATCGAACTTCGAAAGACAGAGGACTTTAAGTAGGTAATCACTTGAAGTCTAACATTGGATTTTGGATTTCACTGGACTTCTGTGGGATCCAATGTTCGATTTAACCCTCGAAATTTCGAAATTTTATTGAATTTTTAAAAAACCTGATGTACTTTGAACCTTATAAACGTTTTTATTAGATACCTACTTATAATGGTATTAGAACGATTTAAAATGTCTTATTGTACGTTAATAGATAAAAAATATGTAGTAAACGTATATTGTGTCAAAAGGTCTCCT
Source organism: Diachrysia chrysitis (assembly GCA_932294365.1). Lineage (NCBI taxonomy): Eukaryota > Metazoa > Arthropoda > Insecta > Lepidoptera > Noctuidae > Diachrysia > Diachrysia chrysitis. The sequence continues at coordinate 7,226,192 of OW028651.1, read as the reverse complement.
TTTATATAATATATCCAGGAGAATTATTAGAATAAAAAATAACTTACACTTGGACTATATCGACTATCTTACAGCTATTCGATACTTGCCAGTATAGAATAAAATGTAGAGTTAAAAAAACCCTATCCAACGACATAATATAGTTTAACCTAAGTGCTCGTTAGACCAAAGTGCCGGTCTGCCTATATTAATGTAATTGTTAGCATTTTTTATGTAACTAATATATATATGTAACTGGGATTTAAACCTGGGATCCAACGAAAATAAATGTATGTAGGTTTTTATAGGTTTTTATTTGCATAATAAAATATTATAAAACTAATCACCTAAAAAAATAATCGTAAATGATACGTGATTATACCTTTATAACTGTATATTTGCTCAGGCACAAATATTTTACACAACATGCAACACAAATGATAATTGTGCTTAAAAATACTTTTAAGCACAAATGATAATTGTGCTTAAAAATACTTTTAAGAGGTATGTTATATTAATTGACAATATTTGGCACATAGTGTTTTAAATAAAAAAATACTTGATAATTTAAAGTTGTCTGTAAGTAGGTACATATCTACTATAACATGTACCTACTTTCAGAAACTAGATTTGTGCTGCTGTAGACAGAGATAACTTAGTAGTAGAGGTAGAAGATATTATTGTTAAGTAAACAAAATGCTAAAACAATTATTGTATCTTGTGATACTTATTATTGCAAAAATATTATCAGTAATGTATACCAAGCGATTTATTTGTAAATAAATGCATAGTATGTAGATTGTTAATATTGATGTGTATCCTCTTGACTGACAGAAAAACAAGAGTTCACAGTCATTAGCTTGTTCCTTTATCAATGGCAAATTTTATTTAACTTCTGGCAGTTTGGCACATGTCCAACAAAGTCCAAACAACGGCTAAGAACATGATTCGTTGTCAGTGCTGTAAAATGCACATTTTTTTAATTTTTAACTAACTTATCATCAACAATACCTACAAATAAATAAAATTAACATGTCTGTAATGCTAAATGTTATATTTTTAATGCCTCTTCTTGTGTTTTGGCTTGAAGAAGCTGTATACGTCGTGCGCGGTGCTTGCTATGTTAATAGCACGAAGACCCTTGCCCTGAGAAAGATATAGAATAGTTTTTCTTAAATGTAGATAAATATAAATTAGAGAGGATTACATATTTTATCCTTCAACGATAAAAAAAAAACTGAATGTATTAAAACTACTAGTATTTCTTACAGTTCAGTAGGTCTCTTTAAGAATGACGCCATAAAAACTCATTGGAAAACATACTTATTTAGCTTATGACATTATTTTGGCATAGGATATAACCGCGAAAATATTTCTTATAAACGTGGTTAATAAAAAATCAAAGCATTTTGATTTTAATAAAGAATTTAACAAAAACTGATAACATAATATTAGCAGCAAAAACAAGAAACTTATATGAAGGTAATGATATTTTTACTTACAACTGCTCTTCCCGCCTTCTGAATAGCTTTGACTGGTATTTTGCCGGGAGCGGCTTCAGAGGGTATCAAAAGTGCAACCATGACCATCAATATAACAAAAACTTTTGTGAACTTCATTGTTTTAAAAAACACTAAATTAAAATGCACGTAAACTGAGTCCAGTTAGCACCACTGTACTTTTGTGTGAGTAGTGTCGTAAATAATATTGAACCAAGTTTTTATATGCAAAGATAACCACATGTATCGGGACTTTACAGTTTCCAAGACGGGTCGTGCTGTGTTATCATCAAATATAACTTTCAGGGTATGTACCCACAGAACGCATGTGTGCTAATTTCTCTGAAATGCGCATCTTTGTAAAGATTGCGTCAATAACGCGATAAGTACAAATACTCTGATAACAGTCTCGTCTCGTTGATTAAACGAGTTACCGCTATTGCTAAATGTTTATTGACCTTTTTAAGAATTAATATACATTTTCCTGGGAAACTCCTCAACTACTTTCTCTACCATTAGAAAGGCGGAGAAGTGTCTGACTTATACCCGTTTGAACGTGTTATTTTTTATCTCCTTTTCATATAGTAAGGGCTAGACTTGAACGCAATGTGGGGCTTCGCGTTTTAAAATTCGCTAGATCCGCTAGTCTCGCATACGGTCAGTCTGTCAACTTCCATCAATCACGAACCAGTAGCTTATCTCTCATTGGTGGAAATTGTTCGATAGACCACATGCCAGATTAGCGAACCTAGCGGATTTTTTAAATCGCAAACCTTCGCGAACATCTTTATTGTAATTTACTGCTGTCTTAGGACGAAATAAATCCAAGTTGTTGTAATAAAATACTTTGTTTGTGTTATGTGAATAATTTTATTTAAACATTGATAAATCACTGTACCCAGACCTTTCGGTGGTCTGTGATTGTACCTAATATCTATCTATAACAAAAGTGTAGTTAGTACATTATCATAACTAATGGTTAACCTAATAGGCGAACTATCCTTGCTTTCCATGGTTCTTGACTCCTTTGTACAGCTCGTGAGCGGTCGCTACAGCGCTTGCAGCACTTACCACTTTTTTCTGAAATAAAACAATTTATTATTATAAGTAATTACACTTATTTCGGGTAATTTGATTTAATATGTATAAGTAGTCAATAACAGCCTGTTATTGACTCAATGTAGCGTAACAGTTACTTCTTAAACAGAGAAGAAAAGAGAATTCATTATTGACACTTTCTGTTAGTGTTTTTTTTCTGGTTCAACGTACTTTGCATTTTTAAATAGCTTTAAAGATTTAACTAGATGAATAGCATAAAGGAAAAGTACTCACAAGAGCTTTGCCTGTATTCTTGAGAGCCTTAACATCTACTTTGGCAGGACTAGGCGCGGCGTCTCCGGAACCAAGGAACAAAGCAAGCACCGCCATCAGCATCACTAACATGGATGTTAGCCTCATTGTTACTGTTGGTCACTACTGCACAAAATATCTGAGGACTTAGGGACTGGTGGGTGCTCTGCCGACTGTGCCAACACTATACAAACACCGGTATATAAATGGTTCCAAGACTCAATTTACATGTGAACCTGTTTTAATTGCAAAGGAGCTGTATCCACTTTAAAAAAAAGTGCATAAGGATAATGTTAAATGCAACTCTGTCTAGTGTTCCGTACCTATTATTGTTGTAGTGTTGTTTTCGCGCGAACAATTTGAAAATGAACTGATATTTGTAGAACCGACTGAAGATGAAGGATGTTTTCGGCGAACTGTAATTTGTGGAACAGAAATAAATCGTAGGGTGCGATGATGGAGCTTAGTATCGGTGGAAGGTTCTTCGGGATTCAATTCCTTTGGCATTATATAACCCAACGTACTGATTGTCAGCATTGCGATATACCATTACTATTAGATAATTATAGTATGTACTCATTAAAAATATAATAAAATCTAACTAACATAATCTGAAACCGGATTTTTATCATCGTACAAACCACTTGACACGCACTCATTAATTATTCATTACAGCAAATAACTAACAATATTAATGGCAGTTAATTGTTGTTAATCTACCAACAATATACATGTGTGCATTAGAATGATGCCACATTCTATCCAAAATTTTATCGATTTACTAGATGTTTCGGTGGTGAATTGCGAGGGGGTAATCGGAGATATGAAAGCGAATGTTGTCATTTATCTTGAAAACGGTTCGACCGACTTAATTGTGGTTTTCTGTAAATAGTAGGTGATTTCTCGGCGATCGTTTTTAGATAAGTGTCATAGTGCAATTTCACTAGAGGGCGCCATGTAAAAATATTTAGGGGTGGACACCACTTACACTCGGTGAAGGAATACAACATTAAGCACTCGCTAGCACGATAATTTCTTGAGCCGCAAGTGAGCAATCATGGTGATAAACGAATGCTCTTTCATTGCCAATGATAAGTAGCCTTGACCTAGCCGTGAGACAGTTACATTCCGATATTATATTAGATAATTACATTAGTACATTATTGTTTTTAATGTGTAAGGGGGACATAATCGCTAACTGATATACAAACATTTATTATATAATATACACGAATAAGATAACCCTTAAACTTAAAATGTACACAAATGCAAGTAAGTAATTGATCTCAAATGAAGTTTTTTAGTCATGGTCTATGGAACCACCAATTAAACAACGTACTATAAGTAAATTTTACGCTTTCTAGTAGGTAATTTACCTACTCACATTTAAGACTTATATTAGAATAATACCTAATAGAAACAAATGAAGCTGGTCAGCTGGTGTATTTATAATTGCTGTCTTTTGTGTATAATTTCTTGAAATACAAAACTCGTTAACGGTGGCTGTTGAACTTATAGCACCAACCAACTTTCTTCGCAAGGACACGATTTTTATTAATTAAGCTTTTTAATAAAGTTTTGATATTAGACACTGATATATATACCTACTATTTAAACAAATAAAATGAAATTATGCTAAAAAGTGCATTGAAGTTGACCTTGGGTTGTGGTACGTTGTGTCCCACGCAGACGGGCGCGGCGAGTGTCACCAACGACATCAACAGCAGCGCGGTCAGCCTCTTGGTAACTCTTGTGGTCTCTGCGGCACGCGGAAAAGAGTTCAGCTCTACGCTGAACACACCGTCACAATCCTACGGCGACGACACCATATAAATGTATCTGCCTGACGAAACTTGAAATGACTTAAAATGCTTTGATGCCAACCGATACTAATATTAATGGTCCTTAAACCTAAATTAAAGGTGCATGTTAAAATAGGATAAAGTTAACCTATTACGATGTTGTATTTTCCAATAACATAAATTGAGGTTTGAACTTTGTGAAACGAATTTTTTCTACCAAATAATTCTATTAATACAAATGCGGATAAAAAATGAAGAACTTATCTAACTAAATATATCCGCTATTGTCTAATTAACTTAGAAAACTGTTATCTTGTCTTTGCATAAAATGTATCCTTCTGATGAAAATATCAAAAAGATGACCATATATGTTTCTTTCTACCGGTCAAAGCTTGGTCGACGACGACGACTTTTTTTGAGGTCTTAAGTAACTTAACATGAAACAGATAATGGGGGCTTTATTCACTCGATTTGCTCGCTTATTAGCCCCCAGTATTCCCTTCGAAACTAACATGTCCGTGTCGGGGTGCTCTAAATCGGGGTGCCTCAAATACTTAGTATATCTATACATGAAATAAGACATTTGAATTCTTATCAATTGTTGTTAGTATAATTTAATAGTTAGGTTATAACCTATTTAATTATACTAACAGTTTTTGTTAATTTGATTATGCAGCACTACTTTCTGCGATAATTGGAACTAAAACTTAAAAGTGGCGTATTGACGATGCGCGCAGTTGAATTCGGGCTTTACGTTAAGCCGCTTTCACGAACGCGAAGTGGTGATTCAAATTCTTATAATATCGGCGTTTTCTACGATATGACTTCGACATAACGAGGATCAATCATTGATCAAAACGCTTTTATTGAAGATAACAGATTTCAAGTAGAATTTATTGTACACGTATTAGACTTTGAGTTTAGTGATGTAGGTAGGTACATTGTGAAACCAGTGTAAACATTAGTATCCCGCTCTATATACTAATCTGCTGATTTTCTTTGGTAAATTACAAGAATGATTTTATATTATATTTTTCATGTACTTAGAGGAAAAGAATCCTCCGTCCTTTAATAAACAAAGTAAAATGTCAAACAGTTAAACGTGACGCTTGAGGAAGATGATAAGTATAACTTTTATGCAGTTAGTTTGCAGACAATATTGGCAAAAATTCATGAAATTCCTCATCTTGTTAATCCCATTACGTCAATCTAAACATAAGGTAAATAGTTTAATATTATTTGGTTGGATATATAAGGCGCTGTCGCCGTGGGGTAGTCACAGTAAACAGCATATTGCTGAACTGCTCGCAGAGACCACAAGAGCTGAGAAGCTCAGAAGTTACCATGAGGCTGACAGCGCTGCTGATGATGTTGATGGCGGTGCTCGCCATGCTCGTGGGCGCGGGACACGCCGCGCCACAACCCAAAGTCAACTTCAAGGCAATCAAAAAAACAGGGAAAGTAATTGTAAGTATTATTCCAGCCTAATTAATTATATTTTAATTTTATCAATTTGAGTGTTCATTGTATATTATAGGTAATTACATTAATATCTATTAGAATTCACTATATATATTGTAGCTACATTAAGCCATTTGTATTAATAAAAAATGTTTCTTTTTAGAAAAAAGTAGTTGGTGCTGTCAGTGCTGCGGCCACTGCTCACGAGCTGTACCAAGGAATCAAGAACCGCGGACAGCAAGGATAAACGTAGATTAATCCAATGTTAATTCATTTTGTACCTTTTTGTTATGATCGAATAAAAATAAATTACAAGAAACAAACCCTTTATTACACCTCTACATAATAATAGGCAGGTAGGTATGTAAAACGGTTTATTACGAGTATTTATCAAAAAAATTAAAAAACGAGCTGACTGCGAGCTTTCAACAATAACTTTCAACAATTAAGAAAATTAATCGTTTTATAAAATGTGCATTATTTCGATCACGTACGCTTTCAAAATTTTGCGACAATGATTCTGCCATTCTTCTTTCTAAGTTTTCAAGAACAGCACCGATTTTGATGTATTTGTTTTAAATTGCTTTTTTTATTTGAAAATATTATCATTATTATATAAATATTATTTCTATATAATGTTACCTACACATAAAAGTCGACTTCCATTCGTTGAGAAAAGTTGGTACATTTTATAATGACACGTGCGGGCCGCATCTCAACGCAACAAAATCAAACTGATTCAGGAATATTTTTGGTTTGCGGTGCGGTGCGACCCGCCGATATATGTGTTACAACTGAACGGGACATGACAACAATGAGTAACGATGTTAAAATGAACTAATGTCACATCTCGTTATTCGCGGAATATATTATATCCCTGAGTGGAACTCCCCAATGTCCGGCCCTAGCCGGTCTGTAAGTCATTAGACTATTTGGTCTGTAAGTCATTAGACTTACAGACCAAATTTTTTATTAACTCACTTTTAGTTTAAAATTGTTGTAAAATTTGACTGTTCTATTATTGCAATTAGCTTTATGTATTGTCCAAAAAAAAGTTTTTTAATTTAATAAGATTTAACGTACTTAGATCACATAATGGTTGTTCAAACTCTTTATTGCATTATTTAAATTATTTATACCTACGTCGTAGAGTCGTTTTCTTTTATTAATCTTTTGTAGTCCTTCGACAAGACCATTAGTTATAATGGTATATTTATTTGTCTTCTTTTTTACTCAAAGCCCTTCATTTTTAATAACATAATTCTTTAGTATTAACTCTTTAAATACTCTCTATAAGGTAGCTTGCTGCTCATGTAGTTTTGAATGCCTTATATAGAGGTCAATCTTTTATTTACAGTCTCTTAAAGTTTTTATAATTACCGGATACAGGTGAAGTTTATAGATAGTTAAATTTACAGACAAGTCCACAATCACAATTGCGTTTCGATCTAAGTTACCAAATAGACTCCAAAACTTCAAATACCTGATCACTTCACAGTGATCTTGTTGTACGTAAAGTAAGTCAAGCGAGAAAAAAAGTAACCAAAGTGACATTTTCTCAAAAAAAATAATAAACTTACCTTTCCATCGCCTTTTTTAAATTTTAAAATTTATATGGATACTATTTGAAACTCCTATTACCTAATTCTGGGCAGAATAAAGCCCGTTTACTGTAAGGGATTTAAGCAATTGAATATTGATCGTTTGTGTCGAGTTTCTGATTACAAATCGCAAAATTATGAAATAAATCTGTACTATTTTATAAAGGGACAATCTGACTGACTGACTCAATCGAAACTACCTAACCTGGAATGATGAAATTTGGATAATAGTAAATTTTCATCAACTACATAAGTAACAAAGAGATTTTATGAAATTCCACACCTAAGGGAATAAAAAGGGGGATGACGGGCTGTATGGAATACCGTCATTTACAAAGTTAGAAGTATGTACCCCCAAGTGGATGAAATAGGGTTTGGAATTTTATAGGGGAAGTTCGCCATTTGCTAATTTAAATGAATGAAATTTTATGGTTAACTTTTTGTTTAGTAATAAATAAAACACGTACTTAAGTGTTTTTGAAATAGGGGTTGAAAATTTATATGAAAAGTTCGTAATTTTTTAAGTATTCAAAAATATACGAGTAAAATGAACTTAACATCAAAGTTTTTAAGCAAAAATAGTTGCTTACGTAAATTGTTGTTTTTGAAAATTCAACTCCAAATGACTAAAAGATGTGGAAACATTAAAATATTACGATAAAAACATGTCAGTTCTGCTTAAAATTTGTGTTCTTTTATTGAATAAATAAACTCAAAGGTTCGGAGATTTCGCCTCTTAGACGAAAAAAGGGGTGGCATTTTTATTTGGATGATTAGCACGATTGAATGGAAATATTCGCAAAAAAATCTTTATACATATACATAACTAGCTGTCCCCCGCGACTTAGTCCGCGTGTTTTAGTTTCAACGGTTTTTTATTTTTGCTACATTTTTCATTTATGCTCCGCTCCTATTGGTCATAGCGTGATGTTATATAGCCTATAGCCTTCCTCAATAAATGAGCTATCCAACACTGAAAGAATTTTTCAAATCGGACCAGTGGTTCCTGAGATTAGCGCGTTCAAACAAACAAACAAACAAACAAACAAACAAACAAACTCTTCAGCTTTATAATATTAGTATAGATTAAAAAATATATAATATATATATTCTGTAAGCAAATAATGAAATGTAAAATACACAACAAGACAATATTATATACAAAGTGCTTTAGCTACTAGACGGGCCGGTTGGTCTAGTGGTTAGTGACCCTGACTGCTATACCGGAGGTCGTGGGTTCGATTCCCACACAGGACAAATCTTTGTGTGATGAGAACGATAATTTGTTCTGTTTCTGGGTGTAATTTATCTATAATATGTATGTATTTAGATATAAATATAAGTATGTTTATCAGTTGTCTGGTTGCCTGGGATCTGTTGTTGTTTGTTATCTGGGATCGTATGGCCGTGTGTGAGTTGTCGCAAGATATTCTTATTCTTATATTCCTCCTTTGGATTCAGAGCAAAGTATGTGATGTTTTCCACATTGGAAACTTGATTTTAACATAGAAAATGCGTTATATCAAAACTAAATATAGCACAAGTTTCAAATAAAGTAAGTTAATAAATGTAGTTTTAGGATGCGGGTTTGAGACTATATCGAACGAGGCTATACGTAGACACTTTTTGCATCGATGGTTAAAATAAAAATGTACTAAAATAAAAGGAGAAGTCCTGATACGCATACGCTCAACCTGAACCTGGAGAGTTGAATTTTTGCACAGTTGTTCTAATAAACTAGGAATAAGGGTTTTAAAGTTTGTATGTAAATTCGTCAGTTTCAAAGTTACAAGCATAAAAATCATGTCAATCATGACAAATGTTAAATCTACCCTCTAAAAGGGTAAATTAAGGGTTCGAAGTTTATACGGGCAGTTCGTCATTTTCAAAGTGAGAAGCGTGTTTAATTGTTATTTATTATTTAGTTATTTTAAAAAAAAACGACTCCCGCACTAAGGAATTTAATCCTTGTGTCGCGGGGGTTTCACAAACATTCAAATCACATGCACAAAGAACACCCAGACTTGAAACAAGCATTTGTGGTGATCGATCGAACCGATACCACTCGGCTATCCGTGCAGTCAATATACAATCATCTGGTTACAAATAAATAAATACGTTCAATCATGTTTCAGCGTTTTCGCAATCTGTCCTTCAAGGGATATAGGGGTAGCTATAACTTAGACGAGAAAACGGATGCAATTTAAAAAAAAATTGTCAAAACAAATTACATACATAATTCTAGATTTCAGTAATCTCACCAGAGATATAAATGTAATGTATCAAATAAAGTAATTAATGTGACACAATTTCTAAATTAATGTAAGTTTATTTACTTAGTTTGGGATAAATGCACAATGGCACATGGGTGAGTTTGATAACATATCCCACGGCTTGGGGCATTTGAGCTACAGCAACGTAGATCGAAAGGCAATAAAGACACCTCCACGATTTTAGAAAAGAGCATATTTTTAAGAGCATATTAGTTACTAACCATCTCGATCACATCAACAAACTCAACGAAATTGGGTTAAAATTAAACAAAAATTATTAAAACGCTGTAGGTATACCTACCTAATAATTTTTGCAATATAATTCAACCGAAATAAAATTTCATGCTCCTTACTTTGAAAACCACATATTTCCATACAACCATTTATCCTTTACCTATAACGCACCTAATAATGCGCGTTCAAAGCCGCGGGTGTTAGCTAGTAGTTAATATAATTGAAACAAAGGAGGCTGGTCAGCTGGTGTATTTATCCTCGCTGTATACGATTCTTAAATTCATTGTAAAACTCGTTAATGGTGGCTGTTGCACTAATAGCGCCAACAACTTATCTCTTCAAGGACTAGATTTTTATTAATTAAGCTTTATAATAATGTGTTGATATTGGACAGTGATATAAATACCTACTATTTAAAGAAATAGAATGAAAATATGCACAAATGCTTAAAAGTGCCTTGAACATCACCAGCAGCGCATGGTAACTCTTTTGATCTCTGTGGCACGCGAAGAAGAGCTCAGCTTTACTCTGAACACACCGTCACAATCCTACGACGACGACACCCTATAAATGTATTGGTTGCCGAAACTTGAAATTATTAGAAGGATTTGATGCCAAGCGATATTAATATTAGGAGTCTGTAAACCTAAGTTGCAATGTGTAAACCGAATAGGTTGTGAACAATTATTACCCGCAGTAGCCGCATTACATTACAGCGACGTTTTCAACCCGGCGCGCCTTCTTGTAATAGGTACGGCCTGTTCTACGATATGACTTCGATATATAGATGAGGATCAATCATTGGTCACCACGCTTGTATACTTATAGTGTGTTGGAGATTACAGATTTTAAGTAGAATTTATTTTATTAAACATTGAGTTTAGCGATGTAGGTCGGTACATTGTGCAACCAGTGTAAATCTTAATATTTACAAACTTAACTATATATACACTTTAAACAAAACTAAACTTAACTAAAAAAAAAAAAAAACTAAAAAATTGCGTCAAAAAATTCATCCACGTCGCTGTCGACTGGAAGTGTACCCAAAAGGCTGGCAGCATTGCCACGTTGTATGGCAATGCTAATTCTTTGTCCGAGGTAAAAGCCAGCCCTTGGGTCACGCGAGGAGTCAACAAGACGTTTTTCCAGATCTTTAAATAAAAGGTGTGCACTCGGACCCCACGGTCCAAATGTTTCAACCCCAAACGGCTGGAAAGTATAACTTCCAATAAGGTTGTTATATTTCCGCCGTTTGAGGTTCTCAGCAGCCGCAGCAGCAGCGCCAGCACAGAACGACGAACTAGGAAGATGAGATGGCGCAAGAGTATCGACAAAAATGTAAAAATGTCAAAAACAATAAATAAATAAACCTAAAAAAAAAAAGAAAAAAAAAAACCAGTGTAAACATTAGTATCCCGCACTTTCTATGTTACTACTTTGCTTATATTTTTTAACAAGGTACGAGTACTATGAACTCATATTATATTACTCATGTAAAGGAAAATACTCATCCTGTGATTAATTATACAAAGTAAAATATCAAACAGTTAAACGTGCAATTAAGGAAGATAATAAGTATACCTTTTTTGCAGTCTTATTAAATTAATCACTTTGTTAATCCCATTACGTCAATTTAAGCATAAGGTAAATAGTTTAATTTTATTTAGTTGGATATATAAGGCGCTGTCGCCGTAGGGTAGTCACAGTGAACAGCGTAGTGCTGAGCTGATATCCGCGTGCCGTAGAGACCACAAGAGCTGAGAAGCACAGAAGCTACCATGAGGCTAACAGCGCTGCTGGTGATGTTGATGGCGGCGCTCGCCGTTCTCGTCGGCACGGGACAAGCCGCGCCACAACCATGCATCGACTTGACTGCACTCAAAAACACAGGGAAAGCTATATTTGTAAGTATTGTTCCAGCCTATTTAATTATATTTAAATTTTCATCATTTCAGTGTTTATATTAGATACCTAATACCTATTATACTAACAATAATAACTATAAGAATTCATTATATACATTGTAGGTACATTAAGCCATTTGTATTAATAAAAAATGTTTCTGTTTAGCAAAAAGTAGCTAGTGCTGTAAGAGCTGCGGCCGCCGTTCACGAGCTGTTCGAAGAAATCAAGAACAGCAGACTGAAAGGATAAATGTAGATTAATCAAATATTGTATTTTTTTTATTAAGATTGAATAAATATAAATTAGAAGAAACAATTTTTTTATACCACATACTCATAATAATTTGTAGGTAGGTATGTAAAACGGGTTATAAAAATCCAGTTATAAAAATCAAGCCGACTGGGAGCTTTGAACAAAAACTCCCAGTCGGATTAATTTTTATTCGATAAATGCGTAATCCCTTTGAGATCTAACAAAACGTGTGTTAGAGTCGTTCTTCTTTTACAGGTTCAGAAAAAAGTACGCATTTTATACAACGATTACGTTGTATAAAATAATGCATCATTTCGTTTATGTAGGCTTTAATAACATAGCGACACTGATTCTGCCATTCTTCTTTCTAAGTTCTCACAAACAGCACCATTTTATGTAGTTTTTTTTTATACTTACTATTTAAAATTAGAAACCTCCCGGGTGGGAGAAATAATGATATTAACTTGCTTTTTCCAACTTTGAGATATAAATAAAAAATGTATCTCAAGGGCTATGTAGGAGCATACATCCGCAGGGCAGCTTGTGGCGAGCTGTTTGTGAGTAGCGACACAACGGACCTGAGTGCCCCAGGGAGTCACTTCTTAGGAGGGCTCCCAGCTCTTTCTTGCCTTAACTGGCTGGCTAGAGAGGGGTCGCTAGAGCTATATGCTCGGGGGTGGAAGTGTCTAATGGCGTAATAGCGAGGAAACCCGCTCTGGGTCCGCCACAGTGACCTGCGATGGCGAAATCGGGGCCGCACCGCTCGACACCCCTAGCCGCTCGCACTTGTGTTGCACCCTGCTGCCTACCGTGGCGGGTATGTTGGGGGGCCCATCTAGTGAGCTGGCGAGTCACCACCTGCCTATTTAATTGCATTAACATGTGTTAGAAGGCAGGTGCCATAGTTTTCCGATTTAGTTCTAATAACCAATCCACTAACATTTACCTACACATAGTAATTTTTTTTATTTTCCATCCATAATTTACAATAGCCTTGTATCTACTTTGGACCAATCGTTCATGTATCTGTTCTTCCATAGGGCAGAGGTGGATGGGCCCTGGTAGATGCCCCATCCCAGTTTACAGTAAAGTTCTCAACAAGGCCACTGCGTGTTGGACCTGTGTCCATACGTAAGCCTTTCAAAGGACCGGGTATTCTCGATACTGAGGATAGCCCGTGAAAAAAGAGAGATATTATAATAATATCTTGCGACAACTCACACACGGCCATCTGATCCCAAACTAGGCAGAGCCAGTATTATGGCAGTATTATAGATAAATTACACCCAGACACATCCCACAAAGATGTATCCTGGGTAGGCATCGAACCCACGACCTCCGGTTTAGCAGTCAGGGTCACTGTCCACTAGACTAACAGGCTCGTCAAAATTATTATTATGTTTAAATGATATTTTAATTTATCAGGGTTACCTACACATAAAAGTCGACTGCCATTCGTTGAGAAGAGTTGGTACATTTTATAATAACACAGAGGCGGCCCCCATCGCCACGGAAAACATCAAAAGTGAAGTAGGAACATTTTTGATTTGCGTTGCGGTGCGGTGCGACCCGCCGATATGTGCGCTAGCCTTGAAATCAGGCTTTCTTAAAACTGAATGGGACATGATCATGACAAAAATTATCAAATGTCACATTAAGTAATTCACGGAATATTTCCCTGAGTGGAACTCCGCAAAGTCCGGCCTGATCTGTAATAACTTACCGAGCCAATTCCCATGTCTGCTCGTTTTCAAAAGGAGGCATTTTTCTTAGCCGTCAAGTAAAAATTTATTTTATAATAATGATATATTTAAAAAAAAAATGACATTATTTACTGTCATTAAAAACAACTAAATAAAAATTTAAATAAGTACAAAATGTACATACGTTCCTTGTATTCGGAGTTACAATACTTATAAGTTTCCCAAAACACAAAAATTTATCAAAGTCAGAAATTATTGTTTTAGTATATTTATAATAAATTGAATAATCAATTGTTTTATTATATTAATAAAAAACCTGTAGGTGAGACGATTCTGTACATCTGTCAGTTTGGTTCAACAAACATCACGCCAAGAACAAAACATCAAAGAATAAACCTTTGATACAAAAATATTGTGTGTAATTCGATGTCACATTTAGTCCTTGTTTCATCACAATCGGTTTATACATCCAAAGAAATATGCATTTTAAAGTTCTCATTCTAAGATATTTACTTACAAACGAATGTAGGTAATAAGTAATTATTTACTAGCTGTCCCCCGCGACTTTATCCGCGTGTTTTAGTTTAAAGGGTTTTTTGAAGTAAAACTTCTTTAGGCGCGACTAGGGAGTAACTCAGATTTTTTTTCTGACGGAAGTAACGCTTACTATAGTCTGTGTAGTTTCCGCCATTTAAAAATAATAATTCTGATTGGTTGTAAGTATATGTCATATACTACACGCTTCTTGACTTATACGCCAGCTAGTGGCAAATATCATAATCAATTAGGATTATTTATTTTCAAATTATCAAACGGATCAATTGTGAATAGCAAAGTGAATGAAAAATTCAACAGTTTTAAAAACATTATTTTAAATTGCAAAATTTTTTGAAAATCTCTAAATATACTTGTTTATTTATTACTTTTAAAATAAGTAAATTAAAAATAAATTTTCTGACAATTGCGACATTTTATAATATTCAATAACAAGGTTATATTGACATGTGCTGATCTAACCTTCAATTTGCTACTCTCAATTATTTTATTTAACAAATGAAAGTATTTATAAAATATGAAAGTTATATTAATGAATTTTAAATAGAATATAAAATGAAATAGTGAATATTAAATGAAATGGCAGAGTCCCAGGAACATTTTACTCTTTCATCAATAAATAATAATAAAAGAAAAAATCAAGCAAAGAAGTTTTACTTCAATCGCGCGTAAAGGTTACACGCACACACTTTTTTTATTTCATTTTTGCAACATTTTTCATTTATGCTCCGCTCCTTTTGGTCGCAGCGTAATGTTATATAGCTTAATTCCTCAATAAATAGGCTATTCAACACTGAAAGAATTTTTCAAATCGGACCAGTAGTTCCAGAGATTAGCGCGTTCAAACAAACAAACAAACTTTTCAGTCTTAAATATTTAAAATAAAACTTGTATAGGCAAAATACATAAAGAACAATAGGAATTGTTAATTGTAGATATAAGTTTATTATTTATTAACATTAGGAATATTTATTTATTTATAAAATATAAATTTATAATCTATGAAATCTTTAACAGAGTTTCTACTCGCACATATCCAAAAGCCAATAAAATATTGTCGAAATTGTCATTTTTATTTTATTTCGTTTGCCGTTCGGAGTAATGATTTTTCCAGCCTATATGGATCAGCTTCCAACGTTACCGAATTCAGCTAAATACCGTGTTTCGCATAAAGCGATCGCTTATTTTTTAAACTTTTTATCTTAAAAGAACCAATTTAAAACTAATTTTATTCAAGAAATTAGTATTGAGGATTGAGGTATTCAGCGCCTCCGTGCCGGGGCCTCGGGTCCATGTTGGCTGCTGCAATAATGCAGCAATATTGGTATAACGGTGAAAACGAAAATATTAACAATTACCATATCGTCATTGCATAACAATACTGTAAATATTTTACTTTTATATTATATTTTACTTTACAAAATCATTTCTGGACAAAACTGTTACAAATTGCCGGCATAAGAATAGTTTACAATGTTATTGGTGGTCTGTCCTGCTGCTGCTGTATCTCATTATTTGCCTGATTAAGTAGCTCTCGAGCGGTAACTACAGTATTTATTGTACTGACGACCTTATTCTGAAACAAAAAACAACAAGAATTAACATCTACGTAAGTATATTGTATTGTGAGTCCCTTTTGTTAACTATGAAATGTCCAAATAAATTACAGGAAGCTGATTTTTTGGTATGTTGCTAGGAAATATTTGAGTTATACTAATTTTGCAGTTGCGAAATCAACCGAATTTTTATTTGCTAGCCAGAAACACCTAACTTAATGACTTGTTTCAGTGTTTGTTAAAGGGTTGGTTTTACACGAAAATTTACTCTGTTATTATTATTCATATAGACAATTTAAGCTTAACCACGGTTTAGTGGTTTGCAGGCTTAATGGTTCACGAGATATTGGATTTCAAAATTGAACTTTTTTTGGGGTTACGCACCTCAAAAGGAAATTAGCAACTCTCATAGGTTAACATTGTTGACCGTCTGTCTGTCTAAGATTTTTTTCTCAGGAACGCGTGGTGCTAGATATTTTGAACTCTCAATGCAATAAATAAATCAAACTTCTATGTCAACACAATTAAAATACTGCCATATTTTATGTGGTTTCCGAGAAACTCGAAACCTAAAGCGTACTTCTCGATGAACCAGAATTAACCGTGACGATCAGCAAAATTTGTACGGAACCCTCGATGCGCGAGTCAGACTCGCACTTGTTTTCGATAATTACGAGATTTCAGTACTATTCTTGTTTAGGTTGGAATGTCGGCTCTGATACTTACCCCACTAAGAAGTATTAAAAAAGTTGTAGAACAGTTCAATTTCAGCAGCATCAGCTTTAATTTAAACACTCAACGAAGTTGGTAGGTAAAGCAAGTATCCAGTAATGAGCAAAAACTAGAAAAAAGTTGAGGATTTTTGACTCTGTATAAAATTCTAGGCGGAATTTGAAGCTGCGAAATTCATGATGATGATTATCAAGCAAATATGTCTTAAAAATAAAATAATAAATCTTCTGAAATTTATTTGAAACTAAGAGATATTATTAGAGACTTGTTTTGTTTACGACGACTGGTCGTAACGTAAAATAGAGGGTCAAACCTTGATGCGCATGATATGTGAACTTCGTTGTGGGCTTAAATTAAAGCTAAATAATTGCTCTCGAATAAAAAAAAATAACAAAGTGTCTCGGGAACTATTAAACCTACCCAACTATAGCTGCGCTTTAATTATAGTAAATGTTAAGTTTAAAAAAAAAGGGTAACTTCCCGTGTAAAACCAACCCTTTCACAAGTTATTTGTCAGATACTGAAACAAGTAAGTGAACCAAAAATAAACTTTGATGTTCTGTTTGGCTACTAAAAAAACTTTCCACCATTCAGATTTGGCAGCTGCCATATTGGTACACATGTATACTTCTTAAATACGACTTATCAATAGTAACAAATCAGCTTCCTACGATTTATTTGTACGTTCGCTTCGCACGTTATATCCGGTCTTCGTAGTTATGTTGGCGACACAAGATACAGGCACATTTTAAGCTAGTGGTTATCACCCTACAAAAATATGATTTACTTACAAATCCTTTCGCTGTTTTAATCAGTGTCTTCGATGGTTTGAATTTGCGTCTTGGCGCAGCGTGTCCCGCACCGACGAACATGGCGAGCGCCACCGCCAACATCACCAGTAGCGACGTCAACCTCATGATAAATCTTATAACTTCTTGTTATTTCTGCGGCACGCTGCGAGGAGTTCAGGACTACACTGTTCACTGTTACAACCGCACGACGACAACGCTTACTTATACGAAAACAATAGATCCCTTTTTTCCCTGTTCGCACTACTTTGACGCACTCGGATTATTGTTTTGGGTAGCGAATTGATAGTAGTGTACCAGTCTGAGTAATTGCACCTGTAAATGTATCCTCGTAAAATATGCAAAGTGGAATCGAAGAAAATTGTAATAGCAGCTGTGAAGATAAATACGCAAACATTGACACTTACGCGCATCACTGCAACGTGCATTTTAGTACGTTTCATTTGCATTTGAGTTTGCATGGCCAGCAGTGCTATAACTACTCGCTAATTTTTATTCGCTAATCATTAATTAATAATAATAAATAAATAAATGTGGACAACATCACATACATTGCTCTAAACCCAAAGTAAGTAGCTAAAGCCCTTGTGTTGTGGAATTTAGAGACAACGATGGTACCATAAACACCCAGACCCGAGACAATGTAGAAAAGTGGTTTTCTACATTGACCCGGCCGGGAATCGAAACCGGGACCTCAGAGCTGGCGACACCTTGAAATCCGGTGTGTACGCCACTCGACCACAGAGGTCGTCAAAGTTTTTTTTGCTGTAACAAGTCTACTTTGGAGAACGTAGACCCGTGTTCACCCCAGTCTAATACCTCAAACCTTAACATTATTGTTACGGAGAATATTGCCGATGCTGATCAGTGTCACCTATTAATACTGCAACCTGCAAATTATTGAGTGAATCAACTTTACGTGAAATGTTCAGTTCCTTTACAACAGAAATAAGAGACACTGTACGGCAAACTTTCAAGGAAGTATTAGTTGATAAGTTTAAAGAAGTAGGTACCTGATATTTGGTTCCGTGAACTTCATGAATAAAAAGTTTGAAAATTTTAAACCATATAGAGTCTAGCACTGCTTTTGTCAATCAGTTTTATAGTGAAAACGCAACGCTGTCCTCTTCTGTGAATATCGTCTCAGACATACTTAACTTGGTAGAACAACAATTTCGTAACGTTGAAATTAACCGCTCGGAAAATCTTGCTAACTGTATGATTCAACTTGCGAAAACTGAAAACATGCATGTTGTTGATAAAAACATACTACAAGTGACAAGAGTTGTAAAATTGGATACAGACAATCCTATTGTCTTTGTCGTGGTCCACAAGTCAGAGACTCATTATTGGCTCATAATTATAACAAGAATAACTCTGATGAAAAGCTAAAGACATATCATCTTTGTCTAGGTAGGTAGGTGATAAGGCTCCCGTCTTTGTGTCGGAACATTTGACATCTACAAATAAATCACTTTATGCGGCTACGAGAATAGGAGTTAGAGAGACAAAAACCAAATATGTGTTGGTCAGAAACGGCCATATATATACTCGTAAGAAAGAAAGTACCTAATCATTGCATATTCGTAATACCTAGTGATAGTTTAAAACTCATGATGTAAAATACATAATTATGTTATGATTTATCTATTATCCGTATCAATGTTATCCTGTTTAAACATAAATTATAAAATCACTATTTACTATCGAAATATACGAGGAATAAGAACAAAAACAAATAAAATTGGCTTGTCTTGGTTCGCTCTCAATTAGAATATGCTAACATATCTTGGAATTATATGTATGCAGTGCACTCACAGAGACTTGAAAATATTCAATGCGCATTCACAAGACATAGCCTATGTATCACAAGGTATCACATAGATGTGTTTATGATCAGCGTTTGACTTTCTTTCAACTTAAGTCACTTCGTTAATAGCGCTCTGTGCGCGATTTAGTTTTTATTTATATAAAGTTTTAAACGGCATTATTGAATTTGAACAGTTCCCTACTGGCACTCATTCCGGGGTCTGTTCCCTTTAATCTCCCAGATACTCACTATATAGACTAATAGTAAGTAATAAACCCCTCCTTTTGTCAAGATCAGGACAGTATTTAAAGAACTTCAGTGACTAATCATAAAGAGGAAAGAAACCCTTGTAAGTTATAAATAACATTCCTCATTTTATTAGTACCATTGCATCAAAGTTCTATAAACAGGGAAAGAGATAATTTGTTTTCGTATAAATAAGCGTTGTCGCCGTGGCGCTGTGACAGTGAACAGCGAAGAGCTGAGCTTGTGTCCGCGTGCCGCAGAGATCACAAAAGTTACCATGAGGTTGACCGCGCTGCTGGTGATGTTGATGGCGGTGCTCGCTGTGCTTGTCGGCACGGGAGACGCTGCCCCACAGCCCAAGTTCAATCTAAAGTCAGTGAAAAAGACCGGAAAAGCACTTGTAAGTAGAAACGTTTTTCATTTAGCCTTATACAGGCCGCTATAGCCAAGTTGACATTTCTACAAGCTTTAACGATGATATAAATCGCTTAAAGGGCATTAAGTGTATGGAAACGAAATTTCGATTCAATAAGTCACGTGATTTAGACTCGACACTTGAGCGACTCGATTAGCGTTAACGCTTGTAAAAATGTACTTAGCTAGAAGGGTTGTATCTTAAGACACCAAGCTAATTGTAATCTAATGAAGTAAGGTACACGTAACAACTGTACCGACGTTGTTCGTAATAGTATATACTAATTAATGCTGCTTTTTGTTTTAGGCAAAGGTCGCCAGTACAATAGCTACTTTAGTTACCGCTCAAGAACTATTTCAAGGGGCCAAGGATCACATAAAGAAGGGATAGACTAGCAATTAAATGAAAACTAAACTAACTTCTAACACTTTTGTTGAGAAACTGTATGTGAAAGCTCTATGTAAAGGAATATAGAATAAAAAACTTTTACAAATTTTTGTGTTGTTTGAGTATTTTTATGTTTAATGTTAAGCTTGCTTACATTTAATTCAAGTATGTACTCACACCTTCTTCTTTTCAAGTCAATATATTATAATATTAAGGCCAGTTAGTTCTAAAACCATATCGTATTCATAATACCAAGGTCTTAGACAATACCGTACAATATGATTTTCAATTATTTGTGCTTTTGATAGAATTTAAAGCAAACCTGTCTCCTCCGTATCATTATGCCATTGTTTTGTATTATGTTCTCTTCTTCTTCCGGTATAATAAACAATAATAAACAAATACAATAAATAATAAAAAACAAATAAAAAGCATTAATATTAAAAACTAAAACATCATAAAAATAAAAGTACAGTGTACATATACATTTTGACTGCAACATACTTATGCATACACACTGTACCTTTATTCATTTTTAAATTTTTATACGCCGTTCAATAAATACTACTTAAAGTAAATTAATTTATAAAAATTGAGTTGAGACTTCCTATCCAGTGATATTAAAATTAAAGTAATTGAGTTTTGGTAAAATCAACCTTTCTCTACTCCAGGCTTTCGAGAATAATTGAACAAAAACATTAAACGGTGTTTGTTTTTAAACATTATTTTCCGGCAAAAATTCTACTCATTTTTATTAGAATAAGTTATTTCTTGAGAAATATTAATATCAATAAGGCAAAAATGATGTTAATTTAACTTACATTACCATTGACATAGGTATCTAATTATTCAGAGGATATAGCAATCCTGAACCTGCATATAATTATTAGAAACTTTTTGTTATTTGTGAATAGTCATTGCATGGAGACCTTTTATAGAACACGTTTTAATCTAAGATTTCCCCACACATATAATTATGAACCGCTAAATCAGTAAAAGTGTCCTCACAACTATCACACGGTCTCACACGGCTTAGCACAACTGCAGCAGACCTCTACAAAAGAAGCGGTTCCCACACCATAGTGGGTGTGGGAACCGCTTTGCACTATTTACATCTACAGTTAAATAGATCAAAAGGCTGGTAGGTGGTAACTATATAATAGACAGGTACAAACTAACAAAGCTAAACATTCTGCGGTTCACTGAATTTCTGTGTTACGCCGAACTCCACCGTTTTCATCTTGGGCGAGTCTTCATAGTCAGTCATATCTGTGGTTTGATAGACGGCTTCCAGTCGAACTAACATTTTGAGTTGCAGCATGCAAATTCGGTTTCTCAAAACGGTCGACAAATGTATTCTCGACTGATCTTGTGACTGATCATGTGTTTATACGGTATATTAAGTATTATGTACCTACAAATAGTAAACATGTGAGAATGATTTCCAAACACAAGTGCAAAACTTCTAATTAAATTATAGGCTTTCTGGAGCAAATGAACAGAAAGGCATACTTTACTTGTAATGTTATAAACTATTCGCCCACCCCGGCACGGGTGGTGTACCAGGCGTATGAAAAAAACCGGACAAGATTGACTCAAGGACCGAGGGTTCTGTACAAAATTTGCTGATCGTCAGCGTTCAAACAAACTTAGCAGTGCGGTTGAATAAATCATCTCACATACATCGAGGTAAGACACGATTAAACTTGCAACTGTAAATATAAGTTTGTAATCACAAACACGTATGTTTTATGTCACAAAAATACAAACTAAGATTTTTTTTTTACTTTTGATGTTAGCATCCCAGCATCATTCGCGATTCAAAGTCGACAGGATAACACCATGCCTTCTAAAGAAAAAAATAAACTTGAAAGACAGATAGACTAGAAAATGAGACTATACGAGTTCCTATTTAGGGTCCATACCTCAAAAGGAAAAAAGGAACCCTTATAGGATTATTGTTTCCTTTTGAGGAACGGAACCCTACAAACAACTTTTATGCAATCGTTGTCCTAAAAATAATGAACACAGCAAAAAAAGTATTTTTATAAATACATTTTGGTGGAGTCGTTCGAAAAAAGTTTGTATGAAAGTGTCGGAAAACTAAACATCCGATTTTGGTAAAATTTGGTATGGAGTGAGTTATAAATTCAAGAAGACATAAGATTACTACATAGAGAGTATTTTTTATCACAATGACCGAACTCCACGTGGGCCCGCGGGGGACAGTAACATTTTAGATCTAACAGATGAGTTCCCCGACATCTTGTTGAATTTTATGACTATCTTCCAAACCCTAATTTTAAAAATTTCAAATTTTACCTAATGATAAAATTTTCGTTGCGTGGCAATAGTTTACACTGTAAACTATTGCCATTCTTATTGGCAGGTGGAGCCCGTAAGAGTTAACTTGAGACCTAAGCGCCGTTGTATGTTACCTACTGCGCTCAGGTTTCAAGTTGCGGGTTATAGTAAAAGTTTCGTTTAGAATTCTCCGTTAATATACATAATATACATATATAGGTCACAATAATTAATTAATTTAATTTGTAGTTATAGTGGTTTTTAAATAGGTGAAAAAATGGGGGCGCTAAAAAAATATTTATTCTCAAAGTGGGCAGTAGACAAAATAAGTTTGGGAACCACTGGTTTACAGACTGAATTTTGTTTAACCATTATAAGGAACGAAATTAACCTCGTAAAATAACTATTGGAAGAAAAAAATGTAACCAAAAACATAGAAATGCTTTGTCCGGCCTTATATACTTATATATTTAACCATCAATTAGTAAAGCACATTCTATTTCCTTATTCAATGCCTATAATTATGTGCAGATAATAATGCAGTGCACAAGATTATCGATAAAAATTTTACAAAAGGAAATTCCCAACCATGAGTTATCAAGGAATATTGTAATGGTTCCGTGATGTATTAAAAACTATACTTGAATAATTCTTTTCGTGAGGCGTATTCTTAAATGTTTAGGAATATTGACGGTTTACTCATGCACATTCGAGTTTCGAGACACCGCCACCGCATGAGCTCATGATTAAGGACTCCTATTGTGTCTAAAACTAGTCGGGCAATCCCTAGAATATGCGTGAGTAAACCGTCAATATTCCGAAATAATTGTTAAAAGCTAATAAAAAAATGAAGGTCTTTTGTTGCAGATACCTATACCTAAGTGGCGTTTTAGTTACCAAGTTTAGTAAAGGATTAGTAGGTATGACAAAATATTTACCTCAACAAGGCTTTACCAAAGTTTTCTATACTAACCCATGGGTGAGTAGGCATTATGCTAAACAGTCACGCATTCCCCTATTTTTATTTACGCAGGTTTATGACAAACAACTATGTAGTCTCATAGCCTTTATGACGTTGGTATATTTAGTACATAGTAATACCTCTACTTGGTGCAACTATATAAAACTTGGAAGAAGTGCCAAACTACATAATGCAATATTGAATACTTTTATTTTCTTCAAAATTTCTTTCAATATTTTAATTAATTATAAATTAAAGAAATTTTGTACAAAATCTCGCTTAAAACTTATGTGATAGCAGACAATAACGGGCTCTTAAAAGTTTTCTAATTATCTGCAGAATTGCCCATCGTATGCATTCTGTGTTCTTATTAAATTTAATTAGGTACTTTTGTGTTCGTGACCTGCCTTCACATTTTCCTCACAATATCTCTTAACTAAAGCTGAAACGATTTTGTTACATCATCGCTTATTAGGCGTAATTTGCAATAGTGAGTACCTACATTGAATCCTATTCAAATAAATAGATGAGCATCCTCGCTGGTCGGACTATAATCTTTGATCATTCGATTACATTCAGTTGCTTGTTCTGTTATAAAAACAAAATTTCAATATGAAGTTTTTTGGTTTCTTCTTGGTAATCCTGATGGTGTTGGCGATGTTTTTAAGTGGCACTGAGGCCAACCCAAAAGTAAAACCTAGCTCTGTCGTGGTAAGTGACAAACAAAACCATTGACCATAAACTTAGATATTCACAGATGGGTGTAATTTGCTCTTTCTTTTTTTTTTTTCGAAAGAGAGTTTTTTTGTACTGTTTGTAGAGTAAAAATAAATAACTATTTGTAGCGACCAAACAACAAACACCAATTTTAGCTTTGTAAAATTTTGTTGTTACTACTAATTTTTATATAGATAGTTAGTTCTATATAATTGCTGACTGATCTAAATAGGTACCTAAATTTCGAGGGCTGCGTGTAAGTTGGTTCTTAAAGTGAATATATAATTTGCGGTCAGCAGTCAATACGGGGAAAATATCATTGTTTTCCTCCTGAGAAACACAAAACCACAAAAATATTTTGTTTATTTTATCGTACTTTAGACGTGACAAACTGCAGCGTAGTTGACTACGTATGTACATGCATTAGTTTACCAACGCATTTCTCGATTCCGTGATCTTTAATTTGTTTGCACCTAAAATCCGTTACGTAGTTTTAAAGATCTAAGCGTACAAATAGCGTGAGCGACTTTGTTTTATATTTTGTTTTATATACTATGCAAAGATTTGAAAATGTTTAACGTCGATGTATTAAAAAAAAACTTACCATTACGGAGTTATTTATTTACGTAGTTTGAGGACTTCATATGTACTAAATACTGACAACGTAATGCTTTTCCAATTAAGATATACATAAGATAATTAAATATTTCAATACTAATTTAAGTCCTTTTGTTTTACAGAAAAACGGCCTTCGTGCAATCAACGCTGCTGGAACGGCTCACGATGCGTATGAAGCCGTCAAGCATAGACACCAGGGCTAGGGCCAACTTAGGCCACATGTAGTACATGACTCAATTGGCAATAGAACAGTTACATTTCTTATAAATCTCTGTTATGTAGGTACGTACATGTTGAAATATAACTGCAAATTAACTTCAATTTTTTTTTCATTTCCTTCCTCCTGATCTGAGTCACCTTAGTAATACGATCATTGTCTCTATCATGTAAAAAGGTAAATAGCAAATAAAAAACATCAAATACATGTTTTCAATGACTTACAAAAGTAGGTATTAATAAATATGTGTGTATGTAGTCTAGCCTTAATGCTGTAATACATAATCGACCACATCTCCCGACGACACCGGTCTTGCCCACTCACGCACATTCTAAAGTTCGCCCATTTAGTTTCAGACTCAATAGGAGTCCCTAATCATGAGCTGACGCGGCGGCGGCGGTGTCGCGAGTCGAACTGTAACTAGACGGGCGATCCTGAGAATGTGCGTGATTAAACCGTTATATTCTAAATAATTATGAATACTCCTCACGAAAGTTATTGTACAAATAAAATTACTGGCAAATCATGAATGACATTTTATAGATAAGTAAATGTTATTTATACAAATTTACCAACACTTTAAGTCCTGTTGAGATGAGTCCGGATTTAGGCTTGTGCTCGGCTTGCCCGTTCATGGTCATGCGACCAAAATGACTAAGAATAACAGTTTGAAGAAATGCATCTTTAATGAGAAGTTGTGAAGTTGAGATGCAAGACACGAAATTTTCCTAATTACTGTTTAACGAATCTATTATATTAACGATATAGCGGATCAGTAAACTATTTTAGAACCTAAAAATTAATAAAGAGTTTTAGATATGGTTTACATATCAAAAATTAATTGCTGTGGTCTTATTGCTTCTTGGTCCATTAGTCAAATTACTTAAGTCGTTAACTGTACGGTTGTTGTTATTATAAAAGCTTCGGTAAACAGTAACTAGACACTTTTCGGGTGTGACACCTTAAAGTATTTACAACTCTTCATTAAAGATGCATTTCTTCAAACTTTTCTTCTTCGTCGTTTTGGTTGCAGCGATGGCCATGAACGTGCAAGCCGATCCCTTGCCCGAGCCCCGACGAGGTTTTAAAACGACAAAAAAGATATTGGTAAGTTACACACACTAGTCACTAATCTATAAAATGCTTTTATGTGTTGCCACAGTTAGGTTTTGTTAACTAGAAGGTTGCTCCACATTAAAAAACAAATGGTGCAAGCGGAAAAATTGCGAATTTTGTGCTTTCCGGCAATTGCATTCTTCATGAAATTGAAGTTGGTTTTTCTACATTTATTAAAATAAGTAAAGTAATCAATTTATTACGAATCGTAGAAAATCAGAAATCTATTTTGGGTAAATCGTAAATGGTATTTATTGTACATATAATGTTATTAACACTTGTGTATTGTCTTCAGAGAAAGGGAGCCAAACTTCTGGAATCCGGTATCGTTAACGATGTGGTCGACTTTGTAGACCAACATGTAGTCTAGAGTAATATTTACTCCATATCAAAAATGAAATAGGTACGCCTTACCTGTCGTAATAAATAAATTAAAACAATATGTATTTCATTTTGTATTGTTCAATTTCTTGCAGATTCCAATTTAAAACCTCAGTTTCTTCACGACGTTTCCTTCAATAGGGTACTTTCGGTAGTGTGTGTAGGATCTCGTATTGCGAGTTCCAACCAAACATTCCTCATTTCAATATCATCTGGCACTTGATAAACAACTTTTCTGGAGTTTTGATTCTAGTATTTGTACAACTACACACTCCACACCAACGATAGCGATTGTAATTCATTATTTTCGCATAAAACACCAAATATTTATAGCAAATATTAACTTTGAATGGGTGCCGGTCGTACTTACACGACTGTTTTTTTTACCTATGTTACGTGCGTTACCAAGATGACTGACAGTGTTTTCGCGGGAATAAAAAAGGTTTAAAATTTAATGTAATTTTATGGTAAGAAAGCGTGTTTAGTTTGCCGAAATATATTTTTTGTGGCTTTTTATTAAGAAAATCTACATTTTGAAGTACTTTTTCAAACATAGTAGAATACCCTACTAAAACACTCGAACTGATTTTATAGAACCACTATGTTTCATGTAATAATAATATATCTTCAAAGCGTGTCGCAAGTACGATCATTGAAATTGAATATGAATCCATTGCTTTTATAGGGTTCCGTACCCAAAGCGTCCATCTGTCTGTTAGCGGGCTATTTCTCATGAACTGTAATAATAGTAGACAGTTGAAATTTTCACCGAGTGTTTATTTCTTTTGCCGCTCAACAACTCAACTTAATAAAATAAAAACAAATTAAAAATTAAAGGGGGCTGCTCTCTTCATTCACATTAATAATGGCAACAGGTAGACGCTTGAAATGCTCAGAGAGTTTGTATAGCAATTTTCGTGTATATTGTGGTATTTTTTTTTTGATATTTTCTTTATTATTTTGTTAACATGGACATGGAGCCGGAACCTTCTCTCAAAAATCCCTGGTTGACATTAATAGAAGCGGATAAATATCTGAATACTTCGGTTGCGTAATCGAAACCAAGAACAAAGAGTCTTAGTCTAAAAATATTAGGTGCCCCAATTTTTCAACATAATGCCAAACAACTTTCAAATATTATTTCAAGTCAAAATTACTTTTACAAAATATCGGTAGTTAAGAGAACTCCACAGCTCACATTAATCTCACTATTAGAAAAGATTGAGATTAGCCTAAGGTTTCATAGCTACAGATTTTATTGTGAAAAGGACCCTGGTCCATATTTAGTCCATGTGGAGTCTTTTGCGGCAAATCCCCGCAGTGGCACGGGGTTACATCCAATAAGGTTCAGTCATTTATTTTATAAGAATAGCTTAAAAATCAGCAAACAAGATATTGTTAGGGGTATTCCAATATGGAGCAAGGACATTTTAGGACATTATTGAAAATATTCAGTTTCACTCGGATTTTCGAGGTACGAGTATTATTAAATCAAGAAGGATGAGCCGAAAAGTAGCATCTCCTTAGGGATTTGTTTAGGTCCCGACTCAGACCGTAGTTTTAACATTTGATGGCCAGAAACTTTCACTATACGTTTATACTCATTTTTACATCAATTTCTGTAGAACAGTATCTTTCCAACAGTCCAATGTTTTTATTGCTACAGATTTGGGCATACTCGTTATAAAGTTCGTAGCCAACAACGATGCTTTAAATGTGGTGACAACTGCTCTGTTGAGGAGTATTATTGTTTAAATTGTTCAGTATTACATATGCGCACAAACAAGGTAACTCATGAGACTGATTGCTACAACGCACCAGTCGCTTTACCAACTAAGCTACTGAGGTAGCTGACTGAAAAAATTCTCCGTCTACCTACTTGTTACGTCTTATATACGCTGTGTATTCCGACAGATAGTTTCCTAGAAGTCAATAAAATCTATTTCCATCAAAGTAAGATATAGTCGCTAGGGCTACCTAATTTCGCCATGGTTACCTCTTTGTTATACTGCCGTGCAGACCCTAAAACGCAGTAACAGGTTTTTTGCCATTTTTTTGTTGAATATTGGACCTTAATGGACACGTTATAAGGAACATAAAGACCTAATCAGTTTTTTGTTAGGATGCTTTAAACGGTTAGAAAATCAAATTTGTGAAAGCAGTAACTTGACTTTGCATGTCTAAATATATTACAATACCAACTAAAATACAGTTATAGCAGTTACGCCTACCACGATCCGTCACTTTACCAAGTTAAACGCAGTAAATATCTATATTACCACAAAAAATCTGTATTCTACACCCAAAAAAATATTGAGGCATATAAATTAAAACGCAGTAAGTAGTTTTTGTACCGACCGATAGTATTAATACTGCATGGTTGATCACTAGTTTATTTCACAGGAACTACAGATTAAAATGCAGCAAAGTACTAAAATATGGTTTTTTATTTAGTGAAGTTTATATCGTAAAAACCAACTAAAGTGCAGCATAATCAAAACTTCTTTCTTTTACTTTTATCGTAATATGACTTTTAAGTATGAAGTTACTGTTTAAATTGCAGTATGTTCATTATTTACTGCAGTATAGTCTGTATTTTTCAAAAGAAGAAAATAACATAAATTCTAATTAAAACGCAGTATGAGACTCTGCCACAAATTAAAATGCAGTAAAGAAAGTCTTAAATTAGTCTGCAAAGTAACAAAAAAAATCAAAGATTTGGTAGTATCGAGTATTTTTACCGCATTTTAATCTGCATATATGTAACTTTTTGCGTGCATTTGCATTGTGCATTTAAAATCTAATATACTAAATTATCATTTGATTTGGTAAATACCATCTTTGTTGTCACTTAGTCCTCGTAGCAATAAAAATATCCACCATACTCATTAATAATTTTTCGCGGTTTTCTCGAAACCGCTTTTTTCCTCATACGTACTGCACTTTAGGGCCTGCACGGCAGTATAGGTACGTCAAAAAGTCAAATTTAATTTTGCAGATAAATTTGAATTTTTGCAAATTTAAAGCTCCATTTCTTATCAGATGGATGTAATAGCGTGTTTAAACATAGCTAAGCGCACTCTACGGTTTTTTTTAAATATTCTCTCAATATTTTACAGCAATTTATGAAGTATTTTTTAATGAGACCTTTAACAGACAAACTGACAACGGACAAAAGAAAGTTGTCGATTACTATTTTATTATATGTATGTATATAAATAAGTATACTTATATCTAAAACGCACTTAACCAGGGTTTTGGTTAAACAGAAAGATTTACCAAAAGAAATTGAATAAAGATCTTTCTCTGATTTAAACAATCAGCAATATAAGAATAATTTTCGAGCTAACATATAACAAAATAATAAGTTGGATATTTAGATTAAAACTAATATCTTATTTAAGAGGTATGTAGTACGTATGGTTTGGGCGGCTGAGTTTATTACTGACTCGCACTGGTTCTAACCAGTGCGAGTCAGTAAACCGCGAACTCATTTTTTAATGTTTTAATTCAGTAAGCACTTTCCGCTTCACTCTTTCGTGGTGGAATCTCTTCTATGATATTCACTGTTGCGAGTAAAGGGACTTCACTCGCAATTCTCGCAGTAGGAGTTTGGCTTTCTAATTCTAACGTGTAAGTATTCTTCTGCCTGTCAGCTTTCCTTATATATAGAAGTACTCTGTGGTGTCCATATACACTAAGTCTATGGTGGTCTCAGCATAAGCCTTAGCTTATATTTTAACAACAAAGGTCATGCGGTGCACAGACTATGGCCAGCCAAAAAGGATAACAGCATCTTATAAGTAGGTACGATGTAACCAAAATGTAAATAAAATTAATTTATTTTGTATTAACCTAGTGGTTCTACAATCAATGTTTATCGATACAAAATGTGTGTGACTTTTTTAAAGTTAAACGTGCTTAATACTATGCTAAGTAAGACGACTAAAGGTAAAAGTAAACATCGTCTGGAAACCAAGGTTCTAAATTGGAATGTGAAATCGCCAAGTAGCAAGTAAGCAGGTACGGTGAGTAATGCTCGATCCGTTCATCAACATGGCACATTGTATTACAAATAAAAGTACACAAACCAGATTTGCAACGATTTATTAAAACGGGTGAGACCTATGTTCATTTATCAAATAGTGATTCTAAGGTGTCGTCTAGTAGGTTGGCTCCCTTTTCCTGAAAACAAGTGTTCATAATATATAGTACAAATCGATAATTTAGATCACTTATGCCTTCTGCCTAGCATTTTCTCAAGCAATGTTGGGGTTGGCTTTCAGTCTTACCAGATTCAGCTAAATACCGTATTTTACATAAAGCGACTGCCTATCTGGCCTCCAAAACCCATTTTACAGGGTAACACATCATCCCAAAGGATGACTGGTTGTCAGAAATGTAATGACTTAACGACTGCCGAAGATCAACGTATAACAGTCAGGACCAACGATATAACGTGCTTTCCAAGGCACGGAGGGGTCTCGGTATGTTTACAAATAGTCACCCCATCCACGAACCAACCGCGGCAAGCGCGGCTTCACCTATATTATCAGTCAAACTGTACAGCATACCCTTAGCTACGCGCCCGCTCAATTTATTGCACAGTTTATTTAAGATTTCGTTTATGGAAATTGAAATTGAAATCTGGTTCATTGTAAAATATTCAAGTTCTTTAAAAATACCTCATATTAAGTCATTACTATTAACCGTTAAAGACATTTGAAACATTAATGCATATAATGTAGATTTAGTAAATATTCTCCACGTTCAACCCCTGAGGGGTAGAACGTGGATTCTTATTACTTACCAATACTTTTAATCCTTTTTTGACAAGTCCGGGCTCGGGCTTGGGCTCGGGCATGGGCTCGGCTTGCACGTTCATGGTCATGGCTGCGACCAAAACGACGAAGAAGAACAGTTTGAAGAAATGCATCTTTAATGAGTAGTTGAGAAAAGTTTGAGTTGCTACACCCGAAATGTGCCTAGTTACTGTTTACCGAAGCTTATATACTAACAAAAACCGTAAAAATAACGACTTAATACATTAGACTAATGGACCAACAAGCAGTACTACAGTAGTAATTATTTTTTTGGATATCATTCATATTGCTCTATAACTCGTTATTAATTTACTCATTATTAATAGTAGAAACCTGTTTAGGATATGGTAATATAACTGACAAACAAAAATTATTTAAATCCTAAGAAATATGTATACGGTCAATGTTTAACATAATATTTAGACATTGACCGTATGCATCTTTTTTAAGACTATTGAGACTATCATGCACACTATACCTATATTATTACTACTGTGGTCTAAAACTACTTTTTGGTCCATTAGTCTGATGTATTAAGTCGTTATTTGTACGGTTTTCGTTAGTATATAAGCTTCGGTAAACAGTAACTAGGCACATTTCGGGTGTAGCAACTCAAACTATTCTCAACTCCTCATTAAAGATGCATTTCTTCAAACTGTTTTTCTTCGTCGTTTTGGTCGCAGCCATGACCATGAACGTGCAAGCCGAGCCCATGCCCGAGCCCAAGCCCGAGCCCGGACTTTTCAAAACTGGATTTAAAATATTGGTAACTACATTATATGCATTATTGTTTAAAAGTGTCTTTAACAAATAATAATAATGGCTTATTATGATTTGAAGAACTTAATGTTTTACAATTAACCAAATTTAAATTTTTAATTTAAAAAACCGAAATCTTAAATATGTGTAATATTCAGTTTAATCCGGTAATCCTGGAGGCCGAGCCCGATATAGCAAGGCTAGGCAGAAAGCAGAAATCTTAAATAAGTTATCAAAATTAGGTATCGCATTGTACTTACTATATATTTTAAACACTTGTTTTCAGAAAAAGGGAGCCAAACTAGTGAAATCATTTATATAATTTTCAAAAAGAAAAATCATGCGCATTTCAAAAAAATTGAAAACAGGCCGCACCCGTTCAATAAATCGTTGAAAATCAGTTTTGTGTACTTTTATTTGCTTACATTAGCATTACTCACCGTACCTGCTTACTTGCTACTTGGCGAGTTCGGATTCTAATTTAGAACCTAGGTTTCCTCACGATGTTTACCTTTACCTTTCGTCGTCATAAAAACTTAGCATAATATTAAGCACGTTTAACATTAAAAAAGTCACACACATTTGTATCGATTGACATTGATTATAGAACCATTAGGTTTAAATCGAATAAATTATTTTTATTTAGATTGTGGTTATATCGTACCTACTTATAAAATGCTGTCATCCTTTTTTACTGGCCATTGTCTGTGAACCGCATTAGCTAAGTTGTAAAAAAATAAGATTATGCTGACACGCAGAAGAATGTACGCTGTACACGATAGAATTGGAAAGCCAAAGTTCTAACGCTAGAATTGCGAGTGGAGTCATTTAACTCGCAACAGTGAATATCACAGTATTTCCACAAGGAAAGAGAGAAGTAAGTACTACGCCCAAACCATACGTACATACCTCTTACGTACAACATTAGTTTTTATCTTAACTTATTGTATTGTTCTATATAAGCTCGAAAATGATTCTTGATTTGCTGATTGAAAGTCTATATATGACCTAAAAGAGCGGAGCATCAATTAAAATTGTTGCAAAAACCGTGAAATATTATTTCCATTGGGAGGTTCCGTTTCGTGCGCTGCGTCAACGATGAAAGTGCGAAAATATGACGAAAGGATTCCTGTTTAAAAGTTCTAAAAATCTTTTCATTTAGACAATTACGTGAACTAACTTATTTAATATTATGAGAGAAAAGCAAATGTAAAACTGAACATAAATATAAAACATATACATATGAACTACTACCAAGTTGAAGTTATACAAATACAAAGTAAAGTAAAGCATTAAACGGATTTTTATATAGGATTTTCTACGTTGTTTAATATTAATAAAAATTATATTATATAAAACATTATAATTAATATAAAAAAAAAAAAAACCGCACAACACCACCTAGAAAACCCTTCGTCTTTCTGCGACTAAAGTAAAAAATATAACTACGGTCTACTACAATCATTACCAAGTGTACCAACGTAGGCTACGTTGGTACACTTGGTAATGATTGTCTTACTTAGTTCTGAATTATATAGACCCTTAGTGTTTAGCGTCTCTGGATATCACACAAAGTTTTGTTTTATTCCTCACGATGCCGCGTCGTCTTAAGCTTGGTACGCTCCAAAATATCGAGTATGAATGTAAGTACTGAATCTTATGTCATCGTTGGCTTATCTCTATATAATAGACAAGCTTTTAGGTTTTAGTACCTTACCAGGAAAAAAAGGAACCCTTATGAGATCACTCGTTTCTGTCCGTCCGTCTGTCTGTTTCATCCAATTTTCTTCAAAACTGCTGGACCGATTGAGTTGAAATTTGATACCCATATGTAAGTCAGTAACCCAAAGACGGACGTGTTACGTAAATAAATGAATTTTAAACACTATAAGCAGGTAAATTAGAAAATTAATAAATTTTAGTTTTGCAAACTGTATTACATAACATAATTATCAAATGAAAGGGCTAGTTGTGAGGACCATAAATGTTTTTATTAATGTTGTTTAAAAATAAATTGTTTTTAAGTTGTTAAATGAAAGAGGCGAAAATTGACCATTCCTGCTTATCTCCGCAACTACAGGGTTATTTAAAAAAATACACAATTTCTTTACTTACAGGAAAATACTTATTTATAAATTACAGGAAATTCCTTTCGTACGGAACCAATCTCCATGCGAGTTTAATTCGCACTTTTCCAATCTTTTTTTTATTGTCCTAATAGTTATCGCGTCAGATAAGCGGGGAGCGCGTGGAAGAAGAAAGGGAAGGCCTTTGCCCAGCAGTGAGATCTAAAAAAATATATAATATACTCAGCATAGTCTTAGTGCCCTATGCGGTTCTATGATAAAAATTAGTTATTTGGTGTTTTTTTTTTGTACGCCGGATTCCATTACTCTTTCGTACTGGTTGGACCGCGAACTCATTTTTTAATGTTTTAATTCAGTAAGCACTTTCCGCTTCACTATTTTCTGGTGGAAAAACTTCTATGACATTCACTGTTGCGAGTTAAACGGACTTCACTCGCAATTCTCGCAGTAGGAGTTTGGAATTCTAATTCTATCGTGTAAGTATTCTTTTGCTTGACAGCATAGCTACGCTTAATTTTTCACAACATAGCCCTTGCAGAGCACAGACAATGGCCAGTCAAAAAGGATGACAGCATAAGTAGGTACGATGTAACCAGATTATAAGTATATATTTTTTTTTCGATTTAAACCTAGTGGTTCTACAATCAATGTCAATCGATACAAATGTGTGTGAGTTTTTAAAGTTAAACGTGCCTAATATTATGCTAAGATTTCAAGACGACTTAAGGTAAAAGTAAACATTGCGTGGAAACAAAGGTAATAATTGGAATGTGAAATCGCCTAGTAGCAAGTAAGCAGGTACGGTGAGTAATGCTCGATCCGTTCCTCAACATGGCACATTGTATTACAAATAAAAGTACACAAACCAGATTTGCAACGATTTATTAAAACGGGTGAGACCTATGTTCATTTATCAAATAGTGATTCTAAGGTGTCGTCTAGTAGGTTGGCTCCCTTTTCCTGAAAACAAGTGTTCATAATATAAAGTACAAATCGATAATTTAGATCACTTATGCCTTCTGCCTAGCATTTTCTCAAGCAATGTTGGGGTTGGCTTTCAGTCTTACCAGATTCAGCTAAATACCGTATTTTACATGGAGCGACTGCCTATCTGGCCTCCAAAACCCATTTTACAGGGTAACACATTATCCCGAAGTAAGACTGGTTGTCAGAATTGTAATGACTTAACGACTGCCGAAGATCAACGTATAACAGTCGGGACCAATGATATAACGTGCTTTCAGAGGCACGGAGGGGTCTCGGTATGTTTAAAAATAGTCACCCATCCACGGACCAACCGCGGCAAGCACGGCTTTGCCTATATTATCAGTCAAACCATACGGCTTACCCTTAGCCACTTGCCCGCTCAATTTATTACACAGTTTATTTTAGTTTTCGTTTCTTGGAAATTGAAATTTGGTTTATTGTAAAATATTCAAGTTCTTCAAAAATACCTCATATTAAGTCATTATTATTAACCGTTAAATACATTTTTAAACATTTATGCATATGAAGTAGGTTTAGTCCACGTTTAACCCTCGCTTTTTCTACCCCTGTCCATGTTGAACTCATAAATATTGTCCACGTTCAACCCCTGAGGGGTAGAGCGTGGATTCCTCTTACTTACCAATACTTTAATTCCAGTTTTGACAAGTCCGGGCTCGGGCTTGGGCTCGGGCATGGGCTCGGCTTGCACGTTCATGATCATGGCTGCGACCAAAACGACGAAGAAGAACAGTTTGAAGAAATGCATCTTTAATGAGGAGTTGAGAATAGTTTGAGTTGCTACACCCGAAATGTGCCTAGTTACTGTTTACCGAAGCTTATAAATATACTAACAAAAACCGTAAAAATAACGACTTAATACATTAGACTAATGGACCAACAAGCAGTACTACAGTAGTAATTATTTTTTTGGATATCATTCATATTGCTCTATAACTCGTTATTAATTTACTCATTATTAATAGTAGAAACCTGTTTAGGATATGGTAATATAACTGACAAACAAAAATTATTTAAATCCTAAGAAATATGTATACGGTCAATGTTTAACATAATATTTAGACATTGACCGTATGCATCTTTTTTAAGACTATTGAGACTATCATGCACACTATACCTATATTATTACTACTGTGGTCTAAAACTACTTTTTGGTCCATTAGTCTGATGTATTAAGTCGTTATTTGTACGGTTTTCGTTAGTATATAAGCTTCGGTAAACAGTAACTAGGCACATTTCGGGTGTAGCAACTCAAACTATTCTCAACTCCTCATTAAAGATGCATTTCTTCAAACTGTTTTTCTTCGTCGTTTTGGTCGCAGCCATGACCATGAACGTGCAAGCCGAGCCCATGCCCGAGCCCAAGCCCGAGCCCGGACTTTTCAAAACTGGATTTAAAATATTGGTAACTACATTATATGCATTATTGTTTAAAAGTGTCTTTAACAAATAATAATAATGACTTATTATGATTTGAAGAACTTAATGTTTTAGAATTAACCAAATTTAAATTTTTAATTAAAAAAACCGAAATCTTAAATATGTGTAATATTCAGTTTAATCCGGTAATACTGGAGGCCGAGCCCGATATAGCAAGGCTAGGCAGAAAGCAGAAATCTTAAATAAGTTATCAAAATTAGGTATCGCATTGTAGTTTACTATATATTTTAAACACTTGTTTTCAGAAAAAGGGAGCCAAATTAGTGAAATCATTTATATAATTTTCAAAAAGAAAAATCAAGCGCATATCAAAAAAATTGAAAACAGGCCGCACCCGTTCAATAAACCGTTGAAAATCTGTTTTGTGTACTTTTATTTGGTTTCATACATAGGAAAGGATCGAGCATTACTCCGTACCTGCTTACTTGCTACTTGGCGAGTTCGGATTCCAATTTAGAACCTAGGTTTCCTCACGATGTTTGCCTTTATCTTTCGTCGTCATAAAACCTTAGCATAATATTAAGCACGTTTAACATTAAAAAAGTCACACACATTTGTATCGATTGACATTGATTGTAGAACCACTAGGTTTAAATCGAATAAATTATTTTTATTTAGATTGTGGTTATATCGTACCTACTTATAAAATGCTGTTATCCTTTTTTACTGGCCAATGTCTGTGAACCGCATGAGCTATGTTGTAAAAAAATAAGATTATGCTGACACGCAGAAGAATGTACGCTGTACACGATAGAATTGAAAAGCCAAACTTCTAACGCTAGAATTGCGAGTGGAGTCATTTAACTCGCAACAGTGAATATCACATTATTTCCACAAGGAAAGAGAGAAGTAAGTGCTACGCCCAAACCATACGTACATACCTTTTACGTACAACATTAGTTTTTATCTTAACATCTAACTTATTGTGTTGTTCTATATAAGCTCGAAAATGATTCTTGATTTTCTGATTGAAAGTCTGTATATGACCTAAAAGAGCGGAGCATCAATTATAATTGTTGCAAAAACCGTGAAATATTATTCCCCTTGGGGTGTTTTGTTGCGTGCGCTGCGTCAACGGCAATTTCTCTTTAAAAGTTCAAAAAAAAAAATCAGTGAATTAAGGGAACTAACTTATTTAATATTATGAGAGAAAAGCAAATGTAAAACTGAACATAAATATAAAACATATACATATGAACTACTACCAAGTTGAAGTTATACAAATACAAAGTAAAGTAAAGCATTAAACGGATTTTTATATAGGATTTTTTACGTTGTTTCATATTAATAAAAATTATTTTATATAAAACATTATAATTAATATAAAAAAATTAAATAAAACCGCACAACACCACCTAGAAAACCCTTTGTCTTTCTGCGACTAAAGTAAAAAATATACCTACGTTGGTACACTTGGTAATGATTGTCTTACTTAGTTCTGAATTATATAGACCCTTGGTGTTTCACCGTGGCGGACTACCTTCGCGACAGGCACGTCGCTTACGCCGGACTAACGGGCCCGCAGCGGCAAGAGACTGGGCGCGGTGTTCCGCAGGGGTCAGTCTTAGGACCTCTCCTGTGGAACATCGGGTATGATTGGGTGCTGCGCGGTGCCCTCCTACCTAGGACACCCTGGTTTTGGTCAGAGGGACCACCCAGGAGGAGTGCATCCGGCGTGCGACCTGCGGCGTCCATCTCGTCGTAGGTCGCATCCGGATGCTTGGACTTGACGTCGCTCTGGGGAAGACCGAGGCACTTGTGCTGTACGGCCCCCGGAGCAGACACACTACCGGCGCGTGCCTGACAGTGGAGGACGTGAGGATCCCATTGTCGGGCACGATGAAGTATCTCGGCCTGGTCTTCGACGGGCGGTTGAGCTTCCGGGAGCACTTCAAGCGGTTGGCGCCGAGGCTTCGGTCCGCCGCGGCAGCCCTCGGAAGGCTCCTGCCCAATGTCGGGGGCCCTGACATCGGGTGTCGCCGTCTATACGCCTCGGTCATTCGATCGATGGCGTTATACGGCGCACCCATTTGGAGTGACAAGCTGACGGCCGATAACCGGGCGGTTCTACTTGGTTCGCAGCGCGCTGTTGCCAACAGAATCGTCCGGGCCTACCGGACCGTCGGTCATGAAGCCGCGTGTGTCTTGGCTGGGACACCGCCTTGGGATCTAGATGCAAAGGTGTTAACGGACCTTTACACCCGTTGCACCGGGCTCCGGTCCCGAGGTACCGACGCCCTGCCAAGGCAACGTGAAATCTGGCGAAGGCAGGCCCGTCTCGTCACGATGCGGAATTGGGAGCTTCGGCTCGCGAGACCGACGGCGGGACGGACAACCATTGAGGCGATCCGCCCACACTTCCAACCGTGGGTGGAGAGGCGGTATGGTGTTTTGACCTACCGCCTCACGCAGATACTGACCGGGCACGGGGCCTTTGGCCATTACCTGTGTCTGGTCGCTAGGAGGGAAGGGACAACTGCGTGCCACCAGTGTGGTGACGGTGACGACACCGCACTACACACGTTGGCCGCATGTCCCGCCTTTGCCGCGCCCCGCGGCGTTCTCCAGGTGGCGCTGGGAGGCGTAGACGTCTCCGCGCTGTCGGCTGTTGTCGCTGCGGCGCTCAGCAGTCGCACAGCGTGGAATGCGCTTTCCTCCTTCTGCGAGACGGTCATGTCCCAGAAGGAGGCGGCGGAGCGCGCTCGGGAGGACGACCCCGACGCGCCTCAAATACGCCGACGTCGAGTGGGGCGGCGCAGGGCCGCGCATGAGCGCGCTCTCCCGCCCTATCTAGGGTCCTGGGCGTCGGGCACGGGGGTGTCCGTCGTCCGACTATAGGACCCACGACGGGGGGCCGCATTCCGTGCTACGGGTGTGGCTCCAGTACGAGGCGGAGAGGCCGACGCTCTTTACACGTCGGTCTCCAATCATGATAGTGTGCTGCTGGCCCCTATTGGCCAGCGGACCCCGCGGTTGGTGCGTGGTAATGCATAGCAATTCTTCACGAACACGAAACGCG
Source organism: Diachrysia chrysitis (assembly GCA_932294365.1). Classification (NCBI taxonomy): domain Eukaryota; kingdom Metazoa; phylum Arthropoda; class Insecta; order Lepidoptera; family Noctuidae; genus Diachrysia; species Diachrysia chrysitis. The sequence goes on along the minus strand of OW028651.1, from coordinate 7,186,176 downwards.
GATGACGTAGCATGGCGGTTCAGGTTTAGTCAGTAAGAGTCTGACACTACTCGTTCGCTCCCCCGAGTGAGCGGGTGTCCATGAGGATTCCCCCGCCCAAACAAAAAAAAAAAAAAAAATACCCTTAGTGTTTAGCGTCTCTGGATATCACACAAAGTTTTTTTTTATTCCTCACCATGCCGCGTCGTCTTAAGCTTGGTACGCTCCAAAATATCGAGTATGAATGTAAGTACTGAATCTTATGTCATCGTTGGCTTATCTCTATATAATAGACAAGCTTTTAGGTTTTAGTACCTTACCAGGAAAAAAAGGAACCCTTATGAGATCACTCGTTTCTGTCCGTCCGTCTGTTTCATCCAATTTTCTTCAAAACTGTTGGACCGATTGAGTTGAAATTTGATTATTTATTTATTTTTATTTATTTATTTATTGATCAAAAGGTACATTTTAATTTTTATAAAGTATAAAATGTCCAACAAAACTATACACATAGTTTGTCTGTTGGATCAAATTTTACTCACATAAAAACATATAGTAATTATAGTGTATTTTTTTTTAAATTATATAATGTTATGTATTTATAGTACAATCAATGTTAATCGATACAAAATGTGTGTGACTTTTTTAAAGTTAAACGTGCTTAATACTATGCTAAGTAAGACGACTAAAGGTAAAAGTAAACATCGTGTGGAAACCAAGGTTCTAAATTGGAATGTGAAATCGCCAAGTAGCAAGTAAGCAGGTACGGTGAGTAATGCTCAATCCGTTCATCAACATGGCACATTGTATTACAAATAAAAGTACACAAACCAGATTTGCAACGATTTATTAAAACGGGTGAGACCTATGTTCATTTATCAAATAGTGATTCTAAGGTGTCGTCTAGTAGGTTGGCTCCCTTTTCCTGAAAACAAGTGTTCATATTATATAGTACAAATCGATAATTTAGATCACTTATGCCTTCTGCCTAGCATTTTCTCGATCGAGATCGAGTTAGATCGCGCAATCGTTTGATGCAGTGCGTTCTTTATAAGGTGTGAACATTAATTTGAAAGTTGCGATTCTTTGGGAGCAATATAACTATTGTAAATCGTCAGACCTCTTGTGATAAATATAAGCAGTAAAGTGTATCTGTTTATTTTTATTTAAACTCCCGCTCCTTGAACCCTGGGGTTATGTTCATACATATTATCTTAAGGTCTATGTAGGTGCATACATCCGCAGGGCAGCTTGTGGCGAGCTGTTTGTGAGTGGCGACACAACGGACCTGAGTGCTCCAGGGAGTCACTCCTTAGGAGGGCTCCCAGCTCTTTCTTGCCTTAACTGGCTGGCTAGAGAGGGGTCGCTAGAGCTATATGCTCGGGGGTGGAAGTGTCTAATGGCGTAATAGCGAGGAAACCCGCTCCGGGTCCGCTACTGTGACCCGCGATGGCGAAATCGGGGCCGCACCGCTCGACACCCCTAGCCGCTCGCACTGGTGTTGCCTCCTGCTGCCTACCGTGGCGGTTATGTTGGAGGGCCCATCTGGTGAGCTGGCGAGTCACCACCTGCCTATTTGATTGCATTTACATGTGTTAGAAGGCAGGTGCCATAGTTTTCCGATTTAGTTTTATTAACCAATTCACTAACATTTACCTACACATAGCCTAAATTTTTACTTTCCATTCATAATTTACAATAGCTCTGTATCTACTTTGGACCATTCAGGTCTGTTCTTAAATAGAGCAGAGGTGGATGGACCCTAGTAGATGCCCCATCCCAGTTTAGAGTAAAGTTCTCAACAAGGCCACTGCGTGTTGGACCTGTGCCCCCACGTAAGCCTTTCAAAGGACCGGGTATTCTCGATACTGAGGATAGCCCGTGAAAAAAGAGAGATACATAATAATAATAAGTTTATTTCATAAAAAAGAGATTGTAGTACATGAGGCATACATATAAGTTTGTACCAAGTCAAGAACAATCTAGCGGGTGAAGTTCTGCTTTCCTAGCTAGGTTATAGAATAACCTGTATTAAGGAATAACAGTCCCTGTCCCTTACAAAAAGTTACAATAAACTAGTACAATATTTTCTTTTATACTACGTGCAGGGTAGATTGTGTGTGTGTGTGTGTGTGTGTGTAAGTGTATGTGTATGAGTGTGTGTGTGTAGTGTAGGTAAAGTAGTTTAATCTGTCACTGTCACTAAAACCCACTGAGATAATTTTCTGTTTCATCATAGCTTTTATTTTGAAGAAATGAACGTAGAATCTTTTTACAGTTAAAGTTAGATAATCCGTAAATCATGCAGATTCTGTTAAATTTATTGTACAGAGTCGGTCCTAGGCAAAAACAAAATCTACTTGCAAATGATGTGCATACTTGAGGAAGAGTGCAAATTAAGTCTTTCCTACTGTTGGTTACTATTTTATATGGGGTTATACGGTGCTGTAGGAGAACCGTTTGAAGGATGAAGTGTTGTCGGACGTTAAGAACATTACAAATACTATACAGCTGTTCGGTAGGAAACATGAAAGGTCTTGAAGTATAGTTCGATTCAAACTTAATGGCGGCTGTGAACACGAGTCGAGTCGCTGCGCAGTACCAAACTTATGCGCCAGCGGGGGTGCGGGGCGAGGTACTGCGCAGCGTTTAGCTAACTTCACAGCCGCCATTAAGTTTGAATCGAACTATAGCTACTTTCAATACTGCTCTGTGTGCAATCTCGAGTGGTTTTAATATAGTTTTCGCAGCACCACCCCAGCACGTGATATAGTATGTAACAATAGATAGACACAGGGAAAAATAAACAACACGTATAGTACTTGGGTTTGCGATACTTCGGAGGGTTTTGAATATATAAATTAACTTGCGGACTCTACTGGTAAGTTGGTTAATTTGAGTTTTACAATTAAGATTTTTGTCTATATAAACTCCTAAGTATTTAATATCATCGACTACATTTAGGGTTGGGCAGAGGCAAGAGACATTTCCTTGTAAATACCTGTATTTGTGCGCTTTAATAGATAGAATTGGAAAGCCAAACTTCTAACGCTAGAATTGCGAGTGGAGTCATTTAACTCGCAACAGTGAATATCACATTATTTCCACAAGGAAAGAGAGAAGTAAGTGCTACGCCCAAACCATACGTACATACCTCTTACGTACAACATTAGTTTCTATCTTAACTTATTGTATTGTTCTATATAAGCTCGAAAATTATTCTTGATTTGCTGATTGAAAGTCTATATATGACCTAAAAGAGCGGAGCATCAATTAAAATTGTTGCAAAAACCGTGAAAAATTATTCCCCTTGGGAGGTTTTGTTGCGTGCGCTGCGTCAACGGTGAAAGTGCGATGAGACGAAAGAATTTCTCTTTAAAAGTTCAAAAAAAAATCAGTGAATTAAGTGAACTAACTTATTTAATATTATGAGAGAAAAGCAAATGTAAAACTGAACATAAATATACATATACATATGAACTACTACTACAGTTGAAGTTATACAAATAAAAAGTAAAGTAAAGCATTAAACAGATTTTTATATAGGTTTTTCTAAGTTGTTTAATATAAATAAAAATTATGTTATATAAAACATTATAATGAATATAAAAAAATAAATAAAACCGCACAACACCACCTCGAAACCATCCGTCTTTCTGCGTCTAAAGTAAAAAATATACATACGTTGATACACTTGGTACTGATTGTCTTACTTAGTTCTGAATTATATATAGTCCCTTAGTGTTTAGCGTCTCTGGATATCACACAAAGTTTTTTTTTATTCCTCACGATGCCGAGTCGTCTTAAGCTTGGTACGCTCTAAAATATCGAGTATGAATGCAAGTACTGAATCTTATGTCATCGTTGGCTTATTGTAGGTGTATATTAAACAGGTTTTTAGGTACGGAACCCTTATAGGATCACTCGAGTTTTTGTCCGTCCGTTTGTTTGAGCCAATTTTTTTATTGCTGGTCCCATTGTGTTGAAATTTAATACCCTAATTAAATTATTTTAAAACCTTAACACCCATATGTAAGTCGGTTACCCAAAGCCGGACATGTTACGTAAATAAATGAATTTTAAAGGGCCACTTTAAGCGGGTAAATTAGAAAATTAAAAAATGTTGGTTTTGCAAACTGTATTACGTGATGTAATTATAAAATGAAAGGGCTAGGTGAGAACCTTAATTTTTAATTTTTATTTTGGAATAAGTAGTTTTGAAGTTGTTAAAGAAAATTGACCATATCTCTTTATGTCAGAAATTAAAGGGCCTATGATTTAAATATAATACTCTACATCTTTACTTACAGAAAAATCTTATTTATGAATTACAGGAAATTCCTTTCATACGGAACCCTCTCCATGCAAATTTAAGTCGCAATTCTGCAGTTTAATTTATTGTCCCAATAGTTATCTCGTTAGATAAGCAGAATGCGCGTGGCCATCGTAACAGACAAATAGATCTGGAAGAAGGGAAAGCCTATGCACAATAATGATGTATAAAGTAGGCTGAAAAAAAATGATTTAATCAGCGTAGTCTTGGTACCCTATGCGGTTCTATGATAGGAATTGGTTGTTTTGTTGTTTTTTTTTGTGAGGCGGAGTCCATTACTGTTGCGCACTGGTTGGAGGGCGAACTCAGTTTTTAATGTTTTAATTCAGTAAGCACTTTCCGCTTCACTCTTTCCTGGTGGAAACACTTCTATGATATTCACTGTTGCAAGTCAGAAGAACTCCACCCGCAATGCTTGCAGTAGGGAGAAGTTTGGCTTTCTAATTCTATCGTGTTAGTATTCTTCTGCGTGTCAGCATCAGCGTATTTTTCACAACATAGCCCGTGCGGTGCGCAGATAATGGCCAGAAAAAAAAAGGATGTCAGCATCTTGTAAGTAGGTACGATGTCATCACAATCTTGATAAAAATATTTTTTTCGATTTAAACCTAGTGGTTCTACAATCAATGTCAATCGATACAGATATGTGTGACTTTTTAAAGTTAAACGTGCTTAATATTATTCTAAGATTTTAAGACGACTAAAGGTAAAAGTAAACATTGTGTGGAAACCTAGGTAATAATTAGAATTATAATTGGAATGTGAAATCGCCTAGTAGCAAGTAAGCAGATACGGTGAGTAATGCTCGATCCGTTCCTCAACATGGAACATTGTATTACAAATAAAAGTACACAAACCAGGTTTGCAACGATTTATTAAAACGGGTGAGGCCTATGTTCATTTATCAAATATTGATTCTAAGGTCTCGCCTAGTAGGTTGGCTCCCTTTTTCTGAAAACAAAAGTTCATAATATATAGTACAAATCGATAATTTAGATCACTTATGCCTTCTGCCTAGCATTTTCTCAAGCAATGTTGGGGTTGGCTTTCAGTCTTACCAGATTCAGCTAAATACCGTATTTTACATAAAGCGACTGCCTATCTGGCCTCCAAAACCTATTTTACAGGATAACACATTATCCCCATATGCATTAATGTTTAAAATGTCTTTAACGGTTAATAGTAATAAGAGTTATGAATATGAGGTATTTTTAAAGAACTTGAATATTTTACAATGAACCAGATTTCAATTTCAATTTCCATAAACGAAATCTTAAATAAACTATGCAATAAATTGAACGGGCGCGTAGCTAAGGGTATGCTGTACGGTTTGACTGATAATATAGGTGAAGCCGCGCTTGCCGCGGTTGGTTCGTGAATGGGGTGACAATTGTTAAACATACCGAGACCCCTCCGTGCCTTGGAAAGCACGTTATATCGTTGGTCCTGACTGTTATACGTTGATCTTCGGCAGTCGTTAAGTCATTACATTTCTGACAACCAGTCATCCTTTGGGATGATGTGTTACCCTGTAAAATGGGTTTTGGAGGCCAGATAGGCAGTCGCTCCATGTAAAATACGGTATTTAGCTGAATCTGGTAAGACTGAAAGCCAACCCCAACATTGCTTGAGAAAATGCTAGGCAGAAGGCATAAGTGATCTAAATTATCGATTTGTACTATATATTATGAACATTTGTTTTCAGGAAAAGGGAGCCAACCTACTAGACGACACCTTAGAATCACTATTTGATAAATGAACATAGGTCTCACCCGTTTTAATAAATCGTTGCAAATCTGGTTTGTGTACTTTTATTTGTAACACAATGTGCCATGTTGATGAACGGATCGAGCATTACTCACCGTACCTGCTTACTTGCTACTTGGCGATTTCACATTCCAATTTAGAACCTTGGTTTCTATACGATGTTTACTTTTACCTTTAGTCGTCTTACTTTGCATATTATTAAGCACGTTTAACTTTAAAAAAGTCACACACATTTTGTATCGATTAACATTGATTGTACTATAAATACATAACATTATATAATTTTAAAAAAAATACACTATAATTACTATATGTTTTTATGTGAGTAAAATTTGATCCAACAGACAAACTATGTGTATAGTTTTGTTGGACATTTTATACTTTATAAAAATTAAAATGTACCTTTTGATCAATAAATAAATAAATAAAAAATAAATAAATAATCAAATTTCAACTCAATCGGTCCAGCAGTTTTGAAGAAAATTGGATGAAACAGACGGACGGACAGAAACGAGTGATCTCATAAGGGTTCCTTTTTTTCCTGTTAAGGTACTAAAACCTAAAAGCTTGTCTATTATACACCTACAATAAGCCAACGATGACATAAGATTCAGTACTTACATTCATACTCGATATTTTGGAGCGTACCAAGCTTAAGACGACGCGGCATCGGGAGGAATAAAAAAAAACTTTGTGTGAAATCCAGAGACGCTAAACACTAAGGGTCTATATAATTCAGAACTAAGTAAGACAATCATTACCAAGTGTACCAACGTAGCCTACGTTGGTACACTTGGTAATGATTGTAGTAGACCGTAGTTATATTTTTTACTTTAGTCGCAGAAAGACGAAGGGTTTTCTAGGTGGTGTTGTGCGGTTTTTTTTTTTTTTTTTTTTGTATATTAATTATAATGTTTTATATAATATAATTTTTATTAATATTAAACAACGTAGAAAATCCTATATAAAAATCCGTTTAATGCTTTACTTTACTTTGTATTTGTATAACTTCAACTTGGTAGTAGTTCATATGTATATGTTTTATATTTATGTTCAGTTTTACATTTGCTTTTCTCTCATAATATTAAATAAGTTAGTTCACGTAATTGTCTAAATGAAAAGATTTTTAGAACTTTTAAAGAGGAATCCTTTCGTCATATTTTCGCACTTTCATCGTTGACGCAGCGCACGAAACGGAACCTCCCAATGGAAATAATATTTCACGGTTTTTGCAACAATTTTAATTGATGCTCCGCTCTTTTAGGTCATATATAGACTTTCAATCAGCAAATCAAGAATCATTTTCGAGCTTATATAGAACAATACAATAAGTTAAGATAAAAACTAATGTTGTACGTAAGAGGTATGTACGTATGGTTTGGGCGTAGTACTTACTTCTCTCTTTTCTTGTGGAAATACTGTGATATTCACTGTTGCGAGTTAAATGACTTCACTCGCAATTCTAGCGTTAGAACTTTGGCTTTCCAATTCTATCGTGTACAGCGTACATTCTTCTGCGTGTCAGCATAATCTTATTTTTTTACAACTTAGCTCATGCGGTTCACAGACAATGGCCAGTAAAAAAGGATGACAGCATTTTATAAGTAGGTACGATATAACCACAATCTAAATAAAAATAATTTATTCGATTTAAACCTAATGGTTCTACAATCAATGTCAATCGATACAAATGTGTGTGACTTTTTTAATGTTAAACGTGCTTAATATTATGCTAAGGTTTTATGACGACGAAAGGTAAAGGTAAACATCGTGAGGAAACCTAGGTTCTAAATTAGAATCCGAACTCGCCAAGTAGCAAGTAAGCAGGTACGGTGAGTAATGCTAATGTAAGCAAATAAAAGTACACAAAACTGATTTTCAACGATTTATTGAACGGGTGCGGCCAGTTTCCAATTTTTTTAAAATGCGCTTGATTTTTCTTTTTGAAAATTATATAAATGATTTCACTAATTTGGCTCCCTTTTTCTGAAAACAAGTGTTTAAAATATATAGTAAGTACAATGCGATACCTAATTTTGATAACTTATTTAAGATTTCTGCTTTCTGCCTAGCCTTGCTATATCGGGCTCGGCCTCCAGGATTACCGGATTAAACTGAATATTGCACATATTTAAGATTTCGGTTTTTTAAATTAAAAATTTAAATTTGGTTAATTGTAAAACATTAAGTTCTTCAAATCATAATAAGTCATTATTATTATTTGTTAAAGACACTTTTAAACAATAATGCATATAATGTAGTTACCAGTATTTTAAATCCAGTTTTGAAAAGTCCGGGCTCGGGCTTGGGCTCGGGCATGGGCTCGGCTTGCACGTTCATGGTCATGGCTGCGACCAAAACGACGAAGAAAAAAAGTTTGAAGAAATGCATCTTTAATGAGGAGTTGAGAACAGTTTGAGTTGCTACACCCGAAATGTGCCTAGTTACTGTTTACCGAAGCTTATATACTAACGAAAACCGTACAAATAACGACTTAATACATTAGACTAATGGACCAACAAGCAGTACTACAGTAGTAATTATTTTTTTGGATATCAGTCATATTGCTCTATAACTCGTTATTAATTTACTCATTATTAATAGTAGAAACCTGTTTAGGATATGGTATTATAACTGACAAACAAAAATTATTTAAATCATAAGAAAGATGTATACGGTCAATCTTTAATATAATATTTAAACATTGACCGTATAAATCTTTTTAATGTATTATGTGTAGTTTGTCAGTTTAATTAAATTAATACCGAGCTATAGAGCAATGTAAATGATTTCCTTAAAATTACTTACTACTTTAGTACGGGTTCTTGGTCCATTAGTCTAATGTATTAAGTCGTTACGTGTACGGTTTTTGTTACTATATAAGCTTCGGTAAACAGTAACTAGGCACATTTCGGGTGTAGCAACTCAAACTATTCTCAACTACTCACTAAAGATGCATTTCTTCAAACTGTTCTTCTTCGTCGTTTTGGTCGCAGCCATGACCATGAACGTGCAAGCCGAGCCCATGCCCGAGCCCAAGCCCGAGCCCGGACTTGTCAAAAAAGGATTAAAAGTATTGGTAAGTAATAAGAATCCACGTTCTACCCCTCAGGGGTTGAACGTGGAGAATATTTACTAAATCTACATTATATGCATTAATGTTTCAAATGTCTTTAACGGTTAATAGTAATGACTTAATATGAGGTATTTTTAAAGAACTTGAATATTTTACAATGAACCAGATTTCAATTTCAATTTCCATAAACGAAATCTTAAATAAACTGTGCAATAAATTGAGCGGGCGCGTAGCTAAGGGTATGCTGTACAGTTTGACTGATAATATAGGTGAAGCCGCGCTTGCCGCGGTTGGTTCGTGGATGGGGTGACTATTTGTAAACATACCGAGACCCCTCCGTGCCTTGGAAAGCACGTTATATCGTTGGTCCTGACTGTTATACGTTGATCTTCGGCAGTCGTTAAGTCATTACATTTCTGACAACCAGTCATCCTTTGGGATGATGTGTTACCCTGTAAAATGGGTTTTGGAGGCCAGATAGGCAGTCGCTTTATGTAAAATACGGTATTTAGCTGAATCTGGTAAGACTGAAAGCCAACCCCAACATTGCTTGAGAAAATGCTAGGCAGAAGGCATAAGTGATCTAAATTATCGATTTGTACTATATATTATGAACACTTGTTTTCAGGAAAAGGGAGCCAACCTACTAGACGACACCTTAGAATCACTATTTGATAAATGAACATAGGTCTCACCCGTTTTAATAAATCGTTGCAAATCTGGTTTGTGTACTTTTATTTGTAATACAATGTGCCATGTTGATGAACGGATCGAGCATTACTCACCGTACCTGCTTACTTGCTACTTGGCGATTTCACATTCCAATTTAGAACCTTGGTTTCCACACGATGTTTACTTATACCTTTAGTCGTCTTACTTAGCATAGTATTAAGCACGTTTAACTTTAAAAAAGTCACACACATTTTGTATCGATTAACATTGATTGTAGAACCACTAAGTTAATACAAAATAAATTAATTTTATTTACATTTTGGTTACATCGTACCTACTTATAAGATGCTGTTATCCTTTTTGGCTGGCCATAGTCTGTGCACCGCATGACCTTTGTTGTTAAAATATAAGCTAAGGCTTATGCTGAGACCACCATAGACTTAGTGTATATGGACACCACAGAGTACTTCTATATATAAGGAAAGCTGACAGGCAGAAGAATATACACGTTAGAATTAGAAAGCCAAACTCCTACTGCGAGAATTGCGAGTGAAGTCCCTTTACTCGCAACAGTGAATATCATAGAAGAGATTCCACCACGAAAGGGTGAAGCGGAAAGTGCTTACTGAATTAAAACATTAAAATATGAGTTCGCGGTTTACTGACTCGCACTGGTTAAAACCAGTGCGAGTCAGTAATAAACTCAGCCGCCCAAACCATACGTACTACATACCTCTTAAATAAGATATTAGTTTTAATCTAAATATCCAACTTATTATTTTGTTATATGTTAGCTCGAAAATTATTCTTATATTGCTGATTGTTTAAATCAGAGAAAGATCTTTATTCAATTTCTTTTGGTAAATCTTTCTGTTTAACCAAAACCCTGGTTAAGTGCGTTTTAGATATTAGTATACTTATTTATATACATACATATAATAAAATAGTAATCGACAACTTTCTTTTGTCCGTTGTCAGTTTGTCTGTTAAAGGTCTCATTAAAAAATACTTCATAAATTGCTGTAAAATATTGAGAGAATATTTTCAAAAAACCGTAAAGTGCGCTTAGCTATGTTTAAACACGCTATTACATCTATCTGATAAGAAATGGAGCTTTAAATTTGCAAAAATTCAAATTTATCTGCAAAATTAAATTTGTCTTTTTAACGTACCTATACTGCCGTGCAGGCCCTAAAGTGCAGTAAGTATGAGGAAAAAAGCGGTTTCGAGAAAACAGCGATAAACTTTTTAACACTGTTTTTACTTATATTATTAATGTGTATGGTGGATATTTTTATTGGAAGGACTAAGTGACAACAAAGATGGTATTTACCAAATCAAATGATAATTTAGTATATTAGATTTTAGATAAAATTGAATTTTTTAAAATCATAGCAGTTACTGCACGCAAAAAGTTACATTTATATGCAGATTAAAATGCGGTAAAAATACTCGATACTACAAAATCTTTGATTTTTTTGCTACTTTGCAGACTAATTTGCAGCTTAAGACTTTCTTTATTGCATTTTAATTTGTGGCAGAGTCTCATACTGCGTTTTAATTAGAATTTATGTTATTTTCATCTTTTGAAAAATACAGACTATACTGCAGTAAATAATGAACATACTGCAATTTAAACAGTAACTTCATACTTAAAAGTCATATTACGATAAAAGTAAAAGAAAGAAGTTTTGATTATGCTGCACTTTAGTTGGTTTTTACGATATAAACTTCTCTAATTAAAAAAACACATTTTAGTACTTCGCTGCATTTTAATCTGTAGTTCCTGTGAAATAAACTAGTGATCAACCATGCAGTATTAATACTGTCGGTCGGTACAAAAACTACTTACTGCGTTTTAATTTATATGCCTCAATATTTTTTTGGGTGTAGAATACAGATTTTTTGTGGTAATATAGATATTTACTGCGTTTAACTTGGTAAAGTGACGGATCGTGGTAGGCGTAACTGCTATAACTGTATTTTAGTTGGTATTGTAATATATTTAGACATGCAAAGTCAAGTTACTGCTTTCACAAATTTGTTTTTTTAACCGTTTAAAGCATCCTAACAAAAAACTGATTAGATCTTTATGTTCCTTATAACGTGTCCATTAAGGTTCAATATTCAACAAAAAAATGGCAAAAAACCTGTTACTGCGTTTTAGCAGTATTTGCGATTTAAACCTAGTGGTTCTACAATCAATGTCAATCGATACAGATATGTGTGACTTTTTAAAGTTAAACGTGCTTAATATTATGCTAAGATTTTAAGACGACTAAAGGTAAAAGTAAACATTGTGTGGAAACCTAGATTATAATTGGAATGTGAAATCGCCTAGTAGCAAGTAAGCAGGTACGGTTAGTAATGCTCGATCCGTTCCTCAACATGGCACATTGTATTACAAATAAAAGTACACAAACCAGATTTGCAACGATTTATTAAAACGGGTGAGGCCTATGTTCATTTATCAAATAGTGATTCTAAGGTGTCGTCTAGTAGGTTGGCTCCCTTTTCCTGAAAACAAGTGTTCATAATATAAAGTACAAATCGATAATTTAGATCACTTATGCCTTCTGCCTAGCATTTTCTCAAGCAATGTTGGGGTTGGCTTTCAGTCTTACCAGATTCAGCTAAATACCGTATTTTACATAAAGCGACTGCCTATCTGGCCTCCAAAACCTATTTTACAGGATAACACATTATCCCAAAGTGAGACTGGTTGTCAGAATTGTAATGACTTAACGACTGCCGAAGATTAACGTAAAACGGTCGGGACCAATGATATAACGTGCTTTCCGAGACACGGAGGGGTCTCGGTATGTTTACAAATAGTCACCCATCCACGGACCAACCGCGGCAAGCACGGCTTAACCTATATTATGAGTCGAACCGTACGGCTTACCCTTAGCCACGCGCCCGCTCTATTTATTACACAGTTTATTAAAGATTTCGTTTATGGAAATAGAAATAGAAATTTGGTTCATTGTACAATATTCAAGTTCTTAAAAAATACCTCATATAAAGTCATTATTATTAACCGTTAAAGACATTTTAAACATTAATGCATATACCTAATGTGGATTTAGTCCACGTTTAAACCCCGCTATTTATACCCCTGTCCATGTTGAACTCCTAAATATTGTCCACGTTCAACCCCTGAGGGGTAGAACGTGGATTCTTATTACTTACCAATACTTTAAATCCAGTTTTGACAAGTCCGGGCTCGGGCTTGGGCTCGGGCATGGGCTCGGCTTGCACGTTCATGGTCATGGCTGCGACCAAAACGACGAAGAAGAACAGTTTGAAGAAATGCATCTTTAATGAGGAGTTGAGAATAGTTTGAGTTGCTACACCCGAAATGTGCCTAGTTACTGTTTACCGAAGCTTATATACTAACAAAAACCGTACAAATAACGACTTAATACATTAGACTAATGGACCAAGAAATTAATTATTATTGTAGTACTGCTGTACTACAATAGTAATTAATTTTTAGCATATTATTTATATGCTCTAAAACTCGTTATTAATTGACTCATTATTAATAGTAGAAACCTGTTTAGGATATGGTATTATATTCTGGGGCAATTCAACTGACAAACAAACCTAATTTAAATCATAAAAAAGATGTATACGGTCAATCTTTAATATAATATTTAAACATTGACCGTATAAATCTTTTTAATGTATTATGTGTAGTTTGTCAGTATGATTAAATTAATACCGAGTTATAGAGCAATGTAAATGATTTCCTAAAAATTACTTACTACTTTAGTACTGGTTCTTGGTCCATTAGTCTAATGTATTAAGTCGTAATATTTACGGTTTTTGTTAGTATATAAGCTTCGGTAAACAGTAACTAGGCACATTTCGGGTGTGGCAAATCAAACTATTCTCAACTCCTCATTAAAGATGCATTTCTTCAAACTGTTCTTCTTCGTCGTTTTGGTCGCAGCCATGACCATGAACGTGCAAGCCGAGCCCATGCCCGAGCCCAAGCCCGAGCCCGGACTTGTCAAAAAAGGATTAAAAGTATTGGTAAGTAATAAGAATCCACGTTCTACCCCTCAGGGGTTGAACGTGGAGAATATTTACTAAATCTACATTATATGCATTAATGTTTAAAATGTCTTTAACGGTTAATAGTAATGACTTAATATGAGGTATTTTTAAAGAACTTGAATATTTTACAATGAACCAGATTTCAATTTTAATTTCCATAAACGAAATCTTAAATAAACTGTGCAATAAATTGAGCGGGCGCGTAGCTAAGGATATGCTGTACGGTTTGACTGATAATATAGGTGAAGCCGCGCTTGCCGCGGTTGGTTCGTGGATGGGGTGACTATTTGTAAACATACCGGGACCCCTCCGTGCCTTGGAAAGCACGTTATATCGTTGGTCCTGACTGTTATACGTTGATCTTCGGCAGTCGTTAAGTCATTACATTTCTGACAACCAGTCATCCTTTGGGATGATGTGTTATCCTGTAAAATAGGTTTTGGAGGCCAGATAGGCAGTCGCTTTATGTAAAATACGGTATTTAGCTGAATCTGGTAAGACTGAAAGCCAACCCCAACATTGCTTGAGAAAATGCTAGGCAGAAGGCATAAGTGATCTAAATTATCGATTTGTACTTTATATTATGAACACTTGTTTTCAGGAAAAGGGAGCCAACCTACTAGACGACACCTTAGAATCACTATTTGATAAATGAACATAGGCCTCACCCGTTTTAATAAATCGTTGCAAATCTGGTTTGTGTACTTTTATTTGTAATACAATGTGCCATGTTGAGGAACGGATCGAGCATTACTAACCGTACCTGCTTACTTGCTACTAGGCGATTTCACATTCCAATTATAACCTAGGTTTCCACACAATGTTTACTTTTACCTTTAGTCGTCTTAAAATCTTAGCATAATATTAAGCACGTTTAACTTTAAAAAGTCACACATATCTGTATCGATTGACATTGATTGTAGAACCACTAGGTTTAAATCGAAAAAAATATTTTTATCAAGATTGTGATGACATCGTACCTACTTACAAGATGCTGTCATCCTTTTTTTTCTGCCCATTATCTGCGCACCGCACAGGCTATGTTTTGAAAAATACGCTGATGCTGACACGCAGAAGAATACTAACACGATAGAATTAGAAAGCCAAACTTCTCCCTACTGCAAGCATTGCGGGTGGAGTTCTTCTGACTTGCAACAGTGAATATCATAAAAGTGTTTCCACCAGGAAAGAGTGAAGCGGAAAGTGCTTACTGAATTAAAACATTAAAAACTGAGTTCGCCCTCCAACCAGTGCGCAACAGTAATGGACTCCGCCGCACAAAAAAAAACAACAAAACAACCAATTCCTATCATAGAACCGCATAGGGTACCAAGACTACGCTGAGTAAATCATTTTTTTTCAGCCTACTTTATAAATCATTATTGTGCATAGGCTTTCCCTTCTTCCAGATCTATTTGTCTGTTACGATGGCCACGCGCATTCTGCTTAGCTAACGAGATAACTATTGGGACAATAAATTAAACTGGAGAATTGCGACTTAAATTTGCATGGAGAGGGTTCCGTATGAAAGGAATTTCCTGTAATTCATAAATAAGATTTTTCTGTAAGTAAAGATGTAGAGTATTATATTTAAATCATAGGCCCTTTAATTTCTGACATAAAGAGATATGGTCAATTTTCTTTAACAACTTCAAAACTACTTATTCCAAAATAAAAATTAAAAATTAAGTTTCTCACAACTAGCCCTTTCATTTTATAATTACATCACGTAATACAGTTTGCAAAACCAACATTTTTTAATTTTCTAATATACCCGCTTAAAGTGGCCCTTTAAAATTCATTTATTTACGTAACATGTCCGGCTTTGGGTAACCGACTTACATATGGGTGTTAAGGTTTTAAAATAATTTAATTAGGGTATTAAATTTCAACACAATGGGACCAGCAATAAAAAAATTGGCTCAAACAAACGGACGGACAAAAACTCGAGTGATCCTATAAGGGTTCCGTACCTAAAAACCTGTTTAATATACACCTACAATAAGCCAACGATGACATAAGATTCAGTACTTGCATTCATACTCGATATTTTAGAGCGTACCAAGCTTAAGACGACTCGGCATCGTGAGGAATAAAAAAAAACTTTGTGTGATATCCAGAGACGCTAAACACTAAGGGACTATATATAATTCAGAACTAAGTAAGACAATCAGTACCAAGTGTATCAACGTATGTATATTTTTTACTTTAGACGCAGAAAGACGGATGGTTTCGAGGTGGTGTTGTGCGGTTTTATTTATTTTTTGATATTCATTATAATGTTTTATATAACATAATTTTTATTTATATTAAACAACTTAGAAAAACCTATATAAAAATCTGTTTAATGCTTTACTTTACTTTTTATTTGTATAACTTCAACTGTAGTAGTAGTTCATATGTATATGTATATTTATGTTCAGTTTTACATTTGCTTTTCTCTCATAATATTAAATAAGTTAGTTCACTTAATTCACTGATTTTTTTTTTTGAACTTTTAAAGAGAAATTCTTTCGTCTCATCGCACTTTCACCGTTGACGCAGCGCACGCAACAAAACCTCCCAAGGGGAATAATTTTTCACGGTTTTTGCAACAATTTTAATTGATGCTCCGCTCTTTTAGGTCATATATAGACTTTCAATCAGAAAATCAAGAATCATTTTCGAGCTTATATAGAACAATACAATAAGTTAAGATAAAAACTAATGTTGTACGTAAGAGGTATGTACGTATGGTTTGGGCGTAGCACTTACTTCTCTCTTTCCTTGTGGAAATAATGTGATATTCACTGTTGCGAGTTAAATGACTCCACTCGCAATTCTAGCGTTAGAAGTTTGGCTTTTTAATTCTATCGTGTACAGCGTACATTCTTCTGCGTGTCAGCATAATCTTATTTTTTTACAACATAGCTCATGCGGTTCACAGACAATGGCCAGTAAAAAAAGATGACAGCATTTTATAAGTAGGTACGATATAACCACAATCTAAATAAAAATAATTTTTCGATTTAAACCTAGTGGTTCTACAATCAATGTCAATCGATACAAATGTGTGTGACTTTTTTAATGTTAAACGTGCTTAATATTATGCTAAGGTTTTATGACGACGAAAGATAAAGGCAAACATCGTGAGGAAACCTAGGTTCTAAATTGGAATCCGAACTCGCCAAGTAGCAAGTAAGCAGGTACGGTGAGTAATGCTAATGAAAGCAAATAAAAGTACACAAAACAGATTTTCAACGGTTTATTGAACGGGTGCGGCCTGTTTTCAATTTTTTTGATATGCGCTTGATTTTTCTTTTTGAAAATTATATAAATGATTTCACTAATTTGGCTCCCTTTTTCTGAAAACAAGTGTTTAAAATATATAGTAAGTACAATGCGATACCTAATTTAGATAACTTATTTAAGATTTCTGCTTTCTGCCTAGCCTTGCTACATTGGGCTCGGCCTCCAGTATTACCGGATTAAACTGAATATTACACATATTTAAGATTTCGGTTTTTTAAATTAAAAATTTAAATTTGGTTAATTGTAAAACATTAAGTTCTTCAAATCATAATAAGTCATTATTATTATTTGTTAAAGACATTTTTAAACAATAATGCATATAATGTAGTTACCAATATTTTAAATCCAGTTTTGAAAAGTCCGGGCTCGGGCTTGGGCTCGGGCATGGGCTCGGCTTGCACGTTCATGGTCATGGCTGCGACCAAAACGACGAAGAAAAACAGTTTGAAGAAATGCATCTTTAATGAGGAGTTGAGAATAGTTTGAGTTGCTACACCCGAAATGTGCCTAGTTACTGTTTACCGAAGCTTATATACTAACGAAAACCGTACAAATAACGACTTAATACATCAGACTAATGGACCAAAAAGTAGTTTTAGACCACAGTAGTAATAATATAGGTATAGTGTGCATGATAGTCTCAATAGTCTTAAAAAAGATGCATACGGTCAATGTCTAAATATTATGTTAAACATTGACCGTATACATATTTCTTAGGATTTAAATAATTTTTGTTTGTCAGTTATAATACCATATCCTAAACAGGTTTCTACTATTAATAATGAGTAAATTAATAACGAGTTATAGAGCAATATGAATGATATCCTAAAAAATAATTACCACTGTAGTACTGCTTCTTGGTCCATTAGTCTAATGTATTAAGTCGTTACTTGTACGGTTTTTGTTACTATATAAGCTTCGGTAAACAGTAACTAGGCACATTTCGGGTGTAGCAACTCAAACTATTCTCAACTCCTCATTAAAGATGCATTTCTTCAAACTGTTCTTCTTCGTCGTTTTGGTCGCAGCCATGATCATGAACGTGCAAGCCGAGCCCATGCCCGAGCCCAAGCCCGAGCCCGGACTCTGGGATTAAAGTATTGGTAAGTAAGAGGAATCCACGCTCTACCCCTCAGGGGTTGAACGTGGACAATATTTATGAGTTCAACATGGGCAGGGGTAGAAAAAGCGAGGGTTAAACGTGGACTAAACCTACTTTATATGCATTAATGTTTAAAAATGTATTTAACGGTTAATAATAATGACTTAATATGAGGTATTTTTGAAGAACTTGAATATTTTACAATAAACCAAATTTCAATTTCAATTTCCAAAAAACGAAAACTAAAATAAACTGTGTAATAAATTGAGCGGGCAAGTGGCTAAGGGTAAGCCGTATGGTTTGACTGATAATATAGGCAAAGCCGTGCTTGCCGCGGTTGGTCCGTGGATGGGTGACTATTTTTGAACATACCGAGACCCCTCCGTGCCTCTGAAAGCACGTTATATCGTTGGTCCCGACTGTTATACGTTGATCTTCGGCAGTCGTTAAGTCATTACAATTCTGACAACCAGTCTTACTTCGGGATAATGTGTTACCCTGTAAAATGGGTTTTGGAGGCCAGGTAGGCAGTCGCTCCATGTAAAATACGGTATTTAGCTGAATCTGGTAAGACTGAAAGCCAACCCCAACATTGCTTGAGAAAATGTTAGGCAGAAGGCATAAGTGATCTAAATTATCGATTTGTACTATATATTATGAACACTTGTTTTCAGGAAAAGGGAGAAAACCTACTAGACGACACCTTAGAATCAATATTTGATAAATGAACATAGGCCTCACCCGTTTTAATAAATCGTTGCAAATCTGGTTTGTGTACTTTTATTTGTAATACAATGTGCCATGTTGAAGAACGGATCGAGCATTACTCACCGTACCTGCTTACTTGCTACTAGGCGATTTCACATTTCAATTATAATTCCAATTATTACCTTTGTTTCCACACAATGTTTACTTTTACCTTAAGTCGTCTTTAAATCTTAGCATAATATTAGGCACGTTTAACTTTAAAAACTCACACACATTTGTATCGATTGACATTGATTGTAGAACCACTAGGTTTAAATCGAAAAAAAATAAAAAATAATCTGGTTACATCGTACCTACTTATGCTGTCATCCTTTTTGACTGGCCATTGTCTGTGCTCTGCGTGGGCTATGTTGTGAAAAATTAAGCGTAGCTATGCTGTCAAGCAAAAGAATACTTACACGATAGAATTAGAATTCCAAACTCCTACTGCGAGAATTGCGAGTGAAGTCCATTTTACTCGCAACAGTGAATGTCATAGAAGTTTTTCCACCAGGAAATAGTAAAGCGGAAAGTACTTACTGAATTAAAACATTAAAAAATGAGTTCGCGGTCCAACCAGTACGAAAGAGTAATGGAATCATCACAAAAAAAAAACACCAAATAACTAATTTTTATCATAGAACCGCATAGGGCACCAAGACTATGCTGAGTATATTATATATTTTGTTAGATCTCACTGCTGGGCAAAGGCCTCCCCTTTCTTCTTCCACGCGCTCCCCGCTTATCTGACGCGATAACTATTAGGACAATAAAAAAAAGATTGGAAAAGTGCGAATTAAACTCGCATGGAGATTGGTTCCGTACGAAAGGAATTTCCTGTAATTTATAAATAAGTATTTTCCTGTAAGTAAAGAAATAGTGTATTTTTTTAAATAACCCTGTAGTTGCGGAGATAAGCAGGAATGGTCAATTTTCGCCTCTTTCATTTAACAACTTAAAAACAATTTATTTTTAAACAACATTAATAAAAACATTTATGGTCCTCACAACTAGCCCTTTCATTTGATAATTATGTTATGTAATACAGTTTGCAATACTAAACTTTATTAATTTTCTAATTTACCTGCTTATAGTGTTTAAAATTCATTTATTTACGTAACACGTCCGTCTTTGGGTTACCGACTTACATATGGGTATCAAATTTCAACTCAATCGGTCCAGCAGTTTTGAAGAAAATTGGATGAAACAGACGGACGGACAGATAGGAGTGATCTCATAAGGGTTCCTTTTTTTCCTGTTAAGGTACTAAAACCTAAAAGCCTGTCTATTATACACCTACAATAAGCCAACGATGACATAAGATTCAGTACTTACATTCATACTCGATATTTTGGAGCGTACCAAGCTTAAGACGACTCGGCATCGTGAGGAATAAAAAAAAACTTTGTGAGATATCCAGAGACGCTAAACACTAAGGGTCTATATAATTCAGAACTAAGTAAGACAATCAGTACCAAGTGTACCAACGTAGGTATATTTTTTACTTTAGACGCAGAAAGACATATGGTTTTCTAGGTGGTGTTGTGTGGTTTTATTTAAATTTTTAATATAAATCGTAATGTTTTATATAATATAATTTTTCATGCATATTAAACAACGTAGAAAATCCTTCATAAAAATCCGTTTAATGCTTTACTTAACTTTTTATTTGTACAACTTCAACTGTAGTTCATAATATGTATATTATGTTTTATGTTTATGTTCAGTTTTAATATTTGATTTTCTCTCCTAATATTAAATAAGTTAGTTCACTTAATCGTCTAAATAAAAGGTTTTTTAGAACATTTAAAGAGAAATACTTTCGTCACATTTTCGCACTTTCATCGTTGACGCAGCGCACGAAACGGAACCTCCCAATGGGAATAATTTTTCACGGTTTTGCAACAATTTTCATTGATCCTCCGCTTTTTTAGGTCGTAGCGTAGGCTATATAATAATATAGCCTATAGACTTTCTCGATAAATGAACTATACAACAAAAAAACAAACCCTTCAGCTTTATAATATTATTAAAGATAATTATATATCCAAAACGCACTAAACAAGGGTTTTGGTACTAAAACATCAAGATGAATAAAAAGAAGACGGTACTCAGATTTAAACAATCAGCAATTCAAGAATAATTTTCGAGCTAACATTGAAGAATATAATAAGTTAGATGTTAAGATTAAAAATAATGTTGTACGTAAGAGGTATGTACGTATGGTTTGGGCGTAGCACTTACTTCACTCTTTACTTGTGGAAATACTGTGATATTCACTGTTGCGAGTTAAATGACTCCATTCGCAAATCTAGCGTTAGAAGTGTGGCTTTCCAATTCTATCGTGTACAGCGTATATTCTTCTGCGTGTCAGCATAATCTTATTTTTTACAACATAGCTCATGCGGTTCACAGACAATGGCCAGTCAAAAAGGATGACAGCATCTTGTAAGTGGGTTCGATGTAACCACAATCTAAATAAAAATAATTTATTCGATATGAACCTAATGGTTCTACAATCAATGTCAATCGATACAAATGTGTGTGACTTTAAGTTAAACGTGCTTAATATTATGATAAGATTTTATGCCGACTAAAGGTAATGGTAAACATCGTGAGGAAACCTAGGATCTTAATTAGCATCCGAACTCTCCAAGTAGCAAGTAAGCAGGTACGGAGTAATGCTCGATCCTGTCCAATATATGAAACTAAATAAAAGTACACAAAACAGATTTTCAACGATTTATTGAAACGGGTGCGGCCTGTTTTTATTTTTTTAAATGCGCTTGATTTTTCTTTTTGAAAATTATATTATTGATTTCACTAATTTGGCTCCATGTTTCTGAAAACAAGTGTTTAAAATATATAGTACAATGCGATAATTTAAATAACTTATTTAAGATTTCTGCTTTCTGCCTAGCCTTGCTATATTGGGCTCGGCTTCCAGTATTACCGGATTCAACTGAATATTACTTATTTAAGATTTCTGTTTTTTAAATTAAAAATTTAAATTTGGTTAATTGTAAAACATTAAGTAAAGTTAAGTTCTTCAAATATTATGTCGTAATAAGTCATTATTATTAATTGTTAAAGATATTTTTAAACAATAATGCGTATTATTTAGTTACCAATATTTGAAATCCAGTTTTGAAAAGTCCGGGTTCAGGCTTGGGCTCGGGCATGGGCTCGGCTTGCACGTTCATGGTCATGGCTGCGACCAAAACGACGAAGAAGAACAGTTTGAAGAAATGCATCTTTAATGAGGAGTTGAGAATAGTTTGAGTTGCTACACCCGAAATGTGCCTAGTTACTGTTTACCGAAGCTTATATACTAACAAGCACCGTACAAATAACGACTTAATACATTAGACTAATGGACCAAGAAGCAGTACTAAAGTAGTAATTCATTTTTAGGATATCATTTACAGTCTCTATAACTCGTTATTAATTTACTCATTATTAATATTAGAAACCCATTTACGCTATACTATTATATTATGAGGTAATTCAACTGACAAATAAACATTATTCAAATCATAAAAAATGTGTAGGTATACGGTCAATGTTTAACATAATATTTAAACATTGACCGTATGCATCTTTTTGAAGACCATTGAGACTATCATGCACACTATATATTATTACTACTGTGGTTCAAAACTACTTTTTGGTCCATTAGTCTAATGTATTAAGTCGTTATTTGTACGGTGCTCGTTAGTATATAAGCTTCGGTAAACAGTAACTAGGCACATTTCGGGTGTAGCAACTCAAACTATTCTCAACTCCTCATTAAAGATGCATTTCTTCAAACTGTTCTTCTTCGTCGTTTTGGTCGCTGCCATGACCATGAACGTGCAAGCCGAGCCCATGCCCGAGCCCAAGCCTGAGCCCGGACTTTTCAAAACTGGATTTAAAATATTGGTAACTACATTATATTTATTATTGTTTAAAAATGTCTTTAACAATTAATAATAATGGCTTATTATGATTTAAAGAACTTAATGTTTTACAATTAACCAAATTTAAATTTTTAATTTATAAAAACTGAAATCTTAAATAAGTGTAATATTCAGTTGAAGCCGAGCCCAATATAGCAAGGCTAGGCAGAAAGCAGAAATCTTAAATAAGTTATTTAAATTATCGCATTGTACTATATATTTTAAACACTTGTTTTCAGAAACATGGAGCCAAATTAGTGAAATCAATAATATAATTTTCAAAAAGAAAAATCAAGCGCATTTAAAAAAATAAAAACAGGCCGCACCCGTTTCAATAAATCGTTGAAAATCTGTTTTGTGAACTTTTATTTAGTTTCATATATTGGACAGGATCGAGCATTACTCCGTACCTGCTTACTTGCTACTTGGCGAGTTCGGATGCTAATTAAGATCCTAGGTTTCCTCACGATGTTTACCATTACCTTTAGTCGGCATAAAATCTTATCATAATATTAAGCACGTTTAACTTGAAGTCACACACATTTGTATCGATTGACATTGATTGTAGAACCATTAGGTTCATATCGAATAAATTATTTTTATTTAGATTGTGGTCACATCGAACCCACTTACAAGATGCTGTCATCCTTTTTGACCTGCCATTGTCTGTGAACCGCATGAGCTATGTTGTAAAAAAATAAGATTATGCTGACACGCAGAAGAATGTACGCTGTACACGATAGAATTGGAAAGCCAAACTTCTACTGCTAGAATTGCGAGTGGAGTCCATTAACTCGCAACATTTAGTATCACAGTGTTTCCACCAAGAAAGAGTGAAGCGGAAAGTGCTTACTGAATTAAAACATTAAAAATGTTTTCGCCCTCCAACCAGTACGCCACAGCAATGGACTCCGCCGCACAAAAAAATAACAACAAAATATGTGTGGCACTCGGGGACTGCCGCGGTAAAGCTATTGCATGGCATTTTTGTCAACTTATGCAATTATAATATTATGCAATATTTTAGTCTTTTAATTCTAAAATATTTTCTTCCACCGTCTTTTGTCCGTGTAGGGTATCGAAATACCGAGGTCAGAAGGGGCGGCAAAATTTGAATAGCCTACTGGCGGCAAATGTCTTAATCCGCCACTGATCAAATGAACCGATATTCTTTTGATAGTAAGCTAAACCCCTAAGAAACACACCTACTTAGTTCCGTGATAATTGACTGTAGTAAACAGAGGTCAGACCAAAAGCTAGTTTACCAAAATGAAAACGAAAACTCGCTGCCAAGTTACTAAGGAATCTTAGACTAAGTAAAAAATAATACAACGACATTAAATATTTATTGAAGTAAAACTTCTTTAGGCGCGACTAGGGAGTAACTCAGTTTTTTTTTCTGACGGAAGTAACGCTTCCGCCATTTAAAAATAATAATTCTGATTGGTTGTAAGTATATGTCATATACTACACGCTTCTTGACTTATACGCTAGCTAGTGGCAAATATCATAATCAATTAGAATTATTTATTTTCAAATTGTCAAACGGATCAATTGTGAATAGCAAAGTGAATGAAAAATTCAACAGTTTTAAAAACATTATTTTAAATTGCAAAATTTTTTGAAAATCTCTAAATATACTTGTTTATTTATTACTTTTAAAATAAGTAAATTAAAAATAAATTTTCTGACAATTGCGACATTTTATAATATTCAATAACAAGGTTATAAAGTTTTACTTCAATCGCGCGTAAAGGTTACACGCACACACTTTTTTTTTTATATAACATATTTTTTTTGTTGATACATAAAATATTTCAAAACTGGTCAGGAAGTTCGCAACAATGCAAAACTTGACAGTTTCCAGCAACGCCATCTATTAGCTAAATTTATAACTATTAAAGTGCTGCTATCTAGTTGTTGTATTAAGAACTTTTAGAATTGCGATGATGTAAAGACTTCTTGGTTACGAAGTACGTTACCTGCACAGCAGATGGCGCTTTTTTTTTCTTTGATATTAATTCAAGTTTTTTCTTTGATATTCATTCAAGTTACACTTATTGAGCGTGGGGACCGATAAGAAAACATTTTTTTTTTTTTATTGAATAAATGAGATTGTTTAAAATATTTTTATTATCTTACAATACATGTAGGTTATTCAGGAATTGTTATCATTGAAACTATAGGTGTTCAGTCGTTTATGTAGGTTTTATATATGTTTTGTTGGTTCAAGTAGGTTTCATGTATATATTTTCAATTGTCAGTTTTTATGTTTGTTTTTAATTTCAAAATATAGTGTTCGAAACAATTTATGTCAAAATAAGATACTTTTTTATTTTAATAAGAGACGTCGCTATGACGATGACGTCACGTTTCTAGATGGCGATGTTAAGATTTTCGACAATATAATGACCTTCCGCCCGATTTATGCAATATATGTCTTACTCTGAAGTTTTGTTCTATTTTACTTGGAAGATTTTATTGTGACGTGAACAATAGGTTTATGGTAACTGAAATAAGAAACGTAAGTTTGAGTTTGGAGCAGAACGTCTCGATCCGTGCGAGCTTCGTACAGTCTACACGCATACGTCTAGTCGCACGCACACAAACACCGTGCCGAAGTCTGCCGAACTGACACGACGTTAGACGATGCACGGCTGTCAACGCCGCACCGCTGTGCCGGTCGGAGTGTGAGGTTTTTTTCGTTACGGAATTTCTGGATTCGGTCCCCACGCTCAAGGCCCGCGATAGAAGCTATGCAATAGCTTAAAAAAAACCCAAAAAAGTTGGTCACACATTCAAACTAGATAGATTTGCAGGCCACACTAACATTTTATTACATATTGTACTCCGCTTACTTAAGTTGAATCTATACTAATATTATAAAGCTGAAGAGTTTGTTTGTTTGTTTGAACGCGCTAATCTCAGGAACTACTGGTTCGAATTGAATAATTCTATTTGTGTTGGATAGTCCGTTTATTGAGGAAGGCTATAGGCTATATAACATCACGCTACGACCAATAGGAGCGGAGCATAAATGAAAAATGCTGCAAAAATGAAAAACCCGTTGAAATTAAAACACGCGAACAAAGTCGCGGGGGACAGCTAGTATAATATAAAAATGTTAGTGTATTATATAAGTTGTTAGTATATAATATAAAATAAAATGTTTGTGTGGCCTGAAAACCTATCTAGTTTGCTGTGTAGGTAACAACATTTAATCCCCATGTTCTTTTTCTTACAATTACAATTTCATTTTAAAATTAATCCTCTGTGTGAAACCGCACACTTTGTGAAAACAAATATAAAAGAAAAACGAGGTATCTAAGTTAATAATATATGTATTTATGAATGGTTTCGTTACAGTTGCGTAATAAAACGTAGGTATTATTGCACTTGCTTGACTGTAGTTTCCAGAGCTGGTATATGTTTATGAATAAAGTTTTTTATACCGGTTTTGGCAGAATTAGCTAAATAACCGAGGCCTAGTTTCTAAAAAAAAAAAATCTCAGTTAAAACTACATACAAACACAAAAATAATGTGAAAAAGAAAAGAATCCTTTGATGTTATATCGTTGAGTAAATTCGAGAACATACTATTTTGCTTAATCCGAAATCAAATCCAGGTTCAGCTTGACCGCTCATCATCATTGATGCAGCCAAAACGACAAAGCAGAACAGTTTGAAAAAATGCATCTTTAATTAGAAGCTTTGATTACTTTTAGTGGCAAGACGTGTAACTCACTAAATGTACTACGACGTTACTGTTCATCAGCTTGTTGTAACCACAGCTAACTAACAAGTATATTTTAATTATATATAGTTCTAAAATTGGTTTAAGTGATTTATAATGAAAACTATCATTATCTATCAAATGTATTTCATTAACCTAATAACTCTATATTAGTTTTTAATTCGGTCGTGCGGTCTGCACGGTACTGCACCTGGATTGAAGATCGTCGTATCAATTAATAATGAATTATTATACACTATAAGATTCGGGAACCCGTTGAAAATATTAATTATAGACAAGATTTCTTAACTAGCTAACGCATTAGTCTATTAGTGTGACCATAAAAAATTAAAAAGTTAAAGTTAATGTTTATGGCCAAGTATACCTAAAATATTTAAGTATCGGTACCTACGTAACGAATACAATTATTGGTGTCGTGACAGAAAACATCTTCTGATAAAAAATGCGTTTCGTCAAACTTTTGTTTGTTGTGTTTGTAGCCGTGTGCATGATGATGAGCAGAGAAATGGAACCCTCTCGTCGTCGCATTTTTAATTATTAGACACTAACAAATCCATGTTTCCATAATATGTAGGTAAGTAAAAAAGTACCATATAGTTAAGTTAAAAAAAATTGTTCCATCTACATAAACAAAAATCAATTGCTACATGCATGAATGAGGGTGCAACCGATTTGGCTTACATTTTGTTGTTTAAAATTTTGATTAAAATGTTTTTAGTTATGAATATGAATGTCAGTTATCTATCTATACTTATAATAAATCTGTAGAGAGGTCAATTCTGTACATCAAATATATATTTTCAAAATAACTATCAGGGGGTTATTAGTGATCGATACTGATGCCAAAAATGCAATCAGTAAAAATTTTGTCTGTCTGTCTGTCTGTCTGTCTGTCTGTATGCTCCTTATAGAAACGAAAACTACTCGACGGATTTTAACGAAACTTGGTACATTTATTCTTCATACTCCTGGGCAGGTTATAGTATACTTTTCATCACGCTACAATCAATAGGAGCAGAGCAGTGAAGGGAAATGTTGGGAAAACGGTATTTTTTAAGCTTCCGTCGCGTATGCAGCCTTAATGGTTAAAGCTACATAGAAATCATGTATGACGGAAATGTTCTACAAAAAAATATCTAAAAAATATCCCACAACAGCATATGTCTATCTTTTATGGTTGACTCACAATAACACGTGTAACTCCCGATAGCTTAGCAGTTCGGAGATTTCTGATTATATTTGTTTACTCTTACGTTTATAATACTCTCACTCATCCCTAATTAAAAAAAGTTTACATTATTACCTATTCAATAAAAAAAGAATCATAGAAATCGGTATAGAAACACCAAACTTATACATGAAATACGATAATAAGCCATCGCGCCGTCGCGCGTGAATACTGAATCATGCTATAAGGATTATTTTTGTGTAACGTGACATATTATATTTCCCTACTAAAATACGAAAGTTAATCTGTCTGTTACATCAAATCCACTGAACAGTGAGGAAGGACATATGCTACATTTTACGAAAAACGACGGAAACGCGGACGAAGTCGCTGGCAAAAGCTAGTTTATAAATAAAAATGTCCTGAATATTTGTTAAAGTGTGCAAATTGTGCAATTAAATGCTGCTTTTTTTTTGTATGGGTGTGAAGAGATTTTTAAATCATAACTTTTGAATTTGTGATCAAGGAAGTTTTTTTTTTTTTTCATAGAATAGTCGATTGGTTTCAGCTGACTTTCTGTTTTGTTTCAGAGAAGGGGCTTCCAGGATGTGATTTATACTTCAAACCTGAGTAGAAATCGAGGTCAACGTTTAAAAAAACAATTTATGTATTTAGCACGAAATAAAAATAAATAAAATGTAAATATTTTTTTAAAAATATTACCCCGATTCACAATCAATATTTATTGGAAACAGTTTATTAATAGTCTCTCTCTTGTAATTTTCACAATCATAACCCCAGATACAAAATATAAATGTGAAAAGTAAAATAATAAAATATAAATGATATTTATATAATAATAAATATCTCACTGGGCCTTCTTACTTTTAATGTTTTTAAGATGAGTTTCGCCGTATCGGTAGACCGTGAAGTAATAGTTGTAGTAGGTAATTTATATTCGTTATACATATGAAGCGGTGCTGGATAAAAAATAATTTTATCACTTTTTATTAATTTAAGTTTACGCCTTGAGTTCATTGGCGTGTCATGGCAGAGGCGTATCTCCAGCATTGGACTGATACGGCTGATGATAATATATGTTGAATGTTGTGCTACAAAATTATGACAGAAACGATGCGAACGACAATGCCTGCTAAACATGCTACATTTCCTGAAAGTTTCTAAAGAATTGAGCTTTCTGCCGACTATTTACGGAAATACAACCAAACTAACAGTATACCAAATTTCAAATCAACCGGATCTGTGGAGGTTAGGACCTTGTGTCAAGTAGGAAATGAGCTGATGATTACCAAACGTCTGAACAGATCTTCGTAAATTATACTTTGTTTCACTTAGTACTTCACTTTAATGATTAATCCATATTGTTAGTCACCATTTTAGTATTTACAAATAGAGTTGGTAATTAAAAAAGGGATCCCTATGTATAATAACTAAAATTTTGTTCTGGCATGTGAACCCTAGTACCTACCCACCTACCTAACCTACTACCCTAATCTGCTCGTAGTACAACTTAAATGTTGTTGGAGCTGGGATGTGCCAGATTCATAATAATTTTATTACTTTTTGAAAGTTACAATAAGTTGCATTTTTTTTTGTTTATTGTTTATTTTAGTACCTAACTTAACCATAATCTATACTAATAAATTGTTTGTTTGTTTGTTTGTTTGTTTGAACGCGCTAATCTCAGGAACTACTGGTCCGATTTGAAAAATTCTTTCAGTGTTGGATAGCTCATTCATTGAGGAAGGCTATAGGCTTATATAACATCACACTACGACCAATAGGAGCGGAGCGTAAATGAAAAATGTCGCAAAAATGAAAAAACGTTGAAACTAAAACACGCGGACAAAGTCGCGGGGGACAGCTAGTAATATATACACATAAGCAAAAAAACAAAATTAACTAATTAAAACTTAAAACCTAAAATATGGCATCAAAAGCGATATTGCCAAGTTATATGGCAATGGTTATTCTCTTTCCAAGATAAAAGCCAGCCCTTGGGTTTTGCTAAGTGTCAACAAGGTGTTTGGTTAGATCTTTAAAAACATGTGCGCACTCGGACGAAGGTTCTCAACCCCAAACGGCTCGAGTATATGATTTCCAATGCAGCAGTAGTACCATGAGTTATGTTAGTTTTATGTAACAGTAAATGATTAGGTATGCACTAGAAACAACAACAATAATTATAAGCCACATCTTTTGAAAAGTAGTATGAAAAATATTTATTTATAAAAATATCTAAATCATTTCAATCAGCATTTATAATAGGGTTCGCATCTATCCCATCTACTTGATTTAGTTTTAATTGTAGCTAGTCAATTAAGGTCTCTGAAACTGTGTAAATAATTAGTGATTAGGATAGACATTACTTATCAATTAGTGATTAATGGTCAAGTTTACAGACGGTGCATCAATAATGAATATTTAATTACGACTGTCTAAAGATAAATTTTACGTACTTAGTAGGTACAATCGGAACCAATTTAACGTTTTTTTCGAGGCACGAAAGGGTTTTCACGAGACGGTCACCTTTTTTTTTTTTTTTTTGACGGGGGAAATCCTCATGGACTGCTTCCGCCTGGGGAGAGGCGGAGGGGCGTGCCGGACCCTTACCGGCGGGCATCCAAATTCTTCCGCAGCCCCGCACTAGTGCCGGCCCGGTCTGGCCTCGTCTCCTGCACGGGGTAGTGAGGTGTTAACTACCCCGTGCATCGCCTCAGAGGCGCGCCGACACCCGCGCGCGCCTCCGCCTCGGGTCCATCGAATAGGGGGCGGGGACTTCCCAAAGTCCCTCGCCCCTGGACCCATTCATGGGGGGCAGAAAAGGGCGTTGTCCGCCCTTCTCCTGCGCCCGGTGCGCCTTCTGTGGCCCGGGAAGGGAGTCGAGATCTCCCTCTCCCGTTCCGCAGTTTTCTTCTGCGACATCACGTCCTCGCAGAAGGACACCACCGCGTCCCACGACTCTGCGCTGCCGACTATCCTCCGCACTACGGCCGGCAGCGACAGATCGCCTCCAACTTCATTTGTGAGGACACGGCGCTGCTCCTCCCAAGCTACACACTCAGAGAGCGTGTGTTGCGCCGTGTCCTCCCCGCAATGGACGGTTGCCGCTCTATTACATCCACATCAATCTACTATATACCACATCTATCTACTATATAACTATCCACATATATACTATATAATATATAATCTATACTATACTAATATTATAAAGCTGAATAGTTTGTTTGTTTGTTTGTTTGTTTGTTTGCTTAAACGCGCTAATCTCAGGAACTACTGGTTTGAATTTAAAAATTCTTTTTGTATTGGATAGTCCGTTTATTGAGGAAGGCTATAGGCTATATAACATCACACTACGACCAATAGGAGCGGAGCATAAATGAAAAATGTTGCAAAAATGAAAACCCGTTGAAACTAAAACACGCCGCGAACAAAGTCGCGGGGGACAGCTAGTGGACAATAAATGAAAATACATTACTCGGTAATCCGGCATTTAGCGTCTCAGTTGACCCGCTCTATAATCTGGCAGTTCTCCGCTGTCGACTGCCGGATTACAGAGCGGATGATTATATTCATAATTTATACTTACATACATTATATATACAATTTATACTTACATACAGTCGTGGTAGCCTAGTGGTTCAATGACCGTATTTGTGTGCACAAGGTTGCAGGTTCGAACCCATTACAGGCAAGTAGGTACCAATGTAAATTTTCAAAGTTATATGTACTTTCTTAATTATTCTAAGACATCATTGATAATCGGTGAAGGAAAACAACGTGAGGAAACCTGGATTCCAAAAAAAAATGGAATCTGAAATCGCCAACCCGCACTGAGCAAGCGTGAGGCTGTGCGTTGATCCGTCAGTCATTCAGGACAAAGCATTTTATATACATTGATTGTTGTTTTTACTTGCCTTTATTTTTTTGTTATTTAGAATGTATGTTCAAAAGCTGAAAGCTTAAGTAAGAAAAAATAGTTGTTACGCAAATAACTATCCAGATGAAAGCTATTTTTTTAAATGATAACCTTTTTTTGCTAGTTTTAGAAATGAAAACCGGTTTATGAGAACGTGAAAGACGTTTATTTTTACATTCTTAGATATCATTAGAATCTTTGCCGACTGAAGAGCTGCTTTTTAGATTTGATCGTAAAACAAACAACGACAGATTAACCAGCTAAGGCGCCAATCGCTCCTGCTACTTTGATTCCAGTTCCAACTGCACCGGCTACTTGGAGACCAGTTTTGGCAACTTTCATTCCCTTTTTCTGAAAACAGATAAGTTTTTAGTATCAGTATACAACAATTTATATTGTGATTTAAAAATTATCAAATATCAACAAAAAATAGAGACAACAATATTTCACATTATTAAAGCAGGCAATACGCCTCTTGAATACATAACTCAGTCAATATACGTACCAATACTTTTTCCCATTTAATTTTGGGCTCAGGGTTAGGAGCAGCTTGTGTGCTCATCATCATGGTCAGACCCAACAACACGACGAAGAACAGTTTATAGAAATTCATTTTGAATGAGAAACTTGTGAATAAAATGAGATGCGACACACAAATTGTACTTAGATACTCCTAGTCAGATATTTTATACTGACCACAGTCAAATCCAATTAATGACTTAATGTAGTTATAATGTAGAAATAAATACATACTTACAGAAACTGCATCTAGTTCTGATCGAAACCGCAGCCAATCGAATTAATGAAGCTTTGTACTGCCCTGGATTTCTTCGCGTCCTTCTATTTGGCATAATATGTATTTATAAACATTCTTGGACTACAAATGTCAAATTAGATATCCTTTCACAAGTAACAAAACAACGAAAAATAAACCCGTCCAACACATTTAGAATGACAGCCGTTGCTTTAGACCAACTGCTGCCCTGAAATGAAACGAACTGATGCGTGTTCATCAAAAAATATCCTAACTTTATTAACTTTCGTTTTCATTCATATTTGCACAGCAGGGACCCGTTAGAATAGCGTAATGGGATCGGTTGATATGAGGGATCTGTTCGGAAATAAATATTTTTTTATCCACATTCCGAACGAATCTCCCAAATGGGCTCGGATTGTGGGATCCGTTCAGATCAAGCCAATAAATGTATTACATAAATCATAAAAATACCGTTATTAATGAATCAATCATGAAAATAACAAGTTTATTTTATTATTACGTTGTTAATATTGATAAATAATTAGAGTTTTATTTATAGAATTAGTTCAATCACTCCTACAAAAGTTCTCGACAAACAGCTTTTTTACTGCGGCGAAGTCAAAGGGTTATACATTAATAATTCTAATGATAGCGGTGTCTTATTACGATAAGTATAATTCATCAAGTCATTAACTGAATTCCGTTATTTGCAGTATAAAAGACCTGACCAGAAGTTTCAAAATACAATTCGTGTGTCGCATCTCAAAGCATACACAACTTTCTCATTTAAAATGAATTTCTGCAAACTGTTCTTCGTGGTGTTGTTGGCGCTGACCATGATGATGAGCTCACAAGCTGCTCCTAATCCAGACCCCAAAATTAAATGGGGAAAAGTTTTGGTACGTAAATTGACTGACTTATTTATTCAATTAGTATGAATACCATTCACATTTTTTATTTATTACTTCAGAGTGATAAGATGTTTGCTTCAGATGATATTTTTATTTATTAAACAAAATTCAAAATGTATATAGGGTAATTTATTCTATGAGCATTGTATAAATCAATTTCCCTCAAAGTAGTAACTGGCAGGACATTTTACTTATAATTAAAACATTTGTTTTGTTTTCAGAAAAAGGGATTGAAGGTAGCCAAGACAGGACTTAAAGTAGCCGGAGCTGTTGGTGCCATAGCCGGATAAACAAAAATTTGTAGAACGGCTTGCATTTACTTTTGTATTTTGTTTTTAGAAACTCAATAATGTTATAATTTATTGTTTAAATATATATTAATAATAATTTATTTGTTTTACATAAATCACACCATTATATGCAAACCTGAATATTTGCACAGTCAAAGCCATAAGTGCAGTCTGTAGTCTTTCAACCTTCGAATCGACTGTAAATAATAAAATTTCCCCGAACGTGTCTTGTTCGGAAGCAAATTAAATACTGTTGAACTAAATAAAATAAATAATATATTATTCAAATTTTAAATTAAAAAATCAGGGATCCGTTAGGAAAAGCATACTGAGATCGGTATAAACGAGAGATCAGTTCGGAACAAAATATTATTTTTTATCCGAAGTCCGAACAAACCCAAAAAAAGGGAAGTGGTTGTGGGATCCGTTTGGAAAAAGTCAATATGTGTCGTTTCTGAATGATAAAAAGTACCACTATTAATGAATTATTAATCATAAAAATAACAAGTTTATTTCATTATTACGTAGTTAATTACAGTTAAAACGGTTAATTGATTCCTCATCTACAAAAGTTCACGAGAAAAGGGTTTCCCGACTGCTGCGAAGCGAAAAGAAGGGTTATGTGTTTGGCCGTAATTGATGTAAGTATGTATATCCGTTTCTTTGTCCGCTCGTAACTACTCAACGAATCAACCAATTGACAATAGATTCGTCACTAGGTACATAAAATTCACAAAATGGCTGATACTATGTGCCTAAAATTTACAGGCTGAAATAAAAAAAAAATGAAATCCCTCGAGCGGTATATGAAAAAAAAATACGTGTGGCACTCGGGGACTGCCGCGGTAAAGCTATTGCATAGCATTTTTTATCAACTTATGCAATTTTAATATTTATGCAATATTTTCTTTTTCTTTGATATTAATTCAAGTTACAGTTTTTGAGCGTGGTGACCGATAAGAAAACATTTTTTTCTTTTATTGAATTAATAAGAAGTCAATATTGTCTAAAATATTTTTATTATCTTACAACACATGTAGGTTATTCTGGATTTTTTATCATTAAAACTATATATCTATCATACATCTCAGATGTAGTAAAGCGTAATAGGCGATACAATAATAATAAAAAATCGTGTGTTAAAAAATCAAAAACGGGTCTAATGGGTAAAAGTCTCTTAAGTTTGGCACCAAAAATTTATAATAAAGTCCCGGATGAATACAAGACCTGCCATAAAACATTATTTAAAACAAAAATGAATAACCTCTTGGCCATAAAGTGTTACTATAGTATTGAAAAATTTCTTGAAGACAGTTTGACATGATTTTATATACCAACTTTTATTACATTTAATTTTGTATTTGTTTTTTAATTAGCTTTTGTATATTATAATATCATAATCCAATTAAATGATTTATGATAATTAATGTAATGAATTTGACAAATAATTAATTTAAGTTTACTAGTGGACTGTGCTATGTTCTGTTCATATGCCTCAATTGGCAGATTTTGGTGAAACACATTTTATTAAAGTCCTTATTTAAATACCCAAAATGTAATGAACAAATAAATGATTTATTTATTTATAGGTTTATGGTAACTGAAATAAAAAACATAAGTTTGAGTTCGGAGCAGCTCGTCTCGATCCGTGCGAGCTTCGTACAGTCTACACGCATACGTCTAGTCGCACGCACACAAACACCGTGCCGAAGTCTGCCGAACTGAAACGACGTTAGCCGATGCACGGCTGTCAACGCCGCACCGCTGTGCTGGTCGGAGTGGGGGGGTGTTAGGTTTATTTTCGTTACGGAATTTCTTGATTCGGTCGCCGCGCTCAAAGCCCGCTATAAAAGC
Source organism: Diachrysia chrysitis (assembly GCA_932294365.1). Classification (NCBI taxonomy): domain Eukaryota; kingdom Metazoa; phylum Arthropoda; class Insecta; order Lepidoptera; family Noctuidae; genus Diachrysia; species Diachrysia chrysitis. Next base: position 7,150,529 of record OW028651.1, on the reverse strand, counting down.
TATGCAATAGCTTAATAAGGGCTATAAAAGTCAAGTGCAAAAATATAAAATATGTAAATAAAAAAATCAATATAGCGACGTGTAGCGCCATTTAAATCTATATTATAATAGGAGAAGTCCTGACTGATGACTCATCTTTGCCCAACCTAAGCCCTCGCTCCTGGAAAGTTTTCCTTTTTTGACTGGTTTTGCTTTTAATACATAGACTAGGAACAAATAAAATTTTCCGAAATACAACCCTTAAAGGGCTGAAAATAGGGGTTAACAGTTAATACATGAAGTCCGTCATTTTCCAAGGTTCGAAGCATGATATTTCACGTACAAAACTTCTGGTCAGAAATAAATGAACATTTATGTCAGCGTTTTTTAAATCTACCCTCTAAAAGGGTTAAACAAGAGTGGGCAGTATATACGAGAAGTCCGTCGTTTTCGAAGTTAGAAACATGAAATTTAATATTAATACATCTAAGCAAAATCAAACGCATTTCATAGTTTTTAAATATTTGTCTTGTCCCTAAGATGGTAAAATTAGAGTTTGAAAGTTTTATACAATCTTTGGAAATAACACCTCTTTAGCCGAGAAAGGGGATGACATTTTAATTATTATATAAATATATATTGTTTTGAATTGTTGAATGGTAGATCCACAAACAAAAAAAAACATACACACAAAATACACAAGAGACACTTCGGTATATGCAAGTGATCGCCCGAATAGTTTCAGACTCAATAGGAGTCCCTAATCATGAGCTGACGCGGCGGTGGCGGTGTCCCGAATATGCATTAAATCAAAACAAAATAGGTAGATACTTAAAGTGGCACAATTTTTAAAGGAATGTAAATTAAAAGTTTATAATGAATGCACAATTATAGCAAATGGGCGGGTTTGAAAAAATATTTAAAGTACTACGGATTGGATTTGAGCTGCAGCATCGTAGATCAAAAGACGATAAGGAAGCACCCGACGAGTTTTAGAAATAAGCAAATAATTATGGGCAGGTAGCCATCATTATCACATCAGGTATTAAGCAATTTGACGGGCCTGTTGGTCTAGTGGTTAGTGGCCCTGACTGCTAAACCGGAGGTCGTGGGTTCGATTCCCACCCAGGACGAATCTTTGTGTGATGAGCACGATCATTTGTTCTGTGTCTGGGTGTAATTTATCTATAATATGTATGTATTTAGAAATATATAAGTATGTTTATCAGTTGTCTGGTTGCCATAGCACAGGCTCTGCCTAGTTTGGGATCAGATGACCGTGTGTGAGATGTCTAAAGATATTATTATTATTTGTATCTCTCTTTTTTCACGGGCTATCCTCAGTATTAAGAATACCCGGTCCTTTGAAAGGCTTACGTGGGGACACAGGTCCAACACGCAGTGGCCTTGTTGAGAACTTTACTCTAAACTGGGATGGGGCATCTACTAGGGCCCATCCACCTCTGCTCTATGGAAGAACAGACATGAATGGTCCAAAGTAGATACAGAGCTATTGTAAATTATGAATGGAAAGTAAAAATTTAGGCTATGTGTAGGTAAATATTAGTGGATTGGTTATTAGAACTAAATCGGAAAACTATGGCACCTGCCTTCTAACACATATAAATGCAATCAAATAGGCAGGTGGTGACTCGCCAGCTCACCAGATGGGCCCCCCAACATAACCGCCACGATAGGCAGCAGGAGGCAACACCAGTGCGAGCGACTAGGGGTGTCGAGCGGTGCGGCCCCGATTTCGCCATCGCGGGTCACAGTAGCGGACCCGGAGCGGGTTTCCTCGCTATTACGCCATTAGACACTTCCACCCCCGAGCATATAGCTCTAGCGACTCCTCTCTAGCCAGCCAGTTAAGGCAAGAAAGAGCTGGAAGCCCTCCTAAGGAGTGACTCCCTGGAGCACTCAGGTCCGTTGTGTCGCTACTCACAAACAGCTCGCCACAAGCTGCCCTGCGGATGTATGCTCCTACATATACCTTAAGATACATTTTTTATTTATATCTCAAAGTTGGAAAAAGCAAGTTAATATGCCCTCAGGTATTGCGTTATTCTCATGATGAGGTAACGGCTTGCCCCGAGGGGTTTATTATTATTATCTCTCTTTTTTCACGGGCTATCCTCAGTATTAAGAATACCCGGTCCTTTGAAAGGCTTACGTGGGGACACAGGTCCAACACGCAGTGGCCTTGTTGAGAACTTTACTCTAAACTGGGATGGGGCATCTACTAGGGCCCATCCACCTCTGCTCTATGGAAGAACAGACATGAATGGTCCAAAGTAGATACAGAGCTATTGTAAATTATGAATGGAAAGTAAAAATTTAGGCTATGTTTAGGTAAATGTTAGTGGATTGGTTATTAGAACTAAATCGGAAAACTATGGCACCTGCCTTCTAACACATATAAATGCAATCAAATAGGCAGGTGGTGACTCGCCAGCTCACCAGATGGGCCCCCCAACATAACCGCCACGATAGGCAGCAGGAGGCAACACCAGTGCGAGCGGCTAGGGGTGTCGAGCGGTGCGGCCCCGATTTCGCCATCGCGGGTCACAGTAGCGGACCCGGAGCGGGTTTCCTCGCTATTACGCCATTAGACACTTCCACCCCCGAGCATATAGCTCTAGCGACCCCTCTCTAGCCAGCCAGTTAAGGCAAGAAAGAGCTGGGAGCCCTCCTAAGAAGTGACTCCCTGGAGCACTCAGGTCCGTTGTGTCGCCACTCACAAACAGCTCGCCACAAGCTGCCCTGCGGATTTATGTTATTATTATTATTATTATATTATAATTAAAACTCATAAAAATTGGGTTAAAATAAACAATAAAAAATCAAAACGCCGTATCATTTTTTGCCGTAATGAAATGTTATGTATTTTACTTTGAAAATCATATAGTTCTAAAAAACGATTAATAATATTGGTACACTTAAATCCGAGCAAAGCCAGTGTGATAAATGGCTATCAAATTGAAGATTTTCATGAGCACATTCTGAAACTATATCTTTTTAATTTAAAACTTGTTACTAAAATGTATAAAAGAAAACAAGTAGTAATCGTTAATTATCATTTTCGGGGAACCAAGTCTTAGTTAGTTTTTTTGCAGTTGGTTTTTTCTCTCATGAGCTCTATGATAAATTTTGATGCGCTTTGGTGTACACACTAGCGTTAGCCTAAGGATCATTATGCAGTATAGTAAGCAACACTTGGTCTAATTCTCAATGCGTATGGTACTAAGCTCGGCAATCTCCTTTTAAGGGCGTCAACTATTTGAAGATTGCGATATTTTTGGCACATTTAACGTAATCAAAAGGTCATATCAAAATTACCTCCCCTAGACGTAATCCCCATTAATGAGAGTAATGTCATCACTTAATAAGACAGCATCAATGTTTCGCATCCAAATTTACGGTTAAAACGTATTTAGGCAATGTATAACCAATTGCCGAACTTTTATCAATTAACAATTCTAATGACAGCTGTGTCTTATTACGATAAGTTTAATACATTAAGTCATTAACTGGATTCCGTTATTTGCAGTATAAAAGACCTGACCAGAAGTTTCAAAATACAATTCGTGTGTCGCATCTCAAAGTATACACAACTTTCTCATTTAAAATGAATTTCTGCAAACTGTTTTTCGTGGTGTTGTTGGCGCTGACCATGATGATGAGCTCACAAGCTGCTCCTAACCCAGACCCCAAAATTAAATGGGGAAAAGTTTTGGTACGTATATTGACTGAGTTATGTATTCAAGAAGCGTATACCCTTCCGGTTCACTTCAGAAATATTTTTTAATTTATGAAACCAAATTCAGAATTACGTTTAGCCACTTCTTTAGTATGTTTATTGGATACACAAGGAATCAATGTAAAATATTTATTTTTAAACCATATAACCTCAGATACGGACGGTTTATTATATGAGCCTCGTACTTATCAATTTCCCGCGCAGTAGTACTTGCAAGACATTGTAATTATAATTAAAACATTTATTTTGTTTTCAGAAAAAGGGCTTGAAGGTAGCCAAGACAGGACTTAAAGTAGCCGGAGCTGTTGGTGCCATAGCCGGATAAGCTAACATTTCTCTATGAAGCCAGTGGATATTCTAAACACTTACTACAACTGTTACAAAATAAAAAGACGTTCCCTTCAACTCGTTATAATTGCAAAAAGTTACATTTATATTTACTAGTGATGTACAAGTTTAATTATTTCTAATAAAATGATTTAAAAACAAAATTAGTTGAAAAATGAGCATACTACCTAAATGATTTTTTTCACCGTGAAATAGAATGACTTGCATTTACTTGTGTGTTTTCTTTTTTAAAGTTAATTGTTAAAATATATTTTAATAATAATTTATTTGTTTCAATTAAATTACACCATGATATGAAAATCTGAAAGCCTTTCAACTTTCGTTTCGACTGCGAATAGGTAACTAAATTTAAGTAAATTTTCCGAACGTGTCTACTTTGGAAACAAATTAAATACTGGTGAACTAAAATAAAATAGATACATTATTCACGTTTTAAATTAAAAAAAAAGCACCGAAGAATACATAACACTGTCCAAACCAATATAACATCAACAGAGTGTAATAAAGGATAATAAAAAAAACCAAATCACGTACCAAAAAACTGGTACTTGGCTGGCTATCGAACTGTTATGTTGTTTTCCTATAAATAGGTATTTTTTTTTTAATATTTATTGTATAATTTTTACCGGTGTAACTGATTAATTATAAAAGTGTCAACGTGTTTATTATATTCTAAACTCGGCACCAAGGGGTTGGAAAAATGTTACACGGACGTTGGGGAGGGTCGTACAGACCCGCTTATTAGACATGAATTATACCATTACTTTATTAATACATAAGTACTGAGTATTCATTTGGATATATCTTTATACTTAGGTATTTAGGTAAATCAATAAAAAAATCCTATAATTGAATATTTTAATCATATAACAGAAGCATTTAAAAAAAAACTACGTATGAAATTAACATTTATCTCTTATAATTAAATATAACTTTATAACTCAAAAACAATCAGTCTCAATGTCTCAGTGGCACATTTTTATGTAAAACTTGAATAAACTTTGGATAAAATATTGAAATATTCTTGTTCATCACACTTTTTGATTTGACAGCGTTACGTGCGAGTTCTTTTAGAATTGACATTATACACTATCGTTCTGCGTATTCTCGATCAATTACCTACAAACACAAAAAAAAAACAATGAAAAAACTGGATATAAAAGCATAAATACATTTCAAAGATTTAAAAACACATGTATACAAAATGGCGCAAAATGGTTACATCGAATCCGGCGAAGGGTGTCACTTACCTTTTCTAATTTTGTGCATGTGTGTACTCCGTGGTCGCCGCTCGACTAATAGGTTACCTGCAGCGTTTAGAAAGACTCAACAGCTCCATCTACTGAGAAAAACGGCAATGTCACACGCGTAGTAATGGAATTGTAAACAAAATAAATCATGCTGGGTCTCACAGACATAATAGTCTTTATTAATATTGATATTGCCATTTATCGTTTCACAACAGGGATTTTTTAGAAATAGCATACCGTACTGGGATCGGTTGGTACGAGGGATATGTTCGGAACAAAATATTAATTTTTATGCGCATTCCAAACGAATCTTAATAAAGGGAACGGAAAGACAATAATTGTCGTATGTGAATGATAAACAATATCAATTTTAATGAATTAGTCATGAAAATAACTAGTTTATTTTACTGCAATAGTTTACCCGACTGTGGTGAAGCCAACAAAGGAGGGTTATGTGTCTAGCCATAATGAATGTAAGTATGTATGTTTGTAGGTATATCCGTTTCTATGTCCACTCGTAACTACTCAACGAATTAACTGATTTTCATTAGATTCGTCTTAATAGCGCGCGTGCACTGGGTACATAAAATTCACAAAATCGCGAATATTATACGCTTAAAATTCGCAGGCTTAACTAAATTTTCTTTCCGAATTTCTCGAGTGTTCTATCAAAATGAAGGGCTGTAAATAAAATGCAAGGATAAAAACCTTTAATTTGTAAAGAAAAAAATCATGATTTTTAATGTGTAATAAAATAGTATTGCTTCATTTATAAAAATAAGGATATCAAATTGAAGGTCGTCATGAGTATATTCTGAAACCATGTATTTCTTATTTAAAATTTGTCACTAAATGTATAAAATAAAGTAATTAATTAACAAATTACAAAAAAAAAAATCATGTCCTCCGGGATAAATTTCGATGCGCTTTCGTATACATTGGTACTAGTGTTAGGATCATTATGCAATAAGTATAGTTTTATTCTGGGCAAAGCTTAGTCCAATTCTCAACTACCATATTACTAATACCGGCAATCACCTTTTACGTTTGTCAACTATTTGACGATTGCGATATTTTTGGCACATTTTAAGTATTCAAATGACCATAATTATGAAAATTACCTCTCCTAGCCATAAACGGGACTAAGGTCATCAGTGATTAAAATTATTAACCACTTAATAAGAGAGCATCCATGTTTCGCATCTAAATTTAAGGTTCAAACATATTTTAAAGGCATTGTAGATACCTATATTACCAATTGCCAAACTTTTTATCAATTAACAATTCTAATGATAGCTGTGTCTTATTACGATAAGTTTAATACATTAAGTCATTAACTGGATTCCGTTATTTGCAGTATAAAAGATCTGACCAGAAGTTTCAAAATACAATTCGTGTGTCGCATCTCAAAGTATACACAACTTTCTCATTTACAATGAATTTCTGCAAACTGTTCTTCGTGGTGTTGTTGGCGCTGACCATGATGATGAGCTCACAAGCTGCTCCTAACCCAGACCCCAAAATTAAATGGGGAAAAGTTTTGGTACGTATATTGACTGAGTTATGTATTCAAGAAGCGTATACCCTTCCGGTTCACTTTAGAAATATTTTTTTATTTATGAAACAAAATTCAGAACGACGTTTAGCCACTTCTTTAGTATATTTATTGGATACATAAGGAATCAATATAAAACATATATTTTTAAACCATATAACCTCAGATACGGACGGTTTATTATATGAGCCTCGTACTTATCAATTTCCCGCGCAGTAGTACTTGCAAGACATTGTTATTATAATTAAAACATTTATTTTGTTTTCAGAAAAAGGGCTTGAAGGTAGCCAAGACAGGACTTAAAGTAGCCGGAGTTGTTGGTGCCATAGCCGGATAAGCTAACATTTCTCTATGAAGCCAGTGGATATTTTAAACACTTGCTACAACTGTTACAAAATGAAAGACGTTCCCTTCAACTCGTTATAATTGCAAAAAGTTACATTTATATTTACTAGTGATGTACAAGTTTAATTATTTCTAATAAAATGATTAAAAAAAAAAAATTGTTGAAAAATGAGCATACTACCTAAATGATTTTTGTCACCGTGAAAGAGAAAGACTTGCATTTACTTGTGTGTTTTCTTTTTTAAAGTTTATTGTTAAAATATATTTTAATAATCATTTATTTGTTTCAATTAAATTACACCATGATATGAAAATCTGAAAGCCTTTCAACTTTCGTTTCGACTGCGAATAGGTAACTAAATTTAAGTAAATTTTCCGAACGTGTCTACTTTGGAAACAAATTAAATACTGGTGAACTAAAATAAAATAGATACATTACTCACGTTTTAAATCAAAAAAAAGCACCGGATCATAACACTGTCCAAACCAATATAACATCAACAGAGAGTAATAAAGGATAATAAAAAAACCAAATCACGTACCAAAAAACTGGTACTTGGCTGGCTATCGAACTGTTATGTTGTTTTCCTATAAATAGGTATTTTTTTTAAATATTTATTGTATAATTTTTACCGGTGTTACTGATTAATTATAAAAGTGTCAACGTGTTTATTATATTCTAAACCCGGCACCAAGGGGTTGGAAAAATGTTACACGGATGTTGGGGAGGGTCGTACAGACCCGCTTATTATACATGAAATTATACCATTACTTTATTTATACATAAGTACTGAGTATTCATTTGGATATATCTTTATACTTAGGTATTTAGGTAAATCAATAAAAAAATCCTATAATTGAATATTTGAATCATATAACAGAAGCATTTAAAAAAAACAAAGTATGAAATTAAAATTTATCTCTTATAATTAAATATAAATTTATACTTCAAAACAATCAGTCTCAATGTCTCAGTGGCACATTTTTATGTAAAACTTGAATAAACTTTGGATAACATATTGAAATATTGTTGTTCACACTTTTTGATTTGACAGCGTTACGTGCGAGTCACTCTTTTAGAATCGACATAATACACTATCGTTCTGCGTATTCTCGATCAATTACCTACAAACACAAAAAAAAACAATGAAAAAACTGGATATAAAAGCATAAATACATTTCAAAGATTTGAAAACACATGTATACAAAATGGCGCAAAATGGTTACATCGAATCCGGCGAAGGGTGTCACTTACCTTTTATAATTTTGTGCATGTGTGTACTCTGTGGTCGCCGCTCGACTAATAGGTTACCTGCAGCGTTTAGAAAGACTCAACAGCTCCATCTACTGAGAAGAACGGCAATGTCACACTCGTAGTAATGGAATTGTAAACAAACTAAATCATGCTGGGTCTCACAGACATAATAGTCTTTATTAATATTGATATTGCCATTTATCGTTTCACAACAGGGATTTTTTAGAATAGCTGACTAGAATAGCATACTGGGATCGGTTTGTACGAGGGATGTGTTCGGAACAAAATATTAATTTTTATCCGCATTCCAAACGAATCTTGATAAAGGGAACGGAAAGACAATAATTGTCGTATTTGAATGATAAACAATATCAATTTTAATGAATTAGTCATGAAAATAACAAGTTTATTTTACTAAAAAAGTTTACCCGACTGCGGTAAAACCAACAAAGGAGGGTTATGTGAAAGGCCGTAATAGATGTAAGTATGTATGTATGTATATCCGTTTCTATGTCCACTCGTAACTACTCCACGAATCAACTGATTTTCATTAGATTCGTCTTAATAGCGCGCGTGCACTGGGTACATAAAATTCACAAAATCGCGAATATTATGCGCTTAAAATTCGAAGGTTATACTAAAAAAATCTTTTCAAATTTCTCGAGTGTTCTATCAAAGTGAAGGGTTGTAAATAAAAGGCAGGTACGAAAATCTTTTAAAAAATCATTATGAGGACATATTATAGCGCCGTTTTAATGTGTGATAAAGTAATATTGCTTAAAATATTACAATAAGGATATCAAATAGATAGAAGGTCCTCATGAGCACATTCTAAAAGCATACGTAGGTATTTCTTATTTAAAACTAGCTGTCCCCCGCGACTTTGTTCGCGTGTTTTAGTTTCAACGGTTTTTTATTTTTGTAACATTTTCATTTATGCTCCGATCCTATTGGTTGTAGCGTGATGTTATATAGCCTATAGCCTTCCTCAATAAACGGACTATCCAATACAAAAAGATTTTTTCAAATCGGACCAGTAGTTCCTGAGATTAGCGCGTTCAAACAAACAAACAAACAAACAAACTCTTCAGCTTTATAATATTAGTATGGATTTGTCACTTAATGACTAAAATAATGTTATTAAATTATATTCCAAATCTGACGGCAAAAAAAAAACATGACCTCCGGGATAGATTTTGATGCGCTTTCGTATACATTGGTACTAGTCTTAGGATTATGCAATATAGTTTTATTCTGGGCAATGCTTAGTCAAATTCTCAACTACCATAGTTCTAATACCGGCAATCACCTTTAACGTTCGTCAACTATTTGACGATTGCGATATTTTTGGCACATTTTAAGTATTCAAAGGACTATAATTATGAAAATTACCTCCCCTAGCCATAAACCGGACTAAGGTCATCAGTGATTAAAATTATTAACCACTTAATAAGAGAGCATCCATGTTTCGCATCTAAATTTAAGGTTCAAACATATTTTAAAGGCATTGTAAATACCTATATTACCAATTGCCAAACTTTCTATCAATTAACAATTCTAATGATAGCTGTGTCTTATTACGATAAGTTTAATACATTAAGTCATTAACTGGATTCCGTTATTTGCAGTATAAAAGACCTGACCAGAAGTTTCAAAATACAATTCGTGTGTCGCATCTCAAAGTATACACAACTTTCTCATTTAAAATGAATTTCTGCAAACTGTTCTTCGTGGTGTTGTTGGCGCTGACCATGATGATGAGCTCACAAGCTGCTCCTAACCCAGACCCCAAAATTAAATGGGGAAAAGTTTTGGTACGTATATTGACTGAGTTATGTATTCAAGAGGCGTAGGGTATACGCCTTCGGTTCACTTTAGAAATATTTTTTTTATTTATGAAACCAAATTCAGAATTACGTTTAGCCACTTCTTTAGTATGTTTATTGGATACACCACGAATCAATGTAAAATATATATTTTTAAACCATATAACCACAGATACGGACGGTTTATTATATGAGCCTCGTACTTATTAATTTCCCGCGCAGTAGTAACTTGCAAGACATTGTAATTATAATTAAACATTTATTTTGTTTTCAGAAAAAGGGATGGAAGGTAGCCAAAAACGGACTTAAAGTAGCCGACGCTGTTAGTGACATCGTCGGATAACAAAACATTTTTGTCACCATGAAAGAGAACGTCTGGCATTTACTTGTGTTTTGTATTTAAAAGTTAATTTTAAAATACATTTTAATAATAATTTATTTGTTTCCATTAAATCACACCATGATATGAAAACCTGAATATTAGCACAGTCAAGGCCATAAGTGTGCCGTCTGTAGCCTCTCAACTTTCGTATCGACTGCGAATAGGTAAATAAATTTAAGTTTAAGGTCCGAACGTGTTTATTTCGGGAGTAAATGAAATACCTACTGTTTTATAATAAATATATTATTAAAGTTTTAAATTTTAAAAATATCACCGACAATTACTTAAGACTGTCCAAACCAACATAATGTAATAATAATAATTTTACATATATTTGTTTGCGTAAAATATGGTATAAAATGATGTTACATCTGTGAAAATATGTTAAACACATTTGACCTTACATATTCACAAACTAAACATTTTGTTTCAATAAAATCTTTAGCACTAGAAAGGTTGTTTTCTTTTAGAAATTTATGCAATTGTATTTTAAATGATCGTAAGTATATTAAATATGCGTACACAAATCACTACATAGCTACTATTATATTAATTTGGTCAACCTAGCAACATCACTAAGCCACGAGTTAGTGTAGATCTCGTCTACTCCTCGGATTTACATGGTCTGCTTTCTTAAGCAATTTTTTATGTTTCCTGATAAACATACAAATCTTATAAACATAGAGAGGCGGCAGCAGCAACAAACCAAGCATTTGAATTTCGGGCGACTTGATTCATCGGGTCGTATTCCACACAGATGCTCATAAGACCAGACTCGAACTATGGGAAAACAGAAACCTAAATATACCCATCCCAATAGCCGAAAAACTTCCCCCTGGCCACAGCTTACCATGGCCGACGTGGAAGACTTTAAATAGACTCCGGACCCAAGTCGGCCGAAGTAATGAAAATATGTGCCGGTGGGGTTACAGTACACCTGAGCCATGTGAGTGTGGCATCTTCCCCCAAACAATGGCCCATTTAATGAGCTGCCCAGCATGCCCTACCACCTGTACTCGCGAGGACCTGTACAAGGCTACGGACAACGCTGTTTGCGTGGCTGAGTACTGGTCTAAGAAAATTTGACTGCCATTGATCGACTCGCTAAGAAGAAGATTCCACACATGGCTCTTATGCATATTTTTTGTGCGATAAATGCAGTTTTATTCAGTACTATATTATCCCAAATAATAAGACCGTAGCGTAAGAGCGATTCTACATACGCGAGGTAATAAGTAGTTGCCATTTTTATATTTGTAACGCTTTTTATTTGTTTGAGCGCGTATACAAATTTTATTGAGACATGTTCCATGTTTGCTTACAAAATTTAGGTTTTCATTAATTCGTTAATAATGGTATTTTTATCATTCAGTTAGGACACTAATTGGCTTGTTCCGAACGGATCCCACAATCTGTTCCCTTTTTTTAAGATTCGTTCCGAACGCGGGAAAAAGTAATGTTTTGTTCCGAACCAATCTCACGTATCAAGCGATCCCAGTATGCTATTTCTAACGGATTATTAATTAATTAATCATAAAAATAAAAAGTTTATTTCATTATTAAGTAGTTCAATTAGTTAATTCATTCCTCACCTACAAAAGTTTTCGACAAAAAGGTTTTTTACCCGACTGCGGCGAAGCCAACAAAGGAGGGTTATGTGTTTGGCCGTAATGAATGTAAGTATGTATGTATGTATATCCATTTCTATGTCCGCTCGTAACTACTCAACGAATCAACCGATTTTAATTAGATTAGTCTTGATAGCGCGAGTGTCACTAGGTACATAAAATTTACAAAATGCGCTTCAAATTTACAGGCTAAAATAAAAGAATCTTTTCAAATGCTTCAAGATGTATATCAAAATAAGGAGCTATAAAAAGCGAGTACGAAAATCTATATTATGTAATTAAAAAATAAATATGACGGCGTGTAGCGCCACTTTAATGTGTGATTAAATACTTATGCATAAGATATTACAATATGAGCATCAAATTTAAGGTCTGTAGTTTTAATTTTAAAGTGTCGTTAAAAAGTGTCCGTCCGAAAGTTCAGTTTCGGTTTCGGCCGAGTTTCGGCGGCAGTTTCGGTTTCGGCCAAAATTGGCCAAAACTTTTGCCGAAACCGAAACTGATTTCGGAAGTTGTCGTGCATGCTCGCCTAACTTTGTTTCTCGCGGCAACGCTTTGGCGGACGCTGGCGGCCCTGTTCGGGAATTGTCGTGCGCTGTCGTGCGCGAACCAAATGTGTCGGAGTTTGCAAAGTCGGTTCTAATGGTCAGAAAAAAAATACCTATCAACCTTACCAAATGTGTCGGGGTTTGCAAAGTCTGTTCTAAGGGTCAGAAAAAAAAATACCTACCAACCTAACCAAATGTGTTGGGTTGGCAAAGTCGGTTCTGAGGGTCAGAAATAAAAATACCTACCAACCTAACCAAATGTATCGGGGTTGGCAAAGTCGGTTCTAAGGGTCAGAAAAAAAATACCTACCTACCTAACTAAATGTATCGGGGTTGGCAAAGTCGATTCTGCGGTACTGATTATTATACATAAAAATAAATCTAAACAAAAAAGATATGACTTTGAATAATAGTGTAAAAGATGGTTATGTTGAGAAAATATAGGAAAACAAATTAAAGTATAATAGATGTTTATTGCTACTGACATTATGAAGTTGCAATGCTTCGGAATTATGAACATTAGAGACTGAGTAGTTAGGAATTGTGATTGTTAGGATGAAAAATTTTACGAAGAACATTTTCGGATTTACGATTATTATCGGAGTTGAAAATTTGGGTGAACTTTGGCGCAACCCAAATTTCAGTATTTTATGTTTTAAGGAATTTTATACTTGACCACGTAAATTCGGTTTCGGTTTCGGTTTCGCCCGAAACTAAAGCCACGGCCGAATAATCGGTTTCGGTTTCGGCCGTAAAACCAGTTTCGGTCGGACTCGAAGTTAAAATGTATAAAATAAAGGTATTACTTAAAATATTAGAAAAGCCGATTGCAAGAATAAAAAACGAAATGAAAAGTAAAAAAAAAACAAGTTATGATCGTTAATTATCAATCCAGTCGGGAAACGTTCACACTTTTCAGTCAAAGAACGATTAAAACTGGTTTTTGACTAATTCTTCGTTTTTTTTTGCAGTCGGGCTTTTTTCTCATTTATGCCAGGGGGCATACATTTTGATGCGCTTTGGTATAAATATTAGTGTTGGCCTAGGATCATTACGCAGCATAGTCTTATTCTGGGCAAAACTTAGTCCAATTCCTTAATTCCCATAGTACTTAGTCCGACAATCTCAACTATTTGAAGATTGCGATATTTTGACACATTATAAGTATTCAAAGGGTCATACCAAAATTAAACATATCTAAAATCCCTTACAGATACCTATATCACCAATTGCAACACTTCTTATCAATTAACAATTCTAATGATAGCTGTGTCTTATTACGATAAGTTTAATACATTAAGTCATTAACTGGATTCCGTTATTTGCAGTATAAAAGACCTGACCAGAAGTTTCAAAATACAATTCGTGTGTCGCATCTCAAAGTATACACAACTTTCTCATTTAAAATGAATTTCTGCAAACTGTTCTTCGTGGTGTTGTTGGCGCTGACCATGATGATGAGCTCACAAGCTGCTCCTAACCCAGAGCCCAAAATTAAATGGGGAAAAGTTTTGGTACGTATATTGACTGAGTTATGTATTCAAGAAGCGTATACCCTTCCGGTTCACTTTAGAAATATTTTTTTATTTATGAAATAAAATTCAGAACGACGTTTAGCCACTTCTTTAGTATATTTATTAGATACACAAGGAATCAATGTAAAATATTTATTTTTAAACCGTATAACCTCAAATACGGAGGTTTATTCTATGAGCATTTTATAAATCACTTTCCCTCGCGGTAGAAACTGACAAGACATTATAATTGTAATTTGGACATTTATTTTGTTTTCAGAAAAAGGGATGGAAGGTAGCGAAAAACGGACTTAAAGTAGCCGACGCTGTTAGTGACATCGTCGGATAACCAAACATTTCTATATAAAGACAGTGAATATTCTAAACACTTACTACAAACTGTTAGAAAATGTAAGACGTTCCCTTCAACTCGTTATAATTGCAAATAAGTAGTTACACTTATATTGACTAGTGGTGTACAAGTTTAATTTTTTGTAATAAAATGAATTTGAAATAAAATTATTTGAAAAATGAGCATACTACCTAAATGATTTTTGAAAGAGAAACCGTGAAAGAGAACGGCTTGTATTTACTTATGTGTTTTGTTTTAAAAGTTTATTGTTGAAATATATTTTAATAATAACTAGCTGTCCCCCGCGACTTTGTTCGCGTGTTTTAGTTTAAACGGTTTTTCATTTTTGCTCCGCTCCTATTGGTCGTAGCGTGATGTTATATAGCCTATAGCCTTCCTCAATAAACGGACTATCTAACACAAAAAGAATTATTCAACTCGAACCAGTAGTTCCTGAGATTAGCGCGTTCAAACATACAAACAAACAAACAAACAAACAAACTCTTCAGCTTTATAATATTAGTATAGATTTATTTGTTTCAATTAAATCACACCATGTCATGAAAACCTGAATATTTGCACAGTCAAGGCCATAAGTGTGCTGTCTGTAGCTTTTCAACTTTCGTATCGACTGCGAATAGGTAAATAAATTTAAGTATTTATATATTTTGAGTCCGAACATGTTTATTTCGGGAGTTAATTAAATACCTACTGTTCGATATATAATAAGTATATTATTTACGTTTTAAATTTAAAAAATATATCCGACAATTACTTAAGACTGTCCAAACCAACATAATATAATAATAATAATTTTATATATATTTGTTTGCGTAAAATATGGTATAAAAAGATGTCATTGTGTGAAAATATGTTACAAATGTTTTGCTTAACATAGCACAAAGTAAACATTTTGTTTTAATAAAATCTTTAGCCCTATAAAACTTGTTTTCTTTTAGCCATTTATGAAATTGTACTTTTAATGATCGTATATTAAACACTTTTAGGTGACAAGGTTTATTAAGGTTAAATTTGCGTACAAGGTTAAATTTGCGTACACACATCATTAGACAGCTTTCATTATATTTGGTCAACCTAGCAAAATCACTAAGCACGATTTTGTGTGGATCTCGTCTACTCCTCGGATTTACATGGTCTGCTTTCTTAAGTAATTTTTCATGTTTCCTGATAAACATACAAATCTCATGAATATAGAGAGACGGCAGCAGCAACAAACCAAGCACTTGAATTAAGGGCGACTTGATTCATCGGGTCGATTACCACACATGGCTCTTATGCATATTTTTTGTGCGATAAATGCTCTATTTTGATCAGTACTATATCATTCCACATAATAAGTCAGTAGCGTAAGAGTGATTCTACATAAGCGTGGTAATAAGTACCTAGTTGTCATTTTTATATTTGTAACATTTTTTATTTGTTTGAGCGCGTATACAAATCTAATTGAGACATGTTCCATGTTTTCTTTCCAATTTAGGTTTTGATCGAGTGTTACTCCTAAGAATTTTGTATGCCTGACTTCTTCGTTCTAATTCGTCCAAATTAGTTTTATTTAATTTTTTTTTTTTTTTATTATGAAATGAAATTGTAGTCACCACATTATATAAATTTTTGCAACGTTTACAATATTAGAAGTAACCGAATAATCTACAATAAATTTGGAGGAGTACAGACTGATCTCCTTGTTAGGCTACAGAATAACCTGTTTTAAGGAGAAACAGTTCTCAGTCCCCTTATGGTTTGAATATTAAATTAAATTAAGTCGTGTTACAAGTCTAGGAATAAACAGGTAAATTTTATATTTTTTGTGTTTTATATATATATTATTACTTTTTACTGTCTGTTTATATCAAAATAAATATCCCAAAACTCAAAGAAGTCAAGAAGTCAGGCATACAAAATTCTTAGGAGTAACACTCGATGAAAACCTAAATTGGAAAGGAAACATGGAACATGTCTAAATTAGATTTGTATACGCGCTCAAACAAATAAAAAATGTTACAAATATAAAAATGGCAACTAGGTACTTATTACCACGCTTATGTAGAATCACTCTTACGCTACTGACTTATTTTGTGACATAATATAGTACTGATCAAAATAGAGCATTTATCGCACAAAAAATATGCATTAGAGCCATGTGTGGAATAGACCCGATGAATCAAGTCCCCCCTAATTCAAGTGCTTGGTTTGTTGCTGCTGCCGTCTCTCTATATTCATGAGATTTGTATGTTTATCAGGAAACATGAAAAATTGCTTAAGAAAGCAGACCATGTAAATCCGAGGAGTAGACGAGATCCACACAAACTCGTGCTTTGTGATTTTGCTAGGTTGACCAAATATAATGAAAGCTGTCTAGTGATGTGTGTACGCAAATTTAATGAGATACCTTGTCACCTAAAAGTGTTTAATATACGATCATTTAAAGTACAATTGCATAAATGGCTAAACGAAAACAAGTTTTATAGGGCTAAAGATTTTATTAAAATAAAATGTTTACTTTGTGCTATGTTAAGCAAAACATTTGTACCATATTTTCACACAATTACATCTTTTTATACCATATTTTACGCAAACAAATATATGTAAAATTATTATTATTATAAATTATGTTGGTTTGGACAGTCTTAAGTAATTGTCGGATATATTTTTTAAATTTAAAACTTAAATAATATACTTATTATATATCGAACAGTAGGTATTTAATTAACTCCCGAAATAAACATGTTCGGACTCAAAATATATAAATACTTAAATTTATTCACCTATTCGCAGTCGATACGAAAGTTGAAAAGCTACAGACAGCACACTTATGGCCTTGACTGTGCAAATATTCAGGTTTTCATGACATGGTGTGATTTAATTGAAACAAATAAATTATTATTAAAATATATTTCAACAATAAACTTTTAAAACAAAACACATAAGTAAATACAAGCCGTTCTCTTTCACGGTTTCTCTTTCAAAAATCATTTAGGTAGTATGCTCATTTTTCAAATAATTTTATTTCAAATTCATTTTATTAAAAAAAAATAAACATGTACACAACTAGTCAATATAAATGTAACTACTTATTTGCAATTATAACTAAAAAGTTAAACCCCAAGCCGGGTGTTCCGGTGAGTGTCGACGGTGTGAGCACACCCGGGGAGATCGCGAACTTGTTTATGACGCAGTTTAAATTACAACCGCCTCCATTACAATCAAATGTTAAGTGTGTTGTTGCTAAGGCTGTTGTGTCAGAGGTGCCTGCTCGCATTACGGCTAAGCAGATTAGTTTAATAATAAAAAATATGAGGCGAGGCAAATCGCCGGGACATGACAGCCTTAGCATTGAACATTTTGTGCATGTTGTTTACGCTCTGTATCCGACATTCCTACCTACCTTCTGATTTGATGAGAACGGTGGTTGTACCAATACTGAAAAATAAAACTGGTGACGTCAGCGACAAGTGTAATTACAGACCGATCTCATTAGCGACTACTGCGGCTAAAGTACTTGATGGTGTGTTTGAGGGACAACTTAGTAAACATTTTAAAATACACGATGCTCAATTCGGCTTTAGGCCACAGTTATCGACGGAATGTGCTATTTTGTCCCTCAAGCATACTATTGGGCATAATACGCCGGTATACGCAGCGTTTTTGGACCTTTCCAGGGCTTTTGACCTGGTTAGGTATGAGTTGTTGTGGTGTAAGATGCGCGAAGCGGGAGTGCCTGATGCCATAACGACTATGTTTCAGTATTGGTACGGTCACCAGACAAATCAAGTTCGATGGGCCAATGAGTTGTCTGAGGAGTACAGGTTGGAGTGCGGGGTGAGACAGGGGGGATTGACCTCGCCAGCGCTTTTTAACTTGTACATAAACCAGCTGATTGTTGAGCTCAGCAGTACACATGTTGGCTATTCTATTGACGGTCTGTTTGTCAATAGTATAAGCTATGCGGACGACATGGTACTGTTGAGTCCATCAATTGGTGCACTCAGAAGATTATTGGCGGTTTGCGAGACAGCACATGGACTAGTATATAACGTACAAAAGAGCAAACTCCTAGTCTTTAAGGTGAAACGTAAAAAACATGCACATGATCCACCGCTCATGTTAAATGGTGTGGCCCTTGAAAGGGTGCTAAATTTTAAATACTTAGGGCACATAGTTACCGAGACTCTAAAAGATGACGGTGACATGGAAAGAGAACGGAGGGCGTTGGCTGTTCGATGCAATATGCTGACCCGCAGGTTTGCGCGTTGTACAGCAGAAGTTAAAATAATTCTTTTTAAAGCTTACTGCCAGTCTCTGTACACGTGTACCCTGTGGGTTCGATATACGCAAAGGGCATACAACGCCCTCAAAGTTCAGTATAATAATGCTTTCCGGATGTTGTTGGGGCTTCCACGTTACTGCAGTGGATCAGGGATGTTTGCCGACGCTCATATGGATAGTTTTAGCACCATCATCAGAAAGAGGGTAGCGTCCATGATGCGCAGAGTGCGTGGGAGCGCCAACGGTATTCTGAGAGTCATTTGTGATAAGCCGTGTTGCGCCACTATGGCACACTGGGTGCATGTACCCGGTGTGTCAGGTGAGCGAAGTAGATATATAAATTAAAATCATATATTGTGCTCATTACTAACATAGTTTATAAGCAGTGTGTGTTACTAACATAATATGGATTACGGTCCGAAATAAAGATTTTTTTTTTTTATTTTTTTTTTATTTATTTATAACGAGTTGAAGGGAACGTCTTACATTTTTTAACAGTTTGTAGTAAGTGTTTAGAATATTCACTGTCTTTATATAGAAATGTTTGGTTATCCGACGATGTCACTAACAGCGTCGGCTACTTTAAGTCCGTTTTTCGCTACCTTCCATCCCTTTTTCTGAAAAAAAAATAAATGTCCAAATTATAATTATAATGTCTTGTAAGTTTCTACCGCGAGGGAAAATGATTTATAAAATTCTCATAGAATAAACCTCCGTATCTGAGGTAATACGGTTTAAAAATAAATATTTTACATTGATTCCTTGTGTATCTAATAAATATACTAAAGAAGTTGCTGAACGTCGTTTTGAATTTTGTTTAATAAATAAAAAAATATTTCTGAAGTGAACCGGAAGGGTATACGCTTCTTGAATACATAACTCAGTCAATATACGTACCAAAACTTTTCCCCATTTAATTTTGGGCTCTGGGTTAGGAGCAGCTTGTGAGCTCATCATCATGGTCAGCGCCAACAACACCACGAAGAACAGTTTGCAGAAATTCATTTTAAATGAGAAAGTTGTGTATACTTTGAAATGCGACACACGAATTGTATTTTGAAACTTCTGGTCAGGTCTTTTATACTGCAAATAACGGAATCCAGTTAATGACTTAATGTATTAAACTTATCGTAATAAGACACAGCTATCATTAGAATTGTTATTGATAAGAAGTGTTGCAATTGGTGATATAGGTATCTACAATGGCTTTTATATATGTTTAATTTTGGTTTGACCCTTTGAATACCATCCTTCATAAAATGTGCCAAAATATAGCAATCTTCAAAAAGTTGAGATTGTCGGACTAAATACTATGGTAATTAAGAAATTGGACTAAGTTTTGCCCAGAATAAGACTATGCTGCGTAATGATCCTAGGCCAATACTACCTAATATTTATACCAAAGCGCACCAAAATTTATGCCAGGGGTCATGAGATTAAAACCCGACTGCAAAAAAAACGAAGAATTAGTCAAAAACCAGTTTTAATCGTTCTTTGACTGAAAAGTGTGAACGTTTTCCGACTGGATTGATAATTTAATTTTTTACTTTTCAGTTCGTTTTTGTTTCTTGCAATTGGCTTTTCTAATATTTTAAGTGATAACTTTATTTCATACATTTTAACGACACTTTGAAATTAAAACTACAGACCTTAAATTTGATGCTCATATTGTAATATTTTAAGCATAACTATTTAATCACGCTAAAGTTAAAGTGGCGCTACATGCCGTCATATTTATTTTTTAATTACATAATATAGATTTTCGTACTCGCTTCTTATATCTCTTTATTTTAAAATACCACTTGAGGTATTTGAAAAGATTCTTTTATTTTAGCCTGTAAATTTGAAGCGCATTTAGTAAATTTTATGTACCAGTGACACTCGCGCTATCAAGACTAATCTAATAAAAATCGGAGCGGACATAGAAATGGATATACATATATACATACATACATACATACTTGCATTCATTACGGCCAAACACATAACCCTCCTTTGTTGGCTTCGCCGCAGTCGGGTAAAAAACCTTTTTCTCGAGAACTTTTGTAGGTGAGGAATGAATTAACTAATTGAACTACTTAATAATGAAATAAACTTTTTATTTTTATGATTAATTAATTAATAATCCGTTAAAAATAGCATACTGGGATCGCTTGATACGAGAGATTGGTTCGGAACAAAACATTACTTTTTCCCGCGTTCGGAACGAATCTTCAAAAAAGGGAACAGATTGTGGGATCCGTTCGGAACAAGCCAATTAGTGTCCTAACTGAATGATAAAAATACCATTATTAACGAATTAATGAAAACCTAAATTTTGTAAGCAAACATGGAACATGTCTCAATAAGATTTGTATACGCGCTCAAACGAATAAAAAGCGTTAGAAATATAAAAATGGCAACTACTTATTCCCTCGCGTATGTAGAATCGCTCTTACGCTACGGACTTATTATCTGGGATAATATAGGACTGATCAAAACAGAGCATTTATCGCACAAAAGAAATGCATTAGACCCATGTGTGGAATACGATCCGATGAATCAAATCGCTGAAATTCAAGTGCTTGGTTTGTTGCTGCTGCCGTCTCTCTATATTAATGAGATTTGTATATTTATCAGGAAACATAAAAAATTGCTTAAGAAAGCAGACCATGTAAATCCGAGGAGTAGACGAGATCCACACAAACTCGTGCTTAGTGATGTTGCTAGGTTAACCAAATATCATAAATATAATAGTAGCTGTCTAGTGATTTGTGTACGCATATTTAATGAGATACCTTGTCACCTAAAAGTGTTTAAGATACGATCATTAAAAGTACAATTGCATAAATGGCTAAACGAAAACAAGTTTTATAGGGCTAAAGATTATATTTGAACAAAATGTTTACTTTGTGCTATGTTAAGCAAAACATTTGTAACATATTTTCACACATATGACATCTTTTTATACCATATTTTACGCAAACAAATATATTTAAAATTATTATTATTATGTTATGTTGGTTTGGATAGTCTTAAGTAATTGTCGGATATATTTTTTAAATTTAAAACGTAAATAATATACTTATTATATATCTAACAGTAGGTATTTAATTAACTACCGAAATAAACATGTTCGGACTCTAAATATATAAATACTTAAATTTATTTACCTATTCGCAGTCGATACGAAAGTTGAAAAGCTACAGACAGCACACTTATGGCCTTGACTGTGCAAATATTCAGGTTTTTATGACATGGTGTGATTTAATTGAAACAAATAAATGATTATTAAAATATAGTTTAACAATAATCTTTTAAATACAAAACAAAATGGTGACAAAAATCATTTAGGTAGTATGCTCATTTTTCAAATAATTTTAATTCAAATTCATTTTATTACAAAACACTAAACTTGTACATCACTAGTAAATATAAATGTTACTTTTTGCAATTATAAGGAATTGAAGGGAACGTCTTTCATTTTCTAACAGTAATTCGTGGTAAGTGTTTAGAATATTCACTGTCTTTATTATAGAAATGTTTTGTTATCCGACGATGTCGTTAACGGCCTTGGCTACTTTAACTCCGGTTTTCGCCACCTTCCATCCCTTTTTCTGAAAATGAAATAAATGGTTTAAATTACAATGTCTTGCAAGTTACTACTGCAAGAGAAATTGGTTTAAACAATGCTAATAGAATAAACCATCCGTATCTGAGGTTATATTGTTTAAAAATGTATATTTTACATTGATTCCTTGTGTATCTAACAAATATACTAAAGAAGTGGCTAAACGTCGTTCTGAATTTTGTTTAATAAGTAAACAAATATTTCTGAAGTAAACCGGAATGGTATACGATTCTTGAATACATAACTCAGTCATTATACGTACCAAAACTTTTCCCCATTTAATTTTGGGGTCTGGGTTAGGAGCAGCTTGTGAGCTCATCATCATGGTCAGCGCCAACAACACCACGAAGAACAGTTTGCAGAAATTCATTTTAAATGAGAAAGTTGTGTATACTTTGAGATGCGACACACGAATTGTATTTTGAAACTTCTGGTCAGGTCTTTTATACTGCAAATAACGGAATCCAGTTAATGACATAATGTATTAAACTTCTCGTAATAAGATACAGCTATCATTAGAATTGTTAATTGATAAAAGTTTGGCAATTGGTAATATTATAGGTATCGACAATGGCTTTAAAATATGTTTGATTGGTAAATTTGGATGCGAAACATGAATGCTGTCTTTTTAGGTGGTTAATAATTTTAATCAATGATGACCTTAGTCCCGTTTATGGGTCGGAAACGTTATTTTCATATGGCCCTTTAAATAATACTTTAATTGTGCCAAAAATATCGCAATCTTCAAATTATTATTTAAAACAAAACGGTTTACTCACGTATATTCACGGGATTTACGTGGTGTCTCCGCCCGCCGCGTCAGCTCATTATTAGGGACTCCTATTGAGACTGAAACTAGTCGGGCGATGCCGAAAATATACGTGAGTAAACCGTTTTGTTTTTAATAATTATGAATACTCCTCACGAAATTTATTATACAATCTTCAAATAGTTGACGAACGTAAAAGGCGATTGCTGATATTAGTACTATGGTAGTTCACAATTGGACTAAGCTTTGCCCAGAATAAAACTATACTGCATAATAATCCTTAGACTAACTCTAGTACCTATGTATACGAAAGCGCATCAAAATTATTGATTATTTTTTTTGCTGTTAGGTTTTGTAATATGTTAATAAATAACTTTATTTTATACATTTAGTGACAAATTTTGTGACAAATGTGCTCACGACGACTTTCAATTTGATATCCTTATTTTTATATTTGAAGCAATACCATTTTATCACTCATTAAAACGGCGCTACACGTCATAATGTTTTTTTTTTAATTTACAAATAAAAGGTTTTCTTACTTGCCTTTTATTTACAGCCCTTCATTTTGACAGAAGATTCGAGAAATTAAAAAAAAAAAAATAGTTTAGCCTGCGAATTTTAATTTTATGTACCCAGTGACACTCGCGCTATTAAGACGAATCTAATGTAAATCTGTTGATGCATTGAGTAGTTTACGAGCGGACATAGAAACAGAATTACATATTTACATTCATTACGACCGGACACATAACCCTCCTTTGTTGGTTTCACCGCACTCGGTTAAACTTTTGTAGAAAAATAAACTTGTTATTTTCATGATTAATTCATTTATACACGACACGATGCGATACTTTCTGTCTTCCCGTTCCCTTTTTTAGGATGTGTTCGAAATACGGATCAAAATTAATATTTTGTTCATACAGATCCCTCGTATCAACCGATCCCAGTATGCTATTTCAAACGAATCCCTGCTGTGTAACGATTAATGGTTATACCAATATTAATAAAGCCTATTATTAAGAATATAATAAAATCGTCGTCACTTTCATAATCAATCAGTAACACCGGTACAAATTATACAAATAAATATTTAAAAAAATACGTGTGGCGCTCGGGGACTGCCGAGGTAAAGCTATTGCATAGCATTTTTTATCTACTTATGCAATTATAATATTAATGAGATATTTTTTTTCTTTGATATGAATTCAAGTTTTTTCTTTGATATTAATTCAAGTTTAACTTTTTGAGCGTGTTATATATAATATTGTTTTAAATATTTTTATTATCTTATAATACATGTAGGTTATTCAGGAATTTTTATCATTGAAACTATAGGTTTATGGTAACTGAAATAATAAACATAAGTTTGAGTTCGGAGCAGCTCGTCTCGATCCATGCCATGGTCCGGAGTGAGAGCGCTTGGCGGGCGATGGTCGCATACTGCGACCATGTGATGGCAGCCAAGGAGGCTGCCGAACGAGAACGGGAGGCAAACGCCTTGCTCCCTTCGCGCCGCAGGCGCATAGGGCGCCGTAATAGGGCGCTAAACGACCTCCGACCACCGTGAGGTCGGGCCTGCGGGTGACGGGGAGGGCAACCCGTCACCCGATCAGCTGACAGGCCACGGAGGATACGCACGCGAAGTCCCTCGCGTGCGTTCTCGGAAGATGTGAGGGGTGGGCAATTTACACCCACCTCTCTAGAAGGGGTCCTTCAAGGACCGAGGCCTGCTGGACCTGCGCTGAGAATGCAAAAGCGATCCCGCGGCTCTGGCTAAGGCAAGGACGGGACCGGGGTGTTTTTAGTCGGTGCGAGTCCGACATATCCCTACGCCGTGCCCTTGGCGTGGGTCGAAGTCATTAGCTTTTCACCCCGTAATCAAAAAAAAAAAAAAAAAGCTCGTCTCGATCCGTGCGAGCTTCGTACAGTATACACGCATATGTCTAGTCGCACGCACTCAAACACCGCGCCGAAGTCTGCCGAACTGAAACGACGTTAGACGATGCACGGTATCGTTAGGATGCAGATGCAGATGCAGATGCAGATGCAGATGCAGGCTGTCAACGCCGCACATCTGTGCCGGTCGAGTGATAGGTGTTAGGTTTGTTAGGTGTTTGGTTTATTTTCGTTACGGAATTTCTTGATTCGGTTCACTCAAAGCCCGCGATAAAAGCTATGCAATAGCTTAAAAATATTTTTTTTTACCTATTTATAACAAAACATAACAGCTGGATAGCCAGTTACCAGTTTTTTGGTACGTGATTTGTTTTTTTTTATTATCCTTAATTGCTCTCTGTTTAGATAGTGTTAAGTATTTACCGGTAGTTTTAGTACAACAGTACTTAATTTGTTTTCGAAATGGACACACATTCGGGAAATTTACTTAAATTTATTCGCAGTGGACACGAGTATTGAGAGACGACAGACATAGACATATCCACTGGTGGTAAGTTCCACGAAAAGCCATCGAAAAAACCTTGTTTAGAACTAAATTAATTTTTCATTTTTAATGTTATAAGATACATTAGCATATAAGATACTTTAAGATAATTTCGATTTAATAAAAGTCTTGAATTTCTTAATAGGTAACTCACTAATATCAATAGGGAGCATAATGCTAAATTGTAGACATTAAAAAAGTAAAATTATGTTTTTGTGTAGTTTTGAGGGAGTTAACATGAAAATGAATGATAAATTAATTGAATTTAGCCCAGGCCACACACAAATATCGCCAACAAACTGTTGCGCACACGTTGCACAGTTGGCGATATTTTTTGTTTGTCAATTTTTTATGTAATTTTGAATGAATAAATAAATAAATAAAATAGAGCCCACTGAAGTTTGGCATCAACAGTAATATTAAGAAAAACAGTTGACTCAACAGGGTCAAGGGCTGAAAAAGCCAGGTAATACATCCACATACTTAAGTTATGAAAAAACAACAACAATTAACATAAATTTTAATAATTTTTATTCAAAACGGTGATATTTCATGGTGAAGTGGTTCTTTGTAATCTTTTATTCATCTGATTCGCGACCCCTAATCATATCGTGGACTTTGCCGGCAACTTTAAGACCTTTTTTCTGAAAACAAAATAAAATGTTAATATATCTATTACATATTAATATATTATGTAATCGGTTGGAACGAAAGTGACTTCACAAATTTTGACAATAGCCCAATAAGTTAATAAGTTTTAAGTATTAGCCTAATGTGACAAGACAAATTTCGAGATTTTCATTGATAATTAATTAATCTTTAATTAAGTTTTAATAACCAATTTATAAAAACAGGTTAGATACCGATTTGAAGTTAATTTTTGTAACACTTTGCTACAGCAATTTAATATAATTTCTAGAATCGTTACACAAATCGCATATTAATAGCCAGTTAGATATTCAATCTTAATGCATATTATCGTTATAGAACTTACTGGATTCGGTTTATATAAATATAAATGAAAATATAAAAAGAAAAACTCGTAGTAATTCGTGTGTCGAGGTCGAAGTATTCACAATTCTCATCAAAATGCAATACGCCAAGGTTTACTTACTTGCCTTACTGGCTATATCTCTCTTGATGGGCGCGCAAGCTAAGCCGAGGTTTGGACATGCAGGGTACGTAACACCAACGAATCCAAATTGTTTTGAATAGCCTAGTTTAATAGTTATACTTTAATAAAAAAATATATATATTCTAGGATAGCCGAATTTAAAAAGATATAGGTACCTAAACGAATCATAAGTATGCAACCCTACTTATCTGTATGGAATCCTTAAATATTGACGAGTGAAATAATTATGAAAATTCAAGGAGGTTCTTATGCCCGCTATCTGTTTATAAAGTAGATAGAATTTGATTCATATTATAATCATTTGTTTTCAGAAAACGGTGAAGTAAATGCTCGACTATAATAATAATATACAAGGACCAGGACCAATCCGGGAATAATTTGAAGATTCATATATTACAACAGCAAAATTTTAATTGCATCCTAATAAACTGAATAATGGTTTGAAGTTATTTTTTCATACCCCAGATATCGTTGCCTGCTGGAGAACTTTGCGTCATTTATTGTTCTTAGCTAAGAAGTGGTAAAGGGCGGGCGATTCATTTTTCTGTCTGTCTGACAGATGTTCACAATATCCCGATGTACCCACTGCTAGATTAGTTTACTACGCGTATTTTCAGTTTGATGTCTTACGGAATTCTATTGTGGGGGTGCGCGGCCGATGTAGATTCCATCTTCATCTTACAGAAGCAGGTTATACGTGCACTATACGGCATGCACCCTCGTGAGTCGAGAGATTAAGATACTTACCTTGCCATCTCTATACTCGAAATATATTCGAAAATATCATGTATGTGCGTAAAAATATTTCTAGATTCATCGTTAATAGTGATTATCACAATATCAATACCAGAAATAAAAATAAATTAGTATAAAAACAGAAGAAATACAGAGATATAGAAATACAGACTAACTAAAACAAACTCGAAATCATTTTTAGGGAATTCATTACGATTTTATAACAAATTACCAGAAGTTATTACCGATCTACCTGGTAAGAAATTAAAAACGTGTGTCAAATCAATTCTTTTGAAGAAAGCATATTATAAAGTTAAAGACTACGTGGAAGACAAAACGGCGCGGATTGTATAATATCTGCATATGTGGCCTCCCTGGCGGTCCACGAAATTTTCTTGTTTACTGACTAGTCCTTCCTAAGCCGCCTGTATTTCTTGAAGGCACTTGACTTGCCTTCATTTTCCTGTTAGGTTTTTTTTTTCGTGACTACATAATTATGTATTGTATGTAAACTTGCTATTCTGTTCTCGTTTTTTTTTTTAGTTTTGAGCGGATGTGTTTTTGCTTTTGATTTATTTATTTTTCTTTGTTTTATTATAAATGCTTCAACAGCGTAGATTATTACTTATACTTCCATTATCGAATATGCCATTTTTACTTCATTTATTTATTGCCATAACCGCCGGCTGCATTGCGTTGTTGACGCATATCTTTATCTATTAATGTACCTACATTGAAAGAATAAAACTTATTTTTAAAGAGTAACCTATGAAGTTTCTTGCCAGTTCTTCTCCATAGGAAGGACACTTTGGAACCGCGCACCTTGAGTCATTTAGTTCTGTAACTTTAACGTTTCTTAAGCGCCTTTTTGAGGTTTATAAGAAATAAAAATCTTTTGATTTTTGACCTTGATTTTTTTAATTAAATATTACAAGATCCTAACAATCACTATTCAAATCAATCTTACTTTACGAATCGAATTTGAAAGAGCCTAGTGTCCTTTTTTTAGGATCTCTGAGAGATGTTATAATCTTCATTATTCTGTCCTGAAAGTGAATTAACCACTAAGATGATTCTTCTGTCCTTTTACCATGCAGAAAACCATTTATAAACTACCGAGGTTTGCGTATGCAAAATGAGCATGAAAACTTTTGTAATCTATCTATATATATAAAATGCTTTGTCCTAAATGACGTAGGCATCCGATAAGAAAGGATTTTCGAAATTCAGATAGAATTGATAAAACACGTGTTTCGAAATTTTTTGAAACTCATCGCTTAACGAGGATAAAAACAAGTAGTCAGTTATTTTGGGGGTGATTTGCATCGAAGTTGATATCAATACTCCTTAGTGCGTTTGATTTAAATTAAATTTTATTTTGACATGTGTTTGAAAACTTAATTCGATTTTATTCAAAAAACGGTGAACTTACATAAAACCTTGGCGCATTGCTCTTTAAAATTGGAATGTCAAAAACCATTTTAGACTTCTACGCGGAGGAAGGCGCGAGCAAAAGCTAGTCGTAACATAAATGTAAACGTCTCTGAGTGTTGTATGAACCGGTACAGCACCCTCGCCGTACTGTGGCGTGAACTAATATTTGTATCACAAGCTACTTCCGTATTGAAAAATTGAAAATCTTTTTAAATCGGCATCAGTCACAGCACAAACTCTACGGTTACATAAATTCGAAGGCTGGCTATCGAACTTACTCACCGTAATTTATTCGGTGGCAAAACCTCGAAAAAAACTTGAATCGTATTTAATTATTATTTAAAGTTGTTTTGTATCATTTATAGCTATTTATTGTTTGTAGATTTATGTATTATGCTATTTCATGTGCTTAGTATATCACATTTTTACAAAAAACGAAAACTAAATATGCTAAGACACCAGCTATAAAATTAATAGCATGTAATCATTACCTTTAAATTTAATAAAATGATTTGGTTCATTCCTGACCCTTGCGACACTGATCATTTTCCTAGCGGGTTAGGTTGTCGGGTCAGGTTAGGAATAACCCATCTTTTCTATACTTAAAATTAAATACTTGGAAAATGGTTGTTACAAGTTATTCCATACCACGTACCTATATAATATATTTATAATACCTATATGAATATAATGTATGTATATAGAATCGCGGTAGCGTGTCCAGCCAAGTTCAAAGAAAAAGAAATTGGCGACTTAGCAGCCGTATGTAAAACGTGTATTCAAAATTTCAGCTTGATCGGAAACAGGGAAGTGTGCCCCAATCAATCACCAAGATTATTACTTATGTTTTTAATGGCGCCCAATATTGTTAAGACAGCCGTAAGGCGATTTTTTTTTTATAAAGTTATAAGAAGAAACACATATTTTAATATAGTTACCTTAGTTACAGCTTTGTTGTACTTATGGAAACTAATCGAAACTGCAATTTAATAAAATTGCTCAATTCGTTAACAAATTACATATTAAATACAGAAGATAATATAAAGGTTCTGATTATGCCTGAAGAGTACCAATTTGTGTGTCGCAACTCGACATATTCAGAACTATCCTGCTAAAATGCATTCTCTTAAACTGTTCTTGTTTGCATTACTTGCTGTTTCCCTGATGATGGGCTTACAGGTTGATGCCAAATTTAGTCGTCAGGATAAACGCTATCCTATGGAGGCAAGTTCCACGATTTTTTTTGGCCTTCATCACGTTCTGGAGGAGGCGGGACAGAAGATGTGCTATGCGCCATCCCAAATTAATAATTATAAATATTAAGATTCAAGAAATTTTACTAACGGCTCGCTTATACGGACAATTTTTTGAGCAATATTGCCAGCAAGATTAATTAAGATGGAGCAATTAATGGAGCAATCTGGAGCAATTTATTTTATTAATATCGTCGTGACGTCATAATAATTTTGTTTCTTAATAGTTGCTACGAAAGTGAAATTTTAATTGCCAAAAAACTAGTACTATGTGATTGACTATAATGTATCTTTTAATTTACAATTTCATTTATTTTTCAGATGCCAAACATGACGTTGATACACGACGTATGTAAGCACCCGGACAAGAACGCCGTAATATATGAATTATTTTGTAATAAAACACCAAATTAACTAACACCTTTTTTATTTAACTAAAACGATTTGCAGTTAATATTTGTAACACATCGCTACAGCAATTAAATATAATTTCGGAAATCGTTACACAAATCGCATAATAATAGCCGGTTAGATATTCAATCTTAATGCATATTATCATTAAAGAACTTACTGGATTCGGTTTACATAAATATAAATGAAAGTATAAAAAGAAAAACTCGTATTAATTCGTGTGTCGGCTCGAAGTATTCACAATTCTCATCAAAATGCAATACGCCAAGGTTTACTTACTTGCCTTACTGGCTATTTCTCTCTTGATGGGCGCGCAAGCTAAGCCGAGGTTTGGATATGCAGGGTACGTAACACCAACGAATCCAAACTGTTTTTGAATAGCTTACTTTAATATTATACTTTAATTTAAAAATTATAAAAATTCTAGGATAGCCGAATTTAAAAAGATATAGGTACCTAAACGAATCATAAGTATGCAACCTTACTTATCTGTATGGAATCCTCAAATATTAACGAGTAAAATAATTATGAAAATTCAAGAAGGTTCTTGTGCCCGCTATCTGTTTATAAAGTAGATAGAATTTGATTCATATTATAATCATTTGTTTTCAGAAAACGGTGAAGTAAATGCTCGACTATAATAATAATATACAAGGACCAGGACCAATCCGGGAATAATTTGAAGATTCATATATTACAACAGCGAAATTTTAATTGCATCCTAATAAACTTAATAATGATTTGAAGTTATTTTTTCATACCCCAGATATCGTTTCCTGCTGGAGAACTTTGCGTCATTTATTGTTCTTAGCAAGAGCGCTAAGAAGTGGTAAAGGGCGGGCGATTCATTTTTCTGTCTGTCTGACAGATGTTCACAATATCCCGATGTACCCACTGCTAGATTAGTTTACTACGCGTATTTTCAGTTTGATGTCTTACGGAATTCTATTGTGGGGGTGCGCGGCCGATGTAGATTCCATCTTCATCTTACAGAACCAGGTTATACGTGCACTATACGGCATGCACCCTTGTGAGTCGAGAGATTAAGATACTTACCTTGCCATCTATATACTCGAAATATATTCGAAAATATCATGTATGTGCGTAAAAATATTTCTAGATTCAGCGTTAATAGTGATTATCACAATATCAATACCAGAAATAAAAATAAATTAGTATAAAAACAGAAGAAATACAGAGATATAGAAATACAGACTAACTAAAACAAACTCGAAATCATTTTAAGGGAATTCATTACGATTTTATAACAAACTAGCTGTCCCCCGCGACTTTGTTCGCGTGTTTTAGTTTCAACGGTTTTTAATTTTTGCAACATTTTTCATTTATGCTCCGCTCCTATTGGTCGTAGCGTGATGTTATATAGCCTATAGCCTTCCTCAATAAACGGACTATCCAATACAAAAATAATTTTTCAATTCGAACCAGTAGTTCCTGAGATTAGCGCGTTCAAACAAACAAACAAACAAACAAACAAACTCTTCAGCTTTATAATATTAGTATAGATTACCAGAAGTTATTACCGATCTACCTGGTAAGAAATTAAAAACGTGTGTCAAATCAATTCTTTTGAAGAAAGCATATTATAAAGTTAAAGACTACGTGGAAGACAAAACGGCGTGGATTGTATAATATCTGCACATGTGGCCTCCCTGGCGGTCCACGAAATTTTCTTGTTTACTGACTAGTCCTTCCTAAGCCGCCTGTATTTCTTGAAGGCACTTGACTTGCCTTCATTTTCCTGTTAGGTTTTTTTTTTCGTGACTACATAATTATGTATTGTATGTAAACTTGCTATTCAGTTCTCGTTTTTTTTTTTTAGTTTTGAGCGGATGTGTTTTTGCTTTTGATTTATTTATTTTTCTTTGTTTTATTATAAATGCGTCAACAGCGTAGATTATTACTTATACTTCCATTATCGAATATGCCATTTTTACTTCATTTATTTATTGCCATAACCGCCGGCTGCATTGCGTTGTTGACGCATATCTTTATCTATTAATGTACCTACATTGAAAGTATAAAACTTATTTTTAAAGAGTAACCTATGGAGTTTCTTGCCAGTTCTCCATAGGAAGGACACTTTGGAACCGCGCACCTTGAGTCATTTAGTTCTGTAACTTTAACGTTTCTTAAGCGCCTTTTTGAGGTTTATAAGAAATAAAAATCTTTTGATTTTTGACCTTGATTTTTTTAATTAAATATTACAAGATCCTAACAATCACTATTCAAATCAATCTTACTTTACGAATCGAATTTGAAAGAGCCTAGGGTCCTTTTTTTAGGATCTCTGAGAGATGTTATAATCTTCATTATTCTGTCCTGAAAGTGAATTAACCACTAAGATGATTCTTCTGTCCTTTTACCAGGCAGAAAACCATTTGTAAACTACCGAGGTTTGCGTATGCAAAATGAGCATGAAAACTTTTGTAATCTATCTATATATATAAAATGCTTTGTCCTAAATGACGTAGGCATCCGATAAGAAAGGATTTTCGAAATTCAGATAGAATTGATAAAACACGTGTTTCGAAATTTTTTGAAACTCATCGCTTAACGAAGATAAAAACAAGTAGTCAGTTATTTTGGGGGTGATTTGCATCGAAGTTGATATCAATACTCCTTAGTGCGTTTGATTTAAATTAAATTTTATTTTGACATGTGTTTGAAAACTTAATTCGATTTTATTCAAAAAACGGTGAACTTACATAAAACCTTGGCGCATTGCTCTTTAAAATTGGAATGTCAAAAACCATTTTAGACTTCTACGCGGAGGAAGGCGCGAGCAAAAGCTAGTCGTAACATAAATGTAAACGTCTCTGAGTGTTGTATGAACCGGTACAGCACCCTCGCCGTACTGTGGCGTGAACTAATATTTGTATCACAAGCTACTTCCGTATTGAAAAATTGAAAATCTTTTTAAATCGGCATCAGTCACAGCACAAACTCTACGGTTACATAAATTCGAAGGCTGGCTATCGAACTTACTCACCGTAATTTATTCGGTGGCAAAACCTCGAAAAAAACTCGAATCGTATTTAATTATTATTTAAAGTTGTTTTGTATCATTTATAGCTATTTATTGTTTGTAGATTTATGTATTATGCTATTTCATGTGCTTAGTATATCACATTTTTACAAAAAACGAGAAAACTAAGACTAAATATGCTAAGACACCAGCTATAAAATTAATAGCATGTAATCATTACCTTTAAATTTAATAAAATGATTTGGTTCATTCCTGACCCTTGCGACACTGATCATTTTCCTAGCGGGTTAGGTTGTCGGGTCAGGTTAGGAATAACCCATCTTTTCTATACTTAAAATTAAATACTTGGAAAATGGTTGTTACAAGTTATTCCATACCACGTACCTATATAATATATTTATAATACCTATATGAATATAATGTATGTATATAGAATCGCGGTAGCGTGTCCAGCCAAGTTCAAAGAAAAAGAAATTGGCGACTTAGCAGCCGTATGTAAAACGTGTATTCAACATTTCAGCTTGATCGGAAACAGGGAAGTGTGCCCCAATCAATCACCAAGATTATTACTTATGTTTTTAATGGCGCCCAATATTGTTAAGACAGCCGTAAGGCGATTTTTTTTTATAAAGTTATAAGAAGAAACACATATTTTAATATAGTTACCTTAGTTACAGCTTTGTTGTACTTATGGAAACTAATCGAAACTGCAATTTAATAAAATTGCTCAATTCGTTAACAAATTACATATTAAATACAGAAGATAATATAAAGGTTCTGATTATGCCTGAAGAGTACCAATTTGTGTGTCGCAACTCGACATATTCAGAACTATCCTGCTAAAATGCATTCTCTTAAACTGTTCTTGTTTGCATTACTTGCTGTTTCCCTGATGATGGGCTTACAGGTTGATGCCAAATTTAGTCGTCAGGATAAACGCTATCCTATGGAGGCAAGTTCCACGATTTTTTTTGGCCTTCATCACGTTCTGGAGGAGGCGGGACAGAAGATGTGCTATGCGCCATCCCAAATTAATAATTATAAATATTAAGATTCAAGAAATTTTACTAACGGCTCGCTTATACGGACAATTTTTTGAGCAATATTGCCAGCAAGATTAATTAAGATGGAGCAATTAATGGAGCAATCTGGAGCAATTTATTTTATTAATATCGTCGTGACGTCATAATAATTTTGTTTCTTAATAGTTGCTACGAAAGTGAAATTTTAATTGCCAAAAAACTAGTACTATGTGATTGACTATAATGTATCTTTTAATTTACAATTTCATTTATTTTTCAGATGCCAAACATGACGTTGATACACGACGTATGTAAGCACCCGGACAAGAACGCCGTAATATATGAATTATTTTGTAATAAAACACCAAATTAACTAACACCTTTTTTATTTAACTAAAACGATTTGCAGTTAATATTTGTAACACATCGCTACAGCAATTAAATATAATTTCGGAAATCGTTACACAAATCGCATAATAATAGCCGGTTAGATATTCAATCTTAATGCATATTATCATTAAAGAACTTACTGGATTCGGTTTACATAAATATAAATGAAAGTATAAAAAGAAAAACTCGTATTAATTCGTGTGTCGGCTCGAAGTATTCACAATTCTCATCAAAATGCAATACGCCAAGGTTTACTTACTTGCCTTACTGGCTATTTCTCTCTTGATGGGCGCGCAAGCTAAGCCGAGGTTTGGATATGCAGGGTACGTAACACCAACGAATCCAAACTGTTTTTGAATAGCTTACTTTAATATTATACTTTAATTTAAAAATTATAAAAATTCTAGGATAGCCGAATTTAAAAAGATATAGGTACCTAAACGAATCATAAGTATGCAACCTTACTTATCTGTATGGAATCCTCAAATATTAACGAGTAAAATAATTATGAAAATTCAAGAAGGTTCTTGTGCCCGCTATCTGTTTATAAAGTAGATAGAATTTGATTCATATTATAATCATTTGTTTTCAGAAAACGGTGAAGTAAATGCTCGACTATAATAATAATATACAAGGACCAGGACCAATCCGGGAATAATTTGAAGATTCATATATTACAACAGCGAAATTTTAATTGCATCCTAATAAACTTAATAATGATTTGAAGTTATTTTTTCATACCCCAGATATCGTTTCCTGCTGGAGAACTTTGCGTATTTTATTGTTCTTAGCAAGAGTGCTAAGAAGTGGTAAAGGGCGGGCGATTCATTTTTCTGTCTGTCTGACAGATGTTCACAAATATCCTGATGTACCCACTGCTAGATTAGTTTACTACGCGTATTTTCACAGTTTGATGTCTTACGGAATTCTATTGTGTATATAGTGCGCGGCCGATGTAGATTCCATCTTCATCTTACAGAAGCAGGTTATACGTGCACTATACGGCATGCACCCTCGTGAGTCGAGAGATTAAGATACTTACCTTGCCATCTCTATACTCGAAATATATTCGAAAATATCATGTATGTGCGTAAAAATATTTCTAGATTCAGCGTTAATAGTGATTATATATAAATACCAGAAACAAAAATAAATTAGTAGAAAAACAGAGGAAATACAGAGATATAGAATTACAGGCTAACTAAAACGAACTCGCAGTCATTTGTAGGGATTTCAATACAATTTTATAATAAATTACCAGAAGTTATTACCGGTCTACCTGGTAAGAACTTTAGTGTGTGAAATTAATTCTTTTGAAGAAAGCGTATTATAAAGTTAAAGACTACGTGGAAGACAAAAAGGCGGGGATTGTATAATATCTGCACATGTGGCCTCCCTGGCAGTCCACGAAATTTTCTTGTTTACTGACTAGTCCTTCCTAAGCCGCCTGTATTTCTTGAAGGCACTTGACTTGCCTTGACATTCCTGTTAGGTTTTTTTTCATGACTACATATTATGTATTGTATGTAAACTTGCGATTCTTTTTCTCTTTTTTTTTTAGTTTTGAACGGATGTATTTTTGCTTTTGATTTATTTATTTTTCTTTGTTTTATTATAAATGCGTCAACAGCGTAGATTATTACTTATACTTCCATTATCGAATATGCAATTTTTACTTCATTTATTTATTGCCATAACCGCCGGCTGCATTGCGTTGTTGACGCATATCTTTATCTATTAATGTACCTACATTGAAAGTACAAAACTTATTTTTAAAGAGTAACCTATGGAGTTTCTTGCCAGTTTTTCTCCATAGGAAGGACACTTTGGAACCGCGCACCTAGAGTCATTTAGTTCTGTAACGTTAACGTTTCTTAAGCGCCTTTTTGAGGTTTAAAGGAAATAAAAATCTTTTGATTTTTGACCTTGATTTTTTGATTTCTTGATTTTTTTTTGAAACTGCAATTTAATAAAATTGATCAATTTGTTAACAAGTTACATATTAAATACAGAAGATAATATAAAGGTTCTGATTATGTCTGAAGAGTACCAATTTGTGTGTCGCAACTCGACATATTCAGAACTATCCTGCTAAAATGCATTCTCTTAAACTGTTCTTGTTTGCATTAGGTACTTGCTGTTTCCCTGATGATGGGCTTACAGGTTGATGCCAAATTTAGTCGTCAGGATAAACGCTATATTATGGAGGTAAATTCCACGATTTTTTTTTTCGGATGGAGGATGGAGAAGTATGGAGCAATTAATAGAGCAATCTGGAGTAATTTATTTTATTCATTTCGTCATGACGTCATAATAATTTTGTTTCTTAATAGTGGCTACGAAAGTGAAATTTTAATTGCCAAAAAACTAGATCTATGTGATTGACTATAATGTACCTTTTAATTTACCTACTATTTTATTTATTTTTCAGATGCCAAACATGCTGTTGATAGGTACACGACGTTTGTAAGCACCCGGGCAAGAACGCCGTAATATATGCAATATTTTGTAATAAAACACCAAATAAACTAAAACCAAATACATATATTTATGATTTGAATACCCTTTTTAAATTGATACCGTGTATAAATTGGCCACTAGAGGCGCTAAGGTTGCCGAAATATCAAAATACCATAACTTTTTAGCATAATTTTATTTAGCATTTTTTTATTTATTTACCTTGTTACCAAGTTTGAGAGCTGACACGCCAGTGGCTCGGTAATAACGGTAGGCTTAATTGTTTGATGTAAAATGTCTTTTGTTTTATTTATAATTCGAATAAGATTTTATTTTATTTAATAAACTTAACTAGGTATACATAACATACAAAAGATTTTTTTTTTTTTTATGACTATGAATACATGCAGAGTAAGACCGAAAAAGAGATGGATGGATTATGTGAGAACAGGGCAGGGAGATGATGATGTTAATTTTTATATGATCATTTTGATTTCTTGGTCGCAAAATGGATATTTAAACCTTCCGTGCTCTTCCCTTTTCCATGGAAGTAAGAATACCAAACTGTAATTATACCAATAACACCAAAATGAAATGCTAACATTTTTTCGGGAGCACGCAGGCAAAAAGCGCCTTTCTTCCCAAGATGGGTACTTAGTCCACACTGAATTTAAGTTTCAAGTGCATGAAGAGGGACCGAGAGTTGTTCGATGGAAAAATATTGGTAAAACTTTTTTTTACCCAAATGCAAGGCTTTTTAAAACAAATGTCTCATTACATGCCAGTTATTTACCTGGGTAGGTAAAATAATAAAATAACTATGTGATATTACTATAATCAGTCACTCTTTGAATGTTTTGGAGTTGTTCTTGGATTAGGACAAATTTGAGCGACTTTTTTGAAAACGGTTTGTTAAAAACAAAGGTAGGTACAGGCCTTTACTCGCCGTTAATATTACATTTCAAGTTTCTTTTTTTGGTCGGTGAACGAAGCCATCGGTCACTAAATATCGATAGTGTCAATAGTATACTTTTAGACAATCGATATTTCGTTGACTTAGTCCATACCTACTGATCTAGTACCCACTGAATTAGCCTGTGCTGTATTTAGGTTTGTGTTTCCAGATTATACAGACTAATTTAGTTTATTAAACTAAATTTATAATTATCTAATTGCCTCGATATAAGTGTCCGGAAGTGTGTCGAATTCTTAAATATGATTAAAAATACCATCTAAATGTTTTTTTTTTTTGAGGGAGATATTAAACAATAATAAAAAATATATTTTTAATAATCTAGCATCGGAATATTGTGAACAAACACGATGAGATTGCTTCGTAATAAGATTTTTTCATAGAATCATTCGTATTAGCTTCACCTGTGCATGCATGCAATGCAACAGGCATTACAGGTGAAGCTAATAAAAGCGAGTAAAAGTAAAGATTTTTTTTTGTTAGTAGGTCATCGTCTTTATTTCAAAGTAGAGCTCAATATTGTAAAGACGGCCGTGCATATAATACGACATAAACACGTTTTTTTTTATATATAAAATAGAAACATTAACATATTTTCGTATAGTCACGTTTAGGTGCGTTGAACTGTCCGGAATTTTTCCTGCCTATTTTCAAATGTTCGCTCCGTATGCGTTAATGCGAAACAAAAATATAAAAATTAATAAATAGTATCGTTAGTTACAACTTTGATGTACTTAATATAGAAAACAATATAACCGAAGTTAAGTAAAATTTTCCAAATCGTTAACAAATTGCATCCTATTATCAATTTACTGAATTCGATTAAGACAATATAAAAGTTCTGTTTCTGACTTACGAATACCAATTCGTGTGTCGCAACTCGACGTATTCACAATTATTTTACTAAAATGCATTCTCTTAAACTGTTCTTGTTTGCATTACTTGCTGTTTCCCTGATGATGGGCGTACAGGCTGGTTTGAAGAAATCCGCGTTTCGTTTTCCACAAAAACCCAATCCTACGGTATGTACCACGAAAAACCATTAAAAAATCATTTTAATCTTAAAATTTATTCAATCTTGATAGAAGATATCTTAAATAATTACCAAGTCTTGGACTATCTAGACTTAGATAACGTGTTCGAAAGTTTGCATTATCTTCGCATTGGCATTAGCATTTGCTTTATCGGCTTCCCTTCGTCTCAATGACCCTAAAACTCTTTCTGTGTCTTTAAAAATCTTGCCATCTGGAAAGCCTCTTGGCCTTTATTATGTCCTGGAGAGTGCAGAGCGCAGAACGGGCAGGACAAAAGATGCGCCGTGGGCCTCAAATAAATAATTATAATTATTAGAATTCAAGATAGTTTCCTAACGGCGCGCTTGAATGAGCAATGTTTTTAAGCGATATTGCCAGTAAGATTAATGGTACAGTATGGAGCAATTATTAATAAAACAATCGTGGCGTTGTCGCCATTATTTTATTTCTTCCTTACAGTTGCTAACAACCTGCAGCTTTAATTGCTCGTGTAACGCACACGCACATTAACGTATAATAACTTGATGTTATTGACTGTAATTAATTAATTTTGTATTTTTTATTTTTCAGAAGGAAATAAGGAAAATTTTAGCAAAGATGGGCGACATATGTAAGAATCCGGACAAGAACCCCTCATTATATGAAAAAATTGCACCATATTGCCAAAATAAAAATATTAAATGATTTGAAATGCGTTTTAAGCGGGGGTTATCGCGTATAAATTCGCCGCTAGCGGCACTAGTTGCGCGTAAAGTCGCTGTAATGTCCAATGCCTTAGTTTGTTAGCGGGATAAACAGATTTTTTGAATAATTATTTTAATGCCATGCATATTGTTGTAATATTAAAGCAAATATAAGTTACGAATGTAGTAGTAGTATGATATGACTGTCAGTGTTTAGCCGAGTTACAAAACAGAGGTGCAAAATTGGTTTAAAAGAACAGCTATCTCAGAGCTTTGTGTATTGTTTACAAAAATATTTTGTTAAAAGTAGCTACCTGCATGCTTATTTACTGCGTTTACTGAGCAATACTCGATATTTTTATGGCAAGTTTGGTGTTATATCAACTATGATTTGTATAAACTCTGATTTAGCGTGTGTCCCTTATAACAAATTTTAAGACGCGCCAGTGGTGCCCGCTGGTGAGCGCAATAACGGTAGCCCTTATAATGTTTGATTTGAACGCATGTGTTAATAAATTTATTTTTTATACGAGCATTATTCCTTTTTCTTAGCAGTTAAGTCGATATTTAAACCTAATCCCGTTTCTACGGACTTTTAAAGGATACCAACCTGTAACTATACCAAAGCAGAATACAGAGAAGATTTTGATAAGATTTGGTACATTATGAAATATCTTAGCTTAAAACCACGAGCTAAAATGATTTTAGAATACCTACTTGTTAAATGCATTATTGTATCCAGTGTCAAGTGAAACATCAGCTACTATAAGCTTTACTAAAGAAGATAGATTCAGAGAGATCTGACATATTTTTCGTAAAAATATTTTTAATCATTCAATGTAAATGCTGAATTCAGTGAAATAGGTCAGCAAGGTCATTTCAAAATTTTGTCCAGCTGTTATTTTCTAGAAATTCAGAGATGAGGTATTCGTGAGAAATTAATTTAATGATTATTTCTTAGACCATTAAGAATAATGTTAAAGCTGACATAATATTGAATAGTAGTAGTTAAAAAATCAAACGTGAAAGTTTATTTTTATGCAACCTGTAACAACTAACGATATAATAAAAATAGTTTGCAACCTTAAAAACACTAATACTGTTGGATACGATGGAGGTTCCACTAAAGTATTAAAATTTACTAAATATCTTGTAGCATCTCCTTTAGCTTATATAATTAACTTGTGTATAACCGATGGCAAAATTCCAACCAAGCTAAAAATATTGTCATTGATAACCGCGATAATCGCGGTTTATATTTAGATTTTAGTTCCCGTCGTTTCGACGCCTTTGCAGGTGTCATGGTCTCGGGCAGACTAAAATGGTATTCGTCTTGACAGTAGATGGTGGTCGGTCTACCTTCATATTTTAACTAATTATTTGTATTCCGACCTAGGCAATATGAACTTACTGTGTCTTGAGGTCTTGAAGCGCAGCTCTTGGGTTTTGTTTTAAGTTTGTGTATTATTGGGTCCCAAGTAGGTGATATCTTCCAGCAATCTTCTCTATTGAAAGTAAGATATTTTTAATCTTTTTTTCTAATTAAATTAAATTAAATAAA
Source organism: Diachrysia chrysitis (assembly GCA_932294365.1). Lineage (NCBI taxonomy): Eukaryota > Metazoa > Arthropoda > Insecta > Lepidoptera > Noctuidae > Diachrysia > Diachrysia chrysitis. The sequence continues at coordinate 7,108,583 of OW028651.1, read as the reverse complement.
TAAATTGGCTCAACAATAATCTAATAATAAACTCGACTAAAACAAAAGTCATGCATTTTTACCAACCTTGTGAAAACCCAACGATTATTTCCTATAAGGACTACGATACTCACGATATTGAACAAGCAAAGAAGGCTAAGTTTTTAGGACAAAATTTTAACTATTCAAAATACTTATCAAAGTCACATTTATGCTCTTTTTTAACTCGATAAAAAGTCAACAGTCAGGCGTTTTTAACAGCCCCGCTTGGACTGGTTGCCTCAAAATTGCGATATGGCATTATTTTCTGGATAATAGGGAGCTGTTATTTAATTTTTAATTTAAATAACAGCTCCCTTAATTTGGTCAATTTGCGGTTTGAAGGCAAATGATGTTTCTCATTTTAAATCATTTAAAAATCTTCACTCCATATAATTGGAAACGGTTATTTTGTGAAGTATAACCCATATATTTCAAAAATATCAGATAAAAAAGAAACCTCATGCGAACACAAAATGTCAATCAATTATGTCAAGTGAAATGTAAAGCTGCACTCATAAATGCAAAAAGGTTTTTTGGTATCGTTCCACGAATACATAATAAATTACCAAACGTAAAAGATATGACTTAATTAAAATAAAAAATGGCGCTATATGAAATTTTAATTATAAAATGCTATTGATGATTTTCTTAATGATGATTCACTAACTGATTGTCTTGTAACCATACTCTGATTGACATTGAAGTTATTGTTAACGTGTGTTGACATCTTTTTCATTTGACATTTATGCTAACTACTATTATAATTTTTGATACTGTCAGTAGGCTGACATTTTATTTTAATTTGTTTATTTTAATTTCAATTATTGTCACTTTATAACCTGTGCATCATTTACATACCCATTTGTAGTTATAAATAAAAGAAACTTTATTTTAAAATAAGTACATACACTGGTGAACCAAAAGCCTGCAGTTGATGTATATTATAGGTTTTATTTGTCCATATTTCATAAGGTGATTCCCCTTCTTTTGCTTTACCTGGTCTGTTTAAAACAAATACGGCAGTATTCACTGCTTCTGCCCACAATTTCTTAGGTAGGTTCTTAGAATGTACCTAGCATTGTCCTGGCCGCTTCAACTAGAATTCTAATTTACCCTCTCGGCTTTGCTATTCTGTTCAAGTATATATGTTACCGTAGTTTGATGAATTATCCCTTTTTTCGAACATATTTCCTTCAATTCTTTGTTTACGAATTCCAATCCATTGTCCGTTCTTAATGTCTTGACCCTGCTTCCAGTAATATTCTCTGCCTTGTTGAAAAAGTCCAGACAAAATCAAATATTGTCTAGAATACTTAATTTTGTCTTTAGCTATGACAAAGTAAACAGTTCGGAAGTTCGAATAGTCATCCTTTAAAACAACGAAATATCTCGACTCGCCGACCGATTCTTCCTCCATGGGTCCACAGGTGTCCGCATGCATTATTTCAAATGTATTGGTGGTAACCGGTGTATTTTTCCCTTGAAACAACTCTCACATTGAGCCACACGAGTTTGTTTAATCTCAATGTTATTTTTCTCCAATACTTTCTTCACATGATCAAAGTTTTGATGAGCTAGTTTTTCATGCCACTCGTATAAATCGTTCTTTTACATTTATTTAACCTCGCATTTAAAGCGAAGAACCAAAAAATAAGAGTTCAAATCTATTTGCGATAGCACTAACAACGCCTCTTTTGTAAAATTTGCACGAAGTGGCATCTGTCACCATGACGTAACCCCGATCAGAAGCACGGTTTATAGAGAACTAGCGACCTGCCCCAGCTTCGCACGGGTGCAATGCTGATACTAAATACACTACAGAAAAACTGTGAACGTTGTATATAAAAACATAGCGGCCCGCTCCGGCTTCGCACGGGTATAAAATATATAGCCTATGTGTTTAAAATCGATCCAGTAGTAATCGATTCTTGATTTATTCATTACTGCCCGTGGCCTGCACGCGTTAAATTTGGAGTAAAACACTCCCCCTTTCCCTACACCATGAAGATTTCCTGCTATCTTTGGAATATTTAAATTCATACACTACATTTTTACTTATTTACTTTTTACATTTTTAACTATTTATTTTATTTTTACAACATATTACAGAATGTCTTTATAAACAACGTTCACAGCTTCCTTGTCATTAGACAATACAAACATGTTTTCTCTGGAGGTCACTCTTGAAAGAGCGACATACAGTTGTCCATGTGAAAAACAGTTAACGCTCAAATCTAAGCCTGCATCGTTGAAGGTTCGACCCTGCGATTTATTAATGGTCATTGCAAAAGATGTCTTTACCGGAAACTGTAAACGTTTAAATTATCTATAATATGTATGTATTTAGAAATATATAAGTATGTTTATCAGTTGTCTGGTTGCCATAGCACAGGCTCTGCCTAGTTTGGGATCAGATGACCGTGTGTGAAATGTCCTAAGATATTTATTTATTTTAATGTAAAATAATTTTTTGTAGATGTTATTCAAGGTAACGACTTTTTATTAAATAGATAGAATTCTTTGTCATACATCGTATAAATTAATTAACAAATATTAAGTACCGTATCAATGGGCCTGTTTCCTATTTTTTTTTAATGTCCGTCTTGTAGATTAATGAATTTTATTGGACACGTATTTTTTCTTTTTTCCTGCAAACAAAAAATTATCAAAATACAGAGAACTGAAGTTACGCGTGACGTCACTCCTCGCTACGATTTTTAGCGAGGCGTAGCGTCATAAGCCTTCACTCCGAAACTTTAAAGCGGTGTATCTTTGTATTTTTTTATTGTTTTGATAAAAGAAAAAATATGTGTCTAATATTTTTTTATTATCTAACTGACGGACTAAATAGATTTTAACTTTTCATACCCAGGAAACATCCCTATTATCGTGACTACGCCGATCTTTCATCGGCCATTAAGACAGTTTTAACGCCTTTTTCCGAGTATACAATGAGAGAAGAACAATCTCTTTTAATCACTACATAGTATAAAACAAAGTCGCTTTCTCTGTCCCTATGTCCCTTTGTATGCTTAAATCTTTGAAACTACGCAACGGAATAATAATACGTCCCGCAATTTTTAAATCTGTAATATCTTCGAAAATATTCACTTAAATCGTACGATGTAAAGGGCCATATAGATCTATATTAAATGAACAATGTATTCAAGGTATTTAATTGGTTAAGGATTAATGCTGTATTGGTTAAAATCGCTTCGAAAATTAGCCATTATTTGTCGTAAAAAGTAAATGACAAAAAAAAGTTATTGTGGGTTATCCATAAGAGATAGACATATACCATCACGGACTTTTCTGTAGACCTTTTCAATGTGTACAATACTTAGTACATTATTGATAAAACTCGTAGGGTTCAGCCTGCGTTTGCAATGTAAGCGGAAAAAATGTAATTATTTACGACATCACATTAGAAACCTCAAAAATTACAGTACTTCTCCACTATTTAATAAATGTTATTATACATAAAAACCTTCCTCTTGAATCACTCTATCTATTAAAAAAAACCGCATCAAAATCCGTTGCGCGGTTTCAAAGATTTAAGCATACAAAGGGACATAGGGACAGAGAAAGCGACTTTGTTTTATACTATGTAGTGATAAATTTGTTCTTAGATCGGGAACGAACAACACATTGTTCATTGTCGTCTCTATCCATTCACTTCCGTTATTGACTTGTACCGCCATCTGTCCACAGCCTTGCACATTAATAGCAGCCCCATCACCAACAATTACCGACTTTTGCGAAATACTTGAATATGATGAAAACTATCAACAACGATCACGACACATGTGCTCGCTTGCACCCGAGTCCACTAGCCACTTAGTTTCTTCATATTCTTTGTAAACTGAGTTCGAAACTACAAATGCATTACTCATCTTCTTATTGTCCTTTGATCTTTTAAAACGATACCGTGCCTTAAAATGTCAAATTTCACCACAGTAATAGACTTACTATCATTATACAAACATACATATATACAGGTCAAACACATAACCCCTTCTTTTTTGGCCTCGGCGCAGTCGGGTAAATAGTCAATATTCTGCGTTGGGATAGTTACAGTTTGGTATCCTTTCAACGTTTTTGGAAAACGGATAAGGCATAAATATCAATTTTACTGCTAAGTAATAAGGTCGATGAGCTTTTTCTGCCTAGCCTTTTGCCAAGCTGTGTTGGGGTCGGCTTCTAGTCTTACCGAATTCAGCTGAATACTGTACTTTACATGGAACAGCTGCCTGCTCTGACCTCCACAATCTATTTTAATAGATAATAATAACGATGTTCATTTAAAAAAAATATATTTATTGATTTATGCAGTTGCAATCATAAAGGGGATTTGGTTTTTAGTTTTGGTTACATAACTGTTCATATAGTTCGGGGATATCTTCCTCGTGCCCACACGCGTAGTCTATCAACTTCTGCATCGATTCCTGTAAAATAAATAAAAAAACTAAATTAATAATTAAAGCAAGCCCATTAAGCAATTTACAGCCATTTCCAGTAATGTCGAACCATGGAACGCCACATCATTATGCGTATTTGAATTTCTCCATACTGTTAGATAGCTGTTTGATGCCAATGTCGCTCAAAAAATTGCCCGTTTAAGTGCGCCATTAGGCAACTTTATTAAATTTTAATAATTATAATAATGATAATGGAAGCACAAATAAGTGAAAATGATGGAAAATGCTGTCTAAATCAGCATAGTCCCAAGACTTATTAAAACTATTATTGAATAATAAATAATTGGTAAAAAGTATTTAAATCAAAGCAAGCTACAAGCTTTTTTTTCATTGGCTTTTTGCAATTGGTACATACCATGGAAAGACGTAACGGGCGTCTCTTTACAACTTTAACTTTGGGTGCTGACTGCACGCCCACCATCAGGGAAACGGCAAGTAATGCAAACAAGAACAGTTTAACAAAATGCATTTTGAGTCAGATTGTTATTGATTCGTCGAGATGCGACACACGAATTGCTATTTGTTTGTCATAAACAGAACTTTTATAATGTCCTAATCGAATCCAGTAAATTGGTTACGATAACTGTAATTAATATGTAATTTGTTAACGATTTGAACAATATTACCCACCAAGCGGTCTATTACGAAACTATGTTGAAATAATTATGTTATTGTTTCTTTTTACAATGTAGTGGCTTAATTAAGGCTTAAGAAAAGAAATGCACTTCTCATGCTAATACTGTCTTACCAAAATCAGTGAAATACTACCTATGGGTATATTACAACGTGTTATAATAGGGTGCGCCAAAGTTCACCTAAAATTTCAACTCCGATAATTGGAAATCCGAAAATGTTCTTCCTAACATTTTTCATCCTAACAATCACAATTCCTAACTAGTCTGTCTCTAATATTCACAATTCCGAAGCATTTAACTTCATAATGTCAGTAGCAATAAACATCTATTATACTTTTATTTGTTTTCCTACATTTTCTCAACATAACCATCTTTTACACTATTATTCAAAGTCATATCTTTTTTGTTTAGATTTCTTTTTATTCATAATAATCAGTAGCTTAGAATCGACTTTGCCAACCCCGACACATTTGGTTAGGTTGGTAGGTATTTTTTTTTTCTGACCCTTAGAACTGACTTTGCCAACCCCGACACATTTGGTTAGGTTGGTAGGTATTTTTTTTCTGACCCTTAGTACCGACTTTGCCAACCCCGACACATTTGGTTAGGTTGGTAGGTATTTTTTTTTCTGACCCTTAGTACCGACTTTGCCAACCCCGACACATTTGGTTAGGTTGCTAGGTATTTTTTTTTGACCCTTAGTACCGACTTTGCCAACCCCGACACATTTGGTTAGGTTGGTAGGTATTTTTTTTCTGACCCTTAGAACCGATTTTGCCAACCCCGACACATTTGGTTAGGTTGGTAGGTATTTTTTTTCTGACCCTTAGTACCGACTTTGCCAACCCCGACACATTTGGTTAGGTTGGTAGGTATTTTTTTTCTGACTCTTAGTACCGACTTTGCCAACCCCGACACGTTTGGTTAGGTTGGTAGGTATTTTTTTTTCTGACCCTTAGGCAGGTTGGTAGGTATTTTTGAAAACTTGTTTTCATAAATATTCAAAAAGAAACATTTACACTTGGTATAATGTTTCTTTCTGAGTATGAGTGAAAATATTATGGTAATTATGTTTAGGGATAAAAGCGTTATGATAAAAAACAGTAGGAGTTTAAAATATTTACATAAATGAAATTATTAGTTAAAATTTTCGGAAACATGAGTTTTATGAACATCGCCGTTAGCACTACAAATAGTATGAATGAAAACTTTAGGATGAAAAATTTTAGGAAGAGTGATCATTCGGATTACAAATCGTTAGGAAGAACAATTTCGGGTAAAGAACTTTAGGTGAGCCAATATGGACCCGTTATAATATTCTAATTTAGATGGTGTGGTAAACCAATTGACACTGAAACATATTATGAAATGGTACAGGCACGTAAAGAGTTCAAGGGCAAGTTAAAATGGTGTCAAAAACACCAGGATCAGACCAAAATGAATATATTAGCCAAGCACCACGCTAATTCTGACTTTAAAAGTTTCTGGAAAGTTACTAATAATGCCAATACTAAGCCTAGTATTCCTGTAAGTATCGACGGGGTCTCTAGTCCCAAGGAGATAGCAAATCTGTTTGAAGACTATTACTCTATAAAGTCTCCGTTGGGACCACCGTGCCGGGAGCTTGCGAACTGTTTACTTTGTCATAGCTAAAGACAAAATTAAGTACTTTCTAGAGGACTTTTTCAACAAGGCAGAGAATGTTACTGGAAGCAGGGTCAAGACATTATGAACGGAAAATGGATTAGAAAATAACATATTTCAACATAGTTTCGTAATTGACCGCTTGGTGGGTAATATTGTTCAAATCGTTAACAAATTACATATTAACTAGTTACCGTTACCAATATACTTACTGGATTCGATTAGGACAGTATAAAAGTTCTGTTTATGACTAAGAAATAGCAATTCGTGTGTCTCATCTCGACGGATCAACAACTATTTTACTCAAAATGCATTTTCTTAAACTATTCTTGTTTGCATTACTTGCCGTTTCCCTGATGGTGGGCGTGCAGTCAGCACCCAAAGTAAAAGTTATAAAGAGACGCCCGTTAAGTCTTTCTATGGTATGTACCAACCGCAAAAAGCCAACGAAAAAGCTTGTTTTGATCTAAATACATTTTATCAATGATTTATTATTTAATAATAGTTTTAATAAGCATTGGACTATCCTGATTTAGACAGCATTTTCCATAACTTGCACTTAATTTTCGTTCCATTGTTATAATTATTAAAATTCAATAAATTTCCCTAACGGCGCACTTAAACGGGCAGTTTTTTGAGCGACATTGCCATCAAACAGCAGTCGAATAGTATGGAGGAATTAATGGAACAGCCTGCAGTAATTTAAATACACATAATGATGTGGCGTTCCATGGTTCGACATTACTGGAATTTATTATTAATTTAGTTTTTCATTTATTTTACAGGAATCGATGCAGAAGTTGATAGACTTCGCGTGTGGCAACGCGGAAGATATCCCCGAACTATATGAACAGTTATGTAACCAAAACTAAAACCAAATTGCTCTTATGATTGCAACTGCATGTATTAATAAATATATTTTTTTATATGAAAATCGTTATTATTATCCAGTAAAATAGGTTGTGGAGGTCAGAGCAGGCAGACGCTCCTTGTAAAAAAAAGATAGGTTACCGACCTTCAGTCACATCTAAAATTAAACGGCCCAGACGTACTTTCTCCTACCCCGACGATAAAACAACGCTTCGCCAAGAACCATTCGAGTTAGCTAGCAGTAGCAATACAAAACACAACCGCCGTATATTACGTCCTCGCCCGCGAGGCCCGTCGCGTATAAATAATTATAACGTAAATGTTACCCCCCCGTCCCTAGATCAAACTGGCCCGAGCCGGCCAAACTAGCGATAAAAATATGACCCTAAATGATAAAAACTTAGATCCAGCCCTCCCTTGCTGTTTATGCCTTATTAAGATTGTTAGCAACGCACTAAGTCGAGGTCCGAACTCCACAGGGGTGGCCTTAGTGAACGTTGCTGACGTAGTTAGTTTTTCTATTGCTCTGGCTGGAGGCCCTTAAGGTTCTCGCCAAAAGTCCGGTGAAACAGTCAAAACCTGCGCTCTGGCTAACTGCGTAAATCTCTTTTAAAAAAAACCTTGTAAAATACAGTATTCAGCTGAAATCAGTAAGACAAGAAGCCATCCCCAACACAGCTTGGGAAAAGCCTAGACAGAAAAAGAACTTCAAGTAATTATCACAGTCAAAAAAGGTAGATTAATATTTGCGTTTTCTTTAATTATTTATTTATTTTTTCAAACTAAGACGCATTAAATTTCATACTGAAGCTTCTGGTTAGAAAGAAATATATACGAACTACAGCTGCATTTTAAGAATTACAGAGTTTTAACTAAAACGGTACAATAGGGGTTGGGTGTTTATAGGGGAAGTCCGTTATTTTCAATAATAGTAGCATGAGATTTAATAAACAAGCTTCTGGTTATATATAAACAAACGCATGTTTCAGCGTTTTCGAAATTTAACCCCCTAAGAAGATGAAAAGGGGTTGTAAGTTAATATTTGAATTTATTCATATTTTTTAAAGTTAGACGCATGAAATTTCAAACCCAAGCTTCTGGTTAGAAATAAACAAACGCGTATTTCAGCGTTTTTTTTAATCTACCCACGAAAGGGTAAAAAAGGGGTTAAAAGTTTAAAGGGGAGGTTCGTCATTTTCAAAGTTGAAAGCATTAAATTCAACGTACATGCTTCTGGTTAGCAATAAACAAACACGTATTTCAGCGTTTCTAATCTACCCTCTAAACGGATTAAATAGAATTTGCAAGTCGGGTTAGTAAAACCTTTTATGACTCAAGAACGGGCGCACCGATTTTCATGATCTTTGATTTGTTTGAATTTTCTCCGTCCCGAATAGAAAAATAACAGCTATCAAGACATGTCTCACGGGAACGGGAACTACTAACGCGGGTTAAACCGCGCGAATAAGCTAGTAAGCATAGAAAGAATTACATATTACTGTCTCAAGAATCTTTGAAATAGTTGGTACTTTGGCAGTAGGTCTGTAATTTTTTAAATTAAATTTGTCATCTTTCTTATAAAGGGGTTTTATAATTACTTTTTTTAGCTCGGTTACAGGTTGCATCTTGGGCCTTAATTAAGTCAATAAATTGTAAAAAGAAATAATTACATATTTGAACATAGTTACGTTATTGATCGCTTTATGGTAATATTGCTCAAATCGTTAATAAATTACATATTAATTGAAGTCACCGTTACCAATTTACTGGATTCGATTAAGACGATATTAAAGTTCTGCTAATGACTAACAATAGCAATTCGTGTGTCGCAATTCGACGTATCAACAATCAGCACCCACAGTTCGAATTACACACAGACCTTTATGTCTTTCCATGGTATACACCTACCTACTGCAAAAAGCCAACGAAAAAAAATCTTGTTTTGATCTAAATATTTTTTGCCAATTATTTATTATTTAATAATAGTTTTAATAAGTCTTGGACTATCCTGATTTACACAGCATTTTCCATAATTTTCACTTATTTGTCGTCCCATTATCGTTATTATAATAATTAAAATTTAATGAAGATGCCTAAAGGCTCACTTAAACGGCCAAATTTTTTAAACCGTATTGCCAGCAACATTAATCGAACAGTAAGGATCAATTAATATCTAATATCTATATAAAATATCTGTATAATTTTTTAAAGTTCTTGTTCGTGTTTTTTTTGTTGTTTTTTATTTTTCTGTTTTAATTTTGTACCCACTTCAACGAAGTTTTATATTTTACCGAGAGGTTGACTGGCGGAAAATGCCTAGTGGCATTAAGTCCACCTCGTGTACCATTTTGTACATAAAGTTTTAAATAAATAAATTAATTAATAGAACAACCTAGACAAATTCAACTACATAGGTAATATATAATGATGTAGCGTTAAATAGTTTGACTTTGCTGGTGATGGCTGTAAATTGCAATATGAGATCGTGTCGAATTTTTCTTGTTAGAAATTGCGAAGTTTACTAAACTATAATTATGTGTTATCCACTCGTTACTAAATGTAATGTATTTTTTTTTTATTTATTATACAGGAATCGATGAAGATATTCCCGAACTAAATGAACAATTATGTAACCAAAACTAGAAACTGCGTGTATTAATAAATATATATATTTTTAATAGGAACATCGTTATTATTACCCAGTAAAATATATATTTTTTTTGTATTTATTGATCAAAAAGATACATTTTAATTTTTATAAAGTATATAACGTCCAACAAAACTATACACATAGTTTGTCTGTTGGATCAAATTTTACTCACATAAAAACATATAGTAGTTATAGTGTATTTTTTTTTTTTTATTATATAATGTTATGTATTTATAGTACTTATCACCAAGATCCCACAAGGCAGGTTCCACTAGTATAGGTAGTGGTATAAGGACAACGATAAGGACAAATTGCAATAATATCACATTATATCTTTCTAATAATTTTCAGTTACTTTAAAAGAGTATTGCAAAAATTTCTATACATTTTGTATGTTATTTGTAGAGTTAACTTATCGGGATAACGCTTAGTTCTCCGATAGAGTTAATCTCTGTGCCTTATACATCGAAACGGGAGGAACAGGTATTTTCGTGAGAAATTAATCATAGATACAATTTAGAATAATGTTAAAGCTGAATAAGCTGCATTGAATAATAGTAGTAAAAAAAATCAAACATTAAAATAATTATTTATGCAATTAATTATTAAAGGATTCAATGTACAGAAATCAAAGGATAAGCCCAAAAATAAATAAAAGACAATGTATTTATCAAAACTAAGGCCCGTTTAATATACCGGGACAAAGTTTTTCCAATGAGCATCACAGCCGTACCCAGCGGCAATTAAGCGTGGCAATGTTTACAGATGAGGTTAGAGTGATGCGGCTGGGCTACAACGAAAAACTGAAAGGATCTGAAAAACATCAGTATATGTACAAAATAATTTTGCATAACAATATGTTGGATCACTCTATATCTGTCTTCTTTTGAAAAGTTTATGGAAGCTGATGTTTCACTTGAGACTCTTTGAATACAATAGTGCATTTAACACGTGGGTATTCTAAAATAATTTCAGCTTGTGGATTAAGGCAGATATATTTAATTATACTGTTGGTCTCGTGGTTAGTGTCCCTGATTGCTAAGCCGGAGGTCGTGGGTTAGATTCCCATCTAAGAAAAATCTTTGTATAATGAAGACGATTATTTGTTCTGTGTCTGGGTCTAATTTATCTATAATATGTATGTATTTAGAAATATAAGTACGTTTATCAGTTGTGTGAGTTGTCCCATGATATTGTTTTTATTATTATTTTATATGTACCAACCCTCACAAAAATTTTATCTTTATGATAAGCGGCATAAGTTCTGCGATGGGATACTTATAGGTTAGTATCGTTTAAACGTCCGCAGAAAAGGGATAAGGTTTAAATATCAACTTTACTGCTAAGAAATAAGGACGATGTTCTTGTCCTTCTGCCTAGAATTTTGCCAAGCAACGTTAAGGTCCGCTTCCAGTCTTACCGGATTCACCTAAAGTCTGTATTTTACATGGAGCGACTGCCTGCTCTTCTCTGACGACCTCCACTACCTAGTTTAGTAGGTAATAATAACGATGTTCATATAAAAAAAAATATTTATTATTACATGCAGTTTCTAGTTTTGGGTACATAATTGGTCATATAGTTCGGGGATATCTTCCCCGTGCTCACACGCGTAGTCTATCAATTTCTGCATCGATGCCTGTAAAATAAATAATAAACTAAATTAATTACATTACATTTGCTAACTTGTGAGTAACACATAATTATATTTTAGTAAAAACAAGTTCTAAGAAGAAATAATGACGACACGTAAGCAATTTACAGCCATTTCCAGGAATGACAACCATGGAACGTTTGTTCTAATAATTGCTTCATACTGTTCAATGACTGTTTGCTGGCAATATCGCTCAAGTAATTGTCCGTTTAAGTGCGCCGTTAGGCAAAAACATCGAATTTTAAAAAGTAAAATAATAATTTTTTGACGACAAATAAGTTAAAATTATGGAAAATGCTGTCTAAATTAGGATAGTTCAAGACTTATTACCTAGTAAGGTATCTTTAATTAAAAATAAATAATCAGAACAAGATTTTTTTTCGTTGGCTTTTTGTGGTAGGTACATACCATGGAAAGCTTTATCGTGGGTCCCCGTTTAACTTGAACTCTGGGTGGTCCCCGTCTAACTGGAACTCTGGGTGCTGACTGCACGCCCACCATCAGGGAAACGGCAAGTAATGCAAACAAGAACAATTTAATAAAGTGCATTTTGAGTAAAATTGTTGTAGATACGTCGAGTTGCGAAACACGAATTGGTATTTGTTAGCCATAAACAGAACTTTTATATTGTCTTAATCGAACTTAGTAAATTGGTAACGGTCACTGTATTTAAAATGTAATTTGTTAACGATTTGAGCAATTATATTTAATTACGTTTTCAATTGGTTTCAACGGGAAGGAGGGATAAAAGTCACATAACTAAACGAGTTATGAGTATGACTATGAATGGGTATACATGCAGAGAAAATTGCTCAAATCGTTAACAAATTACATTTTAAATACAATGACCGTTACCAATTTACTAAGTTCGATTAAGACAATATAAAAGTTCTGTTTATGGCTAACAAATACCAATTCGTGTTTCGCAACTCGACGTATCTACAACAATTTTACTCAAAATGCACTTTATTAAATTGTTCTTGTTTGCATTACTTGCCGTTTCCCTGATGGTGGGCGTGCAGTCAGCACCCAGAGTTCCAGTTAGACGGGGACCACCCAGAGTTCAAGTTAAACGGGGACCCACGATAAAGCTTTCCATGGTATGTACCTACCACAAAAAGCCAACGAAAAAAAATCTCGTTTTGATTATTTATTTTTAATTAAAGATACCTTACTAGGTAATAAGTCTTGAACTATCCTAATTTAGACAGCATTTTCCATAATTTTAACTTATTTGTCGTCAAAAAATTATTATTTTACTTTTTAAATTTCGATGTTTTTGCCTAACGGCGCACTTAAACGGACAATTACTTGAGCGATATTGCCAGCAAACAGTCATTGAACAGTATGAAGCAATTATTAGAACAAACGTTCCATGGTTGTCATTCCTGGAAATGGCTGTAAATTGCTTACCTACGTGTCGTCATTATTTCTTCTTAGAACTTGTTTTTAGTAAAACATAATTATGAGTTACTCACAAGTTAGCAAATGTAATGTAATTAATTTAGTTTATTATTTATTTTACAGGAATCGATGCAGAAATTGATAGACTACGCGTGTGAGCACGGGGAAGATATCCCCGAACTATATGAACAATTATGTACCCAAAACTAGAAACTGCATGTAATAATAAATATATTTTTTTATATGAACATCGTTATTATTACCTACTAAACTAGGTAGTGGAGGTCGTCAGAGAAGAGCAGGCAGTCGCTCCATGTAAAATACAGACTTCAGGTGAATCCGGTAAGACTGAAAGCGGACCTTAACGTTGCTTGGCAAAATTCTAGGCAGAAGGACAAGAACATCGTCCTTATTTCTTAGCAGTAAAGTTGATATTTAAACCTTATCCCTTTTCTGCGGACGTTTAAACGATACTAACCTATAAGTATCCCATCGCAGAACTTATGCCGCTTATCATAAAGATAAAATTTTTGTGAGGGTTGGTACATATAAAATAATAATAAAAACAATATCATGGGACAAATCACACAACTGATAAACATACTTATATTTCTAAATACATACATATTATAGATAAATTAGACCCAGACACAGAACAAATAATCGTCTTCATTATACAAAGATTTTTCTTAGATGGGAATCTAGCCCACGACCTCCGGCTTAGCAATCAGGGACACTAACCACGAGACCAACAGTATAATTAAATATATCTGCCTTAATCCACAAGCTGAAATTATTTTAGAATACCCACGTGTTAAATGCACTATTGTATTCAAAGAGTCTCAAGTGAAACATCAGCTTCCATAAACTTTTCAAAAGAAGACAGATATAGAGTGATCCAACATATTGTTATGCAAAATTATTTTGTACATATACTGATGTTTTTCAGATCCTTTCAGTTTTTCGTTGTAGCCCAGCCGCATCACTCTAACCTCATCTGTAAACATTGCCACGCTTAATTGCCGCTGGGTACGGCTGTGATGCTCATTGGAAAAACTTTGTCCCGGTATACTTATTAAACGGGCCTTAGTTTTGATAAATACATTGTCTTTTATTTATTTTTGGGCTTATCCTTTGATTTCTGTACATTGAATCCTTTACTAATTATTTACTTTAAGATACCGTCCATATTTTTTATTTCCAACACAGACTTTACATCTGCATTGTTTCTTTGCTTCTGCACCCTTAAGCCGATATGTTGGTTCTGGATAACCATCACAATCACAGCACAATCATATTCATCAACCACAGGATAAAGCAATACTTTGTATGTTTAATAATTTTTACATTATTGACATACATTACTAGTGCTGCTAACTTGCGGGAGCTATTGCAAAATTTTCTTGTAGTGCACTGCGTGACATTTGTAACCAGAAACTTTATTAAATATCAAATATGATTATTTTAAATATCCTAAAAAGTGATAGTTGAAACTGAGATTTAAACTTGCGACCAGTCGTGCAAAGCTAGGATGGTTATTAGTTTATGTAATTTCACTTAATTTTCATTCACTTTTACACGTTGATAGTATTGTTTAAGGATAATTTGATTTCGCGTTAAACTAGACGCTAATCGAGATCTTCAATTTGGTAACCATAGTGTGTTTTTTCACATTTGATAACCCAAGAGAACTCGAGAACGAGATTCGAGAACAAAAAGCAATAAAAGTTCATAGCCACAAAATTTAAAAAAAAAAAAATGCTGTTCACACAGGTAAGGTGGCCAGCGAATTTCCGAATCCCTGCGTGCTTCCTTCCGGCTTCAAACAAAAAGATAAGACTGTTTTCATGGGTCTAAAACTAAAATGTACCTATGTATAATAAAAACGAATACTTTTTAAGTTACCTATATGCAGTGTATATATCTATATGTTAAAAAAAACATATTATAATGCTTATCACATGTACACAAGCGTATCCCACAGCTCCTTCAGGGACTTCACCTTTCTGTTTATTTACAGTAGCATCACCATCTCTTCGTCATCATCGTAGTTATTTCGTGCAGCAATAGATTCTATGATAGGTGCATATACAGGGTTTTGAAACTTGATCTCGATTTCTCAGCTGCAGCAGCAGACAACCACAGTGGCTTACCTTGAATATCTCAGACGTCATCGTTATTTCTAAATACGTAATTTACGTACTCTCCGTCGGGTACCGTGCGGAATGTTAAGTATCTGTATATTATTGCTAGGTATCACCTTTCTCTGCTGGAGCTGCGCTGAGAATGCACAAGCGATCCCGCGGCTCTGGCTAAGGCAAGGACGGGACCAGGGTGTTTTTAGTCGGTGCGAGTCCAACATATCGCCACGCTGTGCCCTTGGCGTGGGTCGAAGTCATTAGCTTTTCACCCAGTAAAAAAAAAAAAATGTATCACCTTTCTACTCTTCAGTAACCATACTTCGTTTTAGAGGAAGTGATAATAAATCGTATATCTTTAGACCAAGCGCCATGCCAAATTTCGGGATTCTGGGTCTACGGGAAGTACCCTATAGGTTTTGAGTTTATCGGAAAGTTATGAGTAAAACTACATAAATGGCTGTATTTAAAAATTGAGTTAACATAGCTTGGATTTTTATTGTATCAAGAGCTTGTAGACTTGATTATTTGATATTAATATGTATAGAATACTATACTACGCGTTCCTGAGCTACAGACGGACAACAAGGTGCTCTTACAAGGGTACCTTTTCAACTTTTGAGAAACAGAGCCTCTAGACAAGTGGCATTTCGACAAGCGTTAACGATGATAGAAATCGCTTAAGTGACATTAAATCTATGGAAATGACATTTCATTTCGATAAGTCACGTGACTTGGACTTGTCACTTACATACATTTGAACGATTCGATCAGCGTTATCGCTTGTCGGGGGCTGAACCTTAAAAAATATATTCATTTTTTTTATAAAATACGGGGTCATAATATGTCCAGAATAAAAAACCAAATAACCCTTTCAGTTATCAAAATACATTATTTATTGGTATAATAAACTGTAATTGTTTGGTGCAGGTAATTTGTATTACAATAACGTGTTAAAAATACATTTAAAACTTGTATCACCACGAAGTGCCGCTACGATGGCCATCTGATGATGTCGGCCTTATTAACTCCGTCTATGCTCTCCCTAAACAAATACATACGTCATTACACAACAATTTACTGTTATACTTATGGGAGAGAGATACAGAGCCAGGATATTTAGCAATCAAATATCGCACATATAATTTTAAAAATATATGTGTACACGGTTTACTCGCACGCATTTCTTGTGTCACCCGACTATATCCAGACTCCATGGGTTCATACCTACTCATGAGCTGACGCGGTGTTGTCGCAAGTTGGTTCGTAATCTTCAGGAAATGCTCGTGAGTAAACCGTTTATACGTAAATAGTTACGAATTCATTTCATTACACGGATTGAATATTATACTCAATGCAAATATTTTAAGGAAAAAATAATTAATATAAGATACTCACAAACTTTGTTCCATGTTTAAGTCTAGGCTCAGGTTCTGGAGTAGCTTTTGCGCCCATTATCATGGTCAATGCCAAAACCGAAAACAAGAATAGTTTAAAGAAATGCATTTTAAGAGTTGTGTATTCTTCGAGTTTAAACAAAAGAATTGTTGCACGTTAACCTCAGCCAAAATTTTATACTGAGAATAATGCACTAAATAATTTAATTCATATTAGACTAATATGATAAAATATAATTTGTTCTCACTGATAAACAAACTATTAAATAGGTAATCAAAAATTAATGTTTTGAGATAACATGTAACGAACTACCCTATTAAGAAGTCTTTATATATCGATTATTACCAAAAATTCAAGTTTCAAGTACTACCAAGGAGGCAAAATACGTAAGTTTCCACTCCCCTCCATAGCATGCGAGAGACATAAAGACAAGCAGGCCAAAGAAAAAAGTTTTTATATTTTTTGACCTATTTGTTTCATTGTATCACGTCATGTTTACCTAGCCAGGTTAAATGAAATTTTATTGACCAGCATAATAATTCGGTATATAAAATAAGTATCGAATTTCTTAAAACTAGATAAATAGACTATACCAAATATCTTGTTAGGTTTCTCTCAACTGTTTGAAGTAATTGCTGTTATTGTTTCAAACCGTCACATTCCATCGAAGTGGGCCTAAAACTTCCTGAAATATTTGGCAATAAAATGCCGCAATCGCTTTTTAGAGTACCCATTATAAATCCCTGAAGGACTATCAAAATGGGAATGAGATTTGTTAATAGGCTCAACTGGCAGATATAATATATATCCAAAGGGTTGTATTTAATATAATACCATTTGAGTTTAGATACCTATAATAAATATAAGAATCTTAAACAGTTTCAATTTTTTAGCACCTTCATTTAGCTCAAAAAAGAGATACCTATGTAAACAATTTGTGTTTTCTTTTCTCTTTATTGTGTAGACAATAAAATTAACAATTACTATTAGAATATAATCATTTTAAGTGTTTTGTGTTATTATTCTCTAAACCCATAATAATTAATGATTCATGAAGCCATTGTTATATTCTGTACTAGCTGTCCCCCGCGACTTTGTTCGCGTGTTTTAGTTTCAACGGTTTTTCATTTTTGCAACATTTTTCATTTTTGCTCCGCTCCTATTGGTCGTAGCGTGATGTTATATAGCCTATAGCCTTCCTCAATAAAAGGACTATCCAATACAAAAAGAATTATTCAATTCGAACCAGTAGTTCCTGAGATTAGAGCGTTCAAACAAACAAATAAACAAACAAACAAACAAACTCTTCAGCTTTATAATATTAGTATAGATTATTGTGTGTGCATCATTTATGTTTGTAACACTTTTGGCCGAATACTGAAAACTTAATCAATTTTAAACCGCCGTTAAGTCTCATGCTGTTACTTTAAGATGTAAAGTAACGACAGATAGAAGTTTATAGACATCATTAGTTAATTTGCGGTTTAGTATTCGGGGGTCACAGTAACAGTTCTCATTGTAGAAAAAGTGAAAATTAATTAGGATGTTTAATAATAATCTTTTACGAAGCGGCGGCTGTGGTTTCGACACCACTGTCGCCGCGTCAGCTCATATTGAGACTGAAACTAGCCGGGCGATCCCGAGAATATGCGTGAGTGAAACTGTTGTATTTTCGAAATGAAAACTCCTCACAAAAGTTTTTATACATTCATTTATTATATTATAGTATTTATGTAACACAGTACGTCGCAGTTTGGCAGTATAGGATGACATAGAGCTGCTAAAGTTTTTCTTGCGCCGTTTCTTCTCCACAGCACTTATGAAGCTGTAAAAAAAGCGAATCAAAGTGAGTTCTATAAATTCAAAAACAACCTACAAAAATTGCTATTTGGTAGCCTTTTTGCAAAAAACGAATTTTGATTTTTAGTATTAAACTTCGTGAAATAAATGATATTCGTTAAATTAACACAAAACCAAAATCTTTCATTTCTGTTGCAATAAAAGAATACAACAAAAACAATACGTTTGTTAGTAAATTATTTATTTAAGATATTTAATAAGTACCACGTATAAACGCGCTAATCTCTGGATCTACCAGACCCATTCTACCATTATACCTAGTTTTCTATTAGAGAATTAGGGTTCCACGCAAAACATGAAAAACCCTTGAAACACATCGGATCTGATAACATATTTTTTTGTTATGTTCCTTCTTGTAAGGACAAGGGTTTTATTTTATAACAAAAGTAAAAACGTACGAAAATGTTTTGAAAGTCTTACACCACCGGTGCGAAGCCGGGACGAACAGCTAGTTATTTATAAAATACGGAGCACATGATCGGAGAAAATAATCAACCTTTTCAGTTATTAGAATACATTATTTATTGGTACAATAATCTTTACTTTTTATGTATAGTGGCCGTGTTACAAAAACGCATATTAGAACGGCTAATGTCACCATGAACTGCCGTTACGATAGCTATTTGATGATTTCGCCCTTTTCAATACTCTCTCTGCTGTAAACCAATACATAATTATGTCAGTACGTATGTATAAATGAAACGTATACATATTTGAGAGAGAATAGAGCGAGGTTACTCGGCAATAAAATATAATAGTCCACTTAGGTATAATTAAAAAGAAAATTCGTTTATTTGTAAGCGATTAACTCGCACGGGGTCCTTATTTGAGCTAAAGCGGCGTTGTCGAAAGCGGTGCGGGTGATCTCAAAGAAATGCGCGTGAGTAAACCATTTAATCGTAAATAATTTATATCACTTCACAGATTGGATACATTCCATCTTGAAAATATTTGTAGATATATTTAATTGATAATGATACTTACAATAACTTTTGCCCACCTAAGTTTGGGCTCTGGTTCTGGAGCAACTTTCTTGATCATAATAGTCAATGCCAAAACCGAATATAAAAACAGTTTAAAGAAATGCATTTTAAGAGTGTGTATGTATTCTTCGAGTTGAAAATATATAATTATTTCACGTTAAACGGTTCCGAACTTTTATATTGAGAATAATGCATTAAATGATTTAAAATATTAGACTAAAATATTAAAAGATCATTTTACCTTTACTAATAAATTATCAAAATAGGTAGGTATTTAATAATTATGTTCTTGAGATAACATGTAATGAAATTTCCTATTAAGAAGTCTTTAAACATCGATCAGTAGGCGTGAGTCTAAGGCAACCTGGCATTGTTTCAGGCCAGATTCTTTAATGATTAATCATCAAACATTCATAATAACAAATGCTCTAGCTATAACTACCATTAAAGAGGCAAAATACGTAGGAACATATGTTTTCCAATCCCCTTCATAGCATGCGACAGAAGCAACAAAAGCAGGTATAGAAAAAACAAGTCACCAAGCATATAAGATGTTATGTGTAACTTGGTGTACTTACTCAGACAATCCTTTTTTTTTAGGTTTCCGAACTCGCTGCCATTGCCATCCTATTACTAAGCCTTCGCTGTCCGCCAGTCTATATGTCAGCAGGCTGTATCTCATGAAACGTAATAGGTAGAGAGTGGAAATTGACATAGTGTAGACACACTGTGTCAATTTTAACTCTCTTCTCTCTCTCTTAAATAATAAAAAGTACACACTCTTAAATAATATACAGTACTCTTTATTAACAACAATATTTATTTTAGTTTTCCGTGAATTGTTTAAAGTAGTGTTTGTTTTTTTGTGTTTCAAATCGTCACATTCTAACCATCGATAACTTCCTGAACTCGTCGGCAAAAAAATGCCCAAAAATGCTTCATAGAGTACCCATTATAAATCCTTAAATAATAATCAAAATGGGAGTGAGTTTTGTTAATAAGCACAACTTAGCGTTAATAAAGGCACTATTTTATCCTTACAGTAGGTATATACATATGCGCGTTTAGGCCACACATTCCTAGTTTGTTTATCAGTGAAGACGAAACGATCAAGTCTAATAGTTTAATAATTAACTGTATTATTCTCAGTATAAAAGTTCGGATCAGGTTAACGTGCTACCATTGTTTTGTTCCAAATCGAAGAATATACAATTATGCATTTTATTAAACTGTTCTTATTTTCGGTTTTAGCATTGACCATGATGTTAGGCGTAAAAGCAACTCCAGAACCTGAGCCTATTAAATTGAAGCAGTCCACAATATTTGTAAGTATCATATTATAAATTAGTTTTGCCTCACAATATTTGCTAAATTGAGTGTATCCAAACAGTGTAGTGATATAAGCTCATAAAATGGTTTACTCATGCGCATTTCTTTGATATAACCCGCTGCTATTTGATAATAGTCTGATGAAAGCAAAAAATGCGAGCGAGTAAACAGATCGAAATCGACATCAGCATCGATAATTATCAAGATCGACACACAAAGGAATTTATTTTTTTAATTTTTTAATGGGATTATTTTATCACCTAGTAACATCGCTCTTTATCTCGCTCTCCCATAAGGTATATGTATGAATGTATAACAGTGAATTGTCGTATTTTGACGTAATATATTTGTTTAGGTGAGGCGGAGCCGGTAATGAAAAGGCCGAAATCATCAGATAGCTGTCGTTGCGGCGCTACATAGTGACATAAGTTCTAAAAGTTTTTGTAACATGTCACTGTAATACACAAAAAAATATACCAATAAATTATGTTTTATAAAAACTGAAAGATTTGTTTGGTTTTAAAAAGCTTGTAAAACATCATTTCTTATTTGTTTTTGACGACCTCCGTGGTCGAGTGGCGTACACACCGGTTTTCAAGGTGTCGCCAGATCAGAGGTCCCGGGTTCGATCCCCGGCCGGTTCAATGTAGAAAAATCCCTTTTCTACATTGTCTCGGGTCTGGGTGTTTGTGGTACGGTACCACAAACACCCAGACCCTGAACGGAGGACCCTGGAGACGTTGTCTCTGAATTCCATAACACAAGTGCTTTAGCTACTTACTTTGGGTTCAGAGCAATGTATGTGATGTTGTCCACATTTATTTATTTATTTATCTCTTTTAGTGACGAGGCAGGAGAATTATTATTAATAATCAATTAAAGTGATAAACTTCACAAGATTAATCACATTTACTAAATTTAGAAGTAACTATTAATAATACCGTTAAATATAAATCATAATCACATTAATCACTATCACGGTAACATAAAAGTATACTTTCTAAGTTATTTTAAGATGAAGAAAAACATCTTTAGAAAACTGAATTTCTATGAGGATCTGTAATCGTAATCCGCAAGTTAACTGGCGAAGCTGTAATCAATTCTTATTCCCTCTATAATATGTACCTATATGGGAAAAGGTCTTTGCACAGCAGTCGGATGATGACCTACGAGCCGACGACGGTGGCGTTTACTTTTAATAAAGCCATGTAATTTTATTAGAGATCGAAATAGTGTAACAAACTGCCCGATCCGTTGTTTTCGGTTGCTGATAAATTATAATAAATAAATAAAAATGAACTGATTATCAATGTGTCTTTAAAATGGGCGTGTTCAGTCTAATCTCAAATTTTAAAACAATTTACTGGGAGTCTGGCCTGTTGGTCTAGTGGTTAGTGACCCTGATTGGTAAACCGGAAGTAGTTGATTCTTTTTTTTTTTTTATAAACGACTCCCGCACTTTGCAATTTAATCCTTGTGTCGCGGGGGGTTTAACAAACATTCAAATCACATGCACAAGGAGCACCCAGACTTGAAACAAGCATTTGTGGGTCACACAAATGCTTGTCCCATGCGGGGATCGAACCCGCGGCACGTCGCGCACAGAGGTAATTGGCGTGGTGACCTATACCACTCGGCTATCCGTGCAGTCAAAAGTTCGATTCCTATCAAAGGACAAACCCGCGTGTGATGAGCATGACCATTTGTTCTGTGTCTGGATTTAATTTATCTGTTATATGTTACTCGAGAACGGGTTTACCGATTTTCATGATGTTATATTTGTTCAGTTCGTCTCCACCCTGAAAAGCAAAATAACTATAAAAAGCTAAGACTATTTACGCGGGTAAAACCGCGTTGTTAAAAACAAAAAAGCTGTCAACGCTGACTGTCAATGAAAAACGGTAAACCCGTTCTCTAGTAACAAAACCGGTGTTGTAACAAAACCGACTTTGTTGTTTAGATATGGATATAGATTGATGTCTCTTCTCTCTCTCACACACACGTACACAAACACAATTACATAGAGAGCTTCCGTTTACACTTTTCTTGCTGTTATCCAGTTAAAAAATTACATGTTTGTTCTGACTGCCCTGAAAAAGTATACGTATCGAAGCGTTATAACTTGTACAGAAAGCGGTGTTCTAAATTCATAATCTCTATACTAATTGTAATAATTACAGGACGAATGTTTTGTCGTAAATGTTCAAGCTACGGCCTCTGTGTTCCTAAACTGCATAGACTAGCTAAAACGTAAATTTCTGAGAGCCAAGTGCTGAAACTTGAAATACAGGTTTTATACCTAGTTCGGCAGTAGATGTTGTTCATTGATTTTTTACATTACCTGAATCTGAATTTTACACAAAAAAATTATGTGGTAATAATCGACTTAAAAAAGGCGCTGGAGTTGGACGCTGTTTTAAGTCTGTTTTAATTAGGTAATAAATTTTAGCCATACTAAAAATACTGTGTTCGCAGAAGAATAAATACGCTTATGGATTCTTAAGGGATAGGATTTTCGCTAAGTTCGCTATTTTTACAGTAAATGAACAAAAATGTTTATAATTTTTGGATAAAATCAAGTCAATTTGTAGCGACTAATAAATTAAGCACAAAAAATAAATATGGAGAGTTAAAAGTATGTTGTCTAGTTTTCAATCATTTATTAAAATTGAAAATACATCTTTTTTACGTTATCGGTGAGGAGATAGTTATCTAATTATTAATCAGTTTTGACGTTTCATCTCTTCAACGCCACATTTTGCGCACATAGTCTGGAACTTTTATGTCTGTTATCTGTAACAAAAAAAACACATGCGTCAGCATGAAATTGTAATATGTAGGTATATATTCGTCTATATACTAATATCTATCTATATATCGGGCGGGCAGCTAGTATAATATAAATATTATTATATTAAGATAAAAGAAAGTAATTTAGGAAAGATTTATTAATACTCATTATTTAAACTACTCAAACGGTTAAACTGTTTTGTTTTAATATTTGCTCATAACGATGCCCATAAACATTTAAATTGTCTTGGAGCTGTGCTGTTAGGTTTTTGAAGAGAGTTAGTTAGCCACCAGGTCACCCGTTTTGGATATAACCATGGCATCCGCGCCCTGTCCGAGGACAAGGCGCGGATGCCATGTTTTAGGGCGGCTGAACACATTCGTCGGGAACCTCATGTCCAGATTCTCGACAAGCCACGGCTACCGACCGATGCAGGGAGCCAGAGCGCGAGGCAAAACGAGACCCCGAAAGCACATACTCACTCTCGGCCTGTCTCGGGGTGGCTCGGCGAGTGTCTATAACCAGCATTAAAAGGCAAGGTGGGTCGACTTTTCTCTACACAAACACTGTCACAGGAGAGCACAAGTCTAACGGTAGGGCTGTTTTACGTCGATACCCATTTACGACCGTATTAAAAACTCAAAAGGGTAGATTTTATGCGCTTTAGTGGGTTATCAAAATAAAAGGCTTTAAAGGGGAGTACGAAAATATCTACAACTTAAATAAGAAATTAATACGGCACCATTTTCAAACTTTAAAAATTATTATTGCAATAAGAGTATCAAATTGCAGGTATCTATAATTTAATACTCGTCACTTAAAATATAAAACAAAATAATTTATAAAAAAATTAGGAAACCTAACTTCAAAAAAACTAACCAAAAAGTAAGAAAACAATTTGTATTCGTTAACTGTCATTGAAGTTGGGGAACCGTTCACACTAAGAAATTTCACAACTGTAAAGACGGCTTTATAGTTCTGTTTTTAGCAGTCGGGTTTTCTATTTTTTTAATCTATTATGTGATTTAGTCTCATCATGTCACCTCGAAAACATTTCACCCCGGTGATGTCACCCAGGTGTATAGAGTAGACAAAAATAGTCGTATTTAATTCTCCTTGGAACTATATCGCCCAGGTGAACAATGTGGAATATCTCATACTCCGTACTAAGCAAATGGGTTGCAGAGGGGTTCACAGCAGAGAGACAGGAAATGAGGCAGGGGAGAATACATTATCAGAGAGATTTTGGGAACATAATTTTGCGTGTGAATATCCTTACCTCGGCTCTTTTATATCTCACCGGCTCAGCTTGCACGCTTATAATCATGGTCAAAGCTAGGAACACAAAGATAAATATTTTTAACCGTTGCATTTTAAATGCGTGCGTGTTTGTAGTTGTGTATACTTCGGGTTGCGTGCTACAGAAGTAATGGGCCTCGTAAATCCTGGTTAGATCTTTTATAAAGAAGAAACGAAAGTTAATGACTTAACATATTAAGACATAGTTATATTCCATCTGGCAATATTCTGACCACAAGCTATATTTTAATTTGCCTTGTCAGTTTGTTTGTGTGTCAAAAATTGCTTGTTTAATTAAATACAAATAATAGAAAGTAAAAATAAACTTAAAAGGTTTAAATTTGTATAAAAAATGATAAAAAAAACCGAAAACTTAATCCTAAAAGGTTAATTTTTTCGTGAATGACAACATAGTATGTTTCCGACCACTGGCTCAACCCACCAGTCGCTTTACCAACTAAGCTACCGAGGTCACTCACTGAAAGTTTAAACTCTTTCTACTTAATAACGTAGGGCGATGTATGCGATACATACGTCGCCCTAGATAATTAAAAATAATAGTATTGAGCTGCACCATCTTTCGTACTTTTGAATTTACCCATTGTTTATCAGAGTCGGTGAGACCAAACGAAAATTTCGTTCACTAGATGTTCACTAGAAAATAACAAAATAAATGTTAAAATTAAATTCAAAGTTTTCAGTTTTTTTTAATCTGTTTTGGAACTCCATGAAATAGTATCCACCATGTTATTACGTCATACGGCTGTGTAAACAAAAAAGTGTGAGTTTCAACTGATCGGCGTATTTGCTTTCTTTACACAGCCAACTGAAGTCATGACCACAGAGCAATTTGGAGTCCACTGCGTTCAGTTTAGAGATGGAAATAAGGCAACAAGCTGCCCGAACCGCTGTTTCCGTTTGAATGATAAATTATAATAAATAATAAATAATACTTAAACTGATTATCAATGTGTCTGTCAATAACAAATTAAAATGGGCGTGTTCAGTCTAATCTCAAATTTTAAAACAATTTATTGGAAGTCTGGCAGGTCTAGTGGTTAGTGACGCTGATTGCTAAACCGGAAGTAGTTGGTTCTATTCTTACCCAGGACAAACCTTTGTGTGATGAGCTTGACCATTTTTCTGTGTCTGGATGTAATTTACCTGTAATATGTAACTATGTATTTATATATATAAGTATAAGTATGTTCCTCAGTCTGGTTGCCATAATACAGTAGTTGTTCTCAAAATATTCTGCCAAGTTATTAACTGTCAGCGTTGACAGCTTTTTGTTCTTAACAACTAGCGGTGCCCCGTAGTTTCACCCGTGTAAGTAGTCTTAGTTTTTACAGTTATTTTGCTTTTTGGAGCGGAGAAGAACCCAACAAATATAAAATCATAAAATCGGTAAACCCGTTCTCTAGTAACAAAACCGGCGTTGTAACAAAACCAACTTTGTTTTTTAGATATAGATTGATGTCTATGCTCTCTCTCATACACACGTACACAAACACAATTACATAGAGAGCTTCCGTCTACACTTTTCTTGCTGTTATCCAGTTAAAAAATTACATGTTTGTTCTGACTGCCTGTAGCACGAACACTATCGAAAAAGTATACGTATCGAAGCGTTATAACTTGTACAGAGAGCGGTGTTCTAAATTCATAATATCTATACTAATTGTAATAATTACAGGACGAATGTTTTGTCGTAAATGTTCAAGCTACGGCCTCTGTGTTCTTAAACTGCATAGACTAGCTAAAACGTAAATTTCTGAGAGCCAAGTGCTGAAACTTGAAACACAGGTTTTATACCTAGTTCGGCAGTAGATGTTGTTCATTGATTTTTTACATTACCTGAATCTGAATTTTACACAAAAAAATTATGTGGTAATAATCGACTTAAAAAAGACGCTGGAGTTGGACGCTGTTTTAAGTCTGTTTTAATTAGGTAATAAATTTTAGCTACACTAAAAATACTGTGTTCGCAGAATAATAAATATACGCTTATGGATTCTTAAGGGATAGGATTTTCGCTAAGTTCGCTATTTTTATTGTAAATGAACAAAAATGTTTATAATTTTTGGATAAAATCAAGTCAATTTGTAGCGACTAATAAATTAAGCACAAAAAATAAATATGGAGAGTTAAAAGTATGTTGTCTAGTTTTCAATCATTTATTAAAATTGAAAATACATCTTTTTTACGTTATCAGTAAAGAGATAGTTATCTAATTATTAATCCGTTTTGATGTTTCATCTCTCCTACGCCACGTTTCGCGCACATAGTCTGGTATTTCTATGTCTGTTACCTGTAACAAAAAAAAACACATGCGTCAGCATGAAATTGTAATATGTATGGTATATATTCGTCTATATACTAATATCAATCTATATATCGGGCGGGCAGCTAGTATAATATAAATATTATTATATTAAGATAAAAGAAAGTAATTTAGGAAAGATTTATTAATACTCATTATTATTTAAACTACTCAAACGGTAAAACTGCTTTGTTTTATGTTTTAATATTTGATCATAACGATGCCCATAAACATTTAAATTGTCTTGGAGCTGTGCTGTTAGGTTTTTGAAGAGAGTTAGTTAGCCACCAGGTCACCCGTTTTGGATATAACAATGGCATCCGCGCCCTGTCCGAGGACAAGGCGCGGGTGCCATGTTTTAGAGCGGCTGAACACATTCGTCGGGAACCTCTCGTCCAGATTCTCGACAAGCCACGGCGACCGACCGATGCATGGAGCCAGAGCGCGAGGCAAAACGAGACCCCGAAAGCACATACTCACTCTTGGCCTGTCTCGGAGTGGCTCGGCCAGTGTCTATAACCGGCATTAAAAGGCAAGGTGGATCGACTTTCTCTATACAAACGTTGCCACAGGGAGCACAAGCCAAACGAAAAAGAACGGCAGGACTGTTTTACGTCGATACCCATGTACGCCAGCCGTGCACAAACGAGGACGCCTTAGAAATAATACCCCTACCCTCTAGGTAGATTATGAAGTTTTGCCTTTGTTATAAAGTTATTTAAAACAGTTTTTATATGACGTTCAGTGGAAGAGTCCGACTTCTATAGGACTATAAAATAAAATAATTCATAAAAAAATTTGGAAACCCAACTTGAAAAAAAAACTAACCAAAGAGTAAGAAAACAAGTTGCATTCGTTAACTGTCATTGAAGTTGGGGAACCGTTCACTCTTAACTGCAAATACAGCTTTATTGTTCTTTTTATGGCAGAGATTTTAGGGACATTAATTTTGCTTGTAAATATCCTTACCTCGGCTCTTTTATATCTCACCGGCTCAGCTTGCACGCTTATCATCATGGTCAAAGCTAGGAACACAAAGATAAATATTTTTAACCGATGCATATTAAATGCGTACGTGTTTGTAGTTGTATATACTTTGGGTTGCGCGCGACAGAAGTAATGGGCCTCGTAAATCCTGGTTAGATGTTTTATACTGAAGAGACGAAAGTTAATGATTTAACATATTAAGACATAGTTATATTCCATCTGGCAATCTTCTAACCACAAGCTATATTTTAATTTGCCTTGTTTGTTTGTGTGTCAAAAACTTGCTTGTTTAATTAAATACAAATAATAGAAAGTAAAAATAATCCTAAAAGGATTAAATTTTTATATAAAATAGTAAAAAAAAACGAAAATTTAAACCTAAAATTTTTAGTTTGTCGTGAATGACAACATAGTATGTTACCGACCACTGGCTCAACACGCCAGTCGGTTTACCAACTAAGCTACCGAGGTCACTGACTGAAAGTTTAAACTCTTTCTACGTATTAACGTAGGGCGATGTATGCGACACATACGTCGCCCTAAGATAATGAAAAATAATAGTATTGGGCTGCACCATCTTTCGGACTGAATTTACCCATTGTTAATCAGAGTCGGTGAGACCAAACGAAAATTTCGTTCACTAGATGTCGCATACATCTTCATCATATCATCATACCCTAAGACGTAATAAGTAGAAGGAGAAATTTAAAATTTCAGTCAGTGACCTCGGTAGCTTAGTAGGTAAAGCAACTGGCGCGTTGAGCCAATGGTCGCAGGTTGAGTCCTGGTTGAGGTTTAAATTTTTCCTTGCTACTATTTATATTTCATCACAAATATTCGCGCTGCATACGAATTGTTGAAAATAAAATCTTAGTTTTAATTCATAAAATAACAAAATAACTTTTAAAATTAAATTCAAAGTTTTCAGTTTTTTTATCTGTTTTTGAACACCATGAGGCTGGTTTTATAGCTACGCGTTTCGACAGCGCGGTTGAAGCGCGCGCGTTCGGATTTGTTTGGGATAGTAGTAGCGTTTTATAGCCACGCGCTTGAGCAGCGTTGTTAAGTAAACGCGCGCTGTTCGCCGGCGCTGCCGAAGCGCGCGCCGCGAGTTACGATACGATCAGTATGCGTTTTAGGGTGACGCTGTTGAGACGCGCCGTAAAGTACAGTACAACATGAATTATAATATCGATACGGAACGTATAATTGAGGAAGTACGATGTAGAAGGTGTTTATGGGATCCGGCCGATCAATTATATAAGAATAAGCTGGATCGTCTTAAAGAAGACTGTAACTTGCAGAGTAATTCGTCAAAACTAGTTATTGATAGGCGAAAATATTTTTAAAATTTATGATTATTTTCTCGTAAATCGCAAAAAGATCTTACGTGTTCGCCTCTCAGTAACCTTGTACCATTATAAGGATCAACAGCTAGTCTTCTTTGCCTTCTTTTCCATAAGAAGTAAATAGCCACTACTCTAACCGCATTAATGTTAATTTTGTAGACGACTGTACACAGCAGCGAAACGCGCGGTACTAATCTCGTTTTACAGCGGACCGTTGTTCAAACGCGCGCTGCTAACAGCGGCGCTGCTCAACGGCGCGTCTAACAGCGTAGCTATAAAACCAGCCTATAAGGCTGGTTTTATAGCTACGCTGCTGTGTACAGTCGTCTACAAAATGAACATTAATGCGGTTAGAGTAGTGGCTATTTACCTCTTATGGAAAAGAAGGCAAAGAAGACTAGCTGTTGATCCTTATAATGGTACAAGGTTAGTAAGAGGTGAACACGTAAGATCTTTTTGCGATTTACGAGAAAATAGTCATAAATTTTATAAATATTTTCGCCTATCAATAACTAGTTTTGACGAATTACTCTGCAAGTTACAGTCCTCTTTACGACGATCCAGCTTATTTCGCATCCCCATAACTCCAGAGGAAAAATTGGCGATCACTCTAAGGTAAATGAAATAAAATCGATATTATAATTCATGTTGTACTGTACTTAACGGCGCGTCTCAACAGCGTCACTCTAAAACGCATACTGATCGTATCGTAACTCGCGGCGCGCGCTTCGGCAGCGCCGGCGAACAGCGCGCGTTTACTCAACAGCGCTGCTCAAGCGCGTGGCTATAAAACGAAACTAGAACCCAGAACAAATCCGAACGCGCGCGCTTCAACCGCGCTGTCGAAACGCGTAGCTATAAAACCAGCCTAATAGTTATCTGCCATGTTATTACGTCATACGGCTGTGTAAACAAAAAAGTATAGGTTTCAACCGATCAGCGTATTTGCTTTCTTTACACAGCCAACTGAAGTCATGACCACAGAGCAATATGGAGTCCACTGCGTTCAGCGTTTTCGTCAAATTACGCCCGAAATTAGAAAATTTAAATTTTTATTGCATTTTCATTACACTTATCGATTGTATAAAAAAAATGTGTTTTTTAATGGTTAATTAGCACTACAGAATCTTATTGTGACACTTTTCAAAAATGGATGTAAATCTATTGCTTTTTAATTTGATCCACTTTTCAGTGTCCGATTAAACTGAATTTATATAGGATCAGGTAAGGCAAGAGGTAAATTATTGTACATATTATTGTTTTAGGTTTTTGCTACTGAACGCAATGTAAATTGTGATTTTGAAAAATAATAATAATATAAAACTATTTTAATCAAAATTTATCGCGTATTATAATTATTTCGATTTTACGTTCTCGACAGTATGACGCCTTTGCAGGTCTTATGATCACGGATAGACTGAGGTGAAAATAGGTAAAGCCATTCATAAATATTAACGAAAAATCCGAATGTACAAGGCACATTTAAGTTTAAGCCAGGAGTTCTCAACCTTAAAGCAATTTGGTTTCAAATCTACAGGTATAAAAACCTGTTTGCAATAAAAGCTCATTTACAATTCAATCATTTATTCAAAAACGTAACATAAAACATTAGGTTATCAAAAAGCCCAGACGTCAGGACCCGGTTACGATGTCCTCTCTTCGGATACCACTTCCCGTTTTATGATGCTACGATACATCCGAAGCGCAGGTTTAGATGATGCCTGTAACAAATATAATAGATGCGTTATTGTTTCTAATGGTAATAGCTCGGTACTTGATAGGTACAAAGTTTAGGACAAAGTATTTTATAGAAAGCCGAATAGTTCATTGAAATCATCTTAGCAAAATTAATTCTTTATTCTCTTAATATACATACCCGGACACTTCTAAACCGAGCTTGCACGCTCGTCAGCATAGTCAAAGCCAGGAATACAAAAATGAATAGTTTAAAATAATGCATTTTTAATGCAAATGTTATTTGTAGTGAATACTTCGAGTTGCAACACAATAATATGTACTTAGTGACTTCTGGTCAGGTCTTTTATACTGGACAGACTTATAAGTTAATGACTTAATGTGTTACACTAATGTTTTAAGACATAAGTTGCTAGTTCTGCGTTGACACGCCATATATATTTAAATAAACTAGCTTTTTCCCGCAGTTTCACCTGTTTCACATGTTTTGATAGCTGTTATTCTGGTATTCGGGAAGGAGAAAAAAACCAACAAATCAAAAGGTCAAGTAACCGATCTACCCGTTTTTGACTTATAAAAGGTGAAACTAACCTTCTTACCCCTTTTAGACATTGGATTAAAAGAACGCTGAAATACGTATCTATTTATTTCTAACCAAAAGCTTATATCAAATTTTAGGCCTCTAACTTTGAAAATGATGGATTTCCATAAAAACTTTAACACACTTTTTCACCCCCTTAAGGGTTGAATTTCAAAAAATCCTTTGCATAAATTCAATATCCAGGGACAAGGGTTTAGACTGGGCAAACATGAGTCAGTGAGTCAGGGCTTCTCCTTTTAAATACATAAAAAAAAATGAATCAAATCAAACTAAAATTAACGAACTATGTTAATTGGGGTGTCATTAAATAGGTATTTGGAAATCATCTTTATGTTCAATCATTTTTCATTTCGCATGAGTGTTTTGGATTAATTATGTTGGTTAGCAAGCATTCTGTTTGAAAACTGTTTGGAGTGACAAATCATAGAGTAAAACTTGACATCAAAGTGTGTAAAATAAAATTATTAATTGAAAAAATTGGAAACCCGACTGTTGGTATTGCGTTTGTGATTTCTTAGATTTAAAAGTGTAAACGTTTTTTACCGGACGTCACGCCAAGGAAACGTTATGTATTTCGCGCGTGCTTCGTATCATTTTATATTTCAGTATCTTCATTACCTTGCGTTATCCAAACGGTTGGTTGGATTTTGACAGTTAAGGTATCGTTACATTCGTCTTAAAAACGTAATTAAAAATTTAATTAATTGCCGTGTTTCTAACGAACCACTAGGCGACCACCTACTAAGCGACTGGCGCGTCAAGCCAGTGGTCGCAGATGCGAGTCCTGCCTGAGGTTTAAGTTTTTTCTTCTATTATTTGTATTTAATTACAAATATTCGCCACGCATGCGTAAATGCGTAACAAATAATTAAAATAACAATGAGATCAGTCATGCTTTGCCTAAAAGGCGTACTAAAGTAAAAAAAAAAAAAAAAAGTGTGTGCGTGTAACCTTTACGCGCGATTGAAGTAAAACTTTATAACCTTGTTATTAAATATTATAAAATGTCGCAATTGTCAGAAAATTTATTTTTAATTTACTTATTTTAAAAGTAATAAATAAACAAGTATATTTAGAGATTTTCAAAAAATTTTGCAATTTAAAATAATGTTTTTAAAACTGTTGAATTTTTCATTCACTTTGCTATTCACAATTGATCCGTTTGACAATTTGAAAATAAATAATCCTAATTGATTATGATATTTGCCACTAGCTGGCGTATAAGTCAAGAAGCGTGTAGTATATGACATATACTTACAACCAATCAGAATTATTATTTTTAAATGGCGGAAGCGTTACTTCCGTCAGAAAAAAAATCTGAGTTACTCCCTAGTCGCGCCTAAAGAAGTTTTACTTCAAAAACGTGTGGCACTCGGGGACTGCCGCGGTAAAGCTATTGCATGGCATTTTTGTCAACTTATGCAATTATAATATTATGCAATTTTTTTTTTTTTTTTCTTTGATATTAATTCAAGTTTTTTCTTTGATTTTCATTCAAGTTACACTTATTGAGCGTGGGGACCGATAAGAAAACATATTTTTTATTCTTTTATTGAATAAATGAGAAGTTAATATTCTTTACCGGTACTTTCAAAGATATTTGAAAAAGTAATGTATCGGCGAGTTTTACGTTTTTTAGATAAATATAATATTCTTGTCAATCAGCAATATGGCTTCAGACAAAACAGATCAACTTCATTGGCAATATTTTCATTGGTTAAAGAAATTATGAACAACATTAATAATAAAATTTCTTCCTTTGCACTATTTTTAGACTTAAGTAAAGCATTTGACCTTGTTAAGCACGGTAAACTTATAGATAAAATTGAAAAATATGGTATCAGGGGCCCCGCCAAAGAATGGTTTCAGTCATATCTGAGTAATAGGAAACAATTCACAAGGGTCACAAAATTCAATCCATTAACCCATTGTTTAGAACATTTTGATTCTGAACCAATGAACAATAATTGTGGTGTACCTCAAGGTAGCATTCTGGGGCCATTATTGTTCCTTTTATATATAAACGACCTTCCTCAATCGACTATGAATCAATGCGTCCTCTTTGCAGATGATACTACAGTAATTATAAAATGTAAAAATCAAGTAAACCATAATGCTGAAATTAATCAAACACTTAATGATATTGCGAAGTGGCTCGACATTAATGAGTTAAAATTAAATATTTTAAAAACAAACGTACTTCACTTTAAAACTTGGAAAAGCAAACCTGTACATCTTAATGTTGTATATAATAACATAAATATAAAACAAGTACATAGTGTAAGGTTTTTAGGAGTAACACTTGATGAGCATTTCACATGGAAGAACCATATTGATTTAATTAGTAAAAAAATTAATAAATTTGTATTTGCCTTAAGAAAAGTAAAAGATGTTACGTCTAGGCATACTTCCATAATGGTGTATCATGCTTACATTTGTTCTGTAATGCGATATGGTCTAGTAGTATGGGGCAACTCTTCCGAAATAGGTAGAATCTTCATTGCTCAAAAAAAGTGCATTCGCGCAATATTTAATATGGAATGGTCCGATTCATGTAAGCCAGTATTTAAGTCGCAAAAACTCCTAACTGTACCCTGCCTATATATATACGAAGTCGCTAAGTTTTTAAGGTCAAATCCTGCGCTATTCGAAGCAAAGGATAATAAAAATAAAAGAAAAGTGACCCACTTAGACTTTCATATACCTGTTCCAAGGCTAGAATTTTATCGGCGAAGCTGTGTATACATGGCTCCTTTAATTTATAATGCCCTGCCTAAATCAATTACTGAATTATACTTCAAAAAGTTCTGCACGGAACTGAAGAAGTGGCTGTTACGTGAGTGTTTTTATTCTTTGAATGAGTATTTTGCGAAATATCCGTGTAAATTTTATACTCTTGATTTTGAATCAAGATACAGACATAAATAATAGTCTATATTGTTAAATGTTGTGTTGTCTTGCTTTTGTTCATGATTTTTGTTAATTGTGTGTCTAAGCTATAAATTACTAACAGCTGTGTCTTTGATTTTGCATGCCGCTGTGTCGGCGAAACATGATGAACTTTTTGAAATGTAACATCTTTATATACCGTGTTTCTGGCAAATAAATGATTATTTATTTATTTATTTATTTAAAATATTTCTATTATCTTACAATACATGTAGGTTATTCAGGAATTGTTATCATTGAAACTATAGGTTTATGGTAACTGAAATAAGAAACATAAGTTTGAGTTTGGAGCAGATCGTCTCGATCCGTGCGAGCTTCGTACAGTACACGCATACGTCTAGTCGCACGCACACAAACACCGTGTCGAAGTCTGCCGAACTGACACGACGTTAGACGATGCACGGCTGTCAGTGTCAACGCCGCACCGCTGTGCCGGTCGGAATGAACATTAATTTTTGTTTTATGGTCTCTTAGGGTTTATGGTATCCTAGTACAAAAAAACTGAAACAACCGCTCCATTTGATCCTTGCATGTTTTGAAATTTCAGGAATATTTTCTGTTTTGTTCATGTTCTCCTCAAGTTTATGAAAACCTAGTAATTGAAAACTGTAAACACCGCCCTCAATCCGTCCTACTTGCTCGTCGTGCAAAGGTTAGGATGTTTTTATAGCGCCTTAGCGTTTATAGTATCCTAGTACGAGAAACCGCAATTTTATTCTCTATTTGAATTGAATTCGCGAACGACCGTAAATAAACGTTTCATATTCTCCTTGCAACAACCTCCTTCAATCCGTTTCAATAGCCATTAAAAAAAAGTAGGAAAACTGTTTTTCATTTTCTTCTAGTTTATGATATCCTAGTACCAGAAAACAGAAACGCTGCTGTAAGATTTTTTTCGTTACGGAATTTCTGGATTCGGTCCCCACGGCCCGCGATAAAATCTATGCAATAGCTTAACAAGCTAAAATTATAATTAAAATACACTGTTAAATAACATTATTTTTCAAGCAAAGATAGAAGATTTTATTTATTTTATTTAAGTTCAAGAACATATTATTATCTACCTACATAAAAAAACCATTATCTTTTCTTTAAATGGAGACGCTTGTTTATAATTTGTACCTTATTTTAAAATACATGAATAGTAAATAAAACAAAGGGGTATTTTAGTTTTTTAAACATTTATTTAAATGGAAAACATTATATTTTAATTGATGGTAGGCTCCTAATATCAATATATAATGTAAGGCCTTGGACGAACGGCTCAGAAGCTGTGTTTTGTTTCTAGTTCAAGCAGATTGGGGCGACGATGCTTAAATATATTCTGTAACAAAATTTAACAAGTAATTAAAAGGATAATATTATTATTGTAATCAGGGAGCAACCTTGATAAAATTTATTTATTAACTAAACGGGTATAGGTAGGTACTAATTACACTCATGGAAGAAAAATACAATAATAATTTTAGATCAAATAAACGTATAAATGAAACAGATTGCATGTTATTCGTTCATCTCACAATATTTTAGTAGAAACATACCTACAAGATATTATATACTATTTTTATTATATACTAGCTGTAACTTTCAGCCCTCGTTTACCCTTTTAGTTATTTTAATTTAGATTTTTTTAAGTCGAAAAAAATGCAATCACATCTGTTTGTTTTATATACCAGGAAAGTATTGAGAACCGAAAAAAGCCGAGGAAAATAAACAATAAAAAAAATATATACTTTGCGCCCAGCATGCACACTTGTCATCATGGTCAAAGCCAAGAATACAAAAAAGGATAATTTAAAAAAATGCATTTTTAGCTCTTGTTCCTTGAGTTACGAAACACAATTTGTACTGCGTAAGTTCTAGATAGGACGATTTTATACGAAATAAACGAATTAGTTAATGACCTAATGTATTACACTAATGTTTAGAGACATAATTAATCAGTTCTGGTCACGTACCTACTAATAGTTTTTTTGCATTTTGGGTGTAAATCCATCCCCTCTTTGACGTATTTCCTTAAGTAAAATGGTCGGCTTATACCACATTTTATTGGATTGTTTCGCTTTCGATGATTTGGCCATTGATTCGGAGGGTGGTATAGTGTATAGTGGTGGAGTTAATGTGTTGCTTGGGAGGCCGCTTTCGGAGCAGAGTATTGCTATTTATATTTTTTTTAATTAAGCGTTTTTGAGCAAAAATGCTGTATAGTTTAACCACAAGTTATTATATACACTTATGGCATAATACGTTCAATATTTTGTCCTGATTTGTATCCCTAGCAGGGCATAGATTTTTTCTTTAATTTGTTTCGGTGCACTCACTTTTTACTTTTGAAGTGAAACTTCTTTAGGCGCATGAGGGTAAATTTTTTACAGATGAAACGTCACGCCGGTTTGCAACGGAAGTGCCGGAAAAGAGAGACAGTAAGTGAATTTTATAAATAAAAACTTTGTGAAAAACTTTGTGAAAAAACTTTGTGAATAAATTTGTAAGTTGTCCTGTATCAAGCAATTATTCGAAGTAAGTAATATATCTGTTATCTTTTTGTTTATTTACAATTTTTTATGATAATTGGTTTGAAGGTTAGGTAGTTTTAATATTTACAAATAACATGTGGTATTTCAACTTGCCACTCGTCATTTGATAATTTAATAAATCATTTACCATAAAATAAAAATATTTCATAAATTCGCTTTTCTAAATTTTGAATTCAAAAACAAAACTTAATTAATAATTTCTAATATTGACAAAAAACACGTGGCATTTTTATTTACAATTCGTCATTATATGTAATCTGTGGAACGGACGAGCAAATGTTGATAAACCGACCAAAATAGATTGAAATTTGTATCTATCGTACTTAATGTGAGCGGCTGCCTATTTAAATAGTGGTGGTTATACTTCAAGTTTGAAATAAAAGTTTATTTTGTTTAGAAGTTTGTTTACATTGTGATAATGTGATTTATTATATAAAACTTCTAAGATGTTTAGTAAACCGAGGACCAATAACCTTAACGCGAGCTAAATGTATCATGCATGCACACAATATACCAAACTCTTTATGCATTGATTAGGAAAATACTACATGTGAAAGTTGGATGTTTGTACAACAATATTATTAATATGAGTATTGTTATGCGTACATAAGGCTACCTACTAAGTTATGAAGTTCCACAGAATTGTTATGAAAGGCTTCAAGTGCAATAAATCTTTGACTTTGAGTGTCGTGCATCGTATTCGACCGCAGTGCATTAGAATTTGATTGGCTATGCCCGCTATGGCTACGCGCCTTCGTTGGGTGCGCGTATATTTCGCGCCAACAGCTCGGGCGCCGTTGACGGTCGCCTCGAATCCCGCTTCGGCCCTCGGATGTCCACATTCCACGGCCCCGTCACAGAAACATGCAGAGTAAAGACAGCCACAGTCGACCATTTGCCTTCTATTAATATTGTTAAGATTCGTCATAATTATAGGTTATATTATATACATTGTCTTCCCTGGCAGAGATTTACTGTACCTATTATATTAAAAATAAAAGTATTGCAATCTTGGTATTTGGACTTTTAATACTAGGTACTATTCCTCTAATATAATATATTATAGTAACTTAACACTTCTTATTATGAACTTACTAGGTATTATGATTATTAATTATTTTAATAGCAACAATTAGCTATTATGAAATGTTACACTGGCAAAGTAATATACTACCTAGTACCTATTGGTAATGCTACAAAGTTGGGTAAGTCTTTAGGTTAGGAAAACAATAATGTTGTTGACAAATATAATTTTATTCTAGACCAATAAGTCACTTATTACAATGCTATAAATAGAATTCTAATTTATAAAATAAAGTCACCATCGGCAAGATACATAATAACATCTAGAAATTGTAACTTCCTAGTACAAACAAACATAGTAGGTACCTACTCACACAATTAATGTGCTTTGCAATTAGATATATATATATATATAGTGCAGTTAATATACTAATAGACTTAATTTATTCAATGAAAATAAATGACAGAAATCACTCATTATAACAAATTAACAGTAAAATGGAATATAAATTTTATTAATGTTACAAATGTTTACAATATGAAGGTGGTAAAATGAAGAACAATGCTTATTGTTGTAATTTGCTTGCATCGTGTTTACTACTATCTTCCTATTTTTGGTTTGTCACTTTTTCCCATATAAATGAACCATAATTTGCACCTCCAAAGGGTTTAAATATTTCATTCTATATTGGTCATCACATATCTGTAAAATAAAAAAAGTATTTGATAATTAATCAATCCTATAAGGTAAGAATTATTAATATGGACACTTTTTTATATTGTAATTAATTCAGTTGCTGAGTGGTAATCAATGCTCATTCCTTTTCAACCTTAGGAGAGGCCAGTGCCCAGTAGTGGTACATTTATAGGTCTATATTATATTTTACTATTATAGAATAGAATATTGAAGTGAAACTTCTTTAGGCGCATGAGGGTAAAATTTTTACAGATGAAACGTCACGCCGGTTTGCAACGGAAGTCAATTTTTTATGATAATTGGTTTGAAGGTTAGGTAGTTTTAATATTTACAAATAACATGTGGTATTTCAACTTGCCACTCGTCATTTGATAATTTAATAAATCATTTACCATAAAATAAAAATATTTCATAAATTCGCTTTTCTAAATTTTGAATTCAAAAACAAAACTTAATTAATAATTTCTAATATTGACAAAAAACACGTGGCATTTTTTAGCGTTGCCGAACTATCGATATTAAAACAATCGATAGTTTACATCGAAAATCATGTACCCTATCGATAGGCCTATCGATAGTATCGATAATACAAAACAAGGCAATACTATCGAATGAGTGCAATACTATCGATACTATCGATTAATGTTGCCGAACTATCAATATTAAACCAATTGATAGTTTAGCAAATTTTTACAAATAATTCATCCAATATTATTACGCAAGGAAAACGGTTTGATATTATTTATTTCTACATCCTCATAGTTGATTGTGATTGACTATTATAGTTGAAAATTGTAAATAATACTATTGTAAAATTTAAAACTATCGATAGTCCAAAACAATCGATACTATCGACACTATCTATACTATCGTAAATAAAATCGACAGTATCGATCCTATCGATATTATCGATAGTTTGTTATTAACGAACTACAATACTATCGATAGTATCGATAGTATTGCACTCATTCGATAGTATTGCCTTGTTCTGTGCTATCGATAGTTTCGATACAATAGATAATATCGATACTATCGATTGGCCGATCGATAGCCATACGATTAGTTGGCTATCGATAGACTATCGATTAATCATCGATAGTCGACTATCGATCGGCAACACTAGCATTTTTATTTACAATTCGTCATTTGAGATATCAATAAATCATTGTGCATAAAATACTAATAACAATATTTCATAAATTCTTTTGACGAAATTTTAATTTAAAAATTGGAATTTCTAGAGTTATCATTAATTTACAAAAATTTTGTATATATTTAAATTGGATTAGGTATTTTTAATATTTACAAAAAATCACGAGGAATTTTAATTTAATATTCAACATCTGAGATTTGACTATATTATTTTTCAAACAATATAAAATAAATTTATTTTAATAATTCTCTTTAATTATTTTTATTATTAAATATTAATTTCAAATAACTTTTCATTTTCAGATTGCAATGCCAAAAAGAAGTTTCACTTCTGACATGTGTACTTTGTACGCACGCATGTTTTTTTTCTCTCACTTTATCTCTCACTCTTCCTGTTTCCTGTCTTTCTTGACACTTCACTATGGATCTGTACGCTAAGCTAACTAATAGCATGGAAGAATTGACTGCGACATTCACCTCAAGGATGAATCAGTATGAAGAGGAGCTAAAGTCTGCTGGTGGCAGTGAAGTGACTCATAAGTCAATTGCCAGTTTGTCACGCGAGTTCACTGATTTCAAATCCCTAATTTGGAAAACAGTTAGCACTCTGAAGACCCAGATGGAGTTGTTGATAGTTGGTCTTGACCGTCACGAGATGGCTTCACGTAAGCAGGTGCTGCTTCTCCATGGCCTGCCAGAGGACAAGGACGAGGACCATGTGGAACGAGCTGTCAGCACAATTACTGATAAGTTAAAGATTGCTGATGTCTCGCCGGCTGACATTGTGACCTGTCATCGTCTTGGAAGCACCACTGGCAAGCCACGTCCTCTACTAATAAGATTCCAAGGACACAAGTTACGGAATGAAGTATGGCGTAATAAAACCTCTCTGAAGGGTTCTGGTCTGATACTCTCCGAGTTCTTGACCAAGCCTAGGCATGACACATTCATGAACGCCCGCAAACAGTTCGGCGTCAGGCAGTGCTGGACTTCGGATGGGAAGATAGTCATCTTACTTCCAAATAAGACGCGCCGTAAAATTGAGTCGGCAACCGAACTGCAGGAACTTGTGGCGCAGTACCCTTCGGCTGTGTTGGAGCCTTCTGCAGATGTAGTTGGTGAGGGCTCAAAGGGAACCAATAAGCCTCTTGATAAGCGGTCACGTAAGCCTGCTAAGTAGTAAGTTGGACGGATACCCACTTGTATTGTTATATTTTAGTTTTGCGTATTTGTTACTGTCGGTATTTCTATTTAATTTTGTTACTTATCGCACTGTCGGTATATTTTTTAAAATACTCTTACAAGTTTCATTCCTAATGTTTACTACATGACAGTTATGATGACATTTGACATCTGGATACACTGTCAATGACAAGTGCGTTCAGAAACCGCCTACCTCTTTTAAATAGATACCGAGTCATTTATTTTTATTTGTGTGTTTGAATTCTTGCTTTTTAAGCTGGCGAGTGCATCGAGAGTAATTTAGTGAAAAACTTTATTATAACTTATTTATTTATTATTATAATTTTATTTTTTAGTAAGAAATATGTTTAATAATTCTGATGATAGTTTTGCTTCTTGTTCTTCCCCCTGTGAGTCCGACGAGAGCTACGCAAGTGCATTTAGTGATGATTGTTCACATCTGCGCGACCAACTTTCTACCACTTTTTCTTCGTACACTAAATTTTTTAACGTAGTGCACATCAATGCTCAGAGCGTTCCCGCTCATCACTCTGACTTAATTTCCTCTTTTGACTCTAATGTCATACACGCTATTCTTGTATCTGAATCTTTTTTAAAACCAGCACTTCCTTCTACTCACTATTCTCTGCCCGGCTACAAGCTTGTACGTAATGACAGGACAGGCAAGGGAGGCGGGG
The DNA here is from genome assembly GCA_932294365.1 of Diachrysia chrysitis. NCBI lineage: Eukaryota > Metazoa > Arthropoda > Insecta > Lepidoptera > Noctuidae > Diachrysia > Diachrysia chrysitis. The sequence goes on along the minus strand of OW028651.1, from coordinate 7,066,236 downwards.
GCGTCGCCATTTACCTTAGAGGCGATATTTTTCACGAAGTGATTGATAGGTCTCCGAGTGACTATTCCAAATCTGCAGAGCTCTTGTTTCTTGAAATTAAGTTTAATAGTAAGAGACTACTTTTGGGGGTATTTTACAGCCCATCATGTACCATCGACTACTTCTCGTCTTTTGAACATAAACTGGAAACTCTGTCACCAATATATGACGACACTATAATTCTCGGAGACTTCAACACGTGCCTGCTAAAGGGCGATGTGCGTAGCCGTAAACTCCGCACTCTTGTCTCTTCTGTCAATATGGAAATTCTTCAGCTCAATGCTACCCATCATGCTCCTCACTGTACTTCTTCTCTTCTTGACTTAATAGTTGTCTCTGACTCTCGCAAAGTAGCCACTTTTGGGCAATTGCCAGCTTCTTTCTCATATCATGACCTGATATATCTATCGTATAAAATTCGTACTCCTAAACGTAAACCTAAATTTCTTTTCCTTCGCAGTTTCAAGAACATAAATCTGGAACGTTTGGGATTGGATGCGGGCAATATTGACTGGTCGCCTGTTTACAACAGTGATCACGTTGATGGTAAAGTGTCTCATTTTAACAATGCTATATTGGGCTTATATGATAAGCATGCCCCACTCAAAAAGGTAAGAGTGAGGCATCTTCCTGCTCCATGGCTATCTGATGGCATTAAACGTGTCATGGCGAAAAGAGACAGGGCTAAAAGATGTTTTAGACAAGATCCTACAGATAATAACTGGGCCCAGTATAAAAGGTTGCGTAATCGCTGCAGTCGCATGTGTAGAGATGCAAAAAGGCATCACATACATCACTCAATTCAAAAGATTCACACTTCACAGGTATGGCAATTTTTGAAATCCCTTGGTATCGGCAAAGCCACTAGCGAAGAGTCCATTAATATGGACCTTAACGCTTTAAACGACCACTTCTCCAAAGCACCCGTTACCTTGGATAGCGCAACTAAGTCTGCTACTCTTGACCATCTTTCTAATCTTCCTTTGCCAGTGTGTACCTCATTCATATTTCAAGTCGTTGCGGAGAGAGACATTAAGAAATCAATCCTATCCATTTCCACAAAAGCGTTAGGTGATGACGGCCTGCAACTCCAAATGTTCCTTCCCATCCTAGATTTCCTGGTACCTGTTCTTACCCATATAGTTAATTTCTCCCTTGCAACAAGTTGCTTTCCTTCCGCTTGGAAAAGAGCCAATATCCTGCCGCTCCCTAAAGTCCCTAATCCAACATCCGTATCCCAGTTTCGTCCAATCTCTATACTCCCAGTCCTATCTAAGGTCCTTGAAAGTATTGTTCATAATCAACTGTCTCACTATCTTTCCTCTCACAGCCTGTTAAGTCCGTACCAGTCTGGTTTTCGTCCTGGCCACAGCACTGTTACTGCCCTAGTTAAAATTACTGACGACATACGACTGGCCATGGAGAAAAAGTTGCTGACAGTTTTGGTACTTTTGGATTTCAGCAGTGCTTTTAATTCAGTTGATTTTGACATACTCTTGGGGACCCTATCCTCTCTTAATGTCTCTTCCCCTGCTGCGGCTTGGTTTAACTCGTATCTTCGGGGTCGCTCGCAGTCGGTTCGTGCCGATGAGGTCTCCTCTGAGTGGAGCGATCTTGTTGCGGGTGTTCCCCAGGGTGGTGTCCTTTCTCCCCTTCTTTTCTCTATCTTCATTAATTCTATCACTCAAGTTCTTTCTTCTCAATATCATCTCTACGCAGACGACTTGCAGTTATATCGCCACTTTGACATGGAATCACTTCCAAACGCAATTGCTGCCATCAACAATGATCTTGGTAATGTCTATCGGTGGGCTAAATCTTTTGGTCTGCTTGTAAATCCTTCCAAGTCTCAAGCTCTCATTGTTGGTGGCAGGTATTTCTATAATCTGTTGGATCACCAGACTCTACCACCAGTAGTGTACAACTCGGTCTCTATACCCTACTCAGAACATGCCAAAAACCTAGGTGTATACATGGACTGCTATCTGTCATGGAATGTACACGTTGCGGAGGTAAGCAGGAGGATTTATTGGTCGTTCCAGTCTCTAAAGCGTCTCCAGAAGTTCCTGCCATTTCAGACCAAAATCACTCTTGCTCAATCTCTTCTTCTACCTCTTCTAGATTACGCAGATGTCTGTTATCTGGATGCAACGGAGGAACTTCTAAACAAGCTCGAACGTCTGCAGAATTTGTGCATCCGCTTCATTTTTGGTTTGCGGAAGTATGACCACGTGTCGTATTTCCGAGCTAAATTGGGTTGGCTGCCTATTCGGCAACGTCGAGACTCTCACATTCTCTCTCTTCTTTACTCCGTCTTGCATAACCCCAAATATCCGGTCTACCTGCGGGAACGGTTTGAATATTTAGTCCCCAGAGGAAAGTCTTGTCGTACTACTTCCTCTCTTCTCCTTCGCACTCCTCTTCACTCCTCTAGTCGCTACGATGAATCTTTTACCATTCGTGCTGTGCGCCTCTGGAACTCGCTTCCTCATTCCATACGGGATAGCCCTTCTCTGGACGTTTTCAGGGAGAGGATCAGGAAACATTTCCTTTCAACATGAGTATATGTAGTGTATGTATGTTTATATGTTATATATATGATATTATTATATGTATTTTATGTACTATTTTTATGTATGTTTATTTTATAAATACATACTAAGTTGTACACTTCTTTCTTCCTCAACTTTTATCAAATCTCTCCATCACTCAAAGGTTTGCTGGTAGAAAACTCAATTATGGGTTAAGCTCGCCTCTGTACATCAAATTATAAATTATTGTATTTTCTGTAAATTGTCTATGTGTGTACAATAAAGAATAAGAATAGATTCTAATATTGTGCATATTGTCAGTGAGTTGTTGGTGCCGCTACATGTCTCCGGAGTGTGGTGTCTAATTTTAGCCTAAGCTAGTCGTAGATATTCAGAGACTAAAAAATTGTTGTAAATTGTGTTACTTTACGATGATGATTTGGCGCAACAGGTCAAAAAACCTCATTAAATAATTAATAAAAAAAAAACATAATTTGCTATTTCTGCGTTATGTATTCGTTTTTTATGCATTTTTTTCTAAAATACTTAATTTGAAAGCAACCATGTTATGGACACGTTATGAGGAGGGATGAAAGCCACATAGGTAACTAAACAAGTTAAGAATATGCCTGTGAATGGGTGTATATTCAGAGGAAGACTAGAAAAGAGATAACGATATCACCCCGGTGATGTCACCCAGGTAAGAAGGGTAGACAAAATTATTCATATCTAATGTACTTTGGAACTATATCACCCAGTTTTACAAAGTGGAATATACGATACTCCGTACCTATCACCAAGCAACTGTATTGTAAAAGATCCCACAGAGAGTGACTGGAAACTAGGTAGAAGACAAAACATTATCGCAAAAAGATATTAATAAGAGCGGATATTTTAAAAGCGCTGAAATACGTGTTTATTTATTTGTAACCAGACGCATGAAATATTAAATTTTAGGCTTCTATCTTTGGAAATGACGGACTTCCCGTATAAACTTCCAACCCTTATTTTACTATTTAAGAGGTTGTAGCGAGGCCTTGGAGTAGGACCGCGAACGTTGATGTCGCCCCTCGTGCATCGTCGTGCGTGCGGTCGGGTCGTCGCTCGGTCGGCGCTGCTTGTTTTTCAACCAATAGTATCTGGCGAAGCGCCGCGCGTGCTCCGCCACAGCCAGAATCCCGTAAAAAATCCCGGTCGCCTATCCGTACCCGCGAAGTTTAAGTCTAGTTTAAGTCTTTGTTGGATACCTACGTGTTATTGCCTATTCACTTATTAAATAAATAGTCCATCAGTTTGTGCATATTTTGTTTCAATCAGTCCATATAAGGTTGGATTAAAAAAAACGCTGATGTACGTGTCCATTAATAAAGAATAACAATAAGCTTTTAACAACAAAAGCTTTTTTTTTAAATACATGAATTGTAAATAAAACAAAGGGGTATTTTACTTTTTTAAAACATTTATTTAAATGGGAAACATTATATTTTAATTGATAGTAGGTGTTTTTAGGCTCCTACTATCAATATAATTATAATGTAAGGCCTTGGACGAACGGCTCACATCCGTTGTTTTGTTGCCAGGTCAATCCGATTGGGGCGACGATGCTTAAATACAGTCTGTAACAAAATTTAACACGTAATTAAAAGGATAATATTATTATTGTAATCAGGGAGTATAACCTTGATAAAATTTATTTATTTACTAAACGGTTATAGGTACTTAATAACGCTCATGGAAGAAAAATACAATAATAGTATTAGATCAAATAGGCGTATAAATGAAACAGATTGCATGTTATTCGTTCTTCTCACAATATTTTAGTAGAAACATACCTACAAGATATTATATACTACAAGTCATTTATATTATATACTAGCTGTATTCCTAAGTTTCACCCACGTAATTAGTTCCCGTTTACGTGAGATATGTTTTAAAAGCTGTTATTTTGTTATTCCGGACGAAAAAAAATCAACAAATCAAAGGTTTTGAATATCGGTTACCCCCATTCTTGAGTTATAAAAGGCGTTACTAACTCGACTTCCAACGCCTATTTAACCTGTTTAGAAGGTAGACTACAAAACCACCGAAATACGTATCTATTTAGTTATAACCAGAACCTTGTATATAAAACTTCATGCAAACTTTGAAGATGACGGATTTCCTCTATAAACTTCCAACACGTATTTACCCATTTGAAGGGAAGATTAAAACAAAATAAATGCGCGTCTTTTTATATTTAACCAGAAGCACGTGTATTAAATTCCATGCTTCGAGCTTTGAAAAATATGACGAAATTCTTAGATAAACTTTCAACCCCCTTTTAGTTATTTTAGTTTAATTATTTAAGTCGGAAAATAGCAACTACATCTGTTTGTTTTATATACTTACCAGGAAAATATTGAGAACCGAAATAAGCCGAGGAAAATTAACAATAAAACAGATATATGCATACCTTGCGCCCAGCTTGCACACTTGTCATCATGGTCAAAGCCAAGAATACAAAGAAGGATAATTTCAAAAAATGCATTTTTTTAGCTCTTGTTCCTTGAGTTACAAAACACAATTGTACTGAGTAAGTTCCAGATAGGACGATTTTATACGAAATAAAAGAATTAGTTAATGACTTAATGTATTACACTAATGTTTAGAGACATCATTAATCAGTTCTGGTCACGTACCTACGAATAGTTTTTTCATTTGATGGTGTAAATCCATCCCTTCTTTGTCATATTTCCTACAATAAATTGATCGGTTTATACCCCATTTTGTTGCTTTCGATGATTTGGTCATTAATGTAGAGGGTGGTTCGTGGCGATGTATATAATAGTGGAGCAGAGTATTGCGATTTATAAATTTGTTAATTAAGCGTTTTTGAGCAAAAAAGCTTAATAGTTTGGCTACAAGTTAGTATATGCTCTTATGGCATAATACATTCAATATTTTGTCGTGGTTTGTATCCTGAGCAGGGCATGGATTTTATCATTGTGCATGTTGTCAGTGAGTTGTTGGTGGCATTACATGTCGCCGGGGTGTGGTGGCTAATTTTAACTTAAGCTGAAGTCATAGATATTTACTGTTTTTCTTTTTTGGAAATTTTGTTACCTTATGATGATGATTTGGCCCAACAGTTCAAAAAACCTCAATAAATACTTAATTAATAAAAAAAAAAACATAATTTGCTATTTCTGCGTTATGTATTGGTTTTGTATGCAATATTGTTTCTTAGGTACTTAATGTGAAAGCAAGCATGTTAACTAAACAAGTTAAGAATATGTGTATGAATCTGAGAATGGGTATATATGCAGAGGAAGACTAGAAAAGAGATAAATATTTCACCCCGGGGATGTCACCCAGGTAAGAAGGGTAGACAAAATTATTCGTATTTAATGTACCTTGGAACTATATCACTCAGTTATACAAATTGGAATATACGATATTCCGTACCTATCATCAAGCAAAGGTTGTAAAGGTTGTAAAGCAGAGAGACTGGAAACTAGGCTAAATAATTTTGCGTGAGAATATCCATAGCTCGGCTCTTTTATATCCCATCGGCTCAGCTTGCACGCTTATCATCATGGTCAAAGCCAGAAACACAGAGAAAAATATTTTTATTGGTGCATTTTAAATGCGTGCAACAACATGTAACAAACATATAAATACGCAACATGTAAACATGTTGCGTATTCATATGTTACATAAGGCGTACGTACGCAACCCAAATGATACACAACTGCAATTGTGAATACTTCGGGGTGCGTGAGACAGAAATAATGTGCCTCGTTAATCCTGGTTAGACCTGTTATACTGAAGAGACGAAAGTCATTAACTTAACATATTAAGACGTAGTTATTTTTCCAACTGGCAATATTTAACGACAAGCTATATTTTAATTTATCTTGTTAGTTTATTGGTTAAGAGTCAAAACTCACTTGCTTAATTTTGACCGACTTTTCAGTGTCTGAAAGTATCAATTGAGCTGAATTTATATAAAATTTTACATTGTACAAATTATTGTTTTAGGTTTTTGCTACTGAATGAAACATTGTGATTTTGGAAAATACATTTTTTATATCAAAATAAAACTATTTTAAACAAAAATCGCGTATTATATATTTACATTTTACGTTGTCGACAATTCGATGCTTTTGCAGGTCTGATGGTCACGGGTAGACTGAGGTGAAAATAGTTGATGCCGTTAAGATTAGGATGAGTTTTCACCGTTATTCAAATTTTAAAGTGTCACTTTTTTTATTTTACAAGATTTAATAAAACAGGTACATTACAATTTAAATTATCACTAAATCAAGGCGTCAGGACCTAGTTTGAATGTCATCTCTTCAGATACCACTTCCTGTTTCATGATGCTGCGATACTGCCGACGATTAGGTCTAGATATTTTCTGTAAAAAATATAATAGATGCATTTTTATCGCTGATGCTATAGTATAATAAATTGTACTTAAGAAGTTTAGGAGAAAGAATTTTAAAGAAAGGTAAATGGTTTACTGAAATCATCTTAGCAAAATTAATTCTATGTTCTCTAAATATACATACCCGGACACTTCTAAACCGAGCTTGCACGCTCGTTAGCATAGTCAAAGCCAGGAATACAAAAATGAATAGTTTATAACAATGCATTTTTAATGCAAATGATGTTTGTAGTACCTAGTTAATGCTTTGAGTTGCAACACAATATGTACTTAGTGACTTCTGGTCAGGTCTTTACTATTTATACTAGACTGACTTACAAGGTAATGACTTAATGTGTCACACTAATGTTTTTGACATATTTGCTAGTTCTGCGTTGACAATCGGGATTCCAGAGATAGAGGACACTTATACTCCATTTACTATAGCATTAGACAGAAGTTAAAAAAGGCTCTTTTAGGTGCACACTTTGTAATAAAAATACAATAAACAGTATTATAGTCAAGATTGATGTGGAGTTAAATATAATCAATTTAAATATCAGCTCTTACACTTAATTGTACTTATTTAACCTATCTACCTTCTGAAATTACAAGTCCTTCATTTAATATTATTTCGTTTTAACATAAAATAATATCGTGTCAATGTTTAAAATCTAAAAGAAGCAGGGGCGGACAGTATCGGAAACGTTTTTCATATCAGTATAACTATTTAACTAAAATGTTTTCATAGTTGGCATTTGGCTTGGGAAAGTGTATTTTTGTTGTAACTCCGTCATTCTAAATTATTATAGTTAAAATTATGACTTTTGTTACCACCAATGTTATTTAATTATTATCATTTGAGGTGACTGATGGTAGCAGTGACTAAATTGTTAAGTGGTGTTTAGTGTCGTATTTATTTGGTTTGTTGATAATATAATATGGAGATATTGTGATAAAGTTGTTTTTAATAAACTAATTGTTACAATTTTTTTATTTCATGTACCTAACCAAGCATCGTGACGAGTCGATAATTAGAATATGCTTTATTGTAAGCCATACATTGTTACGTGCAAAAAAATCACATACATTATTTATTAAAATTGAGCGAACTTGACTTGAAAATAAAAGGTTTCGTACTGCTGCTTCTGCGAGCCTCTTTTGTCTAATGTTATAATAAATGGAGTATAGAGGTATCCGAATTACCCCGATGTATGAACCGCGGTTTTTTGTTGTTTTCGAGTTATATAAGATATTTTCTTGATTGTTAACCGAATTCCAACTCTTATAATACTTCTGCTATCACTGGCGTGGTGAGACAAAATACATGAAGCAGTTTTTTTTCTAAAGTAGTTAAATAGTATATTTGACTAGAGCATTTGCTACGATAAGATGTTACCATAGATGTTGAAAAAAATAATGAAGAGAAAACTATAATAAATTTGAAAATAAATGTTCTGAAATTTTTGAGGGGTTACTTACAGCATTTCAGCACGTAAGATTTTTATGTTTTTATATTTCTAAAAAATTCTGCATTTCATTGGCTACCCTCAGGCTTAAAACTAAAATTCAACTTCAAAACACAGAAATTATCGTATACATTGGTAATAATAATATGTACTTAGTAGCTTCTGGTCAGGTCCGTCGTCTGGTCATATATTAATGTTTTGAGACGTAAGTTGCTAGTTCTGCATTGACAATACATAATGGCTTCTCTACTGCAATGCAATTTTGATTGTTCTTTAAAAATGTTGTAAGACTGGTTGTCATAATTGTAATGACTCAACGACTGTCTTAGGTCACGTATGCCAATAAAATTTAATTTAGCAAAAAAAATAAAAGCTTGACGTGCTTTCCAAAAAACGGAGAGTCTCTGTATGTCAATAGATGGTCACCCATCAATGGATCAACCATATTAAGTATAGTTTGGTCCATGGATCATCAGACATAATGAGTAAAACACTTTATCTATACTTATAATAAATCTGTAGAGAGGTCAATTCTGTAGGGTTAAGGAGGCAACAGTGACTCATGTGTTTTTCGAAAAGCTAAATCTATACTAATATTATAAAGCTGAAGAGTTTGTTTGTTTGTTTATTTGTTTGTTTGAACGCGCTAATCTCAGGAACTACTGGTTCGAATTGAAAAATTCTTTTTGTATTGGATAGTCCGTTTATTGTGGAAGGCTATAGGCTATATAACATCACGCTACGACCAATAGGAGCGGAGCATAAATGAAAAATGTCGCAAAAATGAAAAAACCGTTGAAACTAAAACAGCTAGTTAAATAAATAAATGTGGACAACATCACATACATTGCTCTGAACCCAAAGTAAGTAGCTAAAGCACTTGTGTTATGGAATTCAGAGACAACGAAGGTACCACAAACACCCAGACCCGAGACAATGTAGAAAAGTGGTTTTCTACATTCACCCGGCCGGGGATCGAACCCGGGACCTTAGAGCTGGCGACACCTTGAAAACCGGTGTGTACGCCACTCGACCACGGAGGTCGTCAAAAAGTTAAATATAAATCCTTACTGGATTGATATGAAACTTATACATATTATTCATTAACTATTATAGTTTAACACTGCATCAACACAATTCCATAAAATAGGTTTAAAATAAAATAAATAATAGAAAACAAAAAAAAAGATTTTTGAGCCACTGTGCACACCCAGGTGTCTACAGTGACTCATCAAAAGGAGTAATAAAAATAGTCAAAATAATTCAAGTTTTATATATTTATTTTTGAGCCACTGTGCACACCCAGGTGTCTACAGTGACTCATCAAAAGGAGTAATAAAAATAGTCAAAATAATTCAAGTTTTATATATTTATTAAAGAAAAAAACAAGTTATTCTAACAGTCTACAAACTCTTTCTCTTACAAACAATGTGACTTTTCTTATAAAATTAAATTAGTATTAATATGTCAAAAAATGTAAATAGTTTTTTAGTGTAATCTCTTGTTCGGCTGTGAAAATCGTATTGACTGAATAATTGGGCTCTAGTTGGGATGATGTCAAATCTTCCAGCGAAGGAGCATCTTTAAATTTATGATGGTATCGTTTTAAAGTGGCAAAGGAGACTCCAACATTTTTCGAAGCCTTACGTATAGATTCTCCGTTTCGAATTAATAGCAATCCCTCTCTTATCCTCCCGGCAGGGACATTGCCTATTTTTCTCTCCTTTTGGGGTCGCGGCATTCTAAAATCAAAAAAAAATGCCCTTAAATGTAGCAATTATAAGTATTTAAATTACTGGTGGTACTTTTTAAAATTGAGTCACTGTGCACTACTACGCCATTTTGAAAACTTTGTTTTGTAACAATAAAACTAAAATCCAATTCTCATAATAAAACTGTATGAATGAAGATTATACAATATTTATCAACCAGCAAATATAATAGTCATAACCAATTGCCATTATTTTACGTAAAAAAAACAGAGAAACTTACCTTAAAATCTAATTTCATCCAAGCGAAATTTGTTTTCTCTCTGTGACACAACACAACGACACTGTACCGGCCGGCCGACTAGTTCAAACACGTTTGGGGGTTACGTGCTATAGTGTGCAAAATAGACAAACCTACTTTATGCTTTGTCTAACCTGGAAACATTAATGAGTCACTGTTGTCGACTGAGTCACTGTTACCTCCTTGACCATACATCAAATATATTTTCAAAATAACTATTAGGGGGTGATTAGTGATCGATACTGATGCCAAAAATGCAATCAGTAAAATTGTTGGCTGTCTGTCTGTATGTTCCTTATAGAAACAAAAACTACTTGACGGATTTTAACGAAACTTGGTACAATTATTCTTCATACTCCTGGGCAGGTTATAGTATACTTTTCATCACGCTACAATCAATAGGAGCAGAGCAGTGAAGGGAAATGTTGGGAAAACGGGAAAATTTACTCCATTTTTTAAGCTTCCGTCGCGTATGCAGCCTTAATGGTTAAAGCTTCGTAGAATTCAAATATGACGGAAATGTTCTACATAAAATTATCTAAAAAATATCCCACACCAGCATATGCCTATCTTTTATGGTTGACTCACAATAAAACGTGTAACTCCCGATAGCTTAGCAGTTCGGAGCTTTTTGATTATATCTGTTTACTCTTACGTTTATAATACTCTCACTCATCCCTAATTAAAAATTAGTTAACGCTATTACATATTCAATAAAAAAAGAATCATAGAAATCGGTATAGAAACACCAAACTTATACATGAAATACGATAATAAGCCATCGCGCCGTCGCGCGTGAATACTAAATCATGCTATAAGGATTATTTTTGTGTAACGTTACATATTCTATTTCCCTACTAAAATACGAAAGTTAATCTGTCTGTTACATCAAAACCACTGAACAGTGAGGAAGGACATATGCTACTTTTTTACGAAAAACGACGGAAACGCGGACGAAGTCGCGGGCAAAAGCTAGTTTACAAATATAATTTAGAAAAGTAAAGAAAACAAAAGAGTAGTTTAGTTTATTTAAGTACCATTTATTGAAATGGAAAACATTACTTTATTAATGTTAGGCTTCTACTATATCAATATTGTATAATGTTAGGCCATCGATTGATGTTTCTGGGTATCTAGATATTTTCTGTAACAAAATAATACACGTAATTAAAAGGATTGTATTATTATAGTGCATTACCTTGGTAAAATTTATTTATTTACTGATATACAAATTACGCTCATGGAAGAAAATAACAATAACTACATTAGATCAAATAAAAGTAGGTATAAAATGAAACAAATTGCTATCATAAGTTCATTTCACAATATTTTAGTAAAAACATACCTACTAGATACTACACCTATATTACATATAGTAATAAATGAAAAAAAAAACTACTTTAAAGTAAGTGATAATCATTTCAAATTGGAAGAAAATCGAAAATAAAAACTTGAAACTTGTCATACGTGCCTCTAAAAAATTGAGTTTTGCCCTCGATTTCACCGTGATTTCACCGGGGTTACATCAAAACCATGATGAGCATGGGACCACCCGCGAAGTTTATCATTCATATCATTAAGTTTATCATATCATTAGATAAGACTAGTCTACTTCGTGTCAGTAATTGTAACATTTTTATAAGCCTGCAAAATCATCCGCAACGTGAACTTATCATTAAGGCATTCGGGTAAAAAAAAAAAAGAGATAGATTATTAACCATTTATTAAACTTGGAATATAAAATGGAAATAGTTCTCCAGTGATCATTCCTTCTATCATTAACATTCATATTAATGTTAGGCTCCTACTATCAATATATAATGTTAGGCCATGGACGAACGGATCACATCAACATTTTTGATCTCGGGTCAAACCGGCCAGCGGGGTATCTGGATATTATTTTCTGTAACAAAATGTAACACATAATTAAAAGGATTATATTATTGTAGTGCATAACATTGGTAAAATTTATTTATTTACTGAAATACATGAAAAAAATATCAATAAAAACATTAGATCAAATAAAAGTATAAAATAAAACAAATTGATGTCATACGATAATTTCACAATTTTTTAGTAAAAACGTACCTACTAGATACTACACCTATATTATATGTATAATGTATATTAAATGAAATAAAAACCTATTATAATAAATGAAAAAAATCTACATTAAAGTAAGTGATAATCATTTCATATTGGAAGAGAATCGATAAAAACTTGAAACTCGTCATACATGCCTATAAAAATTGAGTTTTGCCCTCGATTTCACCGGGGTTACATCATAACCATGATGACCATGGGACCACCCGGGAAGTATAAATACCAAATCGTTCCAGGCGTCTTTGAGTAATTGGGGAACGTACATAAAAAATTATAAAAAACAACAAAAAGTTCCGACGAATTGAGAACCTTTTTTTTTTAAATCGTATAAAATAGCAACCACATCTGTTTGTTTTATACTTCAAGAAAATATTGAGTAACGAAATACGCCGAAAAATTATTAACAATAAAAATAAATATGCATACCCCGGTTCTTGTATACCGCCCCGCTTGCACACTTATCATCATGGTCAAAGCCAAAAATACAAATAAGGATAATTTAAAAAAATGCATATTTTTTAGTTGCTTGAGTTACGAAACACAACTGTGCCTAGTAACTTCTGGATGAGACTTTTATACGAAATGAACGAATTAGTTAATGACAATGTATTACACTAATGTTTAAAGACATTATTTGCTAGTTCTGCGGTATATATTTTAATGGGTTTAGTAAGGCAATGTTAATTGAGCACATTAGCTATAAAGTATCACCCATAAATAAAAAGATGGGACGTTTTTTTTTTTGGAAGATGTGTGCGCAGTTATCCCGAGCGCAGGCTTTGACTGCTTCACCGAGCTTTACTAAAGATGCGACGTAAAAATTTTTTGTGGTATGGACTAGTTCTGAGGATAGATAATAGCCACATAGGTAACTAAACAAGTTATGAGTATGACTGTTAATGGGTATACATGCAGAGGAAGACCGAAAAAGAGATGGATGGATTGTGTGAAAGATGATATTTGAAACAAAAGAGTTAATGCTGAGACGACAGTTTACTACTACTATATTAAGTATGTGGATATATTGGCTTCAATGAAACTTGTCAACATTATTCATATTTAAATTTTTTATTTAATATATTTTACTAGACACAAATAGATGTTCAAGGACATTAAAACAAATCTATAGAGTAAGACATTTATTGCAGAAATCGGGCGGTGTATCATTAAGTTGGTGAAAATCTTAACATAGCCATCAAGAAAGGCGACGTCATCGTTATAGCGACATTTTTTCTTATAAAAGTACCTTTACATTTGGCAATAAGTCATGGCGAAAATAAAGTATTTAAAAAAATAAGAAATAACATAAGAAAACATACCTACATAAAACCTACTTATGCTTGGTTCCTATTTTCAAAAACCGATTCGTTTTGCTAACGGACGGTAGAATCTTCTAAGCAAAACGATGAAAATTCTACCTTCAGTAATCAAAATGAATTGTTTCTTGAATATAGGAACTGACCATTAAACGAATATTGAACATACATAAAACCTACTTAAACGACTGAACATGGTATTTAATTACAGGTGTCATTGTCAATTCAACCTCACGTTAGCAAACTAACTCCAAATCAGGTTTTTCGTGCAAATGGGTCTAAGTGAGGGATATTGACTCTTGTATTGGTAATTTGCTCTTCACACAGTCAGCCAAACGCTTTTATTAACTAGTGATTATTCTATTTAGTTTCAATTCATTATTTGCTACCATTAGATAAGACTAGTCTACTTCATGTCAGTAATTGTAACATTTTTTAAGCCTGCAAAATCATCCGCAACGTGAACTTATCATTAAGGCATTCGGGTAAAAAAAGCACAAAGAGATAGATTATTAACCATTTATTAAAATGAAAAATAGTTCTCCAATGATCGTTCCTTCTATCATTAACATTCATTCTGCGTAACGGTGACCAACGGATCTCATTTGTCTTGATGCCCGGCCCATCCGGCTGGCGGAGCTAGGATATATAGCTCTTTTCTGTAACAAACTTTCACAATTAAAAGGATAATATTATTATTATCTCGTACCTCTCATTTTTCACGGGTTATCTTCAGTAGCGGGAATACCCGATCCTTCGAAAAGCTTACGTGGGGACACAGGTCCAACACGCAGCCCCAATAGGCAGCAGAAGGCAACGCCAGTGTGAGCAGCTAGGGGTGTCGATTTCACCATCGCGGGTCACAGTAGCGGACCCGGAGCGGGTTTCCTCGTTCTAACGCCAATTGACACTTTTACCCCCGAGCATATCTCATGGTTAGGTAACGGCTTTCCCCGAGGGGTATGATTATTATTATTATAGTAAATAGGGACCTTGGTAAATTGTATTTATTAACAAAACGAATAAATTAATTACGCTAATGGAAGAAAATAACCGTTATATTAGATCATCTAATAGTACAAAAATAAACAATATGGCTTGCCATGTTGTCATTTCAGTGGTCGAAACATATCTAAGTACAAGATATCCTATGCAAGTGCAAGCACATAACAGTTTTTGTACCCCAAGAAAGGATTGAGTACTGATATTATTATATATCTATTTATTTATTTATCACCAGAAAAAATAATACAATATATAATAATATAATAATATAATATCTTGGGACATCTCACACACGGTCATCTGATCCCAAACTAGGCAGGGCCTGTGCTATGGCAACCAGACAACTGACAAACATACTTATATATTTCTAAATACATACATATTATTATAGATAAATTACACCCAGACACAGAACAAATGATCGTGCTCATCACACAAAGATTCGTCCTGGGTGGGAATCGAACCCACGACCTCCGGTTTAGCAGTCAGGGTCACTAACCACTAGACCAACAGGCCCGTCAATACATTATATTATAGACAATAAATTTAGATAATTTAAAGAATATTGGTACAAAGGACTTATTGCACACGGCGATTTGTTCTAGGCCATGAAATATGCCGAGGAAAAATAACAATAAGTAAATATACGTACCCTCATATGTCTATTCCTCGTAGCTTGTACATTTATCAGCATAGTCAAAGCCAAGAACACAAAGAAGAATAGTTTAAAAAAATGCATTTTGATAACGCAAGTTGCTTGAGTTACGAAATACAATTGTACCTAGTCACTTCTGGATAGGTCTTTTATACGAAATAAACGAATTAGTTAATAACTTAACGTATTACGCTAATGTTTATAGACATAATTTGCTAGTTCTTAATTGATACGTAATATTCTTGTTAAATCAAAGGGTTTGGGCGTATTAGAGCGTAACTTTAATTCTAGATTAGTTATACATTTATAAAGAAAACTTTTTCACTTGCTCATAGTTCATAATCATTTCGTAGGTCAGAATACAAATTTTTAATTAAAATACAAAGGTAAAACAAGCAACATCTACTGTCGAGACGAATATCGACAACCTCAATCAACCCTGGCCATGACACACATCCCGGAATTAAATATTAAACAATTATAGATAAAAAAACGCATGTCAAAATTTTGTACAATAATCCTAAAAACTTGCCTGTTTAATAGTAATTTTGGAAAGGTAAAAAAACAGTGCACTTTTATTACAGAATTAGAAAAATTTGCTATTTTAAATCAAAATGGGCTTATATGTTGACGTTTCGACGAGACCCCAGCTTCTGCAGTATCGGCAAGTACTTCAACTTCTAACACACTCCAAGATGTTCGCCGCCTTAACGAGGCGGTGTAGATGGGAGTGCAGAACATTGGCGTGTTTGGCTTGGCAGCACGCACTAGCACGTTAGGTCAGTTTTTAGAATAATACTTATATTTAAACCTGTCAATTTTTTTTTTCAATCTAATAATTATAACTCATACAGATAAATTAAGTAGTGATATTTTTCGGCGGATTACTATAAAACCTATTACTTACCTTAAAAATATGATGTAATTGTTTTAGTGAGCGGGAAATGAATAATAATTAATTCTATGGTGCTGTTGCTGTGCTATTTTAAGTTTCTCCGAAGTTAATTTACCAAATGAACTAGATGACTGATTAAATGATAAATCGACACTATCGCAAAAAAAAACCTTGTTTCACCAATATATTCATTAACTCTATAAAAGAGCTGACCAGCAGTATCGAGGTACAATTCGTGTGTCGCTCGAAGTATAGGTACATAACTACAAACAATATTCAGTTCTACAAACTGTTTTCATATGAGAAAATAATGAAATTTACAAAACGGTTTTACCAAGTAATGGTTTTAAAAAAAATAATTATGCAACTTGTATGTTTAAATGTAATTTGTAATTAATCAATTAAAAAAAAATTAATTAATCCTATCTAACATTATAAATTCGAAATTAACTCTGTCTGTCTGTCTATCGCGCTTTCACGCCAAAACTACTGTACCGAATTGAATAAATTTGGTAGACAGATAGAGCCTGAGAAAGGACATTTTGCCACGATAACCGACATCCGCGAGGGCGGAGCCGCGGGAAATAGGTAGGGCTAAAATAATTTATAATTATAAAAAATCTTGCCTTAGCAGATCTTAACGTTCCTTAGCAGGGCAATCGGAATTTCTACGTCTTTTATTATACAACTTGTTATGTTATAGTTACAAGATACGCGCAAAATTTAACTCTTCCATGGCGGTTGTATAATAAGAAAAAAAATATATAAATAATTTTTTATTCAAATTATTGCTTAACAGTAAAGAATTCGCAAATCATGTCTTAATAGGTTCATTAATTTATTACATAGGTCATTATCTTTTTCGGTTATAAAAGGCCTGACAAATAGTTTTGGCGCACAATTATTCATTTGTCGCACATAAGAACTACTTCTTTCTCATTAAAGATGAATAATTTTAAAGTGTTCTTATTCGTATTTTTGGCTTTAACGATAATCATGAGCGTGCAAGCACAGCCTCTAATGATATATAAATCGATAGTACGTAATTTCACACACAAAAATATTTTTAAATAATGGTTTAAATTTTTTAGTTTATTTACGTATGTGAAGTAGTATAATCGATAGTGTTGTCTAATACACTATTTACAGTTGTTTGGATTGTTCACTCTCTGAAGTACTTTCTCCCACAAGTATTTACCAGTACCTTAAAAAAACGTACTTATTTGTAATACTTTATTTTTCAGAAAAAGCCCTACGTTATGCCCGAGAGTGTACGCCAAATGTTACGCAAACTAAGCTTATCTTCATTGATTTTCTTCTTTACGGAGTCTGGGTAGTGTTCCTGGAGACCAACACTAGACTGCAATGAATAAATGATGACAATCTTATTGAAATGTTCACATTTCTGAGAGAAGACATAGTAGGTAATAGGTTAAACAATTGTAATATTATTAGTGGCTAGACGCTATTTTAGATTTTATTATTAAATGACCAAACATATCAACTTAAATGTTATATTTTTTTAAACGTTTACCTTATTTTTGTTTGTTAAATGATAAACCAAACGTCTTAAAGATTTGTATGATTTTTTTTATTTTAAAATGTTGTTAGGTCTGTATAAGCCAGTCTCATTTAACATTATCATATACTAGCTGTCCCCCGCGACTTTGTTCGCGTGTTTTAGTTTCAACGGATTTTCATATTTGCAACATTTTTCATTTATGTACCGCTCCTATTGGTCGTAGCGTGATGTTATATAGCCTATAGCCTTCCTCAATAAACGGACTATCCAATTCAAAAAGATTTTTTCAATTCGAACCAGTAGTTCCTGAGATTAGCGCGTTCAAACAAACAAACAATCTCTTCAGCTTTATAATATTAGTAATAGTATAGATAGTATAGATTAGTATAGATATCTAATAATAGCAATTGATAGACACATTAATTAACATAAATCGGTAATAAAAGACTACAACCATGAGCGGCATTCGGACTTGCCCAAATAGTTTCGGGTCCGTTCGGGGCTCTTATTCAAGAGATCACGAAGGGAACAACTCTAGGCTTGACAACGATTAAGTTAGATTACAAAAATATGACAGTACATATTTATTGGAATCCAGTTCATAATTTAATGACTTAATATTATATATAATACTAGCTGTCCCCCGGGACTTTGTTCGCGTGTTTTAGTTTCAACGGTTTTTCATTTTTGCAACATTTTTTATTTATGCTCCGCTCCTATTGGTCGTAGCGTGATGTTATATAGCCTATAGCCTTCCTCAATAAACGGACTATCCAATACAAAAAGAATTTTTCAATTCGAACCAGTAGTTCCTGAGATTAGCGCGTTCAAACAAACAAACAAACAAACATACAAACAAACAAACAAACTCTTCAGCTTTATAATATTAGTATAGACTAGCTGTCCCCCGCGACTTTGTTCGCGTGTTTTAGTTTCAACGGTTTTTCATTTTTGCAACATTTTCCATTTATGCTCCGCTCCTATTGGTCGTAGCGTGATGTTATATAGCCTATAGCCTTCCTCAATATACGGACTATCCAATACAATAAGAATTTTTCAATTCGAACCAGTAGTTCCTGAGATTAGCGCGTTCAAACAAACAAACAAACAAACAAACAAACAAACAAACTCTTCAGCTTTATAATATTAGTATAGATTATAGTAAGTATAGATATAATATGACGACCACCGTAGTCAAGTGGCGTACACACCGGTTTTCAAGGTGTCGCCAGCTCTGAGGTCCCGGGTTCGATCCCCAGCACATACATTGTCTCGGGTCTGGGTGTTTGTGGTACCTTCGTTGTCTCTGAATTCCATAACACAAGTGCTTTAGCTACTTACTTTGGGATCAGAGCAATGTATTTGATGTTGTCCACGTTTATTTATTTATTTATTATAGTCTAATATACCTATAAAGTCATTAATTAACGCTACCCAGACTCCGTAAAGAAGAAAATCAATAAAGATAAGCTTATTTGCGTAACATGTCGCGGACACTGTCGGGCATAACGTAGGGCTTTTTAGGTTTTTACGTTTTTTAGGTACCTAATAAATACTTGTGGGACAAAGTACTTTATAGAGTGATCAATCCAAACAATTTATTAGAAAACTGTAAATGACGTATTAGACTACAATATCGATTATACTGCTTTACATACATAAATAAACTACAAAAACCATTATTTAAAAATATTTTTGTGAGTGAAATTACTATCGATTTGTATATCATTAGAGGCTGTGCTTGCACGCTCATGATTATCGTCAAAGCCAAGACCACGAATAAGAACACTTTAAAAATATTCATATTTAATGAGAAATTAGTAGAAATAAGTAGTTCTTATGTGCGACAAATGAATAATTGTGCGCCAAAACTACTTGTTAGGCCTTTTATAACCGAAAAAGATAATGACTTCATGTATTAAATCCTATTAAGACATGATTTGCAAATTCTTTACTGTTAAGGAATAAGTTTGTGTAAAATATTAGGTACATTGTAGAATAATATATTTTGTTATTACTCAACCTCCAAGGACGAGTTATATTTTTGCGCGCATCTTGTAACTATAACAAGTTGTATAATAAAAGACGTAGAAATCTCGACTGCCCTGCTAAGGAATGTTAACATCTGCTAAGGCAGGGCTTTTTAAAATTAATATTTTTTCTACTTAACCTATCGAGGAAGATATCAAAATAAAGGGTTTTATGAATAGTAAAAAATATATGCAACTTGCATGCTATGAGAAATGCTAAAATAAATATTTATTACTTAACTAGCTTTTGCCCGCGACTACGTCCCCGTAGATGTCGAAAATGGTTTAAAGAGTATTGCATTGCACCAATGTTTTATGTGAGTTTACCGTTTTTTAATAAAATCGAATTGAGTTTTCAAACATGTGTCAAAATAAAATGTAATTTAAATCAAAAGCATCAAGGAATATTAATAAGTATCAACTTCGATGCAAATCACAGCCGAAATAACATTCTACCCCATTTTAACTCCGTTAGGCGATGAGGCAATTCTGTTAAAGAATGTTTATGCAAAATTTGAAGTAGATTGGACCGAGGAATCACGTTGTACGTCCTATACAAACTTTGCCCCCGTTTTTCACCCCCTTAGGGGTAGAGTCTCGGAAAATCCTTTCTAATCGGATGCCTACGTCAAACAAAGAAGTCGCCCTCCAAGTTTCAGGTCTCTACGATCAGCGGATAAAGCTGTGTTTTGATCTGTCAGTCATTCAAAACAAAGCATTTTATACTTATATATAGATTACAAGTTGCATTAGTAAAAAGCCCGTCTTGCTAAGAAACATTTAAGGTCTGCTAAGGCAGGGCTTGGGTAATTGTGGTGGAAACCATTGTTAAATTCGAATCATGTAAAACTTGTCTTATTTTTTCAAATTCTATATTTTTTTATGCATATTAATATACAGATATTTCAATCTTGGGTAACAAGGGGTTGCTTCGTAGTCGCTCAGTTTGCAATATGCTCGTTGTACATATCATGGAGTTTTCCCGCGACCTTAAGACCATTTTTCTGAAAACAAAAATGTTAGTTTAATAACAAATAGTACAATGTGTGAACGATTTAATTGACGTTTGTAATAAAATATACATTAATTTTGCTGCAGGTAAATAGTAATTAATACATAGTTCTTAGTTTTATATTACCAGAATAAAACATTTGTGTAAATGGGTAGGACGATAACTAAATATGTACATTATAAATCATACTTACAATTACTTTTTTCCAGTGATCTTAGGTTCTGGTTCAGGAGCAGCCTGCGTGCCCATCATCATGGTCAGAGCCAAGATAACGAAGAAGAACAGTTTGAAGAAATGCATGTTGTTTGTAGTTGTGTATACTCCGAGCGACACACGAATTGTACCTCGATACTGCTGGTCAGCTCTTTTATACTGACAATAGCCGAATAAGTTAACGAGTTCATAAATTAGACTAATGCATTAGTGAAGCAAGTTGATATTATTTTTACCATAATGTCGTGTTTAAAGAAATGTATTAAAATCACCTAATCTTAAGCGAATGCGCGCATCATTGAAAAAACTTTATCATTGTAATTAAGGTTGGATATTATGACGATTGAAACGTAATCATATTTTAATTGGATTTTAACTATTATTAATCTCATTTAAGTAATCTCGCAACCCGATAGAACTAGTTATTAATTTTGTTATTATTCATTTGCCATATAGGTTAGCCCTTTGTAAAAATACTATTTTAGGGTTCGGTACCTCAAAAGGAAAAAAAGGAACACTTAAAGGATCACTCAGTTGTCTGTCTGTCAAGATTTTTTATCTCAAGAACGGGTAGTGGTTTTGTGTTGGAAATAATATCAAATACTCAGGTCTAAAAACTCTTGAAGCAATAAATAATTTCAAGCTTCTACGTCAACGCTATAGAAATACAGTCATTTATGTCGTTGGTTCTATACATTTCCGAGAAACTCAAAACCTATATTACTTGGCATGATGCTAACTCTAACTTCACAAAAAAAGGAAAATATCAAAATTTCCCATTACAAACTTACTTACTAAACTTAAATGTACTACGGTTTAACAGTTGCATCATACATAACACTAATTAATGCGATGAACACAACAAAAACATATTTAAATTTAAATTAAAACAATATTTAATAAACACCCTACCATAAACATTACCTAAGACAAATTAGAAGCACTCTTTAAAATAAGTTATGTAACTAATTTCAATACCATTATTTTAGATGTATGTAATATTGATCTCACAGTCAAACAGTCTGTACTGTTTTGTGAGACACTGTTTAGTTCATAAGTTTATAATGTATCTTTTAATACATAAATAAATATAATAAATACATCGATATGTTAGAGTACATTTTTTTCAAACTCACAGTAAAATTGGTTTTGAAGATTTAGAAGGGTATTGCGCAATTGGAAGATGACCAACAGTAAAAGCAACACCTACGGAAAATTTTCACAGAGTTGATATTGTACATTAAAATGTTATCTTTAAATTGGGTATGTCGATGTACGTTGTTTAAACTCTTTTAAACAACGGACTAATGGAAAAGGTATTTTATGCCCACGTAAATTATGTAGTAAGATAGTGTAATATTAAAAGTATATAAACTAATTTATATAATAATAAACGAACTAAACTGTAGCATTTTATCAGAAATAAAAAGAGTTCGGTCCTGTAGCTCCTGTGATTATCTTTTATAAACTACGTGTTGACTTTTATACTCATAAATTCCAAGCCAAAAAAGATAATGACTTAATGTATTAAATTAACGAACCTATTAAGACATGATTTGAGAATTCTTTACTGTTAAGGAATAATTTTGTGTAAAATATTAGGTACATTGTAGAATAATATATTTTGTTATTACTCAACCTCCAAGGACGAGTTATATTTTTGCGCGCATCTTGTAACTATAACAAGTTGTATAATAAAAGACGTAGAAATCTCGACTGCCCTGCTAAGGAATGTTAACATCTGCTAAGGCAGGGCTTTTTAAAATTAATATTTTTTACTTAACCTATCGAGGAAGATATCAAAATAAAGGGTTTTATGAATAGTATACAAAAATATATGCAACTTGCATGCTATAAGAAATGCTAAAATAAATATTTATTACTTAACTAGCTTTTGCCCGCGACTACGTCCCCGTAGATGTCGAAAATGGTTTAAAGCGTATTGCATTGCACCAATGTTTTATGTGAGTTTACCGTTTTTTAATAAAATCGAATTGAGTTTTCAAACATGTGTCAAAATAAAATGTTATTTAAATCAAAAGCATCAAGGAGTATTGATAATTATCAACTTCGATGCAAATCACAGCCAAAATAACATTCTACCCCATTTTAACCCCGTTAAGCGATGAGTTTCAATAAAATACGAAACACATCTTTAATCAATTCTGTTAAAGAATGTTTATGCAAAATTTGAAGTAGATTGGACCGAAAAATCACGTTGTACGTCCTATACAAACTTTGCCCCCGTTTGCCACCCCCTTAGGAGTAGAGTCTCGGAAAATCCTTTCTCATCGGATGCCTACGTCAAACAAAGAAGTCGCCCTCCAAGTTTCAGGTCTCTACGATCAGCGGATAAAGCTGTGTTTTGATCTGTCAGTCATTCAAAACAAAGCATTTTATACTTATATATAGATTACAAGTTGCATTAGTAAAAAGCCCGTCTTGCTAAGAAACATTTAAGGTCTGCTAAGGCAGGGCTTGGGTAATTGTGGTGGAAACCATTGTTAAATTCGAATCATGTAAAACTTGTCTTATTTTTTCAAATTCTATATTTTTTTATGCATATTAATATACAGATATTTCAATCTTGGGTAACAAGGGGTTGCTTCGTAGTCGCTTAGTTTGCAATATGCTCGTTGTACATATCATGGAGTTTTCCCGCGACCTTAAGACCATTTTTCTGAAAACAGAACAAAAATGTTTGTTTAACAACAAATAGTACAACGTGTGAACGATTTAATTGACGTTTGAAATAAAATATACATTAATTTTGCTGCAGGTAAATAGTAATTAATACATAGTTCTTAGTTTTATATTACCAGAATAAAACATTTGTGTAAATGGGTAGGGCGATAACTAAATATGTACATTATAAATTATACTTACAATTACTTTTTTCCACTTGATCTTAGGTTCTGGTTCAGGAGCAGCCTGCGTGCCCATCATCATGGTCAGAGCCAAGATAACGAAGAAGAACAGTTTGAAGAAATGCATGTTGTTTGTAGTTGTGTATACTCCGAGCGACACACGAATTGTACCTCGATACTGCTGGTCAGCTCTTTTATACTGACAATAGCCGAATAAGTTAACGAGTTCATAAATTAGACTAATGCATTAGTGAAGCAAGTTGATATTATTTTTACCATAATGTCGTTTTTAATAAAATGTATTAAAATCACTTAATCTTAAGCGAATGCGCGCATCATTGAAATAACTTTATCATTGTAATTAAGGTTGAATATTATGACGATTGAAACGTAATCATATTTTAATTGGATTTTAACTATTATTAATCTCATTTAAGTAATCTCGCAACCCGATAGAACTAGCTATTAATTTTGTTATTATTCAGTTGCCATATAGGTTTAGCCCTTTGTAAAAATAAAATAGTATGGGTTCCGTACCTCAAAAGGATAAAAAAGGAACACTTAAAGGATCACTTAGTTGTCTGTCTGTCAAGATTTTTTATCTCAAGAACGGGTAGTGGTTTTGTGTTGGAAATAATATCAAATACTCAGGTCTAAAAACTCTTGAAGCAATAAATAATTTCAAGCTTCTACGTCAACGCTATAGAAATACAGTCATTTATGTCGTTGGTTCTATACATTTCCGAGAAACTCAAAACCTATATTACTTCCCGTCGACCTAGGATCACGAAATTTGGCATGATGCTAACTCTAACTTCACAAAAAAAGGAAAATATCAAAATTTCCCATTACAAACTTACTTACTAAACTTAAATGTAGGTACTACAGTTGGAAATTTAACAGTATCATACATAACACTAATTAATGAGATGAACACAACAAAAACATATTTAAATCTAAATTAAAACAATATTTAATAAACACTCTACCATAAACTTTACCTAAGACAAATTAGAAGCACTCTTTAAAATAAGTTATGTAACTAATTTAAATACCATTATTTTAGATGTATGTAACATTGATCTCACAGTCAAACAGTCTTTACTGTTTTGTGAGACACTGTTTAGTTCATAAGTTTATAATGTATCTTTTAATACATAAATAAATATAATAAATACATCGATGTGTTAGAGTACATTTATTTCAAACTCACAGTAAAATTGGTTTTGAAGGTTTAGAAGGGTATTGCGCAATTGGAAGATGACCAACAGTAAAAGCAACACCTACGGAAAATTTTCACAGAGTTGATATTGTACATTAAAATGTTATCTTTAAATTGGGTATGTCGATGTACGTTGTTTAAACTCTTTTAAACAACGGACTAATGGAAAAGGTATTTTATGCCCACGTAAATTATGTAGTAAGATAGTGTAATATAAAAAGTATATAAACTAATTTATATAATAATAAACGAACTAAACGGTAGCATTTTATCAGAAAAAAAAAGAGTTCGGACCTGTAGCTCCTGTGATTATCTTTTATAAACTAAAGTGTTGAGTTTTATACTCATAAATTCGTGTAGATATAGCCAATTAAATCTAAATAAAACGCTTTGTATACGCCTTTACTTAAAATTTTAATAACGAATTTCTAAGAACCTAATTTGCCATGATACATGTAAAGATTTTAAAAATAATTTACTTAATTGTAGAGAATAATTTCATATTCGCGCAAATGTTAGGCATGAAAGAGAAATGAATTTAACGGCGATGTACAATTGTACATAGATACCCTATGATTGTGATATTCTTGTACTTATTACTATATTTGATTCATGTTCTAATTTTCGTCTGTTTGGTTTAACTACCTAATTACCATAAATAACAAAATCCAATTTTTCCCCCCATTAGTTAGAAAGTGAAGTCTTGGCTAGCTAGAAGGCGTGTTATAAAATCCTCTTTAAATAACCTGCTTGGTGCTGTTTTCATGAATTTCTAACAGTCGGTCGGAAAGCTATCTGCAACGTTGATATTGCGTCGCTAACGATTCTCGAAGTGAAGCCGGTAATTTGTTCGAATAGTAAATATTATGAGTGTATATTATATTGCAATCAAGAAGAAAGCGTGATTGTTACATATGTATACGGATTTCCTCATACACATACACACCCACACACACACTCACACTCACACCCTCCCACACATCACACACATATTCCTTTCGTATTAAAACATTGAACTTACAGGATTGTAAGAGACTAGACCTTACGACATGGTAATCCTAGTGTAAGGTGTAGGGGTCCTCAACATTTGAACAAATGATTTTTCTGGCTTAATAAAGATATTTTTATTTTATTTATTATTTTTCATTGTATTTTATAAAAACCTTGTCCAATACCAAACCAATAAGGAACATAACGTAAAGTATTGGCGTGATCAAGGGAAATCGGGATTCATTTTTACAATGTTATCCCGATTACTAGAAGACGACAGATTTGAAAATATTTTTTTTTTGTTTTGAAGGGTATATTTTTCAGACTGGTGCGCCCATGCGCCTCTTTAAGCCTTAGCGCCTTTTAGAGTGATTTGATTTGATGTGTATCGGGTCAGTTTCAGAGCTTTATTTATTTATAACTATTTTTACTAATGTTAAGCTAACGTTCAGGGTTAATATCTTTTGAGATTATACAACTCCTGAACTTTTAGAAACCGAAAGTGCCACTATCGAGGTGATTATTTAAATAGAATAAGTCTGAATTCAGTCTGCCAGCCGCAGTTAAAGCTGACCTGTCGGAAGTATACAAGACTACGTCATCAGCATATTGTAAAATACTACGGATACAATTAACGGATTAATCCAAATCCGAGGTATATAAATTATATAATAATGGGCTCAATACATTTGGCATGAGAAATGCTAAAATAAATATTTATTACAACAAGTTGTAATTAGTAAAAATCTCGACTTACTAATGGCCAGTTTCGATGTTCAAAAAACGATCCGTTTTGCGTACGGAGAATTTTCCACGTTTACTTAGAAAATTCTACCAGGCATAAGAGATATTTAAAGTCTGCTAAGGCAGGGCTTGGGTAATTTTAGGTATATGTGGTGGAAACCATTGTTAAATTCTATTCATGTAAAACGGCTTATTTTTTCAAATTCTTTATTTATTTTACATAATTATATACAGACATTTCAATCTTGGGTAACATTTAGGGTTGCTTCGTAGTCGCTCAGTTTGCAATGTGATTGTTGTAAATGTCGTAGGCTTTTTCGGCCACTTTAAGACCTTTTTTCTGAAATCAAAATGAAAATAAGTTAGTATAACAATAGATAGTATAACGTCTAAACTATTTAACTGGCGTCAGTTATAAAATAAACGTTAACTTTGTTGTTTATTACTAAATTGAAAAACATTTGAATTAACAGGCAGAATGATAACAAAATGCATATTATAAATTATACTCACAAGTACTTTTCCCCACTTGATCTTAGGTTCTGGTTCTGGTTCAGGAGCAGCCTGCGTGCCCATCATCATGGTCAAGGCCAAGATAACGAAGAAGAACAGTTTGAAGAAATGCATGTTGTTTGTAGTTGTGTATACTTCGAGCGACACACGAATTGTACCTCGATACTGCTGGTCAACTCTTTTATACTAACCATAGCCGAATAAGTTAACGAGTTCATTAATTAGACTAATGTATTAGTAAGACAAGGTGCAATTTTTTTTTACGATAAAGTCTTATGTGAAATGTTTTAAAAATATTTATAGGGTATGTTAATTCAACTTCAAAAAACATTAAACATAAAATCCCTACATAAAACCACAAAAAAAGCGAAAAATAAGCTGGATTACATATTTAGATTATTTAGGGTCAATTCATATTACAGCAGAGTCGAAGCGAACGTCAAAGTTTTCACAATTTAAAAAATGCGTGCGTCTTCCCTAGTCTTTTTATCTAAGAAGAAATATGTGCAGTACGTTGTTGCGTTTAGGATAAATTTACTCTATTACTATATACTTACTAGTTTTATGAATTTGAATTAAATGACCGATTAAATGTTTTTAAAACATTTCACATAACACATTATACTAAAAAAAATACAACTTGTCTTACTAATACATTAGTCTAATTAATGAACTCGTTAACTTATTCGGCTATGGTTAGTATAAAAGAGTTGACCAGCAGTATCGAGGTACAATTCGTGTGTCGCTCGGAGTATACACAACTACAAACAACATGCATGTCTTCAAACTGTTCTTCTTCGTTATCTTGGCTCTGACCATGATGATGGGCACGCAGGCTGCTCCCGAACCAGAACCAGAACCTAAGATCAAGTGGGGAAAAGTACTTGTAAGTATCATTTATAATATGCATTTTGTTATCATTCTGCCTGTTAACTCAAATGTTTTTCAATTAAGTAATAAACTTAGACCTATGTATTACTATTTTCCTACAAAAAAGTTAACGTTTATTTTATAACTAACGTCAGTTAAATCGTTTTGACGTTATACTATCTATATTTATACCAACAAATTTTTATTTTTATTGCAGAAAAAAGGTCTTAAAGTGGCCGGAAAAGCCTACGACATGTACAACAATCTTACAAACTAAGCGACTGTGAAGCAACCCTTCATGTTACCCAAGATTGAAATGTCTGTATATTATTATGTATAAATAAATATACAATTAAAAAAATACGTCTTACATGAATCTAATTTAAAAATGGCTTCCACCAAAAATACCTGAGATTGCCCAAACCCTGCCTTATATTGAGTCCATTATTATATAATTTATATACCTTGGGTTTGGATAAATCCGTAAATTGTTTCCGTAGTATTTTACAATATGCTGATGACGTAGTCTTGTATACTTCTGACAGGTCAGCTTTAACTGCGGCTGGCAGACTGAATTCTGACTTATTCTATTTAAATAAATAAATAAATAATAAGTAAATTAATGTGGACAACATCACATACATTGATCTGAACCCAAAGTAAGTAGGAAGTAGGAAAAAACATTGTTTCCACTTCACTCCATTGCAAGTGGGAGACAAAAAGAAAAGATAGGCCATAGGCAAAGAAAAGATAAGACATCTGAGTTAGGCCCAGTTGCCAAGCACCACGGGTAAAATTTGTCCTAAAATTCATTTATTTAGGAGCTGCTATTTTAATTCCAATAATAGGTATGGCAAAAACGTCTGAAAGCACGGAAATTTGCTCTGGTAGCAATAAGGTCCTCATAATAAACAACACCGGACGTCGCATGTAAACTGTAAAGTGTCTAAAAAGCGTTACGTTCATTTTGCCAAAGACTACACTCCCACAGTATATGATGCGCAGTTTGCTCAAACTCACTATTTACGGATGAACACTGACACACTGGTGAAACGACAAGCTTAAATGAAAATAACTTGCTTTTAAAATTGCCGTGACTCGTAAGAAACTGGGCTACATAATGATCAACCTGTATCCAAGTCTTCTCCAGCCGTTCACAAACGGACGGAAAAAACTGATAAAAGTGACGGCCCTTAATAGACGTTTCCCACCTAAGTTGCAATTCCACCATTAGTTCCTCATAGACATGGGTTGGTGGTTTAAATAATCGATCGATCTTAAAAAGTTCAGGAGTTGTATAAACTTAAAAGATATTAACCCTGAACGTTAGCTTAACATTAGTATAATGTAGTTTTCTCTCATCTGTTTTCTTTCATCTGAGTAAGTTGTTGCCCCACATATTTTTATGGTGCCACTGGTGGTATTGTTGTGTGTCGGGTTGTGCAACTCCCTCAAAAATGGATGAGCTGCATGAGCTATTCGGGGCACTCTTGCCAAGGCCAGTCCAGAAAAGACACTGCATTTATTTACACAATATTTTTAATTACAATGATTGTCTGGACTTTAAAAGAGGCTGACCGCTGAGTTTATTTCGACATTTCTTCTCAGGGTAGCCAGTTAGGAAATGTCGAATCCAGCGAGCTCTAAAAAAATGTTTTATGTGACTTGTAAAAGTGATGATTTTTTATCCTAGTTACAAAAATAAATGATTTGATTTGATTTGTTTAAAAATATATAAATCCCTGAAACTAGACCCGATGCCCATCTAATCAAATCACTCAAAAAGGCGCTAGGGCTTAAAGAGGCGCATTGGCCCACCAGCCTGAAAAATATACCCTTCCAAACAACATTTTTTTTTTTCAAATCGTTCGTCTTTTAGTAATCGGGATAAATAATATTGTAAAAATGAATACCGATTTTCCTTGGTCACGCCAATACTTCCGAACGCCGAATCGAATAATTCGTTTTTGTTATGTTCCTTATTGGTAGGACAAGGTTTTTATAAAATACAATAAAAAATAATAAATAAAATAAAAATATCTTTCTTGTGCCAGAAAAAACAATTGTTCCAATGTTGAGGAGCAATAGACCCAACACTAAGATTTCCTGTGTCGTAGGGTCTAGTCTCTTACAATCCTGTAAGTTCATAAAGATATGTTTTAATACAAAGAAAAAAAGAAAGAAATCAAGAACCCGAAATCAGAAATAAGTACAAAGACCAATATTCCTATTGCAATAGTCAAGTGTATCTGTAGTGCGTGTAGGGGGCAGTCAGAGGGCAGGAATATGTCGTACCCCCAGTGGAAAAAAGGCTTAAGTGATTTTACGTTGAATTGTCGATTTTAACATATTTGAAAAGTACGTTTGAAGTTACATATGCTTATTTTTTTTTCATATTTTTGTTGATAAATTTAACGAATTTAGGCAAGAAATCTTATTTTATGAACTTTAAAAACAGTATCTTTTTTCTTAGGGATAAATAGAATAAACGTTTTAACGCAAAAAAATGTGTTGAATAATAGGGGGTATTACATTTTATGACATTTATCGTTAAATTTTAATTATCTAAATAAACAGTAACAAATATTATGATTCAAATCCGTTTCTTTTTTTACATCGCTGGTCTTGTATTTGCAAAAACGTCTTTTTTTGTTTTATTAATCTTGTAACATTATACTATAAATGCACATACTTACTAAAAAAAATATTTTGATAAAAATAAAGCAGCGATATAAGTGTTTAAGAGGTCATAATCTTGTAACTACTGTGTTAAATTGGTAAAAAACCGTGAGTTAACGTGTTCAGTGATATTACATCGGTTTTGTGACAGTCGGGTAAGTCCTATTAAGTATAATTTTATATAATATAATTATAATCATACTCAAAAAAGAAATTTATGTTCAATTTCTTCAAAACTTTCTTGCGGCCGGCATAAGCGCCTTCGTATTACCTACATAGCGAAATTGAACTTTATTTGCTAGGACACAACAATATAATATGTGACTTAATTGTACAATTTCCTAGCAAATGGTTGCTGTCGTGATGATCATTTGATTAATAGTACCAAATATTTTGTGTTTGGATTTAGCATTAACCTATTTTATAGTAACTGCGTAAAACTTTTAATTAATAAAGTAATCTAATTAAAATAAACGAATATTCTTTCAGATAAACCATGTCACAAAGAAATACGAAAATGATAAAGCTATTTGCACTAAAACAATGTGTTGAGAGAAAGGTTTAAGAAATCGAAATATTTACAACGTAATATTCAAACTAGTACTATAGTAGTGATTCAGATGATGATCTTCCATTTTCAAGATACAACAGTGCAAATCAATCTCTGGCTCCGATTAATCATGCGTCAGATTATTTCGACTCCGTAGATTTAAACTTTTGTTCGTGCCCATTTACATCAAAAGTTGACTATTTCAATCAGCATAAACACGATCAGAACACAGAAACCGGGAACTACAACATTTCCATTAACTCTTTGATTACATTAACAACTGTGCCGATTATTTTTGAATTTGAATTAAATGACCGATTAAATGTTCTTAAAACATTTTTTTAGTCTAATTAATGAACTCGTTAACTTATTTGGCTATGGTTAGTATAAAAGAGTTGACCAGCAGTATCGAGGTACAATTCGTGTGTCGCTCGAAGTATACACAACTACAAACAACATGCATTTCTTCAAACTGTTCTTCTTCGTTATCTTGGCTCTGACCATGATGATGGGCACGCAGGCTGCTCCTGAACCAGAACCAGAACCTAAGATCAAGTGGGGAAAAGTACTTGTGAGTATAATTTATAATTTAAATTTTGTTATCATTCTGCCTGTTAACTCAAATGTTTTTAGTAATAAACAACAAAGTTAACGTTTATTTTATTACTAACGTCAGTTAGTAGTAAAATAAACGATACGTAGTTTAGACGTTATACTATGTATTGTTATACTAACATGTTTTCATTTTGATTTCAGAAAAAAGGTCTTAAAGTGGCGGGAAAAGCCTACGACATGTACAACAATCTTACAAACTAAGCGACTACGAAGCACTCCTTGATGTTACCCAAGATTGAAATGTCTGTATATTATCATGAATAAATAGACAATAAAAAAAATGATGTCTTATATGAATCTAATTTAAAAATGGTCTCCACCAGAAATACCTAAGATGGCCCAATATAAGGCAGGGTTGCCTTATATTGAGTCCATTATTATATAATTTATATACCTCGGATTTGGATAAATTCGTAAATTGTTTCCGTAGTATTTTACAATATGCTGATGACGTAGTCTTGTATACTTCTGACAGGTAAGCTTTAACTGCGGCTGGCAGACTGAATTCTGACTTATTCTATTTAAATAATTAGCTCGATATACTCTCAAAAGATATTAATCCTGAACGTTAGCTTAACATTAGTAAATATAGTTAAAAAATATATAAATCCCGGAAACTAGACCCGATGCCCATCAACTCAAATCGCTCAAAAAGGCGCTAAGGCTTAAAGAGGCGCCCACCAGCCTGAAAAATATACCCTTACAACCAAAAAAGGTTTTTTTTTTAAATCGGTCGTCATCTAGTAATCGGGATAAATAATATTGTAAAAATGAATCCCTATTTCCCTTGGTCACGCCAATACTTCCGAACGCCGAATCGAATAATTCGTTTTTGTTATGTTCGTTATTGGTAGGACAAGGTTTTTATAAAATACAATGAAAAATAATAAATAAAATAAAAATATCTTTCTTGTGCCAGAAAAAACAATTGTTCAAATGTTGAGGAGCCCTACACCTTACACTAGGATTCCCTGTGTCGTAGGGTCTAGTCTCTTACAATCCTGTAAGTTCATAAAGATATGTTTTAATACAAAGAAAAAAAAGAAAGAAATCAAGAACCCGAAATCAGAAATACAAATACAAATATTCCTAATGCAATAGTCAGGTGTATCTGTAATGCGTGTGGTGCAGTGAGAGGGTAGGTGTAGTGTGTGGGAGGGGGTAAGTGTGTGCGTGTGGGTGTGTAGGTATGTGTATAGGGGATGGATGTATGTGTATGAGGAAATCCGTATATATATGTAACAATCACGCTTTCTTCTTGATTCCAATATAATATACGCACATAATATTTACTATTCGAACAAATTACCGGCTTCTTCTCGAGAACCTTTAGCGACGCAATACGTTGCTTTCCGACCGAATGTTAGAAATTCATAAAAACGGCACCAAGCAGGTTATTTAAAGAGGAATTTCTAACACGCCTTCGAGCTAGCCAAGACTTCACTTTTTAACTACTGGGGGGAAATATTGCATTTTGTTATTTATGGTAATGAGGTAGTTAGACCAAACAGACAAAATTTAGAACGTGAAGAAAACATAGTAGTAAGTACAAGAATATCACAATCATAGGGTACCTATGTATGTACAATTGTATATTTGACATCACCGCAGTTAAATTCATTTCCACTTTCATGTCTAACATTTGCGCGAATATTAAATTATTCTTCACAATTAAGTAAATAATTTTGAAAATCTTTACAGGGTTCATGGCAAAAAAGGTGTTTAGAAACTTTATCAAAATTTTAATTAAAGGCATTGGTACAAAGCGTTTTATTTAGATTTAATTGGCTAAATCACTGGAGCTATAGGTCCGATCTCTTTTTTTTCTGATAATATGCTACATCTTTACCAAGTGTCTTAATTACCCAATTTAAAGATATTTTTTTTATCTAAAATATCAACTCTGCGGCTGTGAAAATTTTCCGTAGGCGTTGCTTTTACCGTTGGTCATCTTCCAATTGCGCAATACCATTCTAAAAAATTCCAAAACTTAACCTTCAAAAACCAATATTACTGCGAGTTTGAAAAAAATGTTCTCTCACACATCGATGTATTTATTACATTTATTTATTTTTTTAAAGATACATTATAAACTTATGAACTAAACAGTGTCTCACAAAAAATTAAAGACTGTTTGACTCTGAGATGAGTATTACATACATTTATATTACATACTAATATTGCATACTTATAAAATACTTATAAGAGTGCTAATAATTTGTCGTAGGTAATGTTTATGGTAGGGTGTTTATTAAATATTGTTTTAATTTAAATCTAAAGATTTAAATATGTTTTTGTTGTGTTCATCTCATTCATTTGTCTTATGTATGACACTGTCAAATTGCCAACTGTAGTACATTTAAGTTTGTAATCGGAAAAAAGTATTTTTATGTTACGAAGCTACAAATTCACAATTGTATATGTGATACAATTGTATAATTGTGTGTGATAGTTTTCTTTTTTTTTGTAACGTTAGAGTTGGCATCATGCCTAATTTCGTGATCCTAGGTCGACGGGAAGAGTTTAAGTTTCTCGGAAATGTAGGAAACCAACGACATAAATGTTTTGACATAGCTGTATTTTTAATAGCATAACAATAGAAGCTTGTATCATTTATTGCTTCAAGAGTTTTTAGACCTGAGTATTTGATATTAATTTCAACACGAAACCACCACTCGTTCCTTAGAAAAAAAACTTTGACAGACTGACAACAAAGTAATCCTTTAAGGGTTCCATTTTTCCTTTTGAGGTACGGAACCCTAAAATGGTATTGTTACAAAGGGCTAAACCTTAAGTATGGAAATTGAATAAAAAGAAAATAATAACTAGTACTATCCGGTCGCGAGATTACCTTAATGAGATTAACAAAATATTACTTAAAATCGAATTAAAAAGTGATTACGTTTCAATCTTTATGATAACCAACCTTAATTACAATGATAAAGTTATTTCCACTGTTCTGTGGTTATTTCAATAATAGCTTGTGGGTAGAGAAACTTACCTATAGGTGCAGTGTTGCCTAATTTTTAAATAATGAAAATAGGGATGTTTCCTGGGTATGAAAAGTTAAAATCTGTTTAGTCCGTCAGGTAGATAATAAAAAAATATTAGACACGTATTTTTTCTTTTACCAAAACAATAAAAAATTACAAAGATACAGCGCTTTAAAGTTTCGGAGTGGGGGCTTATGACGCCACGCCTTGGTAAAAATTGTAGTATTTTTATCATTTAAGCCACCAGCAGTGCTGGTGGCAGAGGTTTTTATCGTTTGAATATCAATAAATAAAAATATAGACACATAAGATAAAAATCACTGCCACCAGCGCCACCTATCTGGCACTAACATAACTATGTTCTCGGCGTGATGTCGGAGTGTTCATGTCGCCCTTTAATCGTGTGCAAAGTTTTATATCAATCGGGCTGATGGATCTCGAGTATTAGGTGAACGTAAATACACACATTCTCTTTAATATAGATATATACATAAGATAAGACCGCTATTGAAATCCATAAGGAATTTGTCTTTTTTTTTTAATATTTTGTTTTGGTATGATAAATTAAAACACCTTTGCTCAAAAGTGGTTCAGCTAAAAGGTTAAAAAACAATTACCTACGTACTGTGGGTATGTGATATTACAATAATATATTACGCACTTTTAGTATATAGGTAGTTTCCTGTCTTTAGATTCTTGAGATTAAGGAAAACATACATTCTATAATATATTCATAGCACGTGTCATAGTAGTAACGCCACGCGCTAATTTATGGCTTAGTTGATTCTTAAGTTTAGACACTTGTCTTCTACTAAGTTATTATGTTGCAACACTATGCAATGATACAGGTTTCATTCAAGTCACAATGGATGTGAATAAAAAAACAGAGACATTATGCCATAAGTATGATTAATAATAATTTCAATTCATAATCATTGATTATGAATTGAAAACATAATATGGCGTGATGTTATTCCAACATTTCATTATTTTTTTATTATGACTGTCAGTAGAACTTAAATTTCAATTTTATTTTATTGAGAAAATTCTCATTATATCTTAACTTCAAAATTCCTAAAGACAACTTAACCTTAACACTTTCTTTACTTTATAAAAACTCAACGGTATTGCAATAAAACTTTGACTTTGACTATTTAGCAACTACTAACAAGATTCTTAATTAAAATTTTCAATAGAGAACTTGATATTAAAATCGGCTAAGCAGTTGCTACAGACCGTCGAGATTATCTATTCTAATATTATAAAGAAGTAAAGTTTGTTAAATTGTAAGGGGTAATCTCGGGATCTACTGAACCGATTTTAAAAATTCACCACATTCGTTCATTTCGCCACATTATTGCTGAGTGTCATAGGTTATATAAAAAACCGAAAAATAAAAAGGCTTTTACGTGGTAGTCCGTTTTGCAAAGTGAATCGGAGAAAAAACGGTCGAATGAAAGAGTTTCTTACGAACGCTGCCTTAACTATGAAAGATATATTTTTGAGTTCTAGAGAAAATATTATTATGTGGAGCTTGAAAATGCCTACAAAAAAGTCAACGACAGCATATGTCTAACTTTTATATTTAAGTTAACTAAAGTAGTTTTTTTTTTAATATTAGTATAGATAATTTAATTTTTAATATTAATAAAATAATTTAAATCGTTAGGTCATATGTACTAAAAAAGGATTATATTAACATTATGCCCAACGAAGTGGGCACGGGTCAGCTAGTTATTAATAAGGCCATAAATGTCCATCTTTCTCTACTTTACACATTCAAGTGACAAATAGCATAAAACTTAACGGCTACTCAAAATTGATTTTTTTATATATCATTTATTTAATGAGGCTTTTTGCGCTGGTGCCCCAAGTCAGAAATTGAATTCTGTTTGAGTATTCGGCCATAACATTAATAATAAATATACTTTAAACATAAATGTATCTTCGCACCTCTATTGTGTCCAACATAACAATAAATAACCTTTAATGAGTTGCACACCATATCCATTGTTTGAATACTAATTATTACAATAAAATTTATAATCCGAGCTCTTTATTAATGCCCGCCCGATCGCACGGCGGAAGTGAATTGTGTATAAACAAACAAACATACCGGTATGTACTTAAAATGGGTTCTCCGCAGTTAGTCCGAGCGCAACGCATGCTCAACACAACTTCATTTTGAGTCACCGTTAATGCTGCTCATCATGCTGTCTCTGTCACTTTTAGGGTTAAGTTATTTGAGAACGTTATATAGTTAACTAGCTGTTTAACGCGGCTCCGCCACCTATGTCCTTTCTCAGGCTCTAGACTACATGTGTACCAAATTTTATTTAAATCGGTTCAGTAGTTTTGTTGTGAAAGCGCGCCAGACAGACAGAGTTACTTTCGCATTTATAATATATGTATGGATTAGTAAGCATTTTGCGTTTGAGTATTCTTGTGTCTTGGTCCTTATAATGTTGTCCTGCCTAGTTTGGGATGACCAGTCCAGATGACCGTGTGTGAGATGTCCCAAGATATTATGAAAAAAAAAAAAAAAGAAAAAAAAAAATTACCAAAAAAATAATAATAATATACATATTATGTCCAGCAGTACCATTTTACGTAACAACTTTTCATTTCTGTTTGATTTGACGTTCACGATACAGGAAAATAATATTGTGTAGCAATATGTGCCTCTTGACATAAAATCTATACTAATATTATAAAGCTGAAGAGTTTGTTTGTTTGTTTTTTTGTTTGAACGCGCTAATCTCAGGAACTACTGGTTCGAATTGAAATTTTTTTTTTGTATTGGATAGTCGAGGAAGGTATATAACATCACGCTTCGACCAATAGGAGCGGAGCATAAATGAAAAATGTTGCAAAAATGAAAAAACCGTTGAACCTAAAACACGCGAACAAAGTCGCGGGGGACAGCTAGTTAAATTAATAAAGTTTAAAAATAAAGTTTTTTTTTTTTTTTAAATTAAATTAATTAAGGTTAAAATTAAGTTTAAGTAAATAAATTTCCTATCTAACAACGTTGAAAATAAGAAAAAGAGATTAAGTTCTCTTACAGAATATTAAACAATATCTTTTACATTTGTTTATTTTCTTTGTTGTACAACACGGAGGTCCGTCGTGACAATATATAGGGGTCGGTGTCACGTAATTTATTGTATTACTTGGGCTTTACTGGGTCCGAAAACAGGATCAATAAACTTGAAATATTGATAACTGGCTACTGGTTTGTTGTATACCTACATTAAAACGATACATTTTATTACTCTTCAATAAGGAATGTTACCGAATGTCAAGTTAAAATTGCGACTATTACTAATGGTGGATCCACACTATACAGACTTTTGAACATTATACCATATAAATACCTTGAATTTTCGGTAAATACGAAGACATACATGCAGAATTTTTTTCCTGGCTCATAAACATTTGTCTTTACTGCTTTGTTGCACAGACCGAATTATTAAAAGGTTATCTCTATAAAACGACCCATCATAACTGATGAAATTAATTAATTTATAGAAACGTACCTAGTCATAAAATAACACAATAAGTTTCAATTATCCTTAGGTATGTACCTACGTCGTTAGATTAATGACGTCATTCGTCAGAGCACTTTGATTTGCGGCATTTAAGTGTTCAAAATACTTCTTATCGTAAGGTTTAAATAAAATCTGGATAACCTGCTTAATCATCGACATAAGGATACTAACAAATAAAATAGTTTCCATTACATATTTATAATTATTAGACAAAAATAATTATAGAGAACAAATAACATTTAAGTAAAGCGATAACATTAAGAATTTAAAAGTCAGGGTCCTAACTAGGTATATTAACCATATTTTCTACAGTTTTAACACTAAATTCAACACTGAATAGTTAAATACTGGCTTTACCCCAAACTTTTTTAATCAGCTTAATCAAACTGATTGAAAAACATTGAAAAAAAGAAAAATATTACATAATCATGTAATATTTTTTAATTAAAAACAAATAATTTTAAATAATATATAAAATTCTGGGCCTGCAGGAGAGGAGGAGAGGGACACTAATTGCTCATAATAATATATATGAAATCCAGTTGTTTTTATTTATTTTTTTGAACAATACATGTGTACCATGTTGTCTAAGTTCTCACCAAATAGAATGAGGGCTACCGTTATTAACTTCGCCGCCAGGAGCGCTAGTCGCACACGAGGTCATACCATAGTTTGTAGGTGGGGATTGACAGCTGACGCGCCAGTGGCGACAACTGGTGAGAGCAAATACGGAAGGGCTCGTTCGTGTCGATACTTCATCAACTAACTGGGTTTTTTGCCATTGATGTGGTTTAAGTTTCTCACAAATCTGTAGTGTGAAATGGAAAACCCCAATCACAATTAAAGTTTCATTTGTCAGTATATTCATTTAAGTACTTACTTAGTTAATATATATTACCTACCTAGTAAAGAAGCTACAAAAATTTTCCAATTTTTTATCAAATATGCAAAGCGCAATTGAAGATAAGTTATGTTATTGGGTGTAGGTTATAAAATAACTTTAAATTGCGGCATTTAAATACTTATCATAACTTGGCCCCTGGTTTCCTTATCATACACACTATGTTTTATATACATAATAATATTGGGGTAGTATACGACAAAGATTATGTCGGTCATGAATAATAAATCACTCTCCAAAAGTCCTAAGCAAGCTTTAGGAAAACAATTGTTCCAATAAAAATACAAAATTCTCATCGAGTTGGGTAGATAACATTTTTGTAACTCATCAATTGCTTTATCTCCGTGAAAGCGCTTGTTGGACCTATATTAAATTAAACGATGTGACATTAGGCTCGATCGGCGTTCGTCGTTTGTTTTGTTAATTTAATATATTTTGCATAATATCTGCCATTATTTATTTGAATTCAGTGCAACAAATTAATTTAGTAAACGCGAACATTCGAATCATGAATGTTATGAGAAACATACCTTAATAAGCCTTCATTTATATTAAATAACAATATTGCACGTAAATCCAAGGCCATACAGATGTGTATCCTCTCAATAAGCCACGGTACTTGGTACCTATTCACTTCCTACTTACATTTGCTAGCAATAATTAAATAGACCTTACCCATTTGCGAATCATTTACATACCTAGTAGTTTCTGAACAGGTAAACTAGACACACTCGTCAATAAAGTGTAAATCCAGTTGGACTAGTTAAATAATATGTTTATTGCGATTATACCAGTAATGGTGAGTGAGTACCTCAATGTCACACTCACGGGTGTGCAACGACAAGTGTACAATATTATAATAATTAATTATGTTAAATTTGTTGTTCTTTTATTTTATATTTTTTATTTTCTTTTCGTTTATTATAATTATTATATTACTTTTAGTTAATAAGCCGTTGTGCGTATGGTATGTCAATAAATGTTTCTCATTCTTTTTCTTTCTTATTATTCTTGTTTCTTAATTCAATGTATATGTCGCAGTAAGATAGATAAAGCCGTAATATAGTTATATCCCTAGGGATATAATTATATACCGTAACATAGTTATACGAAAGCGAATCTTTACTATCTCACTAGCAATATAGTTATAAAACGGTCCAAGTTTAGTGATATACTTATATTACTAGATTAAGTTTAGTGAAATAGCTTTCGGAGTGTGCGGCGCAGGCGGCGCGCCGCCTCCCCCGCGGCGAGGGAGGGATTCGTTGTGTTTACGCGCTCCCCACGCAGTCAGTCGTACACTATTATTCAAAGTCATATCTTTTTTGTTTAGATTTCTTTTTATTTATAATAATCAGTAGCTTAGAATCGACTTTGCCAACCCCGACACATTTGGTTAGGTTGGTAGGTATTTTTTTTTTTCTGACCCTTAGAACTGACTTTGCCAACCCCGACACATTTGGTTAGGTTGGTAGGTATTTTTTTTCTGACCCTTAGTACCGACGAACCCTAATATATTTATAACACTGAACTTAATCTAGTAATATAAGTATATCACTAAACTTGGACCGTTTTATAACTATATTCCTAGTGAGATAGTAAAGATTCGCTTTCGTATATCTATGTTACGTAGGGTTGCCAGATAGAAACTTATCACGTCCGGGACAATTCTAGGATAAAGGTGTCGGGCCGCGGCCATAGTAAAAAAGTATATGAAAATAAATAGGTAGTTGTCTAAATTAGATATTAGATATGTAATTTAAAGAAAAAATACCATTTATTTTCAAATAAGTACATACTTTTATTATATAAGTATGTAAACGTTAACCTACTAAGGAGGCAATAAACGCTAGTTATAATATTATATTAAAACAAAAATTAAGCGCAAATTCTTGTGGTTTGTTGATTATACATATAAACTTTGGTAGGAAATCAACATACATCATGTACTATGTACCTATATACTTCATATTGTTTTGCGATATCCGAGTTACACACTTTTGAAAATTGCAATAAAATCATTTTTTTCTCTATCCACGAATGGCTTCTCTACGGTTACCTATCTTAATCCCGAATTTTAAAATTCCGAAGTTTTGTTTGCCATATAATCGCAACTCCGAATTTCATTTGCCCATTTATTCATTTGTACGACGTTTTAGAATCAAGACAAATGAGTTCCAGACACACGAAGTCTAAATGCACAAAATCCAGATTTTTAAAACACAATTTTTGAAATAAAGTTAATTGATTAACCAGACAAACAATATCCAAAAACAGACAAATAAAATCAAGATTTTTTAAATTCAAATAAACGAAGTCCAGGAATACTTAATCCTTGTATTTTAAATCCAAAGAGAAGAAGTAAAGATAAATGAAAATCCCGTTTTCACGCTTGCTTCGCTCGCGCGGCTCGAATGCTCGCTTCGGTCGCAGTTCTAACCTAACCTACTGAGTCGATTTTGACACCTAAACTAAACCTATCTAATGGGCAAATAAAACAATAAATTTAGTAATACATTTTGGAAATAGCATGGAAAACAAAAAATAATATTATGTATTGCAATAGTTGAGCTAGAACACGATTGTATGGGAACCAAATAAAAAGATTATGAAAATCTGGCAATAGTATATCAGGAATATGATTGTATGGGAACCAAATAAATAAAAAGATTAAAAAAAAATTGGTAATAATTTATTTGGAAAATGGTACGATGGGAAACAAAAAAAAGTATTCTGAGAATCTGGTATAACTATATCTAGATTATGAGAATATGGGATACAAAAAAATACTTTTTGGAAATTTGGTTTTAGTGCACCTGGAAATTGATTGGATTCATCTGGGAAATGAAAAAAGGAATTTTAAAAAGTTGTCATTCATTACATCTGTCTTTTAAAAGTTCTACTGACCGTTTTCGGGGTTTTAAGATTCGGGTAAAAGAAATTCGAGATTTCAATAGGTTACCCTTTTCTCTACACATTGGAGAAGCGTAGTTGAATACTCCTGTACCTAGTGTTTTTAATGTTTCTAATGTTGTGTATGTTTCTAATATTTGTCTTGTTTTAATGTTTGTCATGTTCAATGTCTTCTATTTGTTCTTCATTCCCTAAATTGTTTGCCGCTATTGACCTCTGTTTTCTACACAAGTTAGCTAAACGGTAATTGGCGTCTGTGTTGTAAATGTTGTGTTTGCCCGTAATTATATGTGTAACCTAAATAAATAAATAAATCCAGTCTTTAAAATCAGGATCAGTGGTCCATTTATCGTTAAAACCTGTGAACCTTTTCTTACTCGTTGATGGATACGATACGATACGCGCTCATACGGCAGGCCAGCCGTATCATTCGTTGTTAGAAGGTATATTGTTATAAAAAACTAGTAGGATTTCGGAATCCGGGACAATAAGGTCTAATTACTGGACACGGGACCAGACAAAAAATTCCGGGACATTCCCGGATTTCCCGGCCATCTGGCA
Organism: Diachrysia chrysitis; assembly: GCA_932294365.1. Lineage (NCBI taxonomy): Eukaryota > Metazoa > Arthropoda > Insecta > Lepidoptera > Noctuidae > Diachrysia > Diachrysia chrysitis. Next base: position 7,023,059 of record OW028651.1, on the reverse strand, counting down.
ACCCTAATGTTACGGTATATAATTATATCCCTAGGGATATAACTATATTACGGCTTTATCTATCTTACTGCAACATATACATATATGGAGTGCAGTACAGCTATAATTTCATATTGTCTAGAATCGTCTAAGTATAAATAAATATTCACAATGAACCTGTTCAGTTTTGTTGCTATCTAGTTGTGACTATGGTCCTTTTTCACGCCTATCGTATCTTCGAAGATTATTACATTATTATTAAAGTACCTAACATTATCCTACTTTTCTTGAAGGGTAACTCAATTTGTGTCAAATTTCATCATCAATTAACGTTTTTGACACATTGAGTTATCTTACAGGACTAAATTTTAAAACTAAAACAATGTTATTAACAATAATATTATTATATTATTTTTTTTTTCAGATTGGCCAAAAAATTTCACACTGTATTAAACAAAGACTACCTGACGACGCGAACCTGATTTGATTGTTACAAGTAAATAATTAAATTGTATATCTTTTATGTTCTATTTATTTTAACACCTATTCCCATTTTTTTTTAAAGAAAAATGTGTGCAATTCCTTAGAAATACTTTAGGCATTGATTCGACAGATCAGTATGAGTATTTACTACAGGTCCAACCCAAAAAAAAACATCCCTGTATATTAATTATCAGTTGATCGACTGTTTGTAAGGGGAATCAATTCCCTTTGACCGTTTTCGATATTGATGCCGTAGTTAATGTTACTAATACCGATGAGACGAATCAACCCTGAAAGCATTTTGGGAATTTTTGTTACAGCCTGAGTATACTTTTTCAGTACTGTGGGTAGGTACATATTTATATCTACAGTTGAGTATCCGGCAACCTCCCCGTTACCGGAAACATGGCATTTACTTGACCGTAATGTAATTAATCCCGGGATCACGGCTCTTTTATGAAACAGAAGAGAAAATTTAATCCTTGATAAAATGTATAAATTTATGAATTTGCGATAAAATGTGCGATATTGTGTAACTTAACACCTGTTTGATAGTGTTGTAATTCCTACGAATTAACCAACAAATTTTAATATGGTTTTGAGGAAATAAATAACTAGGTAATTAATATAAATATGCGACGTTTATCAGAAGACGATTCTCGATGAGAATCACATTTTTCACATTGTTTTGAAGTTAAGAGGACACAAAATCTTTAAAAAACTAATATGGAAAACCAATTGAAAAACAAACTCATCGTCATTTAGGTACATTAATTTATTAACTTAGAATACTGATATGTAGAGAATAATCAATAGTTGATAACTATAATTCTATTGTTTGGATTGTTGGTATATCTCGTGGCCGGCTCCGATCACACCGATCGCGCTGAGACCGTGTTTCTGAAAGAAAATAATTATTGATTAGGAACTACTTCTTCGAAACTGAACACAATCTTCAAAATATAAATATCCAGCCTTTATATGTACCCCTTACGTGGCCGAACAACTTAAAAAGTACTCCATTGATTGCATTGGAATCGGAAAGTTTGCGTAACATTGCAAGTATATAGATACAAATGTTTTTCTTTTTGTTATTTTATATCTAACAGTACCACAGCGAAGCGAATTCAGATTCAGCGGTTTGTAATGAATATTAAACATAAATTCTCGTTATTTTTCATGAAACGCACCAGAGTGATAACGTTTTTAACGATAATTACAACCCTTTTTAGCTCATGGAAATCCTCATAAGCTTCCTCCGCCCTGGAGAAGGCGGAGGGGTATCCCCGGACTCTTACCGTCTACAACTTTCAAAGTGGACAGGGAAGGGAGAACCCTTTTCTATTACAAGGGACCAAACGGGAACAGGAAAATATCAGCTTATAACTGTCCCACTGCCGTGCAAAATCCTCTCCTCACTGATCACAATGATCACAACGCTTTCAGATTCCTATATATTTATATTCAAATTTCCTCATAATCTTTTAAAACACTTAAAAAAATGTGGGAATACCTAACTAACCATTAATAGTTCTAAGATAAGTAAAGAATACACTTACGATAACTTTCCCGCCCTTCCTGATCGCCTTTCCAAAACCCTTGCCCTTTCCGGGCTCGGCACTGGCACCGCCCATGATGAGAGCCAGCAGCGCCATCACACATACTAACAGACCGAACAGTTTCATGGTGAATCAGGTAAGGTTACTTTCTTCCAATATAGACAATGTACAAGTGTTAATACTCCAGTGTCATTAAGCACTTATATACGTCTAAAACAAGGAAATATTATATATTTGGATGACGTACACGTTGTACGTCATCAGGGAAGGAATTTGCTCGTTTCAGGGTTTTTTGGCAAGATTGGGAAATAGGCCTAAAGGATTTGTAGGCAAAATACAAAATGTTGTGAATTAAATAATTATTAACTCACCGACTATCGCTCTATATCCGAAGATTTAGATATATGCACACCAACTCTTACTTGGAACTTATTCACCAACGTCAATCTGATAATAAGGACATAAATTTCTATGCCAGTTTAAACTCGTAATGATAGATGGTAGCTACTATTATAGCTATTTCAATACGTTTGCTTTATGTATCAACTAGCTGTCCCCCGCGACTTTGTTCGCGTGTTTTAGTTTCAACGGTTTTTCATTTTTGCAACATTTTTCATTTATGCTCCGCTCCTGTTGGTCGTAGCGTGATGTTATATAGCCTATAGCCTTTCTCAATAAACGGACTATCAAATACAAAAAGAATTTTTCAATTCGAACCAGTAGTTCCTGAGATTAGCGCGTTCAAACAAACAAACAAACTCTTCAGCTTTATAATATTAGTATAGATTAATAAATTAACAAATGAGATTACATAATTATACATAATATTTTAATGTATCGTTTCCAATACAACATTTTAAAATTGTACAAAAACATTTTAAAACATTAAACATTTTACCTTGGACAGAGAATAAGCATTGCCATAGAATGTGGCAATGCCGCCAGTCCGTATGTATTTTTTAGAGTGTTTTATTAGTTAAGAGTTTATTTCTGTTTTAAGTGTATAAATATGTAGTATATTATTTTAAAATTGTTAATAATTAATTAAATAAATTGTGTTAAATATACTTAGAATTTCACCTGAATTGTCGTCTATAAAGATATTATCATTATTTACCGAAGGAGTAGGCGGCCTCTGCATTTTCTGACTACTCCTAAAATAATAGCTCCCGAGAGAGATGGGCTCGCATAATATTTTCATAAAGCAAACAAACTGAATTGTAAACTGCGGTCTAACACGAAAACATTGCATCCAGTCCTCTTATCAATTTTCATAAAAATATTTAACATGTCATCAAAATCTACACACGTCGTCAAACGTAGGTAATAATCGTAGTCTCTTCTAAGATTGATTCATGTAGGGTTTTCTCAGTGTATACTCATCAGAAGCTTTATCATATTAATAAACACTAAAAAACCCACTAAAAAACCCTAAATGAATCAATCCCTTCGGCTTCTTATATTGTTTTCCTTAACCTTTATAGTATATAAACGCACAATGAGAGCGGATTATGAACAATTGAGAATCATCTTTATTGAAGGAAGAAACCACACAGATATTTACCATGAAACTGTTCGGCCTTTTAGTATTTGTGATGGCTGTCCTGGCCCTGATGACGGGTGAAACTAATGCACAGCCTAAAGGCATCGGCAAGGTGATCAAGAAGGGCGGGAAAGTTATTGTGAGTACTGATTTTATATTACTTATTTAGGTGCCTTGTTGTGTTTTTCATTCGGAGTAAAGTCTGATGACAAGGTTGTCCTATCATGAAGATCGGAGAGCCATTTGAAAATAATATGTTTACCATCAAAAGTTTAGCAACCAATAAGGTTCCAAATATTCATGTATTGCATAATATTCAGATTCAGAGTCAAGTGCTGGGCACTGGTATGAGTTTTTGACCTTTCGACGCTGATTAGTAGAAAATCAAAATAAGAAAATATTTAGGTATCTAGTAAATAAATAATCATTAGTTTGAAATGGCTTATTGTTCTATAGTAATTCATGTAAATGTGTTTTTCTCTTTATTAATAATCTTTATATTTTATTTCCTTTCAGAAACATGGTCTCGGCGCAATCGGTGTGATCGGAACAGGCCACGAGATTTACCAACAGTCAAAAGAATAGATGTAATGTTAACATTAACTATTTATTGTACCTCTATATCCGTATCATAAGTAAATAAAGTATGTTTTTGTAAAATATCTGTGACTGTTTATTGAATCATTTAGTCTAATAATCGTTAAGGTAGGTATACATAATATAATTGGACGTCAACTAATATTTAAAATATAATAAGTATATTTATTCCGAACTAGTGAACAAAGGATGGTGTTAAGTAAATCTAAATAATGAGAGGAGTCAAAAATTCACAAAAAAAAATTGTCAATAAGACACAACATCAAATTATTATCTGACTTCAAAAAATACAAAGTTCTCAATTTGTCGAAATCTTTGTTTTTTATTTTATCTTTTTATGTATGTTCTCCTTACTTACATTACTTGATGACGCCTGGACCGATTTATTTAACAATTAATCACATGACAATCTTTATAATATTGCATTAATAATTTAATTACCATATTGGTAAAATATTGTTAAATCATTTAAATAATCTGAACCTTATTAACATTGGTTCTGTAAGTCAGGCCCAGTTAAGGTACAGCTCTTAACTGCAAAAACTAGAAAGCCAATAACAATTCCACGGCTTGAACTTTGCGGGGGTTTGTTAGCTGCAAAACTGTGTGCTAAGGTGTTGGCATCTCTAACATTGTCAATTGATAAATGTAGCTTCTGGTGTAACTCTACAATTGTATTAGGCCGGCTATCTACAATTAAAGAATTTGGTTAAGAACCGTGTTCATGAAATGCAAGAGTGCACAGAGGGTCACACGTGTCGAACGCTGATTACATCAGTGCTTCAACTCTTTAATAGTCAGGTCCTAATTTCTTAATGATAGGTGAGAACATGAGTGGCCAAGTATGCCATATCATAAAAACTACAGGAAGCATCATCTACCAGATCTAGTTAGTTGTAACGTAGTACATAACTTGAGCATTCACTTGTTACTGAACACCGACCATTCCCCGTCTTTAAATTTGACGAACTGAACAACGAACCATGAGCTCGAGACAAAGACGATTCGCTAGCATACTCTCTAAAACGCTCCCGTTTATTTGTTGAGCTCGTTACAAGTATATGCTCAGGTCTATGAGCACCATTAGAAGACTAATGATTACCACGTTCACTGCGTATTCAGGCAGTGCGTATGAGGTCTATTCGGGACGACGTTAAACTTTTTTACAGTTCCTTTGAGGCTCCTTCGGCCTCACAAATAACATTTTTGAAAGTTCGTTATATCTAGCTAAATAATTAACACGTGTGTTTGAAGTTATTAACATGTCAAAGTTAAATTGTTGTTAAAGCTAAATCTACATCCTCCATTTTTCTTAAATTTGGATATTAAACAAATGAAGAAAATATATATGATATCTGTTCCATCTCACATTACAGAAAGATAGTTTGATTTGTGTCTTAACAGGCGTTTGAAATAAATAAGAAAGGCAGTTTCGATATAAAAATATTTATAAAAAAATAAATTAAGGTGCATTTCATTACAAGGCAAACAAAAAGATTGATTACATTGCTCATATTTTCTTATTTGCCGCTTCTATACTTTTAATTAAGTACTTAATTTTTCGTAGAAACTCACGCAGCATTTCCTTACATGAACCCTCAGAAGCGTATGATCTTCACATCTATCATTAGGAAAACCTGACTTAAAATACTACGCCACCTATGCTGTTTTGCTTGCGGATGAGACGCCTATAATTTATGAGGCACATAAGACCTCACTGGACATGATTTATTTATATTTAGTGCGTTTGAGGCATGTTTAACCAAAAATCTAAACTCTACTTGGTTCAGAATAAATATTAGCCGTGCAGTAGAATAGTTACAGGCTGGTATTATGTTATATATTTATTTATTTATTAAGTATTATACAATAAGCCTTATGTACTAACCCAATGCCCCACAAACCCGTTTACACAGTTTGACTGTGGGTGTAATGACAACGATGACAATAGCACGGTAATTCTAATGACTTAAGTTACTAAAAACTTAGACGGGTATGTTTAAAGTTACAGATTCATTAATAAATGTTGTTTTAATAATTTAAAAACTTTTTGTCACTTATATTTTTTTATATTTTTGGAGGCAATCAGTTGATAAGATTGGGAATTCTCTTTTCAAGTGTAATGACTCCATAGTAGTTCCTTACTCTGGGGATTTCAGATTTGCCTGCAGATGCTGCCCTAGTTCCATGTTTGTGATTCAATATTGAGTAATTCTAACAACTGCCATGATTATTTGTAAGTATGCTTAGCTACTATATGTGAATACAGCAGCTTGGTTCACTTTAAGTTACATGAAAATTTTCAAGAAAACTCTTTTCAGTTTTAGATACTTCGGAGCACAGAGTACTTTTATATATATTTGGAGATTGTTTATCATTATTTACTAGAAAACGTTAGTCGATATTTGATTTGTCGCGGTAAATGAAAAGTTTTATTATCTTGGAATAGCGTTTACAACAAAACAAAAGAGTAACAACCTCGACTCTAATGGCCTTATTAATAAAAATCTCGACTGCGATTAGCGATAGCTTAGAAGATTCTTTATTAATTTTTTCTATGGAAAATTTAAAATTAGATCCGTCGTTAAGCTCCGTCGGAACTTTTATTAATAAGGCCGTATGAATCAATTTTACAGGATAACAAAGGTATTTTTAATCGAATTTAATAATTAAAAAAATTGTTATTTATGTAATAAATTTTATACTTTATTAAATTAAAATACTGATATGTATAAATAGTTGTATTTCTATAATTCTACTCTTTGGATTGTTGGTACACCTCGTGGCCGGCTCCGATCACACCGATTGCGCTGAGACCGTGTTTCTGAAAGAAAATAATATATTCATTAGGAACTACTTCTTTGAACCAGAACACAATATGTTTTAATTTAAAAATCCAACCTTCACATGTAGCCCTTACGTGGCCTACAACTTAAAAAGTACTCCATCGATAGCATTGGCAAAATCAAAATCAAACATCAATATCAAACAGTGCCACAGCGAATAGAATTCAGATTCCGCAGTTTGTAATGAATATCAAACAAAAATTCTCGTTATTTTTCATGAAACGCGTACCAGAGTTATTAAGTTTTTAACAATGTTTACAAGCCTTTTTTAACCCGGGGAAATCCTCATGGGCTTTCTCTGCCCTGGAGAAGTCAGAGGGGTATGTCCGGACTCTTACCGATTAAAACTTTAGGAGTTAACAGGGAAGGAACCCTTTCCTTTTACCGGGGACCATACGGTAACGCGCTGCAAACTACCGCAATCCCCGGGAATGTTTACACCCGTATTATTTTTATTTCATGGTTTAGCCATACCCGTTTACAGAGTGAACATGACTTGACCACAAAGTAATAATTATAATATCAGCTTATAAACGTCCTACTGCCGTGCAAAACCCTCTCCTCATATAGTGAAGGAACGAGCACTGATCACAACGCTTAATTACGAATTGGAAATTTTCAAAATTTTTAAATTCAGAATTCCTAGCAATCCATCGCAGATCTGCCAGCGTTGTAAACGCTGGCAGATCAGCGATGGATTGACATCCCACTTTAAAAAATAAATTGGGAATACCTAACTAACCATTAATAGTTCTAAGTAAAGTAAAGAATACACTTACGATAAATTTCCCGCCCTTCTTGACCACCTTGCCGATACCCTTGCCCTTTCCGGGCTCGGCACTGGCACCGCCCATGATGAGGGCCAGCAGCGCCATCACACATACTAACAGACCGAACAGTTTCATGGTGAATCAGGTAAGGTTACTTTCTTCCAATATAGACAATGTACAAGTGTTAATACTCCCGTGTCATTACGCACTTATATACGTCTAAAACAAGGAAATATTATATTTAGATGACGTACACGTTGTACGTCATCAGGGAAGGAATTCGCTAATTTCAGGGTTTTTTGGTAAAATAGGCCCAAAGACGTAGACAAAACACAGAATGTTGTGAATGAAATTATTATTTAAATAAAGTTGGAAGTTGTTCATATGTCCCGAGTATCGTTCTATATCTGAAAAATTAGGATATATGCAAACCAACTGTCAGTGTCACTTGAGACTTATTCTTCAACGTCTTGCTGAAAATAAGGACGTACATTTCTATTCCAGCTTAAACTGACTGTGATAACAGATGGTAGCTACTACTAAAGCTATTTCAATACTTTTGCTCATGAAGCCATGTATAAAATAACAAATGAATGTATATATATATATATACGCAGTCTGTTCAAAAAGTACCCGGAATTCTCATTCTTCTAAAAAAATATTTATTTATTCGTCTACATCTATATGGTCCCCTTCAAAGTAATCCCCCCTAGATATAATACACTTATGCCAGCGTTTTTTCCAGTCTTCGAAACACCCTTGATAGTCACTTTTTGTAATGCTCTGTAGCACTCTCAGCGATTCTGCCTTTATCTCTTCAATCGATGAAAAACGCTGTCCTTTCATGGGTCTCTTCAACTTTGGGAACAGGAAAAAATCACACGGAGCAATATCTGGTGAATAAGGAGGTTGGGGCATGATTACAGTCTTGTTTTTAGCCAAAAAATCACGAATAAGCAACGATGAATGAGCAGGTGCGTTATCGTGGTGCAAAACCCATGAATTGTTTTTCCATAAATCGGGGCGTTTTTTTCGAATAGCTTCACGCAAACGTCGCATTACTTCAAGGTAATACTCCTTATTGACGGTTTGACCTTTTGGCAAGAATTCTTTATGCACTATGCCATTATAATCGAAGAAAACAGTAAGCAAAATCGCCGAGCTCAAAAAAACACGTCTACACTAGCCGCTACAAGACAGAATGTAAACAATGAATACAGCTGAAAATTTCACCATACATTATGGACATGTGTACCAACACAATAAAAAAAAAATTTTGACCACCGGACTCTCCAGACGCGCGCAATTCAAAAATTCCGGGAACTTTTTGAACAGACCTCGTATATATATACAGAATATTTCGAATTTATCATTTCCAAATAAGTACATCAAAATTTTAAAATATAATATATACCAAACAAGAGCGATAGTCTTGAATACTGCTGACATCAGTAGCGGCTGAAAGGAGACAAATACCTTTTACTTAACATTTTTGATATCGAGATCAAAAAACACTATTTTAGTCTTGTTGTAATTACACTTGGAATTCCACCTAAATTGTAAGTCTCTAAAGATATCATCATTGTTTCCCAAAGGAGTAGATGGCCTCTAAATTTTCTTATTTATTCCTAAAATAACAACTCCCGTGACAGATGGGCGAGCATGATTTTTTTTATTAAGCAGGCATGCTGAATTGTGCACTACGGTATAACACGAAAACATTGCATCAAGTCCTCCTATAAATTTTCATGCAAATGTTATCAAAATCTACACTTACTTAACATGTCATCAAAATCTACGCCTCGTCAATCGAAGGAGTAATCGTAGTCTCTTCTATGAATTCATTTAGGCCGAAGGGATTGATTCATGTAGGGTTTTTTCAGTGTCTATTAATGAGTATGGAGATTTATCATATTAATAAACACTAAAAAACCCTAAATGAATCAATCCTTTCGGCTTCTTATATTGTTTTCCTTAACCTTTATAGTATATAAACGCATAATGAGAGCGGATTATTAACAATTGAGAATCATCTTTATTGAAGGAAGTAACCACACAGATATTTACCATGAAACTGTTCGGCCTTTTAGTATTTGTGATGGCTGTCCTGGCCCTGATGACGGGTGAAACTAATGCACAGCCTAAAGGCATCGGCAAGGTGATCAAGAAGGGCGGGAAAGTTATTGTGAGTACTGATAAAATTATTATTACTTAGTTAGGTGACTTTTTGTGTGTTTTATTCGGAGTAAAGTCTAACGGCAAGGGTGTTATATCATGAAGATAGGAGAGTTATTTGCAAATAGGCATCTTTATCAACAAAAGTTTAGCAAATACGATCTCTGCTTTAAATAAGTATTCAGATTCAATGCCAACTGTAGGGCACTGGCAAGAGTTTTTGACCTTTCGACGCTGATTAATAGAAAAGCGAAAAAGTAACTAGTAATTAATAAATAATAGTTTAAAATGGATTTTTGTTATATAGTTCATGTAAATGCACTTTTCTCTTTATTAATAATCTTCATAATTATATTTTCTTTCAGAAACACGGTCTCAGCGCAATCGGTGTGATCGGAGCCGGCCACGAGATTTACCAACAATCCAAACAATAGATGTTATGTCAACCTAAACTATTAACATTAACCTACATGTCAGTGTTATAAGTAAATAAAGTATGATATGAAAATATCTGTGACTGTTTATTATTTGAGAGCAATCGTTAAGGTATACAATTGGACCTCAACGAATATTTAAAATATAGTAAGTATATTTTATTCCGAATTAGTGAAAAAGAATGCTGTTACAATTAGGTACATCTAAATATGTTAAGTAAATCTAAATAATTTATCGAGTCAAATAACATTATTTCAATAAGACAAGACATCATATGACTGTATGAATATTTTTGTTTCTGTCGGCTAAGGTAACGTTAAGTATCCACATACCAATAAGTACATTAGAAATATTTCTTTGTCACTGTTATTATTAACCACATGAAAATCTTCAGGATATTTTATTAATAATTTAATTATCAAATTGATAAAATATAGTCAAATCATTGTAATATTCTTAACCTTAATAACATTGGTTTCTAACTGAAAGCCTCTGAAAGCGGCATAGTACTTAGTTTTTTCTGGGTTCCTTAGTCTTAAGAAATAAGACTTGAGCATTCACTTGTTGCTAAACACCGACCATTCACCATCTTTAAATTTGACGAACTAAAACACAAACAGAGCCAAACATTGCTACACACATTTTCACGATCATTCTAACAAACGCTGTCAACTAAATGCTCGTCAAAAAATGTATTCTTCACGAAGATTTCTTATTTTTCTTCTTTTTTTTTTATATGAAAAAACAATGACAAAATTGCTCGACTCGGCCATAAAGCTCTTTGCAAGAATGCTGCTATAATGAATTGATTTAACGCTTCCGTTTATTTTGTAAATAATAAAACATTAACTGGAACGTTCATTACTAGTGAATGGTCAAGTCTATCATCACCATTAGAAGACTATTGTGCGTGACGAATTGCAATGCATTACCACGCACCAACACGAAATCGTAAAAAATCGTAGCACGGCGGTTCAGGTTTAGTCAGTAAGAGTCTGACACTCCCCGTTCGCTCCCCCGAGTGAGCGGGTGTCTATGAGGATTCGCCCGACTAAAAAAAAAATAAAAAAAAAAATAGGTTGTAAGCACATTCTTCGCTCAAGTCGAGTAGATTACCTATGGTCCAGAATAACCATTAACCCTGCAGTAGGACAGTTACAGGCTGGTAATAGAACAGCATAACATATGTTAACCTGTAACCACAGAATCCTTACTAATATTATAAATGCGAAAGTAACTCTGTCTGTCTGTCCGTCGCGCTTGCACGCCAAAACTACTGAACAAATTTAAATGAAATTTGGTACACAGAAAGTACAGCCTGAGAAAGGACATAGGCTACTTTTTGCCGCTATAACCGACATCCACGCGGGCGGAGTCGCGGGAAACAGCTAGTACCGACATGTAATAGCCCTGTACCTACCTACCTAACTGTAATTCAGATTATAATAACTCGTCTGGTCGTTTCTTAGCTACTAATTTGTTAGTACAGCAGCTTGGTTCCCTTTAAGTTACATGAAAATTTTCAAGCCAACTCTACAGATTTGTTTTGTAGACTATTTGAAGATTGTTAATTGTTATTTACTTGAAATCGTTTGTTGGTCTTTGATTTGTTGCGGTAAATGTAAAGTTTGATTATCTCGGAATAGCTATTACGCAACAAAACAAAAGACTAACAACCAGTCTATGGGTCTATATTAGAGTAAAACAAAGTTATTTTTGGATCCTGGTGCAAAAAGAGGGGTGAACGTTTTACGTGTACCTATCTATACTATATTAATATTATAAAGCTGAAGAGTTTGTTTGTTTGAACGCGCTAATCTCAGGAACTACTGGTTCGAATTGAAAAATTCTTTTTGTATTGGATAGTCCGTTTATTGAGGAAGGCTATAGGCTATATAACATCACGTTACGAACAATAGGAGCGGAGCATAAATGAAAAATGTTGCAAAAATGAAAAACCGTTGAAACTAAAACACGCGAACAAAGTCGCGGGGGACAGCTAGTTATAGATAACTTAATCTCTGTAGCATCTTAGGCTAAGAATGAGTGTACCTTGTGTCACTACGACTCACCACGCCAACTACGACCGCGAGGTGCCGCTGGTTTGATCCCCGCATGGGACAAATAAAAATAACATTAAAAAATGTTTGATCTTTATCTGGGCCTTCAGCGTTTATATTAGTTGAATGTTTATGAAAAGAAAAAGACACCAGTAGGAGTTTTACAAGGCGGGAGTAGTTTATTTAATTACTATTTTATGTTATTTGTTTGAAGTGATAAACCTCCGCTATTACCGATTTTTTTTTAGTTTACAGTATACTTAATAATAATTATTATTATTTATTTATTTATTGGACACTAATATTAACAAGTAACAAAAATATTTTTGAAAAAAAAAGTCGGTACCGCTAGTACACCCGAGCGGGCTTATTCCAGGCTACCAATAAAATAATAGAAAGAAAAAAACAAACAGAAAAGTACAAAAACCAAATGATAAAATGCAAATATATACTAATACGGACTTAATTAAACACGTTGTTATTTAAAAAAAAAAGAACATATAATAAAAATAATAACAATTTAAATATTTTTATTTTATAAGAGTTTGCTGACGACTTACAGGCAATGCATTCCACAAACATGCTGCTTCAACAGTGAATTATTTTTGAAGATTGTGAAAGCTTTAGGACCTTTAGTTTTAAGTTCTCTGAAGACCTTAGGAATCGGATTCTCTTCTTTTTAGAATTCAAGTCTCAATAACTCAAACCGATTAACTAAATAATAAGGAGTAGAAGGAAGAAACAGCACGCTGTAGAAGTAGTAAGACTACAAATATTGCGGCGAAGGCGGATGGGTTACCACTTGAGCTTGATACGGAGAGATGGTGAAATTTGCGTAAAGCAAATATGAACCGAAAGCGGAAATGTTGGAGTCGCTTTAGCTTATCTAGTTGGTCTTCGGTGATGTCAAGACGGCTGGCATCAGCTTAATCAAGGATTTTAATGTTCATCTTTGAGTATCTACCTAAAAACAAGTATCAAAACTTTCTACTCCTTTTGGAAAATTTCGGTGTGAACACAGATCTTCGAAAATCATAATTGAATGAAATCAAATTAAGAGTTATATCAATTGCACATACAAATTTTTTAAACGATAAAATATTTAGAACAAAAAATAATTATACAAAAAGTTGCTTGATGGCTACATTAGTTAGATGCAATAAACAGTTCTAACAAATCGGTTTTCAAACCTTCTACTCTACATACTAATATTACAAGACAATAAAATGCCGATTGGTTCCTAGTTAAGTAACTACTGTCCAATATTTAGATTTAATTAAGTTTGCGGGTTAACGAAATCGGACCCAAATAATTATGCAGAGCTCGGGCTAAAAGCTTAGTTTAAAGTCGTGCTTCCACTGCGAGCAAAACAGAGATTTTACTCGCAACAGCTTTCTAATAAATAGTTTCTTAAAAAAGAGTTAAGTGGAAAGTGCTGAGCGAGTAGAAAAGGTTGAAAACGAGTACAGCCCGTTCATCTTACGCTAACGGAGCAAATATTGCACGGACTTAGTTTTAATCACAACGGGCAAGTTCATAGCTGCGGTTCTACCTGCAAAGTTTGTTTCCCGATTAGTTACTCATATTTATTTTATTTATTTATGCTTCGACAAAAAATTTAAAAGATATCAAAACTCCTTTTATTCATAAACGGTTCAAATACGCATTGGTTCCCGTTCGCTCGACAAGTTTCGGACCCAACCGGAATCCTTAAAATGAAAATAAGAAAGTAGTCATAACTGAGTAAAAGTGAAAACATTTTTTTTTTATTTAGGTTTCGTACCACATAAGGATCAAAGGAACCCTTATAAGGTCTCTCATTGAAAAACCGCACTGCAGTTTTGGTTCGCGATACTGCAGCGTATAAGTTGAATGAGGGACCTTTGTTGGGTCAGCGTATGTTAATGGATAAGGCAAGATAAGCATTTAAATGTATAAGCAAAATAATGTTGAAATAGTTAAGTATCTTTCCTGTTATATTTCTGTCTTGTTATAATTATTAATTATGCTGGCCAATAAAAAGTTATTTACCTTATTTTGTAGGATCACTTTGTTGTCCGTCTGTCTGTCTAGATTTTTTTGTCAGGAGCGCGTGGTGATATAATGTTAATTTTAACATTATATCACCACGCGCTCCATTTCATTATTTCAAACTAGCGACCTCCCTCGGCTTTGCATGGGTAGACAAAACAAGATCTCTCTATTGCTGAAAACTGCATTAAAAACCGTTACTACTACAACTACAACTACAACTTAGTTTTATACCATTTAAAGATAATCCGGTCTACGGACCCTGGATGCACTAAAACATACAAGCTTCTACGTCAACGCAATTAAAAAATACAGTAATTTATAAATGTTGTTTTTTCGATACATTTCCGAAAACCTTAAAAGTTAGTTAGATCTAGAATCATGCCAAATCAGAAAGACATGTACGGTTCTGTTGGAGAGTGTGTGTGATTAGCACTGGTCCGGTTTTATTCGACTCCTTTACGCTTTGTATTTGTTTCTCATTACGCTTTTGCAATGGAAGCCCGGCCTTAGATTTAGGTAATTTCATTCGTTGGTAGATTTAAAGTATATGAAGCATATTTTCCACCTCATTTAATGAAACCCTATGTAATGGAATTATGCATTCATTTAACAATAATTATGGTAAATGTTTTCTGGTTATCGTTCCCCTATAAAAACAAAATATTTTGAGAGTATTTGTAGGGTCATTAGGTATGCGTATCCGGCGACCGGAAAGATACCGAAAGATTGTTATTTTCAGTAGGATTGGCTGGAATGTCATTCCCTCCAAAATCAGGTCGATTTCATAATTAAGGGAACACATGTCTTGGTACCAATTTTATTTTACAGCATTTCGAAATTATTCAGGTTATTGAGTAGGTACCTTAGTGTAATTGATTTCTTCGCAATTGCTCTTGATTAACCGCTTCTAATTCTAAGTAAATCAATTATATGTTAGATACATAACTATTATTGATTTAAAGTGCAGTTAATATTTTCCTTATTCATTTATATGCTAGAAAATGTTTTTGTTGATCTCTTGATTTTCGATAGGTATTTTGGTATAATATTGACGGAACGTAAACTTGTACTCAAAAGTAGTAACGAAAATATTCTTCCTAAATTTTTTTGAACGAAATACCTATAATAATTCATCTTTCACTTAAGACTAGTCAAGTAGACAACTTATCCTCTTCGCACTTAAGCTTCTGTTAAGGAAAATGCTTCATGGTTTTTCTTATTACGTTGGAATCTCCTTAATGATTCGAGCGAGTCAGCTCGCATCCTTGACAGTATATAAACCAGCTGGGGTGTCAAAAAGTTATCATTCGTTTGTTTGAGCGAAGTACTACAGACCTCCATCAAGATGAAACTGTTCGGTTTGGTTGTTCTCGTCTTGGCGGTGTTCGCCATGCTGTTGGGAGGTACCAGCGCTTACCCCAAGGGTGCCCTGAAGAAGGGAGCCAAAGTGGTTGTAAGTATTTTATTCTAATTAAGTAATCCATGACAGACAGGGCTTTATTATTTTACGAAGTTATTTTGATAAACTTGTACAGGGATCTTATTTTAATAAAAGTAGAGCTCGTTCTTGATCTTTTCATGACGATCTTGGATTTTCCAAATATTTGTTTGTTAAATAAAGTTTCTTGTTACTTTTTGTAAGCATGCCAATTTATTAAATCTATTTTTCAAAGCCCTCATAAAAGGTACATCCTCCCTCCCTGTTTATTTAACATAATATAATAAGTAATTATTTTATTGCGTATTTTCTTATAAATGTAAATCAATTACTTGTTACAGAAAGGAGGAGTGGGAGTAATAGGCGCCGTGGGTACCGGCCGCGAAATTTACGAACATGTAAAGAACAGGGGTTAAGGATCAACCACCTACATTTAAATACCTACACTCATTACTTCGCCACCAAATAAACGTTCTGTGACATTTTTATTAATTTCTTTTTGCTAAAAATCATGTTATAACTTGTTAATAAAATTATTATCTACACATTTAACACTCTATTTTTATTTGCAATACCGCAACTTTATTTAATGTTCCTCAACAACGCAATAAAAGGTATAAAAAATATTTTATCAATAAATAGGGACTTGAATTGATGAATATGTATCTTTTTAAGTGCCTATCTATTTTCGGAAGAAATGAGGGGTAGCCACTATACACCTAGCCCACTGGAAGGAGTCCTTTATGGACCGAGGCCTGCCGGAGCCCCGCCGAGCATGCTTTAGCGATCCCGGGACTCCGGCAAAGGCAAGGACGGGACCAGGGGTTTTAGTCGGTGCAAGTCCGACATGTCCCCACGTCGTACCATCGGCATGGAAAAAATAGTTTTAATTTTTTAGCGTTAAGAACAAAACATAGTTCGATTTTCACACATAACAAATAGTTCTCATTAAGTTGCAATTTTATTGAGTTTGATATAAAACAGAAGTAAGTACTTAAGTACATTATATAATATTATATTCAAATCAAATAAAATCATTAACGGAAAAACATCTAAATATTTAACACGTATCAATCAATCAAAGGCCTTATACATCTACGAAAGATGGTTTAAGCAGCGTTCGTTTGGGAGGTCCGGCACTTACGTAGATGGCTAGTAAGGCCGATACGGGAGCGACAGCTACGACCGCAAAGTTGACACAAATGTGTTGAAGTTGAAGGTGAAGGAAGGTATTCGATTATTCATGCACATCACATAAAGTCATGCCTGTTTCCCTCAAGTGTACCTACGAAGGAAACATGGGTTTCCACTTTCGATGATCCTGAATTCCTGACATACTTACCGACAGCTTTTACTTATTCTTGTCACGTTCAGGGTGCTCTTCTACCTTTCTCCAAAAATCTTTAATTTACCCACATTATTGTTAGCCGAGATCTTTCCCTTTTCAAAACACAACATAAAGTTGTCGATAGCCGGAATATTTGTTTTTTATTTTTAAATGTATATTCAGCGACTACTCGAAAGACAGAGGAAGACCCCTGGAGCGATTTGGGAAATTATTTTGATGTTTGTTAGGGTATACTTTCCAGGTTCTATGGTCAGGTCAGGATCTAATCATGATATCTTAGGGAAATCGAGGGCAAAACTCAATTTTTTATTGTAACCTACGTGTTTAAAATTTTTCATTGTAATAATACCTGCCTATAAATGTCCCACTGCTGGGCACAGGCCTCTTCTCATATAGAGAAGGAAAGAGCATTGATCACCACGCTTGCTCGCGGGTTGGCGATTTTAGATTCCAATTTTTGGAATCCAGATTTCCTCACGATGTTTTCCTTCACCGACTGTCAATGATGTCTTAGAATAATTAAGAAAGTACATATAACTTTAAAAAAGTCACATTGGTACTTGCCTTTAATGGGTTCGAACCTGCAACCTCTCGCATCATTGAACCACTAGGCTACCACGACCAGTTTTTCATTGATTCTCTTCTAATTGCCAGTTTTGTTGCGTACATTTGTCCTATTATCCTATACAAAAAGTAAGGACAATTAATGCTGTCTCATTTACTTATCAAACGGTCAATAATTAAACATTTTGCGAGGGTGAATATCTCATTGTAAAAGGATAGTAACATTTTATTTTCAATGCACTATTAAATCTTGCAATGCAAATAAAAGCAACTAACAATATATCAGAATAAATGTTTAGATAGTATAGTGCTATAGTGTACCAACTAGTAAAATATACAATGGGTAGGTACCTAATATGTAGATCCCAATAATTATAATAAAAGATATTATTTTCCTTATGAAACAGTATCGCCCACTACCTATTGATTTCAATCAGTGTTTGTCTAAGTATAAAGAAGGAATCCAGTGGCAATTAGTTATGAATATGTTAACAGTTGTCCGATTTCCTTAACGACTAATTGTTTACCTGTTGCGTTATAATAACATGTTAAAAGACGTGCTGGTATAAACATTTACATGCAAAATACTAATTATATCTACATTAAAGGTGAGTAAAATATGTAAATCTATATTACTAATATATAAAGCTGAAGAGTTTGTTTGTTTGTTTGAACGCGCTAATCTCAGGAACTACTGGTTCGATTTGAAAAATTCTTTCAGTACTGGATAGCCCATTTATTGAGGAACGCTATAAGCTATATAACATTACGCTGCGACCAAAAGGAGGATAAATTAAAAATGTTTCAAAAATTAAAAACCGTTGAAACTAAAACACGCGGAAAAAGTCGCGGGGGACAGCTAGTATCCAATATAGACTATTGCACACCACAAACGTCGGTAAGTACATATTATTTAGGTATTTTACTTACTATAATTATGTAATAAAAAACTTCAAAGAACATAATATACTTTCAAGTAATGATATTGACAAAATGATATTTACAAAAACGAGGTTTTCAAGGAAAAAATCTAGGATCGCTATGCTCGATTTGTTATGTGCCTATACTATGCGAGAAACTAAGTATTTTTTTTATGTCTGCGGTGTAAATTCAGTGATACTGGATTTTAATTTTGACTGCACCGTTCACCACTTTAACGGCAACGTCATAGACGTACTGCGGGTTCAATCCCCATGCTTGTTTGGGTGATTTTGTGAACGTACCTAATTTGAATTTCTGTAACCCCTTCGATGACACAGGGGTCGAATTCCCTAGTAAAGAATCATTTAAAAAAAAAACTTTCCTTTACCCGTAGTAAGATAGTTAGGTAGGTAGGTACCTTATTTAAACAATATTTATAAGTTCCATCTTTAGTAATGAAAAACTTTGGCTAATGTTGAGTGACTTATCAAAAAACCCTAGTATCAATGTTACACATATTTAAGTTCCTATAGAAACTTATATGGCGTGGCGCGTTTATTTCCGTGTTAAATAGATTTAAGAAAAGATTAGTTTGTATGTTGATCCGTTTATTTTATTTTTCAATACAATATGGAAACAAAGGTGAATACACGCTAGAGCTTTCAATTTTTTTTTTTAAATTCTCTCTTTCTCTCTATAGCTTTAATTAATTGCTAACATAAATATGCAACATTCGGTAGATATCGTCGAAATTGTTGTATCTAAGTAATGTTCTAAGAAACCCGTTTACCTGCTTTAGCATGTATTTACCACTGGTAATCATTCATTAAGGTTACATCTTAGGATCAGGAAACCTTCAGAGGTTATACATATTATACATAAATAATGAATCAGTGTATTGGCATTAAATACATCTAAATCTATCACTTGCTTACGGTACAATTTGAATAAAAAAATCCATTTCACAAATCCAGGGGTGGCCTGATAGAATCAATAAAATTCTCTATACATGTACAATCAAATTCTGAAAACGGTTTTTGTGCGGCCTGATATATTTGAGACGGTGTGTCTAGAAACTTCACTTTCTCTTTATGACAGCGTTTCCGTGCGGAAATGAGAGATGGAGGAGTATTTGTTGCATTAGTTGTGACTGCGCCCACACTCGAGTCCTCGCTTATGAAATCACATAGAGTCAAGTTGGAAAATTGCGGAAGAGGTTTCGTTGTGACTGAAGTGGTTTTTTCCACGGACTTGATTCTCTTACCCGTAGCCTTATCGGAGCAGAACATTGAGGTGAGTGTTTCAGATTCTTCATCTTTTAACACTTTGACTATACCACCGCGCAGGATATTCATCGTCATGCAGCAGGTTGGACAGAGGGCATCCTTGAAGTTCCTCTCTGCATACTTTGATCTCGGTTCTACAATATGACATCGTTCAGCTTGTACTTCTCTATCCTTTTTGGTAACCAGGTGAGCCACTTTTTCGTACAAAGGTTTGAAGGCGTAAGTGCAAGTGTCACATTTACACGTTACGGTAGCCAATTGCCGCTTCAGCATGCGGAGTTCAATGGGCTCTAAACTGAACTGGGGATTTGTTAGTACCGTCGTCCACATCTTGCTGAAAAAGCTGGCTCGGTCTAAGTGTTAGTTACATGTTATAATGCCAGTACACAGAATCATCATAGTTTGGCTTATTTTATGGCTATTGCATTATGTATAGTGTAAAATGGTGTTATGATACAAAACACTATTTCGTCTGCTTGAAAAATGCTGTCAAAAAAAATATTTATAGGTAAGGTACGTCAACGAATCAAAAAGTATGAAAATATAAAATATTATCTTTGACTGTATCGCGCCTGTTGCTTTAGCTTTAGTTTAACTTCGACTATATTAAACTACGTAGAGACCTAATACGAGGAAAATGTAGAATATATCTAGAACAAGAATCATTGATACGACTGAGATAAAGCTGCAAGCTACTTAGAAAATTACACAGGTACGTACATATTCAAATATCGGTTTCTCAAACAGTTGCACAACTATGTACTTACCTAGGTAGGTAAATACTTTGCTTTGACCCTCCAGTCAATCCGCAGAAGCTCATATTCAAAAGATAAGGAAGTTCAAAGATAAACTACTTATGTCTAGGTTTCATTATCTGTGATAATTTCTTTTGATTAATCCGATTTATCTTTCGTCTTTCTCTATGTAGATGTCAAAATCAAAATGAGCAAGTAAACACTGACATTTTATACAATACATAAATATTTTGCGCAATAAATAGCTAAGCCCAAACAAAAGAATGAAAAACCATACTAGTATAAAATAGGATTCCTGTACAAGTATGTCCAAATATCACAAGAACTGTACTGATCCCAGCCAGCCAGTAAAACCCCCGAAGAAACCAGATCGCATTCTTACATCCAAGGTACGTGATGTAATAATACCTAAAGAATCATTATACCTATGTAATTACTTATAAAATTATCTACCTCATATTTATTAACACCCCGTGTCCCCGTGATAAGCATCAACAAAAAAACCGGAAAGAAAATCAAGTAGCTAAAAGAATAGAAAAAAATATTTCGTTTGTAGGTACTATAGCTTATATATATAGCTTACAGAATTATATGGTACCTAAGGCAATGTGGCTATGGTCTGGTCATGTCTGTCGAGGGACCGATGACCGCTAGAGCAGACAAGTCGTGAGTGTAGACCGCGAATCAGCAAATGTAGGTAGTGTGGGTCTTCCCCCAGCCACGGGGACCGACGAACTGAAAAATGTAGCAGGGAAGGACTCGGACTGGATGCAGAAGGCGGAGAACCGGGTGTTGTAGCGAAATTTGGGTGAGACCAGCAGTAGACCTAAATAGGATTACTTAGTTTAGATAATTGAAAATACCTAGTGTCTTGGCTTCCGGGGTCAGATAGAGGAAACCTCTGGTAATACCGAGAGTTTTATAAAAGGACAGTTCCCCACCTATTAATGTAATTATTATTACAATATTGATTTTAGCCATTCTGCGACTGCAGAGATTGTTCTTGTGAAAATTGCCCAGATATCTTGGAAATGCTTGCTATCACTGTGACAGATACTACTTGTCATTTTGGTCCAATAATAAGACCTAAAGATGATGAAGAAGAAGAAAGTTCAAGGGATTCCGAGAACTGCGTACCTGACTGCTATAAAGAATGCTCAACCAAAAAGTTTCAACCGTAGACAAAAAGAAGGATAAAGAGAATTAAATGTCATTAAGTCATAATGACCAAGTAAACATGTCGTAATGACGTTTCTCAAGTAAAATTATAATATTCTTCTGCAATAATGTTACTTTTTACCTAACACATTAATTTTTAAGACGAATAACAACGTATCACGGGAGAAATAATGTAAAGAAAGAATGTTTCGGTTGCACCTACATCATTAACAACAGGACATCTCCACAACCATGTCAAAAAGTAATTTAGGTAGCAAAAAGCCTATTTGCTCTCGACCATCAAAACAAAAGGTAAATAAGTACCTAAGTCAATTCCCACACTAAATTCGACATCTGATATTATTTACAGCAATTTAATTTACCAGAAATGCTTCTATTAATTTATATATACGTTATCATAACAATTTACCTGGCTTTTAGATTTCTATGTCTGTTTGAAGGTGACCCCGAATGCAGCATGTGCTGCTAATCCCAAAACGCCTCATTTAGATCTAGACCTTGTGAACAAAATCACGGATAGAGTATGTAATTGCGAGGTGGTAGCAAGGGCGGTTCGTGATGACGTAGCACGATACCTCGGCATGTCGGATCGCCGGGCAGCACTTGTAGAAGCGATGGCTAACAGCAATACAAACCTAGACCAGCCTGAAACTTCTGAAGACAAAGACGATGCTATATTCAACGGGTCCCAAAATAAGCTCGCTTCCCAAAGCAAGGTCGTGTCACAGAGCAAGGTTCAATCCCAAGGCAAGGTTGTGTCCCAGAGCAAGGTTCAGTCGCAAAGCAAGGTCGATGTCATACCAAAAAAATAATCTTAAAAGACCACCGAACCAATAAAAACTGCACTTTCCATTTCGTTTTTTATTATGTTAAACACTGTACAAATGATACACAAATACCGATAAAACATGCGACATAAAATTCTAGCTTTTCTTCACGATAGCGTCTTTTGGATTCGATTCATCAAAAGATCAAGAAAGAACAGAAAGTCAATAAAACTGTTAATCATTTTAATGATTGTACTATTTTTATCATCCATTTCTTACAGTTTGTACAAATATTTAAAAAGTGATCAAGCATATAATGACACAGAATAATTATTTTATAACATTCAAAATTTAACTCTGCATAATAATGTATGATATGTATTAAAATCATTCATCAATTTTATCTGCCGTATCTTTGTTATTATCATCCTGTTGAAACTTTTTGAATTTTTCACACATATAATTCCAGTACTTGCTACGGATTTTGTCATATTTTCCGGATAATGCTTGACACAGTTCTACGGCTCTATTTGCATTGTGAAGACAACTGGTCTCTTCTTTTTTGATAGCTTCATCGCAAATATCTATGAGAAAAGCTAACAGGTAAGGAGAACGGCACTTGTTCTTATAAAGTTCTTCACAAAAAGAAGTGACAACGGCATTTCCGCTGACACCTCTTTTGTCGTGTATTAATACTCCTCTTAAATAATTCCAAGCACTTTCATTGTTTTTGATAAATTTAATCTTTTCTAAAGTATAGCAAATTTCTCTTTGAACATTTAGGTCTGACCACCCCAGATGGTTGTTGACTACGAAGTATCGTTGGTTCCACGCAGAATTGTTCCGCACATCTTCTGTGATAAGGTTATCAACAAATTCCATTTCTCTATCGTAGAGTCTGTAAAGGGATTAAAACTTAAGTAACACTCGACTAGACTTCATAAAAGACCTTGCCGATGATTATTATAAATCCTTAACGTAAACTTAGGAACAAACCTTGTCATTATTTTAATTTTAATACACATACATTTTGTGTCTACATAGGTACATTATTAAATTACTTTGTAGAATAAATGACTGAATAGAAACCTACCTAGTTAAGAAAATGAACACACCAAAATTGTAACTTTCGGTTTCCACCAAACCATAAAAAGCTATTTAGTTCGTAAAATAATAACTACTAAGGAGATAAAGCGAATCAATGTTCAAGGGTAGGCGCTAATGACGTCACATGTTCTCACAAAAAGTGCGAACGTATGACGTCATAGGACATTTCATGCTAAGTTTTACGTTGCGTAAAAGAGAAATTGGAAATACGTGTCTAATTTTTTTTATAAATTTACATGACAGACTTGTTCGTTAACCCCCTTTTGCAAAATGTTTTAATAATATGATTAAGATATTAAACTAGAACTAGACATATCATGCTTGCCTTTTCTAAAATTTTACATAGGGTTATTTTAGCCTATAGCTTTTTATTAACAAAATAAGACAGCGGTGCCTTGTAAATTCTAAATTCTAATATTATATGCAGTCTACAATCAATTTAATAATAGGTTACTTTTTTTATGTAAAACCAATATACAATTACATACCCAAAAGTTTTAATAGCCCATTGTCTATGTTGCCAGGCATGATAGTTTTTGGGATCTTGCATTAAGGCATCTCGTGTCAGCTCCAGCTCTTGTGTAGGGTCTTGAAGCCACTCTACAAGTACTTTCCGGTGATGCCATACCTGTAAAGTAATTGTTATTAGTTATCTACAGCAGTCAATACAATAGAATTCATGATATGATAGCTACTTATGTAGTATATAAAATTAGTAGCTGACTATATTGAAACTATTTATTAAAAAAAATTGTAAAACTAAACTTAAAATTGAGTGGCTGAATTAATCATTTGTAATAACTTTATGATGCTAATTTACCAATTCATTACCATTATACTTTTTCCTGTCTTCCTTTTTTATAATATTAAAATATATAGCATAAATCATTTACTATATGAATAAATACAAGCACTGTAAAACATTGAAACTAAATTTTCAAAAACTTTTTTAAGGTTTATATTTGCTGAGACAAGACCTACCTGGTAGTTTTTGGGTGAGTTCTTTATAACTACTTCTACATAATCCAACTCAGATCTTAAATCTGTACCCAAGGCTTTAAGTAGATCTCTCCTGTAATTTAAAATTAGGTTAATAGGTTACTTTGATTAATCAAACGCATTATTTATTTGGTAAATAAAAAATGTACATAATTTGTAACACAGTGTCTGACTAAGTACATTTAGATAAACTTTATTTCTCACAAATTTTAAAGCTTCAAGCCATATTAGTAGCTTTACAGACCAAAATAGATACAACATTACATAATTAAAATGTTAATAGGCATAATAAGATAGTTATTTCTGTGCTAATTGGTCTGTTTGGCCAAGATCCAATCAGAATAAATTTATAGGCCATTGTTACATTTGATAATAATGTTATGTATTCACCAGGTACTATAAAAAGCTAGCCAAACTCAAAGTATTATTTTAGACTCACCTGTACTGCCACACTGTATAGTTAGCTGGATTTAATTCTACCGCATCTTTTGTGAGATGTAAAGCTCGCTCAGATCTCTCGTTGTTCTGTAGGACAGCTCGGAAATAGTCATATACATCTACAACTGAAATAAAACAATAATTAATAATAGTAGTCTGTTAAATTAAACCACATCTAATATATAATATTCAATTGAGTAGATATAACACTTGTTGCTTAGTTAGTATCTAGTAGGGAGATTGTACAATACAAGAAAAAAGACAAGATATGGAAATTGAAGAAAAAGACAAGTTATGGAAATTGAAGTATTCATTTTATGACTTATGAGTCCTCTCGAAACTGAATGTTAGAAAATGTGAGCTTAAGTTTAAATTTGAAATAATAATATGGTTATAAGTTTATACTTGAAATAAAATTGTTACATTCATTAGGTAAAAGTAGGATAAGTTTTACTAATATATAATTACGTACATTTTTCAGAATGAGCAATGACGACAACTTGGTTAGGACCTTCGTCTTCAGGTACCGGAGTCACGTCATTCCATTCCGGGCGGTCCTTGTAGTAGGTCCACGCGACGTCACTGTCCCCGCTATCAGACATCCTCGCTGCAGCTCTAAACACTAACTACAACTACTTCCTATACAATTTACGTGTATGTTTACGACCACTATCACAGCAGATAATACATGTGCACATAGAATACCGCGACGTGAACAAACAATGACAACTATCTAGGCCGGTGGTATTAATGACTTAATTAAACGTGTTGTCCCGTATCTTTATTAATACACACAGGTAATTTTTGTTTTATTTATTGTGATTAGTTACTTGGCAAGTGGAAAATGGCAACCGCGACAACAAAACTCCAAAGTGAAATGACGTTTATGATTATGACGTTAATGACGTATGCACACAGTGACAAATCAACAAATGTGACAAAGTGACAAATATCAAATGAGATAAACACTGATTCACATTATCCATATTACAATTTACAGTACTACTTGAATTGAGGTACCTACCCATGAAAAACATTATTAAAATTATTTGATTCTACGATAATTGAAAGATAAAAGCTATTTATGCAGATTGCAGAAAAATATATTTCTGCGTTAAATGGAATGTAACGATGTATGTTTTATTGACGGGCCTGTTGGTCTAGTGGTTAGTGATTCTGACAGCTAAACTAGAGGTCGTGGGTTCGATTCCCACGCAGGACAAATCTTTGTGTGATGAGCACGATCATTTGTTCTGTGTCTGGGTGTATTTTATCTATAATATGTATGTATTTAGAAATATATATGTTTATGAGTTGTCTGGTTGCCATAATACAGGCTCTGCCTAGTGTGGGATCAGATGGCCGTGTGTGAGCTGACCCCAAGATATTATTTTATTATTATTATTTAAGATCTATAATAAATTCTAGTACAATAGCAATAGTCTGTAGAATAACTCTTTTAAAGAATTAAAAACTCTTTATACTTATAGGCCAGGAAACTAGGACATTCGTATACTTTTTAATTAAATAGGTACTATAGGAAGTTTGTAGGTATGATCAATATCAGCTTTACTTACCTAAGTACAATTACTTAGGTAAGTACAGCTGGGTCTGCTGTGGCAGTTTTATAACATAACATTGGCCCTAATTCTGTTAAATCCTCACTAAACTTATTTTAGGCCATCGGTTTCTTTTTCACTTGTACACAATTAGAAAAGGACATACGAAAATTAGTGCTGTCAAATTTAGTTGCGACTAATATTCTCATAGGTACAAATCTACCGACACGCACAATGATGTTCAAAACGAAAACTGGTTTGACATTTCTAAGTTAGATGTTATCCGTTGCCGTCCTTTTCTCACGCTGTACCTATATTAGTAAAAGATAGCAATGGTTTAATTTTGATTTAGTTAGCGTACAAGGGAATCGTGAAGAAACTAACGCTGCAGTAGAATCAATTTTCCTGGAGACTAATGGAGGCTACCAGAATTAAAAAAATCTGCTAATGTCCCGTCAGGTGTATCTATCATTCTCCACCAATGAGAGACAAGCAACAGGCAGGGATTGGTGTAAATTGACATATAGACCTAATGCGAGAATAGCGAAACCTAGCGGATTTTTGTTTTCCGATAGCCTCCATTAGTCTCCAGTCCAGTAGGTATCCCATTACGACTGGCGTATGTCATACGCCTATTTGATAAACGAATTATACCTTTATTCATTGTACCTAGGTACTAAAATTAATTCCGAATTCTGTATATCCTGGCTGAATCCGATGATGCAACCCATTGATATAAAAAAAAAAGTTTTTTTTTCTAAATCAATGACAGAGCTTTATTATTTTACTAGTACCTACCTCACTAATTATAATTTCTTTATAACTTATTTGAAAGAGTTTTGGAACCTTGATGAAAAGAAGTTGATAAAATAAATAAGAAGTTGATAAAATAAACACATTATTTATTTAACAGTACAATATATTAATTACTACGATGTAGGTAGGTAAATAATTTACGTTAACAACTAACAGGTAACAAATAAAGAGGAATCATTATTATGCACAT
The DNA here is from genome assembly GCA_932294365.1 of Diachrysia chrysitis. Lineage (NCBI taxonomy): Eukaryota > Metazoa > Arthropoda > Insecta > Lepidoptera > Noctuidae > Diachrysia > Diachrysia chrysitis. The sequence goes on along the minus strand of OW028651.1, from coordinate 6,995,211 downwards.
AACATTTTAAAAAATCTAACATTTAATTCAGTTTACCAAGCGTAAGCAAGGCCAAGGCCGTTGGTGTAGGTCATGTGGGATACTGTGGGTGCAGCTGAATACGCCACTCCAAGTAAACCACCTGCTGTAGCCACCTGTAAATAAAAAGTTACCAGCATTAAATATTGGAGACCTAAATAATATTACAACTCTACGCTTAAAGGGCACAACCCAATAGAGCTTGATAATATAATAATAAAAAGGCCAAGGTTTTAATTATACAAACTACCTAGAATAGTACTTTAGTTAGTTAAAACTAATTGAAATAATATTGCAAATTAAGTAGTAGTTGTAGTACCAATCGACATTTTTATTTGCCTACTATTTGTAAGTACCTAATTAAAATAATAGGTATCTATAGTAACAAAAATAAATGGTTTAAAAATCTATTCAACATTTAGGCCGAAGGTCGTATCCCAGTTTCTTTTAAATGTTTTTGAAAGAGAAACTGCTTGAGTCGAAGTAGGGGTACTTCGACTCGCGCTACTTGTACTATTATGTATTCTGTGCTCACACTTTTAAAATCAATTTAGCTTTAGTCCGAGGCAAAAAGAAATCCGCCCGCGTGAATATTCACGCGGGCGGCTTTCTTTTTGCCGCTATAATTGATATCAGGGATTGGGATTCAACCTTACTCTATACCTATTTTCATGAAAATCAGCTGATCGCTTTAGCCGTGAAAGCGTAACAGACATACAGAAATATAGAGTTGCTTTCACTTTTATATTGTTAGTTTATTTATTACCTTTGCGACGGGTGCTGCTAGAGGACTCACACCGACATGGGAGACCAGTGGCGAGGCAAAGCGGGTGTACGCAGGCGCAATGGCGACACCGGGATTGCTTACACGCACGTCAGATTTTCGAACACTCGAGAACGGAGTATCAATGGCCTTTGAGTATGTCGAAACCTGTAAACAAAAATAAGCATGAATTGTGAGTGCTTTTAGATTTTTCGAGCCTTTATCTAAAGAATCGGCTCAAAGGGACTCTACTTGCACCCCATGGTGCAAAAAATGGTGCCCTTTGAGTGACGATAACCTCTACGTAGGACACTGTTTTGGAAGACACGTAGATAATAGTAGCCTCGCTATACGAACCTGGCCCAAATTGAATGGTGATCTCAGAATGTTGGAATGCTGAGAAGCAATTGCCGGCTGTGCAGGGTATGAGCTGTATGGGTTCCAACCCCCATAGCTATATGGGGCGCTATATGGAGCGCTGTAGACCGGAGAGATGAGACCGGCATGGGTAGCGGCTGCTAGGCACGCCAAGAAGAATATCTGAAAAAAATAACAACATTTTTGAGAGGTACTTATATTTTTCGTGATCGTCTTATGTTTTCGATAATGTTTATGCCATTTAATTATGCATTCAGGTACTTAAATAAGTCATAAAGAAGTACGATTTTTTTAAGAGTATTAGGCAAAGCTGTATTTATCCTCAGGTACCTACTACATAAGTAGTTTGTTACAAAGTAAAATATTTTACAGTCAACTTACTTTTAAAAACATGTTCGGTGTTCAACCCTGCAAAGCTTAGAACGCTATGTTGAATTAGAGGACTTGTATAGCCTTTTATAGTGGCCCTAGTATGTCAACATGTTAGAGAACACATATGTGTGATAAGGCTCGTGACATATTGTATGACAACATGCATTGTATGCGTGTCCGTAGAGCTTTGGAAAAAGCATGGGCGCGGCCTGCAAGGACAATTTGCAGCCGGCCGGCAATTTAATCACGTGTTGAAATTATGCTTAATTGGGTCTTTTATAGTATTATTATAACTCAGAGTTAGTTCAGGTCCTACCTATGTATTTTTAATTTACACCTTTAAATGACGAGCTTTGCATTTAGGCAAGTGGGTAAGTAGGTATCTACTTATCATTGAACTTTTAATCTATCACGATCGATATTGTGATATTGTTAAAGTAGGAAAATAAAATCAGAGTACAATTAAAGAAAGAGCCCCGTTTTTTTAAAGTTTGAATGAGCAAAATTCATTGCATACTAAGTAGGTACCTAGTAAAAGTCATAAGACCACTAAAGTCATTGACTCATTTATTATCTCAATTGCAGCTGTGTTATCTTGAGCACAAATATTATCTGCTCTTAGATTTACCCGACCTACGAGCTCATGCATAATGATTAGTCATGTATCATAGTAGTAATATTATGATTATAATATTCATCAATTAAAATTTTACACACTTACCTTTATAATAGGTGAATGCTTAAGTATATAGAGCTACAGAATATTTAATAATAGGCACCTACAAAGCGCTGAAGTGGTAAGGGCATTTGCATTTTGCAGTACGAAATTATTACTTCTCTCTCAATATGACGTTACTTATTTTAAACTACGCCGTTTTTTCACTGCTACCGCCGCCGGCACCGGGATCTCAACGAGAACGAGATGATGAGCCGAGCTACCGACACATAGGTATATACATTCACTAACTATGGCTGCCTGTGCAATTTTTTTTTTATTTTTAGATGTGATTTACGCGGTTAGCCTGAGCGCAGGCTTTGACTGCTTCACCGGACTTTTGCCTATGCACCTCAAGTAGATAACGTCATCGTGATCTCGGCCAAAAATAATCTCGTTCTCGTGGACGTAACGGAAACGGCGGCGGTGGACAAATGGCCTTAAAGTTCCAAAAGTTCGTTTTGTTAGTCTGTTTGGCAGTGGGCAACAGTGGTACCAAAACTACTATGACCAGTGCGACAATTTGATCAGCAGGCCTATTTTCTATAGCGGTTGTCAACTAAAGCGATAATTGCTTTATAAAAAACACTGTGGAAACACAAATTTCCTATCGTCTAACGTCGATGACCAACTGGCCAATATCTGATGACTGACCGCTGAGCTAGATCTACTACTACAACGTACCTATTTGTTCATCGACTTTAGCCGATACTAAATTTGGTTTTTGTCGTTATTTTTCTCCAGTGAACATCCACTTTGGTTGCAAGTTGCAACTGGAGATAGCAAACAAGCCTAATAATGATAGGAGGAGTGTGTGAAAAGGAGGTGTCAAGGAGTGGCTGGATATACTCCTTCACTCTTTAATTAAGTAGGTACCTACCTATATTCTTCATAACCCCATACGTCAATAATTTTGTTGGACTAAGCAACATTTGCAATAATGTTCCCTAGTATAGGTAGGTACCTAATGGTCTACATAATGCTTAGCTAAGTAGATTATTAATATCACATAGGTAATAACAATAATCTCCGTATAAAACTAGACCAAGTTCGTCGAGTTTTGTTGGTGCATAGGTGAATTACTTACTTTATAACAGAACTGATAGATTATTATATTGGCCTAGATTCGACTCTATACCCATTTATAAGAAATCTAGATTTTTCTTGTTTACTATGGCCTTTGAAAATGTAGTATTTGATTGATCTTGGATTTGGTTTCCATTTTAAAAAGGCAAGTGCCTAAAAAAAATATCTCCTTTTAATCATTTTTTGAAATTGCTTTTTTTTAAGAGTAGGTTTTCAAAATAGCAAGAATATCACCTTACAGTAGGAAAGTGAACACCGCTGATCAAGGACATGTTGTACACCATAAGGTCTTGAAGGTGTGTTGCGGGCTTTTGGTTTGATTTAGGCCTTCAGATCTTCCGCAAATTCAAGCAAACTTCAGCGGCTGCAACTCTTGATGTAGGTACTAGACAGGGAGGCCTTACAGTTATACCAAATAATTGCAATAATTTCCCATTTAATTAAATTCATCGTTAAGACAGTATTAAACATTCAACTAGACAAGCTTTCATGTATCTGCGTTACTTGCACCCTACTTTGGTGTCCACATTGTCCGTGTTCTCCACGCAACGCAATGTGCGTGGTCAAGGCAATAACTAAATTAGGTAGGTAGGTATAGTAGACCAATAAATAGTCACCGACGTAGATATTATGGTAACTATAATTTTGATCTCATAAAATCTAAGTAGGTACAGCCACTTACATCAATATAGCGCAAGGGAGGTATAAGATGGTCTAATAAATCATGAAAGTTAGGTTCAAATGTAGGGTAACGCTAATAGTTCTTAGTTACAATTACCATATTTACCAGCACGTGTTAGATAGGGCGCGGTTTGCCTTGTCTTTTATTCATTACAAAGTGATCTGTGACCCAAACCAGTCAGCCCAGTCAGACATATTATCTACCCACGATTAGACAGGTCGACATAAGACAAGCCTACAATGACGACAGATTAAAATAATGTTGCAAAAGAAATTTATTTTTAGGTACTAACATATGTGGTAGGTAAGTACTTAATGCCGCTATCCAGATTATGGAACAAATTAGTAAACCAGAACGATTTCTAGGCAATAATTACATTCGTCACGCTGTCCTCACAGGACAAGCCAAGTGCATAGTCACACTAACAGCAGTTCAGTACCGTGAACGTTTTACTTAGCTCGCACAATTGTCTAGCCTGTTAAATCATTTTACAGATATGGGTTCTTTTGTCTTACATTTATCGGTAATTATTTGTAATATATTAGCCGTCAACACTGAGCGGTGGTACTCAGCAGCTGTTATCGAAAAAAGGAATTTTCATAATACTACCGATTCAAGATTCAAAACCGATTACACTCAAGATGATGAAAATGCTAATCGATTTATGCCTCTAATGTTAATCGATCCCAAAAGAAATGAACTCAAGCGCAGGGATCATATTTCAGATAACATATTTAATTTTATAGCGACCAATAATAGTGATGCATCATTTGAACCAATAGCTTTTAAAGTGCAGAATTTAAATTATACTTTAGAAAACAATCTGCCAAAAAGAAATCGTCCCAAAAGGAAGCATGTGATAAAAAAGTGTCCTTCACCTAGATCGAGACAGTTTAAACAGTTAAATTCAAAACCAAAAACTAAAACTCGATTTCTGGAAGTGTTTCAAGTGGTGGAATTCGACCATGTGTCCTGTACTTCGAGTAGTGGTTTAGAAGGGACGTGCCTACCAGAGTACAAGTGTACTGAGTCCGGTGGCTCCACAATGGGGACTTGTGCCGACGGCTACGGAACCTGTTGTGTTAGTAAGTATCAGATATTAATTTTATAAAAAAAAAAGTGAATTTGTTACATATTTAATTTATACTTCAGGCGAACGAGGGTTCGCTTAGCCACAATGCGAAATAGATAGAGGTACTTATCTATTTCGCATTGTGGCTGCTTCAGAATTCAGGACATTTAACATACATTGTGTTGTGCTTTCTTAGATAATTTTAATCCCGAATTATTAACAATTTTGACGACCTCCGTGGTCGAGTGGCGTACACACCGGTTTTCAAGGTGTCGTCAGCTCTGAGGTCCCGGGTTCGATCCCCGGCCGGGTCAATGTAGAAAACCCCTTTTCTACATTGTCTCTGGTCTGGGTGTTTGCGGTACCTTCGTTGTCTCTGAATTCCATAACACAAGTGCTTTAGCTACTTACTTTGGGTTCAGAGCAATGTATGTGATGTTGTCCACATTTATTTATTTATTATTCTCAATACAAAGCAGCTTTAGTTGGTCACTAATTAAAAATTATTTCAGCACTATTTCTCTGCAACGATCGGTCCGCTGCAGAGTCTGGCTGGTTTATAAACCCAGATTTCCCTTCACCCAGCACCGAAAGACTGTCCTGTGATTTTGCTTTGGATAAATCGTCTGATGATATAAAACAGATACGTTTAGAATTTCGCAATTTTGAGGTAAGTCCTACAAGTCATTATCGTTGTGCAATTAGATGATAATGTTCTGAACAGATTGTTACATTGCGTACCTAAATAACTTCGTATAAATTTAGGTAGGTACCATAGATAAAGATACAATCACAGCGTAATATGCTGTGATTGTACCATATTATGGGACAGTTGCAGTATCAATTATTATTCAACCACCAATATTCTTTTCCAGCTACTTCCTCCAACGGCCGGTGCATGTCAAGATGACCAATTCATTATTTCGGGGCAAAATGTTAACAACATTATACCGATACTTTGCGGCATTAATTCTGGTCAACACGGTAAAAAAAATAGTATCTATTGATAAAACAGCTAACCTACCTCCGTGGTCGAGTGGCGTACACACCGGTTTTCAAGGTTTCGCAAGCTCTGAGGTCCCGGGTTCGATCCCCGGCCGGGTCAATGTAAAAAACCACTTTTCGACATTGTCTCAGGTCTGGGTGTATATGGTAGGTACCTTCGTTGTCTCTGAATTCCATAACACAAGTCCTTTAGCTACTTACTTTGTGTTCAGAGCAATGTATGTGATGTTGTCCACATATATTTATTTATTTACCTACTCTAAGTACTTAGAGAAGACTTACTAATTTATCTGAAATTTATTAAATTATTATTAAATTTGGAAATTGTTTTCTCTTCAAAAGGAGGTTTTCTTTACAGTGTACATAGAAGTTGGTGATGTTGATGGTCCAACACATCTTACATTTCAAACAATTGCCGCCGAAAGTAGATTATTCTCCATTAAGGTAATGCCTTTAAACTTGTTTTTACACGAGCAAAAAGATAGATAGATTGGTACGTCTATAGGTTAATTTTATTTTTGATTGTTTTAGGTAAATCAACTGACGTCATTTGACGAATTGGCCGCACCAGATGGCTGTCTGCAATATTTTACTAAATCCCAAGGCTATTTAGAATCATTTAACTATAGGGATAAATCGGACATCGTTATCGCAAGAACACCTTCCTACATGGTACGTATGGCACGGATTTATCACAAAAAATCTGTATTAAATACTTTTTTGTGGTAGGTAGCCTCTTGGTCTTACTTACTCCACTCTGGGGAAGGGCAGAGAGGTATTCCGGACGCAAACTTGTTTAAACCGACGAGAACTCATTCTCATTCTGAGTCCCCTATAAGGTATAAATATATAAAATCCAATCATAAGTTAAATAACAGGTAGATTAAATAGAAAGTCATTAAAGTTGACTTCAGGTTGATTTAATAAAAATTTACTATGGGCATTCACGCACTTATTCGTATTATTTTAATTATTTGTTACGCATTAACGCATGCGGAGCGAATATTTGTAATTAAATACAAATAATAGAAGGAAAAACTTAAACCTCAGGCAGGACTCGAACCTGCGACCACTGGCTTGACGCGCCAGTCGCTTTACCAACTAATCTACCGAGGCCACTGCCTGTAAGTTTTTAAATTTTTTAAAGACGTAATAAAATAGAAGGCAACATTTAAAAACTTACAGGCAGTGGCCTCGGTAGATTAGTTGGTAAAGCGACTGGCGCGTCAAGCCAGTGGTCGCAGGTTCGAGTCCTGCCTGAGGTTTAAGTTTTTCCTTCTATTATTTGTATTTCATTACACTTACTCGTAATCAATATGTGAGTGCGTGAATGCCTTAGTTGACTTCAAACAAAATATTTCGCTACAAGCACAAAATCATGATTGCATTTAATTACATTAACCGAATTATCTACTAGGTATTCCAGTAGACTGTTAAGTACCTACTTAACTCACGTTTCAATTTCAGAACAATCTTAATTATGCAATGTGCATAGAGCGTGTGGCAGAAACCTGCAGTATTACTTACACAAATGCCGGTTATATGCAGATAGTTAATTACGACACAGGTGAGTTAGCAGTAATGGAACTAATTCACATTACCTTTATGACAGCCGTAGATCGCGATGGTTAATGAATAATGAACTTAGGTAGTGCAATAGATAAACATGGATACCTATAATAGGTTCCTATTAGATATACACTTAGATGGGTATCTATTCTAAATATTTTCATATTTATCTACAATAATAAAGTAATTCACGTAAGTATTAAAATCACAAGAATTGTTAGGTACTCTTGCGCTTTGAGTTTCCTATTGGCGTTTAATTGTATCGCAATTACTAGACACACATCTATAAGGAAAATAATAAACATTTAAGTAGCTATCTAAACACAAAAATAATGGCATTCATTTTGTAGCCACTAGCAAAGTAACCTATTGATTCAACTATTTTTATTATAGACGGGCTACTTATAATCCCACCTGGTCAAGCTGGAGTCGAGATCCTAAATTGTCCTAGCGACTGGTTGCTGATAGCTGCAACCAGACTTTGCGGCGATCGGCTAAATGACGGCTCAGTATTCCAAGATTTTACTGTTGATGCCCCTATTACAGGTAGGTACAATTGAATCTAATTTTAAAATAATTACCTATCACAAACTTGTGCAGTCAAATTTTTCTAGCAAAAAATAAATTCAATGTTCTGTGAGTCAAAATAACTAAAAAACGATTAAGTCATTCGTGTGCGATTTTGATTATCTATTCAGGTATTCATTTATATGGAATCGTAAGATTTGGCGTTTTACATTACCCTAAATGACTTATTTTTCAGATAACAGTGCCGGGCCAATTGTGGTATGGTTTCGATCCGACGAATCGTATGTCGGTAATGGCTTCAAAATGCATTATCAACAAAATTCGTGTAGCAGGTAAATAAATACTAAACAACGAACATTAAAATATATTATGTTTATTGGACTATTACTTTAATGATTTGTGAACTTTACTTAATTATATATTAATTAACATAAAAAAAATACAAAGACAGAAGCATATATAAAATATTAGGATTGATTAAGACTACAATAAACATTTGGTACTTATAAAGAAATCTCTATAGGTAGGCCACCTATTGTAATTTCTTTATAAGTACAAAATTATACTACTTCTTTTCCTAACTACACTAATTGATTACTGTATAAAATTATTGCGATAACCCACAAAATAAGCACTGTATAATCCCAACTACATATTTAATGAAAATACCTTATACCTATTTGACTCTGTGTTTATTTTTTATACTGTTTGTGTACCTAATGAACATCCCCAAAACATAATGTTTAAAAAAACCCTTCTACTAATCTTAATGTACTTTCTTATGACAACATTAATATATTTATAAAAATAAATGCAGAAATATTAATTTCAGAATGTTTACAAACACATAATGTGTGAATTGTACAATAATAATTGGTTTTAGAAAAATATGTTGTATGTACTACAATAAGCATTATAAGGCTGTTTTTAAAATATTACACATGTGACATACTATTTCGTTTTTATGTCATTCTTTTTCTTAAGGCCATTTCTAACTATATTATTAAATGAAAGTAAGATTCCAACCATGATGATTCTCAAAAATCCCATTGATACAACTTGTAGGACTACCTGCATGGCATTTTCTATTGATCCACCAAACAGTGTTGTTAATAATGTGCCACTGATGCTGTATACTGAATATGTCTTACCAACCTGAAATCAGAGAACATATACTTAATTATTATAGAAAAGTTCAATGGAGAATCAAATTAACACAATACATATGTTATATATATAGTCAGTTTAGATATAGTAATAACTAACCAAACTGGCAGTAGTAATTGTTGGATACTCATGCATTATTTATGTTATTAACATAGACAGAAGTATACATATGTTATAGTCTCATTTTTATATGCTATTCATGTATGTTTGTTTACATCAAATCTTGCAGCTAAATTAAAAACCACTTTTTGACATCTTATTGAGATGTAATTTTGCATACTACTATAAGTTTGTTGTCAATATAATATTATGTTACTTTAGAGATTGTCTGATGATGGGGCCAGAAGGTGGCCACATGAACTCTGTCAAAACTCTCTATTGAAACAACGCAATCTCATTGTGTTTAGGCTTGTTTGCTTTATCTTCACTAGTAGTCAGCCTAGTCAATTTAAAATCTTGTGTTTAAAAATACATTTTTAATAAAAACTTATGTAAGTAGGTATCAATATCTTGTATCATTATTGTGACTAGGGCCAGTACAAGCTGGCAAAAACATCAAATATGATAAAAAGTTTACAAAATGTGATTGTGATAATATCAATCTACCATTAATTTACCTTAACAATAAACTGAAAATAACTGAACATTCTGAATTGACAATTACACAACTTTTTACTGCAGTTCTCGAAGAAAAGAAAATTTTATTTGAAAATAGGTATATACTGAAATGTAAACTTACAAGAGCATCGTGAATCATCTGCTTGCCAACATCATGTGCTGAGTGCAATCCTGCTGAACCAGATATAAGCTTCGTCTCTTCAGGTTTAGTTAGATCCTCATTTTTCAGGCCTGGAGTATCAGTATCAGGTGGGAAAGCTATTGTCAACCTAACTTTAGTTCCCACAAGCTCCATTATCACAGACTCTGCTAGACCACGAACAGCCCATTTTCCAGCACTGTATGCACTGTAGCCATATATCCCTGTAATAAAAAAAGTCATTAAATATAATAAAAATGAACCAAAACATAGTGGTTAGGTTCATGCCTAACTACTCATCAGTAATCATTTTCTTACCAATTAAAGCAGCTTCTGAGCTTACAAAAACAATAAGCCCTTCATTTCTTTCCTTCATACCAGGCATTACATACCGTGTGGGATATGCGGTACCAAAGTAATTCAAATCAATCATTTGTTTTATATCATCTACTTTCATTTTCTCAAACTGGCCGCATATACACATGCCGGCGCAGTTGACCAACATAAAAATGGGTCCCAACTTATCTTCTATAGACGAAAAACTTTTTTCAATAGCTTTGTAATCTGAAGTGACGTCTAAGGCCGCGTATTGTACTTTTTGTTTACTTTTGTCAGTGCAATGCGAGGTAATTTCGTTAACTGCTGAAGTGAGTTTCCCTACGTCCCGCCCTATAACAGTGACATGAGCACCAAGCCTAGCGGCTTCTACCGCAGCGGCTTTTCCTATACCACTTGATCCACCTGTGATTACAACATGTTTACCCTTAAGATCTTTGTATATAATCTTTTTATCTAAAGAAAAATGGATAACAAGCCCTAAAGCTCCTAACACAAGTAGAAATAGAAAGATGTATAAAAACATCGTGAAAATTTGTAAATCGAATTATGTATTAAGACTTAAAATGGAATGAATAGATTTATAACAGTTAAATTGAATTTTCTAGTAACATAACCTACGAGGCGTAGATGTGACTTCTTAACTTTATTGTGTAAAAAACCAAACCAAACTTTAATCAAAATGACATTGACAGATTGACAGTATCGACAACTTAGAAGAATAAATAAGTAAACTACAAAGCGCGCATACGAGTATGAACTGTTGTATGAACATGTAAAATCGTAAAATTAGTATCAAAAGGAATGCGTCTATTAAAACTACGCAATTTTATCAAAACTATCTCAATACCTAATATTATCCCAATAATATCGGAACCGTCTATATTTTCGCATAAACGTCTGTCGCTGAATGCAAATAGCCGCGTACTGACCAAGCGAGCAGCCTCACGAGGCAGCCTCGGACATTCGCCGCGGTACGCACTACGCATACCGCGCGGGGCGGCCTCGGTCTGTGAGTTTTCTAATCCGAGGCTGCCGCGCGGCAAAGCCTAGTTACTGTGAGCATTGACGCTCAGTTTAACTTGAAGTCGAATAGAGACCGCGCGTGCGTATAGTTTGCCTGAGACCACCATGAGGCCGCACATACGGAAAGCTGTCGCTACCACTGCCTTTTTAATCATTCTAAGGCTTGCAAAAAAAAAAAACAGAAAACTAAACGTTTTATGTTGTACGTTTTATGTTATAATCTGGACATTGCGCATCCCAAAGTAGTCTATATTCACCATATAGTTCTATTAATTTAAGACACTGTTCTTTATCCATGACGCACAACTAACACGCAACGAATAAGCGAGGCAAAACACTACCGTCTTGAGTGAGCGCGGCAAACGTCCTGAGGCGCCTTTGAGCATCGACAAAAACCGACAACGCTTGGCTCGGGCCGCGGCACGCTCGGGCAAGGCAGCGCGTGCGTTTGCCTCGGGCGAGGCACGTCCTGACCGACCGAGGATTTGCCTCACGAGGCAGCCTCGCGAAGCTGCTCGCTTGGTCAGTACGCGGCTAATCACATAAATCAGTAAACGAGCGTAGTACATTCAGTTAAAAACCTGCTTACTCTATGCTTGTCTATGATTTGATCATCAATATGACTAACAGGATATTGTATACTATTCTATTGTATGTTAATATTTTTAAAACAACATTGTGCAATAATTAAATAAACAGACACAAAATCATTGCAAATAAATATAGGATTTTTCATAGACATTAATTTATTATTGTTTGTGGACTGGACAGATATTTGACATTTGGCAGCTATTTATTCTGTTGGCACTATAGGATGGCACTGTTGGCAGCCCTGCGAATTGATTCATTTATTCATTGATTTGGTTGTATTTATTTCGTCGTAATATTTTTAATTATTATCTAAATATCGTATTATTTAGTAATTCGTGTAATATTCTCTTGTGAATTTCTTTCACTAAACAAATTACACGCAGTACGAGTAAGAATCAAGTTTTGAATACCTGTAGCTTATAGTTTATCATTTCAATCTGTGCTATTGTGTTCACCTTATTTTAAAATGAATTATGAAGCTAATAGGCTTAATACATTTAACAACTGGCCTTCATCAGCACCCGTAGACCCTATAAGGATTGCAAAAGCAGGATTTTTTTCTACCGGCGAAGGAACAGAAGTAAAGTGCTTTTGTTGTGGTAATAAAATATCGCAGTGGAACTATGGAGATCAGGTGATGTGGAGACATAGGCAATTGAAGCCAGATTGCCCGTTCGTGTTGCAACCTGACTTATCAGGGAATGTGCCGTTAGTGCTAGGGCAAGAGCAAAGGGCTAGTGTTAACAACCAAGCTCTGCAGTCTGAGGATGTACAGAATGATCATACATACACAGCACATGATTATGGATTAACAGAAGAAGATGAAACATATCAGAATGATGCTTTGCGACTTCTGTCATTTGTTAATTGGGATGTAAGGAAATGATTTGTCTGATATAAATTAAATATGGAAATATGAATAAGTAGATATAATATTTGTGTTAATGGTATTCCCAGACACAAGATTAATATAATACAGTTGCTTTTTCCAAGTATTTACTAACTCATGCACATGTCTTGTTTTTGCTCAATTTATTTATTACTCATAGGTGATGTCATTAAAACTATAAACTATTTAATTTATACAAAATAATATGTTAATTAGACTAACTCGATAAATCCACACTGATAGATACTGTGAAAATCTAAACATCAAGATTATTATATATATTATATATTATGCAATATCATGCTTTACTATTCTGCAATAAATTTTAATAACTTAGATCTATAGTCTCAAATTCTGGAAGTACACTCCTGATTCGACTCACAAATACATTTAAAAGAGATTGAGAGAGAAAGAAATTTTATATAGGTACCTGAATTGATAACCTATTGCACCATAATAAGTTAAACAACAAAACTCACAAGCTTACTATTTGTTTTGTTGCTATCACTGTGTATGTTGATAATCACAATTTAATAGCACATCAACTGGATCATCTTTGATGTTAATTATAAAAGAATATTTCAATTCGGAACATAGACAAATAACATACCCATGATTGCCCCAAAAGTGTTATAATTTTTTTAACATTTTTATAATTTTTAGAGATCTGCTCCCAGAGGGTGCCAATAGGAACTTATTACCAAGCCTCCGCTGTCACTCTGCCTGTCTGTTTTTTAGCAGGCTGTATCTCATGGACTGTAATTGTAATAGCTGGAGTTGTTTTTTTTGTTTTTTAAACATACATAATTAAAATAAACTAAAATTTTGTGGGCACCATCATAAAGGGGATCCCCATACAAGAGTCGTCTTTAGAGATTTTTTTTATTTATTATTATGGCATTAATCTTGTATGATGGGTATGGAACCTTAGACTATATATATTTTTAGCTGTACCTAAGTACTACACTAATTTACTGATTTAAGTCATTTTCTGTGTAACCTTGTTTATACGAAAATATCGATGGTTCCGATGATATTACGTTTTGAGATAATATTAATAAACTTTACGACATTGCTTGCTCATACTGGTGCTCACAGTTCATACTTTGTTAGGCGCATGCTATAGTTATGCGCGAGTCCGACTTGCACTTGGCGGGTTTTTTATATTATGTTATAAAGGCCTACTAAACATTAATTTCCCTATGAACATTTTCATTTTTCACCTTGTGTGACGTGTCAAAGACACAGTTCAATATTTCAAAGGTTGTTGCAGTATATTAACTATCTATATCTGATGTGATAGTTATATCTTACAGGATACATTGGTTTCCCGTGAGGCACTGGTAAATGCTGGCTTCTACAACGCAGGCGAAGGACTACTCCGCTGTGCTTGGTGCGGAGGCCAGTTGGAGAACTTCATTCATTTCAGATCAGAGCCACCACTTGAAGTTCACAGAATGTAAGAACACTTGTTCATTAGTTTTTTTGCTGAATTGGATCTGGGTAATCCTATTTAAAACCATTAAGGCCCATTTGCTCAAAAAAACTAATTTAGAGTTAGTTATTGTCTGAAGTTTTCTTTACTGTGTGTGACAATGGAAATGCTCATATGTCACATATGAGCACTTCCATTGTCTTACTATTGTCAAGGGCTACTGGCTGTACTGGCAAGATAGATTTGTTATAAATTTGTAATTTTGTATCATCATCATGCACAGCCCTTGCCATTCTCCGGTCCTGTGCTAGTCTCATCCAGATTCGACCCGAAACTTTTGTTATAACTTTCTTGGCCTAACTTTGGCCTCTGTTCTGTCACTGCCTTACTCCACCTGCCATCACTTCGTCTGGTCAAGTGTCCCAGCTCCATTTCAGCCTCATTATTGCGGTACCGACATCCCAAACTTTGGTTTGGTTTCGGATATCTACTTTACTGACTCGTCATATTGTATGATTTCCTACAATTTGTCTAAACAATAGTTATGTATCTCAAGATATTTTTATTTACGAATGTAGATAAAAAGTTAGATAGATAAGATAATGCTATTGTTTGATTGCAGGTATTTCCCGCGTTGTCAGCATGCATTGTCTCTGGAAGAAACTCAGCAGGCCCGGGCCACCAATTTCCCTGAACCATCTTCGCCCTCACAGACTCCGCCGCCACCAAATGTGGAGTCTCGGGCTGAAACCCCACCCTTGAATAACCAACCTCAATCGTATGTATTGCTATTACATATGCTTACTCAAGTGTTCAATGTTACCATCATTTTTATGTAGGTAAACAAGGGCTATAAACAATTTAATCTCGAAAACAGCTTTTTGTAGCGTCAGTATTAACAAAAATTGCCTTCGAGAGCTTGTTAACTAGTTTCTTCCGCGAATAAGGATAACAGTCATTGCCATCACAATTAATAAAAAAAATAAAAATAAAAAAAAAACAAACTATGTTTTATGACCATCGTTGTTATAGACTAAAGGGATCTGAAGGTCTTTCGAATAAAAGTCGATAGTGATATAAGCAATAATTGT
Source organism: Diachrysia chrysitis (assembly GCA_932294365.1). Taxonomy (NCBI): domain Eukaryota; kingdom Metazoa; phylum Arthropoda; class Insecta; order Lepidoptera; family Noctuidae; genus Diachrysia; species Diachrysia chrysitis. The sequence continues at coordinate 6,979,731 of OW028651.1, read as the reverse complement.
TATAAAAGTTGTTTTCTCTGTTATAAGGATGGGCACTTTATTACATAATGAATACCAGAGACTGTTAAGAGAGAGAAAACAAATTGCTGAAGAAAGGTCAGTTAAAATAATATAAACTGTTAGGTCGATGAAGATATATCTAGATTCTATGTACTATTTAATATAGAATGTTCAAGTACAAGTAGGTACATTTATCATTTCAAACTTGAAGTCAGCTATTGTGATGATACTATATTTCAAGTTTCAAACAAAAAAAAAAACGTGTAAAGATAAAAAAAAAACTAAAAAACGATGGTTTGGGATGTTTTTTGAGTTTTCGAAAACTGTAAGTCCGAAAAATTCAAATGAATTCTCAATATCTAAGTATAGTTCAATTCAAACTTAATGGCGGCTGTGAAGTGCGCTAAACGCTGCGCAGTACCTCGCCCCGCACCCCCGCTGGCGCATAAGTTTGGTACTGCGCAGCCACTCGACTCATGTTCACAGCCGCCTTTAAGTTTGCATCGTACTGTATCTAGTATTTGTTAATTGAGTTAGTGGTATTGGTATATGAGTTTCGGGTACTTGTGTCGGGCGCAGGTCGGGAGCTGCGCACAACGAGCGCGTGCTGAGCGAGGGCGGCACGTGGCGCGCGCTGGGCGTGGTGGGCAGCGGCGCGCGCCACCCGCAGTTCGCGTGCCTGGCCGAGCGCCTCGCCAGCTTCGCGCGCTGGCCCACCGACCGCCCGCAGGCGCCGCGCGCGCTCGCCGAGGCCGGCTTCTTCCACACCGGGACTGATGACCAGGTGATCCACTTAACCCAACTTTTTACTTACCCAAAATAATTATATTTTTCTCCTGACCGAATTTTGTTAACAACAGAGATTAGCCATCTGCACGGAAATATTTTAATGAAAAAGTATTGTAATGATCACTCACTATAAATTAATCGTAGCAAGTGCAGCTACACCTTAGCGATCGATCGGCCTGAACGGTTTCTACTTGGCAACAAGCTCTTCAAAAATATAGTAGAAGAGCTATTGAACCTTTCGACTAACTCGATTCCCACAAAGCTGGAACTTTTTTAATGATGATTTATTGTCCCCAATTCAGAAAACTCCGGTCGGGCAGGGATCAGACGGTTGCATCATCATTTCTTTTTTAATATTATTTTTTCATTCGTATAAGTGTAAAAAATAATCCAACCTGTTTTGAGGTTGCAAGGTTGTACCAAACAATGACAAAGTTGTCATCCGTTGCGATGGTGATTCATAATCTTTCTCCCAGAAGAGATATTCTTCCGGGTATATACCCTCAAAAGTTCACTAGCTCTTATAGTTCATAAAATATAGCTTGATACCTGCGACGTTTGTCAGAATGACATTACTAGGGATGGGAGCGTCTTTCGTATTTTATCGATTATTTTATCTATGTCGAAATGAGTTTTATAAAAAATGACATTGTAACGACATTGAAAGAAAGAATTAAAGATGTACCTAAGTTTAAATCATAATAAGGTGAAAATATATGTTTTCTTTAGAAAACTCCCCACTATCGGTTTATTTTGCCGTCACGTCGGCACTCGTACTGACTCAAAAAAAATGGCGCCCGCTTGTTTCCTGCACGCGAAACCATTATTGCCAGACTAAAAAAATACGAATCTATAGTTAAAACATTATTTTATTTAATAATTTTATCCATTTAAATACTAGTGAAATTTTCATACTATTATTTTATCGATATTCGTCTTTCAGTCAGTTACACGTCCCTACCAGTCTTCAAAACGCGTTTATAAAATAAGCTAACAAACAAAAAATATTTAAGAAAAATTTGAAATTATTTAAATTACCCTTGTTTTTACTGGTATCTTTATAATAACATGATTGTTTTTAAAAATGTGTTCTATTTTTATACACAAATGTCGTATTCATATTTAAAAACTAGAACTTTTTCAGAAATAAATTTAGTAAAGCTGTCTTTAAAACAGAGTCGCTAACGTCGCAGGTATCAAGCTATATTTTATGAACCATAGTCTATTACCAAAATATGTAAAATGTGCCATAAATAGCATGGTGCTTGGGTAGTAATAGCACAAATCACTGATTTAGTTTAAACTTTTACATCTAATGCTATTTCAGTTCTCATTCATTACTTAATGATTAGCTTTTTGTTTCAATAACTCCAATAAAATGCCAAAAAAAATAGATTGGATAATATACGCGTGATCTATGGAATATCAAAACGCAACGCCATTGGTCTGACGTCATTTTGACATCACACCCCTTAAAGAGATGGCGCCTGCTTCAAATGCTTTAGTTCATAAGTGAGAAGTAATGGTTATTTTGACATTGTATATCACATTTTTTTATTATTGTTTTGATTGTTATTTTCTAGTGTTAAGACGGTGTAACTGAATAAAAAAAAATCTGTCATATTCCCTATTGGATCGGTAAGCAATGAAGTGTATGCAGCAATGATGTTGTAGGTGCGTTGTTTCTACTGTGACGGTGGTCTCGGCACGTGGGAGGCGGGAGACACGCCGTGGTCGGAGCACGGGTTCTGGTTCCCTCACTGCGGGTACGTCATACTCGTTAAGGGCCAGAAGTTCATTGACGACACACGACGCCGACATGCCGTGAAGCACACTGTTAGCGTACGTATTCTTCTTCCTCTGCCAATGGGGTAAAATGACTGGGTATGAAAAGTCAAAATAAAAATCAATAATCGCTCCTTCAGTTAGGTAATAAAAATGTGAGATTCTTCTTTTTGCTTTTTAAGAAAATAATAAGTAGATAAAGCATTTTTAAGTTCAGGTCATTTCTAGTCACGTAAAAAAAAGAAAAAATGGTCGAAATATTTTTTTATAGTCTTATCTGAATAAAAAATTGTTATCTACTCCATTCTTTTTAGAATTACAAGTCAAAAAAAATAACAAATTTTGCTTCTACATTACAGATTTCTTCAGACGGTTCGAGACAGCAGTATACCGGAGGCACCATTACGATTAACGAAAATCAGGTGAGAATTGAAAACGTCGTGTTTTAAAGTCAATTAAAGTCGGTTTGAGATAATTAACTTACGTGAGAACATAATACTAACAAACTAAAATAACTTTCGACAGAATACAATAGGAAATTAGCATTATTTAATTGGTTTAGTCTTATAGGTTTTGCATAGCTCTAAGTCTAACAGATTAATATATCGATATTTTTTCATTATTTTGTGTCTCAGAGAAAGAGGACCAATAATCAAAAAAATATGACTATTGCTTGTTGTTTTTGGTAAATTAAAAAGATAATTTAAATACATGCCTTTTCCTGTATGTATTTAGGTAGAGGAATGTATGGAGAGCGCCATAGCGGCAGCTGCTTTGGGAGCTGGACTGGATGCGGCCCGAGTGCGCAGAGCAATAACAAAAAGGTTACGAAACACTGGTATGTGTGTAATGAATAAATTAATTATTTAAAAAAAAAACTACTTTTTTTGTAGTTTACTATTTATATTGGACCAAAACCGACTCATTGTCTCTTAATGACCTCGATATTGTGCTTGATAATTATGTAATAAATAAAATGTGTAAAAAACGAATGGTATAATTTGACAATTATATTTTTTTTAAGGTGTCCCATTTTCGTCATCAGAAGCGTTGATAGACGCAGTGTTAGACGAACAACTGAACGAGGAGCCTTGGGGTGTTTCGCAACAAAGTCGCCTTGCACGGGATATACTCGCTGAAACATTCGGAGGTTTCCCAACGACAATAAGGTAAAAGATTATTTTGCTAATTAAATACTAAAATAAATCTTGTTTCTTACAATAAAATTTTATGTTTAATGATTATATCCGCTATCCATTTTAATTTTAACTTTGAAGCTTTAAATATAGGTAAAGTTTATACCCAATGAAATTAATAGGATAAGTGGACAATGAAATGGCGAAGTTTTCAGTATAATAAAAACTTGACAAGCGTAGGGCTGAACTGCAGTAAATAGACACCTCAAAGACTTCAAAAAATTGCAATTTTTATTATAATATTTTTTTTACCTCTAAAATTACATCTTATCGTAGTAAATGCTTATATATCTGATAGGCACACTATATACACTGACCAGTGTGAGCAAAAATATTATGAAAGTCAGTTGAATATCACGAAAAAGTCTTATGTATATTTCGAAAACTATAAAAAATCGCGGAAAATACAATGGGGGTGATCCGGATACCTCTAACTGTCCTCTACCCCTGGACACACTATCGTCCATGCATTCTGGAACACCCTGTATTTGCTAAGTATTTTGGTTTTATAATAATCAATCTTGATACATTTCAGACGCAATAATAACGCACCTAACCAAATGGACCGACTAGTAGAGAGTGAATCGGAACCAGAAAGTGAAGATGATCACCCACTTCCCAGCAGTCCCCCGCCCCCGCCCACCCGAGAGACACAACCTCCTCCAGCACCTACTAGCAAACCTGAAAATACCAGTACTTCAGAAAATGTAGAAAGTACTCCAGAACCAGAAGGAAAGAAATTATCTTTAGAAGAAGAGAATAGACAGTTAAAAGAAGCTAGATTATGTAAAGTGTGCATGGATTCTGAGGTTAGTGTTATATTTGTATAATAACTTTCGTGAAGTCATAATTATTTAAAACAAAACGGTTTACTCACGTATATTATCGGGATCACCCGACTAGTTCCAGACTCAATAGGAATCCCTAATCATGAGCTAACGCGGCGGCGGTGATGTCGCGAGTCGAACTGACAGTTCGACTAGTGTTATATTTGTTTTTTCATTATGATAAATTCGCATAAAATTTTAAATAATACTTATACTAGCCAAATCGCTCTGTAGCTTTGATAATAGGAAACCGTTTTGCAAAAACACCAAATTGTAGAGAAATTCGTCACAAAACATATTATTCTATTGAAAGTGAAGTTAGCGTCTAACCAGTATGCAAAGTGACGTAATGTCAATAGACTAAAGGTCAGTTCGAGTCGTTTTAAACCCTAAGTATAGTTAGAAACAATAACCTCATGAAGTCACCGGTCATTCGCCGGCGCCTGCGATGAGTGCGACACACTAACTGGGCCTCTATAAAATATTCCGCAAATTTTAACTAAATTTCCTACAAAGGGTTGTCATTTCAACGACGTCATTACCGTTGTGCTTAATTTAGACATTTTGCTAACCAATCGCAGCAGTCTCGATTGTATAAGTTGTAATGAAATTGTAATTATTCAATGGTTGGTTGTTACGGATATTCGGTGCTGCCTATTGAAATTTATTACCAATCTTTTGGTAGTTTTAAATTGGCAATACTGACTAGGCTACTGTCAATTAATATTCGTCCATACAATTTATTATTTTCACTAGAACTTGTAAATAAGGATATATATGCTCGAAAAAGAATCGACGCCCTGCCCCCTTACTTCCGACTGCATCGAGTTCTGTTTCAATCGAGTTGGTACTCTCGAAACTGACACTAGCGCCAGATCGTGCAGTGGCACGAGTTGTAACTAAGCTCTATCGAAAATAACCTAAGAGAAAATCTGTTAGAAAACGTTAGAAGATGTAATAAATACTATTAAAACTGAATAAACTAAAGACTTTTAGAACTTTATGATGACATAGTCACTTGTATACTGCTAACGACGCTGATAACACTCGATTATAACTGGATCTCGGTTCACGATTCGGTTTGGTTCAGGAGTACCAAATTCAGGACCGAATCGAATCGGGTGCGAATCAAAATCAAAAACAGAATAAAGTTTTGGGTGTAAGCGTGCTGGTCGCATGGCGCTGTCGCGCCAGTGGCGGTGACTTGTAGATGTAGTGTATGCGGTGGTGGCAGGTGAGCGTGGTGTTCCTGCCGTGCGGGCACATGGTGTCGTGCGGGCGCTGCGGCGCGGCGCTGGGCGCGTGCCCGCTGTGCCGCGCCGCCGTGCGCGCGCTCGTGCGCGCCTACCTCGCCTGACCCGCCGAGCGCGCCCGCCCCACAGGTACGCATCCACGCGCCCGCCCCACAGGTACGCATCCACGCGCCCTCCCCACAGGTACGCATCCACGCGCCCGCCCCACAGGTACGCATCCACGCGCCCGCCCCACAGGTACGCATCCACGCGCCCGCCCCACAGGTACGCATCCACGCGCCCGCCCCACAGGTACGCATCCACGCGCCCGCCCCACAGGTACGCATCCACGCGCCCGCCCCACAGGTACGCATCCACGCGCCCGCCCCACAGGTACGCATCCACGCGCCCGCCCCACAGGTACGCATCCACGCGCCCGCCCCACAGGTACGCATCCACGCGCCCGCCCCACAGGTACGCATCCACGCGCCCGCCCCACAGGTACGCATCCACGCGCCCGCCCCACAGGTACGCATCCACGCGCCCGCCCCACAGGTACGCATCCACGCGCCCGCCCCACAGGTACGCATCCACGCGCCCGCCCCACAGGTACGCATCCACGCGCCCGCCCCACAGGTACGCATCCACGCGCCCGCCCCACAGGTACGCATCCACGCGCCCGCCCCACAGGTACGCATCCACGCGCCCGCCCCACAGGTACGCATCCACGCGCCCGCCCCACAGGTACGCATCCACGCGCCCGCCCCACAGGTACGCATCCACGCGCCCGCCCCACAGGTACGCATCCACGCGCCCGCCCCACAGGTACGCATCCACGCGCCCGCCCCACAGGTACGCATCCACGCGCCCGCCCCACAGGTACGCATCCACGCGCCCGCCCCACAGGTACGCATCCACGCGCCCGCCCCACAGGTACGCATCCACGCGCCCGCCCCACAGGTACGCATCCACGCGCCCGCCCCACAGGTACGCATCCACGCGCCCGCCTCACAGGTACGCATTCACGCGGGCACAGCCACGCCCGTAAGCTAATAATCCTAATAAACTTCATTTAGAACGGCATGAACGACCAAGTCCACGTCATTTGACGACCTCCGTGGTCGAGTAGCGTACACACCGGTTTTCAAGGTGTCGCTAGCTCTGAGGTCCCGGGTTCGATCCCCGGACAGGTCATTGTAGAAAAGCAGTTTTCTACATTGTCTCGGGTCTGGGTGTTTGTGGTACCTTCGTTGTCTCTGATTCCATAACCCAAGTGCTTTAGCTACTTACTTTGGGTTCAGAGCAATGTATGTGATGTTGTGCACATTTATTTATCTTAAAATAGTGATATTATTTTTTGCAGATGGACATGGAACATTCGCGTCCTACGATTATGATGACTACTATAAAATCATAAGATGGTTGTTTAGATCATAATGGTAATACATAGATTCTATTTGTATGTCCTATATAAACTTTTATTTAATTTATTGGGCTTACATTAGATGTATGCGCTAATAAAATAAAAATGAGAAAATAAAAAAATCTATATAAATGCAAAAAATCTCCTAAAAATAATAGCAAAAAATGGAATATAAGTATGATTGAGACATGATACTCACTAAAAATTAAAAATATATCTTATTAAATACTTAAAAGCCTAAATTAAAAGTTTCCTTTTTACGTGGCATTGTTATAAACCAGTCCGCTAATAAAACATACATTTTCCTATAATTATATTATTGATTATAACTTATAGTGAAAAGAAACGCGTAGTATCGTGCAATTTAATATCAAATTAATTTCAATGCGTTATTAATGGATGTATTCTAAGCAACATTGATTATATTTAAAAGCAGCTACTCCAATTTTTTAGATTATTGTAAAAGTGACTAATAAATGACTAATAAACAAAGATTTTATTCGTAAATTGTAAATAGAAACGATAATAGTTTCCAAAACAGGGATTTCAAACATTTACTTCTTTTTGTATTTAATCTGTCATATATATAAAAAAACTTTGGCGTACCATATCTTAATTAGATATCGAATTATGTTCTGAGGTATAACGTATAATTTATATTTTCAAAAGATATAAGTACCCTATGAATGAAATTATAATAGATAACGTAAAAAAACACGTTCGAGCGGTGTCAAAGAATTTAAATTTTAATTAAATATATTATGCTACTCAATAACGCTGTTTGCAAAACGTTTAGAATGTCAGATATTGTAGTTTAACTATATAAACCAGTGTTATTAAATAAAAATAAATAAAATCTGGCAAATATAATATTTCTCGGAATAAAGTTCACAATTAAATAGTGAGTTCATTTTATATTATAAACAATTGAAAACTAAGGTACGATAATTAGTAGTTATTAGATATACAGCTAGTTCACAGCCTTTATTTTAATAATTTCTCTTTGTGAACTTGTACTTATTATAAATCTTGATTGTGTTTAATATTCCTAAAATAGGGAATATGCACGATAATTATTTATGTGGTTAAATGTTCCGTTACGCCAACTTAACACTAGAAAACATAACATTCTAATCTGTTGCGACATTCATTCGCAAATAAGAATTATAGTATTTGAAACAGGCGCCATTTTCTCCGCCCTATATTACGGCGTTTGACGTCATATTAGATCTGACCAATGGCGTTACGTTTTCATAATTCATAAATCCCGCGTATATTTTGTGATAATTTTGTTTTTATATTTTATTGAAGTATTTAAATAACAAACTAATAATTTCGTTATGAATTAATTAGATCTGAAATAGTATTAGATGCAAAAGTTTAAATAAAATCGATGCTTTGTGCATATTCCCTATTTTCAATATTCTGATCCTTCACGGAGCCACTCTGAGCCCCTTGCCACAACGAGAGAATTAGTTTAGGCAGCCTGGACCGAGTCGAATCTCAGTCGTCAAAAGGGCACTTAGGTTTAAGCCTACCCCAGTTACAATGTGATTATAATAGGTACTCCTAACTTTAATTCTTAATTTTGTAGTTGGTCAGATATGTGTGGTCGTGTGGATTCATTTTATATTGATGTCTGTGTAAGTTGTAGAATATAATTGTTTTCCTCCATTACTTGTACGAAACACGCAAGGAATTATATGTTATTCGCATATAGACTATTTATTTATTTATTTTCAATGTTATTAGTACTTTTAGGCTGTGGTATAGAGGGCTAATGTTATTGTCATTGTGGAATAAACATTAGCTTCTTTGACGTAAAATATAATGTCGTAATGTAGTTAGTAGTGGTATATTACAAAGATCTGATAAAACAGTGTGACTTGCTTCATACCGACAAGCTGTAGAGTGGCACTTTAGGGCAAGAGTCCTGTATCAAATCGTTTTTACCTTACTTGTGTATGATTTTGAACATATAAGGCCGCGCGCACACGGACTCCTTGAAGCAGTCGGTATCGACTGCTGCGATTTCATGGTGAACAATAGTCTACTATGACCGGCATACGGACTGCTTGAGCTCTCGACTGCTCTGCCCACTGTCATTACAATCCAATAGACTTGACCTACCTACAGAATTAGCATGTACCTATACCTATGAAAAATCGGGCACAAAAAATTACCGAATTAAATAGTTGTTAGAAGTAATTAGGCATTTATCGATATCGAGATTTAACCAACATGAATACGTTCTTATTACTTATTAGATTTGTTTAAACCTCTGTATTACTGTAACACAGAAAAACTAGCTGAGTGTTGTGTCATGCTTAAAAGAAAAAGATAAAAAAAATATGATGCATTTCTGATTTTCATACCCAGTAAACATCACTAATATTGTCTTCATCACTTCTTATTTCCAAAATCAACTAATAAAATTCCCCGTAATGATCACGTAGTTGCAATATTGAATGAACCCCCAATTTTCTATGCCATCGTCGTTTGATCAAAAGTAGCAGTAGTAGCGCTTCTTCCTCAAAGTCCATGTTGCTACTGATTTTACATTGTCACTTGTCAAGCAGTCGGTATAAACTGCTGGGTGGCAGCTTCAAGCAGTTGACGTTGAGTGCTCGAGCAGTCCTTGTACGAGCGGCCTAATAGGTCAAAAACTATGTTATACTTCGATTCATCAAATCTAATTTAAAGGTTTTGTTAAGTCATAAATAATAATAGCTGTAATCAATATGTCTTTTTTAAAAACATTAATAAAGAGGCTATGATTAGTAATAACATTTTAATTTTAAAACGAATATTTCTCTTTATTAATCTATGTAACTTTTATTGATACTGTGTATGTGAATAATTAGTATGAAGCGACTCACAACAATGGTGCCTACTCAACGTTACTGCGTATAGATGGCGTAACGCTTAATTTAAGAACATTCGGCCTTTGTATAAACTGCCTATTGTATATTATGTGTAAGCGCCATTTATGATAATAATATTTTACGTCAACATAAACTATATTGTAGAGGATATTGTTACATTGTATGTAGGTTAGATTGTAATGCAGTTGCATTTTTTAATATCATGGTACTCAAATACAATGGTTTGAAACCTTACCGATGGTATCAATTGTTTTTTGTACTGAAAATATAAAACCTTCTTTTTATTTACATGTCCCACAGATAAACTCAACATTGTTTGATGCTATAATTCTGCTTACCGACTGATGGAAATAATAGGTACAATACAAATGGTTATAATAAAGCAAAAGGCAATTAATAAGATGATGAATTTGATTCAAATTGGTGCAAGCGAGCTTTAATTTATATTAACGAGTATTACATCCAATGTGTACACATAAGAAAATTCTTTTCTTTAGGTACAGATTGCCAGTCTAAAAAATAAAATTAAATATTCTATACAAATAATTAGCATAAACGAACATTCCGACCGTGTAAGTACCAGATGCACGCAATCAGAGCGGATACGCTTCAAACCGGATTAGTCTTTGTTTTGTTAGATCAAAGGCGAGTTTTTTTGGAATAAAGGTGAAGTGCGTGTTAAGAAGTTCGCTATGCATGATCCGGCGCCGCGGCGGGCGTCTGGCTCGGAATAGCGCGGCCGGCGCGGACTGAAATAGCGCAGACGACGCCAACCGACGACACGACGCATTTGGAACAATATTAATATGCGAAAGTCGCGCACCTTCACGCGGTGATTCACAGGAGAGCTATGCAAGATCCTGTTAGTTCATGAGCTTTAACTGACTTACACCTGTATATGGAATTTTTCCTTTTGCTTTGACAAACAAAAATTCAGTTATATTTTGTGATTTTAAGGTCGGCCAGTTTGCAATTCATGTTTACAGTATAATCGTGCCTACCTTAATCTTTAGACTAGTAGTGAAGCCTTTAGTTTCACTAGATCAGGCTTTGTACATGGACAAGACGCTATGCACTTCTGATGACTGAAAATAATAGCAGAATTATGATGCTTTAAAAGAGTTACTGTTACAAAGCTTTTCAAGATCATTGATTGGGTTTGAGCAAAAAGTAAATATGTTGACACAGCCTTTGTCATCCCACTGCTGGGCATAGGCCTCTCCTTTCACTTGCAATTCCGGTCCTGTGCTAGTCTCATCCAGATTTGACCCGAAACTTTTGTTATGTTGACGACCCATCTTACTCCCAAACGACAGACGCCTCTTTTGCCTTACCTTGGCCACCATTCGGTCACTGCCTTATTCCACCCATTGCCATCATGTCGTCTGGCCAAGTCTCCTGCCCAAGAAAGCAATGGCCTTTCTAAATGAGCAAATTTATTTTAGGTATGTAGTTACTTAAATAATACCTACTATTGCAGTCGAGTAATGTTTTACATTTTGGGGTTTCGTTGATAACTTATCGATTTTTTTCAAAGACCAAATACTTTACTGTGATTAAATTAATTACATACTGATTAAAGTAATTAATTAGATAAAAAAAAAATACTTCATGGAAGTTGCAAAAACATGGGCTGTAAAAATAAGTAGCGGATGCAAATATTTACTACCAAGTAATACTATTTAAAAATGTAGGTATGTATAACTGTTTGTTTTTTTTTTTTTAATAAAGATTACTAGCAATGTGGGTGGAATTCACATTACTAGCAATCTTGTTAACCCCTCCAACTAAGCTTAATATCCTTGTATCTGGAGTGGGTTTACGTCAATAGTGCAATGGCGGGGATCGAACCTGCGACCTCTCCATCACAAGGCCGTCACCCTGACCATTAGGCTATTGCCGCTTCTCTGTATATTTATGTTTATTATACTTACATAAGGATTTGTTCACTTTTGAAAGTTTAATTGAACGGTAAAGCAGAACGTGGCAAAGAATGAACAATAAATGAATGAAAAGAATTAACAATAAAGAATGAAATAATCTGAATATAAAGCGACCCTAAAACAATCGAAATATACCTACTAGCCATTTACCAACAGGTGCCGATGATGTAACACTCAAAACAAATAAAGAATGATAAATAGCTGAATAATTTGATACTTGTCATGACATTCAATATCTTGGGAATAAATTGAAGTAGTATATAGAATACTAAATAGGGTTGAGTAACTAGAGTTGCATAGCAATCGACATGACTTGCTTGACTCAGCAGTTCGCAGAAGCCCTATTATGTATATCCTTTAAAGTTTAACCAGGAAAACGTTATCATTCTCTGGCCCCGTTACACGTCAATGTTCACTTATCGTTATGCCCGAGTGTATAAATAACTATAATTTATGTATTTTAATTAAAAATCGCACGTTATTAGTCATAACTTGTGTTATTTCAGAGCTTAGGATCAATTTTATTTACGAAATCAACGTCATTATGTCTCCATATGGCTTTATATACTTCCAAATCTTGCACAATGACAAAATGAACGCATACGAAGAGAACGCTACTTTAGTTTGTTTCGTTCGTTTCATCACTCATCAGCAAAGATTTTCAACTTACCTATAAGTACTAAGTGATGCTAGCGAGTGAGTCAGCGTGAAGGTGGAATTAATTAACGATAGTTGCCGGTGCATAGACGCAACGTCCTTGCAAGGCTGCTGCGCTGGCGATCACGTGCAGTGCGCCTGCGCGCCTCGCCGCCACACTGCACCGCCGCCGCCGCCTCGCGCCCTCTCGCGCGCATAACCTGAATTAATATTTTGAACGAGGTATTTAATCGGTTCTGTGCATTTCTAACATCGATTTAGACAATAAGTGTATAGGCTCAAAATAGTAGGTAATTTACGCATCTATTTATCTCTTTTTGCCTACATATCACCTACTTATACAATTATAGCGCCAAAAGGAAAAAAAAATACGTTTTAATATACAACTATCAACTTGTTACATTCGCACCTTTTGATGATTATTTTTTCTTTTTGTAGATAAGCTATAGATACCTAATCATATTTTGCTTAGTTTACTGTATTTCTTTAACTATACATTCTTATAAAACCTCATGTTTTTGGACATAGATAGTTGTCGAGACAAGGCTGTCGTTTGTTCACTCGATCATGCCTTACAATTATAGAGGTGATGTGGGCGCGTAGCGAATTGCCGGCGCCGGCGCAACCATAACCGTCTTTGAATTAAGAATGAAAACTAATGCACACAGTTTATGACGATGACTCGTAAGGGCGAGTATGAATTAGCGTGACATCGCTATAACTTACAATCATAACTCGCTTTACAAGTTTAACTCAGTTTAAGAAAATACTAGTTTCAAGAGAGCACACTTGATACTTATCCAGGAAAAAAGTTACTAGAGTTATTTAAAACAAGTCTATTTACTATTTATTTAAGTGTTATAACTGATATTCTGTTATATCTTCTATAAATGACATTACTTGTTGGAAATCTAGACATAATCGTGACAATCAATTGTGATAATGCAGCAATAGACTGGAGTTAATACGGCTCCATCTGTCTTGTAGAATTTAAGTTTAAAAGGCGTGGGCGCCACCGCGCGTGAGTCATAGGCACTCCTTCCTTGGCCTACCCGCCTTTAGTCGCGACTCGAAACGCGAGTCGCGACCCACTCGCATTGTGTGCGCTGCGCCCTTCCTTACTACCATATTGAACTTTATTCACAAAACAAACTGACACTTAAGTATGTAAAGTTGCTTCAACCTCAAACTTAAATACCTTTGTCTTTTTGTAACACTGAGTTATAACTTTTGTAGGTTGTTTAATCGCTTTATCTCATAGATAAAATACCTACGTATTGCCTGTTCCATTTCAATTAATCTAAAAAAAAAGCATTGTACTTTTTAGATACTGGCAACTAACATTGACAACAAATGGAACAAAAGGAACGTATTTAGGTCAAAGCAATTGACCTTATGTCGCCCTGACCTGGATGAGAATAAATAAGTATCAAGGTACTTGCAACGGATGACGTAAACTAAAAATCCAAATACCTATGTGTGCGCGCTTCTGCAGTTTAATCTCAACCTAAAAGTTTAAGAGTCCCACGACACACATGACCCGAGTTGGTGTCACTGATAATATAATTAATTGCAATCAATGCGTCGTCAATATAGGTAAGCAATATTAGCATGACTTGTCAATGAGATAATCATAGCTAGATATATAATAAAGCCAGCTTTACTAATAACTTAGGTAGTAGATTTATAATGTAAAATGTCAGCTAAACTGACCACTAAAATTGGTCATCTGAAATACCAATCTACATTAAAAATTAACTATTTATGTAGAAATGTAGAATGTTTCTTATTAAGTATTAATAGTTTCTATTATGTATTATTGCTTAATTTTTTTACACTTGATAGACACTTATATCTATGGGACAGACATCAGTTTAAGCAACCGAGCAGTTACTCTGTAGGTACGCAAGTGGGTACGATTGTACAGTAGGTGGTACTTCATTTGACCATCGACTAAGTGTCCTACGTGTTTTTCTTTGTCAAGAAATGCGTGCAATCAACAAAGGCAAAGGAGAAGCTAGGACAAGTATTAAATAAAGGAGTGAGTGATACTTGTATAGTGACAATCTAATCAACGCTGTTAAGATGATGCTATCAACACGACCACTTAATCCAGAAGTGTTTGTTTACGATTGCGCGTAAGCGGAAAATAAAACGTAGGTAACTTTATATGTCCGTCAAGTTACGCTGTAAAAGGCACTGAAAATAAAACAGCTACAGCTAAAGAGAGGCGAGAGAACAGTGAAAAAAGATAAAATGTCTGTAATTATCTAATCTCATAACAAAGATATTTTTTATGACAGTAGAAAACATTTATAATCGCAAAAGTTGCTTACGCACAGGCTTTGTTTTAACGATGAGTTGATTGTTTTTAAATTTACCTCACACAACGGTATTGTTGTGTGTAGGTAAGGTTAATTAATCACTAGGTATCTAATACTCTTTGTTGTAATGCCTATTAATATTTTTGATAAATACTGGCTACACTGGTAATAATAATTAGCGATTTAAAATGCTGGCAACATTAATTAAACTGCTATGCACATTTAAAATTTTGAATAGTTCGTTGAGTTACATACTATCGATCAGGCAAGAACAATCATGCTTAGATATCGTATGTTTAATTACTTTAGAGCTTGTGAGTACGTACAAACGTTTCGACATTGAAATCGCATTGATACTTTCCCAGGCTCACCACAAGGTGACAACACAGCTAATAGCAACGCAAGCTAGTTGGACCGGATTCTTAGACATAGTTGCGGATTTAAACCTAGCCAAGTACCAACGAGATCTTAAAGTCATAAATATATTTTTGGTTACGAACTAAACACTTTACTATCTCATTAGGAAATAGGTAGGTGTTTTGTATACCATCTCGGACAATCACGGTTGTACAACAGTGTTTGTGTTATTATTTATCTGATCTCCAACAAAGAACTATCGAATTATTAAAGTGTTCAAGTAGTTTATAAAATTCGACAAGTCTTGTGTTAAACTAAACTAGGTACCTTTATTGTTTTTAACATAGCTTACTTATTGTGTTCCAATCTTGATGAGTTATTTATTTTTGGAAGGTTTTCGATATTGAGGTTGCGATAATTTATTGTTATCAAAACAACGCGATTATTGGGTATTATGTTGGCACGTAATATTGATAGAACGTTATCGTACTAATTTCGATTTAATCTTGCATCGACTAATGTGTCGTAGATCCTTGCTGGACGAGTTTAAGATCCAAGCCCGCATACTCTTGTGTTGTCATGAGAACTTGGAAGACACCTGTGACCGCAGCATACTCGTAAAAGTAATAAGTAACCCGTAATATAGAGGATCATCTCAATATGAGAATAATGTTATGCCGGTAAAGGTAGACAGGTATAGGTAGGGTTGCCAGACGTCCAGATAAAGCCGACACAGTCAGGCTTTTTGGTTGCATGTCCGGTCAAATTAAACCGTGCCAGCGGAATTTCCGGCTTTTTAGGCTATTTAAATTTGATCATTGCTTTTTTTTTTAAAGTTTACTAGCAATATGGGTGGAATTCACATTACTAGCAATCTTGTTAACCCCTCCAACTAAGCTAAATATGCTTGTATCTGGAGTGGGTTCACGTCAATAGTGCAATGGGTGGGGATCGAACCTGCGACCTCTCGATCACAAGGCCGTCACCCTAGCCATTAGGCTATTGCCGCTTATATTGTTGTTTCATAAAATTTTAAAAATACTTTATTCTAAAGTCTAAACGATACAAAGGATTGTATAAAAGTTTTTAAAATGGTTCATAGATGTCGCTACTAGTTCGATTCATAACAGTCAAAAGTTATGATTTTCGATTAAAATCTAAATAAGTAAAGCTTATGTTTTTGGATGTCAGAAATTTAATTAGTTATTTAACTGTACCTACCTAAGTTCAGCAAATTGAAATTTACTGTGTATTATTAAATATAACTGAGAAGATCCTTTTTATCTTATCAAGTAGTCGATTCTGTTTTTTTAGGTTCCGTACTCGAAGGGTGTACACGGGACGAGTTGAGAGTGTATATTTGTTGCTGCTTTAACCAAAAAATAATTAAAACTACATAATGCTGTCTTTTACGTTGGTACGGAGCCCATCATGGGCGAGTGTGACTCGCACTTGAGCGGCTTTTAATTACTAGACTATTGTTATGAGGGTACGTTTGCATTCTGAGGCTATCGCCGAGTCACAGTGGGTCACTCGATAACCGCGCTATCGAGTGAATACATACAAGTTCCATTTGATACATGTCATACATTACTTGCTCGTAGGTAGTGGTAAAGTCCGTTGCGGTCATTAGTACTGAGTGGCATTTAGTCATTTACTTTGTTTTAAACTGGTAGGTAAGTATTATTTCTAGGTTTTTAAGTTTTGCTTAAGCCCGCAGAAACCAGTGTCTCTAAATATTTTTAAGGCACCTAATGCCGTCTAAGCTTTTTGAGTATGTAGGTTGCTATCAAAATTTGCCCCAAGAATACTTTCGACAGTTAGCAAAAGTCAAGATCAAAAGTTTTTATACCTTGATGTTAGGCCTAACCAAACATTGTTGGAGTTCTCCTATTTCAAAATAACCCTGTTTTGAACCTTTAAATATCCATATATCTTGACTTATGGCTCTATACTTTCTTTAAACTCCAAAACAATAAAGGATCCACAGCTTATATGCCCTTAAAACGTATCACGTTATTGTATGACATCAGCCATTGTATTTTAGTTGGAACAATGTGTTGTGTTCGGTGCACACGCAGCGCCAGGGCAGTCACGCGCTGATTCACAGACACGTACCAACAAGGGATGTACCAAGTCCAGTCGCTTATGGTCTCGACCCAACATATTACTAGTCACGACCCGCTTAACTTCATTAACATTGCTTTCAATGAGTTAGTAAAGGTAACAAGATTTCATTTTTACCTTGACGACTGGTTTTCTGCACTATTAGTTATTATTAACTCATATTTTAGGTAGGTACATAAGTTCCTTACTAAGTTTTTTGCATTTTTATATGGTCAAACGTGACATATATTTGACGTTATCTTTAGCAAACAGACCGATGCGGATGTAACTCTAACTATATATAACTATGGTTAACCAGCTGTGTTTATAATAGTCGTTTCATTCATGCACGATAGCGATGTCATTTTGATTCGTATGACTTTGAATTCGAACCGTCAAGGTACTTACTTAAGAGTACCTTTTTCGAATTATAGAGAGAGCTGAGTCTTTACACAGGTTACGAGTCGGGATTCCCCGAAAGAAATTCTCTAAATATAGAAGGGAAGCTGGGAATTTCTGAGACGCAGTTGCAACACAAATCGATTATGTTGAAATGTTCGCTTTGTCAGAGTAAACTAGAATAGAGACACTCAGATGAAATCGTTTCGGTATTTTGATTACTGGCAGCTATATTAAGAGTCGTTGCTCGATGATCAAAATAAGAAGCTTTTCATGAACAAGTACTCATGCTAAATTGGAACGAATGGCGCCATGCAGCCAACAGTGACGTAACCGGGGTACGTGTCTACTGGGTACATTTAATCGAACTGAGCATTTGGCAAGCATCGAGGCAAGTCGGTCGGTATTGCTTCCGCAACTGGCAGACTCTGGTGTTGCAAGCGCTCGCCACAGTGTGTGGCTTTCACTGTGAATAAGAATAAACAATGTATATTTACCTGTACTATATATATATACACTTGTGTAGGTCGTTACTGCATTTTGGGATAAAAATAAATATGCTTAAATTACCGTTGGCACAACTGGCAGTTAATTTCCACCACAGCGTTAGTCTCATCATTGAATAGTGGCTTGACGAAGACACAATCTTTTCAGTTTCATTTTTAACTGACTTGAAAAGGGGTCAATTCGACTATATGTGTTTTTTTATATTTGTTACGCGATATCATCCGCTATAATATATGGATCGATTTCAAAAAATATGTTTGTCATCGATAGGGTAGGTAAATATACCTACCTAAATCATATACCTAAATTTCATCAAAATTGATTCTTTTATAATGTTTATAATGCATTCAATAGACCTCAGAATATTCCTGCTACACATACCTACCTACGTTAAAATAAGTAAATTAGGCTAATTCACTGTTCTTATTCGAGCAACCATATTAAAGATATTGCCTGCAATGCCTACAGATTATCCACGAGCTTATATTTTAATAAAAATAATAATCATCGGTAGGTACTTACTGTACGTCCGATACTAACTTGCTTTATACTCACGTTCGTTGAGTAATTCCATAGGAATTTTAAAGCTATACAATATTGTCTATGACGTTAGATGGACTCGCTGGCGCCGATGACACGACGTACAGGGTTATCAAAAGCATCTATTTTATAATATTTTTTTCATTTAGTCATTACAACCAGACCATAATGGTCTGGCGATGACTAAAGTGTAGGCGAAAGCAAAAAGATGTAGGTAATTACCTAATATCTACATGATACTACTTAGTAAAATTCTACATAGAAACGTTTCAAGTCTCCCTTACAAACTCATATCACACAAAGGCATGCAGAGAATTTTATTGTCCTACTTTTTACAAATACAAAACTTTTACAGCCCAACATAATCAAAATTCTTTCTCGTAAAACGGCATTTATTGGCAACTCTTAATGTCATATGTCATTAATCCCCCTATTAAGTAACGCCAGTGTTGCAAATTGCAATTCTTGAAAAGTAAATGTAGAACATTGTAAACTTGTTACCTATTATTTGTCGTTTAGTTGCATTTCAAAGGAAAGAAAAGAATATTTTAATAATATGAAATCACCATCAAATTAAATTATTATTCATGATTTTTTAATTTAACATGACACAATAGCAATTGGCCCATTCCTTTACAAAGTTCGTGATAACTACGGAAATGAGTAAGTCAATTTGCTTACATTCAATGGCTGACATCCTGTATCCCTGTCTCTACCTGCGACACAAGCTGTCATAGTAATATGCGACCTTTACACTCGAATGATTACTTTACAAAGTAGTATCGAGAAATATACGTATTAATAATAATATAATATTTTATATAAATAAAAAAAATAATATAATATTTTAATCATATCTTACTCGAGTCAAAAGAAAATTGCTCGTTTTTAATGTAACAGCTGAGAGTCAATTATTAATCGGCAGTGACAGTTAGTAATCGTTCTTAGTAACTTATTAAAATAAGAAACAGAACAGGAATGAATCAGATAGGTACATGCAGTCTAAAATTGTCATCTAAATACCCGTTCGTAATAAAGACATAGACAGCCATACATCCACACATTGCATATTAGTCAGCCAGACCGCAGGAAGCTTTCAATTAAATTGTAGGAGAACTAAGTCTTAATTAACAAGTCGCAGCGAAATCAGGAACAATTTAGTAGTTTGTTACATATTAGAAGTGGCATGCTATCGTTATGGATATCTTAAGATCCAGTATGATGGATGACGTCACCATAAGCACCGACAGAAGAATGTTTTCTGTGCATACAAGACTTATGAAATATTAATTGTGAACCCTAAATCTCCCGCCCCGAAATAAATATTTTTTTCTATCATTGACTAATTGTAGCCAGTCCTTATTAGGGCTGTTTAAGTAAACTAATGTCTAGGTTTCAGTTTTTGCATAATAACGTACTTATGTTTCTTTCAACGAACAGTCCTGATTACTGGCATCAGTCAACTTAGACACATGCGGCCATGACCAAAATTTTCTAAAAGGTCCCCAATTTTATGTTCCTTGATAAATATATACATAGGTACAGTAGTAATCAAGGAAGTTAGAGGGTAGCGAAAATTTTTGATTTTCCCTTGCCTAGATACTTCAGATAAATTGATTATACTGGGACTGGGACTGCGCTATGTGTCTGTTGGCATCAAGATAGCTTTGTGAACCCAATACGTGCTGGGTGCTGAGATCATCAGAACGTGTAGAGTTCAGCTTACGTCTTGCTTGTTATGAAAATTTTAACTAGCATATACTGGATAAATTCTCTACTTTGATTCATAATACAAAACTGAAAAATTTCGAGAAATTTACAGTTTTTGTGGCACATTTCTTTTGTTTTTCGCATTTGCGAGACTGTCGTAATGTAAATCCTACTTATCTGTCAATTTGAAGGCAATTTTGTTTGCCGTGACTTAATGTTTTATGTCAAATGCGTGCCGCGTGGTCTTTTATTTTATTTGATAACACTTCTTACATTTACTTACTGACCTTCTGCTGGCCCTTCGCTTTAGAACAAGAGCGCCTTGAGACGGACCACGCGGAAATACCAGTGTGAGATAAAGTCTTGCAATAACAATTCACTTTTGTCTTCGTTGGTATCCTGGAGCACAATGCCACGATTATCTTTAAACAAGCTCCACACTGACTCAGACGTTGATTACGACTACAGCATTCATTATAACGTAGAAAAGGTTAAAATATTTAATGATATGATGATCTTTTGTTAGGCCTACACTGAATACCCTCTTTTATGTATTCAGTTTGAATCATCAACTTACCCTTACTCAAAATTAAGTGTTATTCCAATGACGTCGCTTCATATCTTATTGACACAAAAGCTCGCTTCTCTGGCTGAATAAATATCCGATAGGGACATTGTAAAATGCTTGATAACACTAACCACTATCACTAGGTATGCACCCAAAACAATGACCTATGTCCGTACGCTACGCCGGTTGAACATCGAATGCGCTCCCCACCCTTTCACTGTATACTACATCCCTTCCTTCTTTTAAGAAAACAAATAATTGCATATAATCAGATTGTAGCATTTTAATGATAATCAAACACTTTCATCATACCACATTTTGAGGCTTATGATGATACATATACAAGGGAACAATCAGTTGTCAGCTTCAGGATGCATTTCACTATTTTCACTTTGATCAACAACTTTCCAATTATTATTTTCTACTCTTTTTAGGTGAATAACATTTCTGCGATATTCTTTTCCTGTTAAATCGTTTCTTACTCTAACGTCTCCGCCATGTACATCAGTTACTGTATGAGCTTCTGGGTTAAAGTTTGGTGTTAGTTTATTTTCCTTTATCATGTTTTTTATGTAGACTTTTTCACCGATTTCTAAGTTACTATCTACAGCTTTCCTTTTCATATCCGCATATTCTTTTCCTTTATCTTTCTTTTCTTTGTCTCTGTCTCTTACTTCTGAATCTGTTATTTTATGTTCAATATCTGCTGCTACTGGTATTTTATCACGAAATTGTCTACGTAAGAATAGTTCTGCAGGGGTTTTCCCAGTTGTAGTATGAGGTGTGCTATTGTACATTATCATATATTCTAAAAGTTCATTTTTCCACTCCTTCTTTTCTAGCTGACTAATTCTTAACCGCTTAAGCACATCTCTATTCTGCCGTTCGACTTCCCCATTCATTTGTGGAAAATAGGGGATGGTATTATTTATTGTAATACCACATTCCTTACAAAATGCCTTAAAATTTTCACTAGTGAACTGATTACCGTTGTCACATGTCAGCGTCACTGGGTATCCGAGCCGAGAAAATATTTCTTTAAGTGCATTAATCGTTTCTGCGGCTGTAATATTCTTCATGACTTTTATCTCCTTATACCGACTGAAGTAGTCTACAAGAACGAGTAAATAATCATTTGATGGCAATGGTCCTAGAAAATCGATCGCCACATCAATCCAAGGCTCAACTGGGAGAACTCTTCTTTTAATCGGATGAGGTGGATTTGGTGCTGAAACAAGTGTACACCCTTTGCAAGCTTTAACTCTATTCTCAGCATCCCTGTCAATCTTTGGCCACCATACCTTGGTTCTAAGACGTGTCTTCATGGCTACTATACCGGGATGTCCTTGATGAGCAGCTTCGAGGACTCTATCACGAAGTTTTATAGGGATAATTAGCTTATTAGCCCTTAATGCTATATTGCCATGGAAACAAATCTCTGTTTGAAAAGGTTTATAAGCATTAATAGATTCATCCCACTTGTTATAGAATACTCCGTTTTTTAATGCTGTTATCTCAACGTCTGTCGCACTAGCTGAATCAATCTCATTTAGGGGTACTGCAACCGGTCTGCTATATTCAATAATTGAATTAAGATAGTTTTCACTGTCGAATGGTACCGGTTGATTTGATTTACAAAGCCGAGAAATTGGGTCTGCGATATTGTCTTTACCCGGGCGGTAGACAACCTTGTACTTGTAAGCCTGCAGCCGAAGTACCCAGCGTTCAATACGCGCACAAGGTTTAGATCGGGGCCCAAAGATGGTCTCCAAGGGTTTGTGATCACTGATGAGGTCAAACTCTTTACCTAAAAGGTATATTTTGAAGTGCTCCACCGCCCATACTAATGCCAACGCTTCCTTTTCGGTTTGGCAATATCTTTTCTCACAGTCAGTAAGGCTCT
Organism: Diachrysia chrysitis; assembly: GCA_932294365.1. Lineage (NCBI taxonomy): Eukaryota > Metazoa > Arthropoda > Insecta > Lepidoptera > Noctuidae > Diachrysia > Diachrysia chrysitis. The sequence continues at coordinate 6,956,580 of OW028651.1, read as the reverse complement.
TATTACCAAACGCTATCACACGAGGGCCTTTACCATCAATTTGTATGAGCACCGCCCCTAGCCCAACTGGAGAAGCATCTGCTATTATTTGTGTCTTATCCACCGGGTTGTAATAACCTAGTGTCTTTATATCTGACAGCTGTTGCTTAAGTCTTCCAAATGCCTTGTCTTGAATATTCGTCCAATACTTTTGAATGTTTGCAGATTTATTCAATTTTAGGCGAACTAGTTGTCGAAGGGGTTCTGTAAGCGATGCCAAATTAGGAATCCATTTTCCTACATAATTAACTAAACCAAGAAAGCTCTGTATTTCTTCAACAGTGGATGGCCTTCGTGCAGACTGAATTGCCTGGATATATTTAGCTAAGGGTTTTATTCCTTCTGCTGTTAGTTCATGTCCTAGAAATTCTATTTTATTCGTTCTAAAGATGCACTTATCTTCGTTAAGAAGAACATTATTATTTTTTAGTACTTGCAGTACTTTATTGAGCCGTCTGTTGTGCTCCTGTTCGTCAGACCCATAGATGATAATATCATCTATGAAGTTAGCAGTACCTTCGCAACCTAACAATAACTTCTCTAGTACTTTTTGAAACATTTCTGGTGCACACGATACACCAAACATCAGTCTTTTATAACGGAAGAGTCCTTTACTGGTGCTAAAAGTGGTAATATATCTGCTGCTCTCATCAATTTCTAATTGGTGAAAAGCATTTTTTATATCGAGTCGAGAAAAATACTTGGCTTGCCTAAAATTTGGTAGGAGTTCATCCATTGTAGGAAGTGGATGATTTTCTCGAATAATAGCCTCATTTGCTCGTCTCATGTCAATACAGATCCGAACCTCACCATTTTCTTTTAATATCGGTACCATTGGAGATACCCATGGTGACGGTCCATTAACCTCTTCAATAATGTCAGCTTCTTTAAGTTCGATGAGTTTTTTGTTTACTTTTTCTTCTAAGGGAATTGGTATCCTCCTATACGGCTGGATAACTGGTGATATTTCTTTATTAATAGGAATCTGAATAGTGACGTCTTTGAATTTGGGAAAAGTGCTGATATTATTGACAGGGATACCAACCCGAAGAGCATTAAGTTGTATTGCACTGACTTTACCTAGAAGGTCACGGGTACCATTCCGAATTACATAAAAAGTTGCGGTTTTAGTAACTCCACCCTTAATAGTTATATTGGCGTCAAATGAGCCTAAAATCTCTAAAGGTTTTTGACTACCGTAAGGCAATAATATTTTATCAGGATTCTTAATTTGATTAATCGCTTTTACTTTATGGCCTTTTAAATATTCCCACGTCTTATCAGTGATAATATTGCATTTACTGCCAGAGTCAATCAGCATTTCAATAACAACACCCCCGATTTTACAACTAACAATTGCATCATCATCTAAATGAAATATATAGTCTACTTCCTCTGTGTTTTTGTAAGATTTATTAACTCTTTGTCTTTTTATTCTATCCGTTTTCTCATCGCTATTTGATTGTGTTTTCCGTTTTTGTAATTTTGTCCTACAATAGTCTTTAAAATGTCTGACAATCCCGCATTTTAAGCATTTTCTCTCTCTGGCTGGACAACTGTCATCAAAAGACAGGTGTTTACTACTGCCACATCTGAAGCAATTCTTTGAAGAACTCTGATTTTTAGAAGGAAATTTTCGAGTATGCAATTTATTAATATCAGATCTATTTGTATCACATATTTTACTTAAACCTGGTTTGTCAAATGTATCAAGTTGCCTGTTGACAGTTTCAAGTGTGGTGGCAATTGTAATAACCTGTTGAAGAGTGACACTATCACCCGCCGATAGGATCTTCTTCCTTAATTCTGCGCTTTGGCCTTTTTCAACTATTTGGTCTATTAAATTTTCATCCTTAGCAGCAAATTTGCATTTATCTGCTTGATTGCGCAGTCTTACTAGAAATGTCTCGAATCTTTCCCCTTCGTCTTGTTTCATAAGTCGAAAGATGTACCTTTCATAATATCGACTTTGCTTAGGGGAGAAATATTCATCTAATTTCTCTATTGCAATTTTATAAACATCTACATTATCAGATTCGTCTACGTGAGCTCCGGGTAGGTTGTAATACACTTCTTGAAGGGCAAGGCCACCAATATGCAAGAGGGTTGCTCGTTTTTTCCCACCTGAGTCAATATTCGCGGCTAGGAAATATATATCAAGGGCTCTTTTCCATTTTTCCCATCTGACCCCCACTGAAACTGGGTCCCCTTCGCAATCAAAATGTTCAAGACTTGGAAGCGCTGATGTTATCTGAGCCATAATGGGGCGATCTGTAGCAATCGCATAACTGCATATAATTTGTTTGAAGTTTTAGAAAGGTACTTACAACCTAACCATTCAAACAGCCTTTTCACTTAAACAGTACGGTCCATCTTATTGACCTTCTTAGTCTCTCATATTGACTATATAAACCATAACGATATTTTGCAAGATCCTCCAATAATACAATGTAATGATAGCCTTTCCTATTGACCATTCATTAACCACGCGGTCTCTCATATTGACCTTTCAACACAGTCTTTCCCCAAAGACATATTTTAACACTTCATTTTAACAGTCTATCTTATTGACCTTTCAACAACAGTCCTTCTACAAAGACATGTTTTATAAAAGTCTGTCTTATTGACCTTTCATTCACACAGGGCCTCTCACATTGACCTCACATATCACGTGGTGTCCACAGTTAACTTACAGACCATTTGTTTTAACTAGTGTTGGTCTTCCAAAATAAAATTACATCTCCTTTCATTAAAATACCATATTTGTTTTTATTATTCATATATTTATTTCATATGCATTCACAATACAATACAAAATAAATTGTGTTTAGGTATTTATTCTATATAAATAAACACAAATATATGTATTGGATACACAACCATCTTAAATACACATCTGTAACTAACATATGTATTATATAGGCATGATACACCAAACCTTTTGAGATTTTATTTTTATATATGTATGTATATATAATATATATATTTTTTTTTATAACCGATCATATCAATTTATTTGTACCGATAGCATAGATACGATCGATATACCTTAATTACGTTATTCTATCGAATACGCTCGTCAATTTATGCATTCATCTTACATTCCCCTATTATTTGGTTACAACTCATTAGGACTGCACAATACAATATGGTAAACAACATGACTCAGCGCGGCTGGTCGACAGGCCACCGCACGTAATTACTTTAAAGATGAGATAAGAAAGTTTGCTATATTTATTTCGTTAATGAGTAATATTGGAAACAAACATTTTTCCTTCTACCCGCATTATGACATAATTACTTATAATTTAATCTCATCTCATCTTATTCCTTTCAAGAAAATACTTGTGCATTACTACTTACGTTTTGCCTCGTCGCCACTTGTAAAATGCTTAATAACACTAACCACTATCACTAGGTATGCACCCAAAACAATGACCTATGTCCGTACGCTACGCCGGTTGAACATCGAATGCGCTCCCCACCCTTTCACTGTATACTACAGACATAAACATGGCTCACATTACCCACTCAATAAAACAGCCGTATTTTAGCAAATCTCATTACAGCTGCTAATGGATTGAGAAGCAATCTCAATAAGAAATCTTTAGCATTCACGATCAGAACTTAACAATCAACGGTATAAATCTGTTGGATTTCCTATCGCTCGTCGTGGAGGTAGTTAGTACAAAGACTAAGCCGAGTGTGATGACAGGGATGAATGATTCCCGCAGGACCATGAATGGCCGGGTACATAGTCAATGGCGGCGGGCCCGGCTAATTGGTACCGCCTCGCGTCCGCGTCGGGGACTCGTGGCCGCGTAATTATCACCGGCCTGCGCTCGGCACTAAATGCCATCTCACGTGATACACGACTGCCTCATAGTGGTATAAAAGATTGTACTTAGTGTTACATATAACCAATGTGGCATATAAGCATAGATGCGAGCATTGCATGTTACTACGTGCAGTATCATCCAACAAAATTTGAAATCCTAATAGGTATCTTTCTAAACTAAAATTGTTTTGCATCTTATGTAATAATTTTTAAGCATCGAATATCTTAATTTTCCAGATAACAGTTTTAGGTTTCACTTAAAGAGAGCTCAGCCAATTCTAGCCAACGCTAGCCAGCTCTAGCCAACTACCTATATTGCCTTGTAGGAAGAATTTAAAACGGTGGACTTCTTAAAATCCTACCACACGCTTCCTTGAAGATGAAAATTATATATGTATGATGTAAGTATATCGTTTTCGATTTATTTATTGAAATTATATAAAATAATACGTCCTACCTATGTCTGCCGACTAAGTACAGCACAGTAATTAATAATAGTTACAGAACATGGAATACCTAATCATAACAAAATGTTACTGTTTGAAGTGAAGTAGGTACCTAAGTTGTACAGACATGTAAGATTTACTCAGTACACACTAGATTTCTTATCTCATGAAGCAATTTTGAAAGCAAGCTTAGAACGGTGTTTGAGGTGTAAATAAAGTTAAGTACAAATATTCTCAGTAGTTCGTAGTTAGGTACCTACAGTGTGTTTGTCCATCACAGTCGTGGGTGGTTAATCCTTTGCTGCAGGTGGGCTCTGATACTTATGGTGCTCAGTCAACGTCAGAGAGGTTTCTCTTGAATTTAATTTCTACCGGTTGATATCGTTATTATGATTCGTTCTCTTGAATTTAACACTAGCGCCAATTTGTTTTAATATTATGTGTCCGTTGGAAGGAACTAACTGGAATCAAAATATTTAATGTTTTTTTAAGACTGGTGAATTACGTGATCTGCCTATGCGAAATAATAAATACTGGAATTGAAAGGATTTCAACAGTAACCCCTAGATTAGAGAAACATCTAGGGGTTCTCTCTCAAACGTCTAAAAGGTATAATCATATTAACTTAAGCTTTACTTATTTTAGTATACAAAGACTAAGTAGGTACTTAATGGTATTATCCTTTTTAACATTATTCATAGAAATAATAAAAACGTTCTTTTGTTTCTCCGTTGTGGTGGAACATGTGATTGCTATTACTCATGAAGGGAAAAATTTGAAGTCTAAATAGGTATAGAACTAAAGAAATTCCAGTGAAGCATCAGAAATCCCAAAGAGGTCACTAGTTAAAAAGGAGGTTAACTACTAGGTATAATGCTTATATACTTAGTTAATGCGAAGTAAAAACAAAACACGGTTAGCATTGACGTGAGTCGTTAAAAACTCGTAATAAAATAGGTACCAACGTTAACAGTGACCACGTAAAAATATCTATTTTTCTTGGGCATTTTATTTCTATGCGCTTCTGAAAAAAGATAAAATGATTATCCCTAAAAAAAATTTAGGATCCAGAATCCCGAAAATTCTCTTAAAAGTTAGAATTTCTCAGTGCAATATTAATTATGTGTTCCTTTATGACTGAAAAAGTACGTACTTACTTAAATTGATTATCTGTTTAGAAGGAACCTATCTAAGTAATACTTAAGTATCATTACGATCCAACCAAAGTTATATAAAATTGCAATTTTGAAGAAGAATAATTCTACACTTGTGTTATGTCTTGCTAATAAGAGCTGAACCATTTTATCTACCCAACAGACCGTGAATATTTGAGGGAACATCCAAGACCTAAGGTCAGTTGAAGAGTAAGTTAAAAAATATGCTAAGAAGTTTTTTTTAAGGAGAACAATGGTCATAAGATAGAAATAACTTTAGCACCTATCCTGTGTCATAAAACTTTTATACTTCGATACCAGCTGTCCCCCGCGACTTTGTCCGCGTGTTTTAGTTTAAACGGTTTTTCATTTTTGCAACATTTTTCATTTATGCTCCGCTCCTTTTGGTCGCAGCGTAATGTTATATAGCTTATAGCCTTCCTCAATAAATGGGCTATCCAACACTGAAAGAATTTTTTAAATCGGACCTGTAGTTCCTGAGATTAGCGCGTTCAAACAAACAAACAAACAAACAAACAAACAAAGTCTTCAGCTTTATAATATTAGTATAGATTAAGTATTAGTATAGAGTATAGATAAATGGGAGTTACGCATTCTGTCTGTCTTTCGGTCTGTCTGTCGGTCGGTCTATTACGCTTTCACGGCTAAACCACTTAACCGATTTGAATGAAACTTACTATGGCGTAAGCTAGGATCCTAAAAAAATACGGAACCGCGGGAAACAGCTTGTGTAAAATATTAATAACATAAGCCCAATACCTAAGTAGTCGTCGTTAATTACCTATATTACTGCTATCATTATTTTTTAAAATTCAAGACTGGACGATAAAAGGCAGAAAATTCTTAGCTATTCGGTGTTACATCATTGTTGTGTGATTTAATAAACATCTTAACAATATTTGGCAATATTACATAATAATACATAGTTTTTTTCCAAAACGGTTGTGTTGTGTTTTCTGGAGAAGTTGGAGCTATTGGGGAGGAATCAGGGCTAAATGAAACGTTCTGAGATTGGCGGACCTTCCCAAAATGTATCCTCATGCATCGGATCACATTTAAAAGAACGTGCCTGGTGACAATAGGAACAGCTTCCTAAAACATCTGCAAGCGATACTGAGAGTGGGATAACACCACCTCTAGACTCGTCACAGTTTCTTTCTGAAAAAATTAATTGCTAAAATAAATAAAAAAAACCTCCTGATAACTTGACGACCTCCGTGGTCGAGTGGCGTACACACCGGTTTTCAAGGTGTCGCCAGCTCTGAGATCCCGGGTTCGATCCCCGGACAGGTCAATGAAAAAAAAACAGTTTTCTACATTGTCTCGGGTCTAGGTGTTTGTGGTACCTTCCTTGTCTCTGAATACCATAACACAAGTGCTTTAGCTACTTACTTTGGGTTCAGAGCAATGATGATGTTGTCCACATTTATTTAAATAAATAAATATTACAATATAGCCTATACCTGTTTTAAAATGACCAGGTAACACATAATATTCTTTTAATAGTTATTAGGGATAGGTATATTGTTGTACATGGTTGCGTTGTAAGTAGTAAAGTGTACAGTTTGTTCTTTAGTATCGCTCGATATTTGGGTCGTGACGAACAAACGTTGACAATAACATGAACCGTTTAGTACATACATAGCTAGGGCTGCCACCGAAAGCACAGCTTGCGACATCTAACGTGTTCAATAAATATAAATAGTCAAAGAATCATAACTGCAAGTAAATTAATAACAGGATATCTAGTCGATAAATAGCTAATAAGAAAATACTGCAGTAAGGCATAAATTAAGTCTCGTTTCTGTGTAATAACGTATCGATAAGTGCTCATTAAATGTTAGCTATCATTTTAATCATTATCTACATAATGTCGTTGGCCAAACTCATTAGGTTTATCCTTTTATCAAATTTTGTGAGGTACACTTAAATAGAACTAAAGATATCCTATGTATTTTAAACGCCTAAGAAATTTTCTAACAAAAATATCTCAAAATATACTCTTATGATGAATTTCAAGCAGTTAATAAAAGAAAACAAAACCATTTAAATCAAAAAAATAAGTTCCCGTTTCTTGGCAGCCCTATATGCAAGCAGCAACCCTGCAAGTGCGGCCATTGATGCACGCTGACGACGCGTTTCCGTCAGTAACACTGCATATCCGGCTTGCTGCGCCCGCGCCGCTCCGCTGCTGATAAACAAAGGGTCAAAGGAGCTTCCGCTCTAACCAATAAACAGTACACACTGGTCGATGCTCTGTATGTGCCGTTTTTATTAGAATGTTGTGTTACCTTGGTAAGAGAGAGAGGGGAAAAATCAATTTAAGAATTTGTAGAAGTACCTTAGAATACAGCTATTTATTTAATGCGTTATGAAATGTTTAATATGTATAATATACTAAACTTTATTATTTAAAACAAAACGGTTTACTCACGTATATTTTCGGGATCGCCCGACTAGCTTCGATCCTGAAAATATATGGGAGTAAACCGTTTTGTTTTATATAATGAAGTTTGGTATATTAAACCGTTTACTCACGTATATTTTCGGGATCGCCCGACTAGTTTCGATCCCAAAAATATACGTGAGTAAACCGTTTTGTTTTAAATAATTATGAATACTCCTCACGAAAGTTATTATATAAATACTAAACTTTGTTTAATTTAATTGCAAAAACTATAAACGTTAATTAGATAGACTAAAAAATTAAATATTGTAGACCCAATAGAACAGAAGGTGTAACTTCAAAGAGCAATTTCAATTAATGTTACATTATATTATTATTAGATACACTAATTATATTATAACTTGTTTTAAATATACTGTTATATTGTAATAGTTTAATTTGTCCAAAAATGGCAATGGCAAATAAATTGAAAATGATTAAATTAATTGCTAAAGTTGAATCAATCGCTAATAATTTTCATACGATTTATTATTTGTAAACATTAACTTAATTTTAGGATTTCATGCGTTAGCATTGACGTCAGTAACCGACATTGCATCACGCAAACACGAACAATTAATGTAACAGAAACGTTAGGTCGACGAACTAAAACAATGCTACCGTACTATACCTTGATAGGAGACCTAATTTAACTAATATTGTAGGCTAGTGTAATAAAAACTTAAGTAATTAGGTGCAAGAAGGTACTTACAACTATTAAAATGTAAGTAGTCTATGCTAGAAGTAATGATAGAATACTTTTGAAAAAGAAACAAAGAAAAAACATCTATTGTACCAAAGAGCGCGTACAAAGACTTTTAAATAAATTCAATATAAAAAATAATGAATTCTTATACTTCGACTCGTGCAATAGTCCAGTCATATTACATGAAATTTTATTAATGACAAATTATCTAATCATGGCAATGCGACGCCCACAGCACACTATTAAAAGTTTTATTTATATGGTACTATGTACCTACTAACGTGCTAGATTACAAATACAACCACATTCATAACATAAAAGTCTTGTATTTTGTCTGTTTTTTTGTAGATAGATCTTTTACTTGTTTATTATTTACAACTTAGTAGGTCACTGAGCACGTGGATTCGTTTTATAAATGTCGGAGCACAAACGTTTCAGAGGAACATACAAACAACTGGAATGAAATGGATTTTGTCAGTAAATACAGCATATAATGTTTTTATTTTAGATAACCATTGCAAATCCATGGATAACTTAAGCGTATATACGAGAGAATAAACGGACACACATCCGACTGACATACAAAATTTTACATTTATATTACTTACATAAAAGTTCCATTTAAAAGAACGAAAGCTACATAAAATCGTTAGTTTCATCAGCATTTTTAAGCCATCGCTTTGATAAGCCGCCTCATTGTTACATATGAGAACCGACCTTTTTACTGACAAAGGGATCAGCCGATAATCGTTCAAATGTCCATCAGGTCATCAGTCAGTTGGGATGAAAGCTCTTCGACCGTCGCGCCGGCTTCGAGTGCGGTAATGAAAGACGGAGCGCATGTGACAAATGGGTCTACTTATTGTTATATGAGCTTTGTATTAATGAAACAGATCAGTACATCCACTATATCCACTGTATCACTGACCAGCCACGAAGAAGGTTTTCAGTTTAATGTTGCCGAGATTTAGAGTTTATGCACAGCTCATTTTCAGGTATCGGAAGTTGAACACTGGGCACAGTATCTCATACAAACAGTAAAATGGGTGCGGAGGTCAGATAGGCAGTCGCTCCGAGTAAAAAATGGTATTCAGATGAATCCGGTAAGACTGGAATCCGATCCCTACATAGCTTGGGAAAAGGCTAAGCAGATAAAAGAAGTTGAACACTGGATACTTCTATTTTATTTTAAACCTCTTTTGTTTGAGCCTACTTATGCGAGAAGTTTAGTATCTTTCGGGATTTAAATTGTAGATTTATAGCACTGTAGTCTATGTAGATATGATAATAGTTTGTGAAGTTAGTCTAGTTAACTGAAAATGGTACGCACTTTGTAGATAACATGCAGACACGTTATTATTATGTTTAAGTGTCGTGATAATAAGCCACATGTGCCCTAGATAGTTTAAGGTAAAACTAACATTAACGCAAACACTGGTCGCACATAAACTTGTTTCGTTTCTGTGTCACGGAGACAAAACTTATTACATTTATTGATTCTTTTGGAGTTTATTAAGATATTACTTTTCTACACTAAAATGTTAGTCAGCAGAAAGGAATTTAAGTTATACAGTTTCCAAGATTGATCAACTCCGCAAAGGAACTGATTGGTGGGATGTTTGTGAAAATTGAGAACAACCCTTTAGATGCGACTAGAATAATATTTGTGGTTAGTAGTAAAATACCTGCGCGAAGGAAATGTAGATGGACCTTTGTTTGTTTTGAAATACTTCATAAAAAAATAAAGACCTGTTTATTTTTTTTTTCATCATAATACGAACTACTACGTAGGTGCTATTTAATAAGGTTAACGCATTTTCAAGACAGTAACACATCTGATCTTCGTATATCGTAACAAGGTTCTGCGGTTTAGATTCGTCCTTGCCCTCGAGATCTAGAGCCAGCCGGACCTTGTAATCTCAAGTGGTTAGCTACACCTACTTCAATAGCTGACTTCATTAAACTGGTAGCCAATCAGAATATCTGATGGAATACATATAAATTGAGAATCAAGTGATGTCATCGGTGACACTAAACATTATTATGCATATCGTGGGAGGAATCTATGCATAATAATTATTTATTTTCTTTCATTTGGTACCAATAGAGTAAAGAAAATCCCACGCAATTATTAACATATCCAGAGCAACATTAAGTACAGAAGTTCTTATTGATTTGAATGTAGGTAACTTGATATTCGACAAACTCAGTCGGTCTCACAAAATGAAGCTGAACTCAATACAACTTTGATGATAGCTAAAATTCTGTATTATTCCAACGAAGTGCATTAAAAAAACGACCATTCCTACTTTATTTGACATAAGTATATTTTTTTTTTTTATTTTATTTATTATGGTTAACCAACAATTGTTTACACAAAACATATAAATTTACAATTTACACATAAATCATTTATAAGTGCAACAATCACTTAAAGGCTAACACCACATGCACTATAGTGGTTTTACAATAGGTTATATCTATTACATATTATTAAATATTTAATAATTTACTTAATTTAAATATATTTGAAAAAATGATGAAATAATATTAACATGATTGCACACGACTTTATTTGAAACAATTTAAAACAAGTTGGTAATTTCGGAGTAACAAAGTAAAACAGAACAAAATAAACAGTTTACATTCAAAATAAGTCATAAAACTAACGTTCGTTAACGGTAGGAGATCATTGGTTAATGCTGGCAGATTCCAGAGGACAGTCATTCACTTGTTGTTGTTCATCATTACTATTCCAAGTGATGACGAACAACCACCCCTTGGAACTTTCCTATGCTGTCGTGTCGTGATATATATCAGTTAGATCACTATAACGGTTGAGGACTTTGCACAAACGTGGAATCGGGGAGTTAGCACCAAGTTTGTACTATATTTTTAATGTCTCTTGAATGCACGTACCAAGGCACGTGTATATGACATGTAATTCCATCTATTATGATCCATCAAGTAAATCGGTGCGTCAACAACACAGGCGATATATAAATTGCTGGCAACAAACAGAGTTCCTTTAAGTAAACAAAACATTACTTAAAATAAGTACTTGGTTAACACAGAAATTGGGTCAATTAGAAAACAAGTTTGTTACTATCTTTGTTTACTAACATTTATTTTAATAGATTTCAGTAGTAACTAGCAAGTAGTGATTGGATTTTTGCCATAGTATTCTCGAAGCATTCAGTATGAATTTGTCATATTTTTTTTTACGTTTTGACTTTTGCCAGTATTTTATATAAGTACTTAAAGTAAAATAACTCTGCTGCGGTGGATTCTGAGTACATAGGAACTTTTTAAATCATCAATCATCATGTTGCTTTGACATTTACTAAAATTGCATTTTGTCATGCCTTATTTTTTTGTGACTCCATGGTTTGATCATATAAATTTTTGTAATACTACTTTATGCAATGGAGGTTTACCTTAGAGTATTCATAGACAAGCATGGAGTGCGTGCATAGCTAGTAGCCCGTTATGCCAAACGTAAGACACTTTTTAGCTGAAAGTACTACGCTCGCTTACTGATTTAAGTAATTTTCTGTGCGACGACAGATTTTTATGTGAAAATGTCGATGATTCCAATATTAATTGGGTAATATTAGGTTTTGAGATAGTTTTAATAAAACGGCACGCTCCGTTTGACACAAATTTTACGATTTTACTTGTTCGTGCTAGTGCCCACAGTTCATACTTGATATGCGCACTCGATAGTTTAATCATTATTACTCTAAGAGATTTACAAGTACGTGGCGTATCAAAACAATGGAATGCACCACCTACTAAGTACACCTACACGCAAAGTACGCAGCAGACCTTGTTTATCAGCCAAGAACCTCTTGTTTTCCACACTGAGACACTTAAGGATTTTCCTTTAATTACCTACCAACACTTACGTAAGTCGTATTTGCGTCTGCTAAGACTCATAATGGCTTAATTTGTTCGTTAATATGTGGCAATGTGTTATTATAGAAGTTAAAAATACAGTTTATATGTTTTTTTTTAGCTTTACCGATCAATAGACAAAGATTTTTACATAAGGTTCAGAAAAATAGATCTGTATAAACAATCACCTAACGTCTCCATAAAAAAGTATTTGGATTTGATATATCCAAAGAACAAGAACACTAAAGCGATGTATCTTAACCTATAGCGAGTGACGTTATAAGATATTGACCCTCACGGTGACACGTGATACGTTTGTTAATTTTTTTGGTGTCAAATAATTGATGGGCAAAAATTTAATATCAATTATTTACTTAACTCAGTTTGTTCTGAAATTTTGTAAACTGTCTCTGTACCAGTTGTACTCTTCACCCCTTTCAGATTGATATACCCTTTCAGTAACACCTTGTATATATATAATCCTTTGACATAATAGATAAAACTGGTGAAAATGTCCTCGTGGAGTGACAAAATTTCTTGATGGATTACGAAGATACCAGAGGTTCTCGGAAATGTACCTTAGTAAAGTTGATAAAGATTTTTATATGATATGATTTACAACAGGCAAAAAAAAACAATGAAAAAATGATATCAGTAAAAGACAGAAAAAACCTACCTTATCTGTCGAAATCCATCCAGCTGTTTGAAAGACACGAGGTAATAAATACAAACATACAAATATAGTAACATATATAAAAGATGGTAAAAAGCATTTTTGGCTAACCTAACTATATTGTCCCACTGCCGGTCAAAGGTCTTTTCCGTTTCACTCCAGATTTTAACTTAACGGTAATTTTCGAAAATTGATATTGTAAAGACGGAGGTCGTTGTTTAATTATATAATTTGGTTTTCAGATGTTATTTCAAACTACAAAAATTCTCGAGTTTTTCTTTAGAATGCCGCTAACAAAATCATATTCTATAAATAGGTACACCTGTTTAATACTTTATCGAAAGTGATGTTGCCCAAAAACGAAGCACATGGCGTCCTAAATTTAGTTAATCGTTTCCTGTTTAATCCAGTCGTAAACTGAGAAGTAAGCTCCTTTTAAATACTTTCAAGAATAACGGTTTATTAGAATAAAATGCAAAGTGTACTTTGTTTTTATCTATCTGCAAAAGAGAAGTTTAATTATAATCAAATATTCTTCTGACGGAAAAGTATATTAGAAAATCAAATCAAATCAAAAGTTTTTATTTCTTATAAACTTCAAAAAGGCGCTTAAGAAACGTTAAAGTTACAGAACTAAATGACTCTAGGTGCCAAAGGGTATTTCCTTTGGAGAAGAACCGGCAAGAAACTCCATAGGTTAATCTTTTAAAAATAAAAGTTTTATACATTCAATGTAGGTTACATTATTAGATAAAGATATGAAAGAAGGCTGGAAGCTAGAGTTTTATATCACACTGTCGAAAACGATTAAGTCGCTACTCGTAAATCGGTGCCATTTATGGTTCTTTTAAAGGAAAGCAAAATACCTACATTGTATTAAAATTTTTAACTACCTCACATTTATTCAATGTGTAAATTCCAATTCATATCAAAACACAGTATCATTGGCGCTAATACCAATCGCTTTAGATAGCTAAACGCCGCCATTGTATCTTATCTCAATAAACTTTATCTGAACACACGTCGCCACTCACAGATAGACAAATGTTTTACGTGTTCAAGAGCACTCGACACGTGAGGGCTTTTTTTTAACCTAATTCTAGTACCCTAGACCGTTTCTATCCAATATTTAGGGTAACGTCAAGATTTTTTATTTTTTTATATTTGACGCCCAACGTGGGGCAAACTTGAAATGACTAATTTCAGATAAAATTTATGGTTTCCAGGAAATTGAATCTCTATAATGAGTCTGGAAAATGTTATCTCGATTATAATAGGTACTATGTGTTTACGATGATTCATTTAATATTGTGAAATGATTGCGTATTTTTATGGTGTTGAGTTTCCATAAGTAGGTAGGCAAGAAGTTATTAGTTCCATCATAAAATACGAAAGTACCTTTTTCAATTAACTCTTTTAGGAATATAATACCTACTTTTTTTTTCTTCCACCTGTCATAAAAGTGTTGGTAGAGGGACACGATAATAAAAGTAGATACTTATTAGATGAAAAACATTTCTAGTATCTTGTAATAAATAAATGTCCACTACCTAAAAAAAATTTCAAGCAATTTACTTATGTACTACTAACTACAGATATAAGATGTTATGATATAGGCTAATGGATCTAATCTTCTTCTTTGATAAATAAAAGTACTAGGAACCAATTAATTATGATGATTCCTAAAAACCTCAACAGAAGTCAATAAAATGTGACGTCTTATAGCAATAACAATCCGATTACATTCACATTAACAAGAAAAGAATCTTATTTATTGATATAAACGATAAAATTGTTAAAACTATTGCTCTACAACGGAAACAAACAATGCTGTGACGTCATTAGGTATGTCGGTTTGTGGCGCTGCGCGGCTCGGCGCCAGACTTTAGTATGTTCGATAGCTGGGGTAACTCTTATCTCCATGCATTTTATGCGTGATAAACCTGATAAAAATATGGCCGTTTCAATGATAATATTCATACTAATATTATAAATGCGAAGGTAAATCTGACTTTCTGTCTGTCTGTATATAGTAATTTAATTTTAAGACAGAAGAAAAGCCTTTTTTAATTTCAACCTCTAATCTCTAGGGGTTAAATTTGTTGAAAGTTTGTATGAAACTTGGCCATTTTTGAGAAATTTACCCTTTAGAGGTACACTATCGGGCCTTTTCCCATACAAACGCGTTTTGCTGTTTTCTTCGTGGCAAACGCTTCTAGTGCAATTATTTCATCCCAAGAATCTAGGTTTAGTTAATACGTGCCCCTATCATTTCGTCTTTACCAAAACATAATCACTAAAATAAAAAAAGATTTTGCAAAAAAGCAGACAAAATTTATAGGATTTTAACAAATAAAAAGAAAATTATAGAAGAATAGAGAAAATTTTTATCACAATTTTTGTTTTTTTTTTTTTTTTTGTATTAGTCCAGTTTTAGAGATGTCTTTTGGTTAAATATTTTGTAGGTAAACTTAGATTGAGCTGTAGTTTCCCTTACACACTTTACGGAAGAAGGTCAGGCGCAGCGCGAATGGAATAGAGTCCAGTCTTAAGGCGGTGAAAAAGGGGATAAAAGATTTCATGAAAAGTTAAAATATTGAAATTAGATATTTAAGTTTATAGATAGAAATAACTAAACATAATTTAAGCATCTTCAAAAATAGGTCTGCGCAGAAGAAGTTGGGGTTATCAGCTAGAAACTTTATAACTTACCATGTACAAAATATTATTAACGATTCGTTACAAAAAAATATTTTTTATGCAAAGTCATTTTACTTAATAACGTCAATGGATTTATTGATTTTAAAATAAATATGACGATATTGATAGCAAGACTATTTTAATACCTAGTATCGTTGTTTATTTCGATTTGTGGAAGTCAGTTATTTTATTACTTGCATAAGACAAATGACGCCACACATGGATTAATTATTGCTAATACTGACATGACACTTAAGAATGATGTGTATAGTATACAGAATAAAATATATATCTATATACTTATACTAGCTTTATCCCGCGACTTCGTCTGCGTTGAATTCGAAAATGGTTTTAAACATTCGAACATGGGTCAAAATAAAAAGTAATTTAAATCAAAAGCACTAAGGAGTATTAATATAAACTAACAAATAACCCCCAAAGAAGAATTTCGAAAAATCCTTTCTTATCGGATGCCTACGTCATACAAAGAACTCGCCCTCCACGTTTTAGATCTCTACGATCAGCGGTTTAGGCTGTGCGTTAATCCATCATTCATTCAGGACAAAGCATTTTATATATATATAGATAAAAAAGAACGTATGGTCACCTAAAACTTGAAAACCCTTAGCCTAATTGATATGAAACTTTTCACACATATAAAAAGCAACATGACCACTCTGACGGTAATAGTAACGTTAGTGCCGGATAAGTGGCGCTGGTGACTGTGATTTTTAATTTTGAACCATAGGTTATTTTTGAAAACGGATGAATCATACCTAAAACACAAGTTTAATCTTACTCTGGGTACCAGAGTTTATCGGTATTGCCACTTAATGTTGATGTGACGCTGATAAATGTATACTTGAACAAAATATACCTAGGTACCCTCCTAGTAATAGGTTATCACAATCTCATTTAGATAATCAAATTTTATCATTTGCAATATTCATAATTATGACACTTCTGCATTATTTATTGTTAAGAATGTCTTTTTTTTGCAAAATGCGCGCTAAAAAGGAAGTCGATTGTTTTATCTTTGTTTTTTTTTAAATAAAGTGACAATCCGTTAGCATATCTTATGCTAATGCTCTTATTACACGTATATCCTGAATTAAGAATCCTAAATGTAATAATAAATGCGAAAAACACAAATGCTTTGACATTTAGGCTTCCTAATTCAGTAACTGAAATATTAATATTATAGTATGGTTGTAAAATCAAATTAAACCATACCTAAACTTGAAGAAAAACTTGCCGATGGGTCAAACTTTTCACGCTTTTTGGAATAATATACATTTGAGATATATTATTTACATTTAATACATTTAAGAAAGTACATATATTATTTATTCAATTTACCGTTTTTGTGACAACGTTGCTCAAAACTCGAGATATTAATAACAAATACAGAGATGAAATAAATCCACGTCAAGTAGATACCTGGTCATGCTTCTAATAAGTATTCTAAGAAGTACTCACTCCCAGCTACTAAAAGATGTTATTGATGTCGGCATTCATATATAAATGTTGGAAAACTTGTCCTGTGAGTATAAATAGCCGGTGACAACGACTGCTGATCGCGGGTCAACTAGCTACCATCGATATTACAATCTTCAAGGTGTGTCGCAGATTAGCTATTATCACAATACGATCTATCTTAAATTTGTTATCCTGACGTATCTTCATGACTATTCAGTTGGATTACTAAATTGTATGCATCAGGAAAATGAGTGTGAGTGAAATCATGTCAAGGGCTCTTATTCTGAACAGATATGATGAATTAATCTACATAATGAGACCAAAAAGTTAGTACGATAGAGATAACTTCTAAACTAGAATCACGACCCATATTTTGTGGGTTACTTGGAAGTCGAGTGCTTATTCAGCTTTTAGAAATGTAATAGAAACGTTAAGATAGAAATAGAGGAATGTTGTTTAATATAAACCAACGGGAATGACATAAATCATCTGAAATCACTCAGGCAAATAATTATACATAGCCGATAAAGCTTTTGCTATGAGCTCTAGGCGATTGAACTTCAACGCTCCGAGATATACCATTAAGCATTTGTAATTATCTATCGTGTAGGTCGATAAGACTGCTGTAGCTACCGTTGCGTTGCTTACTTAACATTGGTTTGTTTCTCCAGAACGTGATGCAGTTTTGGAGCATACTACTTAGTAATAAATCTGCCGGATGTGACTGAAGATAATTGTTGGTCTTCATCACAGGGAAAGAGATGAGCGACGACATCGGTTATATCGAACAGTTTCAAATTAATTCTGCCTCATCGTGGTGCGTTTACATCAATTACAACACAGTTACATACTTAACCTAACAGCAAAATAAGATACAGTACTATTAATGAAAACGGCGACAATAGCCAGGTAAATATAATAACACAGATCGTACATTAAGAGCAACAGGCTATCTATTAAGATTCAGTCGACTTAAACAATGGGTTGACAAGAAACTAATCTTAGATTTTTTGCTGTAATTCCTCAGATCTGTGCGACTTTGCCGCTGAGTGGCAATCGCATATCCTGCCATCTGTTCAGAACCGGTCAGGTACAGGACGCATCTTAAACACCTGTAAACTTGATGTTTGTCAAGCTTCATGCTATGCAGTTAAAACCCTGACGCATAATAATTAGCAGGAAACTTCATCTCTTAATGGTATTTGCTAACAGCGTTATGTCATCTGAAATTGCTTGCTTTGTTGTTGAATTTTGTCTCGTTAAGAATAAGGACGTTTAAGAGCACAAGGTGATATTGTAATTCACGTAAAGCAATAATGTTAATTTATCACGTGGCCACCAGACCAACACGGGTTACTGGCATGAACAAGTGTGTTGAGTTGGCAACACCACGAGATAAATTTACTCAAGCGTGACTGTTTTGTCGAATAAATTAATCACTTGAAGAAACATGTATGTATACATTCTAAATATTACATGAGAAAATTAAAAAAACCTTTCTTGATTTAACCTCCCTGCAACTTTCGAGATTAGAATTGTTTTTTTTTTCTACATTAAACCTCCTTGCTTGCTTTTTCTTCTTTCGCTTTTAGATCATTTATTGAAGGCTGGTAGTCTACTATTTCTATTTTCCACGATCTTGATTCATGGCAATACTGAATAGTACCTCCACGGTGATACCCTTCCTTACTGTTTTGGTATTAGTAATTGCGTCAAATATGATGCAAGAGGGAGAAACTAATTCTACAAATCATGACGTACGGGGAGTTGCTTCTTATAAAATGTGTTCCAACAACTGACACAAACAAATTCAAGTGTATCTCGGTACGTTATCTTGAAACTTGTAGTTTTGATCTAGAAAACATGACATGATCTACTAGTCTTCGCTTAAATATGTAGGTACCCAGTGGATCGACCGTCAACAACACCTACGGTTTTGATTTTATAAGATTATGTCAGTTTTCTTATCTTTGTGATACAGTTACTTGCATGTAGTTTTTTAGTGGGCATTGCATGTTACTAAGATGTGTTGACACAACAACTTCTGATAGGCTTTATTTCATTCCAATACATACCTCTTTGGTTAATTGTGCTGAGTGACACACTCATAAAATTATAGCGTAAAATAAAGCTTTTAAAGCTACTTCAGAAATGTAGGTCCCGAATTTAGGTACATTATCTATACATATATACATACAAATTAATAAAATTTAAGTGTCTGTTTGTAATATGAAAATAACCGCTTTTTACTTCATGCATATGAATGTATATACGGTGCATATACCACAATAATATTTTTTGCAATTTTTGTCTGTCTGTCTGTTTGTTCTGGCTAATCCCTGGAACGGCTGGACCGATTTTGACGGGACTTTCACTGGCACATTACTGATGTAATAAGGAATATCTTAGGGTACTCCGAAAATGAAAAGAAAAACGAAATAAACTTTTTTGTTAAATACCACGCTGACGAAGTCGCGGCCACAGCTAGTATTGAATAAATTGTCACTGTTTAAAAAGCTTATGAATGGTATATACTTAAGTGAATATTTGATTATCTCTTAGAAACACTCCTCTGAATCGTTGATATGCTGTAATAAAAATATTGCCTTGTCCTACAATAATAAAAGGCGCGCCACATGTGAATGTATGTCATGTCAAGTAGTTCAAACAAACAACGTCAACTTCCTTTTTTTGTATGTAAATATAAATTCCATGTATGTTTAACGGAATCACAAAAGCAAACATTCATCAACAATTCACATGGCCAGTTCGCTTCAATTAAGATTCATGTTCATTGAGCATGAGTTAAATAGCTCTTGGGCAAGTCATTGAGAGCAGTCATGGAATAAGGCCGCGGGTGCACGGGCGGCGAACGCAAGCAGCAAGTTATTCCATGCAAATTGTCGTTATTTCATTAAACTAATGCCTCACGTCCGGCGAGACCCGTGTCGCCTTCGCGTGCCGACGCCGTCATTGTAAATAATGTAAATTGATACTGTTGTTTATAGATATGCAAGTATTTATTGCATTTTTTTCCTGCAGCTATAATGCCGAGCCTCTAATAGAGCGCCAACAGATTTTCGCTTTTCTTGGATTCATCATCAGCTGTGTTGCTAACCAATATAATTTGAATAACATCTGCGGTGTTTATGTATGACAGAGAAAAGTAGTGGGGTCTTTAATAAGGTCCCGAGTATAATTCACTTACCGAACCTTTGTCCAATTTGGGTAAAATGCAGCGGATTATAATCATGTCCTTGTTGTTTTTGTGATTTGACAGTAATTTATTTTCCTGTGAAAAGGTTATTCCTCCTTCCAAACAAAGCCGTGTTTGAGTCAGCAGTGGCTGCGTAAATATTTTTATTTCGGCCGCGTTCTGCGTTCTTTGTTTTGCAAATGACTTGCTGTACATTCTGTGTTTACGCTGCTGGAGTGTCTTGAGCCGATCCATATGCTCCTCTGCTTTGACACACTGCATTTCATAAGCACGAGTCACGACTACAACACCAGCCATTGTTTTGAACACAAGCGAAAGATGCATATGGATATCCTTGCTAATAAGATGCACACTTACCTACCTATTACAAACCTGAGGATCACGTTTTACACGTAGCGTTTTGCATAATACTTGAATAAGAGACGCTTTTACTCAACAAATAAATATTTCATTTTAAAATAAAAGAATTATCGATATAAATACCAACTAAATCATCAGAAAAATTTCGCAAAGACTGTTTGTTAGTGTTAAACGTGGATGAGACTTTCGACTAATGTGGAACGATTCTGGAAGATACCACATGTTTATTTATTTGTAGATCAGAGACCACTGGGGATGACGCACGGATGTTTACCACCAGGGAGAGCAGAAATAAAGCAACACAGACAAAGCAGGGTTATCGCAACAAGTGTTACTCAGCGGTCAACGCTCGGATCGACATTTCACTTTGCAATAGTATGTTGATAACATCCCTATTGTTCTAGCAATGTTATCGTTTAAACTGAAACGCCCTTATTGTTTGTGACTGTTAACAATGAGCAATCATTATCAAGAAAATATTGGATTTTGATAACGTTTATGTACCGATTACAGGTTTGAGCAATAATAATGAGGAAAACTATTAACTTTTTATTACTGCTCAACATTGCAATGTTCCGCATTCCCTTTTGAGCATAAATCTTATTAGAAATGGCTGTTACGCGCAAGTAAACAATCCAAGTATCTCCTGGTTAACCAACACTACCTCCATGCTAAAAATAGCAAATAAGGTGTTTTTATGTGACATTGCTGACCCGAAGATCGCTAATGTCTTGAGGTACCTTTTCACTTGACTATTATTATTTTAATTTCCTTCTTACTATCTTAGACAAGCCAGGGATCAACTAAGCTGAAAACATGGAAGAAGTCGATAGTGTACTAACTCTTTAAGCACGTGAAAGACATTACTTAAAGGAATAGAGAAACAAAACTGCAAGGCCATTTGTTTTAAGCCTAAGCGCTTCCTCGTTCCTAATTACATGAACCAAAGAGGAGTTACCTACATTAGAAGAGATTTACTAGACCTAGTTCCTATTAGAGCGAGATAATTAAAATATATATATACATATTTATAGTCTAATTCTTCATCAGTCTATGAAAAGACTTCCATGAAATTAAAAAACAAAATACAGAAGTTAACGAAGTTGTTAAACTAGGGACTTCATCCAGAGACAATAAGTATGCGACACAAAAATATGGTTATTTACAGAATATGCACAACATTGAAAGTGGTGCGACATAAACTAAATATTTAGCAAAGAGCAAAACATATTGAGCATGATGCATGAGTGTACAATGAATGTGTCGCTTGCAGACCTCCGGAGCGACGCTTGGACGCTTGAGACGGGAAATAAATTGCTGTCATTTACACATACAATAACAAGTGCAGTCTATTCAATAAAAGATTGATCCCACGATGCTGCAACGTGACCGATGTTTCTTTGAACGACTCATCTTACAAAAAGTTAAGAATTTAAACATAAATTGGAATCCAAAATGTTTTTTTAATTAGTAATGGTGATTTTTTACATAAGGAACATTAATTATAAACATGATGTAGGTATTACAAAATCTTTTAACAAAAATTATCCTCATAGACAATTTTGTATAAATAACGACTTTGTATAAATAATGAATAATTTGTCAACTAGCAATGAAATATTTGCTAATGCACGCAAATTGTACAAATCGACTAAGTAAGCACTACTTTACATATATCATAAATACTACTTATAATTAACACAAAAATACTTCGCAACATATAGGAAAAAAAAACAAAATGTACCTACCCTGTTCAAATACAGGTGACAAAGTCGGATGACGTTATTATGAAGTCATTACACAAACGCCTAGGTATATAACTATAACACATGTATATCTAGGCATCTAGATAGCCAGTCACTTCCTTATGACAATAATCATTACATAAGGAAGTGACTATCCGGTTATTAATATTACCGAGTAATTAGGATTAGATCATGTTTAAGTAGAAAAAATTGACAATAAAAACGATAAATAGTTACCTAGTGATTCAATGTTCACAGGACAGGAAATCGTTTTTGGATTGCGATTGGTGACGAAGTCCGGTAAAACAATCAAACCAAATTGAATAAAAACTGCATCAGAACTATAGATTATAACTTCATTGCATCATTTATGAAAAATCTTATCCAATTCTAGTTTTTCACCTAGGCTGACTATGTCCTCGTCTCATTAATAGATGTTCAAATACCCACACCAATCATATTCAGTAATTTCAAAGGGTCACAAGTTCACAACACGGAAATGTCAAATACCTACCCAATCCTAAAATACTTATAATAAGTACACATTAACCTGATTGTAAATATTAAGTTTGTCAACAAAATTAAGAAGGCCATCGCGATGCCGATTTGCTGACAGATTAATGAAATCTCCTTTGAAATGGTTCGATGATTCAACAAATCTCAACGTTGGCGGATCGGCAATTATTTCTATTTGAGATTGCGTAGGATTGCCAGTCCGCCTCTAATATTCTAGTTGCTCGTACTCGTATGTTTGTTCGCGCTAAATTTGTTTCCAATCGATTGGCCGCATTTTAGCACGCGCCGTTCAATCTGGAACCGTTACTATTTAACACAATACGTAAACAACCACCTAACAGTGTTTATGAGGTGAAAAAGTTATTACTTGCGAAGTTTGTTTGATGAATACATGGTCGTTGCTAACCACAAGATTGTGGAGAGCTGGTTTATGATAAACTGGTAGATTTATTGAAGTGGGTCCACATATCGTATCGACGTTTCAATCTACAGGATTCGACGTTACCCGCATCAGTTGTCGACATTGTACAGGCCCACGAACGCACGGACTTCGCATGCACTTACTTCTTTGAGTTTGCCCGAAACGCCGCAACCGGCTCGGCTGTCACTTAGCAACCTAAATATGTAAATCTTCAGAGAATATCACATCTTAAGTACATAACATTTACATGTTCTTAACTTTATAGGTACAACGATTACATCCATTTATTCACAGTTAGGTGACTAGGCTCATGCTCAGTGTAATGGTAAAATATTTGAACGTGGCACCGTTAGCCGGCGGCGGGCACTGTGTGGGCCTGATACACTCTTAGATGGCCGTTCGTCGGCACCTTTGTGCATTGACCCGTACAAGGCTTGGTACACCAAAGAACTTCCTAGTTCCATGCACTTGTTAATGATACGGTTCATATTTGCGATGTATTAGGAAGAACATGTCCGAAATCGTTGAAAGAAACTTCCTCCATTAGAGTTAAGTTGTAATATTTTGCAATCAATGTACATACCTTAGTCTTAGTAAGCATTTAAAACAAATAAGTTTGAGTGTCATTTAGGTATGTAGTTGGCAAACATGCATTCTCGCGGTTGTCGAGTCATTTTGTAATTTGGCGTAAGTGATGAGAGGCAAGGACAGCTTCAAATAAATTTTATTTAGTCCTAAAATTAGAAATTTAATCATTGCTTAAAATAAATTCAAAATAAACCCCTCTTACGTTATATTAAAATTATACTAAGGTAATAATGTGTAGGAGTATCTACTAAGATGATTGCGCTATCCGAAAATGGAACACTAACTGAACTCGCTAACAAATACGTTTTCCTACAACCAAACATGTCTGGCCCAAATAAGGAGCGTTCGTTAGTTTACAGATCCTGTACAACCTGACAACATATTGCAATTTTATGAACTGTTATCACTAAACTACACTACATCTATGTCAAGCGTGGTTGCTCGCAATGCCTAAGGGTCGAACATAAATAAGTCAGGCTTAATCCAGACATTTCGATCTGCTCTTTATGGAAGTAGGAAAAGCCTAGCAACGGAGTCACGGCAAAGGTCGCAAAATGTTACCGTCTTTTACTCCCTATAAAGCTATTAAACGTCGCTGGTTCTTGGCCTTCTAATAGGGATGTTTCCTGGGTATGAAAAGTTAAAATCTATTTAGTCCGTCAGTTAGATAATAAAAAAATATTAGACACGTATTTTTTTGTTTTATCAAAACAATAAAAAAATACAAAGATACACCGCTTTAAAGTTTCGGAGTGGGGGCTTATGACGCTACGCCTCGCTAAAAATCGTAGCGAGGAGTGTCGTCACGCGTAACTTCCGTTCTCTGTATTTTGATCATTTTTTGTTTGTTAGAAAAAAGAAAAAATACGTGTCCAATAAAATTCATTAATATACAAGACGGACATTAAAAAAAAAATAGGAAACAGGCCTATTCATCAACTTAAAACAGTATTATTAGGCAGATAAATTCATGAATTAACTTTTCGGAAGTCTCAAAACAAAACTTTTTCTTTCTCCTATTCTTACGGACAAGAGAAGTATAAAAGATATTTTTCGGGGGTCTTTTCAACGTCTACTTTGTACTTTGTCCGCCACTCGCTCCACTCCTCACATATGTCTGAATAGCCGAAGAGCAGGCCACATTCCTTCGCGATCGTCCTCGCCATAAACGGGCGTCTGTCGCCGATCGCCACAAGTGGCATCGTTTGAGCACTGGGAATGTTGCGGTCGCACGTTTCGCACACACCGTTTACGGCCACGTCGGCTTTTTTAACTAAATTCTACTTACTTCAGCTGTTTAGCAGTTAGAGATCACAATTAAGTATGGTATGACAGCGAAAGAATATTAATAGTTAGACGAACCTAACAAATTGTGCCTTAAAAACCAAAACAGTAACGATTAGTTCTACCAACCCGGCGGTAAACGATCTGCTGATATAAGACAATAATCACTATTACTACAATTATTGGAATCAGGACTTATGTTAACAACCAACTCGTTGATCAGAATATAATGAGACGTTCTCATGAAAGCAAGAAAAAAAAACATCATAGAATACCTTCTTAGAATTAACCCTAGAATAACAAAGTTATGTAATATAATATAATATAACTTTTCTTTTTTTTATTAAATAACATTTATCCAATTGTTTGATTGGTCATCATTATAAAGCATGACGCTTTTTAAAATCAGTATGTGAAACATATACTCTAACACATTTTATACTGATAAACTGAATAACAAAACAGATTAGAATCACGTAGTATTATGTCGCGTCATTCAAATATTATCCATTAATGGGACATTAAAATATTATCAGTTACAAATACCTAATGTACATAATGATGACCGGAACTTCACAGTAGGTCCATAGATATTTGCCGGCGCGGCGGTTAGTACCGTTATCGTTCTGTGGAATGGGACCATCCGCTCTATCGGTACACCACGATGCAGCTAATGCCTTTCCTATCATTTCGGACATACATCATACAGAATGACATTCACCAGTTTTGCAATTCGCTATACGATAAATAACTCGGCGAGGTATTGCAAAACGTGTAAATATCTGTGTGTGGATGTACGTTAGCGCTTGTAGTTGACAAGTTTTGTTTAATCGAGTGAAACGTTGTTTTGTTTTAAATGAAGTCTTTCAAATTATAATTCTAGCTGGCAATAAAATGAAAAATTTAATTTTTTTTGAAGTTTTAACTTCTTTAGGCCCGTTGGGAATTTTTTGAGAATGGGCAAAAACTATTGAATGCGCGGCCTGACACGGTTACCGCGACCGACACCTCAAAGTCGTCAAGTCGAAGTCGAAGTCAAAGTCGTCAAGTCGAAGTCGAGTCAAGTCGTGTATCATAGAAATAAATTTATTTTTGAGCTGGGAATGGGGAAAAGCAATTGGAAACGCGACACTGTTACCGACACCTCTGTATATATGTATCTACATAATATATTTTAATTGTTCAAGTTTTCACTTTTGTCATGTTTATGATGTCAGTCCATTCAGGCCTTCAGGAGTTAACTCACAGAAGTAATTACTTCTGTGAGCTAACTCCTGAAGGCCGTAATCTAATAAAAATCTAATTAGATTGGACTGACATCATAAACATGACAGAAGTGAAAACTTGAACAATTAAAATATATTATGTCAAGGAAAAATACTATGGTATTATGGATTTGGCATAGGACACAATTGAACATTGCGTTCTTAGTTAATATCTATAACGTCCTAAATTGTTTTAGGACACATTGCTGGCATTTGTTGTGTTGAGTTATTTGAGATCAAATACATTTATTATATAATAATTACAATTTGAGCGTAAAACTGCTAAAAATGAAGAAGAAAAAGAAAGCAAGATAAAAAATATACCGCACAAAAGAAATATTATTTTGTACGTTCAAAAGTAAGTCTTTGATGCGACTTATATATCTAGATATTGTAGAAAAAGGCGCGCTTTTCTATAACATGTAATTACTATGTGTAGCTGTAGACATACGCTTTAAGGTCCATGGCATTTTAATCCTTGTTTGTCTGACTTGTGATGCATATTTTTAAGACTAAGCATGGGACTATGCAATTTCTATAGTTAGTTCTAAGCACCTAACACTTCATGCAGACTCACCCACGTAACTTTTACAACATATAGTTTCATTTTGCGTGTAACTAATTAGTATTTTATTAGCATTTGTGAAGTCACGGAACAGGGAACAATAGTGACCGATGTGAGTGGCAATAGTTAGTTCGTGTGCACGCGCGCATAACCAGCCGACATTATGTCCAAGCAAGACTCATTAAATCAATACATTTCAATTTATATATCTAATAATCATGTTCACGCTGTGGGCTCCACCCAAATCTTGAGAAACAAAAACCGATTAACGTTTGAAACAAATGCAATAATTATAAAGGAACAAATGAAGATCGAAGTACACACTTACGTACGTGGGTAGAATCTTTTTGATATGACTTTCGGATAATGTTTTATTCAGTTTTAAAAGAAAATAACGTAGAACCATATCGGTTATGTTTCTAAATGTCTGTTATTCTAAACAGCTCTTATAAAACGTGCATACCCGATTTCATTGTTATTACTTATTCATGGGTGATATATTTGTAAAGATCGCACCAACTTTTTATTTAAATTTCTCAATCCAGCGCCCATCTGCGACCCAGTTCTTGCTCTAAAAAGCTTACAAAAACATTGAATTACATATGAATAGAAACTGGATTGAATGCATTAATACGTAATTTGGTACGGGCCCAGTATTAGGGAGTGGAATAATGGATGGCGAAAATGTTAAATAACATCGGATATTGTTTGTGTGACCCCCCTCTAATTGCACGTGTGTTAAACAAGTTTCAACATGATTTTAGCCAGATGCTGCCCTATGTCTCCGGCTCTGAGTTGTCTGACTGCTACGAGTGTAAAAAATAAATTTTCTTAAACTTTGCATAATAATACCAAATTAATTCATATTTCAACTGGTATTTACATATCGAATCTACGTAGTTTTTTCGCGAGTAGTAGTTTTCTTAAAAGTACTTTCCAAATCTCAACAAGAATGCTTTTTGAATCTTGATCTCCCAAAAGTCTTTTTGATAAAAAGGTAAAAATGACGCGTTAAGTAAAGGTTGGTAACATTTAATTATTTTTTTTATACGTTATTTAAGTAATATTATTAATGCCTATTATCAAAATGTTCAAATTCAAACTAAACCATGAAATACTGGAATTAACGTCCGCTTAGTTTTATAAATGTAGCGTTATGCTCGCGGTGGTCTGTTTTTATAATCTGTGGGGGAATAGTCTCAACTTAGAAAATGTGGTTACTAATTATGGTCATAACTCGTTTTTATGAACGCGTATTTAAAAATACAATTCGAAACATTCAATTTAAGAGATCGTTTTAAATATTTAGATTTAGAACGACATAAAAAAAGTTAAGTGATTTGTCGGATGGTATTGAGATTGTTTTTTACAAGCTCGGCTTCTCAGTTGGTCGATAATGAGAACTGGTGATCTCATGCTGGTGCTCCGTCATGCCTTCACGAGTCATACGACCAAAATAAACAGCCGCCCTGATGCAACTCCCGAATTGGACCTGTCGATCCTGTGTGGGTGTAATATAGGCCATTATTTCATTTGCGGCTGCTAATATGCATTACCATAAATCGTTTTGATAAAAACCTCGTCTCGTTTTTGTTTGTAGCCAGACCTTTTTGGAATATGTGTGTCTGCAAATTGCTTGCTTCAAATTAGCGTTATTCATTGTTGCTAATTCCTTCATAAAAGGAATAAAATTGTAGGTATTAAGTATGTGTTACGTAGAACATACTTAATTCGACAAATATACAAATTTAATGAGAAACAGACGTGAAATCGGCCAGCTTGTGGTCAGAAAGTCACTGAGGTGGTTAGCTGTGTTACCTGAGGCTTATAAGGAAAATAATATTATGAGGTCCGTTGAGGTGATTTTTAATACTGACATTATATGGTTAAAAGTTCCCATGCGCGTGAATCATTGATTCCCAGATACAGTGACCGTTTGAAGGTTAACGACCGTGCGCTAGACTTTTGTCTAATTTTTGGCAGTGGCAATCGTACCGCAACGGGGTCACTCCGTTACTTTCGAAACTCTAAAGGAAATATAAGTTGATTTCTCTATGTTATTTGTATAGTCGATTGCACGTCAAGAAAATCAGCTTTATTGCTTTGATATAACAGCGCTGTAGAAAGTATTACCAATGATATTCGTTTCACTGTAACTAAGTACAATAATTTAATTAGCTCTACATTAGGATTTTGTTATTTCTTATTGTTTGACCATTCTATTGTAAATCTAGCGAGGGATATTTTAACATTGAAGCTATACAATAGCTTAAAATATTTTGATCTAAATTCACACATTGCTATAGACATATGGAACTACGGCTTCCCAGAAACGAAACCTACTTAAACAAGCAAACATCATATTTCAAACAACCACTTGTTTTAAAACAAACAAGTATCGCTGTGGTAAAAATATTTATATCGAGTGGCGACATTTACAGGCTGCAAACACTTGATCTAGGTCGTGAGCAATGAGCATGGCCTGTGCTTGATACCGCAGCGGTGACCGTTGGCTGGCCACGATACAGCATTAGCGATAATAAAATGTATAAATATATTTATTAAACAATTCACGTAGGTACATACAAAATTGTGATAGAATAAGATGGCAGTATAAGAGGATTGACATGATATTCAGAAATAAATGTAACAAATATACAGTTCCTAAGATTGCAAGCCCAGCTATATCATCTTGTAGCTTTTTTAAGAAAATGTCCTCAAATATGAAGTAAAGTTACAGTAAAAGTACATTTCATCCAAAATCATGTAAATGTCTATCCATTAAAAAAATTACATTTAATAAATAGTACAGGGTGTGGCAAATCCTAAATAAAAAGTGTTCCAATAAAACGTCAATCAAACCAACAAAACAAGATTATCTAACACAGAACTAGAGCGAAATGTCTTGTTTCTTATCAACCGAAAATTAAATCAGACGCTTTAAAAATAATCTTATCGATATAATACGGTATCGGCGTATATTTAAACTAGCTGTCCCCCGCGACTAAGTCCGCGTGTTTTAGTTTCAACGGTTTTTCATTTATGCTCCGCTCCTTTTAGTCGCAGCGTAATATTATATAGCTTTTAGCCTTCCTCAATAAATGGGCTATCCAACACTGAAATAATTTTTCAAATCGGACCAGTAGTTCCTGAGTTTAGCGCGTTCAGACAAACAAACTCTTTAGCTTTATAAATATACTAGTTGTCCCCCGCGACTTTGCTCGCGTGTTTTAGTTTCAACGGTTTTTCATTTTAGCTACATTTTTCATTTATGCTCCGCTCCTATTGGTCGTAGCGTGATGTTATATAGCCTATAGCCTTCCTCAATAAACGGACTATCCAATACAAAAATATTTTTTCTATTCGAATCAGTAGTTCCTGAGATTAGCGCGATCAAACAAACAAACAAACAAAAAAACTCTTCAGCTTTATAATATTAGTATAGATTAGTATATAGATAGATGTTAAAAGTTGCAAGTGTCGACGCGTGGGTGCACATCGGCTCTGACTCATACATAAGTCCCATAGCATTATTCTAATGTACCAAAGGAACCATCAATTAAGTTATTGCGTATCAGAAGTTTATGGTATTACCATTGCTCAATGCGTTCGTGATTCTAAATTTAGTCGAAATAGTTCGAAGCTTTAAATAAGCATTTGACAATGACCTAGAACTATTGATTACAGTTGATTAATTGAACTGTAATTGTTACTTACTAATGAATGTATTTTTTATCGATAACCTTGTTTTCGAATCAGTTAAAAGGCTTTGATGTTTATTGTTTCTCATAATGTTTTTGTTTGTCTGTTTTGAAATAACTGGAAATTCCATTTTCTTTTTGTATTTCATGATATTATATTTACATCTAATGTTATGCATGATGATCCCACTCAATTATTTCCTTGCTGTTTTTTTAGCAGATGGAATTACTCCAAAAGTAGGTAGGTAAAACTCGTTTAGGTATGTTGAGTGTCCTTGTGTTTTTCCTTAAATATTTTTTTCCTTATACTAGTATCATAAATCTAACCAAATCAAAGTTCAAATCTAATGAGTAATGTTTAAAATGCAAGTCATTCGTTCCAAAGAGTGATTACCATACCTATTTCAAAACTTAGGTCAATATAATGCTAAGACAAGTTAAATGCTTTTCTTATTATATATTTATGCTGTGTTTATACTGATACTGATGTTTATTAGTATATAATTTATTATTTGTAAAATTGTCAAACAATTTTAATCCAATAAACGGTAAATGTATCAACGCATTGTATAAATGCATAAATGTATAAATCATCAATCAAATCAAATCATTTTAAAAGAGAGCCATTAAAAATATGCGCTCCGCACAATGAGTGTTTTTCAATCGACTTTTCTTCTTAACATCGTTTCGGTAGCGTATTAAAACGCAACTTAATTGTGAAACGGTATTAAATGTCTATCTGTCGCTACTTTACACCTCAAAGTGACAGAGATAGAATGAGACTTAACGCCTACTTAAAACTGATTGACGTTTAAGTATGCCGTCTATATTCTTGTATTAATATAGGAATTAGGTAATGCGCATGCTTATCATCGCCTTATGAACAGTTTCTTAAACATTATCACACGAATGTCAAAGACGTAAATCACGTAAAAAGTACAATTGTAATAAACAAGCACTTGTCCAGAATTCAAATTCCTTTAGATAAAAGCGTATTATACCGTTTAACGCTAAAAACTAACTGGGCATGCTCACAGTATGCGGTACTAACATAGCCTTGCATGATGCATCATTACCGCCGGCTTTCTGCCTACCCTGTAACGGAAGATAAGCGTGGGAAAAATTTACATTAAATTTCACTTAACTAGAAAATGTTATGTAAGGTTAAACACTACAAATTACAGTGATTATAACGTAATAATGATTGTCGTTGGTGAAATAGGGCTGTTATGAGTCCTAAAACCAAAGGACGTGATAAATGAATTTAGGTTGATTTTATGTGCTTCATGATAGTTTTTATTTGATTAATAGGTGCATTGTGGAACTTTTTATCTTGTAATTACAGCGGATTATCGATTTAAAATTTCGAAATAGTGTGAAAATTAATCATGCGTAGGTACATACTTATTTGTCACACATGATAAATCAATATTAAATAAATTGTTCTTAATTTTACGTCATCATTATTGACTTTTAAATGCAATGACCAGCATAGAGTACATATGGTAGCGCCATTTAACTAAATCCAGCGATATTTTATTGGATTCAATACCTAAAGCTACTTAGAGGAACAGTTAAGGTAATCTAAGGTCCTTGTTTCCAATTGAGTTAACACCGGGTTGATAAAAACTCGATCTTCCCGTGCGCGAGAGCAGTTGCGCGAGCGCAGACCAAAAAGTCGACGCATTCCATTGTTGATTGGAAACAAGTCGCGGTCGCGCGCTCCAATGGGAAAAGTCGCACAGCACTGAATTTATGAAGCCACGAATACTGTATGGAGCTGGTACCTTTACTTTATAGTTATAGGTACATAGATATGTAATATTTATCTTAAATTTTGTTCTAGTATTCATTAGTTCAGCCTTCAGAACTATGTAATCGTTGTAACAAAGAATGTCTATACAAAGCTAAGCTAGCAAAGAGTGTGCGCATCGCTAGTAGCCTTTTTTCCCGACCGTAAGCAAATTTTTAGCTGTAAGTACTACGCTCGTTTACACGCGCACTCTATAGTTTACTTGTTTATACTCTAAGGTGACGCCTCTTCCAAATAAAAAAGCATGTAAAATTACTAATTTGTTTTTTTAAATGTTAGGTAAGCAATATTCTTTTAGAGCATAATTTGACATATTTATATTTCAAACCAAAAACACATCTATGAATGTATGTCAAACAAGGATATTTATAGCTAAATACCATCGGTACTAAAAATAACAATATTATCAAACAAAACATGAATCATTTTGTTTGAACTATGTATATATCTAGGGAACCCTTGTTTCTAACATCTGATAAAAATTTAATCCATTTATCGGTAGGCATTTAAAAAAAACGTCACTACATTCGTCTTACTACCACTGCGTAACAAACACTACGTAGTATCTACTACGAATTTTACTACGCAAATACTACGATTTACGTAGTATTTGATGTAGTAGATCAGTAGTATTATTATTTAAAAGATGTAGGTAGGTATATAGGTACATTTCTCATCTATACTATATATTATAAATCTAAAGAGTTTGTTTGTTTGTTTGCTGGTTTGAACGCGTTAATCTCAGGAATTACTGGTTCGAATAGAAAAATTCTTTTTGTATTTGATAGTCCGTTCATTGAGGAAGGCTATAGGTTATATAACATCACGCTAAGACCAATAGAAGCGGAGCATAAATAAAAAATGTTGCAAAAATTAAATACCGTTGAAACTAAAACACGCGAACAAAGTCGCGGGGGACAGCTAGTTACTTATATAATAGTATGACAGAATCCTATTGATGTTCATTTCGAAGATATTTTAATGATGCCTTGATCCCCGTAGCATGCGTTCACTGCTTCTAAAAACTTATAACGATAGGTGCGCTTAATTTTAATACCTAGGTACGTATTAAGACATTATTCAAAATATTTAAAAATACTATTACAGATACTATTGTTTTCATACGGCAATTTGAAAAAGGATATTATATCTGCAGATTAAAAAGCCTGTGCTTATTTGTGACATTGCGTTCATATTTCGAAAGTTTTCTCAAGTGCTTCCGTATGAGTTGAAGAATAAGGTACTTAAAAATCTAGAAAAAGAAAGGTTTGACTCAGTCTTACCTAATCAAACGCTAAAACTTATCTACAGATGTTCAAACTACTTTATGCAGTAAGCGGTTGCAAAATATACAAAGCGTTATACACGAAATCTAGAGTGTATTAAAATATTATTAATTGTTTAATTTTACATAGAAATATAAAGGCTTATCCAGCATCGGGTGGCTGTATGTGGCGGCGGTCGGCCGACCCAGTGCAGGGCGTAATGCGGTGCAATCACCGCGCGTTCCCGTGAGAACGCGACCGAGCTGCGCCCGCGCACCTCCGCTCGCATGCCAACAGAAAGGTCACGTGGAATTCGCGAAAAACTACTTTTCTTAACAAACCTTGTTACTTGGTAACTAAATAATAATAATAACACTTTATTGTACTCCCAGAAATATGTATATGTACATAGAAATATACATACAGTAGGTAACTAGTGGGTGATGTGATACAGTATCCCTTGGTGAGAACTGTCAGAATTATAATTTACTTAACGACTGTCAAATACCTAACACATGACAGGCGGGACATTTGGGACTAATTAGTATTTTGTATAAATTACCGTAGGAATTGTCTCACTAAAGAAACCACATTTATGTATATAACCAACCAACCAACCATATTATAACCAACTAAATAGTTTTATCCTGACTACGCTAAATGCAAGTTGGTCCCGACTGTCATACGTGGTATTTAAAGTTAGTTGGTTATTAAATAGAGTTTGTAATAAAAACTGTATAACCAGTAAATGGGTTGTAAAATAATGATATAGAGCTGAATCCGATGAGACTAGACAGCTAGCCCAGAGGAGAGTTAGGTGAGTAGGTATATAAATAGATATTTAAATATTTGGAAGAGAGGATAAACAATAAAATAAAACTATTATAGAATTTAAATGATTTCTTTGTCAACCAGTGGCCTTGTTCACATTAAAAAATAATTAAATTTTCTCTATTATGTGGTTTAAATAGATTTTCTAGTACTCGCTGTAATTAATGACTTAATACAATTCTTATGACGTTTTGACTAATGATCGAACATAATGTAGTTCGATATCTGTCAATCAGCCTCTTTTTCGAAAACAATTAACTAATTTAGTTTTAATGATTCTAAACTTGTTATGGTAATTTAGGCCGAGTCGTCGTCCCATAATCGCTTGAAGGACGGACGGACCGACATTCCACAGCAAAGGGAAAGGGTTCATTTCGTTACGGACTTTTTTATCTTTATATATCTTTTATATAAGGCTACTAAGAATACGGATAGAAGACCTTTTAATTAGCACTGTAATTCTTATTATAATATGTGTAAATTGTCACATACTCTCAAGTCTATGTTTATCGTGATTAGATAAATATTGTTTAATACCACGACTTCACTACGTTATTGATTAAGTACCTTAATTTCATGGGAAATAGTGATATTTCTAACCACTTGCACAATTCTTGGTAACAAGTCCATGTGAAAACATCAAACAATGCTATGAAAGACGACGGTTCTCAAAGAAACAGCTCATTGAAGACGCTTAACATAACACCAACGGAGCAAGATCTCCCCCGTCCCCCGGACATGGTGCTAATAGCCGTCGACTGAGGGTAGCTCACGTATTATCATAGATCTTTTGTAAATGGCCGTCCCGTTCACATGCATCCATTGAGGTCCCTTCACACGGTCAAAGGCGACAAAAAATCATACAAAAACCGTTACGCTCCCGAAAAAATGTTCTCATAACTTGTGAATGTCTGTCATTGAGATATCTGTATAAAGAGACCATGTGTGGCGGGAAAAGATTAAGTGGGACATTTTGTTACCAATTGATATAACATGCAGATAGTTGGCCTGATAATTAAGTAAAGGTTATTACAATACGTATTGACGTCAGTAAAAATCATATTAATATGATCTATTTGACAGATGGAATAAGTCAAGATTAAAACAAGTTACAAATTATCAAGAAGGAAAATTCTACATATTATATCTAATTATGTTTCTGATAATTCTTGGAATTGGGCTAGGTTACTCAAGGAATTTAGATAAGATACATGCATTATAAAAACTATTCCGCTGAAACCCATAATGCACGGCAAGCGACGTTTGTAGTCACACATGGATCACAAATGTGCGTGGGACCGAGTATTAAGTGCACCATGAATGGACCAAAGACATGGGACCGTCTCCCATAATCATTCTCACGGTTTGTTGAAGCAGATAAAAACTTTATGACGAGAGTTGTGACCTAGCAGAAAACTGATAATTTGTTTGATAATGATAATAGATAAAAATATACAGTAGTTAAATATATTGGGTAAAGCACCAAACATAAAAAATGTTTAAAGAAATATTTACTTACAAATGAGACTGGAACCATTTGATAGTTTAATGTGAAATTCCAGCGAGGGCCGCGTACTTCAAGGCAGCATTAAGCTATCATGCCATCAGCGCGTCCCCGTCTGGTCAGCATTCTTAAGCCGGGTCCGGTGTCCGCCTCAGGAATGTCTGCATCCAGCATCCCGAGACGGAAGGAGCAGCGGCGGAAGCGGTTCATAGAACTGCACTGCAACGTTCTAGAACGGCTCTCGAACCATCTCGATAATAAGCCAATGTCAACCTTCCGCTGTCGAGATAAACTCCAATATTACAGTTGTAACATTTTCCATGCTGGCGGCTACGAAATTTCATCTCTGTTAGCAGAGTAAATGAGTTAAACACCAAAGAATTTACACTCAACTTTAAG
This sequence comes from Diachrysia chrysitis, assembly GCA_932294365.1. Classification (NCBI taxonomy): domain Eukaryota; kingdom Metazoa; phylum Arthropoda; class Insecta; order Lepidoptera; family Noctuidae; genus Diachrysia; species Diachrysia chrysitis. The sequence continues at coordinate 6,919,707 of OW028651.1, read as the reverse complement.
CCTTTAGCAATTGGGTTTAAAGTTTAAAATGTAATTGTTAGTATTAGTTACATAATTTAAAGGTTCGTAAACATTCTGTGCCGCAGCGCGCAACCGTTTCGCTCCACTGTACCGTGCATCCTGCCTCATACAAGTTATCATTTTCCAAGTATTTTACTTAACTAAAGCCTTTTCGCACTCGGTTCTTAATTTCTATATTGTAAATAAGGAATGTTTGCTGTTTTACATAATTTTGGGTAAGTCTTAAGCCTGCCTTCAGTCGACGCTGGGAACATGTTGTAAATATCTAACAATCGTTTGTGTCGAAACCGTAATAATGTTATTGGACACGGTCGTAGCAAACAAATATTTAACTCTGTGATTCCGAGAGTTTGTGTTTTGACTGGCGCGTCAAGGGCCATAAATTTTCTTAGAGAGTTAGGTAAGGTTCGTGCGAATATTTCGTGTTCTCTCGTCATGTTTGGGACCTCCCGCCATGTCTACTATTTCGTTAAGGTTTACGCTTCACAAGTCATTTTATTTTATAAATTTATAATGGCGTCACAAATTACTGCAGTCGATTGTTGATTAAACAATTGAGCGGGCCCCGCATGCATCGTCTGTCTCAATTGTAAACTGTTATTGGAAATCAATTGACACGAAGTAAATTGACTCAACGAGTTGGATAAGTGACATCCATGCTGAACGTCACGTTCGTTTATGTTATGTTTTGAATTATTTCTCAGTAAAAGAAGTTTACAAATCGTGACACGTATGTGTCAACCTCTGTTCTAATCTTTCATTACACCGTGTCATTAAGAACATTACAATAAGTATTTCAAATGCATAAGTAACATTGCACAGTCTATATTAAAATTATTGTAAGATTCTACGCAACTGTACAGCATGAATATCAAAAATCACCGAGTAGTTATTACAAGTATTATTAGGTAAAATAACATAATAAACAGGACCCTAATCACAGACCTACAAAACTACATACCTATCCAAAATAATATATGGCAAAGTTGAATGAACCTAACCTCAATAAATTAGGTGTGTTGTAGGGTGACGTTATAACGTTGACGTTATTCATTCTCAAGTATTGCTAGTAGTGAAAGTGAGGTCGCCGCGCTTTCTATCCGCAACATAAAGCGGCAACGCGCGGTTTGCCGGCGACGCATCGACTTGCGAAAGCTACCACCGAACAACTAGCAGCCTTTCAAATAGAAAGCTGGTGTGAGCAATCTGCAGATACATTACCAACATACATATTATCTACTATAGTATAATTATAGTTGTTGTAAGTAATATTGTATTTAGGGTGATTTTTCCAACGTCAGATAATATTATTATCAGAGGGAAAATGTCACATTTTTGCCTTATTAAGATTGTTAGTAACTAGGTCGAGGTCCAAACCCCACAGGGGTGCCCTTAGCTAACGTTGCTGACGTAAATAGTTTTTCTATTGCTCTGGCTGGAGGCCCTAAGGTTCTCGACAAAAGTCCGATGAAGCAGTCAAAGCCTGCGCTCAGGCCAAATGAAAACCTTCCAAAAAAAAATTCATTTTAAGTTTTTGACAGTTCTTCCATACAAAATCTGACAGATGTCAATTTTATTGCATGAATAAAAATTATCTTGCGCTGGAAAAATCAACCTTTAGTTAAATATTTAAAAAAACAAACGAATAAGGTTATTTTCGTTAAGTGTGCGGCTAGCCCGTTTGTCAAAGATTGTAAAAAAAAAAAAAAAAAGTACGGTCTTTTTTTAATTAAGTATATAAATACGATTGAAAGTTCTCTTTTTTTTTACAATCTATGCAGCCACGATAAATTAGAAAATATGTGATTTGTTAACAATGTCATTTGCACGTGCATATTTTCGCTACAGAAGTAACTTGTTGTACCTCTTGTTTTTCGCGTTATTGTGTCTCATATCACTTATACCTCCGATTTATGTAACGTTTTATAGCGACGGGTTATGTAATGAGAACACCATATCTCATTTTTATTCATTCAAACCCAATATTTCTCACTTCAATAAGAAATATATACTCAGACCTCCCGTTTCTTAAAAATGTACGTATTACTTTAATCATTCTTTGTATTAATTAAATCAAATATCTAAAAATGCATACGGGACGTAGGTATCCTGTACTCGCTGTGTCCTGCACTAGCGTAGTTTACGTTCCCGTTGGCATATGGTGACAAAAGTTTATATACAGTGTGTTACCGAAACAAAAATATTTGTAAATCCAGGTTACAAACTGTATGTACTTACGCGATAAAATTATGCAAAACTTATAGAAGTTCAGTTTCAACACAATATTATAGTACTTTTAAGCTGGTCTGATGGGTCCGGCAGGTGGTCAATCTTATATTTTAGGTAAGTACCTACCATTTGAGTCTACATAGGTACTTCGTGAGTTACTCAACAATGAGCCGGCTGCTTTAGTGTTGTATAAACATCCCAGTACCATGTGCATGTAAGGCCGCGATCACAATGCAGTGTATCATAATATCAGCGTCAAGCATACTTCTTTGAATACAGTGAACAATGTGCATTGTGCTAAATCTAAAGCGCAACGCGAAATAGGATCCTTGCATGCTTGCCTGTCTGTAGAGCATAGATGATCCTTTGGCCTGGCTTATAGAATAAACTTTTATTGTGAACACCTGATCATCACCCTAAAATCTTTCCAATTAGATAGCAATTGCCTTGTTTTTAAGTAGGGTTAAGTACCAGTCTAGAGTCAAGAGTCAAGCTCAATAGTCTTCTTTTCCTGCTGATTCTCCCAAGCCCGTGGGCTGTGGTTTCTCTAGACAGGGACAGTGGAACTCCACAGGATACACTATGGAGTCGTCAGTGCGACATCATCCTGAAATTATCAAACACTGAAATTATTTCCGAAAATATTCACGTATTCTCGTTCTATTCACGTTCTGCCTTGTGGACAAAAAAACATGTATGTGGGTACAATCATTGGAATTATTATTGGAGGTTACTCAAAAATACCATAAAAGTGCAAATTACGTAATATTGATGTGTAATCTTAACAAAAAGACAGTTTATTTTGCAAGATTTAGGTGCATGCTAGTTAAGATGTAGTTAGTCACTTTACAAAACGTCTCTAAGGCCAGCAGCAATTTGTTCTTTAAAAGTACATACTAATGTCAATCAGCTTTAAGAAGCCGTTAAGTCTCATGCTGTCTTTGTCACTTTAAGGTGTAAAGTAGCGACAGATGGACAATTAAGAACGTCTTAAAGTTAAGTTGCGTTTTAGTATTCGCGTAGGTGTCCTCAAAATAAGATCAATGGTCGGTAAAACATATTCACCAGTTCTTGTCATAACGATTATACATTAAAATGTGATTTTACTTTCAGATCCCGAAGATACAAACAAGCGGATCGGATAAAATTGGAATACTTACGTATGTCAGGATAGGTACACGTGAACGAATCAACATCATAAGCAAACGGAATATCGAACTGTGTTCACACGTCACTACTTACTTTAATTTGTATGAATAAGATGTACAAATAAACAGTAACGATATGCTTTGTCTGTGGTTAATGTGTGGTGGAATAAGATATCTACTAATTGCCTACCTACTTTAAGAAGCTGGGTAACATGAGCACCTCTTTATATTTTCCAAGGAGACATCAGCCGTTGAGTGCAAAAGAAACGTGACCGTTTTTATATAGACTTATAATAATACAATCTAATGTTTGTAGTGCAAAGTTTATTCACATACATACATTACTTGTCCGACAGGAGCGTCATTGCTCGTTACTCTTATTTAACAATCGTGGGATAGTTTCTAAAGCGATACAGATGGAGGCGCGTTTAAAGTGATTCGAAGATGACGTCAGCCGTTCAAATTTGGCAATGCCAGGCGGTCGACCTCCAATGTGTAGTAATGTAAGCGTCGCGGCTTCTCTAAACTGCGCAGCAGACGCGTTTGTGTAAATAACATGCTCGAAATCAGCTTAACCAAATTCTTATTTTTCTTGTGCTCAATGACATCACTAACTTTTCTGCTTTTGCTATAAACAGTTATTAAGTATTGAGAATAAAAGAACGAGACACGACATTTTATTATGATCAAAATCATCTTTATTTTTGTGTTTAATAAATAAGACGACAAAGCACCAATATCAATAAATATAAAATTAAAAACATGCACTAGGTATATTCTAGTCGTATTAAATCAACTAACTAATAGTTTTGAAGAAATCAAAGTTGCAATGAAACGGTGATCAATATAAGCTGCAGTAATTAAGTAGGTACCAACATAATTTATTATTTATGACGCGTCATGGGAAATCCATTGTTGTATTAACTGACCAACAAGGTCATCAAATAATTACAGATAAATGATAATTGATAAGCGACGGATGTAAACACAATGATAGTCTCTTGTCAATGTTTTTTTGCCATTGTTCATTCAACAACAATAAACTATTTGTGCTTGCTACGCCCGTGGCTTCACCCATGTTAGAAGACTTTTTTATGTACTTTTGTGACATCTTTGACTCAAGAACCCTATACTTTATGAATTAGGTAGGAACCTCTAGTTATACCTACCTACTGAAGCAATTTATGCTGTTAGCTTTGGTATCAATAATGTGCAACCTACTATATCCTGCATCGACCAGGATGATATAGAAATTTACCAATATTAATGCATTGTAAACATTAACATTACCTAATTGGTTGCTAGTTAATACTTACATGTTATTTTTTCCTTTTAGCATATTTTTCAAATATGTATTTTCTATGTTAATTAGGTAGCCTACATGGATTTTCGAATTACACTAAACATGCACAGTAAACTGTCGATATAACAGCAAGGGCAGTTTCAAAACCACCAATTTTTTGGTAAGGAAAATTAAGAAATTAGTCGCTCAGTCTGTAATCGCTTAGCAGTCCTTCAACCGAAGAATTATAATAAGTAAATTAACCACATATTAACATTATTGGGACTTTTTTTCGTTTAGTTGACATTGACGCAGTTAGCCTAAGCGCAGGCTTTGACTGCTTCACCGGACTTTTACATTATTGAGACATACCTGGAACTAAGTTGCTTCTCATTTGTTTTGTTTTTTTAATAGATATCTAATGACTTCAAGACTTAAACCTACACCGTGGCACAGCGTGTATATGTCGGACGTACTCAACTTAAAAGTTAAAACACCCCGGCCCGTCCTTGCCTTTGCCAGAGCCGAGGTCACAAACGCAAACTGCGCGTTTTTGGCAGGAAAAAGTATTGTAATTAGATTTTGTACCTGCTAGGTGGTACCTACTATATGTATAAATATAATTTCGCAATTTTCAGTTAGTCTCATTTTTTAAGTCCGTTTATTTTTTTATTTTGTAATTTTATAACACAATAAATTATGCCACATTTATCTTACGTATTATGCTTAAAAATCTGCGGCTACCTATAGCAGAATTGTGCGTTCAATACAATAGTCTATCTACTTAGTTGTTTCATCAACAACAAAATCAAAGTTCAACTCACATAAACAAAGTTATCTAAACATTTATCAAACACAGACTTAGGTACTAATTAACAAATGACTGTCATACAATATGTGCAAAGAATAATAAAATGGGAGTCGTTACATGCTATAAACAAAAGACAACAAAATTACTCGCACAGGCAATAACAAAAGAAATGAGACCAGTCCATCGAGTTTCAATACGGGCTTTGTGGCGAGCAACTGCCTACATACTGTTTTAAAAACACCAAATACTAACATTGATGAAAACTTTAATTTATTGTTGTTATTACTAATATTAAACCGGTCCATCAGTCAATTACCTATGCTAGAAAAAAAACAACTGTATTACGTTCTTTTTTTTCAACGTCGACTCCTTCTTATTTTGGTTTTAATTATATTGCATTCTATTCTTTTCTAGATATTCTACTCTATTCTAGTTCATTCTATTCTAGTTCATTCTATTCTATTCCATTCTATTCTGTTCTATGTGTCAAAAAAAATATTAAAAATATCGCCATCTCTTTCGCACCCACTCGTTGTTCATGTCTAATTGCATCTGCTTCAGACTATCTTGTAACTCTTTTCATGTGAGCCTAGATCTCCGGTTCTTTAACCGTCCGTAACGGCTCATTAAATATTATTAGAATTTTTAAACAATTATTATCAAATATAATTTAAATCTAGGAAAGTCTACTTCGAAAAATTTAATCGATATAAAGACGTGAAAATGAAGCGTTAGTTCGCCACAATGATGCAATACTAGCTACGTTACATAAATAAATTTGTAATGAATGACACAATCTCATCATACCCTTTTTTCAAAACATAAACAACAATGACGTCGCATTAGCCCCAGACCCTGATAAGCTATATAAATATGAGTCATAACAGTTCTATCGGGGACTATTCCGATGATGACATAAGAGGTTTACCGAATTATGGAAATTCACTTAATGAGTTAAATGCGGCGTAAAAGAACACGTTTCCAGTTCTGTTGTTGTTTTTTTTCACCTATTAACTAAAGATCATATAGGTTGACGAATTTTAGGTTTTATTAACGGCTTCAGTTTACGATAATGTCTTGACATTGAATTACTATTATTAATACTTAAAAAGGATCTAAATCTTAGAAATGTGCGATTATCTGTAATGCTATAAACCAAAGAGACATTTTTCATGTAGGTTTACACCCATGATGGCATTAAATTGAATATGATACATCTCCAATCATAGTAACTCAAGGCCCGACAGTTAGTTAAATTATGATGTATTAGACTTGGTTTGTTGGATAATAATAATAGCTAAAAGTATCGCAATGATCACTGAAGTAGGTATATCCTTATTTCTAGATTACATACTGGGCTCGTTGTCGCAGTAGCAACTCACAATCTTCCATAGATTTAGGGCATAGATAAGTGGTACCTACCTGGTGCTGAAAATTTCCTAAACAAAACGATATGGGTTGTTTCTGTTTAGGAAATTTTCAGGTTGTTGACGTAAGTTTTTATGGCATAAAATGTTATCAGAGATGTATTATATATTTCACATCAATTCCCGTAAATGTATTTTGTATGACTTTACTCAATCAAGACTGTTGGACACTTGGCGCTGGTTGAAACGATCTATCCATGCCACAATTATATTACCATCACGTGAGATTTCCCACGATGTTTTCCTTGAAGACTAAATAAGTTCTACAGACGCGGGAAACGTAGTAATGTTCAACCATAATAATTTATGTTTTTGTTTAACACATCGCTTACTAAGAAACATCTAGGAAGTCCTACTCTAGAAAAATAAACGTCAATATTTTTTCTGTTAATAATGTGTCTCAATTTGTTCGGTACAGTAATTGCGTGTTTTTTCTGATATTCCTATCTTAAGAATCATCAAAGTCTGATAGCTAACTTGGCAATAATATAGATCTAATGTAAAATTTACAAGCGTAAACTATTTTTGTAGGCAAATTATTTTATTTATTGTATTTTAAATAAATTTAATAATTAGAACTGTAGCTACTAAAAACTTATTTCAATGATCCATTTTTTATTGAGATGCCAGATATTAATTGTAAGTTTCCTCTTTGAGATAAGTTAATTAATGCTAAGTTAAATTTAACTGGAATCGGAAAGCAGCTAACTGTTCACATCCGCGCCGTTTAAGTCTGTGACTTTACTAAGATTACCTTCGCGATAGGGACGGGACTAGATCGTTGAGTCAGCTCTGTGCCCCAAATTCCACAGCACACCATCCGTAATGATGCCTAAAGGAACATAAACTTAAGGTCTATAGTCATAGAAACTAGTTTTCTGTGCAGCGGAATAAGAGATACCATTGTTTCGTTGATCTAGCAAAGCACGATGTAACATAGAATTACTGTCTAGCAGATGCTTTATGAGTTTAGTTTTGGTTCAAGGAATCGTCATAGTTGGTTTTTCTTTATTCAATTACCTTTGATTCCTTCAATTTTTTACAATCAATCCTGAAAGTATTAGATTTCTAAAATGATTTAGAAGTATTAACTAAGTTAGTTGGGAGGGAGCACTCTTAAAAAGCAATGTTCAGCATAGTCGTTTAGACTTTCATGAGATATTCAACAACATCAGATAAATTTAACAAGGCTTTAATTTAATTATAATTTCAATGGGAGCGAACTTAAAAGGAGCCGGTTGCGATGCGAAAAGAACGACTATGTTGCCACGCAAAACGGGATCGATAACATTTCTTTTCCAAATGAGGAATACTTACTCGTATTGTATGGAGAATTTATGGCGGGCGCCATTTAACAATAAGTAGTTCTTATTATTAGAAGAAACGACCTTCAGGGCTGCCTGGTCTCGGGAATTTCTTCGGTTGTTCCAACAGTGCTATCTTAGAAACGTGCTGCACGCGTGTACCACGCACATTTTTTTACACGGTATTATGTGGTACATTTAAGGCAGATGGAAAAAGTCTTGATACTTTCTACTTTTTTCTTAATTCTAGTGACATAATGTTTTATGTGTTCTGTTCTTAGCGTTTAAGCTTATTGTAAAAGTTATTTATTTACGTATCCCGATACTGTGTTTAAATGTAGGTACTGTGTTAAACATTTGAATCAATACCATTATTTATTCATTCTAACATCGCCCCGTATTCATCTTAAGAGGTTCTGTTATTAATCTCATATTTGACAATAACATTCAAACATAGGAATATAATTAAACTAAGTCTCAAGTTTGCCGGTCGTACTATAAATTCCTTCAACGTCTTAGCGCCAGCCTACCTGTGGTGTAAAAAAAGCATTCTGGCTGCAGGGCCGCGTCGGCGCTTTTGAGATAATTTATAAGGCTCTGCCTTTCTTGGAATTTCGAAATCTCGTCGAGATAGCTCCGTGCCCAACCCGCGGCTCTGGGGAATGGAATGTAACGGATTTGGATAGGAAAAAATTGTGTATTGTAAAGACATCCATTGTGATGCGTTTTCGTAACGTTTTCTTATTTAAAAATAAATAGTTTTATAAAGATACTTTACAAGCTTCGCTTGCGTTAATTTCTCTATAGATATAGAAGTTACCTATCAGTACATCATTCTACTGCATGAAAAGATACATTATCTTGTAATTCTAATTACAAGTTGTATCGAACTAATATCTAATATTATATCGAAATAATTTGTTTAATGTCAAAGACTTGAATGGGGTTCAATGTACCCATCTTCATCTTATCAATGGTTCTAATATACACGTCTTAGATTCTGTGCAAGTATATAGTATACCTTCATTATCATGCATACATTATGAATGGATTAAACACAAACCAAGTAACGTCAGCAGCGTAGAACTTTCACGTGCAGTTTTAAATAGCATGATAGTTTATGAAACACATTTTCTTCCTAGCCTTTTCCCAAGCTTTTTTTGGGTCAGTTTTCAGACTCAGATTATCTTATTTTATATGGAGCGACTAATTCAGGAATGGTGAGACTGGTAATAAGTTTCTGTTCATGTGTTCTGTTTCAAGTAAACTCGTGGTAGTTTATCATACTAGCACACAACTCCAACAAGTATTGTGTATTCGGGCTTGCTTGGTACTTCGTGCAACTGATCCCGTCCCGCGGGCTGCGGCACGGAGCGAAGAGTTCTGGGAAAAGCAGGCCGCATACCTCGCCGCGAGCTGCTATTGGACCGCTTTGCCTTGTACCCGCCCGCACGCAAAGACAACATTTCAGAAGTGGCATTAAGGCCGCTTTAGTTTGTAAAACTTTGTCCATAAGTCTTAGAACCTACACCGGGCCAAATATATCGCTATAAGTTTGCATATGGCCCAAAATATACACTAATTGAAGAGACCTACCAGGCCATATAAACACATCACAGTAAAGAACAATTGTAAAAATACTTACTCAAGTATTTTGCCGTTAGCACGTTGTTAGATTAAATCACATTTTTTGAAGAATAGGAAGGTGCAATACATTAATAATTTCTAGAGTACTGATTACATTCTCTCTGTTCTAGGGTTCCAAAAGGGTTCAATAATGCAAATATATATAATTCTAGTTCGCTCAAAGGTCTAATATAGGTTTTTTTTATTATTGTCTATGAGTTTTTTTTTTATCCCAGTGTGTATCTGTAACCCTTTAGTCTATGGTCATTGTAAAGTCACGAAGTGAACGCTGTAGGCACCACTCTCGTCGCGCCGGGTTCATTCATTAAAATATGCATTTATTATTACTAACATGCGTCTGTGGTGCTTTAAATTACCGATGCCAAACAGACCTTTAGTAGAATTAAGCCAATTTCAAACACATAGATATCTGATGTTCCATGGTGATCAATTATGAAAAAGTTAAGTATGTATTGCCGACGAGCCGAACAGGAATCGAGAACTTTAGTAGCCAAAATGTATATAAAGGCAACACCAGCAAATGGAGGCCCCTAATACCGATTTGTTTAACAAATAAGTGGGATCACGTAAATTGGGTCGGTTTTTTAACTTATTTCAGAAATAAATTAAGGGGGTGCGGTGCAGGTGAGGTGTAAGGGATGAGGGTGACAGCTGCACAGCACGTGGAGCGGCAGCTGTGCCGAGCTCATGCCGCGCGCCGCCCGCGCACAAGCTGCGCACGCACCTGCCAACGTCACCATCAACCTTTTATACTACCTCCACAAAGCAATATGATTTTGACATCTGCTCCGAATGAATTTTGGGGATTTACGAAAATCCAAGTAGGAATTCTGTAAGTCAATTTGTCTTACTTGTGATTTCTGAGGCTTCCAAAAGTCTGACCTTTACCAGCTATGCTTGCATAAGGCTTAATTAAATAAGCCCTCGCATAAAACTAGAGCTAGCATCATGCGAGAGGAGATTTACACCAAAACCAAGCTAGAAAGTCTTACTTAAAAGCCTCAGGTTTAATCTGGTCCTTAGATAAGTTTATTACAGTGACTGAGCCGCCAAACTACATTGAATGTCCATGATAATTCCCAAGGTATAGATAGGTAGGTAGATTTACTTACCCTTTAAAACGAAGTTCTAATTAAATCTCGGTGCACCTTTGATGTCGTGTTTACTCTTCGGAAAATTTTGTGCTATCTTTCTTAGGCTAGGTACCTACCTACTTCTTTCTATTAATGAACTGAAAATGAATAAGAAACTGAGTTTACGAGTAGGCGGAGAGCTATAGCTACCTAGGTACTCCAGAGCCAGTAGGGTCTGATACTTCGATTGAACAATGCCGTGCAATAACGTATGAGCTAATCATTGGACACGTTTTGTTACGTTTTATTTACGTAGCTAACGATGATTATCGCCGTATCTCCACTTAGTGTAGCATTGAAGCGACAACTGCAGTGCTCGCCAGTTCTCATATTACACGTTTACAGGTAAATTACCTCTTTTGACATGAACTTTTTGTTTTAATTCTTATCTGTGGCGATTGGGTGTATAAGTCGAAAATAATTTTACATTTATTTTGCATAATATAAAATACCTACTGTTTTTTTAGGTAAACTAACCTAAAATGGTGATTATTATAGTGAAAAGTGGATTTTAAAATTATATACCTACCTACCTACCTAACCGTTTAGGTTTTAAGTGTAAACATGGAAGAGGACATAACAGAGGAGGATGTGGAAAATATAACTCCTAGTACGTCGGCAGTTCCAGGTAATTTGTGTGGTTTTCTATTTATATTTTTCTAAATTATGTTGTTATTTTTGCGTGTGGTGGTGGATTTTCTTATTAACTAGGTACTGTCAATATCACATGGTGTATTCAGTAGATATTATTTATTTACTTACGTGAATTATTGGTAGTGGATAGGTACCTACCTACATAGGTACCTGTATAAGCCTTATTAAAACAATGTCGCACATTCATAACACACAATATCAAGTTGGTTTATAGGTAATGTTATAATAATATTTTATTAACACTAGATACTTCTAGATACAACCATTGAAAATTAATAATAAAGCGATTTCAAATGCTTGTTTGTCTTTGAAAGGAATCATTAAGTCTTTGAGTTTTAGGTCTATTATGATAATTTTAATACTGGTAAATTTCATGTCAAGCTATAGGGTAGATTTCAATATTTTCAGATGGTTCAGCCCTACCATGATGTGTTAACAATACGAGAGCGCTAACTCGCGCCATAGCGATAGAGGTTGCCAGGATTTCTCCCTGATTGCGTAAAATTGTGGTAAATCAGAATAATCTAAAAAAACAATTTGTACAGACATTAACAAAATTCTAGAATGCCAAATAAGCAAATGCGCTTATTTTTTTTTATGATTAATATGTATAAAGGTAATAAAAAAACCATTTCGTTTTAAACCATCACGTCAGTCGATCTCTAAAACCAACGTTATTAAACTTAAATGCTATGGATGTACTTTTATAAAAGCAAATTTTCGAAATTTTATCAATGAGATAACAAATATTTTCAGATAGTGGAGATACGAATTTTTATCTCTAATCTGGCAACACTTATAACAAAGTCCACCGTAGCGTGCGATGAATAGTTTCTGAACGTCGACGAGTGACGCATGTTCTCTTCGTTCTTACTACTCCGGGACGCGATCGATTACGAACGTCACTTCGTTCGTTAGTTCGTTAGTCGCGAGTTTCGCACTCATGTTGGAGAGTTGTGTTGTTTGTTTATCCGTTAATAGGTTTGACAAGTGAGAGTGTGGACCGATAGTGAACTTTGTTAAGAACAATCAATTTGATGTGGTCGTGTTTATTATCTTGTTTAAAGACTAAAAAATCTGGATCACAAATGGATATAACCAAAGGTAAATGCAATTTTCTTACATAACCTTTCCATGACCATATGTTTGCTTTGGGCTGTGGGCGACGTCACTTATTTTCATAATTGAATCGGCCGTTTTGTTTTATAGTGTATTAAGAAATTTGTAACAGTTTATTAAATTGACTAACAACTATTTTGACACTTTTAAACATACCCTTCATTGAATTTCATGTTTATGGTAAGAGTAAGAGTTCTCAAATTAATAACAATTTAAAAATAGTAAATATTAATGTTAAAGTGGTATATGTTTTTAGTATGCATGAAGTAGGTGTACCTACTAATACATAAATTATTTAGAGACTTATCAATTCAAATAAAAGTTACTTAATATATCACAAAAGAAAATAAATGTTTGTTGTAGTATCTCTTTTAGTTTTACTATACTTTCTGTGGTTAATAATTAAAGCCTTTGTTTGTTTAAAAAGTTAGAATGCTTCCTGGCCATTATAAGCTTTTAGAAAATGTAAAAAAGAAGTATAATACTAATGTATAAAGGAATTGTAATGTGAACACAGTGGCAGTCATAAAATATAAAGGATAAAATAAAGAAAAATATATTTTGTATGCATTTGGTCTGATAACGCCATCTATATTAAGTAGGTGTAAGCTACAATTAAGTGCTGATGTCATAAAGGAGAACATTGATTAGCTAAAGGGACAGTATTTGCTAAATATCACTGTAAAACAATACATATAAAGGATATTTCTAAGTACTTGTTAAACATCAAGATATGTTTGACGTAGGTGTATGTTTTCTACGAACCAATAATATAGATTAGATATACAATCACAAAGAAGATAAAATTAATTTCTTTCAGTTTTTCCTTATAGGATCTAAATAAAGAAACAATTTTGTTTAAAAAGGATAATAATTCTAGATTTTCTTCTTTTTAAATCAAGTATGAATAAGCTATAAAAAACATCAATGTCTGCCAGTTGTTAAATTTTTTGTTGTCCAATGTTTGTGTATGGCCTTGCTATTTGATTACACTATACCCAATGGAGCCTCTTAGGTGTTTTGTTCTGCTGTTACCAGATTTGTTTGTAACAAGAATATAGCAACATTAGGTACCTGCATATTGAGATCTTAATTGAACCAAAATTTTCAATATTGTCTTAATGTTTCAGTGTTGAATATATACCTACATACCTTAAAATATGTTTGCATATTGCTGACTAAGTGTTATGGTTAATTATTGGGAAAAAACCATTATTATCCTTATAAGTTTCCTTTATATTTGTACCATTTTAGTAGTATGTGCTGATTTTATCCTCTTGTATGGGTGGTGATGTGACTTAATTCTTTTGCTACTAGTAGCGCCATCTGTTAGCAATGTTAGATGAGTACTGATTCTTAATTTTACCTAAGATATTTAAAGCACAATAATCCCATAAATTAAATATAGTAAAATATAAAAAATGCTTCTACTTAATTTTTATTTATGGCAGTAATTTTTATTGATATAATAAATAAATAACTTATTTTGTTAAACTTACTTTTTTTTTTAATTTTTGCTTTTATCTACGACTATCAATGTTTAAAAGCTTTGCTCCAGTCTTTTTATACCAACCTATACAAATCAATCACATCGTTAAAATTTTTGGTTTCGCGTTCGCGCCATCTATAGGCCGAGCCGGCTAACGACCAAAATTTGCATTCCTCAAAAATCTAATAGGAGGCCCTAAATAGTAAATAGGTACCTATTCAATGGTTTATTTATTAGGTATGTAATAAACATAATATTAACAAACGATCGATCATACATCATAGTTATAATATAACTTGCGTAAGACATCTACCCCGTATTTAGCATGTCGTAACTAGACAGCAAAATAAATCCTTACACACAATTTTGGATAAAATTTTACATAAATTAATACTTAGACACTTCGTTTTGTTTTGTTATAGACTGGATGTTTTTTACACAGTACCTACATTTTATATTCAACTCTCTTTGATATGTATGTGCCCCATCTGGCGGATGTTCCCTTCCGCTGACACCAATTCCGGGCTATCCTTAAGTTTATTTTTCCTACTTTTATGATGAGAGAAGCCATAGTTTGTTTGAACTAAGTTAAGACAACAAGCATAAAATTCATTCATACAATCTAATTTGGACATGAATCTATTTATATTTAGATATCTTTATCTGTATTCTCTTGGTAGAGTCTACCATAATTTAGAGGAAATTCCTTATACGAATGTACTGAAACTACGTAGACGTATGTAGCTAAATAGATAGCAGTCTAGCGCGTAGGCGCTACAGGCGAGGAATTGGAATTCGAAAGCCGAGCGCCGACCACCCATAGGCATGAGAACATGGCCCCGTCCCCTTCCCCACGCTTGCTCTCCCGGCGCCGCCTCTCGCCGCTCTCTTAAGGCACAATGCTGAATTTCATTTGCTTTTTGCGGCGAGTGACGTGAACTTTGCACATGATATCAAGTCTGCCGTCGACTAACCAACAAATATATCTGCAACTTACAAACATGTGCTCATTATAATTTATACAACC
This sequence comes from Diachrysia chrysitis, assembly GCA_932294365.1. NCBI lineage: Eukaryota > Metazoa > Arthropoda > Insecta > Lepidoptera > Noctuidae > Diachrysia > Diachrysia chrysitis. Next base: position 6,904,416 of record OW028651.1, on the reverse strand, counting down.
CAAAAGAGCCTTTCAGCAATTTCGGTTTCACATTTATAAACATCAAATTTAAGTTCTTAACAAAAGAACTGAAGTCAAAGTGTATGATTCTATGTTTTAATATCATTATCAACTAAAACGTATAAGTATGTACGTACTGTCCGCATTCCAAGCATCCACTATTGTCTACTTTTTATTTGGTGTTGTGTTAGACCCGCCCATCAGTAAACTACTGCCACATTCCACAGGCCCTTTTTTACGCTGTGTGGTCGCGGTTTCCGCTGAAGACGGCAACGTCGCGTCTCAAATATGAATGAAATCCGGTCGGCTGTGAACGGCACGGCAACGTCGCACCAGACGCTAGCCTGATTGAGAACTTACTACAAGTGTTGCTATATTAAAGTTCCAAGAAAAGTTCACGTAGGATAGTTTTCCAACATATGAGGGTAAAATAATTGTTTCTGGAGAATAGTTTTACAGTTTGCAGATATTAGTAACCATTAAATATCAATCCGATAGTCCATAGCTTTTGTCTTTGTATTTTAATAAAGTAAGTCTGTGGAAAAGTATTATTATGATATCAGCAAATCATGTTAATTCTATCAGAGTTATCAACAAATTAAGGGACACTTACGACATTTACAATATCTTACAAAGTTGCAGTGTGCTTCAGGAAAAGCAACAGCTGTGCTTACTGGAATATTATTAAATGGCAAAATACAAAATGCAAGGCGCACCCCATGTGCACGACAATAGCCCGTAGCGAGGAGGGTTGTACTCCCGACTATTTAAACCCTGTATTGAAGTGTGTACGCATGCGCCGTGGGGTGGTCGTTGTAGCACAATATCACCACCAGACGGCACAGTGTACGTAGCTACTAGCCAACGATGTCCGTACTCACCCGTACGATATCTTGCTATCAGTTTTATTCAACGAATATAATTTTTCAAGCTTCTAGTTTTCTTGTAATGTGTGTAAGTGTTACGTAAAAAGTTTTCAAAAACAATCACCGCCAAAATGCCGCTATTAATCGACGCGAAAAGTAGAAATGGTAAATATCGATCCGTGTACGACTGACGGCCATTAGCTATTATGGAGGCCTATTGTGTTAAAACAACATTGAAGCTTTTTACTATAAGATTTTAATGATTTCACACAAAATTTACACAGAGTTGTAGGAGTTTAGGATTTTTAAGCTGAAATGATAAATCTAAAGTCCAATATTACTCCAAAATTGTAAAGAATTAACAAGGTACACGTACCCCAAAATTAAGAAATTCTCTAGTTACTAAACTAAATGTTTTCTGGGTTTGTCTTATAATATGACTAGCTTTTTAGGACCTACAACTGGGCAAGTGTTTCTCTAAAGATAAAAGACAATATTTAATACGTGTCTGCAAAGGAAATTTTGTTAATAACTTATTCCAGTTCAATTTCTTATTCCAATAACACATTTATGTCATGAAAATGAAAAAAAAACGACCTAAAAATAAGTTTATATTTAGGATATCCAAAATGCTATCTATCATTGATCACCTGGTTCGACTGTTTTGGTCTTTCTTACTAGGGTTAGAAAACTGTGGTCATTCGGTGCATGCGCACTGAGTGCATGTAGGGAGAGGTGCGGGAGAGACGGGGGGCGGCAGCAGGCATTGGAATGTCGATGACGCAGCCAGCCGGGCCGGCCCCGGCGGCCGCGAACTTGTTGTTATGTGAAACTGTTTTTAAACGCACACTCGCACACCGCTATCTTTTCTATATGAATGCATCTTGTATGTTAAAGTGATATCAAAAGATTCAAATTCATTTCCCAACTACGCTACAGTAAAGACAAGGTTAACTTCAGCGCGGTTTCTATTACAATGATGATTAATTTCAATTATTAGTAAGTCCAATGGGCAATGAACATGATTAATTTTTTTTTGTCCAAATATTTTAACATGGAAATCAAATTACTTTTTAAACTTTGTCACTTAAATTAGAATGACCAAGGAAGTTTTAAAGTATTTCAGACAATCTTAAAATAAGATTTTTATACCATTGTAACTTATATAAATCTTTCTTTCTTTACAGTGGCATCCAATGGGCCCGCCTCACCATTAACACTTTTCAAGAATGCTCCGCGCGACGCTAAGATTCGACCTTTAGTGCCGCTAGTGCTGCCGACGCAGAGCTACGACTCAAACGCCGGCTCTCCGGCTTCGTCACCCTCTACACCCTCATCGTCTTCATCGTTCTCTATTGACAAGACCGACAACCACGACACCTTCGGTTTCAACGCGGATCCGGTTGATATGAGCCGTGAAGACGAACGAATAAAAACATTTGAAAAATGGCCTGTCTCCTTCTTATCCGGGGAGCAGCTCGCTAGAAATGGCTTCTATTACCTCGGCCGCGGAGACGAGGTTCGTTGTGCTTTCTGCAAGGTCGAAATAATGAGATGGGTCGAGGGTGATGACCCAGCCAAGGATCATCAGAGATGGGCGCCCCAGTGTCCATTTGTGCGGAAACTGGGCGGTGGTGTCAACACAGACACAGGATCTGCCGGCCGAGACGAATGCGGCGCGCGAGCAGCACCAACCTCCACGCCGTCCCGGATGCCTGGCCCCGTACACCCGCGTTATGCCTCTGAAGCCGCGCGCCTGCGCAGTTTTAAAGACTGGCCGCGATGCATGCGACAGAAACCGGAGGAGTTAGCCGAGGCAGGATTCTTTTACACTGGTCAGGGAGACAAGACTAAATGCTTTTATTGCGACGGTGGGCTTAAGGACTGGGAAAACGATGACGTGCCGTGGGAGCAACACGCGCGGTGGTTCGACCGTTGCGCCTACGTGCAACTTGTGAAGGGACGAGAATACGTTCAGAAAGTGATGACAGAGGCTTGTGTCATTTCTGCGTCGGCAGCGGAACGCGACGAGGCGCCCGCAAGGGCCGCTACCGAACCCAGCGTGGTTGCAGCTCCTGAAACCCAGGAGAGTACGTTAGACGATTCAAAACTGTGCAAAATTTGTTTTGCGGAGGAGCGCAATGTGTGCTTCGTGCCGTGTGGACACGTGGTGGCGTGTGCTAAGTGCGCGCTAGCGGCTGACAAGTGCCCGATGTGCCGCAGGACGTTTCAGAATGCAGTGCGATTATATTTCTCGTGAGAAGAGCCGCTGAAGGCTCGATTCTAGTCTTGAGAGACGGTCCGACAGAGCTGAGTGCTAAAACACGCTCTCCTATGTCACGTTTCCACAGGCGAGAAACCTATTGAAGCGAATTGACAATATAGTAGGAACTCGCCGGTGTAATTAAAAGCTATGTCGCTTTTACAGTTTAGGCTGGTCGGGGTGTAGTTCTTGGGAGCTTGAATGAAGAATAAAGCCGATTTTTATTATAATGAAATATAATAAGATGGCAATAGTTCAGACAGTTATATTTAAACTAGTAATTCTTTGAGCACGATTCCAATACTGGGCGTGACAGAGAAAACAATTTATTTGATGCACATTTCAAAACAGCTTTAAAATAAGAGTTACTTACATGTCAAACCTTAACTTGCTTGGAAAAATGCAACATGATTTGACATTCATCATATTAATCAATTATTATTTCTGACTGTGGAAGCGTGGCCTTACAGGGGCCGCCTCTGTGATTTATTAAATTAATAGCGGTGGGGCAAGTTTAAAACTCCGCGTTCAGTAATAATTTATAAGACAATATAATTTCGATGTTAAAATTATTTTAAATTATTTAATTAAAATACAGGGACACCATATGGAAAAATAATTTTGTCAATGTAACACACAATAGTAAACCTAAAATAAGGCTTGTAAGTTTACATTTTACAAAGACTAGTCTCAAATTAAGTGTTAGATACAAATGCAAAAAGTGATAATTTGCAACTTTTAACACAGTGCTAAAATATGAATTAGGTTGATATAAGCACTTTCAAAAATGTGTGTGCCCCTGTTGTGACATATGTAAATAATTTAATGTAAATATTCTAGCTTATCATTTTGTCCCACCGACAAAAATGTACATAATGTTAAAAGGTTAGTCAGTGCAATTTACAAAGAAGACACAAAGTTTAAATAATTATGCAACTTTGACCTAAAACAAATACTTTTTGTTTATTGTGCTGGCCAAATGTTAAACAGAGTAAATTTTCTTAATAATGTAAACTGAAGTTAGAAAAATAAAAGTGACCGTTTCAAAATATATTTAAATTTATAACAATGGCATTTGTACAACTTCGAAATATTCTGTTATTTGTAAATTAAATGCCTAAAGAGGATTTATCAAAGAAATTACATGAAATTGTTTTGCTTCCACGATTTTGTCTATTTGTATAATACACAGACATTTAAAATAGTGGAAAAAAATCCTTTGATAATTTCTGTTTATATTATTGCATTGGCACAGATATTTTCAATTTCATATCAGCAGCGTAAACAGGTCATTCTACTGTTTTGACATTCAATATAAATAATGAATAAAAGAATTCTTAAGTCACATTAAATTTGTTTTTCATATATAATTACTATTTCATTATTAATAAAAAATTGTTAAATCATTTTATCGTTTTATTAATATACCTTTAGAATCTGTCCGTCACACCATGCTTAAAGTAGTAGAAAGGCATATCCTCTTGCATATGGCACAGTAACCAAACCTGTACGTCACAACCAAATTTGGTTGTGACATAAGTGTTCTGAATTTAGCTTATGGCAAAACCACTTCCATTTAAGTAGCGATATTCCAAGATCCTTAAACAAATATGTTTATGAATAAGTAAAGGACAAGTTCATGATGCATGTACCGATTAACAGCGCTTAACGATGGCAGGTGAACTGTTTTTATTTTAAATAAACGGTAAAACTTGAGTTTATGTTTGCATCTTTAGAATACCTACCATACTATACCTTTATATAATTAAATAAAATAAAAACACAAATACCCCCGGTTTCTGAGACGTTGATCAACACAAAAATAAGTTAATCAACTGTCAAAGCTCATGAGCTTTCACTTACCATGGTAAGCACTGTGATTGGTTGATAGTCTTTTGGTAAACCAATCACAGTCGTGATCAGTTGATTTGAAAACTGATTAACTTGATCAGCCTTTCAGAAACCGGGAGATACACTCGAATCTAGAACCTTCTTAGAATGACAAGGGAATACAGGCTCCGTGTGAACTATAAGACCTTAGCTACACATGTAGTAATAGGTAAGAGGTCAGTTATATACCTTCCAGGTAAAGAGAATATTAAGCACAATACATACGTACGCATAGAAATGTTGGAAATGACGCTTTTGCTCCACCCGGAGCAAGCAGTTACTCAGTGTAATTTACAAAGCAAAGACGGAATAATGGTTAAAAAACAATGTATTTGACAAAAAATAATTAGGCCATAAGAGATTTCACATATTTGTTGTTTGATTGCAACAATTCTTGTTTAAGCACAGCTATTTTGTTCATCATACTTTCGTCCGATGTCGTTTCCTCTTGTATTTGTTTACATTTACGTAGGAAATCTGCGATTAATTTGTGCCCTTCTGTGGATTCTTGCGATTCAACAGCTGCCTCCACATCGAACAAGTTGATTTCAAGTTGCGCTTGCTTTGCTTCGGCGTACTGTTAATAGAAGAAAATGAGTTGATTTATTTAATTCGTAAAGAAATCGCAAAGTCATAGGACACAGTGCCAATCTTTCAGTTACTGCTCTATCAAAGGTTGCACGTCAAACAAAATTATATTGCGCATTTTGGTAAAGCTATTATGGAACGAGTGTGAGAAGGGTGAAATTAATAAACAAACATCAATTAAAATTTCCAAGATTAAAAGTACCTATAGAAAATTATTCTCTAAGTACAATCAAATGCAATAAGTTTTTGTTGCGACTAGAAAACAAGCCTTGACAACTAAATTATACTGAAAACTCGCCAACAAAGAACACCAACGTTACTGAACATTTCTGGTTCTTGTTAGATCTGATTTTTTTTATCTATTTTGATTGCTAACTGTACTTAAAGGAATCAGTTTTTAAATATATAATTAGCTTACTTCAATAATAGATTCAGGTAGATCGGCTAGCTTGGCCACGTGTAGTCCTAACGAGTGCAATGCGGGGCCGGGCGCGATCCGGTGCAAGAGCAATAGCTGTCCGTTGACTACAGATGCCTCGGCGTGAGAGTTCACTATGACACCTGGATGGATGCTGGCTAGCCGTGTTAGTTCCTGATAGTGAGTCGCGAATAAACAGAAGCATTTGCTCTTAGTAGCCAACTCCCTAAAAATAAGTAACGATGATTAATCTATACTAATATTATAAAGCTGAAGATGTTGTTTGTTTGTTTGTTTGAACGCGCTAATCTCAGGAACTACGGGTTCGAATTGAAAAATTCTTTTTGTATTGGATAGTCCGTTTATTGAGGAAGGCTATAGGCTATATAACATCACGCTACGACCAATAGGAGCGGAGCATAAATGAAAAATGTTTCAAAAATGAAAAACCGTTGAAACTAAAACACGCGAACAAAGTCGCGGGGGACAGCTAGTTTCTTATATATTACCTATGTTTTTAAAGTGTAGGATCACTTCAATTTCAACATTTGAAGGGTAAAGACAAATGAATGATGCAAATATAAAATTCAAATATTATTCCAAGGGAATTTTCTTTAAAGTTTTCGTAATATGCCATCGCCGTAGACGACATAATAAGCATCCTTAAATTTATTTGGAGCTTAACGTCTACGACGCCTGGGCTATAAGGCTTTTGGGTTAAACAGTTTCATCGAATGCAATAATTTTCATATACTTATTTAAGAAAAAATACAATATGGGATAAATAAAAATACAATTAACGCACTCAGCTATAGCCCATGCAATTCCACAGCCTTCGTAAGTAGAGGTTCCTCTCCCCAACTCGTCGATAAGAACAAGAGAGTCGGGTGTCGCAGTCTGAAAAAATAAAATACATTTTTAGGATTGTGCTATAAATGGTTCTTCTTAATATTTATAGAAATAAGTACGTCTTATAAACTTATACATTTTGTTTACTTTTCGCATATCTGTAATGGTTTTTAAACTGGATTTCTACGTAAACTGTGCTTAAGATAATGAAGATGTTCATTTTGGAACATTGCAGGGGACTGCAGTATTGGTGTCGTCACATAATTTGCTGCGTGCAACACAAAGTTATTGAAACCTAGAATAGGGGATCGGACAGGGTATGAAAAGGAAATATCTATTTAGTCCACCAGAGAAAAAACTCGTATTTTTTCTTTAATCAAATCAATGAAAAATTACAAAGTTAAAGCGCTTTAAACTTCTGGAGTGGGGGCTTGCGATGTCACTTGTGGGTAAAAATTGTAGCCACAAGTGACGTCACGCGACATTTCCATTCAGTGTATCTTCCCCATCGTTGTTTAATTAAAAATACGTATCTAAATTTTTTTTTAACGTCCATTTGTCGATCCGATTCTTTATTTGAGCTAAGTAATAGGTATAGAGAGGCCCGCATGTGGGAGCAGGCTATGGCGCGCGTGGCTCACCCTGAGGATGGCGGCGGTGTCGAGCATCTCGGTCATGAAGGTGCTGTGTCCGCGCTGCTCGGCGTCGCTGGCGCCGATGCGGGCGGCCAGCGCGCGCAGACGCGGCAGGCGCGCGGCGGCGGCGGGCACGGCGCAGCCCGCGTGCGCCAGCACCGCCGCCGCGCCGCACGACCGCATCCACGTCGACTTGCCGCCCATGTTGGCGCCCGTCACGATGTGCATCACGCGCGTGCCTACACCGCCACATTACAACTAATTTGGTACGTCGATGAAAGAAACGAGCGAGAAACGTAAATAATTATGGAAAATTTACACTTTTAAGAAAATATTTGAAAACTAAATAATTGTGTGGCGTATCAAATGAAAAGACTACTTGTCGGAATATATATTTTTAAAGTTATTTAAAAAAACTGATGAAAATTGACCCCTACCAAAATTACAGGACCTAATTTTGAAAAAAAAAAAAAAAATACAAAATAGTTATCTATAGATAAGTACACCAATAAGAAGTCTGTGGTATTTAAAGTAACTTGTAAAATCCTCTTCACGCCAGTTAAACTCGCACTTCTCCGTATTTTATTTCATTTAACACGCCACATTAAGCCTCTTGAATAGCACATCTATACTAATATTTCAAAGAGGAAAGATTTGATTGATTGTTTGTTTGCACTGAATAGGCTCTGAAACTACTGAACCGATTTGAAAATTCTTTCACTGTTGGGAAGCTACACTATCCCCGGGATACATAGGCTATGTAATTTCTTTATAATTTTGAATTTTTTGTTAAATACCCGTGCGAAGCCAGGGCAGGCTTTTAGTAGATATGTATAAAAGAAAAGGACGAATATTCAAATAACTCAATTTTAAGTCTCAATGACAAGTTATCGTCATGGCAACTTCAAGTATAATAATAAAAACTTAACGACATACCTCTTTTGAACACAACATCATTGGGTATATAAGATACACCCTCCGCCAACTCAAGACAAGGGTGTCGTAGCTCTTTTAGCACCAGTTCATTCAAATCCTCAGTGATGACTGGACGTACGTACGGTGCGGGCGCGCTCGCCGCAGCCACCGCGAACGATACCAACACATCCAATCGTGATAGGATGTGCGATAGACAGAATAAACATTCTGAATATCCCGCTGAAAAAAAAAACTACATTAACCATGTTTGTTAGGCATTCCAACTTCTTCTTTATTCGGTAGCTAGTTTTTTTCGGTAGCTATGTTTCCGCATGCATAATATTTTAATGATACAAGATCAGGTTTTAAAATAAAGCCGAGTATGTGTCCGGGCGAAAAACCATACACACTACATCCTACACCCTATTGTCTATGTGTGTATGTTTAACTTTGTTGAATAATAGTAGGTATATATTACAACATAAGTCGTTATAATATTACTATCTGGGTTTCACTCGCCTCTAAGGCAAGTAACGTGATTTTAAATTAATATCCTTCCATGAAAATAGGCTATTAAATGCAAAAGGATGTTATGAAATTCTACAGGTAGTTTCAAAGATTAGCGCGTTCAACTTTTATATTATAAATATACTATAGAAGTATAGATTATTATACAGAAGTAAGATATTTCGTTCGGTCTACGCCAGTCATATTTTACCTGTTGATTCTTCTTCTTTTGTCTAGCCCATTCCCAAGCTATGTTGGGGTTGGCTTCCAGTCTTACCGGATTCAGCTGAATAGCATATTTTACATGGAATGACTGCCTACCTGACCTCCATAACCCATTTTACAGGGTGACACAGTATCCCAAAGTAAGACTAGTTGTCAGAATAATAATGGCTTAACGACTGTCAAAGATCTACGTATGACAGTCGGGACCAACGGCTTAACGTGCTTTCCGAGGCACGGATGGGTATTTTACCTGCTATGCCTACAATTTCAGCGACTACTTTATCTTGTTCCTTTTCATACGAGGATTTCGTTGATGTGTATTCTTCGGTGATACTCTCCAACGCTTTAGTATTAAATCTCACGCCTCCCTTTACAGCATCTATTATAGAATATTTTTTGTTGCCACGTAAAGATTGTTCTTCTTTCATAGTAACTCTGGAAGTACATAGAAAAATATTATAACAAGTATTTGATAGTGAATAATAGGATAGATTTATAAAAAATAGTAGGTACGTATTTTTTCTGGTTATGTACGTAATTAAAAACTCTCGATGATACATTAATTTAAAATGTCGCATGAGTCACGACGTCACGTTTTGTGCAAGAACGGTATGTCAGTAGTTCCTAAATTTTGATTCGCTTTAGCTCCTTATTTATTACTTATTTTGAAAAACCAAAAAATCGTGTTTCATACTTTTTAAATACCTATCTTTCGGATTAGATATATTTTTACTTTTTATACCCAGTCAACATCCCTATTTTGTACAACATGGTACATGGGATATAATCTATATCGTAAGAAAAATAAGGTGACCTCGACAAATTTGCCATTTAAAACTAGCCGAATAGGATCGGTGATTACAAAAATAAGTAAGACGATTATAATATCGTTTTGTTTAAGCATATAAGTGCACACACTTAAGTAATGATATAATATTATATGATATGTGGTTAATAATCAAATTTACCTAAAATAAAATCCATTCTGTGGACTACATTCCAACTTGATAGTTTTTCCGGAATCAAGGTTGAGATCCCGTGCAGCTTTGTTTAGTTCCTTTTCAGCCGACGACTGCAGTAATTCCAATTGTTTATTTAGGTCCTGAAGTTGGTCATCGAATGATGGTTTCACGAGAAAATCTCCTGCAAACAAACAGAATCAACATGATAACTACTATTTCTTTATAGGAGAGGAGGAGCTACTCCAATAACTATAATTTGTAAAACTGTTCCCATTATACACATAAATAATAGTATTTTTGTTTAGAACTAAATTTTTTGATACTAGCTGTTTCCCGCGGCTCCGCCCACATGGATGTCGGTTATCGCAGCAAAAAGTAGCCTTTGGCCTTTCTCAGGCTCTTAGACTATATGTGTACCAAATTTCATTTAAATCGGTTCTGTAGTTTTGGCGTGAAAGCGCGCCAGACAGACAGAGTTACTTTCGCATTTATAATATTAGTAAGGGTTGTTCTAACAAAAGTAAGGAGACTAGTCTCTCCAGTCAAGAACGACGGTAGCGAAGTTGGATGGTCATGGTGAAAACTTTACAGTGACTTGGGATAAAGTTTTTTTTTATTTTAACTTTTTTCTTTAATGTCCTTTCCTTTTCGTTTTAATCTATTGACAAAGGGTATAAATAAGCTGTTAATTACCTCTGTCTACGGCATCCATATCAACAGTTGTTTCAATCATCTGCAAGAATTTTCCTAGGTCTTCATTGAGCTCAGATATTGGTTCTGTGATTGATGAGTGAACTGTTGCATTCTCTGCTTCTCCTAAACAGCGTAGTAAGGCTGGCAGTCTGTTGATGGCCTATAACATAAACGTTAAATTCCTTAAAAAATTGTTACTTTGCCATTACATCAATTTGAGAGATTTGTTGAAAGAAATTTTTATATTAGCCTTTTTTATCTACATCGCTTTGTTCCAAACTGTGTTAGAGTAGCCTTTTAGTCTCACCATATCTGACCTAAGCAACCCATTTACCAAATAATATAGCATCCCTTGGTAGGACTTGTTGTCAGTTATAGGCATATGGCATATTCATAAATATAATACAGTAATGAGAAAGCATTATCAGCATTGTCCCGCACAACAATATAACTAAATAAAAAAAACAAATGGTTTAATATAAAAATACAAGGTGAGTTTTTTATCGTTGTACAAACGAAAACTATGACCTCTGTATCGATTATATAAATGATTGGTATCAAAATTTAAATAAAAAAACAAAAAAAAACTAATTTTAGTACTATTACCGTAAACCTCTTACGGCTACAGTATTGAAAGTCGCGTTTTTTTTTTTCATTTGGTTTTGTGTTTCTTATACCAAGCGTTTTTGTATCGATATAGAAGTCATAGTTTTCGTTTTTACAACGAAAAAAAACTCACCTTGTATATGTAATAATTACCTGATATATTTTGTAACAATCATGTAAGTTAGCCTTCTTCCTAGTTAGTCTCCTTGCCAGAGCTTGTAAGTCAGGTATACGTCTCAAATGATCTTCATGTAGTTGTAGCCGGAGTTGTGAGTTGTTCATCAACAGCTCAACAACGTCAAGGCGCTCGTTGATCAGGTTTATGTCGCGTAACGGCTGACGCAGCCATTGTGCTAGGAGACTGTTTAACAGGATAATATGAAACATGATTTCACCATAGTAATAAGTAATGTTTTTTAATGAATGTCACATGAGTTTTAGACAGCTTTAGGGTGCAAAGAGTATAAAGTTAATTATATTTAATGAATAAATTTCTATACAAATTGTGACGAACTGTTTTCATGCGTGCCTTAAGTTATTATAGAAGATATTACTATAGCAATAGACTACTGATAGAGTATTAATTACTGATGAGTAGAGTATCAACTTAATTACTTTAACTTTACAGTTACTCTTGAATAAATTTCAATTTTAATACAATGCAAAATTGCATTGCACGCAATTCATTTAGCAGGCACACAAACAACACACAGTACAAAAAATGTTTATATTCCAGTTAGTTTCTTCTATTGACAGAATTTTTTCAAGTAAACTGAATAACATGTCCGATAAACTAATATCAAACTAATATCAAGAGTAAAGGCACTGTTAGATGTATTCTCCTCTCTTCATTAATATCTTCGACACATTATTATACATATTATCTTTTCTTTTTAGCTTGACAATGCTTTGTTGAGACTGGCAGTCTTACAGCAACAACAAAATTCCACTATTTAACATAATGACTGCAACATGCTCTAATATGTGTAAATTATGTACATTACATAATTATTGCTTCATCGAAAATGTTATGCGTTATCATGATGTCAGAATTACAAAATACCTACTTGTTACAAAAATGAATCATATTATATGAAATTTGTGAATGTGCATTATGAATCATAGGTGACACAAGACTTTTTATACTATGTCGGTATAGCCTTCAAATTATTTACCTTTAAGACTAATACATTATCATTATTGTGAAGTGATTAGTTTATATTGTGTAAAAAACCCCGAGACAATTTTTTTAAGTTCAAAACGGTGAATAAGGATTCTTTAAATATAGCCAAGACGGTCTACACACGACAATGTCTCTCACAGACAAAGTGGTTTTGGCAAGACCACTCTGTATACACAAAAATAATTAAATATAAATCGTATAATAACTATCGTGAGGAGTATTCATAATTATTTAAAACAAAACAGATTACTCACGTATATTCTCGGGATCGCCCGACTAGTTTCAGATTCAATCGAAGTTCGACTCGCGACACCACCGCCGCCGCGTCAGCTCATGATTAGGGACTCCTATTGAGTCTGAAACTAGTCGGGCGATCCCGAGAATATACATGAGTAAACCGTTTTGTTTTAAATAATTATAAATATAAATCGGTTCACCCATTTGGGATGTACGACACCGCCAGAGATCTAACACGTTAATCTTATAACACCATTTTGATTATAGGACGGGGTTTAAAAACAACAGTGAGCTCACTTAATCAATGAAAATATGGTAAAACCCAGCAAGTTCTCAAAAGCTCTTGAAATGTTGATTTATCGTTACTACGTTCCAGAATATTTAAAACCACTGACCGTTTTCCCTGCTGCGTGCGACATCTATCGAGCAAGCCGTACAAACTCCTAGAGGGGGCGTGTGACGTATCCCCGAGCTCAGGAAATACGTTGAGAGCGGACAAAGCCGCTGAGTCCAAGTGAAGGAAGCAATCCGCGTGTATTGTTGATAGACGGAACCTGAAAATATTTACGAAAACATTAATAATATAATTTTAGAATTTTTATATTTTTTTTACAGTATAATATAATTGCAGTTACCCGCGGCTCCACCCGCTTGGGTGTTGGTTATCGTGGCAAAAAGTAATAACCCATGTCCTTTCTCGGGACCCATACCAAGTTTTATTAAATCGGTTCAGCGGTTTAGCCGTAAACGCGTAACACACAGACAAAAAAGATAGAATTACTGCCGTATTTATAATATTTATTTATTTATTTATTTATATATTAGTATAGATAAAATGCTTTTGATTATTTATTAATTTTAAAGCAACCATGTACTCAAACTTTGATGTAATTTGGCTTCTCGTTACTCCGTAAGTAAATTTCTATACTACTTTACGAAATATAACAACAGCTATTAGTTTTCACCTTTTAGTACTTAACATCCATTATTTAAAAGAAAAATAAAATCGTTTACACGAACCTTGCAAAATTGGTACTGTCTGTCAATAAAGCTGAATATTTTATGGCTGCAGCTAAGCTGGCCATGGCGATATCTTTCCTTGTTTCCGGGAACGCATTGGCGTCCTGTTGCTGATTCTCTTTGAATTTGAGCAATCTGGTCAAATCTTGTATAAGACCTTCAGTCGAAAACTCTGACTTCTTTAACTTCGTTAATGTGACGTTTGTGCGTTCCATAACTTTTTTTAAAGCTTTGTACTGTAAGAACATGTGATTAAGGTTATTGTATATATGTATCTAAATATGAATATTCTTTTTTTTTATCACAATGCATTTTTTTTTGTTTGGCATAGATCTAAGTTGATTCCGACATTTTAGAAGTAACATTAAATTGAAAAAATCTGATAAAATGTCACATCTAAAGAGCTGATATTGTAATTATAAAAATATTTAGTTTTTCTTGGATGCTAGTTTCACAACTCCACACAAACAGTATCTAAATCGTCTTAGCTATTTGGGAGTTCCGAATGGCACGAAATCATCAGTCTTTTTTGTGTCGGCACAGCGTGTACAAAATTTTTAACTATCATAAGACGTAGTAAATATATGGGACTTACGTCATCATTATCACTTATCGGTACGAGACATTCAGAGGGCGCCATCTGCACTGTAATAGTTTCTAGCTCTGTGAGCAAATCGTCGTCAGTAAACTCTGTGACAGACATCTGGTAATCACCGGCTGTTACACAAGCAACGCCAAGAAGTCGACCCTGGTATAGAAGAGATAAAGTCATCATGTAAATATCTAAGAACAGTTGGGTAGTTTGTAGGTATAAACGAAAATCATTATTTAATTTTTAGTTGCCAATGAAGTGCGGTCGAATGTACTTTTGCAGCTAAAAAATAGGTGCTTAATATATTATTATTTAAGTTAAATAAAAACATGAACAAAGAACATGTACGATTAAAGCGGAAAGTCTATTTATAATTCTGAGATTATTGTTGCTATTAAGTAGGTTTTATCTACTTATTTTTACTGAACTTAACCGCTGGCACAATATCATTACTTTAAAGAATTTATCTACTTACTAAAGTATAGTTACCAAAGCCACATATTAATAACATAAAATACACCAAAAAGTTTTACTTACTTTTGTTACTGCATCTGTTTTGATGTTCACTGCCATCAGACAAGGCGTAGTCTCGTCAGAAGCTCCCAGCCCCTCGCCAAGAACCTCCTCTAGCTGGGACAAGTAGCCGGGCGAGCCTTTGTACTTGAGCGACCAATCGTTGCCCTTCACCGAACCTTCGGCAACGTATATCTCTACTCTGTAACGCCTTACCTGTAAACACAAATATTTGGAAAATATAATTTGCTCTAAAACAATTTAAATAAATTTATTTTATAAAAGAGTAAAAAGTGATATGACAGCCAAGATTCGTTAAAGCTATCCAAATATTTCACACGATTTTATTCTTGCTATCAAACACCTATCAACAGAGAAAAAGTAATATTATTATTTTTGTTGATGACGCACTTTCTGAGAAAAAAAATTTACATAAAATATTATCATTTAGATATATTTATTAAAACTAATAATAATATAGAATGAGTAAAACTTAATTGGGTTCCTTATATCGAAAATTTGTTTAAACAAAACATTGTCAGAACATAAACATTTCATTTGATCACAGTACCTAAAGCGTATTTTATCGATAAGTGTAAAACGGTTTGTATGTGTAACAAATACAATTAAAACGTGTTAAGATGATCCATGTTTACTTATAATGAGAATACGTCCGATAGATAAATGAGAGATAGCCCTGATAAAGTTTAAGGTCACGTGTCTTAACACGATTTTCTAAGCAGATCTAACTCGTGCGGATCATATCTATCAACGGCATGCGAAATATATGAAAGACTAGCTGAGCTTAGCGGTTTTACCCGCGTTTTTCTTCTCGGTTCCGTAAAATAAAATACCATGAAATTAGCCCGTAATTTCATCGAGATTCTTTGCTCGAAATCCTAAATATATTCGGCTAGAAAATTAGCCTAAGCTACTCCTTACATAATCAGCTACCTGCCAGTAAAATATTACCAAAATCAGTCTAGCCGTTTTAGAGTAGCAGGAACAAACAGACATACCAAAAACACTAGTTTTACACATAGGTAAAGTGCAAATATGTTTACATTACAAACAGACACTTCAATTGTATTTATTTGTATTGATGACATATGTGAAAAAAGCTAAAGTAACAGATTGTCTTCACTTTTAAGTGTCTAAAAGCCTCTTTCCATGCGAGGTAGGTTACGAAAATCGACAACTCATAATATATATTAAGAGAATTCTTGTAAGTACATGATCAGAGCAATACATATATTTACATTAGGTAAGTACTACATATTACATATGTAAGTAGATGCTAAAACATCGATATAACATTGACCTTATCTACTTATACCGTCATGTTTGATACATAGTTCAATGTTCTATAATATCTTTACGCGTTTGACACTGAACATAATTATACACATAAACATAATTACAAAAAAAATGTACTCAAATAGATAGTGGCAAATGTGTTTGTATGTTCTACCTACCAGCAAAAGCTTTTTTAATAGAATTTCAAAGTTGCCTTTTGAGAGTACAAGATAGTCGAGGCGGTTTGGTTCAAGGCCCATCTTCTTAATATTCGCGACAGAGGAAAACACCTCCCTGGCAGCAGTTGTTGCGTCAGATCCATGAACACTGTAGTAGTCATTGCGGTCGAAAATCCTCACTGTCGTAGCCGGTTTCTGGAAATTTCGTAAATGTTCGTAATTAACAAGAAACACTCAAGTACAACCTCGATTTTATGTTAAAACTAGCTGTGCCCGCGACTTTGTCCGCGTGGAATTTACCAAAAAAGTTATTTAGTTTATTTATTTTAGAATTTTTCTAAAATAGAAGTAACCTAAGTTACTTCTTATTACATCAAATAGCTACCAGTGAAAGTCCCATCAAAATCGGTCCAGTCGTTCGTTCCGAGAGAATAGCCGAAACAAATAGACAGACCGACAGACAAAAATTGTAAAAATTACATTTGGTATATGTACCGTATATACATTCATATGCATGTAGTAAAAAGCGGTTATTTTAATATTACAAAGAGACACTCAAGCTAATTTATTTGTATAGATTTAAAGTAGTATTACTGTGTACAAATAATAATATAATTCTATTTTTTCCTTTATAAAGATAAGAACAAAAGATATACGTAAACACCAATTAAAATACCAAGAAAAAATAAAGCAGAAAATATATTATAAGGCCAAGATATAGTATGATTTATAATATTAATTTATCATATAATCGATACTTTTCCTCAACATGCTGATGTCCTATTTTTAAATAAGAGCAATGTCACATCTGTATATTGTTTTTATTATAAATATTTTTTTAGCCTTGGATATGACCAATTATTATGTTACATTATATTTCCGCTTGTTTATTTTTTCTGTTAATAAAACGTGTTTGAATATCTATCAAGGGGTTTCTAATACAACAACAAATTAAGAATCAATTTCCAAAAAAGAAATAGTAATAAGAAAGTAATCAGAGCAGTTTGCTGAAGTAGAAATCAAATTGCTCTCAATATTTATTATTTCTCGAAGTTGTACATATCCATTAATTCGAAGAGTGATAAGAACATGCAAAGGTCATCAAACTAACCAGAATAGTATGATTTGATGTTTCAGAGGCAACATTATCTATTACAATGTAAATATACTTTGTAAAGCATAGTACAGAACATATCGGAATTATTTAACACCTACGCAAAACTTAGTAAGCTAAGCACCTTATGAAACCATTCATAAGGTATTTGTAAGTACCTAATGAATGAAGTCACAGCCACTGAATCATTTAATACACAAACCTATACTTTGACAATCACGAATATAAATAACAATGATCAACTCAAGGTTTAAGATTCAATATTTAGTTTATTTGCAAGCCCGCTTCTGAGAATAAAATATCACTCATGGTCCGGTCGGGGGTTATCGCACAAGATAGAAAACTAAAGCTCAATAAATTGGCGTGCTCTGAACAACCAATGTCAGTATGCGAAGCGGCATTCGTGGTGTTAAGTTTTATTATTTGTGTTAGAGCATATTATTTTAATTAGGTAAGTTAAAGTTTAATTAGTTTATCGAATAACATGTGCAGAACTTTGGGCGCAACTTAAACGTTAATTGCAAATATTTATTTACAATAAGGACACTTAAAGCTAATAAACTGTGGTTCTTGAATAAAGAACGTGTTTTTTTAAATTTTATTATTGTTTTTTTTTTTTTTTTTTTATATTTAAATATTTAAATTAATTTTGTAACAGTGTAATGTAAATGTAGGTAGCAATTTGACTGATATAGGAATACAGTACAATTATACAAATTGAAATGTGACCAAATTAGTTTTTATAATGTATTTTTATTTAATTTCAGTGTCATCGGTAACTTAAAGATGAAACAGTTTTTAATTTTGGCCGCGGTAACGGCTCTAGCCGTGGCTAAACCTGAACTTTATAAAGAAAAGGAAGATTTCCAATTCTCAAGAAGTTCTACCGACGAAGGAAGTAAATCTGGGTTTTACGGAGCTCAGAGGGGTAATATGGGCGGTAACTATGAACGTGCTCATAACATGGATTCTCTAGCACAGAATCAAATGAGCGGGCTTGTAAGACAAGTCGAAGGAGAATTAGGTGACGGAGCTAAAATGAGGGCTGGAAGTGTATATACAGCTGCCAACTCCAGAGGTACCTATGGTTCCAGACATTTTGACCTAAGCAACCTTGCGGGTCGTAACTTCCAAGAGGGCGTAACACACGATAACGCGCAGTTAAACTCAGGGTTTTCATCCTCGACATTTAATAATGCGGCCTACAGTAATAGTCACGCTCAAAGTTCGAAATACAGCGGATATCAAGCGGCAGAACACACGGGACTAAACCTACAATCAGATAGTCTGCAGTCATTAGACAATGCTCAAACACAGTACGATTATGGCAGGCACAGACAAGATGCAGCATATGCCGGGTATGGCAGTACTGACTTACATTCTGGGAACTATGGTTCAAATGTTCAAACTAGACTGATAAGTGCTACACCGGTGAGAATTATTGTCAGGCCGGGCACAAAAGTTGCGATACCAGTATCTGCTCAAACCTACGACGGTGCTCATGGGTCATTAATAAACCAAAATTCTCTCAATAGTGAAGCTGAAGTTTTAGCTAATGATAACCAACGTACTATTTATAGACCTAGTAACGCAAAGCATTATGAAGCGTCTTATAACTATCGTAAGGAATGGGAAAAACATGATACTATTCCCGCCACCATCCCGATACCTACTTCTACAGACAACCCTTTCCCCAGAAACAGTGAGCTGTATGAAGAAAGCCGCGCGCGTGCATCTAATGATAGATATGAGACTAGTAGACTCGATTCTCAACGATTGCACTCAAGTAACATATATGGTGGATATAATGGTGTCAAATCTGCATCTCATCTATCTAACTCAAATTACAACACGCAACAACATAGAGCTTCATCCGACGCTAATTCTAATGCTTATACAGTGGCTGGATATAATGCAGGAAGACAGGGAGTTGCATCAGAAACTGATTTATATGGCCTACATCGCAGTCAATACAATGGAGGTGCTACGTACCACGGAGCTGCGCTAGATTCGAGCTCTTTGACTCAGGCGGCAGGACTCAATACTGCTTCAGCTGCAGATTTAAACAGCCAAGTTGAGAGTTTAAATTCGAAACCAAAAAGTTATCAATCTTCTTATTCTTACCATAAATCATGGGAACGTCAGGGAGATCCTTATGTAATAAAGCCAGCATCTACTGGAACTTTCGATGGCCAATCATCTCAAAGATTGACAAGTGCAACGAAAAATCAAGGATATGCAACGTCTGGATCACATTATGGGCATTTACATCAAAGTAGTGCGGACTGTGATGAAAATGGACATATACGAGTAGCTCGTTCCTATAATACCAATCCTCACAATGAAAGGCAGCAACAAAGTCAAAATTTAGAAGATTTCGGTCAGCAATCGGAAGATTTAGGGCAACAAACAGTAACAGATTGGGATCAACAGCAATCTCAAAGTACTTGGGATAAAGCTGAAAATTTAAGTCAACAGTCACAACAAAAATGGGACAGATTCGAAGACTTAGGTCAACAGACGCAGCAAACTTGGGACCATTCCGAAAACTTAGGACAACAATCCCAGAACACATTTGACAAATTAGAGAACCTAGATCAACAAACACAAAGTAAGTGGTAAAGATAACGTTAACAAACAACAAAACATAATAATGTATTTAAATCGTTCGTCATTGCGTGTCATTTAACTATTCTATTAAGTACATTTAACTGTAAAAAGTTGTTTGTTTAAAAAGTCAATTTAATTGAGAAATTTCTTAAAATTTTGGCATAAAAGCAAACTAAATAAATACTTAAAGCCCTCTAGTTGTAAACTGACTTTTTATACAGATACTAAGGTAAAATAATATGGAAAATGTATAATAACTTTTTGTTTTTAACATTATAATGATTCTCTGTCTCTGTAACTAATAAATTTAACAATATCCATATCTCATCAGCATTGTGTATAATCCCGTCAGGCATGGTAACTTTTTTAACAATTTTAAACATTTGTTTGAAATGTAATTCCATAGAAAGTATACTTTGCTGGTAAAATATTCATTACAAATATTGACTAAGTGTTCTTTATGTAAATAACTATTTGGTATAAGGTGAAAGTAACTCATATAAACATTGGTGGAGGATTCATATGGTTGATGGCTTTATGTTTCATGGAATCAGAAATCATTAATAAACTAGAAGTAGTATGTAGAAATTAGTTATGTTTTATTAACAACCAGCTTTAAAACGTTTAGACAATGACTGTTACAAAAGAAAAGGAAATAATTGTATCTTCTTAATTTAGATAATCTGGGACAACAAATTCAAGATTCGGAAACAGAAATAGGAAATAAGCCTTCGGATTTTGGTCAAGAAGCACAACATGAATGGGATTTCAATAACGCCGGTCAGCAAGAACAAGATAAACTTCATGAGCAAACTTATGATTTCCAACATAACATACCAGAAACTCCTTCGTTCACACAGGAATTACAAAAAAAAGATGACGATACAAATTCACACCATATGCATGTATGGGATAAATTTGGATCCTATCAAAGTGGAAGCCATAAATTTCCATCACAGGATGAGCATGTAACTTTTAATGGACATCAATTTAAATGGGATTCAGTTGCTGAAAATGAACATGCTCATAGTTCATGGAGCAATTCTCAACAACCGCACAAATTTGCTGACCACATTGAACAAATAACCACTCAGGAGCAAAACGATGAAAACTCTGGTCACGAATTCCATAATACATATGGCTATAATAAATGGAATGCTTATGCAAGTCATGATCAATCAACAAATACCAACAGTCAGTCAAATTTAAATAATTTCCAATCAAATTCTCCTTTATCAAAGTTGTGGAATAAATTAAATAATATTGAGCAACTATCAATACCATCATCAATACACGAAGATAATGGAAATATATACAACAAAAACGACAATTTTCAGACTAGTACACAAAATTCCTACAACAATATTCAACAAGAACAAAGCAATAATGCAAGTAGTGTAACTCAACAACATACTGAAATCAACAAAAAAGTCATTAGTAACACAAATAAATCCAATGAAACTCTATTTACAAATGTAAATAGTCATGATGTTGAGAGGCCACAAGATGTAGGCCGTGGAGATATTAGTTCTGAAGATCTAACTCAAGACTCAGGAGACGACAATAAGCACTATAGGAATCCGATTACCACAACAGACGATCAAACACATCAAAAAGAGAATGAAAATAGTAAAATGGACTTAGGAAATGATAATTCTAATACAGAATTGAGTGTTTTGGGTTTAAACCAACACAATTCAGAGAACCAAACAAACCAACATACATTAAATAAATTGAATACCAATACCACAAGTAAACAAAACAATTTAATTTTCTCCCATAGACAAAAAAACAATAAAACTGAAGAAAAACAAGTGTTAAACCAGAATTTAACAAGCAATATCGATGAACATAAATATAACCAAATAAATGGAGTTCACTCACCAGAGTATGTTGAACAACAAGGAAACCTAGAGCAGCAAAATTTGCAACATTTTGGACAGCATGAAAGCTTAGAGCAACACAATTTGCAGAAGAATGGGCAGCAGGAAAACCTGGAACAAAAATATTTTAGTCTTCACGAAAACATTGACCAACAAAACTTACAAGATTTTGGTCAGCAAGTAAATTTAGAACAGCAAAACATACATGATTTAGGACAGGAAGTAAATCTTGAGCAACAAAACTTACAAGATTTTAGTCTTCCCGAAAACCTTGAGCAACAAAATTTGCAAGATTTTGGGCAGCAACAAAACTTAGGGCAACAAAATTTGCAAGTATTTGAGCAAGAACAAAACCTGGAGCAACAAAATTTGCAAAACTTTGGCGAGCAGGCAAACCTAGAACAAAATTTACAGCAGTTTAGTCACCAGGAAAACCATGAGCAGCAAAATTTACAAACTTTTGGACAACAAAACTTAGAACAACAAAATTTGCAAGATTTTGGTCAACAACAAAACTTAGAGCAACAAAATTTGCAAACCTTCAGAGAGCAAGAAAACATAGAACCAAATTTACAAGAGTTCAGTCACCAGGAAAATCTTGAGCAGCAAAATTTGCAAGAGTTTGGGCAACAAAACTTAGACCAACAAAGCTTGCAAGATTTTGGGCAACAACAAAACTTAGAGCAACAAAACTTGCAAGATTTTGGGCAACAACAAAGTTTGCAAGATTTTGGGCAACAACTACAAACAGTACAAAACATTGGACACCAAAGTTTTGATCACACAGATTTACAACAGTTTGACCAACATCTAAGCTCTGAACACTTGGACAAACTGTCAACAAATCCAAAAGCTAACTCACAACCAAAACCTGATTTACAACATCCAGCAGAAATTGAAGAACCTGTATTTGTAGAAAAACAAAATAAACATACATATTCGACTTCTCAAGAAAGTCCTAAATCTAAAGTTGTTTTTCCAATAGAGACAGAGACTGAAAAGCCTGGATTTTGGAAGTCTGTAGGCAATAAGTTTTCAACAGCTAAAAGCAAAATCTCTTCATGGTTCGGAAGTTAAGTTAATCAACAAAATTTAATAACTTTTTCGATGATATTTATTAATGTACCTAGTCATAATAATATTTTTACATAATATAATATTAGTGATATAATTTATGTTACTTAATTAATAAAACTTAATAAATTTATGTAAAATCATATTGAATCCAGGTATTTGATTTGTATAAAACATTATTTATCAAATAAATATTACCTCTGGTAGAGACTGAAATAACTTGACAAAAGCCTGCTGCTGGACAGAATCTGTAAAAAAGATTATATATATGATTTATGTGATAAATTGATGATGTGTTTGCATATGGTTTTGAGAATAAAATGATTGAATAATACTTGTTTTGACTTTGTTAACGACGAAAAAATAGTGATATTATATTTTTCGTATCTGTGTATCTGCGATCCTAGCTGTGGCATCATAGCTATCATAACAAACAAATGGACAAATTATAATGCCGATTTTTTGTTTGATAGCTGACTTTAATGACATGGTTCTGCATTTTGATAGATTTTCTACAGTTTCCCAATATTTGTTGGGAGTTTCATTAATTTTTAATTGATAGGTAGGTATATCCTATCAAGCTAGTAGCTACCTAAGAACCTCAGATAATTAAATTAAGGTTAATTTTTTAATCTGAGGTTACTTAGACTAGTACATTGCAAGAGATTACATTCATTAAAGTTAACTTTGAATGATATTTTTTTACATTAAAAATATTTTGGTAAATATACTTCTTCTGAATATAAAATGAAAATAGTAGAATTAATTTAACAATATGAAGAGCCAATACAGTTCATTAATAGTATTTTTTTTTTCTACTTGTAGTATAAGATTCTCCGATAATGCATAAATTATCATGATAGACAGGATGTTTTTATTATATGTTTCAATTTATTATTGAATTCTTTTTTAAAAGACTGTAATAATTGTATATAAATTTGATATGAATTCAATATAAAATACAACCACTGAGACTAGGATATCGGTCTTTAAAATATTATAAGTTGCAAAAGATCAGAATGCCTATCTATATATCTAATTTATGACAGGTACAAACAACATTAATAATTTGAAATGGAATAAATTTGTGGATAGACACATCATCATTATCAACTTTAGCCCTATATGACCCACTGCTGGGCATAGGCCTCCTTTTGTTTATGCCACTCTTCTCTGCCTCTTGCCAGTCGCATACATCTTATTCTTTAAATGTTTCAGTTTTTACTTTTGTGGATAAATACACAAGAAACAAAGTTTAAAACAGTTTTTAGTTGAAAACATTGCAATTGTTTACTTGCAATACATAACCCCAAAACATTATATTGTTTTATTTTCTACAATGTTTTACGTCTAAAGACATTATAATCATTCAACACTATATTTCATTATTTTTATTTGGACTGGAGAATGTTAACAAAAGGGACCAACTGGTATCATAAATAAATATCTACTATTTCTTAATTATTCTAATACTTAAGATAAGCAAAATTATCAAGAATCGATTGTAGTTTGAAGAATGAACTATAAGCTATAGCATAATGAATAATGAACATAAAATATTAGTTGTATGATTTCGTTATATATTATGCTGCTATGAACTTACCCAAGCTTAATGCGTGTATAGGTTGCAATGACGACATGATATTATTTTAGTATTGAGTCAGTCAATTTAACGAAATTTCATTTAGGTATATATATTTATTATTAATTTATCAACATAAAGTCTACGAAAACATTAAACATGCACTTGCTTGTCAAAATGAAAATGAAAATCAAATCCCGCCAAAGTTGGCCAAACATAGGTTGTCAAAATACTCAAAATTAAATGTTGCCGAACGAAATCAATTTCACATTTGCATCAACATGAAGAAACAATATCGTTATTTCGATAATTATATAAATAAAATTAAAAGACAATATATAATAAAATTTTCACTAACTTTAAACCTCGGTTAATTTACCTACATAAAAATCCAGTATTTAGTTAATGCTTGCTAGCAAACTTAAGACCTCTTTGGACCCAGACCCGTGGATTTTTCAAGATCTAGTAAAAATTTAATAAAAGATCTCGTCATACTTTATCACTTATTATTTTTGACCGTAATACCTTAAGTTTTATGTGAATTGTTCTTATAATAATGATACCTACAAATATGGATGATGGTTTTAAAAAAGAAAAATCTGATAACATTAGTCTTTAATCTGTGACTTAATTCAAATAGACGGCTCAACGCTCAGGCTCAACTCAAGAGTACGATTTCGTCGACTGTGTGGAAATCTTTTATTTAAAAAGACTTGGTTTCAAGTCTAAATATATTTTACAACCGAATGTGGTCTGGAGTGGATGGTGTGATGTTTAGTCAACGTCAAATTTAAAATGTCAGGTTGCCTTTGCAAATTAAACGAACTGCTGTAGAAACTGTTATCTTCGTTAAAATTTATTTTGTTAGCATAATATGTTGATATTTAAGTGTGGGCTGATCATATTAACATCCACATACATTTTATCGTAAGTATTATATTACGGAAGTGAGAAATAATTATATGTAAAGTGAACATATTTTTTTTGTTTTGTGTATCAATAATTCCTAAATTGCTTAGAAGTGTAACACGTAATTAGTAAACAAATGGTGCCAAATGCTAACACTGAAAATAATAAATTTAAGATTTCTAAAACAGATATTTCGTACAAGAAATATATTTTAATTAACTTTTTAAGTACTTTCACTTTCATTTGGAATGTTGTTTTTTTTTGTAGATAATAAATTGGTGATTTTTTTTCAGACTTTGTTTTCAAGTTTCGCAAGAGACAAATTCTTTGGATACTGGCCTTGCTTTTTTGTACATAGCCAGCGGAGCAATAGGTGAGAGGGATTTCTGTTATATAAAGTCAGTGTTGAAATCTTGTACTGTTGGTGCAGTTACACCTGTAATGTTATTTATGCATTGTTTTGTTTTGTAATGGTTAAAGTTTAACAAATTAAACTAATGTTAGGTATTCATAATTGGGGGAATGTTTGTTTTGTTATCTATTTTGAGAAAAAAAAGGGACATTAATTGAAACATGGAATTGTATTATATTTGGTCATTTCATATATTAATTAATATTATAGGGAAAAGTTTTTATGTAAATTAAAATCACACAATAATATTTTTTTATAATATTTTATGCAGGCAATTGTAGTTTTTATTTAATTATACTATTTATTATACTTGTTAAATTGCAGTTTTAAAGTGTGATTAGGGTGTTCATGCTTCTAACTTCATATAATTTTCATGATTTTCATAATATTTTTTAATAAGGGTCTAGATTAACCTGTACCTACTGAAAAATAAATGAATTAATGATCAAAATGTTCATGCCAAATTAAAAATACTTATACCTACTGGTTTTGTAAAGAAAGTATATGTTAAACCCAAGTAGAATTATGTATACATACTTACAAGTAAATCTAGACCCAAATCATTACTAATGTTTGTGTGCTAACAATATATCTTTTTACAGCTGGCAAAATTTTATATGACAGATACCAGCAAATACATATACTTGGTTCATTAACTCCAAATCCAAATGTTACTTCCTTTGCAAATAGGATAGCTTCCTTTTCAGCCTCATTCCTCTCTTTGGGCTTCCTGGTATATTTCTTCCTTTTCCTGTTTAAGGTAAGATCATAGAATAACAATTTAAATAGGATTTATACCTATGCAACCTTATATTTAGTCTTCTAGAAATGCAAAAAATAAATATCAGCAAAAATTAAGAGAATTAATTCCAATGATTTTACACCATGTTATATTTTGTCTAAATCTACCGCAAGCGCCGTGAATTTGTTTCTGAACAACGAGGCACACAACATGCTTGTGAGCTTACTTGTAAAGCTTCTTTTGGAAGTGGTCTACCGCAGTTTGCCTGATGCAGGCTTTGACTGCTTTACCATACTTTGTGATACAGTTTTGAAATTTTGTATATGAAAAGATTTTTATAGGATTATAGACATGTATTTCGGCTTTACTATATAACTCTAATGGCCTTATTAATAAAAATCGCGATGGAGCTTAATTCTCCATAGAAAAATAAAATATAGAATATGCTAAGCTATCGCTAATCGCAGTTGAGATTTTTATTGATAAGACCATTAGAGTATACATAGACAAGCATAGAGTGCGCTCATCGCTAGTAGCCTGTTGTGCTGAGCGTAAGTAAATTTTGCCGTACAATTTTACTTGTTCATACTAGCCTTAAGTTCAAGACTCAATATCCGCACTGTATAGTTTACTTATAAATACTCTAAGATATGACTTAAAATAAGGTTGTATGTCTTAATGGTAAATTACACCATACTTACACTATGTTATTAAATGAGACTAACATAATATATTATTTCATCAAGCATGTTGCATTACAATAATGAGTTTCATAAAATACCATACTAATGTGAGTTGCAAATTCATGAGCAAGAAGTTATTTCAT
This sequence comes from Diachrysia chrysitis, assembly GCA_932294365.1. Taxonomy (NCBI): domain Eukaryota; kingdom Metazoa; phylum Arthropoda; class Insecta; order Lepidoptera; family Noctuidae; genus Diachrysia; species Diachrysia chrysitis. The sequence continues at coordinate 6,876,827 of OW028651.1, read as the reverse complement.
TAATATACTAATATTATAAAGCTCAAGAGTTTCTTTGTTTGTTTGAAAGCGCTAATCTCAGGAACTATTGGTTCGAATTAAAAAATTCTTTTTGTATTGGATAGTCCGTTTATTGAGGAAGGCTATTGGCTATATAACATCACGCTACGACCAATAGGAGCGATGCATAAAAAAAAATGAAACCCGTTGAAACTAAAACACGCGAACAAAGTCGCGGGGGACAGCTAGTTTACTTATAAATACTCTAAGATACGACTAAAAATAAGGTTGTATGTCTTAATGGTAAATTACACCATACTTACACTATGTTAGTAATTATTAAATGAGACTAACATAATATATTATTTCATCAAGCATGTTGCATTACAATAATGAGTTTCATAACATACCATACTAATGTGAGTTGCAAATTCATGAGCATGAAGTTATTTCATTAACAAGTACAGTTACACATAAATTATGTAATTGTTTTGCAGGTGGATAATCTTTGTCTAACGGCATTGAATATTTTTATATGTGGATTTGGCACTTTATACATTTGGATGCAGGTATGTGCAGTAATAAAACGCTATAATAGTGTAATTTTGTGTTTAGTTTCAGCCTTATTAGTAATTAAAATTAATTAGATTCAGAAGAGATTTTAACATTCTTGTTTTAAAGACTTTAAATTAATATTGTTTCTCGCTGTTAGTATAATATTTATTATGCACAGTTTTAAAATGCGTTGATAAAAAACTTCCACGTTACTAAGAACTGGCAGGTACTAATCAGATTTATTTGAGCTGGTGAATAGAAAGTGGTAGAAAGCTAAGCACGAAATTATTGCCAGCCTATTATATACGTGATCACGTATTTTATCTATATTGGTAAATAACTTATCTTATTGTAAACAGGGTGCTACGGTAATGCATGGTCATATTTTAAATGCTGCTTTTTCCCAGAAAGTAATATCTATTCTTTATTTTGATTAGCTGTCAATTTTTTTTTTTGGTATTTGATCAATAAAGATTGGCCTTGAAAAAAGTGGTTGAATGATTTCTATAGGCAGAAGCAGTACCTACCTATATCAAATTAGACCACGGAATTCCGTTTTTTTTATTATATACGTGATAAAATACTATAATTAGAAATTTAATGTACACAGGCAAGCTTAAGTGAGAATTGAGTTCATTTACAACAAACCTCAAAATGATAGGAATATTAAAATATTGAGGATAAGAAATCTATTGTTTATATTAATCGTCAACAATAAGCTAACATGAAATTAAAAATATCTACGTCACTAGTACCTAATAGGAACTGTCTTAACGCTTACCGATTAAAATACCGATAAAACAGATTAAAATAAGGCCATTCAAGGACCTTTGCTATTTCTATTTTCAGTGCATCATCACAACGTACATCTCAACTCTGTATTATGATAAAAGGTTAACAGTGTTTCGGCAATGGCTGGCCAACTTGAGCTTCCTTATTGTAATAATAATGGCAATATTTGGGACCGTAACATCATTTTTACCAATGAGTAAGTGACTTTTAAGTATCTTTATGTATTTACAATGTCGCAACAGACTTTGTGCTTTTCGATCTGCGTATAATGGTTTTTTATTTGATCGAAATATGAGCTGGGTATCTATAATTTTGCAGAAAGCATTCCACTTTAATTTACATGTATTTTTGCTGACACTACACTGCAAAAATGCATGTCTATTTATCAATTAAAATCTAAGAGAGTTTGTTTCCACTTACTTTGCTCCGAACAGCATAACGTCGTAATTAAAGTGCTTCCTACTAAAAAATAATCACTACTCAAACTAAATTTAGGTACTTGAGCTGCATTGAAATTTAATACTGTATTTCTAGGTGGTTCCAGCGGATTTTACTTCTGTTTCATCATAACATCCTTATGCAGCAACATATTAGCAGCAATATTTTGTGTGTTTATACTGTCTTTTGAAAAAGAATACCAATATTTTTCGGAGGTAAGTTTGTCAACCATATGTGAATATGAAAGTATTACGCAATTCTTATCGATGTTTCTGTGTCATTAATATTTATTTTGTACACATTTCAGGGTTTACGATCAGAGCTTCTGCTCGACGATGGCTGTTCGTTGGACAATGAATCATTGTCAGACGTAGATAGCATATTTGGGGCCCAAGAATCAACTTCTAGTACAATCGTCATAAAGGGTAACATTAGCTGCGCTAAGATCTCCTGACCCGAGGCCGTGCCCGACGCGGGCACGGTACTACAACAATCGACTGCCGGAACCCCCTTGTCTCTCTCCTACGGCAGCTTCGGTAACACTAAAGTTAACGTTATTAATATTAAAGAAAATCATTTTGATGATGATCAAGAAGGTGGCGACGCACTTGATGATAACGATAGCGGTATGTCATCTGAGGAGACCGACGATTCTCTCAAACTTAACTTAAGCCCTAACAATAATGATAACGTAAGTAAAAATGTAAGTAATTTGACAATTGTAGACGATAAACAAAAAGTAATAACAAAGTGCCTAACTAATGAACCTCAATGTGCTGAGCACGGGAATGAGATTCCGAGTTGTTCGAGCGCTGTTAATCATGTAAGTGTTGATATTGAAAACAACGAAACCGGGTCATACCAGGCCGAATCAAAAGATCTGATTATTGATAAAAAGGTTTCAGATTATATTGTGATAGATCTGACATGTGATGTCGATAGAGTTCGTGCTTTATCAAAAGGGAAGAAGAAAAAGGCGGTCGGTACAAAGAATTACGTTGATTGTGATTATTCAAGTATACCTAGTGTAGAATCGAGCCAAAGTTTAGTTCCTGTTGTGAACAACGAACTTGTGAACAGGGAGAATCAGAAGTTGCTCAGCCTATCCCTTTCAATACTTCTCGCTGCCTTGCTGCAAGCGATGCGCTGTTTCGCCCAGTTCTTAGAAGATATTGTGGTTCCTCAACGGTAATAATATATTGTGTTCCTTTGTATTTTTGGTGCAGTATTCATTATTATTATATAACGAAATATCAATGAAATTATATTTAATTACATTGTAAATTTTTTTTTATTTAATTATCGCTCCTTTAGACCCTAAATTCAAGGTATATTCCTTATTCTCATGGACATTTCACCCAGGTGATATCAACCAGGTTAAACGAGGAGACAAAATTAGTGTAATTTGTTCACCTTGGAACTAAAACACCGACTTTTCACTGTTTGTCGAACAAAGTGGATTTTTTGGGGTCCTCATTTCACCTCGGAAACATTTCACTCAGGTGATATCAAGCTATAACCAGGTGATAACTAGAGTCATGTAAAAAGTCGAATTTGTTTACCTGGGTCATTTAGTTCCAAGGTGAAGAAACTACACTAATTTTGTCTCCTCATTTCACCTGGTTGAAATGTTTCCGAGGTGAAATAAGGACACCAAAAAATAACTAAGTGGAATAACCAAATTCCAAAAAAAGTTTAGGGTGAGGCAATAACATAACTCCATTGTAATAATAATTTAATAAATTACTGAACAATACACAATCGCTACTATTCACACACATCAAATAAATTACTGAGGTTATAGGTCATACACTAACCGATTTACTTTCTATTTATTGTCTGATTATTATTTCACTAGTCGTTTATAGTGACGCCTCATTGATCACTGTAATCAGTCTATTATTTGAGTTATGGCACTTTTTCTTCCACTTGATAGAGTTTTTGGAGTGGAGTTCTGGTGAGTTTGGGCGTTCAGGGATGGTGGATGCCTGCGGCGAAGAGTTTGCGACCACGATAGACCAGCGCCGGCCACGCCGCTCGTTCAGGTTCGGTAGTTCAGCTATTAGATTATTTTCATACTCGCTTAACATTAAATAATTTTCCACCTGAAACAGAATATGTAAAAAATATGTAAGAATCATAAGTATTTCTTGTAGGGTAAGTTGTTAATTACTTAGCTCATCTTTAGGTAGATACGGCATTATTAATCGTTACCTAACAGCAGTAGCTACTAAGGTATGCAACATTTTAAAATAACTTGAGAAGTTACATTCTTAGTAGGTATTGGTATTTTTTTTTGATAATAATACATATCAATAATAAATAAATAAATAAGTATACATTCTGTAAACCTCAGGTAGAATGAGATAAGGGGAGGAGGCTAGGTTATGATGACTGTACCTACCTATACTAACTGACAAATCATGACCGTTTAAGGTTGAAAGTTTTAAGTTTTTCGAAACCTTTCATAAAAAAAAAGTTTAAAAATATTCCACACTCAGCACTGAAAAGTACTTATACAATTATTGTGAAATTTTAATACTACCTTATTACAACTAGTGATACAATCACCCCCGCAGTCTAAGTCTTCAAGCAGGTGCTCTGGTATATCCAGGTCTAGATCGAGGTCGAGCCCTCCTTCCTCGCTGATGCAGGTGAGCTCGGGCGGCACGTTTGGCGGCGGGGAGCCGAGGGTGCCGGGCCGAATGCTGTCCAGCAATAGGTCGCGACCTGCGCGCCCTGGTGCTACGAATTCTGCTCCAAGAACTAAGATTGATTTTATAATTGGTAAATTAATTCAAAGGCTGTGTCGTGGTGGCCGAGCCGTTTAATTACCGGATTCGTGCGCACAAGGTTGCTGGTTCGAACCTAGGCTATTGCTAATGTAACTTTCAAAATTAAGTAAGTAGTAGGTACAATACCTACTTTCATAATTATTGTAGGACACCGCTGATATTGGTGAAGGAAATATAGTAAGGAAACCTGGATTCCAAAAATTGGAACCTGAAATCGATTACTCGCAAGTGGGCAAGCATGGTGAACTGTGTTTCTTCTATAGGTAGGTATATCAGAGGCGAGCAGCGGGACAATTACAGGTCAATATTATGGCAAATTGAACTAATGAAAGCGTAAAATCCGTTACCGGTGTTGGTACGAAAATAGAGAAATATAAATTCGTTTACGATTGTCTTGCATAATTGTTCATTAAGAAATGTGTTCGGAGAAAGTTGTGGCGTGAAACACGTTAATTATTAGGTACCTACATATTATATCCTACTAGTTAGTAGATTTAGATACCTCAAAAAAATTTAAATGACGACATTTAAGTTCGTAGGCTGACCCAGCAGTCGTTGACCTGTACATTTCCGATAAGATTCGTGGATTCATTGCAAATTTTTGTTCATACTAAGGTTGTCCTGACAATTACAGCAAATACAACAAAAAAAAAACATTAAATTCGGTCGAGCCGTTCTTAAGTGATGCTCCGTCATACTTCTGGCAATTGAGTTATTATAAATAGAAGACTAGCTGTTGCCTACGGCTTCGCCCGCGTGGGCGACGGTTATTGCTGCAAGCAAAATGTCCTTTCTTGGCCAGCGTTACTTTTGCATTTCTAACATTAGTAGGTCAGGACTGTAAGGATAGATATCGTAACTTAAAGAAAGTTAGGTACCAAATAAACATGATTGTGTAGCAAACTGTTGCTAAACATAATGTGATTTCTATATGAATGTATATTATGTTTGAACATAATATTATTATTACCTAATGCGGTGGCTGCGCCCGCGGCGGCGCGCGGTTCCCGGTCGCGACTTCGGCTGCGTCGCGATGGCTCGCACGTCGACTCGCAATTTGCGGTACCCCCGTTTTCTCTGCAAAATAAGAACAATGTGATAGCGTCTAAAATAAAAGATTAATTAACAATCTAAATCTCTCGTTTTGTAGTGAAAGCTAAGACAGCAATATTTTAATTGATCGTAAACTTTAAATCCTTTTGACGTATTGATTTTTATATCCATTTTCCTGTATATATATAAGTATATAACGAATGATTAGGTACATAAGAAAATAACATAACGAATGATTATATGAGAGATAATTATTTAAAACAGTACGGTTTAGTGACGCATATTCTCGGGTCTTATACAAATACATAAGAGATGTTATGTACTTATGAACTATATACGTACTTGGTGTGTTTGTGCGCTACACTGCGCCGATGAAGATCAATGCAGAAGAGAGATAGAGATCCGATGAGAGAACAAGTCGAGCTGAAGTAGTAGCCTGCCTTGCCGCCGCAACCCACGTTTATGTACCCTGATCAATGTAGAAATATATATTAAAGTTAATAATATGTACCTAGATAAAAATAAGTTTTTATTAAGAATGTACCTATTATTGTACCAACACAAGATTTAAATCAACAAGACAAATCAAACAACCTCATAAACAGTGGGAATGAGTCGTTTCGTTACAGAGTTCCTATGGCCACCTCAGCTCCATCATCACATCAGCTTGACAGTACCTACCATTATGATGTATTTTCACCGAATTTGTAGAAGTAGGTAACTATGCAAAATTTAATCTTAATGAGATGTCCAGAAATGGTTCTAACTTAGCTTGCAGGTTTGACTTAAACATACCTAGATATTACATACATAGGTCCATACATTGCAAGTTAAACATAAGTTTGTAAAAATGTTAATCGTACTGCCGTCAGTACTAATATTTATTCTGTGGTACTGCTCTATCTGATGATATCTGATCATTAATCAGATACTCGATACTGAGTGTAGGTACCTACATTAATAAGATATTTTATAGTTATGTATAAGACTCATTTAAACCAACTTAAGGAACTCGAGGAGTTCATTAGTACTTAGCTATTGAAGCGTGCTTCATCAGATCGATTAGATGCTACCAATAAAATCACTGTAGGCAATAAGTATAACATCACAATGGCGGCTAACGCAAGTCAAAAATCTGCAAGAGTCGCTAGTCTCGAGTCAGGTCTATCTGTCATTCTCCACCAATCAGAGACAAGCTACTGGCCTGTGATTGGTGTAAATTAACAGATAGATTTTACGCGAAACTAGCGACTAGCGTATGTTGTATGCCACTCGCGGTAGTCCTCGCTTCTGATCATAAGTACTGCCACAAGTAAAACTAAAATCATCTCATATCAATCATCAAGCTTGTTAATTTATTAAAAATGAAAATTAAATGCGGTGAACGAACGATTTTTATAATCAATTACCCTTAGGCAGTACAGGCAGTACATACATTTTTGGCTTAGATAAGATCTTAATTGAATCTTATTGCATTAAATAGTCGTTGCCAATCAAAGTACCGTACTTACCTGATAATGGTACCCCGATGGCTATGGGAACGGCCTGAGAGCATTGCACGAAGCCCCAGGTGCGAGCGAAGTTGCGGGAGCGCACTCGCTCGTATGTGTACATCTTCAGCGAATAGTGGTAGCCGCCGCAAAATATACCTGGAAGTTAATAATGGGGAGATACATTTTTGCACAAAGAGCGATACTCCCTTCCGACTGATTTGTATGATATCCCATATCTAGGTACCTAGTCAATAAATAAATGTGGACAAGATCATATACATTGCTCTGAACCCAAAGTAAGTAGCTAAAGCACTTGTGTTATGGAATTCAGAGAAAACGAAGGTACCACAAACACCCAGACCCCCAACAATGTAGAAAAGGGGTTTTCTACATTGACCCGGCCGGGGATCGAACCCGGGACCTCAGAGCTGGCGGCACCTTGAAAACCGGTGTGTATACCACTCGACCACGGAGGTGGTCTTAGTGTATTTAGTGGAAGCACTTCTTATATCTTCATTGCAGATTGGATCGTTTACTTGTACCTATAAGTAGATAAAGTGATTTTAATTTATTGTTATGACATATTATAAAATTACGTACAGTTCTGTTGTGCTTACTGAAATTTATGATTTTTTGGGATGAACAATGTTTTTTTTATCAAAAATAATAGGAGATCCTTAAAAAAGACTCAACCAGAAGTCTATTTGTAATCAGGTGAGTAGGTATAGGTATATATAATTACTTGTCAGGTATAGGTATTTACCGTAAACCCAAGCAAACAGGACGTATCCTCTGTAAGAACCCTCGACAGCTGTCAGCGCCATTGTCGCGAGTCCACACACGAATACGGCAGCTTGGGTGAGGTACTGGCGGGCTATCCGGCATTCAGCTGAGTTCTGTCGCACCAGCAGCCCGAACGCTGCACAGCCTACTGCCCAAGCTAAGCCGAGGTACGCCTGCAGGAGCTCTACTGTGTCGCCTAGACCTAGAAAATGTTGGATAGCAATTTAATTAGGAATTTGTACTTAGTGAAAGAAAATATTATGATTCCTAACTGAAATCTCAAAAGCAGAGGTAATTACATGCTCATGTTTTGTCAGCTTTATTCACGTCTTAATAGTTGAAATATTAGGACGTGACTAAAGCTGGCATATTAGTTTTGTATGCAAAAACGAGAGTTACGAAATATATAAAAGTATACGAAATAACAAAGAACTAAGTCAATACCTTCTTCTTCAGCATGATAAGCCAAGTAGAATATAGGCGTGTTTATTCCAAACGCCGATATCCCCGTTGACATTAGCAAAATCCTCACTGTTTTTGACTTCAGCGTAGAGAAATCGAAGAAAGGCTGTCGGTCATCGGTTTTGTTCCTATCTTTCATCTTCCGTTTGATCTTATTCTGATTTTTAAGGTGTAATATCGCTCGTCTTTGTGGGTGATATAGAGATGCTGAACGATAAAATGTGCCCAATATAAACGTTGCGAATACTACTCCGGTCACAGCCTGCAATCCTAGTCGCCATCCTATTGCTCTGTAAGTTTAAAAAGAAGTTTATTAAGCAAGATTAATGGCGAAGAACGATCAAAGATACCTTACCCAGAAGTGTTATTGTTTTCACCTTATGGCGCCTTTGATGAAGGTGGACATTACTGCAATGCCGAGCCCGCTGCCGCTGACGATAAATATTTCGACGAGCTCTCGTCTCCTTTTGAAGTATTGCGCCACCATCAGTGTCGAACAGTCTCTTGTCAGGCCCACGCCCACACCTACCACCGTCCCTAAGAATACAATAACAACATTAGGCACGTACACAAATAAGTTGCTCAGTAAATATCTACCTATTGAACGAAATCGATAAAATCTACGTAATGGTAGCTCGTAACAGTATATTATTGGAATGATAGATTTATCCACTGTGTTAAACTGATTGTGTTACGCCACAGATCGCAAATTTTAGCCACAGGTATTTAAAAAAAAATCTAGTTATACAGAAAATACCATAGGTAGAAAGGTTCTTAATTCAATAAATCTATTAATAATGCTTCAGGAGGAAGTACCCAAAAACAATAAGCTTTAATCATAACAATACTAATCCTTACATCTATTTATTTAAATAAGTAGAAGGATTAAAACCTCAGAAAAAAACTAAGTAAATTATAGAGAGCGACCCAGTATGAGCTGTTGGCAGTAGTATGAATATGTAAAATCTTAAAATTAGCGTCAATACAGAGCGCGCCGTTTTATGAAAACAATCTCAAAACCTAATATTACCCTGGTAATATCGGAGCCATTGATACGTCTGTCGGAAAATTACTTAAATCAGTAGAAGAGTGTAGTATTTTCAGCTAAAAATTTGCTTAAGCTCGGCACAACGAACTACTAGCGGTGCGCGCATCTATGCTTGCCAATGTGTATTCTAAGATAAAAACAATTTCGCGATTGTGGGAAAAATCACTAATGAAGATATTTATAAACATGTTAATTTTATGTTAATTACTTAAGTATTTACAAACTTTTACATAGCTTGCCATTGCAATGTAAGTACATATTATATAGACTTATGTAGGTGCGTTTGTTTAGGACACATCTTGCAAGCTTGGAATTTTTGATATCCGATTGAGATGGAAATTTGCCTTAGTTGTAGTAGTATAATGTATTATTATGGAACTTTCGAGCTGATCTGACGATGAAGCCAAAAGGTAGCCATAGGGACTCTAAAACGAAACGACGCAATCCCATCGTGTTTGAGCTTGTTTGATATGTCCTCACGTGTAGATTATTTAAAGCTTCTTAGCTGATTTTTGAAGCTTGCGTTTAAATATACATTTTTAACTAATCTTATTTGCTTATAAGTACTAAACAGCAGTACATTCTCTCTCCATAAAGTCATACCGGTATCGGAAGTGGAAGTGTTGCACATTGCAAGCAGGAAGCAGTTGGTCTCATCCGTTCAGGATATCACCGCTTGTTAAATTTCGCAAGGGGAGCCGTCATATGACGTGCAATAAATCACCTTTTGATTATTAAATAACGAGTGCCAATTGATTCAAGGGTGATCATATAACATATACATGATACCTATCCTATAAACCTACAGAATACCTAAACACTATTATGTTTATTTCAACTAAGCACCTGAGCAACACCACAACTAACGTTTAAATCAATGATACCCTAAATAGATTGTATTTATGTTTTATTAAAGATTCGTGATTGATTACACACATTAATATGCAAATTAATTAATAGAAACGATAGTTAATTGTGGTATAATGGAAAACGTGGTTCCATAAATTAAAGATAATATTTGCGGCAGCCGGCAGCATAATGTATTCGTCGTAAAAACGAAGTAAAGATAAACGTAAAGAATCGAACAAAGTATATTTAGACTAGCTATCCACATCAGTATTTTGTAAACAAAGCAAAAATCTGTGTTTAATTTAGCATCTTTGTCTCGACGCTGTAACTAATGGTAGTCGGACAGATGTTACACAGAATTAAAGCTCGGGTAGGTTCTGATAAGTTAAATCGTGTAGAAACGCGAACTGAATTTAATCAGATGAAATACAATTCGTGAGAAATAGATACGCGACTTTTTGTAATGTGCTCAATAGACATTGCAATCATGTTTATTCAGTAAGTGCTCTTTGTTCCGATTGAGCTGCATCAGACGGTATCTAGACGTTCTCTATTTTATTTTCATGAATGGCGTCTACGGCTAAATCTATCGTAGAATCCTATTGAATACAAACCGATATATCGTTTTTATTTGCGCCAACGATATTTTTATATCTTTATGTTATAGCGCTTTGAAAAATTGGCTTTTTAATGTTACGATTTACAACCACGAGTTATGGGTAAAAAGTGTAAACGAATTAAATGGTATGCGTAATTTGTTGGGTGGTTTGTGTTATTCTTTTTTACATATGCAGAAAACAATAAAGTAGGTAGGTAAGTACCTACCTATTGAATGTAGTGATTGTAGTGACCACATGTTTTTAACAAAAACAAAGGAACTTCTTTTGTAATCTTAAGGTAAGAACGTAGATGTTTCATGTAGGCCCATAAAATTAAGACTTATTTGTTAGAATAACATAATTATCTACGTCAATTGCCATAAAGAGGTCAATATACCAAGATCTACCTTTATATAAAATCGGGAAGTATGTACGAAGTTAAGTAAATAGTATTAAGTAAGTCGTTAGTAGGTGAAATCATACCTAATAAATAAGATCTCACCCAATGAAGATAATAAAAGAGAGGTCAACATAAAACCTGATTGTTCAGCTAATTCCCTATCAGCAATTGGCAAACCTACTTGGATAGGGATTTTATTTCGTCGTTTGTGGCAACTAACCTACATCGATTTACGTATTCACCTAATACTGTTTCAGATTTAGTCTTAGTATTCATATATATGTTTTATCGATCCTTTTTAGTATCGATAAAACATCGATTAATTCTTCACATCTCAAGATCGATAAAATTTGCAAACAAAGCGGATGTGTTTATCGATCCAGTTATCGATACAAATAAAAGTATCATGCTTCTATAAGTTTGGATCATGTCCATTACCGAAGCAATATCAGTTCATTTGATGTTTCAGCTTCCGTGAAGTGCTGTCGTTACTCGCACATTCATTGCTCGTTGCATTTGCAACGTGCCGATACGATGTCCATAGAAATATCTGTTTGTATTGCATTGATACCGATCTGTTCGATATTTTATTAACATTGGTTATAACTGTTGGTAAATCCCACTACGACAATAGAAGGTTTATTTCAACTGCAGATGTTCCGATTGCTGATTGCTGGTGTCACGATTGCCTAAGAAGCGATTGATGTTTGATTTAAAAAATTATGCCAATGTTTTATTATATTCGCGCCATAACCACGCATTTTATTTGTCCATTACCTAGTAGTAGGAGTCATATACTACTAACAATTTTTACTAGTTTCCTACTGTGCATGTGTATCTAGAAAAATATCTGACTGGAGCCTAAAAATACCTAATTAGCAATCACATTTGGTAGTTTCGACACAGTTTGTGTCTAAGTTTGGTACTGCTGGTTAGATATCAATCGGGAAATCACTACATAATTTCATAATTACTACATGCTGAAAACGAATATTGTAAAATAAGTATAAAAATCTACTTACTCCAAGTCAATATTTTATTTGACGGAATAACTTACTTAAATCCTAATTAAAATAGAGTTTCAGCAAGTTAAGTGAGATTAATGCAGATTTCTCTATAAAAGAGCCATTTTTGCCTTACATGAATAATTTAAACTTATCTTAAGTGTATTTTCAGTATAACTTGTAGGTACATAATAATAGTAAAACTGAAAGTTTTGTGTGGTTTGCATACCAACACGGGTTAGTCAAAGTATAGAAGTAGTGGACTATTACGGGGCGGTAGCGTCCCAATTTAAATGCTAATGCCTCTGCCGGGCGCCAACGCGTTATCCTTGAAGATAGAACCAGCTTACAGTGTGCTACGCAGTGCAGTTAGCTTAGAATTATTTTTATGAAACGCTTTTAGCTCTCAAAGATGCAACGAGTTTCTCTAAGGCGCTCTTGAGCTCTACTGGCTCTACATTTACTTAAAAAAGAAAAAAGAATTCTTTAGATCTGATTTGATCATAGAATTATTTTTATCTTACTTGCCAAAATTGAGTTCGTTTTGTTGAATTATTTACTCACGCCAAAATCCCACGTCGAATATTTTGAGAGACAGAAATAATTCATTTTTACAAAACGTTAGGTTTTATTTTCAATTTCATTAAGTGATTCATTATTTGATGAATTGACTAACTGACATTAAATTTTAATATCTTAAGGTAAATGTTCAGTTTTGATGGCGCGGTTTCACTAATATCGGTTTATTTATCCGTAAACCAAATCGATTTGAAGGTATCCCTTTGAAGTCCACTAAAACGAGTTTCGGATATGAATCTGTTGAAATAAATTGAGTTGTCAGAATCTGCGTGTGTTGCGTTTTCAGGCATTAACGTTCCAATTATTTATTCTGTGTTAATGCAAGTGTACCTACCTGCACGCCTTGTACTGGATTCCTTACGACATTTTAGCGAGGTTTAGTTCATCGTTAATTAAATTCGGCTTGTTATTGACATTGCGCTTCTTGTAAGATTTAAGAGAATACCTACTTAATTGGCAGTGTTGTATGTGGTTTGCTATATTATAAATGTTATGAAAGATATTCTTAAGTACTATTTGTTTATAGTTTTATATATGAAGAAATAAGGTGCCTACACTTAAATATTCAAAAAACATCGATTAAATTAACACAGTTCTTTAGCTTCCTATTAATTACTTAACTAAAAACTATCACCATACTTATGATATTTAAATTTCAATGTAGGTATTAGAAAACAACAAAAAATAATTATATCTATCTTCATTGTTTTTGATTAAGTTTAAAGGTTTTTTTGATACATGTGCCTTTTACTGTTCTATCTGAAAAGTTGAAAAGTGTGAGATCTATCTATTAACTTATACTATATACTGACCATAGCTGAAGAAGAGCTGGTGGAACTGCGTGGCGAAGGAAGTAAAGAGGCAGCCGAGGGCCGCGACGAGGCCGCCGACCACCGCGGTGACGCGCGTTGACTTGCGCACGCACAGCGCCACCGTCACCGGCGAGAGGGCGAGCGACACACCCGCTGAGAGCGCACCCAGACATCCTGCAACACAAATATAAAATTTTAAGCTACGTTTACATGAAAGTACTTAGTTTACATGAAAGTATTTACATGAAATGGCGGAGTCGAAAATTAATAGCCCCGTCTTAAGATTGACGTACAGAATTAAGATTTATTTGGGACAATCGTCTCACATGCCTTTCATCTAAATAATTACCAGAGGAATGAGCTATAGGTACTTTAAAACAATTAGGTAAGTACTCAAAACATTTCATTTGTTTTGCCCTCATTGTAATTTCTGTGAGAGAGTCAAGAGTGTGAAATAAGAAGCGCTATTTTAATAGCGGCTTCGCCAGCGTACATTGTATAAACAAAAAAACCACTGTAGAAATATGATGTCGCTGTAAAGAGCACAACATAATTACACATTTTATAACTAATACTCAGTTGTTAAAAGAACCGAGATTGATAAAAAAATATTTTGATCTATGAATACCTATCCAAGATTTTCTCTACCAACAATAGTCAAAGTTCAGTGCTCAAGTTGTCTACGTCACGTTTTTGCTTACCAAGTAGCGGTCGGCTACAAAAAGCTCATGATGTTTATTGTTATCTGTCGGTGGCGTCGTAAAGATTCGCGTGCAAGCATTTCGGCTGCCTTCTATGGACGCGTGGCTTCAACAGGGCTGTCGAAACGAGACGAATCCCAGATTTATTTACAAAATATTTATGAACACCTTTTTATGTGTTAAATGACATCATATATAAATTGACGTTATTTTATAACGTTGAATAACAAAGTGCGTTGTAATAAATGTTTGTTTCGGGCTCATGAATAATACGAGTTCGTGATTTATTTTGAAAGTGAAATGTTGTGTTTTGCAGCCCGTTTTGATAATGTAAGAAGATATGCTTAACTGATATCAAGTGTGTTCGCACTTTAAATTTACTGTGTGGCTGTTATAACTCGTAATCTGTCTCCTTTTTTGGAATACCGGTTCTTGATTTATTTGGTGACTATTCTTTCATGTGTATTTATTAGGTTTTTTAATGTAAACATTTTGTTGAAGATAAACGACAAGGAATCTAAGCAGTTTTTTTTAAATAGATTTTAGATTGCATATTTTTAATGTATGAAAATTTATATAAATACTGATTACCTGTTTATTTATTTTAAACCAAATTACCTATATCGGTAATAGCTAAATTTAAATTGACTTAAAACTGAATTAGTTTTTATTACTTCGACGAAACAGCCCTAAGCAGTGCTACGACAATGGCTACACTTAATGCGAAACTTGACACGTTCGTTAAATGGAAATTATTGACATAAAAGGCCTTTTATTATTTAAATAGTCCATTAAGCTGAATGATTACCGCAACCGAGAGATGCATTAAGACGATTGGCCATCTGTTATAAATTTAACAACTCATGTATGAGAAAAAGTTAAGTGATAAAGGTAGTTTATTAACTATAAATTAGGTATAGTACGCAAGTAAAATATTATATTAGATATTTATTTATTTATTTATTTATAATAAGCACACCAACAGCACAGTCACTAACAAATCGAATAAAAAAATAACATCAAAAATCGGCATTTTAGTAACCATGCAAATAACAGGTATGCATGACATTGACATATTGGATATTAGAGACTATAAGAAAAAATTAAGTGGTATAATTAAATATAATTGGTATGGCCTAAGTATTAAATAATTTTAGAAGAAAATGCGCAAAAATTATGTGTAAAAATACAGCAACTATACAACTCCATTAAAATATAAAAATTTTAATAACAATAGTATATATTGTAGAAAAGTTCTCAAAGCCTTCATCTAGTTTGAATATATAGCGTGAATTCAATGAATATCATTAGAGCGATCGCAAAAAGCCCAAGTCAGTTGTTTTAAGAAGATCAAATGCTTAGAAAGCAACACATTACAAAGCTTGCGACTCTTGAAGAAAATTCCTTTGGATAAGAAAACTCAAAATAATATACATACACAATTTTATTAAAAAATAATAAAAAATAAAGCGAAATCCAAAAAGTAAATTTCTTGGTTTAAAGGTTCGCATTATCGCGGTAGTGCCTTTTGATAATCAAAACTCAAAACCAGTGCTTAACAGCCAATTGGCTGAAGTAGAAAACCGTCATAATTCTATGTACTAACTAGCTTTCGCCCGCAGGATCATCTGGATACAGGCTATCGTGGCAAAAGACAATATCCATTCTTGAAGTTCAAGCTATATCCATAAAAAAAATATCAACCTCGTCTTTGTGGTTTAGCCGTTAAATGGTAACAGACAGACAGAGTTAATTTTGCATTTTTAATATTAGTATTGATATATGCAAATCCCTTCAACTGATTTTTTTTATTTAGTCACATTCCGAATAAGAGCACGTAAGCTTTCCAACCATAAATAAATTTTATGCATTTCAATATCGGAAGAGCCGACACATTGTTGAACAGACAACTTATTCTGAACTTTCTGCTCTCTGGTCCACTATTATATTACCATACGATGTATGATTTTCTATCAACTTGGACTGCGTGTTTTGAACTGATTTTTACTTTGTTATTTTTCTGCAAGAATTTGTTTTACAGTTAAAAAGTCGTTATTTTAGTTTATCTCTCAATTTTTTGAATGTGTATAAAACGATTGTATTTTTGCAGAGATATAGCGATATAATAATGAGTTACAAGGCAAAATAATTGTCTAAATTATAGTAGGATTTAATGGACGACCGAACGCTTCAAACAGCTTTCTATCTGTTTGAAACAATTTCAGCAGTGAATTAAACTGTAATAATAGAACCTAGAGAAGACAGATTGTCTTAAAACTTCAAGTTCGTCATGCTATCAAGCGAAACAAACTCGAGCGAAATCTTTAAGAGATACACAAGTAAAATACACAAACATTGAAACATTCTACAGTTGAGATTTTCTGCGGGCTTTGTTTTATATCTAACAAACATTCCTATTGAAAATCTTTACGGTCGACCGAGACGTTTTTGAAGTTCGTCGACATTTTAACAAGGATCGTCAACGAAACATCGGCCACACATTGGACGAATAAATCTACAAGAAGCTGTTTAGTCTGCATCCACGAATTGATGAGCGATCTGCGATTCGCATCTGTCGCTTTGTTTCGAATTTTTGGGTTTTATTTTCTTTATGCGTAACTAAAACAAGTACGAATTTCAAGAGGAGTGTTTAAAAAACCATTTGCGAAGTTGAATTTAAAGTCACGCGAATCGAAATAAAGAGCAGTCTCATCGTCTTGTGGAACGGTAAAAGAAGTATTTTGAGTCATATCAGACACTATCAGCTATTATGTGATGACATGCCCAATAAAATGAAATGGAAAAAGTATCTCAATTACATACTTCTACAATATTTGCTTTGTCACTCAAGATTGTCTATAGTTGTTTCTAGTTCAAATGAATAAGTTGCTGTCGTTAATTATTTGTTGCATTGTGTGTAAAAATAAGGTTTTTGTTTTATTTACGTACATTGTTGAAGGCAATGGGAAAGCCTGTGACTTTATGATGCGACACATGCAGTTGCCTTCATCCGCCTGCATTTTATAGACACTTTCAAGTTTGCTATGTGTCTAACTGTTTTCTGTTGGAAGCGTTGTGGTTTTTTGTTTTAGTGCTTAAATTGATATGTTTAGTACATAGTCACAGTGTAAAATGTACGTAAACTTATCAAATATAATATATGTAGGTACGCCATTCACCGTAGTTTTGCTTACTTACATTATATTCACATGTGGGCAAATACTTTGTATGCCTAGCCTAGTTTTTATGAATTCAAACTCAAATCATACAACAAAATAAGGTCCTGCTGCTTACTGTTCTAAAAGTTAAATGATTTGAACTTTTAAAACATTTATGAAATGAAATAAATAATTTATATAAATAGGAACTATGTTTCCAAATAGAATATTAACTGTTATGGTATTAACTGGCTGGTTAAATATTTTTAAAGAACAGGCTAATGGCTCCTTTTAAGTAATTCCATTCTGGAATCTGGAATCGTGCCCGATAAATGGCTTACGACCTGCCACAAAGAAACCTAATAGCATTTATAGCAATTTATGTACGGAACATGCTTTCGATAATGTTACATTATTTTCTTAAACACAATATTGCCACTGTGACGTCACTAATTCCATTATTGCCAAGACATTATATTTCATTAGTTTATAAACTAAAATTAATAAATAAATCAATGCATGTTATAGTTAATAAACATTCAAATGTTGGTTTCGGTAAAGTATTTATTAATAAATAATTTGCATCTTAAGTAACTTTTTTTTTTATTATGGCAGTCTGCTGATAGATTCAACAATAATTGCCAGTATCGTGTTTACTGCCGGTTGTGGCGTGATCACACATGGGTGCTGTTAATAATGGCTTGAAAAATATTCAATACTTTTTGAGCATTATAATATCTTGATAGAATGAAGGTATATTTCGACGGAAACAGTCATCCAACTTGTAATTGACATTCATAAACAACAAAATAAACAAAAATAGAAAAACTTTCACGACGCTACAATAAAATTATACAAAGTACCTTCTTTAGTAAGTTATATTATAAGGCGTAGGAACTTAACTTCATGTAAGTATCAAAGCACAAAATAATGTTTTTATTGGTAAGATAAAGATGATTAGTTCGTAAAACAAGGGAAGGTAATATCGTATAAACGGTGAAAAATATAAGACTAGTATCTAAATGTTTATAATATTTGCAATAAAATAAAATTTTCAATATTATACTTTTTATTTTCAATTGTTTATAACATCCAATGTTATTAAAACCATCTTCTTACCAATTTATAAACTACTAGCAGCCCGCCCCGGCTTTTCACGGGTATTTACCAAAAAATTCAAAATTAAAAATAAATTATATAGCCGGTCACCCGGGGATAGTGTAGCTTCCAACAACGAAAAAAAAATCCAAATCGGTTCAGAAGGTTCAGAGCCTATTCAATGCAAACAAACAAACAAACATTCAAATCTTTCCTCTTTATAATGTTAGTATATATAAGGTATCGTTGTCCCCTTCTTCTGCCTTTTCCCAAGCTATATTAGGGTTGGCTTCTAGTCTTGCCGTATTCAGCTGAATTGTATTTATGTATTGTTATTATATTGTAGTACAAAGAAAGTGTCAAGTGAAGGTTGTCGTTGTGGTCAGAATTCAGAGTCATAAGAAACATAACTTTATTAACTTGTTAAACAAAGCAGGCATTATATACAGTTTAGAAATTGAGAATGGGTGAAAATCCCTATGGTCGATTTATTTGAAGTGGACTTTTAATATTGGTGATAAAACATTTTTAATAAAAAAAAATACAAGAGAAAGTTTGTGAACACAAGTTGTTATGGCCAGAAGATGACTTAGCATTATCTTTTGAATTAATGTTGACGGCCCGATAAATTCAGAACAAACTTTGATATTTTATTTTGCAAAGTTGGGACACAATTTGAGCTAAAATAAAGGTCAAAAACATTTGTATTGAATTAACATAACATTTAATTATGTTATTCCTTTGCATCAATTCGAAAAACCTTTACACATTAAGTACATTTATTTTGGCCCATTCTGATACCTTGTCGCTAATAGATTTACAATAATTAGATAAGGTAATTTCTTTCTTCTCTTCAATGATCTTATTACATGTGTGTGTGTGATATTGTGAAGCGGTACAGTAGGTAATTGGTTAATAATGATGACGAAACTTGTAATAAAATCACCACAAAAATATCAGCAAAAAATGAGGGATTATAATCTCTCGTCACTCAAGACGTCGCTCATGTTATCATGGTGTCTGACAACCGGCTGAAACATATTAAACCTTCTTTAAGATGATAAATGTGCGATGAGGTCGTACATACGTATTCGGCGTGTGTTTGGCTGTCGCGCGTCGCCTCGATCCTAATAAACGATTGTCGATGATTGACATTTGGGGCGCTCACCCTACTGTATCAGTTTTCAGATATGCTGAGAAATCATTTATTTTAGGTTTTACGTGGCAACGTATAATATAAGAGTAACATTTTATTTTTCGATATACCTCAGTTTTTCTGTAGCTTTTTTTTAGTTCGGATAAATCTTAGATGTGTCTAATATTTTTCAGCGTAAATTAAGCGTTTGATGTTATGCAATACACGAGCTCCCATTTTAGGCAAGGACGTTTTACTATATATGACATAGACACTTATTTTGCGATTAACTACAGATGACAAATATCAATACTGCGAGGCGTTTAAAAACTGACCCGATTTACTTACAAGTCATTGGTCAATGAAACAGATCATATAGAATGTACAAGACAGAAAGTGATAGAAATAGACTTAATTAATATTTAGGAATATTGACGGTTTACCTATTTACGCTCATTCTCGGGATCGCCCGACTAGTTTCAGACTCAATAGGAGTCCCTAATCATGAGCTGACGCGGTGGGCGGCGGTGTCGCGAGTCGAAATCGATCCCGAGAATGTGCGTGAGTAACCCGTCAATATTTCTAAATAATTATGAGAACTCCTCAAGAAAATTATTATACAAAGTCTTAATGAAATTAAATTATTTGCCCGAATTTTAATGCCTCAGTTATCAGTATCAGCCAGTGCTATATCAATCTCGTTTTTGTATTTAATTATAATTGATTTTAGACATAAATATGGTTGCTCTATAAAAAAGTTCTACTAACACAAAGCGCTTTTGAATCCGTCTATCGACATTAATATTAATTTCGTAAATAATTAGTTTACTTACTGTCATGTTACCCCCTTTTTTTTTTACAATCATTATTTACTTTAACTTTTACAGATGCTTCCAGTAAATGTTTGATTATAACGTCGTTTTCGTAAGAACATATAGTAATAATCATATTATTTATAGAATAGAACCATAACTTGTTCCGGCCGGCCACATAAAACAACTAACAGCTCCATTTCATTGGTAATCGATTCTTTAGGATCACGCACTCACATTATCTGTTTTTATCGACTATTATTTTTACGACACACTTGTGTCAGTAACATCCTTTTACGGGAAATGGTAATATGATCTCTTTTATTACAGGCTTGTGGTAAATTTATTAAGTTATGTTTCATTTAGTTAAACTTTATTTTTAACAAAAAAAGGTAAGAAAAAAAGATAGATTTGTTTTTATATAAGCTTCTCGTAACAATCACTGGGGATAAGTTTTTGCCGACTAGTCTCTAGTGCAAAATTATTCGAAGTAAAATAAAATCAGGATTTTTTCATATGCATATGCATATATTTCGTTCTACCAATTTTTACATTAAGATGGAAGAGGGCAATAACCTATTTAAATTTTGACTCCTCAAAAGTGTTTAAAGCGTGTAAACGAAGCTTTATATTATGTATGAGAAAAATAAAGCTCAATGTTCTAGACAGTGTTATGATGCATTCATTCAGCGACGTTCGCAAATTTTCTGCTTAACTAAAAATCTTCCAAAAAACCACTAGCTTTTGTGATTTTATGTTACGTTTTAAAACATAAATCCACTTACTATACACATCTATCAAAACTTGTTAAGTATTTTTTATAAAAACGTGTCGCATCTGCATTTTTATATTCAATGTTACAAGATTCCATCCCTTTGTTACATTAACTTGTTATACCTTTGCAGATGACAAATAACGATAACAAAGCCAATGCTTATGAAATATGTTGTCATTCCTCTCCCAAGTAAAGTGATCTACGTGTTGTCAAGTTTGAGAGGCCTCGTGATTCACTCGAGTGTATTTACATGCGTACAGAAAAATATTTGAACGTGGGAAATCGTAAAAGCGTCTACGAGAGCATTGAACTGAGGCACCTTATTCTGAAACCATCGACTGTAAGAAAATTATTGGCCATGATCATTGCTAAAGAGTTGGAGCAAACATAATGAGAAGCGATAGTGTTACAACTCATCTACCTCCATCTTCTGCATAGCCTTTTGCCAAGTTATGTTGGGGTCAGCTTCCAGTTTCAACGGATTCAGCCGAATACCGTATTCTACTTGGAGCGACTGCCTATCTGCACTCCACAACCTACATATTTTCCACCTCTGGTTGATTTATTTATTTATTAATGGCCGTTTCCCATTTTGCAAAATACGTTTTTTTTTGTTTACAGACGTTAGAATTTTCTTCATTTTCCTTAGAAAATCCTACCGTCCGTAAGCAAAACGAATCGTATCTTGAATAAAGAAACCAGGCGTTAATGGTATCAATTCGGCCCGAGGACTAAAAATATTGAATACTCCGTGTACGTAAAGTATTCCCAGTACGCTTAAGTGTTCTGTTGAGTAAACTTTCGTTGAATTGGACGATATCCAAATTGGTTATAAAATGTTTACTGATTCTGACAGAAAAAATAAATATTGTGGCGAATAATTGCCATGGTGTTAATTGTTGTGACACTTCATAAAATATTTGTTTATAGCTAGCTGTCTGTAAAAACAATGGATTGTTATAAAGTGATTTACAAGTTGTTTTCCATAAATTTCTTATAATATAGGTAATACATACATATTTCGATGAGAACTAAAAATACTTAACAACAATTTTATTCCTTTGCTTGATTGAATAACTTATGAAGACCATATTATTATCATTTAATAAAGGTGTCTGGTAATGTTTTTTAAAGTTAAACACTGCCGAGCATGACCGGAAGAAGACCATTAAATCGGTAATATTTGATAAGACGTTGCTTAACTGGCTGAGATTAAATACTTAATTAAGCGGTTCATAAAAAAGTCTGTTTTAAAGAAAATTAATTTTCACGTCAAAATAAATATTGTTAGAAATTCTTAAAGATGTGGTAGGTTACAATATTATTTTACTCAATATTGGAATTAAGTACAAAATAATTACAATGTTAACTTGTAGGTTTGGTATTTGTTAAAATATTTTATTTTAACAATTTTAAATATGATTTGCGTCTCACAAAACAAAATGGATATGGTACTGAGTTTTTTTTTAAAAAAACTCCTGCACAAAGGTAAGTATTTAATCCTGTGTCGCAGGGGTTTTACAAACACTAAACGTGATTTTAAATCACATGCACAAATGTACTTTAATGTTACTGACTATGTTTTTACATTGTATTACTGACTATCATCTATGATTATTGCATTAAACAATTATTATTATTATAATGACTGATAAGACTTATGATTTTTAATAGAAAAATCTTGTGAAGATATATTATTATATAAGAAAAGCTATTGGCCTATTATTTTCCTCATAGACGTCGTTACCATTTTGACCTTTGCGATGTCTCATATTTTCAGTAATATGTCAATTCGCTATGATTTATTACATTTATGATATACGAGGTAAAAGGCTCAAAACAGAATTGATTTGGATAGCTACAGTAGAATAAGGGCTGTTAGTAAAAAATAAATAATATTTTTATCTTAATTACATTATTTTTCAACAAAAAGCAGAAATAACGAAATTCGTAAAATTGTTGGCTTTTTTTTATAGTAACCCGAATTTATTTTTACACTCAAACGCAATTTAAACACGTAAGTGTTTTCCGGCTGATTTATTACACTATTTAGACGTTAGAATTGGAACGAAATCGGAATAGTAATTTGTATCCAATAAATACTTAACTGATTAGAAAATACTTTATTTTAAAGTGAACAGAATTTAAACTGTTTTAAATGCAAGATGTTTAAAATGCTTCGCGAAACTATTTTGACAATGGTCTATTGGTTTCGCATAAATAAGATGGTTTTGAATTTGTTCACTGTTCAATTATACAATTATTTTTATTTTTTATTTACATTTTTTTTATTCAAAAAATAAATACTTGTTATTTTTACGATATTGATGTACGTAGTTTAGTATACCTGCTTGCATGCGGGTTTCCGGCCCAAAGCGTCTGACGGTCTCGACTGCCAGTACGGCGGCGGCTTGATGCAGGCCGTGCGCGAGTATCTGCGCGAGAGTAGCTGCCGCGGCCACGCCCCAACCCCAGCCGCCCTCGGGGTAGTAGTGGCGGGTGAGGGTCAGCAGCTGGCGTGGATCGAGCTTGGTCTGGCGCGTGGGCACGCCGCTCGCCGCCTCCAGCACCAGCGGTAAGGACCGCGTGCGCAGCAGCGGCGCGCCGCCCGACGACCATGACTCTTCCATCAATGCGCGAGCGCATCATGCGCCGAACGCATCACCGCCGCTCCGCACTAACGCCTTCGCTCTCTCTCATGTCCGACACATCACTTTTCTACACTTTTATGTTCAAGTTGTATTACGTCTTATTTATTAAGAAATACCTAAGTAAAACACATCATTTTAGCACGAGTCATTTTTATTACCCTGATTGGTCTGGAGGATCACCACTTTATATAGAGTTAAAAGGCGACTTGTGTAATGAGAATTGAATTAAATTATTTTGTATACATTCGCCGCTACATTGATAAGTATATACTATAAATATTTTTTTTGGAATTAAGACTAAACTATCGAGCTGCTAAAATATTTGTGGCAGAAGCGTGGTTTGTGTAGAAAGATGGTTTCAGATACAATCGTCGAAAGGACCGTCTGTCTGGCTAGACTAACATAAATCTCCACGAAATCGACCATCACTTAAATACACTAAATCTTTACCGACTATCCCCTGCATTAGTTAGATTATTGTTCTAAAACCCAGTTGGAAGCAATTATAGTAAAACACCGAGCATTAAATTTGACTTCAAAAGTTGTAAGTTCAGCGCCAATGGCCACATGAATTTTCTATTCTATATTGTCGTAAATAAAATGAAAATATAAAACTCAAGCAATAACAAATATTTTTGGCGTCAATTTATAAGCGTCGTTTTAAACGACACATAAAAAAATAAGACAAGGGACCGAATGAAAAGCTATAACAAAATGTTATGATTTACGAATAACGTTTTTGTAAATGGTAACTCAACCACAAAGGAGAGTCAAAATCCGATGATCTATGACAAATTTTAATCGAATGAATATATAAATGTCTAAAAATATGTAATTGAATAATATCAGAAACAATAGATGCAAAGCATAAACAAAATCCTTTCAAACGAACACACATGTGAATGCTTTATTTGAATGAATATTTTACATGCGCGAATGCATCTGATAGTTTCAGGGAATACAATATTGGCAGTGATACACGTTACTGTAGAGTGACAATAAATATGCTCATTATGAAACCATTAAAATTAATCTTTGATAAATAGTATTTAAACCGTTCAAACAAAGTTATATTAATAAAATCCTACACCAATTTTACTTCTGTTACTGTTATTTATTCACATGCATATTAAAAATGTACCTAATAAATAAAATATGAAAGTATTAATATAATCGAATGCTCATTTAATAAATAATAAAAAACAATCTTTTTACTCATTACGACGCGTTACAGACAAGAGAGATTTATTTTATTTTGCGTTAATACTCGATGAAGAGTATTAAACGCAAAATAAATATTCGAGAGTTCATTAATTGCATGTTCGTCATTCCGTGATGACCTTTAAGTATACATAAGCAATTAATACATTTATAAAGATGATGATCATTAAGTTGCCAAAAATCATTTTGATTTATGTCTGTGCCGCACTGAGAAAATTAACCCGCGGTTTTTATATCATAATTATGACGCACACTTGTTATAAAGTTTGTCAGGAAAGTCTTTCTTGTTTAATTTCTACAAACAACTCTGTAATCAATCTTTAGTTGACGGATATATTAAAAACCAGATCGATCAATTAAACAAACAGGGCTTTCGTATGGCTTATATATTACACACTAAATATAACACGAAGATAATGTTCTGTGTAATAACATGATATGTTACGGTTTTTGTCGATTAAATGGCGTGGAAACTGTGAAGATATAGTTGATAGGCCGGTTGCGGCAAGATTCCTACCACCGGTACGAATTAGATAAGGTTGTTTGTTCTTCGCAATTTATTGCCAAACATTACGGAGACAGCGGAGCTAAGTATTTGTTCCCACACCGTTGTTTTTGATCATTTGCTTGATGTTTTGGAACACTTATTGTGAATTACGGGTTCAGATATACCCTTATTCTTGGCAGCGCTATGTTAAGCTTGTGTCCCGCAGAGCACATCATTTGGGTCTTGGTGTGACACTGGCCTATTGATATATTACGTATAGATGACATGTAATGTTTATAGGAATTCGGATAAACAAGCTCGTAAAACAGAACTCGTTATATTTCCTGACGAGGGTGCGACTTCATTTAGAAGTAGGAGACCTTCAGGCCCTTAATGTTTCCTATGCCTTATTGCTTTATTATTTGTTGACAACATATTTTTAATTTCATGGTTCCGATTCTGTGAAATATTACTTCCACGCAAAGCCCGACGACGCAAAACAAATATATATAAATAAAACGTGTATACGTTACCTTAAATATATAATTTACGATATCGAACACAGTATTTTATTAATTAACATGAATTATTCGATATTCAATTTGTACAATTTACATTATCTTAATGTCGGTAGTTTTATGAATCTATCAGTAAATATTGTAGTAGAGAAATGTATGTATACCAACGGTGATAGAGTATTTATAGCAGGCAGGCGTCGTTGTTCGCAACTAATGGAGTGATGGACCATCTGTGGTCTGCATAATTGTATTGGCTGGCGTCCCGATACGCTAGAAGTACTCTAGCTATCATATAGCTCTGAATTAATTATTACCATACGCAACACCTAAATTATGGGCTAACTTTTCGTTTTTGCTCCCATTAGAAAATCGCTTAATTGCGTGATAATTTTTCCCAACTGTCATGAAATTGGTTAGGTTTTTAAATAAATTCTCGATAAAATTTCCATTATAAATCATCAAGGGCAACTGGCTTTATCACGAAGGATCTGACTGAGACGCATAATAAATTAGAAAGAAAATTTAAATCTCGTTTACACAGATCGATCAGGGTTTATCAGTCGACAAATAAGATTCATTGAAATGCAATAGCTTTCTTTAATTAAATTTCTTCGATAAAGTTTATTTGGAATGCCAGAAGCATCCCTTAAATTTTCAGGGATAAATGATATAACGAATACCAATTAACATTATTTGGGACACTTTAATATAAAAAGTATTTTCTTGACCTTTTTAACGGAATTAATGAAATATAACATAATATTTCGGATGTTTTGAAACAAATGAAGTCTGAACATCTTTTTGATATGGTTACAATTGTGAAATTTTTGGCCTTAAACGGATGTCTGTCATGATGCTTTGGACAGTTTAAATAGCTTTTTATGAGCACTAACAGCACTTCTCTTGTTTTTGATTACTCCCTGTTTCGTTACGGGCCCTTATTAAGCGATCTGTCCAGACATCTCCAGTACTGCTTTTTGTTACGGTATTTTAAGTTTAATTTTTCATAACGGTTGGTTTTAATTAAATAAATTTAAGTACGTTGTAGCATATTTCTATAGCAATAACCTTATACGACATTCCAAAATAAAAGGTTTATGTAATCAAAATATTATCATACAAACATAACTTGACATGTTATAAATTCAAGAAGATATTATTATGCAATATTAGATTCCAGATAAAATTTAATTTTAGGATAATTTATCACTTCATGTAATCTATGTAGCGTAAATTATGAAGATGTTGCGTTTATAAATAATTAATAGGCCATAAATGTCTCACGGTGTGATTGTTACAAATTCATACCTCGACTTAACGACGTATAAATTAACTATTTAGTTAATTAACGCCACTATTCGGGAGCGCATAAATGTCACTTTTACATCCACATAATTCTTTCCAAACCATTTCAGTCTTGTAAAATATATTTGGAACAAAAGAACGGAAGTTTGGTTTTCATTTATACAAAGTATATGATTTATGTCTTGGTCGTTTGTATGATATTAATTTATGAAAATGGAAACTTATAATATATGGAAAATTAACTGTGACCAAGTATTTTAAATGTGAGACGAATATATGTGTACATTTTAATAAAAAATGAAGTCAAGTCAGAGTTTGGTCTACTATTTTTTAGTTCTAACTTTTTTGATTAATTCTGAGTTCTTATCGCAAGATCATTCATAAATATTTATAGATATTAAAAATAGTACATAAATTAGATTAGTTGTTGGTTTCCATAGATTGAAACATCAAAGCCATCCGCTGCTGTATTGAAATGGTGAAATCAAAGCAAAGATTTGAGCAATAAGTAAGTAGATAGAATTGTGTGGGCCGCAAATCTTTACGTACCGAGAAAGGACGATTTATGACATCTACCTATTCAAGTTGATGTACAGTTTCGCTTCAGTCTTTGATGAAATGTTAACCGTTTAAATGTAATTTAGTTTACGTTTGGAAATAACGATTAAAACCTTGCATGTAACATAACTCTACAAAGTATACGAGATATCTTTTTCGACAGTAACTAGAACTTACCTATTGGCTGGTTCTTTTGACCGCAGAATTATTATAACATCTACTTTAGTCATGAATTATTATGTATAGATGTCCTATCGGATTATAGAAAAAGAGAAGTATTAATAAGCAAATCTCTGAAAGAGAATGACAGTACCTACTCAGTTAATTACCTTATCTCACTTATATAGTTATATAGCGGTGAATCTTTGATAAACTTTACTACCACACAAATGTTGGATTATCTATTAAAGTGTTTATGACTCAAGGTTTTGTGAAATTCAAAACTACGTTCTAAAGCTCCGAAGGGGTTGCGTTAATCGGTAAACATATTATGTTGTATTTTTCTGACGTTTAAAATAAAAATAGTAATATAACATATAAATAATAACTAATAAAGATATTATATGTGGTTTAAGTTGCTATTTCTATTTCCCAACTAAATCTAGAAAGTGCCGCTATTTGACTATTATTTATTTTTGAGAACGTTCTGGAACTCATAAAAGTAATCTATAAAATCATTTGTTCTAAACTACTAATAGCTTAGTAAGAAAGGATTAAATTTATCTATATTATTACTAAAATATACCCAGCGATTATTTATGTGAATAAAGAGCGATAAAGCTCGAATAGATTTATATACGTTCTCCTATCTTTCCTATCAGGTGCAAATTTATATAGACAGAAGGGTCAATAAAACTGCCGGCACTTGTTTTGTTCCATGTTGACGTGAATATGAATGTTGATAGGGTTTGTGACGTCACGGGGAGTTGTGGCTGACAGGAATCAAGCATACTGGTAACACATGCATTTAGGTCAGCCTAGCAACAGAGAGACTCATGGTATTTGATGGAGTGCATTAAATAGGTTTAAGTCATTATTTGAGTACTTTAAATAAAAATGTGAAGTTTGATTTTAGCTGTGCCTTTCAAAAATAAAACAAAATAACTTTTTTGCTGGGTCAGAATGGAGGAAGAGAAGAGAAAGAAGGAAGGTCTGTGCCCGGCATTGTGGCTGAAATTGTGATTCATTTTATTGTTTTAATTATTTTGAACTAATTCGATTAAATAAGTACCTAAACATTTTGTAATAAAAAATAAAATATATTATAAATTACAGGTAAAACTTTGTTGCTTGTATATAGGCTTAATAACTTTCTTTTATGATTAATAAAGATATTTGTGAAAATTGTATGTATCTGAATAAAAATAGGTAATAAAATGATAAATGTTCTGCTACACGAATTGTCTTTGTAGGCGTCATCAATATTTACGGCCTCAATTGATATCTACATGCCGGAATCGGAAGAATATGAAATTGTGATTTTATCATGAACAGTTTTTATTCAAGATTTTTATGTGCTTTTAGTAAATAATTTAAATCGCTGATAAGCTACATAGTATAATATATAATAGGATTAACACTTCTTGAAGCGCTCTAACGATTTAGTAGTGGGACAAGTTTAAAACAATCCGCATAACCACATCAATCACAAAGCTCTTGAACGTCCAAACTTTGACGCTCCTACATTATTCAACTTCTAGATATACGATTAATGCCATATTGTAACGAGCACCACTTGACCAAACTCAGCTATACTTTATTTTCGAAATGTACGTACTACGTATTCATTCGACTTCATAATCTGCCAGATAAAACTGCACATTCGGACAATTTATTTGGCGAACACTAACCGTTAAAGGAAGGCCGCAGGTCTCGTCTGGCGACGTCCCACGGTGCAAGACAACGAGGGATGATCAAATCATACATATTTTATTATCATGTTTTTGTGTCAATGCGACAATGAACAACGATTCGTTGGGTACGTTTGTAAAAATATCGTAAATAATTGCGACATTGTCACAGATACTTTTGTAAGATAAGAAAATCCTTCGGAAATCAGACTCGTCTCGCACGAATAATAAAAGTATAAACTGCGAAGATTCATAAAACTTGAGAAATTGGTCGAAATATAGTGACGTTGAAAATTATGTCTCGGTAGTAAAGTTTTAGTAACAAGTGAGACTTCGATATATCTGTAAGTAAAATGATTGGTTGAATGTATCACTAAACATTATTTTACTCACATATCAGAGTATAGATCTTAAACAAAGACAGGTTACGGTACAGCACAGTAAGAGCAAAAACTGAACGAATAAATCGCAAATACAATGGAACATTTGTTACATACCATTTCGATCATCGTTATTAGTGTTTCTTTATCGCCTTGAAGGCGTCTATCGACAGTACATCACGTCTGTGAACGGAACTGGAATGTACAGCATCGAACAATGCTTAACACAACCTGATCGTTTTTTTTTGCAAACATATCGATATCGAGTTAAGAAATAAATTAATTTAATGTCAGAAATTCGTAACATAGATCAGTGCCCTTACTCTCCAATTTAATTTTAATTCTTATACAATACCAATTCAAAATTGATATTAGTTTAGCAGGCAGGAGATTCAGTTTTCTTTAAAACAATGCTGTCAATGGAAGGAACTGACTGAAATCTAAACATTGGGAGTATTTTTTAGAACTGAGTGTTGTTTATTTGCCTGCTAAATGAATAACAATTTTGCATTGGCATTAAAATTAAATTGGAGATTAAGGGCACAGAGATCGATTTTCAAGAACAGTAGATATTTTAAATTCCTTATTTGTTAGGCATTTTCTGTTTGCTTACACCAATCGGTACTTTGCTGACAATGCCGGCACAATAAAAAAGTTGTGAGTTTATTGTGACTAAACGGAAAGCCTTATATTACTTTTCTAGACCTGGAAATCAACATCAAGATATCACAAGACAGTGAGATCTTTTTATTTGTCAGACACACCGACTTTTATAACCGCAAGGACTGACAGAAAAAGCTTTCGTATGAACATACTGAACATTGATTTTGGGGTAATAAACTTGTCTTGTTTAATAAAAATCTACCTACGCCGTTCAGGCGCTGTAGAAAAGTGCTAACTACAAATTTGCAAAAGTCACCAGTATTTTATATGTAGAGATTGTTATAACATAATGTTGTTTGTATCATTTTGTATTTTAATGTGTTATCAGAAATCCTAATGTCAAATTTGACGAAAAATGCAATGTCTCAAAAAAAATATAGTTTTTTTCCGCGCTTTACAAGCTTTCAAAATGTTGACTAAAATGGACTAGCAAAGTACCGAATCAGAATTATTGGGGACGTTTGGCCTGGACCCAAAGATGGGGCAATGCGTGATCGGAAATATTCCGAATTGCCTATTCATGACTATCCCGCATATGGAAAACTTTTGCACTGTCGCACTGAAGTTCATGAAAAGTAATCGGGACTTTCCGAGACTCAGTGTTTTCGTGGAAAAAGGGACTGAATATACCCCGTATGTTATAAAAATAGTGACTCAACAGAA
The DNA here is from genome assembly GCA_932294365.1 of Diachrysia chrysitis. Taxonomy (NCBI): domain Eukaryota; kingdom Metazoa; phylum Arthropoda; class Insecta; order Lepidoptera; family Noctuidae; genus Diachrysia; species Diachrysia chrysitis. Next base: position 6,845,211 of record OW028651.1, on the reverse strand, counting down.
ACTGAAGGAACGTAGCATATTATAAACGTACGTCCAAGTATTAAGCTCTAAATGCACATTTGTTTACTAAACTAACATTCTAAACGAAAATGATTTTTTTGCTGGAAACCTACGTAGCGACTTAGGAGATAAGATAATTATGATTATCCCACTTGCGACCCCCCGACTTCACACGGGTAGATAAAACAATAATGAATTATACACACAAACCTTCCTCTTAAATCATTCTATGCATTAGAGAAAAAAATATGACAATCCGTTCGGTAGTTTTTGAGTTTATCGCGTTCAGATAGGCAGACGCGGCGGGGGACTTTGTTTTATAATATGTATAGATATAGATTTTGACAAGCTCAATAATGGGCGAAGCTAAACTAATGATACTTTCGACTACTTTTTACTATAAATAACAACACAATAAATAACTCTAAGTAATAATTAAATATCTCTTAATAATTACAGATAAAGATCACCAATTATAGAAGCTGATCATGTTAAAAGTATAATTTATGATCATTGGTAATTGTATTTCATATCTTATTGACTCCGATTGTGGATCTACAAAAATAGTTTATATCACAAAAACATAATCCAGCATCCGGAGATAAGTAAGTTATCGGAATTAATTTTATGATTTCATTTAATTACAACGGCCTTCCCTAGAGCATTGAGTCAAATAAATCAGTCCTCAGAATGGTTGGACATTAATTGTAATTTATAATTGAAGTAAATAAGGTACATTAACCGCGTGAGCGAAGCCGATGGCCAAATATTTTTGTGTTGAGGAAGTTATTGGATGCTTGTTTAGAGGTGACTAATTACCTAAAAGCCCTTTGTAGTGGTCGAACGGCACAAAGTTTCCTGTACTAATTATGTACATTTCGTCTCATTTTTAAACATTTGGTCTCTAGCGATGTCACGCTTGTCTTTCATCTCCGTGTTTTGTTTTTCAACTTTTCTATAGTTTGCTTTTGTTTTTTTTTTATTCGAATCTTTGATTTCGTAATCATACGAGTTTACGTACTGTTGTGTCAGTTTGTGTTATTTTTATTAAAATATCGACTATGTACACGTCATAAATGATGAGAACGGAAATTAATTGACCTAGTAATATTTAATCAATGTTAAGTAACTATAATATGTACACATGCGAAACTAGTTTTCGCGCCGCTTTTAGATTTATGTACGAGGTATTTAGCGGGTTATTTTCGAGTGCATATAAATTAGTCGAGTATTTTTTGGCAAATATTGAATGGTCGTGACAAGTAGGCAGGTATATGAATTTGAATGGTATTTTCTGTTATAGGTAACTAATTTGAATACGATATTTTTATTTTGAAAGTTAAAGTAAGAATCAGTAATTCAGCGTCGATAACGGAATAACATTAAAACTTGTCTAATGGCAGGGAGAACCTTGGTCTGAATAGGCGAATTCCATGAAAATAATGGAAATGAGTTGTTTAGGAGGAAAAGTTTCCGCAATTCCGACACTACAGTGGTAATAAAAATTCTAAGGGAATGTAAGACGAAAATAAAAAGGTTAAAAGTTCACTCGTTTCGTCTAGAGGACCAAAAGTAATCAATTAAATTTAAGGGAATTTGTAGGGGCCAAGTTTCACGAGTGCCTTTTAAAAATGTTTGATTTATGCTTTAGCTGAAAGCTGGTCTAATTGAGGTTCTACAAATAGGACAGGCATCGCTGAAATGGAAAACGGACAACTGTCGGAAGAAAATCATGTCTTAATATTTGCTTAAGTTTAGCTTTATGATGTTACCAAATTCAATATATATTATAAGTAGATGAGTAAATTAATCTTCAAAGAAAAAACAAACACGTGAAGCTTGTGAGAAATGCTCAATAAATATAAGTATTAATTAACCGATATGACTCACAAGGTCCATAACAAAGTGAAATCATGTCTGTTTTGTATTTATTGCTGTTCGTTCAATTCAAGTTTGTTAGATTCCTAATTAAGCACGGTACTAATGTAGTGTGTATCGATACTTTCGAAAATAAAAACAGTTCAATGTAAGTGTGAGATGACAAAATAGGTGAAGTGAATGGTGAGCCTCCAGACGCAATAGGCACACACGTGCTCGATCGTGATTCTATCGGCGAGGCGGCACGACCGATCGCAGCCTAACGACCGGACTCGGGCCACGGCCATATGTTGTTAACTTACACACCAACTAACAATATGACACTTTTCACTTTAAATTTCCACTAGAGTACTTTGGTAACGAGGTAAATATTCTAAGCTCGAAAATTTGAACTGCGGAATACGTTTAAAAGTTGCGAGTAAGTTTGTGGGAACGTGCAAGTTCGTGCGGTGTTAGGCCAGGCTCGCGGGCGAGTGGTGTCGGCGGGAGCGAGCGCGCGACCGCAGTGCCTTGGTGTACAGCTTACACTGATTTTTTGTCGGAGGCATCGCCGCTGGCCCGCCGCCTGCTCCACATTCGACGACCGGTGTGATACGCGGTACACTGCACTGATAGGGTTGACACTCACATGTGTACTGTATGTTGCAAATATTGCTAAAGTTGTAGCAAACAACATTTAGCTTTCTTTTCGAACCAAAAATGTAAAGCAAGTAAAAAGTTAGTTCAGGATTCTATAAAAGCTTTAATAAATTGTGACTTTCTTGGAATTATCGCGCATCTCATATTTTTCAAAAACATCAAATCGAAATTATACTATTACAAGGATATTGCTTATTAAAGCAACATATAATGATGTCAATTAATAGCTTTCGTAGTTTAGTCATGTGTGAACCCTATTACAGATTCACAACTATTACTCGGCGGGTAACGACAGCCACTATAACACTTGGCAACTTTGCAGCCTGTTAACTTCTGCCTCTGGTTGGATTACCATTACCTGCTACGTGTCCGATACAATTACGTACTAACACTGTTTCAACACACTCGATATTCGCTCTTATTAGCTACAATAAAGTAATCGGCACGTTATATGGAAATTAGGCTCTAAATGTTCGCTGCGAGTTACTGGTGGGTATATAAAGTGCTACTAAAGCGATAGAGTTTGTTGATGTGTATGTAAACGATAATTTTCTTAACGATGTGCTATATTTATAGGCCCATTCGGGGACATCTTTATAGTCTAGTTATGCGTGCGGTTCTATAAAGCTTTTAGCACATAGTTTTGAACTTTGACGATTTTGCACACTTATCAGTTGACTATTTAATAAATAACACATTATTAATGTGTCGTTGATACAGTAAGAGAAATTTAAATGCATCTTCACCAGCAGTATTACGCTACATTCTAATAATTTGTCGAAAAGTTATAAGCACAAATTACCAATTTAGTTGTAGGAATATGATAATTGTCTCTTACGGACTATTTTCTGTTAAGAAGTAACTCCATAAATATCGAAGATCGCACACAAACTATTAAATTGTAATGGGTATAATAATAAGGCGCCAAAATACATACATTTATACTTGTTTGTACACCATTTATTATGATTCATATCGTGTCAAAACATAAATTAAAAAATCGATCGTCGTTAGTCAGACGACTGAGACTTATAATTAAGATGCGCGTTATAAAGTAGTCATTTCCGTCATGAAATAAGATTAAGATAATTTAATTTTGAAAGTATTTATTTATAGCTTGTACTCTGTAAGTATGCTTCAGATCTGAGTAGCGCAGCGGGGTGGAACCACGGGATAGTGTTTTAAGATTAAATCAAAATTCTGATGAACGCATTTCTTAGCTGCAGTGCACAGATTTTTATTTAAAAGAGGTTATAATCTTTATTATTATTACCACAGTACCTAAGGTTGATAAAATAGTTAACTTCCAAGCTACAATAAGGAACTTAATTCCTGACGCAGTTATGTAGGTATTTCCGAACTATAAAACAATGTAATTACTGAAGTTCGTAAATAAAATATTATTCTTATTAAGTTATCTGGATAATTTAAATTTGCAGTCAAGACTTTTATCAAGGGATCGATATTCTAAGAAAGTGTTATATATTTATTTATTAAGACTAACCACAAATATTTAGTTTATTAAAAACCAGCTGTTTCCCGCAGCTCTGCCTGCGTGGATGTCGGCTATCGCGCCAATAAGTAACCTATGACCTATCTCAGGCTTCAGACTACCTGTATACCAAATTTAATTGATGATCGGTTCTGTAGCTTTGGCGTGGAAGCGCGACAGACAGACAGAGTTACTTTCGCATTTATAATATTAGTAAAGATGACATTAAAATAACCTAAGTTGATCGGGTTGGTCCCCAATAATTACGGGAAACGTGACACCATTTCTACCAGGCGGTGCATTACTCTATGTGGGTACTTGTTCTTCAAGACACTGGTTTGACTTGTATTAAAACAAATCATGCACGGATAGCAAAGTGGTATCAGTGTCTATGAGTTCGTGATACACAAATATTTGTTTTATAAGTATGTTAATTGAATTTTAGTTAAACTTGTAGGCAACACAGGGATTCTTGCTATTTCGGGAATTGTTGGTAAAAATTACAATGTTTCTTAATCTCTGTGACATGATAGAGATGGATTGGACATGGTAAATTAGGTATACTTGCCATGTTTATATGAAATGGATTAGCTAAGGATTTGTAATCGAGATCCGAACAAGTTAAAGCTTTAGACAGTATGTCAAACAAACGCTTTGGTTACAAATAGACTAATCGCAGCGAGTTTTGTATCTGTCTCATGATTCATTTGAGCGTCGTAAAGTTCAAAGTCCGAAATATATCTAAAGAGTTAGTTATATTAATCAAAATATTCAGCGGATACCATCGAATGTTTCGTATGTGTAGTCACGCCTGTCTTTAGTTTTCCGGACTATAGATCATGAGCTTTTTAAAGTTTTGTCTTCATGTCACATTAATCAAAGTCATATTCATTATTTACATCAACCATATAAATGTATTTTAATTTACACGGCGGGTTTTTGTTATTTGTATAGTAATAAGCAAAAAAGTAGGTAATGGTGTGGAAATTCAATTCTGGAAGTTGTCAATCAAGTATATATTATGGATATGGTATCTTTAAATACAACACGCAAATAGTAGTATGTACAACAAAATAATATAACATGGTATTAAAAGATGATATTTATGACGTTCAACTGTTTGTCTCACAATCGTTTTCCAAACCATAGATTTCGTTGCAGTTCGATTGTTTATTAGGATATTAAATAAAATTGATGTAACGTGTATAAAGACCTTATTTATTTAGTGGTTGTACATTTTGTTTACTACTAGTATGAGCTACACTAAGATTTAAAGCTAAAGAGTACTCTTTTTTGTGCACAAATAACTTGAGGACTATTGTTAAACATAACTGTCTGTCAATGATATAAATTCTTTTATTTCATGTATCGTAAAAAGGTCCTAAAGACTTGAGAATCCAGGTAGAACTTTGTTATTTAATTTTATAAGGTAATAAGTATATATAAATACTAGCTGTCCCCCGCGACTTTGTCCGCGTGTTTAAGTTTTAACGGTTTTTCATTTTTGCAACATTTTTCATTTATGCTCCGCTCCTATTGGTCGTAGCGTGATGTTATATAGCCTATAGCCTTCCTCAATAAATGAGCTATCCAACACTGAAAGAATTTTTCAAATCGGACCAGTAGTTCCTGAGATTAGCGCGTTCAAACAAACAAACAAACAAACAAACAAACAAACAAACAAACTCTTCAGCTTTATAATATTAGTATAGAATAGATATAATCTTTTATATCTTTGAAAAACATAAGGAAGTCGAACAAAATCGAACAGTGCCACTAAATAACATCAGGATAGATCCCGGCATTAAATGTCTACGAGGAAAAATGGTTCTTGGTTTGTTAAAAACTATAAAGCTAGGCTACACGTGTTATTTACCCAGAGTGTCAGTTCCTTAAGCCGGGGTCACACATAGCGAATGCTCACTGCGACTAGGCACTCGCAGCGAGGACTCCCCGTGTATGACTGGCTATTCGCTGCGAATAGATTTGTTCACCGCGAGTTTAAATAAACATGTTTAATTGTACTCTCTGTAAATGTACACTTGTCGCGAATATTCGCTGTGTGTGACAGGGTACTCGTTGCAAGTAGCCATACCACTCAGTGCACTACTCCAGACTAACAGAATGTCGAAATTCTTGTGTAGAACTCGCAGTGTGTGACGGGCAGGCAATTTTTGCTGCAAGTATTATTTACAGCGAATTTACTCGCAGTGAGCATTGTGTGACCCCAGCTTTTTGTAAGTCTTACACCGTGTCAGGCACCTGAGGCCTTCATCTCATATCATTTTGCTGACTTATCAATCTCTACACCATCGCAAGAGGTAAAGTGTGATAGAAATAAGAATAGGATCGATAATGAATGCCGGAAAGAACCAGCAGTCGGTAATTTTTAAAATGCTTATATATTTTAACTAAAATTATTATTTAACTTCTACCTCTGCCTCGCAGTGTAAGATATATATATTTTCCAATGTTTTGATTATGAGTTATTCTGCTATTCGGGACAAATCTAACAAACAAAAAAATATGAAAACCGGTCCTCCCGTTCTTGAGATATAAATGGTGTAACTAATCCGACTTTGTTTTGTATGTAAAGATATTGCTATAATAAATATATCTCCATATAAATTTTAACGGATTTTAGTATATTGCGATAGACCCATACCTAATTAAGACGTAAGTTTCTTTATAAATTTATCCTGGTGTTGTTATGCTAGCAGAAATTTCTTAAGAAGCAAAGACCTTCCGACAGTAAGCGATCCCTTCTTTAAGTTATTTTCCTTTGTCTTTGTGCAGGTAGATAAATATATAAATAAGACATTCCTAGAAAATAGTGTGCAGATACCGCGACATGCTTAAAATCCCACGCAGTTCTTCGATTTATTGAACAGCAACTCGGTGTCTAGTGTCTAAGCATTTTTAAAAAGCGAATCTTATGTTCCTTTGTAAAAATATTTTGCAAGTAGCTAATATCCCCGTCTCTACGTTATTGTCTCATTTAAGATAAGCAAGAAAATAAAATACAGCAATAACCACGTACTAACAGCAAATTTAATTTTCCATGTAATGAAATATATTATCATATCTTTTGTATTATACATTTTTATTATGTTGCCTTTAATACTTTTGTATTATTCTTCCAATCCAATAACAAACAATAAAGTTCCTGTAATCTGAAAATATTTTTTCTTGAAACTTTAAACATAAAAGGGGAGTAATATTCTCTGAAACTATATAAATAGAGTTCGTAATTTTAATGCTGTCACCGATTGTCGTAAACGGAGTGAATTTACTTGAAAACTTTCAAATGGATTTGAATCGAGTGGCTTTCGCTATAAATAGCAAGACTTGAATTGATACTATTTTTAGTTTAGATACCTATCTTAGGTATATTGAGACTGGTATAAACATGCTACATACTTGTATTCATTTTATCAGATATAATTGAGATTGGGAAATTCGAAGGACGATTTACTCATCAGAAGAAAAATATTACCAGACTGGCTACTGCTAAGTTAATATGTGTAGATTTCTATAATGCACAATTTATTGTACAGAGCTACTTAAGTAGGTATCTACTATGTATATTTCCATACCTTAGGTTTTCCTAAAATCATACAAAACTCTTAACAAATGTCCGTCGCATTTGCGTTCACACAAGTTATTTGCTGACATAGAAAAAAAGGTGGTTAGAAAGCCAAATTACATTGTTAAGCAGAACAACAGACATCGGCAGACGAAGACATTTGTTGAGACAAAACAACAGTTTCATTAGCAAAGAAATGCGAGGTTTCTGAAAATTGGACGCCATTTTTCGTACACTATTTAATTTGTGGACTTAGTTGGAGTAATAGTCGCGCGTGACGACCCATTCGTTTAGTTTAATAAAATTATTCATGTTTCAAAAAACTGTAGAATACTAGTAAAACAAATAATTTGTACAAGATACGAATTGTGAATCTTAGATGATTTCTAAGGGTTAATTTAATAAAATATAATATTCAACATTCTTTTTACGCAGCCGTCATCGCACAAACAATTTTTTTTTTCTGTTTCAAATACTCCGTAATCGAAAGTCTCCAGTAACAACCTTTATTACAAGTAATACATAAAATCATAAATTTTAATGACAAATACTGAGCGCCATTATCGGGGAAATGCAGCCCGCTAAGCCTCTCTCTCAAAGTACTTATTCCTTAATCAATTACACTGGGTGGCTCATATAAAAACATCATGCCTGCATTTGTGTAACATTAATACACGATTTTACTGCAAACAGCCTTAATTGCTTTAAAAAAATTGATGACGAATTGTGAGATTATGGCTAACTAATTGGTATGTTAAAATGATTTTAAATGGCCAACACCGGCAATTTTTACGTTATTTACGAGACAAAAATGGTACTTGGCGAATTTATCGGCAATTACAAATCATGGTCGGAGGCGTAGTGAGGGCGTGACGTCACAACGCCGGAGGGCTCACGCCCGCCACTGCTCGTCGATAGCATTATGTTACTACGGATTTATTATAATTATGTATTTACTTCTGATAATTAATTTTCTGATATTAAAACCTACATCATTTTATTCCATTACATCAAAGAGATCTCATACTGATTTCCAATTAAAACTTGAATTGCTTGAGCGGCGTATTATAGAGTAGATATTGGCGCTGGTTCTAGGAGACCTTTAGGTACTGAAAGTGAACTTAGCCAATAACTTTAAGTGACTTAATAATGCCATTAACTCAAATACCACATTACTTTTTAGACAGATCGTCTTACCAGGGCTAGCTAAATCGCACTTGCGTAGTAATTTTATTTAACGGACTGTTACGCCCTGTGTCGGGATCAAAGCATTTCAATAACATTTAAGTATAGCAATAACATTGTAAGTACGATCCACGAAATCACTGACTATAATAATAAAGCTAAATTTGTCGGACGCACGCGTGGAATTTAAAAAAAGAGATTTTAGAAGTACGTGATCTTTGCCGCTTTTATTAAATTTTGTCGCTCGAAATCGGGTGTAGCCTATCACACGTTTTATAGAATAGTGCTAATAAAAACAAAACTGTTCAAATCAAATCATTTATTGTTATTCGTTATTTGTAAAGGATGAAATGGACTTTTTGGTCATTAGCCAAAAGGTGTTCAAAGTGCAATCTACGTTTACATTACACATTTAAACGTAGAGGGCAAACATTATAGAATTTAATTTTGCGTAAGCTTTTAAAGTAACGTAATAATTATTTCATTCTGTGCTTTTGGAACATATTTCAGTTTTTAACAAGTTTTTTTACTACTTGTCAATCTATACAATTTCAATATAAAAATACTATTAAAATTGACATGCTTAAAGTGTGGTTTCCTAAAAATTCCCTGCGATATTTAAGTTTTCTATAATAAGCACCCGTGTGATAAATTTCAACAAACTTTAAGTGTTTTGTTGCTGCGTCTGGCTGCGTCGTTCGTCGCGAACTTTACGAGAGGACGATTTACTTTCCCGATTTATGTTCGCCTTGATTTGTGTTGGTGCACTACTCAATACAATTACTACAGACAATAGATGTAAATCAAAGATCCTGACTTTATGTTTTCTTAGTTGTTTATGATTCTAAGTTTGAGGTGGGGTCCTGTCTGCGTCACTGGATTAGTCTGCAGCTATAGATTTCGACTATATAAGACATTCATGTCTTTAGTTATTATTTCTCCACAGGCCGGGGTGCATTTTGGAAGCGCATTGTATGATTTTTATTTAAACACTACCAATTTGATTGAAATTCGCATTACTAGCAATCTTGTTAACCCTTCCAACTTAGCGATGTATATGCTTGCGTCTGTAGTAGGTTCACGTCAATAGTGCAATGAGTGGGGTTAGAACCTACGACCTTTCGATCACAGAGCCGTCACCTTAACCATTAGGCTATTGCCGCATCAAATTTTTCTTATAATATTGTTTATAATAATAATACCGGCCTATTAATGTCCCACCTCTGGGCAAAGGCCTCTTCTCATAGAGAAAGCACGAGCATTGATTACCACACCTTGCTCATTCAGATAGCTATAAATGTTAATTACAAGTAAAACACGTAAGCAATTATTTGAGAATGTAAATACGTTTTATTTTTTCTTAATGTATAAACTTGTAAAAATATATGCTTCAATAATGACATATCTCTTGATCGTGTTTAACCAAATTGTTACCAGTTTTAAAACCTTTCGCCCTTACAGTAGTCTCACTTTGATTATAATTTGAGATAGTATACTTTCTAAAGAGTTTTCGTGACATGCAAACAGACTGCATCAAGTTAAGATAAAGAAACTAATTTGGCGAGTTGTTAAAGCGAGACCGCAAGTATCTTCTTCAGTGACATTAATTAATGACAGAGTTTTAAAATTCTGTGCAGTAGCGAGCTAACGGAAGAATGCAATTAATATCAGACTTCTTAGTCTTTGTATACTGGGCATTATTGTTGCCAGAAATCCCACCATCTCGAAATGACTAATCTAATTTAATTCCGCGAAAACTTATCGCATTTTCATTGAATGGATTTTTAATAGACTTTGAATTAAATCCGTAAAACAAATTGTTACATTTGGTTATGTTTTTGTTATTTTACATGATAAATGTACAAAAATGCAAAGATATGGTTTGCTTGTATAATAATACCAAAAAAGGTACCTAGCATGTTAATTTTTAGCAGTTTGTAATTGCTCTACTTTTTACTCGATCACGAAATAAGATATAAATAATTTACCGTTTTTTTAGTTTTAAATATGCAGTGTTTGTGGTCGAGTAAAAAATAATGGTAAACAGATGTAGGCGTCGATGTGTCTCTATTTGTCAAGCGTTCCGCACTGCAGCCTTTTCTATGACTTTGCACCGAAATGTAAAAAAGATTTTATTTAACAATATATTTTTTGCTCTTAAAAAGCGTCTATAAAGTTTACTTTGTCTAGAGTTTTTGCGCTTCACTTTTTTTAGTTTTTATTACAAAACTTTTTGACCTATGTTGTAAAAATAAAATAATAAATTGTAACACGAATTTCAATAGTAAAATAATAAAACTATTTTATTAGTACACTTTGCTTACTACGTTACTACAATAGATCTATATTAGAGTTCTGATACGTGGAAATAAACATGATTTATTAGACTTTGCCTTGTTTTTCATTAACCGGAACTAGGAGAGAAAAACAACTTCTCAATAGAGCAGGTTTCGCGCTATATATGTACTTTCCATGAAAAAACAGTGGCATTATTAGTTCTGCCAATGTATTGATCACAGTTAATCTAAAACTGATCAATCTAACATGAGCCATGAAGTAATAAATGAGTAGCCGTGGGACAGTCTTTACATAAATACTTAATCAACATACACAACATACTAACTCCGGTCAATATTTGACTGCACGGATAGCAGAGTGGTATAGGTCACCACGCCAATTACCTCTGTGCGCGACGTGCCGCGGATTTGATCCCCACATGGGACAAGCATTTGTGTGACCCACAAATGCTTGTTCCCAGTCCGGGTGTTCTTTGTGCATGTTATATGAATGTTTGTGAAACCCCCCGCGACACAAGGATTAAATTCCTTAGTGCGGGAGTCGTTTTTTTTTAATAACAAAAAAAAGGAATATACGACACTTAACTCCGGTTTCTGAAACGTTGATGAACACAAAAATTAGTTAATCACCTGTCAAACCTCATGTTAAGTGTGGTTGTTTTTTAATCTTTTGGTCAACCAATCGCAGTCGTGATCAGTTGATTTGACAACAAATTTAGTTGATCAGCCTTTTAGAAACCGGGGGTTATTGTGTATTTTTTTTTAGTTTGGACAGTGTCTGCCTGCCGCAATAAATGTCCCACACTCAGACACTCGAGTTTACACTACAGTTTGTGTATGGTAAATAGTGTCACAGTTTTCGTTGTATTACATTTTATAATAAGTACTACACTCGCGAGCAAAAGTATGGAATCACTTAATTGGAATTGATTCCGCGCGATTTTAAGTACTTTATAACTATTTAAGAATAATAAAAATAATATCATTTTAAAGGTTAACCTGTTAACTTTAAATTGATACCAAATTCATTTAAATCACACCAGTATTTAAGGAGCTATACTGGTATAAGTGAAGGAGTTAGGAAAACATAAGGATAATGGAAAAATAATAAATGAAGAAAACAACAAAAATTTATTAATAAAAAAATATTTGGCCTTAAAATTAAGTTTAAATATTTTGTGTTCCCTGCCCTCGCCCTAATAACAGCTCGAAGACGGTTCCTCATTGACCTAATCAGATTCTGAATTGATTCTTGCGGGATACCTTCCCACTCCTCTATCAAATCCGATTTCAGCTCATTCACACTTGAACGAGCAGGTTTTCTGGAACGAACCCTCCTCTTCAGTTCATCCCACACGTGCTCAATGGGATTCAAGACCGGGCAGAGCGCTGGCCAGTCCAATGTGGCGATATCGACTTCTTCGAGGTATTCAGTTGTGGCACGGGAAGTGTGACAACGAGCGATATCGTTCATAAGGAGGAAGTCATCACCGATATATCCCGCATAAGGAACGACATGTTCCAGCAGAATATCGGAAATGTAGCGGTCTGAAGTTAAACCACCTCCTCGTCCCCCGCCAGGCACGAAACCAAGCTCCGTTTTACCATCGAAGGAAATGCCGGCCCACATCATACAAGAACCGCCCCCACAAGCCACTGTCTCAGCGAAACAGCACTGCGCAAATCGCTCCCAGGCCGCCTGTAGACCCGACCCCTTCGGTCGCTGCCATGCAAACACATTCTGCACTCGTCGGAGAACAGGACTCGCCTCCATTGCTCAACCTCCCAATCAAGATGGGAGCGAGCAAATTGAAGGCGTGCTTGTCGGTGACCTGCCGTCAGTTTCGGGCCTGTGGCAGGCCTTTTTGGAGTCAAATCAGCATGCTTAAGTCTTCGACGAACTGTCCACTCGCTGGCAGCTACTCCACGAACATTTCGGAGCTTCTGTTGGACGTCGACACCAGTCAAATGTCGATTTCGGAGAGAGGTTGACACAATAAAACGGTCATCCCTCTCCGATGTGCACCGGTGCCGTCCAGATCATGGTCTCGAGATAAAGCCACCAGTCTCCCGAAAGCGTTTATAAACTTTCGAAATACAGGACTGGCTTATGTGGAGCTGACGTGCGACAGCCCGCTGGCTGAGCCCTTCTTGCAATAGGGCGACGATTTGTGCTGCTTCTGTAGGTGTAGTATCCATTGTCGTCCAAGTTCAAGGGTCAAAAATAGCGGAGATGTGTACCGGTCAACGTGTGAAAGCCGACTGATAAAGAAAATCCGATAACACGTGATTTTATAGGGTGTCAATAGGCCCAAATTGCGACGTATCAAACAATTGAAACATATCTTTTTCCTTACTTCTTCACGTAATCTGGTATAGCTTCTGAAATAATGACGTGATTTGTATGAATTTGGTATTAATTTAAAGTTAACAGTTAAACCTTTAAAATGGTACCATTTTTATTATTCTTAAATAGTTATTAAGTACTCAAGATCGCGCGGAATCAATTCCAAGTAAGTGATTCCATACTTTTGCTCGCGAGTGTAGTTATGAAGATTAATAAAAATATTGCTCTTTATACAAAGCTTTAAATTTATAGCGTACAGCAAATGACGGTCTACAAATAAAGTTTATTAGTACGGGTGTTTGTGCGAATAAAACTGTAGTTAATTAATCTTTGATTTATGATTTACATCTTTACTGTTTGTAATCTGATTTTTAATTTTATGTTGTATTTTAAATTATTGTTGTTTAATTATGTCGTTGTGTTTTAATGTATGTATGTTAATGTAATTGGTTTGTTAAACCGTATTAGCATGAATAAAATAAAATAAAAAAAAAAAAAAAAAAATGATACATCTATTAGAATATTATAGAAATATCTGAGCGTCTATCTTTGTTCAAGCCTCCATGATTAATGTTTGTTATAGATATTATGTTTTGTAATAGGCTGCTTTGTGGGCTTCTGAATAATTACATGTAAAAAAAAAACGGCAACAAATTAAAAAATTCTAATCTATCGATGACTTGTAAAAATAGCTGGGTTGGACTAAATGCCGAAAGTGAAGCACTGAGACGGTCTTTATTCAGTAGAAAATCGGAGTACGATGATGAATTGTCTACTTCTGTAACTGTCTATAATGTATAATTTAGGTTTGTTAAGATTTTTGTTGGGACTCTTCCTGAATAAAACTTTACCACACAGTATGGAACTCGCCAAGTGTTTAACACACGTAATATTTATCAAGTATCTGGATCTCAGCCCAAATAACAAGATAATTATTGAGCCGCAGCCATCGCCAATAAGTCGTTTTGGGTAAATTATATCAGTTGCTCGATTCGCAACATTAAAACTTTCATAATTCCAACAAAAACTACTTATTAAATGAATGTTGGGCTGTAGATAAACTCGTAAAACCATTTTCCATATTATTTATTTACCAACAACGATACGTACAGTTGCCCAATGTGGTAAGCTGAACTGGAAACATTTATGACTTAATAATTTTGTACAGTTTTATTTTCATATATTGTTTTTATTAATTTAAAACAATTTTTCACATATTGAGCATAAAGACTATTTTTGAATAAACCAGTTTAATCATAATTAATTATTTTGGTTGCAATCAATGCTTTTTCTGTCTTTGTTTAAAAAGAGACTACATAGCGTTGTAATTTTAAGATTAAACGTATGTGTAGGAAGCTAGAATAGATGAACAACCCTTAAAGTAAGAGCGGAGTTGATTTAGTAAGGTATCGCTTATAAGGCCTGGATATAGAGCGCTTATGTTTATTGTTAAGGAAAATATATGGCTCCATATTTAGGAAAGGTAAGGTTTTGGGTACAAAATATTGTTTATGCAGCCTTATCATAACTCATCGAAGGGGTATCTTTAATGTATACAGAGAATCAATTAATCTTATTGCCAAACACACTTCTGCTTGATGCAAACATAAACGACACATTGTGTACTTTTTTTCAATTTATGATGATGTGCGATATTTATAAAAATCTTGCGTTTAGCAACCGATTAGCAAATTCTTATTGCATTTTTTTGTAGAATTAAATTTAGTACCTGCTAGCTAAACTCTGTTTTCATATTTTAAAAAAAGGCATATTGTCTTTTGTTTCATTAAAATTGAATTATGAATGACGGATATTGACGTTAGTAGGTAGTCATATGTTTTTCATTTATTTATATCAGTTTTTCTTATTGAAACGGTTACTATCCAACTACATTGCGTGCACGTATATGGCAAGTAGTAAACCAAACATTTTATATATTTCCAATACAAATAGGTAACGCTGAGATTAGCGAAACAAACAAGAGGGATTAGGTTGGTAAGAGGTTGCCAGCACCGTACCTACGGTGATAAGGTTATTTATTATTTATTTTTTTGCTGACTCAGTTCTTATCGATATCACGGCATGTTGTGTAAACATACGTTGATTATAACACAAATAGCTATCGCGTTGTCGCTTCACGCCGCGACGTGTTCGCTCGGAAAGATTGATGGTACGTAATGAAGCGAAACGCCGGTGTCAAAAGTTCAAAGCCGCGTAAAGTGGCGTCAACGTTGGACCGTGATTTCTATATAACCGCTTGCGGTTCTCCGCTAATAGAATATTTGACGAAATTACGTTTTTCCTTACAGTGTTTAGGGTCATTACCCTACATGGCCATACCATGGCAAGTAAATAAACCTCATTAGGTTCATTCACTTGCCATTCTCTCGAATGAGATGAGATATAATTTCTGAATATGAGTCTACAGTATTTCCTGTCTCCTAAATTGCTGTGCCCGACAAAGTCCACAATTATTTAAATATTCTTAAATTTTACCACCTAAACAACATTGTAACCTAAGCAAAATTGAGTATTGAGACAAGGTATGAAGGTAGAGTTTTCTTAATCATATTGCTTGACGAGAAAATCAAATGAAATTAATCAATAAAATATAGAGTAATGTAACACTGGATCTTTATGATTAGCTGAAATATTTTACTAAATTTTGGTGCCCATACGAAAGTAAAATATTTTTATAAATGAATTACTTGATCGCGCTAATTCAATCAGACTGGTACATCAAGAACACGAGCTTACGATGACTTGCTGATTAATTTTCTTCCCATTAGTCTGAAGGAAATTATTTGTATTAACGTCCTATTGTTTTAGATGATCCAAGAATATGATTAATGAGAAAAATTGTGTGTTGCTCAATCACGCTGAAATGCGAAAGGATTATTAGGGAATTTGGTAAAATGTATATTGTACAGTCACGGGATGGAAACACTTCAAGTATTATTTTTCATACTCCCTGTGAAATGTAGGGCATAAGAGTTACACTGGAACAAAGTATGATAAAACTTTTCTAATTTACATATCTGAATGTCTTGTGTACTCTTCAGTGACGTCAATGAAACCCTTCAAGGATAAATTATTATTATTATAAAAATTCAAAGTTTTTGTATCGTGACTGAAGATATATATAAAAAAAGTTTTATACGTCCGGATCACAGTACATTAAGGCAGACTGTCTGAATATCTAAACTATATCGCATTATTGTAGTACCATACATTTTCACACTACCACATCCATGTCAAGGATCCTTATTAAATTATAAATCACAATTCTCTTGTGAAATACTGTTTATGTTTCTTATTATCCTCTGTGGCCATATTTGTATAAGATTACCACTGTAATGCGGGATGATTAATCGATTTGTCGTCACTGGGCTTGCTCGAGAATATTCGTCAATTGAATTTAGTATAATTTTGTGTCATAACACGTCTTAATTAATTATATGTTCACCGATTTTTTTATGTATGTGATTGAATATTTTTAGTTCGTTTTTTAAGCATCTTCTGCATCTTTTTACAGTTTTTTTAGAACAAAATCTGGCATCTGCCATCGTTACAAATGAATAAAAAAATTAAACAAAAAACCCTATTTCATTTGATAAACTTAAAGGGTCTTTCTCATAGGTAAATTCACAAATCGCAAAAAGCTTACTTTTATGAAACTCTTTAACCGTTTTCTGATCGTCATTTATTTTTTATTTGTTCGCTAAAAACTGACATCTTTGAGTCTGTGATAATATTATGTGGTGCTCAGACTATCTGTAGTTACGAGGGCGCCGGGAACCGTAAACTCTATCTGAAAACGAGCTGTTAGTTTTAAAGCCGGACACTTAATTCCAAGTGATATTAAACGTCAACTTACCCTTAAATCTGGGATTAGACTATTCAAATAGGGATTTAGGGTTGATTACGTTTATATCCCAAAATAAGTAATTTTTTGCAAGACTATTTTAGTATGAAAATAAGCAGCTTTGTCGGCACCGATTTTATTGTCGAAGACTAGCGTAACTAGTGTTTTCGGTTTCAGATCTGCCAAAATGTTAAGCAGTCGATAAAATAAATTAAATGTTAACATTAAAACAAAATCTACTTAAGATAAAAATAACGAAACGTTAAGAAAATCCGGGTGTAAATTACAAACACAAGTAACGTCAATAATGACATGCAAAGGTTAAGTTTAAAGGGAGAAGCCGGTTTCAGATTTTGAACACACATTCACTTTCGAAAACCTTTCTTAATTGTAGAGCAACGGTATCATGTGTGTGAAATTGTGAAGAATGCGACCATCAAGATCAGGACACCGTGACAGATATAGCAAGCAAAATTTATCTTAAATGGTATAATATACTGATTACCTTTAGCAAAATAAGGGGCTTAGTACGTGCATGCGTTAATCTGAGGTGTGTAATTGTTCTTTGAGAAAACTTATGAATATTTTATTTAATGCTAGCTGTCCCCCGCGACTTTGTTCGCGTGTTTTAGTTTCAACGGTTTTTCATTTTTGCAACATTTTTCATTTATGCTCCGCTCCTATTGGTCGTAGCGTGATGTTATATAGCCTATAGCCTTCCTTAATAAACGGACTATCCAACACAAAAAGAATTATTCAATTCGAACCAGTAGTTCCAGAGATTAGCGCGTTCAAACAAACAAACAAACAAACAAACTCTTCAGCTTTATAATATTATATAATATAGTATATAGTATAGATTAGTATAGATTAGATTCTTTTTTAATTACAATTGTATGCTTTTTATTTTACATTTCAATTTTTAATATTTTTAAGTCGGCTAGACACAGACTAGCATTAACTTGTCGTTTTCTTATGCTGTTTGCGGTAGTCTAGGTCGGTCATCAAGAAATTGATTCATCACCGACCTGACACAAACATGACATAAGAAAATACCCTATCAGAGATACAGTGAAATCGACAAAAACGTAATTTATTCCTATAATTTTTTTAGATGATACTGATATATACGTAGCGCGTATTCACACCGATTTTCACTATATACTTCGTGATATCTAGCAGTACCTCAAGAGATTTTATGTGACTTGGCCTCTTGCCCTCTGGTGGCGTGTTTAATCCGCCTGTCAAGTAGTCAGAGTCCATTAAGACGTTATCGTAATGTTATCTGTAATATTCGAGCACGCCTCAATGCTCTTAATGTTACGGTTACTTGTTTTTTTATTCTTCGGTGTTAATTCGGACAACGTTAGATATTACATTTAACAAACCTCGTTTAATAGACTGATTGATTGACCTGTTATTTGATGTATGATAAGCAGGTACAAAACTGTAAACTTGTCTTTTTATTATTAGATGCGATCAGCTGGCTTTCTTTTGTGTAATGACTTTTTACTTGACGTCCTCCGTGGCGTACGCACCGGTTTTCATGTGTCGCGCGATCTGAGGTCCCGGTTTCGATCCTCGGACGGGTCAATGTAGAAAACCATATTTCTACATTGTCGGGTTTATTGTTTTAACTACTTACTTTTGGTTCATACCTTTGTCTATGTGATGTTGTCCACATTTATTTAAATGTACAATAGGTCTTAAATTCTTTGATTAATAGTACATTGTGTTACTATGTAAAACTTATTAAAGAGAAAGTGGGTTTGCCTGGTTGTAATATTTTCACGAATAAACATGTTCATAGGACAATTTGGCCTGGACAGAATGGCATGAAAAAAGAGAAGCCTATGCTTTTAGCAGTGGGTTGACAATGGTTATGGATGAAGATAATGTTCATTCGTCTGAAAACATAAGTTTCTTTAACTAACCTTAACTAGTTTCATCGGACATGATTTCCTTTGCGCAATGGCGCTGCAAAACGATGTAAATAATGAGAGTGCAGCTTAAAGGAAATATTCTCATAATCTTATTTCACAGTAACTTTTCTTATTAGAAGTTTGTTTGAAAATCGAGAGTTGCAGTTGCACGGGCAATCCTCTGATTTCACCGTCGGATGCCCTCTTGCATTGCTATTTTATTTGTAGCGAGTTCCACCCTGCGACTCGTCCGTTTCAAGTTTCAAAGCGCTTCACCTCGGGTCGGTATCTCTATTAACACGGAACTAGATAAATTTTGCATTTGTCCCCGATTTAACTTCAAAGGTTGATATTTCCTCTCAGTCGAATTCGGTCAGAATAAAATATATTTGTAGGTAAGTATTTTATTATCGAACTGCACTGTTTGCATAAAACTAGATAGAAGTGACTGAACTCTTGATGTGTGATGTCACCAACGGAGTATTTTTAAAGAAAATTAAGCATAAGACAGGTATTTTACTTAATCCAAGCTAGACTTAAATAATACCTTAAAAAGTAGTTAGTACCTAGTTCATTTATTTCTCGAGACGACCGCTGTTGTCGAGTGGCGTACTGGTTTTCAAGGTGTCGCTAGCTTTGAGGTCCCGGGCTCGATCCCCCGAGGGGTCAATGTAGAAAACCACTTTTCTACATTGTTTTGTGTCTGGGTGTTTGTAGTGACTTCGTTTTTTCTGATTCCATATCACAAGTGCTTTAGCTGCTTACTTTGGCTTCAGAACAATGTGTGATGTTGTTCACATTTACTCACACATAAATAATTATAATTATACCTTCAGTTCCTTTGCCTTTCAAGCTAAGGAGCTTGAAAGCCGAACCTGATACATACCAGTTTTACTGCAAGTAAGGACTTGTACGGACGTGTTAGTATAAAAGATAATATTTTTATGGAAAATCAACGTAAAATTCAAACCTCAAGCAAGCGTAGTCTAGTGCATACCAAACAAATGTCTGCAAATAAATTATACGGAAGAAACTCTACATTTATTTGATGCTCAAACTCCAGTTCACTGGCAGATAAGACAAAAAACCTTTTGAATTTACTATTCTGGGTCGGTGTAAAAATGAAGTTTCGGTCCAATTTGAACCAACTTCAGCAAGAGGTCAACGTTTATTTAAAATCTGAGCATTAAATGTTAAGTAGATGAGTACGACAGATATAAAAGTCTGTGGAAACAACAATTTTACAAAGCTAATTAGTTACTCATATGTATTAAACAGTGGTCTGAAGTCTGCAATGTATTATAGACACGAAATAATATTTACAACTGCAATACAGACTGACACTGATGTGTGAATAGATCTTAATCGTTGACAGCGCACTCACTTGTTTTTTAAACATTGCTTCACGCTATTTCTCCTGTACTAAATTTTTTATTTTATTCTAGCTGTGCCCGCGCACTTTGCTCCCGTCAACTATTTACCTACCCTACCCACCTAGCCTATCCTACCTACCTACCTACCCTACCTACATTCACTTATTGACTTTAAATATCATACGATTTAAAAAAGATATGTTATGTTTTTTTTTTTCTTTTATACAAATATTGTTCTGACAATAACGAGCATAACAAAGATATAAATACAATTTGGTACAGTAATTCAGAAGCTTGGCGCGTACATATATTTCGGCGATTCATTTTTATACAGATATGTTATGTTTTTACACAAAAGTTTTGACGAAAACGACTAGTAGAACATGCAATTTGCAAACATTTGTATTGATTATTAAATTTGCTTTTTCTCTATCAGTTGCATTGGTATAAAATTATTCTATTCATCGGATTTGTTTCATATCTCATTTGTTATTCAAGGCATACGTTTTAGGAGTCTTCAGCGCTATTTTCAAGCTTTACGTTAATTAACAAAATGTAGGGTTGCTTCCAGTGACTATAAATAGAATAATTAAATATTTATTTCAAATTTCAGTCATGCTCATTCCTTAAACTAATTAGGAAGTGAATGTTTGCGGTGGTTGTAATAACTTACGAAACAATTATAATAGAAAATGCTCATTATATTTCACTATTTAAAAAAAACAAAGGTCAAACACATTTCATGGTTTATGTTGCAAAAACTATGCCTAACGGCAAAAATAAGTACAGCCTTCCATAAGTTACCTGTGTAAATAGTGACAATAATTTGAGAGCCTTTTAAAGGCGCCTGAGAAGCTTTTAAAAGTGATTGATTTATGTTTAAATTATATGTTATTATATTGCTATTACACACTGATAGTTATCTTGTGACCATGTTTGACCACATGCGTACTTTAGATAAATTGTGATAATCCGCATGAAAATTTGACGGGTAATAAATTTTTGTTTTACATTTGTCGCAAACAAGTTTTTAAAACTGGACCTCAATTGGCACACCCCTGCTTATCTTGTTATACCGAATCAGGCCTCAGAAAGCCGAAACCAAATTTGAGCTCGTTTACTTGTTTCATTGCATTTTTATAGTACTCATATAATATAAAATTTTGAAATTATGGACGTTGTTGTAAATATATGTCATACAATTTTTTATGAAATCGTAAAAGGGGCTTTATAAAATTGTGTTATACGTACCAAATATACAGTTACATATTATCTTTACTGCATTTAAACTAAAAAAGATAAAAATCCCTTGAAAGTAGGCTCGGGTATCGTAACCCTCTTTTTTCGTTCGAGGAGATTTGGCAATAGTGCCATTAGGGCGAACTAAACGCATAACAAATATCTTTAACGGTATCCAGTAACGGAGGGAGTGTAAGGATAACTGATACCTCAGGGGGAGTTCAATGAACTCATTATGCCCGCGGGAAGTTGTAGTGACACATGACACACGACTAAAAAGGTTTTAATGACAACGCTAGAAATCAATTTTACAGAGATTTATAGTCGGCCAGAGGTATCTCTTTTCTTGCGAGATTGTATTGTTCCACTATAATAGTGTTACGAATTGGTAGATTGACTCTTTTTATTCGATATAAATTACTTGTCAAATAAAAGCTTTGAATTCTATGCGCAACATGGCGGTACTTTGAGTCTCTACAAAGATAACCATATCGTGTTGCTGATACTTTTGAAAATGTTATTGCCACTTTTATTTGTATGTATAAATCACCCCTTCTTTTTATATATTATCCCATCATTCTTATCGGGTGAGAGTTGTCATGGATCCCTTTGCAAAGGGGTAGGCAAAAGAAATATTGACCATGTTGTTATTTTAATACTACTACATTTACTGATATTTTTCTCTAGGCCCGCGCCACAATATTCTTTAGTCATCTTTCTAGCAGGCTTGGTTTTTACTCTATTTCTGTTAAATGTAGATGTTTTTGCTTATGTTAGTCTAGACGAGCCTATGCTTCTTTTACTCGGATTCTAATATGGTTCCGCACTATTAAGAAAGACTAAAACAAAAAACAAATCTATTACTTATATTAATATATAAATGTGAAAAGTTTGTTTGTTTTAACGTGCTAATCTCAGGAACTACTGGTCCACTGAAAAATTCTTTCAGTGTTGGATAGCCCATTTATTGAGGAAAGGTATAAGCTATATAGCATTACGCTGCGATCAAAAAGAGCGAAGCATAAAGGAAACAAAAATGAAAAACCGTTGAAACTAAAACACGCGGACTAAGTCGCGGGGGACAGCTAGTACTCAATAAATCCATTAATAGAAGCTGTACGAAGTATGTTAAAATACGCTAATATATTATTATGTGCAATATACCAAGTACCCACTCAAAAAATATCTGAGAATACATTGTCATATTTTGTTTCTTTTAATTTAATAAGAGATATAAAAGTATTGCTCGTTGAAAGCATATAGGGTTATTTTTACGACAAATAATTTCTGTGTTTACGATGGTAGATAGTGACATAATTTGCCCATTGTTTATTAAGCTGCGTGTTGTGGAGGGAGTTGTAGACTTTCTTCACAGACACGTATTCTATTCTATAAAGGAGTCCTAGTATTCTTTCAAGATATCTTGTCTATTACATACAAGTCTATGTATTTAATAATGTAAATTGTAGAATTTATTATTTGTCTACCTTTGCCTAATTTAAATGTGGTTCACCTCTGGGTAGTGTAAAGAAAACGGTTTGATGAACCTTTTAGACTCGTTAGCAACTATGTGCAAAATAAAGTGGGACAAAAAAAAATAACCATACTAACACGAACCAAAATGTGCGTTGGCCGGGAATCGAACCCGGATCAACTGCTTGGAAGGCAACTATGCTGACCATTACACCACCAACGCCACTTACTGAAGACATAATTCAGACCGTCTGTTAGTAAAAAGATTTACCTACTTTACCGCTCACTTGGTAGTCAATTGTTACTTCATTCAATAAAGTACAGTAGAGCAATTGATTTTTAACACTATGCTATAAATAATAGTGTTTTAATTCGCATTAACTGCTAAACAGTTACAATTTCTTGTATATCTGTGGTAATATCTAACCAATACAAAACATAACGGGGTAACTGTCAATTACTTATCGACTCTACTTTTCATTGTACAGAAAAAAAAACGGATTAGAGGTAAGTAGAGGAGAGGAGAGTAGTAAGAGTTTAAATATGTATTAAAAAAAAAACTAAAAAATAAGCTTAAAGTTACATCAGAAGGTTGGTATGTAACAACTTACTAAACTTTTACCTAAAACCAATTTACTTTAAATTCAACACCTCTGCACCCATAAAAAGTTTTTATTATCCTTAAAAGTAATTTGGTTCGCACTTTCAGTTCGATATCCAATAAAAGTCATAATAACTACTGGTGGGATAATTTGCGAGCATTAAGTTTGGTGCTGAAATAAAGCGATGTAAGAAAAAAACTGGTTAAACAAAATGTTTGAGATCGAAAACTGTTAAGCAAATTATGTACATATATAGGTGAGTGATATTTTTCTACATACTAAAATATAGTTGTGCGGTAAGCACTTAAAGACAGCTGCATATTTTTAATAACCTATTTAGGCATTCTTTAAAATATGCAATAAATATAGGTAATTATATAATTTCCACTATCGTTTACCTTCAATCAATGGACACCTGCATTATACTTACTTGTTGTTTCCTTCGTTTTTTCATTTAAAACAGTCGCCAATTAATTTTGTAAAGCCGAACTCCGATCTTATTATAGTAATGAGTTTATCAGTTCATTTGTATGCGAGTGGTGTCCCTACGTACTTACTTACTCAATTTTAATTATGGCTGTCGGTTATTTCAAGACCTTATTTATATTTGCTGATAAAACATGCAATTTATATGAGACATTATAACCAATTATCTGCTTTCACTTATTATTTTGTGGATTGAATTTCAAGTATAAAATATTTGCTTTTACTTGTATTGGTTGTGTTAAGCTGTTGATTGCTGTAGAATGGTGTTGATACGATTAATAACAATAAGCCTTCAAGCCTACCGAAATTCGGTCACGCCAGTCATTTAAACACCACTATCCCAATGACCGATTTCACGAATGTATTATTATAGGTAAACGCGATGAATTGAAATTAAACTCAGTTTTCGCACCTCACTAAATTTATTGCTTCAATTTTCATTTGCCAACTTAAACGGAGCTTGTAGATGTAACCAGTGAAAACGACCCTAAGAATTAGATACCTATAAAAATAGTAACTCCGGTAAGACTGGAAGCCAACCTCAATATAGCTTGAGAAGACGAAGATATTTTCATATGTCCTATGTCCTTAAATAATAAAAACTTAGATCAGCCCTCCCTTGCTGTTTTTTCTTTATTAATATTGTTAGCAACGCAATAAGTCGTGATCCGAACCAAGGAGTGCCCTTAATGAACGTTGCTGGCGTAGTTAATTTTTCAGTGGCTGGAGGCCTTTAAGGTTCTCGCTAAAAGTCAAATGAAGTAGGCAAAGCCTGCACTGATACTAACTGCATAAACCTCTTCCAAAAAAAAAGGAAGGTATAAAAATAGTGACAAGTCAATAGAATGATTGTGAAATACTCGCGAACTAAGGATAAGGTTTGGGGCTATAGATGTTCAAGCCACCGGAACAGTACCTTCTTACAAAAATACATGATTATAATTGCTATCGTGTACAGTGATATCAGTTCAGTACAAATTTTCCACAATATTGCACGTAGGTTTAAAAAATAAGCAAATAACAGTATCAAATATTATGTTTGTACCTTCCGTCCTACACTATTTCCAACAAAGGCAACAAACTATTGAGTGGGCGTAGAAAATCCAAGTTGGAAATGAAACTTCATATTTTGTTATTAAAACTTGAAGAACTACCAGTATTTACGCAAAGGAGAGTTAATATACTGCAACAAAAATAAATGAGATTAATTAGTCTCGACTCTAAGAAACTGCAAAGTTACCAGACAGAAATCTTCCCACGCGTTAATTTCAGGCTTCTTCCGTTTAGATTAAATGTTGGTGGCATTTAAGATGACTTCTTGAAAATTATTATATCTATCTTGAAAAATGGAGTTTTTAATGTACTCTGCCGTTAATTTAACTAGTAGTACTTAAGTTATCTCTTTCTCAAGTCTCTTTTTTAAATTGTGTATTCTATTGACATACAACGGATTTTATCGCGGTTTGTATTTAGTTTCCGACGTTTCGACGCCTTTGCAGTTGTCATGGTCACGGGCAGACTGAGGTGGTATTCGTCATGACATTGTGTATTCTATACAGCATTGAAAATTTTAATATAACTTCTTGATTGATTGAGTTTTATTTGCATGGTACCTACAGAATATTAAGTTTAATTTATGGCATATACATTCGCATCTGTCTCCGGAAGAACAACTTTCGTGAAGTATAAACTGAATTAAAGCTAAATTATATTTTTCAAAGTAAAAGTAAATTATAACTAAATCCTATTGTAAGTACCAACAAATTTGGCCTTTCACAAAACGAGGGTTGAATCTAAACATAACAACTGCCAAAAAATTGGTTTATGCATGTGGACCAATCTAATTTCTAACTTTATCAAATAAGGAATCATATCCACAATAAACTGATACAGTAGGAGTAAATTGATTTGTTAGTATTGCGCTACTTTATTGCCACGCAAACAAAAGCCCCACGTCTTAATAACAAGAGTAGGAAGTAAATAAAAACAAGAAAAAGAAAACAAACACAAGTAATGATCAAAGGTCAGGTTACATCGTGGGTTACGCTACAGAAAAAATGGAGTTCCAAAATTTTTTTTTTTTAGAACATTTGGAAGCTCTATAACTTTAGGGTTAATTCATACTACAAATAATTCAAAGCGCATGAAGCGTAAAAAAAACACAATGAAAGGAAAGTAAATTCGTGAGTTTTTTATCTCCGAAGAAATATTAGCATTTCGTGTTGAGTTTAGGATGCTATTTGCTATAGGTATTCACTTTCAGATTGACGCTTCGATGCGCTTTGATTCTGTTGTAATATGGGCTACAAATTCGGCCGTTTTATGTTTTTATTTTTAAACGGCCATGTGGTGAATGACTTTGTTAAATACTAGCCACATAGGCTGTGTTAAATATGGCACTGTCAACTGATAAACGTTGTTATTTAAATATGGAACCTATGTATAAGTATTTTTATTTTTACGTCAGGTAGTAAATATTCAATTAATGATATTGACAAAAACATTGGCAAAATAATGTGAATTTTAAATAACAAGAGCATGCGCGTTTATTAAAAAAAAATGTATAGTAACAAAATCTCTTCATCAGGTTTTAATAAATATGCACAGCTATCACAAGCCTAAGTAGTACCCGTTGCTGTGATACTATTTTTACACTTTTTCCAATGTTTGTTTAGTTTTTGTTATTCGGGGTGGAGACGCGCTCAACAAATCAAAGATTATGAAAATCAGCCCACCCGTTTTCGAGTTATAAGTGTTGTAACAAACCTGACTTTGTTTTGTATTTATAAATATAAGATGTAATATAATAAACAGATTTACTACTGTTATATGCCTATTCAAGACTTCTTTTTATAACTACTTACGCTCTTGTGAGGTGCTACTACACGCATAAATACTTTTATTGGCAACATTTGTGTTATGGTAACAGCATGTAGTAATAGTTACACTATAACATTATACACCCTCAAGCTGTTTTCAACGGTAGGACACGCAAATATATTGTCACAATGGTTTGTTTATGTAAATATGTTAGTGGTTCAACGTCTTTTATGTAACAACAAGATGTATGTGTGGATTCAAATGGTTACAGAATGACCGTAGGTAATTGGATTTCCACGGTATTTGTATCAGATGCAACCTGATATAAATGGGGCGTAAAATAAGGCTACATGCTATTTTCCTTTTAATTTTATTCATTTCTAGCTATGGCCCGGGGTTTGGTTTGCAATGTTTTTATCTCAAGGCAAGTAACGTTGTGTTAAATTGCCTTTAACCTTACTCGAGAATTGGGCTATCATATGCAAAAACTTTTATTCAAATCTGACTGGTGGTTTCAAAGATTTATGCGTTCAAACAAACAAACTCCTTAACTTGATTATATTTAGGATAGGTTAAAACAAAGAGATTTCTAGAGGGAAAAAAATAGTTAATTTAGAGCACACTGGAGGTTAATTTTCTTTTACCAATAAGCTCAAACTCGACAATTCGACAAAGTCCAAAGTTTTCATGGGTTAAACCCATTTCCCGGAGTGCTTCAAGTCAGCACGAATAATAAAAGAAACCAGGAGATGTATATTCTAGTTATGCTGATAAAACTTAACTTAACTTAATA
Source organism: Diachrysia chrysitis (assembly GCA_932294365.1). Lineage (NCBI taxonomy): Eukaryota > Metazoa > Arthropoda > Insecta > Lepidoptera > Noctuidae > Diachrysia > Diachrysia chrysitis. Next base: position 6,817,214 of record OW028651.1, on the reverse strand, counting down.
TAATATATTCTACTCGATTAAAATCTAAATGCCAAATTTAGATTTTAATCGAGTAGAATATATTAAACTATAAGAAAATCGCTGGACCTAAAAGGGTTAAGAAAATTTACCAAGTAAACAAATTTCAACAAACTCGAAGAAAATTTGCTATTTCTATACAAAATTTACATTATCAGCTGTCCTAAAACAATAAAATGAGAAACGATGAAGAGCGCGATAGCAACACTATCTTAAACATTACTTCGTCTTGAAGAAACGCTGAATACAGCAGCTCATGTTATATGTTTAACATAATGCTGTATCTTATGTCATAAGCAAAAGTAACGACAAAAAGAACAATTTTGTGAGCAGGCGTTAAAATGCGAAAAACAACAATTTTAATACAAGTAGGGATGTATGTATCATGTTACAATTGGTGTTCATAAAAATATTTTCGGGTAGGTATAATTTTTTCGGGTGTAAATAGAATTTTGCCCTTTTAATTTCGATTTTATATCTAGCTTTTCTAAAATTCTGTGTACTTTTGAGTAATGTCCGTTTAAGTGATTAGGTATAATTAGACTAGGTCGTCTAGAGGTCATCATTACCTATGCATGTTTTCAGACTTGTCAAAAGATCTTTAATTTAATCGCAGGCTTTTAAATGTCAGTAAAAAGTCTTTTTAACAATCATTGTTAGATTATAAGATGATTTACGTCATAAACTAGGTAGTTACTGCGGAAATAACCTATTTTGAATGATCATAACCGAAACTGAAGACAGACCACATTTTTTTCAAGAATCCTCAATAACTGAAGCAGTTACATCCCTACTTTAAAGAATCGCATAATAATATACTCGTAATATATCCGAACTGCTCGTTATCTCGCTGACGATACAAAAACTCGGAAAAATGAACGCGGAGGGCGCGGTCGTCGCCCCACGCGTGTCGCCCGCCTCGCTTATTTGATAAATAACCGCTCAAACAATAAATCACCGTGCGAAAGGACTGGTTTATTTCGACCCGTATTAAAATGTATCCCAATCCGAAATCCGAATGACCAAGTGGGGTACGTCGCGACAGGAAACCTAAACGCTAGTTGTTGTCGTGTTTTTATTGCTTTTTGTTTCCTTGTTTGCGTTTTTCAGTGGTTTATATAGCCGCAGTTCGTAATAAGACGCGTAGAGTAAATAACGAGGTAGTTTAGTTGACACCAAATATTTGCTATTATGTTTATTTGTTAATAGTTTGAATATTTTTGTTCCTTATGGTTGTTATGCCTAATACGCTATATTTAGAGCATTTTAGGCACCTACATGAAAGTACCTAGTAAATATATCGCGATAATACGTAGGTACCTATCTCCTGAATCTCCTGATTTGGGACACAATTAAAACGAGGTAAAGTAAAGATTGGGACCTTACTTTCATCAGTAAGATGAAATATTATCTAGCAAGCATAAGGTGCGGTAATCGATAGTAGCCCGTTGTAACAAAAAAAAAATAGCTTAAGGTACGCTTGTTTACTGATTTTCCGTGAAACGACATACGTTTATGCAAAAATATCGATGGTTCCGATAAAATTAGGGTAATATTAGGTTTTGAGATAATATTAATGAAACGGCGTGCTCGTTTTGACACAAATTACGACGACGCTTGTTTATACACTGGTGCTCACAGCTCATACTCTGTTAGGCGGACTCTATAATTTACATATTTATACTGTAAAGATCTAATAGATAAGAGAGACTTATAAAAGATCTGTAACCTGCAGTGCGACTATGGACGCTTGTTAGATAACATTTCTTAGATAATAGACAGTAATATAAAAGTCATATTATGTAGGTACCTATTTATAGATAGACATTATTACGTTGCAAGGCCCTGAGATCTACTCACTCTACTAGATCTATCGTTACACAACAAGCATCATCTCGAAAGTGAAGCCAAGCGCGTCTTGTTAGATGCAACAGACTGTATTTTTGTTAATAGAAATTTGCTACCCTGTAGAAAAACACACAATTACTGTTAATATAGGATATTAAAGCCATAATTCTGGGGCTGAAATTTCCTGGAACAAATCATTGTTTTTTTTAAAAACAATGTAGAGTTGCATTACCGTGTTCATTTCCCCAGTCTTTTTTTTTGAGAGTACGTAGTTAGTCTGAGTGCAGACTTTGACTGCTACACAGGTCTTCAAAAACGTCTCTTGTTTTGCAGTAAGGCCAAATTACTTATTAAGTAACTAACTAAAATGAAACATAACTCTATGTTATTCTCAAAAATATTTTTAACGAAAATTATTGCAAAGATGAGTAACAATAAATTGATTGCAATATAAAGAAAAAGTCAGATCTAATGGACATCCAAACTTCTAAGACTTCACTCCTAATTTTGTTAAAATGTGAAGCTTGTTTTAAAATCGTTCTTGCCCGGATTTAAAAAACAATTGTACCTAAATATTTCACTATGGTCACTTATTCTCTGGCTAACAACGACATTTGACAGACTCGGACATTAACATATAATATTAATTTTCATCCTTATTTTATGATAGAATTACGTGGGTTTTATTTATGTGTTGTTTAGTCTACGGAGTTTCGTGAAATCGCTATCTAATGAAAATAAATGTGAGTGATGGCAGTAGTTCTGGATAGTTGTGATTAATGTCCCCACTGATATCCTAGGTTATGTATCATATGTCGAAATAGGACAGGTTAGAGCGTGTATACTTAAAAATGTGTAGGCGATTAATTTAAATTAAGTTTTCATTTCTTAAATTATATTCATTTTTAGGGCCGTACAGCAAACATTTATGCCAAAATTAAAGTTCAAAATTAGAACTGTATTATTCAAGTTCGATAATTTAAAAATAAAATTATACTGTAATTTTAATTACATTGTCCTCATTTAAGTATCCTAACTTATAAACCAAGTAATTGATACAATAAACAATAAGAACACAACAATAAATATTAACGTTTCTGAAGCTTTACTTCACATCACTACTACTAATAAAACATGTAATACAATAATGAATTTACCTAATGCGGGACCATGACTAAAAAGCTAACAATTCTACTCTGCCATCTATAGAGTCACTTTAGAATCTTTTGAATTTGGTAAAGTTGAATGTTATACTGCCATCTGTGTTTTTAAACGGACATCGCTTAGTCTACTATATGTAGACGACAGACTTAACCAGCTGTCTTTCGACAGTGAATTTAGTTATAGAATCGAAATAGAGATGGCGCTGTGTTAAGTTTGACCAAACCATTTTTAATTTAGTATGATTTTTTTCTGTTATATTAAGAAGCATTTTTATTTATGGGACTATAATTGATGTATCAATATAATTTGCTGGATTGGTGGGAAGCGGTTTCAGACAGAAGATCCTGGAGCAAATTGGGGGAGACCTTTGCCCAGCAGTGGGACACCTAAAAGGACATTTATAAAAAAAAAAAAATGTTAGATATATGTAGATCAGGGAACTCTACTTTAGCATGAAGACCCTACAAGCCTTTTTGTAATACCTACAATGTTTTAAACGCCATTTTATTACTAAATCGAATAAATCCATTATTATAAATTAAAAAATTTGGATGGGCAATGATACAAAAAAGAAAACAATAGTATATCTCTGGATACAATTAAATTAAACTGGATTATGTACCTAAACGCGGACGAAATCGCAGGAAAATAGTAGTATATAAATATAGCAAAGAACTATGTAGGTAGTGTGCGGAGTAAAGATAAACACCACACACACTTTATCTGGAATTTGTTGATTCACAATGTTTAGAAAAACATGATTTACTGATAGGCATAACTTAGTCTAGTTCTTATCTAAGTACTTAATTCATAGAACGATATTAGTGAAAGCACTTAGTATGGCACATTTACAATAATACAAAATATACTAATGGGTAAGGTAAGTGTTGCCATATTTTAAGCACAAAAGGTTTATTTAAGAGATTTTTACCATTTACACTGCTGTCGTAAAGAAAAAACAATTTTCTTCATAAGATTTTTTTGTGAATCTTCGCTTGGCAAGTCAGGTTGGCAGTAAAATACAATGCGACTTTCGTACGAAATATTAGGGTGTGTTTGGTTAGGCTAAACTGTTTATCTCTCACACACATTAGTTAAGCCGCTAGAAAGGTTAGATAAAAAGGTTGCTTTGATTTATTTGTCGGCTTAATTTGTCAGTTTTCTTAGGTATAACAAAGTAATTATTTGGAAACCACGGCGTAATTTGGAACGAAAATAAACTTCAACTTTTTATTTAAATTTAAAAACTGTCGTTAATATAATACTCGGTAACATTAAAATATTACCTAAAATTTAAGAATACATATTTCTTTTACTCAGGAATAAAAATTGCCTTATTAAGAAATTGACTGAATTGATTTCCAAATAGCTCTACTTTACTGTATGTTGATTGTTGACTGTTTTGAAAGGTATGCTAAGTGATTTTGTTGTAGTCTGTGATTTTTGTAGCTTATTTAGTTGTTATAATACTACCAATTGTAAGTTACCTACTAATAACTTAAAATAAATCTTTTATTATAGTTACTTCGAGTGATAATATTTTTATATTGTATTGGGCTCGGCTTTCAGTCTTTCCAGATTCAGCTAAATACTGTATTTTACACGGAGCCGACCTTAACCTATTTTATTGGGTTACACAGAATCCTATGATAAAACTGGTTGTCAGAATCGTAATGATTTAACAGTTGCCAAAAATCGATAGAAAAAAAATCTAAAATATTGTCTTAAAAATCTAAAATAAGTCCTTATTTTATCGAGTAAATTCATAAGAGTAGACTTCACAGAAGAAATTAAGAGAATTTAAACTCAAACCCCTTTAAATTTTATCTACGTCAATTTGTAATGTAGCGGAATGGAACTGAGAAATCTTCAGAGTGCAAGTCTTTTGGTGCAAGCGAGACTGGTATAAATAGTGTCATAATTTGCAGCGCCACCCCGATTATTAACAAAGAAACTGCAATTTTTAATTTTTGCTTTTGTCTTCCATCACATCTTCTTATCTTTCCAGGGCTTCTATCATCCCTTTGTTTATAAATCTTTGTAGAAAGATATAATTTATTTATCGCATTCTCTTTTTTTATTGCAATACCTGTAATAATAATAAGATCTTGAAACAACTCACAGACTGCCATCTGATCAAACAGGCAGAGCCAGTATTATGGTATATTTATCTATACCCAGACACAGAACAAATGATCGTCCTCATCACACAAAGATTTATCCTGGATGGGAATCGAACTCACGACCTCCGGTTTTGCAGTCAGGTTCACTAACCACTAGAGCAACTGGCCAGAATGCGAAAAGAAATTTGTTAATCCTCACCCACGTTACAGGATAAACCAAGCCTTAAAATAACTGTGTCCAAAAACAATTTGATTAATCTTCACATCACGTTTCTACGTTGTTTTTCAATCGAATTCGTGTCTATTAAGAGTAAAGTTCTATCAATTGTTTACTCTAAAGATAGCGAAAGAAAGATAAATAGTAGTAAAGGTCACGTATGGGACCTTTATGTTATAGTACCTTTATAGTAAGCCCTGGTAAAAATTGCTTTCGATCTGACATTTTTATTAAGCTTGAACACTAAGAAATATAATATCCTGTCAATTAAAGCTTTAAGTCATGGCCAAAATATAGGGCAATACATGGAACAAAAATCATGTATTTCTAGGTATTGCTCAATACCAGGTACCTATTACTGAAAGAAAGAAATAGGAAAAAAAATGTCATGGCTGGATGGTAAAAAAACAAATGCAAAACATCGGTCATATTATGAGCATGAGAAAGGACAACATGGAATGTAATCGTTTTCCTTAGGTAGCTTACAATTTTCGGAAGTAAATAAACCGTGACTGCCATCTGCGTTTTATTTCGACCTTCGTTGTCATCCAAGTCAATATTGAATGAAAAAGGATAAAGGTTCTGTTTCAGAATGATCGATCGGTAAATTTCTGCTTTACTTATTTTTTATGTCAAATGAAACGTAGAGATGTCAAGTGATTTCGTAATATGGAAAAAGCAACTAGTCCAAATCGAGATTAGTCTCATAATGTTATTTCTGTGAAAGAATTTCAAGTACTTTATATGTATATGTCATATCGGAAGTCGATGATGTAAAGATATAGAAATAGCAATTTCAAGGATACCTCGCAATAGAGACTGAAGATTACTGAAATTTCCACTTGCGCATATTAATTTGACAGTTTGAGCGAACTGTGTTCCTCAGTCACAAGGTTTGATGCTAACCTTCAACCTTTGGGTCAAACAAACTAAAAGTTGGACCTGAACTGTACCGACCGAGTATCCGTGGTTTGAGGCTTCAATTTAATTAAAAATTGAAACTGGTTTTCTTAATGAAAACTTAGTAATTGCATGTTTTATCGTAGTCTTTTTGTGAAGAGTCGGAGATTACTTCAAGGAATCGTTTACACTGTGGTTGCAAAATGAACAAATAAAATTGGTTTGTAACCAGGTTAAGGTAGTGGCAATAAAACAAGCTGTAAAATTTAGATCTACCGATTTCTCTTTTACTGTTATCTAAATTATTCTAAGAGTGTAAAGTTATATTATTATACAATATTCATCTGAAAGTCGCTAGTGTTTCCAACTCTTCATATCGCCTTAGGTATCCTTGCAAACTTTGTATCAGGTATAGCAGTGTTTTTAAACATTATATTCACATCACCATTACATAGCACCGCAGCAAATAAATGTGCAGTATACCAACAATAATAAAGAAAGAGCTTTATCTTCGAGTAATGAAATGTTAGTACCTTCACAATGCTGCATTCCAGCTGATTTTAATGGAATTTTTGTTCCGTGTGTTCACAAATATTTTAAAACTAGAGAACTAGACAAGTTGTTTATTAAAGTCAATGTTCAATTTATATTGAGAATCAGAAAATAATGGCGCCGATTCTCTTGTATGCTAATTAATTCAAAATTAAAGCATTGCTATATTTTAATAACATATACTTTATATAATACACTGTGTTTTAGTGCACACGTTTCTGGTTGTTGGTAGATTTGTATGAGAATTTTAGTCGAAACTAAATTTGACTCTAATTTTCGTCTGTCCTTTTCTATTTGTGTACAAGTGAAGAAGTGAAGTTTGGGTTTAACAGAATCGGGGTCAATGTCTTATTTATACTATTTTGGAGTTCACCCGCTAATACAGGGGATTGTTTATACAATATCCACAACCATTCGTTTTGGCTTATTCTGCCGTAGTCGGGTATACCTACTATACCAATTAACAAACTCCGAAGTGTCTTAAGTACCAATCTGCTTGTTTTTACGATAATGATTTAAAGAAAACTCAGGTATTGCTTTTACCAATACATGTTTAAAGTCATTCAGTTCTATGAGGTCGTCTAATAAGCTCGTAGACTATAAAAAGTACCATCAATGGGTAATAGGATTGTTATTGTACTATACTTGTTTGCCAGCACTTGCACTTGGTATTTATCGTCGGCCGTAAACCGTAACGAATGCGTGTGCCGTGCCCGTCCTTTCTTAGGTCCCATCTCTCTGAAAATTTGCCTCAGAACATGAGTTCTTGTGAACTATGAAACTATATAAAGCTCTATGTAGACTCAGATATTAAATCTGCTTTATTTAATAATTTAACATCGGCTGTCTTCAGCCTACAGGCGATCTAGAAAGACACCCTAAGTTAGTTATGTTTATAAAGGAGCTGCACATGCTTTAGTGAATCCGCGTCTTTGAGAAAGACAGGGACCGGGTGTTTTTACTCGGTACAAGTCCGACATATAAGTGCGCGTCGTGTCCTCGGCGTGGGTTGAAGTCATTAGATTTTCACCCCGTAAAAAAAAAGGTAACTACGTTCAAAGTCCTGATGAAGAAAAAAAAACAGAATTTGTTTGCCATGTTCTTTGATTAAGGTAATCTAGTGAAAAACTATTTAAAATTAATATATTATGTTTGGTAGTTTTAGTGGCATTTTGATTGATTTGGATAAGATTTAAAATTTTCTCGGAAAGTTTGTAAGTATCGCAAGTTTTCTGAAGTCTTCAACCGCAGACACCATCTATTGCTTAACTTCATCAATCCAAATCCGTCCACTCGTGACTTGATTGAATCAAACAGAAACTTCAAAATATCTAGTCTGATCTTTCGTTTTGTTTACTAACTTTTGCTAGGAATTCGATTTTCGGTACCAAAGTCGAATTTAATTAAAAGTAACCACGTTAAAAGTACTGAACTTCACATAAACAACTTTATCACCTCTAAAATATTTTTTAATAAAAATATAAAGCGACACTGGTGCCTTGTTCCCGAGTATGTCATAAACCTTCCTTGTCCTATTTGATGTTCTAAGACATAGATTACGTCACCAGGGTACCAAAGCGTTTTGTACGACGATAAACAGCGCGCAATGAACATTCATTTCGTTAACCATGGTCATTACGGCAATAAAACTGAGTTATTAAGGAGTGTTTGATGGATGTGTTTAGGGTTCTTAGTAATTACAAACTAGTACTAGTGTATAGAATATACTGCGCTAGTGTTGTGGTAAATTAGGGCGGTTGTGGTTGGTATCGGATATACCTTGTAAGTACGTGGATGCTTGTGGTCTGCAGAGACCACGCCGTAACCAAAATTCGGTAAGGAGGAAGCTGTTATATAATAGGGATGTTTCCTGGGTATGAAAAGTTAAAATCTATTTAGTCCGTAAGTTAGATAATAAAAAAATATTAGACACGTATTTTTTCTTTTATCAAAACAATAAAAAAATACAAAGATACACCGCTTTAAAGTTTCGGAGTGGGGGCTTATGACGCCACGCCTCGCTAAAAATCGTAGCGAGGAGTGACGTCACGTGTAATTTCCGTTCTCTGTATTTTGATCATTTTTTGTTTGCAGGAAAAAAGAAAAAATACGTGTCCAATAAAATTCATTAATTTACAAGACGGACATTAAAAAAAAATATAGGAAACATGCCTATTGTGTAGGTTTTTTTTGTTGTCTTTTTTGAAGCATAAAAGATATATATATATATACCTACTAATATTAAATAAAAAGTAGGCGGTTTAAAAAGTATCAGATTACAAGACCAACAAGACAGTCTTTAAATGTGTACTTCATATTATAAGCAATCTAGCTAGTGTGTACTACATATAAGTAATCTAGCTCAACAAAAAAAATGTATGCAATTTTAAGGCAAAATACAATGCTTTCATTACACTATGTTTAATAAATACATATTATATTGTTAGTACTTAGACTATTTTCATGCGGGATGCTGGTATATTTGTACCAGTAACAGTAGCAGCCACCCAACAGTTTCCAAAATACAGTACTCTTTGAAAACGGCATAACTGTCCTAATGTGAGCAAGAACTTATTTGTCGCGAGACAACTTGCTTCTTTGAGAACCTGCGATCTATTGTTTACACCATCACTTTAGTTTTGAAACAAACACGAATCAAAGATTTACAAAAATAGTCTGGACTTCGTTAAACGTCAAAATTTTTATTCTCTTAAACTAATTAGGTACTCTTATTGGAGGACAGCAAGGGAAATGTCCCTTAATTTATAATGCCACGTTAACTGGCAATACAGAGCACTTTAAATAAGGGAATTTTGCTTTTCGAACTTGAATTCTTTATTGTGTTGCCCTTACTTTTTGAAATTATCTGAATAAATATCCGCCAGCTTTTACGACGGCCAACTAAATGAATATTAGGGCTATCTACGGTAGCTTTATAAAATCTTGTACTGTTATGATTTGAAATTATGTCGATCGTAAAGTATTTATTTAATTGTTCACGATCATCTTAGTACTACCTATAAACAAAAAAAAAAAACAAAAATTTGGAAAATTCTAGTTGTATAGTTAAGTAATATATTATGCACCTAAATTTAAGGCTTTTAAGTGTTTTGAATATATTCTTAACTAGCTTTAACCATACATAAGCGTTGTTTGATGTTCTATACTAAGGGACTAAGGACCTAAGTACCATTTCTCCGAACAATGTTTGCTTATCGTAAATTGTTGGTGGCCCTAGAGGTTGCGTGACTAATTCCCTGAGGCCAGAATCTAAGACAGCCCGCGTTGGAGAGAAAAGTTATTATACCGTCACCTCGCTACGTGATAAGGATGTTTATTACTGAAGGTATTTTCATAAAAAATATATTGTCTTTTTAAACATTACAGCAAGACATTTGATTAGTTCAATAAATAAAAAAATGGGTTCTTTGGTAATGCTAAAAATACGAATCTGAAGTCGCCAATATGCTCGCAAGTGGGCAAGCGTGATGATTCCTCCTTCTATACGTAAGAGGCCTGTGTCAGTAGTTTTATAGGACATTTATAGGTTTGTATTATTATTATTGGTCAAGCTAATTTTTAGGGTTTCATGCCTAAAGGGTGCTGAAGACCCTATTACTAAGCCTCCATTGTCCGTCCGTCTGTAATCTCTGTCATCATCTGTCAATGGTGCTCACAGAGTGTGCATTTCTGTTGCCGCTATACCTACATATTATATAATTAAAAATTAAAGGGGGCTCCATTAAATGGCAAGGAACCCTTCATGTGCGAGTTCGACTCGCCCTTGACCGGTCTTTGGTCAGCAATTTTATACCTTAAATTTACTGCAAAACAACTACACTCAAAGGACATCGAATAAAATTTTACGAAACCTATAACTGTAATTTCTACGAAGACTAAGTATTACATAATACACATGAGGATAACCAACCATTTAAGTATAGCGTAGAGGGTCAGTAGGAAAATTGACGTAGGTTAGGCTCGTAATTTATAGGGACTTAAGAACTCCACGATCGCAAAACGTATGACCGTGGCCCACAAATTTAAGGACACCATGATATTATTCTTATATTTATTTTGATAGATTCAATACACAGGGATCCAATATTTTCAATTTACATAACGTTTGTCTTTCCCAAGAAAAAATGACATCCTTTTTCCATTGGCGATATATTCCATAAGTTATTGAAAGTGTCTGTAATTTTAGACTTATGTTGGTTCGCTGGTTTTGGCTTAGAAAATTCTGTTCCTACATTTTAAATCCATTGGGTATCGTAAAACTGATTTAAAGGTTTTGTTCAATATAACCCTTGAAGCTGTTCAAAGATACCACGAAGCTGCTTAAACGAATCTTCTTACTGGTTAAAACACAATGTACTAGACATTTTAGAATTATGAATTTGTGCCGAATACAGCGATGGGCAAAATATTCCTTATTTTTAATACCTAATGATCTATTTACTAGTTTGTGAGTATAAGCCGCAATATAATTATCAAGCACCGTTACAACTCTTCAGTTATCGAACATCATTACAACTCTTCAGTTTACAGACACGTTTTGTTTTGATTGAGTATTTTAGCGTATAAAGCGCTTTCATTTGAGTGGAAGTGTTTTATAGATGCTGTCAGGTTTACTCGTGTTGTTTTCGCATGACTTTTTCAGTTTAAAAATATTGTGCCATTAAACAAACATTTCAGCACACTGCAGTTAAGTTTTTTTTTAATCATGATCAGATTTTGGTACTTGTAGACCACATCTTTCCTCATTTAGTTATATACTATAGCTTACCCAAATATTATCGTAATATTCATATTTAATAATACCTATTTACGTGGAATACCGTATTTTTTTATTTCAGTATTATTGTAGAATTTACATATAATTCTTTATGTAATATTTTTCTGTATCTTAGGTATCTTACAATAACGTAAGTTATAAAAAGCCTTGATTGCCTTTGTTCTTTTCAATAAATCTTTATGGAATAAAAACGACACGTTACAATAACAATTACAACTTTTTTTTATAAAGAAATTTATTTATTCAGTCAAACAGTCTAAGAGATAATTACAACATTAATTTGATTAACTTCGTTTTCAAGTGACACGAATTATTAAGCGTTTGTTGAACAATTCGTGTCTTAAACCACTACCTATCCATCTACTAGCTAATATCTGAAGAATATATTGAATGCATTGTCTAAAGATTATAGGTAGGTACCTAATACATGTTGTATTTATTGCATAAATTGCTTTTATTTTTATATGACGTTGATGTGTATAAAGATAATAAATATATTACAACATGCACGATGACATAACCACTAGCCAGATAAAGTCATCGATGCAGAAAAAAAAAGAAAATGTTTTTGTCTACTTTTTATGTCAACAGTTTTTTCGTAGGTGTGAAAGTTGCATTCCTGAATAAACATATTTTGCCAATTTCAATTTTAATTATCAGATTCAATATAAAAACTAATTTAATATTTTATATATATTTACCTAACCTTTAAATTTAATAAAAGCTCTCAGGCATAGCACGTTATAGATAAAAACGATTTATTTTACATAGCCTAATTAAAATCCGACTAAACTAAAATATTTATAACATAACATCAAAACACAGCATCAATTTGTAAACACGGTCCATGCAATGATGGACAGATAGGTAAATAGGAATATCTGCCACATCACGTTATTCCCCACATTAGAGGAGCGAGTTAATCGGCGTCTGAACCATTCATCACTGGAGGCCAGTCATCGGGCCGACGATTACATAACTCCTATCTACTTGATAGCAAACCAAATTATTTAATGACAGACGTATTTATTGGCGGTTATTTGGGAAATTTCATTTGAGTACGTTTAAATCATAGATGGAACGTTAATTGGTATAAATAACGTTTTGTTGAGGTACAATATTATTTTAGAAGTAAAACTTATTTACTCACGCTTGACTTGGGAAGTAACCTGGTGAATGCGTGGCGAGAGCGTTACTGAAAGTGTGATCGGGAAAAGCGAACGGAAGTTGAGAGGGAGATATAAGTTAGTGAATATAGAAAGAGAGAGAGTTACGTTTCGTATATTACTGTAGGGGCAAGAGGGAGAGCTGCGAGCACACATTTTCTTTCTCTCTTTCTCTCATAACCATAGAAAAGGTTCTAATAACTAGGTATGTAGTACGTTTAAATCGTGGTATGTAATTGCGCTAGCCCACTTTGTTAAGTAAGTACTAATAAAATTATGACAACCATAAGATTGTTATAAATTAATAATGAAATAATGTCATATATCAAGTCACTTCTGGGTGGACAACACCACAGAGTATGGTAATATAATAGAGAATACAACACAGTACGCCTCCCTAAGCTTAACGTTTTCTTTATTACCTCTCCGAATTGTATGATAATAAAATATACTTTAAACGTATAAAAATATACAACACATTTTTTAATAAATTCTCAAACAAGGCGTTAATTTTCGCGTTACTTTTGCCCATATACATGAAAAAGTATTTCTGAAGTAAATATTTCGAGTGCTATTTTTGGAGGCACACAATTTGCAAAGTTGTGTAACAGGAAATTAAAGTGACTGCCTACGCAGTGTGGGAAGCGACGATGTAATAACACACCTAATAGAAACAGTTGAATAAATGCAAAAAATAAACGTAGGTACTTACAGACCATAATTATTTGAATTACTTTTGCATGGGACTCTACTTGGGGACAGATCAGGAAAATATATATATATAATATTGGGTGACTTGGTCCTTCGGCCTTCCACGATATTTAAATTAAATTAAAGTCTAAAATTTTTACAGCTTTCAAAGAATAATTAATTCTAAACTGAACTTTAAAAGTAATCCTTAGAATAAAAGTAAAAGAATAGAACAATTGAATTCATTCAAGTTATCTTTGTATCGCTCGCGTATTGTTCACTCAGGCGCAAAGAATTGGTTTTATTTAATTTGATTTTTATATTCTCATACGTATTCTATTGTTAAAGAAAAAATTTACTGTATTTTTATTAATTGCTTAATTTAAAACTTAAGGTTACACTTCAAAAGGTTTGCGCAGAGGATCGTAGGAATTTATTTTGCATTTGGGATAGAATCAAATACAAAGACACCAAATCGTGTGAGATGCGAGTGTAGTTTATACACTCTTTATTAAATTAAAATCCGTTTAAAATAGTTTTATTTCAATGTCTAATATTCACGTAAACCTCAGAAAGCAATCTCTATTAATATTAGTAAACAATTTGAAGATTCAAATAAAATTACACAACAGCTGTTGCTAGTCATAATAAACGGCTTAACTTTTGTTAAGGTCAAGTCATCAAAACACTAGAAAAACCTCATAGTACAGTTAGTACTACTACCTACCTACCTACTACTACTATCTACGTACTTATGAACTAATCTGATGTATGTATTTGTATAAAGGATCAATCAACTTTTAAAGGGAGAAATAAGTGAAATATTGGTGCGGAGGCACTTTGCAAATACAACGGAAATGTAGCGTCATCCATTAGTCGGATTGCGAGCCTGTTGTTTCTAAAAGCTCCATTAAATTATTCAACAAATTTAACCATTGGAAAATATATTGCATAATTTACTCTTTGTGGTTTTATACCTACTGGTAAAAAAAAAGATTAACGCACCGGTGAATAATCTACGCTATAAGTCAACGTTAGTGTTAAAATTTTCAGACATACAAAGTTATTGTAGTAATTATGTGTTGTTGATGTAATTGTGAATTATTTATTGTTGATGAGATTATATTTATTCATGAATTATTATTGATGTTAGAAAGTTCGTTAGTAGATATGCCAAAATATTTGGTTAGTTTTGAAATATACTAAAATAAATTTTAAACCATGGCTGTATACACGTGATTTCAAAATAAACTTATGTGCGTGTTTAATTGTTAGTAGTTAATGAAAACTATAAAATGTAATGTTTAGTCTTTAGCAACTGCGACTGTATTTTAAACAGAACATTTGAATGTCCTCGACGCATTTAAATATCATTACACGAATATGTCCAAACATTTGCTTAACTTTCTTGCCAAGTATTAAGTGTACACATGAGATACAAGTTTTAAGATATATAATTTTATTAAAACTTATTTGCAGTAGATGACATAAGTTGGACATTTAGATCAAAGTAACGTTTATTTTAAAGAAATAAGGTTTATTTTCGTAATTCAATGGTACCATTTATGCGATATATCCATATCGCTTATTTAGTTATTCGGTATTCGATGTTAATTAGGCAGTGGCGACATTCTCATACTTTCAACGTCGTTTGCAAAAGTTCATTAGTGAGTGAGTGAGTGTACGTCGGTCCTGCGCAGCTACTGCCATCAATCTTAGCGGATAAAGCCATAATCACTATATTTGGCATCCGGATTAGTTCGTGGGCAATTAGTATATATCTCTCTATCCTTCATGAAATAGTTTTCGGACGAAGCGATATAAACTAGAGTCCTTTTATCGAGGAACTGAATTACTTTGGGATGTGTAATGCCTTCGTTACAACCATTTAAGGCCATATAAGAGAAAATAACCCTAAATAAAATAAAAAACAAACAACGAACGCTCTACAAACTTCTTGTAAATAAGTGTTATGTAAGACTGCCTTTAAATTGAGTTCAAATGGTAATGAATGAGGTAGGTAAAGCAACAAAACTTCGTAATAAATAATCACGCATTAAGACAAACAAAATTGTGTTTCGTCACAATTTGAGAGAAGCTCTAGATAGAGTTGATAAAGGCGTAACTTAATTAAGATGTTCATGTCGACGTCAATTGATAATAAGGAAAACGTTAATATTACAAGAAAGAAGATATAAAAAGACACTAACTTATACGTATTCATCAAAAATAGAATCCATAGTACTTGCAAATGTAGGCACTCATTTTCATACAGCAGCCAAGAGGCTACATTTCTTTTGTTTCTCAAGGGACGTGCATAGTATTCGCATGTGTATTCAAAGCTTGTAATTTTCCATCCTAATGGAGCCTTCGGTATAAACTTGCAAATATTTACATTCGCAACTGTCGTTTATATTGTACCTTCTTCGTAGATTGTTCTTCATTTACTTTTCAAGTTATCCCTTCGAGTCTAATTAAAATTTATTTGTTAATTTTCAACATTAACTATAAATGGGCAGCACAGCAAGGCAATTTATAACAATATTCAATATTACGCGCGGGAATTATTTCTCTGACAAATGTTGCTCTGTTTGACATTTAAATAATAGTTGTGATAATCCTTTGTTTAAAATTAAGGGTACCTATTGATCACAAAGAACCTGCAAATTACCGTCAAAGTCTATTGTATTTATGTAGCATCGAATTGGCTTAATTTGACCTCATTTTAATTCGTTGTCAACAAATGAAGCGTAGGTATTATTTATTTCAAAACGTTTCAGGTTTCACTAAACAATGGTAATTTAATACGTGATGAGATAATTTATTTGAGCAAGGTCGTAATGTTTGCTTTCTTTTGACAAAAAGACTTGGTTAACAGCGTCACATCCTAAGTAAACTGTAAATGAACAAGAATAAATAAATAAAGTAGTAAACATGCTAAAATGTATTTTCCTACATTTCAGTGATGAAAATACATCGAGCAGGTATTTCGTTTCTTCTGTATTGTCTGAAAAGATGCAAAGAAATGTGTTATTATTATAAATACCCACAGTTCACGTACAGGCAACCATTCTTGCCGTATCATGCACAATTCAGGCCGGAATGCAACCCAGAATTTCTTAATAGAGTAACCCTCTAATACGCCTTGAAGATCGCACACTCATTTATGAAGAGGACCGAGAGAAAATAGTTCTCAACATAAATGTATACATACTTAAGCTACGGTTTACAAAAGAAAAAAATTGGATTTGTAATTTCTGTTCATTTTTGTATGTTACCAATATAAAATGTGTGGGTGATATGGAAAAATGTACATGTTTTTCGTTAATAATACATTATTTAATTGTCAAATTATACAATTAAAATTACATATTTTTTAGATTGCAAGCTTAGAGTAAACATGGAAAGCATGGACCGTGCGCATCGCTAGTAGTTATGCCAAACGAAGACACAATTTTTAGCTAAATGTACTACGCTCGTTTACTGATTTATGTGATTTGTCGTGGGATGACAGACGTTTATGCGAAAATATCGACGGTCCCGATATTATTAGGGTAATACCTATTCGGTTTTAAGATAGTTTTAATAAAATGGTGCGCTCTGTTTTGACACAAATTTTACGATATTACTTGTTCCTACTAGTGACAACAGTTCACACTCGATATGCGCGCTCTAATAGTATACTTATTTATTTCTCTAAGATTGCAATAGTTTCGAATCTAACCATTGATAAGTACGCTAAAACATATGCATAAGTAAAATGTATACGTTGTATTAATTAGTCAAGAATTCACCTACCTAACATTTAAAGTATCTAGGTATATAAAGAAGCACACCACATAAAATATTGTAGTGTGTGTGTTTTGTACGTACTTGTACCTACCTAACGTTTATTTTGCAAAGACGTGACAATTATTTTCTACCTGTTTTAGTTATAATTAGGTTTTCGTAATTGAATTACATGAATTGAAGTTTAATGTTGATTGTTGGAACGCCTCTTTTAAAAACTATGCAGACATTAAATTTGGAACTATGTTTATAGAAACTTTTAAATTGGTTTTCTACAAGGCAATGAGTAACACTATTGATATTGTATGTAAGATCACTGACTTTTATGTTATTTTTAAATCGTACCTATAACAAAAATATTTAGATCTTGCGTGTTTACGAAGTGTTTTTAATTTAGATATTTGAATAGAAATAGTCTTAGTTACTTTAAGAATGAAAGATATGTGTAAATAGGTAGGTACTTGAGTAACGAAAAAGTAAGTTTTTTAGTTATCATTTAAGACCTTCTGTTATGATTAACAAGCTGTTTCCCGCGGCTCTATCCTCGTGGATGTCAGTTATCGCGGCAAAAAGTAACCTATGTATTCTCAGACTAGACTATCTGTGTACCAAATTTAATTTTCAAAGATTAAATTGCCGCATACCTACTGTAATAGATAGTAGAGTTTCAGAAGTCAAAAGTTTCTATAGAAAACTTATCGATCATGGAAATGTTGCAAAATCATTGTTTTAAACTTCGCTATTCGGCTTTATTTAGGCAAAGTTTCGCTACGGATTCCGATAAATCAACAGACTAAAATATACAGCTGTGTACCTACAACAATTTGTAAGGAGGCTAAGAATAGCTGGTAATGTCCTTCTTAATGTATACCTAGGCTTTGTCATGAGAGGCCTTGGAAGGAGGTTACAATAAAATAAGTACGTATTTAACCTATTTACAGATATCAAACTAATGTTTGTGTTAGATATATAATATACGAAGTTAAATTCGCATTTAGAAAAACAAAAAGAATAAAAGTATGGATAACTAGGTACAAAAATATAAGTACCTACTACGATTGTTACTTTTATTTTATCGTAAAACTGTATTGTGTGTCGTGATACCTATCTCTCTCTTCTCCATATATTAATACATGAAACATTTAATAATATGTTTATGTGCTAATTAAGTCTTTTTGGCCTGTTACTTATTAAAATGCCAACAATGTATACAATTTACCGTCGCATACCTTTTAAAAACGGCACTTATAAACCCGTAAACTTAAACAGGTCATTAAATTAATATTTAAGTAGGCATTTTATACATTTTTATTACTAAACGAAGTATTGCTCTTTTTATTTTTATTTTATTGTATGATACAGTTCATAAAATTAAGCTTTATATATATGGTGAACTGGTGAAAGATATTTACATTTATGTCTACGTAAGTTTTATCCTTATTGTGTTCTTACTTGAGCTTTTAAATATAGTACCAAGAACTATTCCTACATACATAACATTGTACAATATATTATATGTGTTTGTTTCTTGGCTATTATTTTACTGTCACCATTGTAACTCCCTGAATTTATCGAGCACGACTTAGCTGCTCTTTTGTGCCAATTTCTTATTATTCTTGTTCTCTAATTACACATTATGTTGTGGAATATGTTTTACTAAAATATTTTCTGTACTTTCATTCTGTTTTGGTTTGTTTAGAATAACATAAATTATCTTTAATTATGAAGTCTTTAGAATTAATAACATAATAATATAAGCGCATTTCTTGCCGGTTTTTACGTTTGGCGGCAATAGTATAAATATGCGTCTGATTACTCATCAGAGTGACTTCTTTAATCCAGTTCGACGTAACACTATGATGCTATGTCAGTCTACTTACAATGAATATGCTATAAATCGTACGTAGTAAAACGTAAAAATCTTGACAATCGACTTCATTTATTTTTATAGATTACAAAGTTACTAAAAGGTATATAGATTAGATAAAAGCACAATGCATAGATTATATCATAGAACAAAAATATCATATCATAGGTATCATATCTTCTAAATGATACAGTTACTAGATACCAAATATCTATCGATCACATAGAGACACAAAATATTTTCGTTATGATATTGATTTAGTTCTTTCCGATTGCGTGCGGAACACCACTCTTCGCGTAAAAACGCAAATTGCAGATTTCGGTATCGAAACAGCCAAGTTAAAGTGGACCTGGGTAGATCATATTAACTGCATGTGTCCGGATAGATGGGCGAGAATTGGCACTGAGTGGGTACCTGGGGCCGGAACTCGAAATCTGGTTAGGCCGAAAAGACGCTGGCGAGACGACATCGATCGCTATTTGCCGGATTTGTGGGAACCGGCTCCAAACAGAAGAGCCTGGAAAAAATTAGGGGAAATTTTGCCCAGCAGTGGGACACCTAAAAGGTTATATTAAAAAAAAAATTGTATCATTGTGTCATGTTGGCCTAGAGGTTCAACAAACAGATTTGTATGCACAAGGTTCGAAACCACTATGGACAAGTACCAATTTGACTTTATCAAAGTTATATGTACTTTCTCAATTATTCTAAGACACCATTGGCAAACGGTGAAGGAACACATTGGGAGGAAAACTGGATTCTAAAAATTTTAATCTGAAATGCCAACCCGCAATGAGGAAGCTTGTTGATCAATGCTCGTGCCTTCTCTACATGAGAAGAGGCCTGTGCCAAGCAGTGGGACATTAATAGGCTGGTATTATTATAATTTTTAATCTATTCACAGATAACAATATCTTCTAAAAATAAGCAGCTTTATAAAATAAGCTTAAGTGACGTATTAATAATATCTTTGGAGTTCTACGTAATTGACGAAAATTAAAATTAGTTTCAATGAACCAATTTATAAATACACCGTATTAGTATGACGTTTATATTTCTTTAATTTTATAGTTTAGTATCCACCGTTTCTTTATTAAATGTGTGTTTTAATGAAAGTTAAATCGGATCGATTTATAGTCCTAAAACAAAAATGGTTGTTTGCAACGCGATTTTACCCTACATGTACATGTAGTAGGTAGTGTGGAGTGATACAAAAATGAAATGAAATAGTTTACTATACTATTAGGAGATACAATTACTTTTACACATCACTTTTTTTGAGCTCGCTGGAGTTGTCATTTCATACCGACTGCCCTGAGAAGAAATGTCGAAACAAAGTCAGGGCAGTATACCACATGTAACAAGAACTTAAATAAACTCTAGTTTTCGTAGAAATAGCGACATTTATTTTAGTAAAAAAGGATATGAAAGATATTTCAGGTCTATAAAACCATATAAATCTAAAGGAAATTCATGCTGTGAGGAGATGGCTCTAAGGCCCATTATGTTAAGATAAGCCATAGATTACTAAGGATAATGTAGAGTCTTGGAGAGTTTGGTTTTGACAACAGGATAGCCGCCGTGACCTTCCTTGGAACGATTTGTTTTTGTGCACAATGTAAACTTACCTATTGCGTTTGTAGCTATCAATATTATAAACCTCAATTAAGACTTTTTACCATGTATTGATATAATGTTATGTATTATGTATGTATTGTATTATGTGTACAAAATAATGTTAGCTAGTCAGTGAGGTGTAAACCAAATTTTACAAAACTTTACAAAGTGATTTAACTAAAACATTAAAATAATGTTTCCGATATAATTAATCCAATTG
The DNA here is from genome assembly GCA_932294365.1 of Diachrysia chrysitis. NCBI lineage: Eukaryota > Metazoa > Arthropoda > Insecta > Lepidoptera > Noctuidae > Diachrysia > Diachrysia chrysitis. Next base: position 6,796,245 of record OW028651.1, on the reverse strand, counting down.
GGTATTTGACAAGATTTCTTTTAAATCATTTAAAATATATATATTACAAACTACATATTATGTCGAGTTGTAAAAATGGCAGATTACGTTTATGCGATTTTTATGGGATATACATATTAATTGAATACTTTTTCTAACATTAAGATATTGAAAATAAAAATTGTTTATTTTCTAATGTTGCCGATATTCATTTTCTATTTTCTAGTTCTCGGCAGAAACGTCGCAAAGAGCACTAGCATTACTCAAAGTCACGACCACTAGACCAAGCAAGTGATATACTAAAGCCCTCTATCTAACACTGAAGATGAGGTAATGGTTCCTTCACACAGTGGCCCATTGCAGACCATATTTATACGACAAACTAGACATTCAGAGTTTATTTTGTTGTTTTATAACGTCTAGTGGCGGCGCATCATCAAAGGTTGAAGTGAAACTTTACTTATTAAAGTCGAAGTCACTGAATATGAAGTTAATAGGTAGACACGTTTAAGCGCTTATTATTATGCTTGAGATGTTCTGAGATGGCATGAATATAGGCTATAGTACAGACATTTATAAGTTTAAGTATCTAGTTCAGCTAACATCCCTAATTTTAGATGTTTTCGTATTTTATAGGTAAAAATGGAGCTATGAAAACTTAAAAAATTATACTAATCTAATAATTGTCGAAATGGTCAAATGATTTTTTTTTTGAATAAAATTGTTTCAGCTGCGATTCTAGGGATACATAAAAATGAAACAATCTGCTATGCACATAACACAGTAGTTTTAGTAGCTTCATTTTATGATATGTCACATATTATTATAAAACAAAGTCCTACGCCGCGTCTGTATGTCTAAATGCGATGAACTAAAAAACTACAGTACAGAATTTTATATGGTTTACCAATGGATAGAGTGATTTAAGAGGAACATTTGTGTTTAATTCATTAATGTTTTGTCTATTCGTACGAGCCAGGGCAGGTCGCAGTTTGTTTATAAGAATAGCTCAATTCCAATATTTATTTTTTATTTTCGGTTTCTTTTTATAGAACAAGCCAAACTTTATTTTATACCTCTTGTTTCACAAAATAGAACATGTTGAACAAATACTGTCTACGTTTGTGTGAGCCTATCGCGTACAAGGAGTAATAACTCAGCTTCCTTTATTGTTATTTGATTCCCAAACCAGATATTATCTTACAAAAACAAACATACTGTTTCTGCTATCTTTTTAGTACTTATACAAGTTTCGCAGACCAAAGTAATTCAAAAGAATGCCGATAGAGTATTTTCAGGTATCCCTATGTGATCTTTGTTATTTAGGTATAAAAGTACCTATGTATAATAAGATAACAGATAGGTTACATACTTATGTTATTACCTAAACCTTCTTTTGTCTTAAAAGCACATTCACATTTTCTCTTTAATTTAAGCCATTTATTTTACATCTATATTCCAATTAGGTTTATCTTTTCATCATCTATGAATAAAATCTAAAGTCGGTTTTACTAATTACATTCTCATTTTTGATAATATCCTTTCGATAATTTAATCCTTTGTGAGTTTAGCAAAAACTTACCGTGGAGAGTTACATAGTAACTGTCAGAAAAAAAAACCTGTTAGATACTTAATTATACGAGCATCAGGAACGGAAGAAAATATAAAAATGTTGTTAGTTATATAAAAATCTTAAGACAACTCACACATGGTCATCCATTAGTTTAGTTTGAGATTAGCCCCAGTATTATGGCAACCAGACTGATAAAAATACTTATAAATGTTTCTAAATACGTATGTTTTATTGATAAATTCTCAGATATACCTATATCTATATCTGTAAATAAATTACACCCATACACAGAACAAATGATCACGCTCATCACACAAAGATCGGTTCTGGGTGAGAATCGAATCCACGACCTCTGGTGGGTCAATAACCACCAACAGGCCAGTCATAATATTCTAAATTAGTTTAGGTACCAACTAACATACATAAGTACCAAGAAAGAACTAAACATGTATAACCACATAAAAAGCCACCAAAGTATTCTTACCGAACGCGTAATGAATAAATCAAACTTATTATGAGTTCAGCAATAAAATTGCGGTCAATAGTACTGTTCCAGCTATAAAACGATTACTGGCGAGTAGTTTTTTGGCACGTCTCGTACAGGTAAACGACCGCCATACGTGATGGTATTCTATGATAAATATGTATTGATATGCCTTAATCTTTTGGCAACTGTCTATCCGTAGTCCAAGTTACTATTTTGGATAGTACTAAACGGGCCTTGTACTAAACGACCGGTGAATACAGTGATATATTTGAATTAGGAACACCGAACCCCGCCTTGTCGTAATCCCCATCTTGCAATTAATCTCAATTTTAAAATACTCATTTATTTTCTGTTTTTTAATTTCCAGAGTGGATTATAAAAAAGTGGATTTAGAAAATTATATAAATTATAAAATAAATTATAAAAATGGATTTTGTATGCTTTCAGTATTTGCGTACAACAAAAAAACTACACAACGGATTCGAAATTGAATTAGCAACAATTATGTATTGCACTCTATGAAAATCGTATTTTTATTATAATGGTAAAAAAATTGTGCGATGTAGGTAGGTACCATATTTATAAATACCTTTGTATATATTTTCAGATTCTAAACACTAAAAGCTATGGCTGATAAAATTTATAATTCAGAGAATGCTGAATAACTTTATACATTTTGTAGTAGGACCTATTGTCTTTGAACAAAATATTCTTTTGACGTATACAGGAGAGTATCATGTAAAGGTAAGTGTAAAGAATACAAAAGATATTCATAAAGGATACAATTATATACCTTTGTTGCTCTATGTATCATTTAAATAGTACTGTGTATAAGAAGAAATAATCTCCTTCAAATGTTTATCTTTATGTGGCACATCAGAAAACGTGAAGTAAATGTTTTTTGAAACAGGACGTGAAAGGACTAGTGATTTTTAACTAGTTTAGGGCCACCATTATCAACAAAACATTTTGCGTTAAGCAGTCGCGATTCAACACTGGATAAAATACAATGTAAAACTAAAACATGTTTCGCGAAATAAATTTCACAATAAATAAAAAAAAACACTCAGATCACGTTCTTAATATCGGGAAACAAATAGGGTAATGCCACAATATTGGAATTTTGATTTATTTCCTTCGACACACAAACCCCTGGTGAATACTGTTGGAGTAACTGACATAATACTGATATTCCGCCCGAGTGACGTAATTATGGTCCAATAATTTACAATTAAACGGTTGTCACATCGTTATCGTATACACACCATGAGGGAATCTACTTTCTAAAGTAAAAATAATTTTTGTATGCCTTAACACAAGGCTTTTTGTTAGGTTACTCCAGACCCCAAAAAGAGAAGCCCTGGGACTCCGTCGACGGACCTTAACCATAGTTTATTACATTTTCCACTAAGGATGTTAAATTTAACGCAATTCTTGTTATGTATTTTCAATAATAATCGATTAATGTAATGAATTTCAAGAGATTAAACACACCAAATTTTAAAGTAACTATTAATATTATAATAACATTTTTCGTTCTCACCGCAACATAAACATATAGGCTTTACACCATCTGCTTGCCTGTGCTTAAGTTTTTATTTAGCGAGGAAAGACAGACATAACCTCGAACAACTATTGGTGACTGGCCAAATCAAAAGCAAACGCTCGAGAGGCTGTAGCCCACTCAGATGGTCGGACCAAATCCACTGTACGCTTAACACCAAGCTTCATGATGGCTCCATGATGCCAACGATAGGAACAGGTGGCGCAAAATAGTCAAGAAAAAGATTGATCCATATCTAGGGCCTTCAGCAATAAGGAACATGTTGCGAGGAGGAGAACATAAAAACTAAGATATTCCGTACGGTAATTATTTGAGTTATGTGAATCCTTGTAGAAATTAATTAAATGTAAGGGCCGCGCAGAATTTGCATGAATATGCTATTTTAACAGGCAGTGAGTAAGAGTATTATGACGTAATTCGATTGTATCGCGGCTGCCTAGCAGCCTAACTGTGTTATACGACATAGATATCACCAAATTGTATATAACGTGTTAATTTATAGCTTACAAATATTTAATATTAAAAGTTCATACACATAATGGTTTATTTTTTGGTTGTATGATCTATTTACGATGTTAAAAATGATAACACCAGCCTGTTACTCTCCTACTGAAAAAAATAAAACAATTTATTGAATTAAGTTCATAACGATATATATTTATATATTTTTATAAGTTTCTGAAATCATTTCCATTACCTTCACTTAGTAAATGTTTGTGATCCCAATATGTGCGATATTAGTTATTGAAGTATTTAGAAGTTTGAAATGAGTTACTATATAGTAAGGTACTTTTGTTTAAGAAGTATCGAAAAGAACAAGTTTAAAAATATATAATATCTTGGACATATCAGCATTGAAACGATCTTTCCTGTATTGAAGTGGATTCCAAAATTATGCAAAGTTTAACCCGTTACTGGCAACGACAGCTCGTAAAAAATAACTTGGTACATAAACTACGCTTTTAGTGTTCTATTTTATAAAAGTAGATAACTTGATATTGAAATTCGATTTTTGAAGTGTGTACTAAAATCTAAGTTATTAAAATTATCATTTAAAGAGTTGTAGGAACATCCAACATAAAGTCAAAATTAAAATTTTCCTTAAAATCTAAAATCCCTCTAATCATTAAAGTAAGTATTTATGTCGTGCATAGACAATATGACCCCACGGTAAGGGTAGTCAATAGGGAAATACACCGGGTCTAAAAACGCTTCAAGATTTTACTGATTTTATTTCATTTTGTCCTCTAAAGAACCAAAGTGACAAAATATTAAAAAAACTATGTACTTGGGACGTATATCTTTGTACATGAGTGGATATGAAAGTTTTTATTGTCACCAGAACAAAGTGAAAAAGATTGATCCGGAAGATGCCTATGAATACAACAAAAGCTAGAAGATATCCAGCCTGGCGTAAAAAAGGTCCTTTCTTCTTTACAAATTGTTATATCTATGTAATAAATATCTAGTTTTATAGTTCCAAGCTTAATAAGAAGACGGATGAGATTCTATTTTTGTAAGTTTTCTCTCTACAGCACAATTTCAGGTTTGTAAACCAAACCATTTAGTTAGATCATTGAGAAGTAACAAAATAGTTAATAGAAGTTTATTAAAAAAATAGCGAGCCCAGATTCTGTTCACTTTTTGTTTTTTTTTTTACACTATTATTTCATTATTCTTTCAAGTATATGAAGGTAACAAAGCATGTCTCAAGCGTGAACCTCAGTAAAAATATATTTTGATATTCAGGTACTTTTTGCTATTATACCTAATTCATTGTTACGAAGGAAGGCAGGAATAAACTAAAGCTTCGTCATTGTGTCTGAAACGAAGAGAAATTGTGTGTGAATGATCGTCAATCATAAGGAGCTCTCGTCGATTTGATTGGTTGAGTAACTTCGTGTTCAATCATAGGAAATATTCAGGTATTTTGTAGCCATCTTACAACATCATCCTATAGTGATAAGATGCATGTAACTCATACGAGCTCTAACGGTGTGATTCATTACATTTTATGGTAGTCACGTCCAAACCCTGCGCGAAAATGGTCTTTGATTGGTTTTTAAACAATTGTTTTAATTTACTGTCACACAACGACATTTCGTTGTGAGAAATTGAGAATCACTCAAAAGATACCATACTAAACGTGTCACTATTGGACAATGTGAAAAAGTAGTCCTTGATTCATGCGCAAAAGCCCATAGTATAATTTTGCGTGATATATTTATTTGTATGCTGGATCATCGGCGACAAATAATTGCGATGATAAAAATTTTTTAGGAGCAGTAAATGATATTCTATTTTTTCTTCGAAAGTTAACTAGAGCATGGAGGCGAGTTATAAATGCTTTAAATATAATAAAGTTTGCAACTGCAGTTTGTTGTTAACGTTGCGCGCGTAACACAGTTACCATTAATTTATTAAAACTAGATTTGATTTTATTACGAGTTTATGTGAATAGCAAATATACGAGATAAATATTATATACTGTTATGTCAAAATTCATTATTTCGTATTAATTTTATTAGTGCTAACTGTACTTTAGTTTTATTTACCTAAATATACCAATTAATACTTGTACGTAATTCGGTTTATTTGTTCGTGATAATATTAATTTTATTGTTTTTCTTCTAACAATAATTTTTCTATCACAAAATTTATTGAACTATTTTATAAGAAGTTATTTGAAATTTACTGTAAATTTTATTAAGATATCTATACCACTTTTACAATAATGAGATCTGAGGACCTGATTCGTGGAAGTGTGTGCTATATAACACCCAATTCCACGAATCACTATTATTACGCGGATTAGTATAAAACTTCTGACGGTGCTTACATTTATGACACGAAATTCGAAAAATTCACACGTATTTAAACATATTCTAATTTAAAATTATTATTAGCAGTGTCTTTGAGAAAGTAGTCGTTAATTTCTCTTTGACCTAGTATTCAATATCAAAGGAATTTGAATTAAAAGTAAATCATTTTATAGTACTGTTTAGTATTAACAATTTTTTTTATCCCGATTCCAAGTAACTCTCATATCGCGTAGGTAATTTAGTTTTATTAATATATTCCAATTTAAATGTTGTGTATTTTTATTTCCAACCTTATGTTGGAAGACCAGACATAAAGTACTACCACATTCGCCCACGCTGGCTTAGCGTTGAGTTTTCTTTGAATGCAATTGTGAACAGAGGAACTCTATAAATATTGAGTACGTATGTATATAAATGCTGTCTCACGCCAGGACTTTTCCTGTGTCGTGGTTTTGCAGATAGGTTTTTGAGCGGAGATGTTATTAAAACTCGAATGAAATTATAAATATCCAGCTTTGTGTAAAGAAATGTGTTACATTGGTTATGTTAATAAGTTTCATATTTTGTGTTTGTCGAATTTAATCCTCTCCTGGGACAGTAAGCTTTTGACATCATAATGAAATGAGACCAATTTATACAACACACAAAATAAAAAGTCGGGGCATCAAAGTACAATATTTTTGCTATTGTTAAATTTTATTAAATACATATAATAACATTATTTGTAATATTTTTGCCTAAACATGAAACGTACGCATTAAAATTGGTACTTTTACCTTAACAAAAAGAACCTTGTATATCTCGTGATCTGCAATGTCAGGACGGGATCAAGCGGGGAGCTGTCTCGATCCTTTCCAACTTCTGCGAAAGCCCATTAAGAAACGTTACATGATAAATTAGCTGCTTCTTCATTAATCATTCAATGCGGTTTTATGTAACGTTTTATTTCCTAATTTAAAATTTCCTTGTTTAATTTACAGTTTATAAATTAAAAATCTAAATACTTGCAATTGTTTTAAATCTTGTTAACCAGTTCATTAAACATTTCTTTTGATTTGCTGGTTTTTTTTTGTACCCGTCTTTGGAATATAATGAATTAAACTTGTTAAAAGTAACTTTATTAATGCATTCACTGTATATACCAAGTAGAATTTACAGATAAGTAGTTCAAGGATGTTTTTTATTTATTTCTGTATAGACTTATTATAAACTTTCTGTTCAAAGTACTGCAAACATTGGAATGCTAGCGTTTTGCATATAATTGTACAAGACATACATATTTCAATTATATAATAACAATGTGGCAGACTTCTACTCCTATTCTTTCCTATTAATTTTACACTTTGTCTATATGTTTCTAGGTTAACTTTTCCAGTTGGGTTACACTTGCAAGAATTTAAATTTCAATACAATGCCAATCGTCTTTATTATATAATTGATGCTAATGCGAGATTGATATTCATATATCGGACACGTAATTCCCGTTGTCTGCATTTTGCTAAATAAAGATCCGAGAATATATATCATAAAATATGTTTTATGATATATATTAACGGGTTTTTAAATCGGAGCGTGAAAAAGCTCTTGTGCTCGTGTTTACAAGGGCATCGAGTTTTAACATAGCTAATTCACGCTCACTTAAATCATGTACGGCACTAAACTGCACAGAAATTCTCCATCGTTATCCGATCCAATATAATAACATGTCCGATCCGATCAAATAACATGTCGCTGTATGATTATTAGAAAAAACTCTGTTATATGTAAAAGGTTAGAAAAATGAGATCCAAGAACTGGCCTTTGACATAAGTGTATGGAAAAGGCAGCATCGACAAGAGTTCCTCTTAAATTAAAGAACAACATAGTTATATTGCGATATTCTAAGAAGCATCTCTCGGCGCATTGGTATCGAGCTTTTCATTAATAAACGCTTCTATTGTATTTCCTTGTAATTCGAATTGTTGTAGACCTCAATGTTGAATTAATCGAAGTGAGGAAATAATTAAAGGAATGAGTTTGAGGTTTTGCTAAAATTCTATATAAACATAAGTGCAAATTGATGTTATTAAATTAGCCATAACACAGTTAAGTTTTCGTAAGGCTTACGAAATAATGGCGGGCAATAAAAAAAGGTGTCTTGAAAAGGGTTTTTATAAATAAGGTTACATAAAGCTAACCTATTTCACGCAAAATGCTGTAGAGACTTTTTGTGACGGTGTGGTAAAACCCGGCTAAGATTTTTTTTTGTTATTAAAAAAAATTTTTTAGAAAGTCTAATTTTATATTTCTTACATGAGACGTGTTATTAAATAAGTCCTTCAGGTTCTGAAAATCTAAGAAGAGCTCAATAATAAATGGTGATTTGATGATGATGATACTTTTGTGTAGAAGAAACTACCTATGTACTAAATTTAATTCAAATTCATTCAGCCGTTTTATCGTGATTGAGTAACAAACTTTTTGAATATCCATCCATCCATCCAAATTTTCTCTTTTATAATATTAGTAAAAAGATTTAAAATATCCGTTACTTTTCAATTAAGTCTAAAATCTATACGCTGAAACATGATAAAAGAAATAACATTTTTTAGTACAATGTGAAATAGAGGGTTAATATTTTGAGATGGGTTCGGATCTATTGAAAGTGTTAGTCATCACTGTCAGTGGTAGGTACTAAGCATACGTAAACACAGACAAGCATAGAGCGCGCGCATTGCTAGTAGCCTCTGCCCTGCCTCTGCCTCTGCCTCGTGCCCCTTATGCAAGGTGCCCCTTATGCCCCTTACCCAAGCCTAAGCCCTTTTTCAGCTAAATGTAAAACAACCGTGTACTGCGCTCGTTTACTGATTTATGTAATTTGCCGTGCGACGACAGACTTTTATGCGATAATATCAACGGTTCCGATATTAATATTAGGTTTTGAGACAGTTTCATAAAACGGTGCGCTCTGTTTAGACACCGTTTTTACGATTTTACATGGTCATACTAGTGCCAACAGTTCATACTGGATATGCGCACTCTATAGTTTACTTATTTATTCCTCTAAGGTACTAAGCGTACGTTGCGATGACTGACATACATCAATCTTTATATTTCAGCATATTTTCACACCGCGTTACAAACGATATTATTATGATAAGTAACGAGGCAATTTATGTTTCCGATAATATTTTGGCCAGTGATTTAGAACCAATAACTCAGTCTTCAATGTGCTTATTTATAAACACAACCAACAGTATATTTTTCGGGTAAAATAAATCATCTACATAATTGGCTAACATTCATGTTCGAATCATACTTGACCACTGTGGTAAAAACCCGTAACGAGAAACTAAACTTAATTATCAGAAATGTTGAATAGGCGCCAATCTATAGATATGTTAGGCAATTGTTTGTTGGATTTCAATAATATTGTCGCTGTAATTGAGGGTAATGTAACATTATAAATACACTTACCATGTGTATACAAAGGCGAGACATGATACTTGATAGCAGCCGTGCAAGCTATAGGTCCCGCACCGCCGCCAAGTTGCAGGCCGTGGGATAGTACTTGCACGATCGTGCCGACTACTGTAATGGTCCATCCCCAACCACCTTCAGGGTAGTAGCGGCGGGCTAACGTGAGGGCAGCGCGCGCCCGCAGAGCTGCCGCCGTCTCTGCGCCCACAGTCGCGCCAGCACTCGCACACCTACCGCACCAAAACACTTTAAACACACCAATAACAGAACTCACCTACAGGTACCCAACCAGTAAGCAGAACCATAAAACCTTATATTCTATACACTGCACTAACCGACGAAACTGAGCCACTTCACGCGCCGCTTCATATCCTACACTTTTGGAGCGACCCCGCTCCGGGTTCTTGTTGCACTTGTTTGGTTGGTTGAACCGTTTGCCACTGACCCCACACGTGCACAATAAATCATCAGATCGCAGTCTTTGAGCAGATTGGTATTTCGGTATGTATCTTTCCTGACAGTCACATTCTGGAGTTCTCCACGATAATAGCCGCTGCAGGAGGGACCGCCGCCGATGCACTGGATTCTTCCCACACTCGATGGTTCCCGTCTGGCCCGTATCCAAAAGAAATGATGGACGACTACTAGGCTCGATTTTAACGTGTCGGTTGTCGTAGGATATTTTCTTTCTTTCGTCCCTACCATGGCATACAAAAGTTTTATCCCTAATAAAACTTTGCTTAACGTAATCATTTTTATCTTCAGCTGTAGTTGGTTGCTCGTTTTTAGGTGCGAATCCATTTTTTATTTTCTTGACATCCGTGTGCAGGGATTTCCAAGTGGCGATAACTTCCTCGCGTGCGGGTGTGTCACTTATATTTGGGACGGTGTTGGAATCGGGTATTTTTTCCGCTGGTCGGGCGTTGTCGGGGTCTGATAGGACAGGCGCCGCCCGTAGTCGCGTGGGCAAGCTGTCAGACCGGCGAAGCGTCATTGTCATTTAGATTTAGTGGTCTCATTTTTGAAGCAGCAACAACCGTGTACATGTATTTTTATATTATTTTCTCATAAAATATTAGCTGTTGTTATCTGTAACAAAGAAAAAATATAGTAGTGAGCAAAATAAGATAATGTGCCAAAAATATTAGTTGGCTAAGAAAGTATCAACTTTTTGAGAGATCTAAACTTTGGCGACTGTGACATGGACTCTGATAACGACTTTGTAGCCTCATTTTCGAAGTAAATTACATGAATTAGAAGAGAAATAAGCATTTTCCTTCCGTGAAGTAAGTACCTACGTTACGTAAAAGGTCTTTTAGTGAGGTAAAATAATACTTGGCTATTAATATTCGGATGAAATATTCATAAATTCACTAAATGTTATGTAAATAAGAGGATTTAGGAAATTGAAGGCAATAGGCCGATATCTAAAAGAGATTTGCAAATGTTAAACATTTATGTATTCAAAGTAATCCTAAGATGATTAATGATGCTTACCGGTTTATTAAAGAACAGTATTGTAAGTTAGTAATATAATATAAAGTCTGGGAAGAATGCACTATGTGACGACTGAGCTTGTCTTAATCCTATAGGGACTTGAGTTTGCTCAAATAATTAAACAATTAAAACATTTTTAAAAGATTTTAATACATTCAGAGATTTATTCAGGATTAACTAAACGTTGAGGGTAATGTTCTACGAACCAGATTTCCATTGTCTTTTTCCAAACAATTAAAGCAATAATTTGTGAGCGATAGTGATCCTTTGAGTATTAATAGGTCTGCAGAAAAACGTTGATTCAGACTACGAGGGTTTTTAAATCTTAAACTTTATAGCTGACTCACTTTGATGTGGTCGTGATTTTATCGCGAAATAAATATCTCTTTGATACTAAGAATCGTTAAAATGTGCTTAAATATAGTAAACGAAATAAAATGAACATTAAGAAAACTTGTGTTTAAAAGTTTGCCATGTGGAAAGTTTCGTGTTCTGGATGGAACAGCTTTTGTTGTGTTTTTTTGAAGCCTTCGATAAAAGTCTAGCAAATTTTCAATAATCAAAACTCGTTTGCGGGAAAAGTTTTAGACTAGACTTAAAAATTGCTAAATAATGTTATTATTTTAACATCGACATTCCAGGCACGTTCATTTTCTCTTCTCTCAAGTAATTGTTACATATTTCTATGAAAAACAACGTTAGATATATTTGTGTTACAACAAAGAAATTTGCAATGACATAAGTGAATTTAATCAAATCAAAGCAAGTTTCATGTGAAAGCTTAATATAATCAAAACGTTTGCAAGACAGTTTAAAAGAAGCTTAAGTAAATCTGAAAATTGAACAAGAACTAACACAAGAATGAATGTTGGAAGTGCCAAAGTTTTCAGACATCATTTCATTCTGTTGGCCATTCATAGTCGGTAATTACATGCGCGGATTCTTTTGTTGCCCCCGCTTTGCCAGACAATTGAATTTCAAATAATATATTCTTTTTGGGATCCTTGGATGATCCCTAGACGTTTCTATCGGTGGATTTTATAGCAATACTAAAGTGCTGCTTAGCGTGTTGTAATGTGTCTGAGCTATAAATTACGAATAGAAGTAGATTTGTGCGTCGATCTAGAAATTGCTGATAAGTGTTATGTGGAGCTTACTTTGAAATATGTATAGGTTCGATTTTTAAGGTCGTAAATTGCATCGCATGTGAACCCATGGATTCACATACGATGAACATCTTTAAAAAATTAACTGAAGCTTTATTTTTTATTTAACTTCAAAAACATAAAAACAAAACCTAAATACAATGTTCTGATTCTTTACAGTCGAGTGTTATTTTATCAGATGCCAGATTGCGTTAAGGTAGGCATTGTAAAGGTGTATCATGATTGTAAATGGTTAGGTATACGATTACCTATTATTATGTTTATTGTAAAACTTGAACATCTAGAAAAGTCTTTAAATTCCCTCTAAAACTTCATAAAACGTTTAAACAGATGAAAAAGTTTTATTTAATTTTATAACAGACTCAGAAATTAAAATAAACTCGGGGCTATAATGTTTTATTTATGATTGCATTTCGTAAACTCTTTGGTATTTTTTAGTTTCAAATTGTTATTATAGTAGGGAAAACTTTGAGTATAAATGTTTTAAACTAGCGTCGTACAGAACAGATTTTCTGTTATTAAATATATTATTGTTAAAAGTTTTGTCGGTAGTAGAGACGTGTTAGCAATTCCTTATTACTGTAAAGGTAAATTAATCATTCGTTATTTGTGCCGTTTCCATAACGTAGGATTAAATCTGCCCCTCGTAAAAGTTAACTACTTTGGGACTATCGCGAGAATAGAGCCGAGAATTATTTTTACCAACATTGTTTTTATATAATCTACTGGGATAAATAAATTCATTAATTGTGGATTAAATTAAGTGAGAAAGCAATAACAATGCGATCGCTGCTAATTCAGCTTAGGAGATTTAAATATTTATTCTTTTGGAAAACCGAGCTGTTTTTCGGCGTGGCGTTCTGACTTTGATTAATTCTGATGTTTAAATCACAATTTGGAACAACTGTCGACCTCGTACAGAATTCTTTTATTTAATGTTTCATAAATTTTGAACACTTTCTAAATGTTTAAAGTTTAATTTGGTTTTAGCGATTAACAATAATTTATTGTATAACTTTTCTGTTCATGCTAATATATTGTTACTTTAAGGAAACTATAGGTCTGTTTATGTTAATGTGTAGCTTTAGAATATGAAAACTGTGTGACCGTTTGTTTTCTGATAAATAAATAAATAAAACAATAATTTATTGTATAACTTTTCGTAGTGTTTTTATTTATAACATAAATATATAAATTGTGACGGTGTTGTTCGTTTATGTATGTGTGAAATACCCTCTCCAAATTATAAATCAATTTATCGACGAAACACGTAACTAGTGGCTCGTCAAATCCTGTCAATCAACTGTGCACATGTTATTGACATTTCCCATTTATTTTAGATGAAACTGTTTCATATTTTAAAAACTATTACTTTAATAAAGTTTAATATTGAAAACACCTAAATATACCGCCAGAACTTACTATATATTATTTTATGTTTTAAAATAGATTGCTTTAGCATTTATGTTAAGAAATGATAAAGTTATCGCAATGCTGCAACGTGACTTCTGACTGAGGGAGCAACCAAGTCAATTCTGTACGCGGATTGAGAAATATTCTATCTATATTTGCAAACAAAAATATCTAAAGAAAAAGTTATTTTGATTTGAAGAACTTCACCAATGTCTTTGAATTAAACTTAGTAAACACCTTATTTAGAACTGAAATAACTTTCAGATGTCATTGCAATTTTGTTACTTATTTACGATGAAATATCGTAGGTAGTTGCGTGGGTTCGAAATAAGTATGACGATAGTAATTACGGACGGCCACCCACGTAAAGATTTAGTTTATTTTTGATCTTAAGATGTAAATTCTCATTAAATAGATGTCACTGTACAAAAGCAAGGTAATTACATCCACATGATTCGTTTAGACGACCGAACAGCTACTATTAGTTAATGTCGCAGTAGGAAACTCATTAATTATCAGCAAAGATTGATTTATTGTTCGATTCGAACCAGAAATAGACTAGGACCTCTGTACATCGGGATTGTGACAGCATCTTCAACGTTGAGTTTAAAAAATCTAAAATGGATTTGTGCCATAAAATTCTGTAGTTAAGTCCTATTTCAATGGGTGATTATCAGCTACGAATGACATATTTATGGTACTATTTACTTACCTACTTGCCACACAATGTGATGATGTGGACTGTGTTAAAAGCAGCTTTGAATGTTACTAATATCTGACCCAATAATTCTAATAATAATATCTGACCTAATATAGCATGAAAATTAAAATTGTGACATTGCGTCTACCGTCTACATATAAACTATTTTTATACATTTATTTTTAAACCATCTCTGGTAACTAACATTAATCTTTTTTCTGTAATATATTGTCAACGAGATCCTCATTACGAACTGCGGCTGAAGTTCAAGGCTGAAGGAGGAGCCATTTATCTCAACTCTCGACTTGTATTAGCTATGTCAATAAATTATTTATGGCAACTTAGCCAAAATCGAAACAAGTAATTTTATACTGATCGTTTGTAAAGCCTACACAAGTTCTTCTGAACTTCGGAATTTATTCATCCGGTACAAAGCAATATTTGTTGATGTTGGCTACCTAACTTGTAATGTAAAACCTAGAAGTTAGATTCTGCCGTTGTTGTGATACTGAAGTCTATTGGGTCGGTATACAAGAGTACAATCGACATAGGCTACAACGACGCGGGTGAAGCCGCGAGCAACCGCTAATTACAAAATAAAGCGAAAATTAAGGTAATTTTACCCTAACATGCCTATAAATACTAATCGAGCAGCTACAATCGAGTCAAAAGTCCGGTGAAGCAGTCCAAGCCTGCGCTCAGGCTAACTGCAGTAGATCTCTTCCAAAAAACCTGGGTCATTTTTCATTGGAACGGCGAGCGGAATGGACGTGCAAACCTGATTACTGTGAGTCGTATAAATAATGTTAAGTCCTGTAATAAGTATTGTTGTAATTAATCGTTATATATTAATAATCCTGTTTATTGGTACACGAGAAAGCTATCTATATTTTATGTAAATTGAATGACAAAAATAAATGTTATTTCCGAACTAGTGGTAATAAAAGCTTGTGCACACTGTTTTTTTTTAATATTTTTTTATGTTGTTAAGCGATATTTCCGGCAAATGCGCATTGATTTCATATACTCTGATCAATAGGGTGTATCTCGGAGTCAGCCCCATAATTATAAATTAATAAATTCACAAAAAAATAAATTCAGTACTCTTGTTTGTTTTAATTAAAGTAGGTTTTTTTACGTTAAATTGTAATCAATTATGCATTTAATTCTGGTTTCTAATAATACAGCAACCGTGTGCAACCGTGGTTTTTATGTAGTCCAATTTAGGCTTCATAATTTTTATCCATACTTTTAGTCTTAACTAAATTCCGTGATCAACCACTAAACAGAATATACAGACCGTTAAATACTCCAATTTTTTTTTTTTTATATTTATTGGTCTGTATATTAATAATAAAAAATATTAATATTTTAAAAAACCACGGTTGCATAATACAATCCGATGTAGTACCTACGAGAATCCTCAGTCTACCCGTTCCTCTAAGCTTTGAAATCTTGTTAAGTCCCATCCGTTTATATAGAAGGAGCAGATCTAATTAACATCAAGGTGACGTGAATACACCATTTTCCTTTAGAATATCAGAACCGCATTATATAGCATTATTTATTGAGACTTAGTTGATGTCAGCGGCATTCAATCTTCAATATCTTCATGTATGATCGTTTTCTTACATTTATCGTTACATAGTTACCTAAAGGTAATGACATTACAACTGGTCGATGTCTATATTTTTATTTATTTGTTAGTATATATCACGCAGAATATTCACTTGTTTAGACATAGTCCCACAAAAATGCAATGGAGATATTTTTTGAAACACTACTGGCTCTATCTTTAGATAAATAATGTAGGCGATACGATAAATATTTTATAAGATTCAGTGGCACATAACTAATATCAGAGCCTAATAAATTTCCTGAAGATGATGGAATTAATATTTTAATTTTCTAAGAACTAATTAAACAGCAGTCTAATCTGCTGAAGTCTTAAACACTAATACCGGACTAGACACGGATTTTCATTCCACTTAATTCCCTCAAGGTATTTTAAGATTCTTTAATAAATCTGATTTTACCCCTAATCGTTTTATTGAATTCCAATAAACGAAACAGTTGAAAAAAAACTATGAACTTGTTATGCATATAAAGAGTTGTAAAATATAGGTTGAATTTAATATTTTGTTATTAGTTAATTTAAAAACAACAAGAGATTTATATGAAGGAATAATAGTGTCGCTTAATTCCGCACTCTGGTTAAGGGATGTGTGGTTAGTATCTATCCGACGTATAACGCAAAGCAACGCCAGTGTGAGATTGTCTAAACAAAGCACTAGACGCTTCTATCAAGCAGAATTTCATTCAGGAACTGACCAAATTTAAACCCGTAAATTTAGGTTCGTACTATGATTTTTTGTTGATTTCAAGTAGTATTTCCTTTGCTGGACGTTGTCAGAGAGAGATTCAGGAAATATTTCTTTTCAACATGAGTATATGTAGTGTATGTATGTTCAAATGTTATATATATGATATTATTATGTATTTTATGTACTATTTTTATGTATGTTTATTTTATAAATAAATACTAAGTTCTACACTTTTTTTTTCCTCAACTTTATCAAATCTAACCATTACAGGTTTGCTTGTAGAAAACTCAATTATGAGTTAAGCTCGCCTCTGTACATCAAATGACAACTTATTGTATTTTGTAAATTGTGCGTGTGTGTAAAATAAAGAATTAGATTTTTTTTTTCAATGCTTTAGTTGGGAGACCAAAATCACGACTGTAGCACTGATGTATGAGTTTAGAAGAGAAGTTGGTTGATGTTAAAATTACTAGCTACCAAGGCATCGATTTTGACGACCTTTCAACAAACTTATTTCTAAGGTTCAGAAGCACACTTCTCATGTACACAGACGTCATCAGACTACTTCGTTAGTTTTGTTAGTAGTTTTAGTTGTCTTACGTGTCAGTTAATAGTGCTCATAAGCGATTTACTGGCGACCTCACTCACCGTTATTACTTTTTATGGTCATTTCTAACTTTGACAGCTGCAACTATAAGAACCTTGAGTAAATAAGTAAACTATAGAGTGCACATATCTAGTATGAATTGTAATTATTAATATGAATAAGTAAGTAAGTCGTAAAATTAATTTTGAAACAGACCGCGCCGTTTTATTAAAACTATCTCAAAACCTAATATTACCCTAATTATTTGGGAACCATCTATATTTTTGGATAAAAGTCTGTCATCGCACTGAAAATCACTTAAATCAGTTAACGAGCGTAGTACTTAAAGCAAACAATTTGCTTACGCTCGGCACAAGGGGATGCGCGCGCTCTATGCTTGTCTATGTTTACTCTAAGATAAGAACTCACACATTCATACTCTATATTAATGCTTCAGGCCATTAGGTTAAAGTTCTAAATTCAAATTGGTACGTCAGATCGGTATTAAAATACTTCGTCATATGAAGCCGTTTAAAACTGGAGTAAATGGGGTTTTGTAGGACAATATGCGGGCAGGCTGCCACTTGATTGTGTACTGTGGATGGAATATTACGTGTGTATGTACGTATATTGCGACGTAACCGATATCGTTTTTAATATACGCTTTGTATTAATCCGGACTTATATTGCGATATTTGTTATCGAATCAAATAAGTCCACGATTGTTAAATTCATAATCGATGGTTCTACATACAATATGTGTTAACGATTTTTATTTAGTGAAAATGAAATTAGTGTACACATTTGACAGAACATTTCCATTAATATATTGAGTTTACATAAATTTAACTGTACCTAATACTAAAACGGACTCTTTGGTCCTTATATACAATAAAAAATAATGGTTAAGTACTGTAAAATAGAGGACGAATTACTCAGTTCTTGTTGCTATATTTGTAAGTCTAGAACAAATTCTTGTTAAAACCAAACTAATATAGGAAAGTATGGTTGCTAGCAGTCAACTAATAAATAATAATATACGTAATATGCAGGCATTTTGACAATATCTGGTAGTTTCAGACCATAATGGACTATTAAAATACCGACACAATAGTGTTGATTTTGGTAACCTTTGAAATTCATAGAGAAACTGCAGTAATTGCACATATTAATGTGAAAAGCTAGCAGAACAGTATAAAGTAGCCACGTCTACAACAGAACTACGTATATTCAACTAAAACACGTTATATGCATTCATAAGCCATAGGTTATTCATGTAATATTACAATTTTCAGCCATTGTTATTCATACGTTCATTCATGCTTTATTTTATTTCTCGGAACCCGGAACCGAAATTTAGATTTAATGACTAACTCACGAAAAGGTACTCAGAGCTGTTGAATTCATAAAGAAAGAATTTTGTTTGTGCAATTAATTAGAGGTTGTAATTATTTTTTGTGTTATTTTTCACTTTAAAATCTCATAACTAAACAAAGACTCAAATCAACGTTGTTTTTAGGTGTCTTTATTAAAAAAATATTCCACAAGACAGTCTAGATCTAGTGCAGTAGGCATGGTTACAAATTATAACCAGGTAAATTGTATCAGATTTTTAACCCCTGAAAAAGTGGTCCTCTAGTTGATGTAAGTTTATTTATTTACAAACGAGCCTTCACACGGGTAGACAAAAATGAATGAATTATACACAAAAACCTTCTTTATGAATCACTCAATCCATTGGTGAAAACCATATTATGATATATCAGATTTGTGCCCTTACTCATCAATTTAATTTTATTTCTAATGCAATGCCAATGCAAAATTGTTATTCATTTAACAGGCACACAAACAACACACAGTACCAAAAAATACTCTCAATGTTTGGATTCATGTACGATGTACATTGTACACGTATCTTAGGTAATTCTCACACCTAATGAAGGTACGACACTTATAAATAAGTTTTCTCGTTTTTAATGTCTACACTTAGTCACCACGCTTATCTAACCTAAACTTACAACATATTTTTATGTAGTTTCACATTTTTTTTCTGTTTTCTTTTCATGGTTGTTATAGTAGAATGTAAACGTCAGTATTCGTGTTGCACTGCTATTGCAGTAGAGCCGCAAATTACATGCCACTGAACACTCGGTTCGGACGCGAATGGAACGCGATTCGCGATGGACAGGACAATATGCAATTTGCATGGGCTTTTGTGTACTTTCATGGAATATAATATACCTATATGTGACGTTAGATAATTTGTATGACGCAGTTATAGTACGGTTAGTAAGTTTAATATATTATGGGGTTTTTCTATGTATATTGAACACTAAGATATTTTAGATTTAAGGTAGGTACATATGAGTAAGATACATAGTTTTAATTTTAAATTTTAAAAGTGATTAATAGATCTCAATAGGAAATATACAACGTTTAAAAGTCCATTAGATTTTATTACGTTGTACAAAACGTACCTATTGCAAACTCTTTTATAGTTACCATATATTTTTAATGCGTTAAAGAATTCTTACAATAAATGATTCTTTATCTACGGCTCCTTATTATTTAGCTACGGCTACAGTTACAGAAAGGTATCCTTGAATAGAGGTAAATAAGTCAATCCTAGTCAGCCTAGTCATGTTACATTTTACTCCGGTGAATCAAAACAGCCGGCCATATTCCCATTTTCGATGCATATTACGTCTATTGTTACAAAATGACATTACGCTTCTGGGAAACGGAAGCCACCGACGACTTTATTTCTCTACAGCACAGGCTTAATTGAAAACCAATGTCGTAACAACGTAAATAATTAGATAGGTCATAAATTATACTCTAACGTCATTTAAATAGAGTCTAATTTCGTGTTTCAGAGTAGGTTAATTTATTTGTTGCTGTCATAGAATTCTTTTGTGCGTGTCACAACAAAAGATTCTTAAAACATTTAACAGAAGACGTTTGATAAAAAGTGTTTTTATTTTTAACACTTTTCTCATAAATATTGTCCGAAGTTAGTTTAAAACTTAATTTCTAAAAGATAATTTCTTTTAAGGTCAGTCTGGAGTCTTAATTTTCGTTCACGCTAAACTTTTTCCGTTAATATGTAATTTATTCACATTAAAAATTTAGCTAGCAAGATTATTGCTATTTTATGAATGAAATTGTTCTCTTAATTCGATTTTATCTAACTTTTACACAAACTTTGTACAACTGTTTATAGATGATATCTGTTTAATACCTGAAATGAGGTTAATACAAGTACCGCAGTACAATTACTTCTCTCTTTTATCTCTAAATCGTCATGAAATTAGAACGAACAATAAAATCTTGGATAATTACGTTAATGGTATTACCTGAGACATAAAAGAACTGACAATAGTTGGTAACGATAACGACATACCTGTATAAAGTACCAATAAATAACGAACAACTTCTAGTAATCATAAAGAAGTAGATACAATCACGAAAAGGTAACGAATCGAGCAACAAAAGTCTAACTTAACCAATTAAATGTAGCTAGTACAATTATTTGAAGTTGCGAAAATGGCGTACCGTAAGGATTTGTAATGTGTCTAATAAACGAACACCTATTTAACACTTTGTCACACAACATTGTTCGTAGTCCAATGGTCATATACATTTACCGCGTAACAAATTATTAAACTAAACGCAAACCGACTCCCTACTTGGATAAATCTGATGCCCTATTGTTTTCGAACCGAATCCTAAAATATTTTGATCCTCTTTTGTTTTTTTTTTTTTGTTTTTCGCGAATAAAGGTTTTAATTTCACTTTTTTAAACTGGATTTTGTTTTTCGAAGGCAGGTATTTTTGATGTGGAATATCCATTTTCAGTTAAAAATACAAGTAGCTTCTAAATCATGTTTGCGCTAACGAGGTCTGGGTGTGACGCATATTAACGACAGCCTTTTAGCGGTATCAGTAATAAATTCTGAAAGGAGGTTTTAGTACAGATATTGTTTTACACGTTTGTCTTGGTAAACACTGACATAACATCATGTAGTTTTAGTGTAGTATATTGCTACATTCTATAAGTTTGGAATTCATAAAACCTATCGTTACTACTTTTTGAATACCTTTTTCATTCGTTTATTATTTAGTTTTTCTTTAATGGTTTCAAATATATTATTATTATTAGAGTCCTATTAACATGTTGGCCACTTAGACAAGGAAAAAAAACAATTATTTGCTGACAATCATGTTGTGTCCTTAGTAATTAATTGTGGCGATCCTTAGCAGGTCATAGTTTATGTGACACGTAATGGTGACTACGGCAATATCATAATGACTTTAGATCATTTATTTGGTATCAACTTAAAGCTTTTTGTTTAATATTTAGTACCCAGGTCTTTTATGTTTTTAGAAGGTAAATGAGTAGGAACATATTAATTTCTGAAGGAGAAAATTTTTAAGTAAATTAGCAACTTATATTTGCTTAAATGCGACTTGTTTAGTTTTTTAGGATAATAAAAACTATCAACAAGTACCTACCATCTGTAAACACTGTAAACTGAACTTTAACAAATTTTTGTTGGAGCGCGGTAAACATAACAGATGGTGCCATCGGGAGTCGCACTAAATTTGTTTTATACGCCTTAATTGCTTATTTATGATACCTTCATATTTGAGCTAGACAGATTCAGTAATGTTGAAAACACTAAAACGACTGTTTTCAAGCGAGGATATTGGAGATGCCAGACTAGTTTCGGTCCCAAACGGATCCCTATATCATGCGGCGTCGATTATAGATACTTACCTATAATAATGTAATATAATATAATATCTTGGGACATTTCACACACGGTCATCTGATCCCAACTAGGCAGGGCCTGTGCTATGGCAACCAGACAACTGATAAACATACTTATATATTTCTAAATACATACATATTATAGGTAAATAACACCCAGACACAGAACAAATGATCGTGCTCATCACACAAAGATTCGTCCTGGGTGGGAATCAAACCCACGACCTCCGGTTTAGCAATCAGGGTCACTAACCACTAGACCAACAGCTCTATCCTAAACCTTTCTTGATCATTTCAATAGCATACGTTGTTCTGGTTGTTTAGTCATGTGTTTGCTGTTTTTTTTGAGTTTGTTTACAAAAGAGAACACTGAAAATATACCGCGCGCAAATCTGGCCGATATGTTTATTTATTCGACTTACACAAAGCAATAAAATAAGGCAATTAGATCTATCAAATCGTTTTCCGTACAAACCCTCATTGATCCTTCTTTTTTATCGAATAAACATGCAAAAAAGAAAAGACGTCAATGGGAAGTAAACACGTCATTTGGGTTAAGTAGTAATCCAGTAAGTATTTATTTCAGATAAAGACCTTACTAATATTATAATGCGAAAGTAACTCTGTCTGTCTGTCGCACTTTCACGCTTAAACTACTAAAGCGATTTAAATAAAATCTGGTACACAGATAGACTAGAGCCTGAAAAAGGACATAGGCTACTTTTTGCCACGATAGCCGAAATCCACGCGGGCGGAGCCGCGGGAAACAGCTAGTAGTTATTTAATACATATATATAATAGATACAAGTTCAAAGTTTCGAACAACTTCATTTTACAAAATTTTTACATAGTTTAAAACAAAGTCGCTCCCATTGTTTGTACGCTTAGATGTTTTAAACTACGCAACGGAATTTAATGCAGGTTTCAGCACTAGATAAAGTGATTCAAGAGGAAGTTCATACGTATGATACATGCATATTATAGTACATAAAAGCCGAGAAATTCAAATTTATGTAATGTTGAAAACATAACAGTGCGAAGCCAGTTCTGTATGTTCACATAGACAAATAGTTAATTGTGGTATTGCAAATAAAATATGGACTTTTAAACATTAGATATCTGATAATAATACCCGCCAAAAAAAACAACACATTTTATTTCTGTTTATGACATGAACGTAACACTGAAATCGGCAATTAGCTATCAGAGAAAAAGTGTAGTGATAAATGCTCATTCTCATATATGAGAAAATACACTTTTAATCCGGCTATGGAACAGTTAGTCTGGTATTTATTCTTATGTAAGTATTAACTTCGTCGACCATTGTGTCGTCCACATTGAAAAATGTGAAACTTTTCCTCTATACCTATCTTTGCGCGTAAGTGTTTTCTTAGTATCTAAACTCATTTTAAAAGCCAACATCAGAGGGTTAATATTACACTTAACGCTCTAATGTTAGGTTTCCTGTTACCGGTAATTTCTACGTTACCGGTGTAAAGTGTACCCTACTCGCTACTAACTTTGTAGGTAAAATTCAAATTGGAATTGGAATGTTTTGGTATTACCGAATTCTTCGGTAAACAAAACAATTTTGTTCTGAATATCGGACACTAGAACTGTAGTTATCTGTATTCAGTGATAACATTTTATTGTGGTTATAACTTTTTTTATTCGTTGCATAAGAACTGAACCAAAACTGGAGCTCAAGTTTACATTGATAGCTATCCGTTGCATTTGCAAATTTTGCAAAACTTTCTCATGCACTAACTTTTATTTTATCAACGCGAGCTCAGCGTACGTAATTTTACTATTGTTTTATTTCCACAGAGCGCAACGTTCCGCATTTTTATAATTTTCGGACTTGACCAAATTATTCGCGCGTTTAATGTAGGCACAACTGTTTCAACTCCGGCGGTCATATTTTGTTAACATACGTTTACAATGTTAATTCAGTTTTACGTCACTGACATCGCTAAATCATTACAAATAAAAAGTATTTTATAGTCAGTAGCAAAAACATATACAGGTAAAATAATCTCTCAATGTTTTCATTCATTTCTATAGTTATGAAATGTGAATGAGGTTACAATGCGAGATTTTTCGCATACTAAGTAGGTGAATATTATGTTCAGAACAAAAGAACCGGAAATTATACGTCAAGTGTAACGTGATAAGAAAAATGTATGAGAAATATCGGAAATGTGACGGTGTTGACTGTAACGACTCTAATAAGGTTCCTAGCGGCGGTGTTATATAGACTCTCTCGTCGTTCGTACTTCGGGGAACGCGGTCAGGCATTCTACTCATTTCTCAACCCCCTACTTACATTGAGAAAAAATACTAGCGCTGAAAATGCGGCTTATATGGCGACCTTTTCCGTGTAAGAAAACTTTATTTTATTCTTTATTGCCAAAAGGCTTTTTTTTATAGCATTTTCTTACTCGAGCGTGAAATTACCGAAAATAAGCTTCCTTGAAAGATAACGCAATAAAAGTAGTTTACGAAAAAAAAAATACTGTAAAGAGGTTTCTTAAGTATAGAACTAATATAATTTTTTTTATTAAAAAAAAAAAAACTTAATTTAATTTGAATACAAGAACCCACAATTTAGATTAAAAACTTAAGATGAGAATTTAAAAAGAAAAATGACTTTACGTTCTTTATAAATAATATCAAGACTAAAGTAATTAATTGTATTTAATCAAAGCCACGCTCTTTCATTTTATTTTAATCATAAAACAAATTGAAATCGTTAAGCGTAAATAACTTAGTTTGGACGATTTAAGAAAATTATCTTTCTTAAATCTTTTTGTGCTTTAAATAAAAGCGTTTAATACTGGCAATCTGCATAGCAAAAATACGGATTCAAGTTGACTTATTCCTTCTGATTTACTATTAAAAAGTTAGTGTTGTTTGATACATAAATGTATTTAATTAATTCTAAGCTATGTATCGTGTATTTAAAGTAATTATTTTATTTCGGTAAAAGCTATGGTCCTTTGAAAAAAGCTCATACCAACGTATAGAAGTAAAGTAGAGAAATAGTAAAAAAGGAGATTTTAAAATCACACCTTTTCGATGCGATGACCACACCGTACATATTATAATTATCAAAGTATCAATTAGTTTTTAAACGTAGCTGAGTTCAACTATGTTGAAATTGCTAATTAATTCGATCACATAATTAAGCAAATAATTTTGAACTGTAATCATAACACTAAAATGTTGCTTGCTTTTCATTAAATTCCAAGACGAAATGAATTTGTTTTCAAAAATTAATTGAAATCTTTAAATATCCAAATATATTGATTTGATAAACTCTTTACCGACATAAATAACAAGAGGTGTAATCATTCTAAAAATAATAACGTATGTTGAATTTGTTTTTATTAAACGTTGTAGATAGTTCAGAAGAAACCCCAAAAAAAATGGGTTTTTTAAACATTTAAAGAGTTTAATTTATTTGAACGGTTGACTAAATAAATAAAATACTAGTAACTTCACATTACTTACCGTGCTAAATAAACTTTGTCGCGATCGCCTTTACGTAAAACGCGGTATCGTAAGCTCGCGGCGCGGCGGATCGCGCGTGTGTCCCGTGCCGAAGGCAGCTTCGCACTGGCTCTGATAAACACAACTGATAGCGCATCCAAATACATACACGTAGGTTATAGGTACATCTACCTTTATCCCTTTGCACATTGTCACGGGAATAAACCTCTGCGAGATATTACGTTTTGTAATCTTTATTTATTAAGGCATTTTGATTTCAGAAAATTGGACTGCAGTTGGAGAATGAATAAGTTATTTATTAGTAGTATACAGAAATACCTCTCATCTTGTTCCGTTTTAAAATTCTTAATATAAATGAAGCCGTCGTTCCCATAAATAAGATAAATATTTAATTAAAAATTAGAATACCTATAAGTGCAAATTAAACGAGTTCTATGAATAAACTATATTCTATATTTTTAATATTTCGTGGAATTAGGTAAGTTTACATGAAATAATAAAAAAAAGTGCTTTGATTGAAAGTGTGCTGAAAGAGTAAAGGTCTTATGTGTACAGAATACAAGTACCTAAGTCGGTTAATGAGTGAAAAGAAATATAGCGTTTCATTAGATGATGAGGTTGTGCAGCTGGGCGCCATTGCAGTGTTTTTCCTTCATAACTTTCAGCAATTTTATTTCAGAAAATGTATATTTTGTGCGCGATTTAATTGTTCCCAATAACTTCTTTTTAATTTTAAGTTTTTATTTAATAATGGAATAAAATTTTATGACATTGGTTATATAAAAATCTAAGAGTATACGTATGCCAGCATAGTGTGCACGCTTTCCTAGTGGGCCGTTGTGCCAAGCGCAAGTATTTTTTTTGCTTTCCTTACTACGTTTGTTAACTGATTTAGTCATTTTCCGTGTCCATAGGGTTTCATTTATTTATTTCACAGAACGGATTTAATCTTAAATAATTATTTACAAGCACAGATTTATTTTATTCAACTTGGTACAAAACGATGATGTATATTTCATTAATAATATTAGATGGACAAAAATACTTAGGTAATTGCCTATGAACAAAATTGACGTCAAATTTTGCATGGAAAATAATTCGCGGTAATAACCAATAGGGTATACTTAGCTACGCAATGATCTGCATACCGTTATTTATCCGTATTATATTCGGTATTTGAATATACAAACACTGTTTACATACATATTATTAAATTTACTCTCAAATATGTATATACAGTCTCGTTAGTTTATTATTACTAGTGATGGGCCGAGTATTAGATATTCGGTATAGCTTTTATTATATAAAAGGTAAATTTACTGTTCTTTTTAATAAATTTAGTGAGCGCAAAGGATTTATCCGAAAAAAATATCTATTTTAAACTTATTTACTTGCTACTGTTTTTCACTAGTAATTTTCTATTTTAACTGTTTTTATTTAGGTAATTATCTACTTATTCCATGCATAGGACTTTTAAGTAGGTGTTTAAGTGATCATTATTTCTGACGTACAATAATTAATTCAATGCATGTAAGAGTATTTTAACCATTTCACAGTCCCTGGAGTCACATATAAAATTACATACATTTCCATTAGGTACTGGCGGGACCACGAAATTGTTAATATTCAGGTAGGCAATATATACATTGTAATATCGTCTGTATTTCAGTTAAGATCATCCCATTATCCTAAGATGTTGATCAAGACGCAGTACGGAACTTGACGGAGTGTTAATGTGCACGGAATCTCTGATTTAGGTAGTGATGACAACATCATAGCACATTCACTTGAACAAACGAGATGCTAAATGGAGGATTTACTCGTGTTTGCCGCGTAAACTTGGACAGGGCTGGATTAAGTTATCTGTAGTTTAACAGAGTACGTGGAGACCTAGCACATATAATCAATTGCATACATTTACATTGTAAAAATGAGGATGAATTGTTTGGCAACGAGGTATCTATAGGTTTATCTATGTTTAACTTTTTTAAATAACCAACACGAAAGTTAAAATATTGAAATATCCATTAGCAGGATCCTGGTAAATTAATCGGATCACCGGGAGTATAAATTATAGAATCCGTTCACCATAATTTAATAAATATGGTTTAAATATTCGCGTAAAATCTAGACTCGTTAGACTCATCACTATAAAATTTTATAGACAAATCCTGCTATAGTTCACGAACGGAAATATTATAAGCCACACAGCGCCAACCAATAATTTACATACATAAACTATAGTAATAATTAACATATATTCTGTTGAAGATATCACTTGTATGTAAATAGAATGCGATAGTATTAAGGAAAGATGAAAACAGAATACATTAAGTAGTGTTGGTTTGCCCATATTTATTGCTAATTCCAGTGCCCAGCGGTTTCAAAGGCAAAAGTACAATATATCATATAATATCTTGGAACAACTCACTGATAAACATACTTATATATTTCTAAATACTTACTTAGTATAGATTAATTACTCTCAGACACAGAACAAATGATCATACTCATAGCACAAGTAGGTCTCGTTCCCGTAAGATATCATTTTTTTTTGTAATTTTTGCAAAGTTTTTGGTTTGTTTGTAGTTATTCTGCTATTTGGGATGGATATAAATATAACAAATGATATAAAAACATGAAATCGGTCCAGCCGTTCAAGAGTTATAAAGGGCTTAACTAACCCGACTTTGTTTTATATAGAGATGTACAACATGCTCAAAATTGTTTTCAAAATCGATAGTCGGTTACGTTACTTGGCTAGGTCAACCGATATACTTAGATAATGGGATAATTTAATGTGTAGCTTTTGGCATAAAAATGGTATACAGAAGAATGGTGTATAAATACTAAACTGGTTTATCAGTTGAATAAGAATGCTTCTGGCAGGTCAGTTAAGTCAAGATATGGGCAAGATTCTTTAAGCTCAGATGAGTTTGCTACCCAAATATGAAAACTTTTTGCTAACTTACCGGCTTACTAATATACCTACTCAATTAGATAATAAAAAAAATTAAAACATTCTTTACATTTTTTTTTTATTTTGCGGCTTTACCTAAGACTTCTATTTTTAAAACGTTTTTTTTTTTTTTTTTTGACAATGATAGAGGTTTTGAAATCCTAGTAAAGATACGATGAGGTGTGTATATGTAAGAAGTAAAATATTCCTCAGGCTATTATTATGGTTATTCGATTGAAACTAGTACATTTTGTATAAACCATATAAATAAGAAATCACTTTATAACGATTGACGCTCTATTGCCGCCGTATAAGGGCATAATTAGTGAAGACAGGTTACTTACTCGACCATTTCCAACAATTGAGGTCTTCGAGTATTCTAACAGGCATTTAAATTCTCAAGGTATTTTGCTTGCATATCATTAAGATCACGCCCTTTTTCTAGTAGGGGATACTGCCCATATCATACTGTAAAGCATTAGTAAAATACAAAATTAACTATTTATATTGTTTATTTAACTGTTATTAGTATCAGGAAATACTCACATACACTTTTCTTTTTCTTTTTTTTTGTCGGGGTGAAACTCTAATGACTTCAACCCACGCCGAGGGCACGGCGTGGGGATATGTCGGACTTACGCCGACTAAAAACACCCCGGTCCCGTCGTTGCCTTTGTCGGAGCCGCGGGATCGCTTACGCAAGCTCTGCGCGGCCTCGGCAGAACTAACATACACCTGCATGTTTGCAAGTGTTCTCTAAAGCCGTGGAACAGTCTTAAGAGACTATGAATAAGGCTGTCCAAATGTAGAGCAAATGTCACCTTTTTTTCAACAAACAATATTAGGATTTAGTCCAGAGTACCAGACGCAATTGAGTCATAACTCGCATTAAAATGTTACCTAAATGATGCAATCACAGTTGATTAGTTAATTCACAAATGGACATACTGTCTGGTATTAACCTGATTAGAGTGCACTGTAATCTGCTTGTATATGTGCATGTATAATGAAGGGTATTTAATATTATACGTAGTGTTATGTTTCGGAGCTCAAGAGATGTTTCTATGAGATGAATAGATTTTACCTGAATGGTTCTATAGTAAATACACTATAATATCCAGACAACAGCAACAATAATAAGAAATTTAGTTTGTGGCTACAATAAATAGAAAAGTGAATATATCCTTACTAATATTATATAATTTGGTACACAGATAGTAAGTCTGAGAAGGGACATACTACTTTTTGCCGCGATAACCGACTTCCAGGAGAGCGGAGCCGCGGGAAACAGCTAGTGTATATATACTTATACAGCGAAAGTAACAAAAACCCTGTCCGATACAATAAAGGCGTATTCCTGGTTCAACATACGTACTAGAAAAAAATTCTCGCTCAGGCAGCTTCTTTGATACAAAACTGTAGGAAGTACTCGTGAACTTTGTCGAGCGATCAATATTGCATTTGATTTTATTTTAATTTAATAACATTCACCGGGGCAAAACAATAATCTCAAATACATCAATAGTTACGTATATGTTTATCGGATAGGATTTATGTTGCACGCTGTATAGCAAAGTAACACCTATATTTTTCAAAGCATAGTACATCCACTCTGTATATTGCATAAATTATCAGATAGAGATGTAGAGCCTTGGACATGGGTGCAAGACAAACATTTAGGTTTTTTATATCTTGATTCATTGTTATGATTTTTCCTTGTAAGTAACTCACGATAACTAAATCATAATTATGAATATCACAAATCACAAGCTCAAAAGTGATCTGATAAATAATTACCTAATGTCGAATGAAAAGAAAATAGTTTTCGTGACTATAAAAAATATACTAAATAACGAATGATATAGCAAATACCACCGATCACGAAAATAAATATATTCTATTGGATTCTAAGGAGGTCAAACACTAAGTCACTCCGTCAATCGGGTCGTCGAGTCTTAAGAAATAAAGCTATGAAGAGAAAAACCTCTTCTAATTCAAAGTAGATGTAGTGAAAATGATCGAATCAGTAATTGGCGAAAAGAGTAGGTAATACGCCGTGAATAAAACCGAATGATGCGATATAATCGATGTTTTCATGAATCATTTAGTGTTGTCCTAATTTGAACAGGGTTAGACATACGTAAAAATGAATAGGGGTATTCATGAATAAGTAAAATTTATTCCAGATCACGAAAGGTTTTACGTTTAATTTAAGTGTTAAAACGTGGACTAAAAACAGGCCGCGTTGTTTATGGTAGGCTTTCAATAAAGTCAGATTTATAATTATAATTATAAATATAATGATTCTAAATCAGTTATTTATTAACTATTATATATTTAGCCTGAATTATTCTATTCAGGCCAGTCTGTCTAAAGCTTAGAGGAATAAATAAGTAAACTAAAGATTGCGCATATCGAGTATGAACTGTTGGCACTAGTATGAACATGTAAAATCGTAAAATTAGTATCAAAAGAGAGTGCCCCGTTTTATCTAAACTATCTCAAAACCTAATATTATACTAATAATATCGGAACTGTCGATATATTCGCATAAACGTCTGTCGTCGCACGGAAAATTACATAAATCTGTAAACGAGCGCAGTACATTTAGCTAAAATTGTGCTTACGTTTGATATAAGGGGCTACCGATGCGCACGCTCTATGCTTGTCTATGTTTACTCTATGGTGTAAAGTTTATTGGACAGTTCATTACTGATTAGTCACTGGTGTTATACGATGTACATAATTATATCATTAGCGATGAAATAATGAGATAGAAAGTTAATAATAGAGGTCCTTTTTTCGTGCGACAAATGGGTCTACTCGATCACTTGTATCACAATGTGATTACATAAAGGACATTATTATAATGGATAGAAAATTATATATAGATAAAGAATTAGCAAAAAAATTGGGAAATACGATGTGCAAACTAGCAGAAAACACCTTAGGAATTAAGGCTGCCTTTTATCTAATATATGTTTAAAAAGAAAAAGAAACATATTTTGTGACTATCACGATAAGTTTTCGGAATAGTCGCTTAATACTTCTTTGGATATCATGGATATAATTTAAAAAATAATTTAATTACCTTGTAATTCTTTTTTTCATATTCCAGTGCGTGGTTATGTGTGTGAAACGGATTGTGGGATTTCAAGAAGTAATTTACACGTCTCTGAAACAAACAATTGCAATAAAGTCTTGTTGATGTAATGTTATAATTTTATCTTATTATTTCTGTAAAGTAGGTCCAGTCAAATATTGTTAATCATTTAACTAATGCATTAAATAAAGTATGTAATAAATCTTAAATATGATACTGATATTGATTATATGAAACCATTTTCGTTATTAGATCGTCTAAATTACATGTTTGTACTAAAGTCACTACCATTATCTGTATGAGGCATTCAAGTGTCATAATTCCTCGTTTATTATCAATCAAATAGCCGAACATGGCCGAAGCCATTAATAAAAGCTTACGTTATGGTTCGTTGTCTGGGAATTAATGTAAGTTGTTTACGTAAAAGTTAATAAACAAACAAAGCCACTGTATTCGGAGGCATTGATCAGTGATACGTCAGTGAACGGGACTACTGAATAAACTTCTAGTGCAAGTGTATTGACCAAGTTGGGAATATTGGCTAAGATGGATAGATGACAGGAGCATAATGAATCTTGCACCCGATTGGTTATGTCCTTTGAGTATATCACCTGCTTATACTGATAAGATATTGTTATAGAATCACATACAGCAAAGCTTTCAGATAGAATGGAGCATTAGATAATAATGTTTAAAAGTCTAAAGTAGATACAATAAAGCTAACCTAATTTTCTTGGCCGTAATACTTCAAGACTTGGTGTTGGATATGTAATAGGAATAAGAATTATTTATTTGTAATACATTGTGGTAATAAATTGTGATCAAGAAAGAAGAAAACATACAATTTTAAATTCAATACTATGTCTATTTTAGTAATAGAAAATAATAGGGATGTTGACTGGGTACAAAAAGTACAAAATCTATTTAGTCTCTTAATTAGATAATAAATAAATATTAGACACGTGTTTTTTACTTCTGGAAAATAAGTATAAAAACAAAGGAGAGAGCGATTAAAAGTTCTGGAGTGGG
This sequence comes from Diachrysia chrysitis, assembly GCA_932294365.1. Lineage (NCBI taxonomy): Eukaryota > Metazoa > Arthropoda > Insecta > Lepidoptera > Noctuidae > Diachrysia > Diachrysia chrysitis. The sequence goes on along the minus strand of OW028651.1, from coordinate 6,763,297 downwards.
GGCGAATTACGTTAAGATGTTACACAAAACGTACGAGATAGTGACATCATGCGAAAATTAAATGTATCTAATATAAGTAAGTTTTTGAACGAAAAAAAAAAATACATGTTTAATATTTTTGACTAATATACCTGAAGGGCATAAAAATTTATATATTTATTACATATATAAGTTGTACAATAGGTATGATGACTATTTTTTTTATTATGTAATTATATTTATGGCTAGCAGTGTTTAAGTAACAGAACCACCACTTGCCCGATTTACCGCTATCCCAAGTGTTATAGCACTGAATTAAGTGTCAACAAATAAGTTGAATTACGCTCTGAACTTGCATGTTTTAGATTGCGTTTAAGTAAATAAAAGGCAAAGTACCTACTTGTGTAGGTAAACAAGAATGCCAACTCCCGCGTTGTATTTTCCTAAGCTGTTTTAAATCTAATAACAGTTTGAAGGATGCGATGTTTTCATCATATTTACGATCTTCCTCATTGATTGAGAGATTATATGCAATAATAGAGCATCATAAATGTTATGAAACTACATAATTCTGCTCATTTTATTTATTGTGTTTTTTTATTCTACTTTCACATACAAATAGGTACATTAAAGCCTGCGCTCAGGCTAACTGCGTAGATCTCTTAAAAAAAACATTAATAAGCTATTAATGTTTGTTTACAAAATAATTGTAAAATATGTATATTAATAGGTTTTCATTATTTTTTAAATAATGCAATTTAAACTAAACTTAGACATGCGAATTTTGAAGATAAACGAATGCAAGAAAAACTGCTTCAAAAATGGTACTATAAATGAATACATGATTATAATGGTTTGTTTGAACAATAGAATAGCAGCTGCATTATGACTCTGCATATAATTGCAGTTAGACCGTTCAAAAATATGTAAATGTGATCCGTTTCGTTGTTTCACGCAATACAATGACGCAACGCGTAATAAAATTCAGTAGCAACTAGTTTTTTAAGAATTCTAGTCATGTTTAAATGCTATTTATATTCTGCACCATTGTTGCAACTCCTTACTCACTTATTTATTGAAATCAGGTCGTACGCATCGTTTCATTGGTATTTTAAATTCGTTCCACAATTATCGGAGAAAAGTGGTCGACAGATTAATATTCGTTAAAAATATGAATGGTTAGGGTCTAAAAATAAAAGTGATTGATGAGCCGCTGTTTAATAAAAGGGCATTTATTAAAGTGATGTAGTTGATTACCCTGGGTATAGAGGCATAAGGTCATCCTAGTGCAGTTCTGGTTGCTAACTTTAATTTACTGTGGAAGGGTACTTTTTTGCATAAAACCTTTATGATATAACATTTTTATGACGTAAAAGTGATGTCAGAATGCGAGTCACGTGATTGTATTCACCGCCCTCATGTACTCAGTCCTTGATGTTGTTTTTCTCCCTATTGTGCTCTTACCGGAATATGAAGCAGCCTTTATACGCATGATTTCCAAATGTGTCCTCCTTTTACCATTTGCTTTGAGATTCCATTGAATTTAATACCTATCAGACCTAGGTATAGCTTTTCGAAAACATGAATTATTTAGTAACAACTATCCATTTATTGTGTATATATATAGAAAACTTTTTACAAGAACATAAGTGCGTACGGATATAAGTGTAAGTTTTTGAAACATTGCCAAGTTACAGGGGGTAATTGTTGCATGGATGGCGGGCTATCGTTCTACATACAGCTAACTGAGCCAATGTGGACGTTAAATCGTGCCATGCTGTGTGGAGTACACGTGTCTAAGATGCTTGTAGATACACAGAGTAGTTAGTGAATGGAGTGATTTTGTTATTTTCGATGGGGCGCTAACATTTGCCACCAATATTTTTTCAAAGGTAATTTTTAACGCTCATATCTTACGTATTTTTAAGTACGTTACGTAATATTTTAAGAATGGGTTAAAAAAAAACTAAATAATATTTTTGATAAAATAAATTATATAATTTGACAGGTTTCTATTATTTAATTAACTATAATAAAACAGTTTTTTTCCGTGAATAGTATTTTTTTTTGTCGTTTTGATGGTTTGGTCATAACTGTTTTTTTGTATATTTATATAATTTACTACGCATAGCATTAAAATCAAATAAGGTTATTGTGTGCAATCCTGAAATAATTAAAGTTTCTCAAACACTCCATTTACTCATTAATCGATGGCCGGCACATAAGCTGGTTTGAGTAGCGCTACCTAAACACACGATCGTTCATGCATATTACATTCAGTCACTATCCCCGATCGATAGTTTATTTACTACGAAAACGATTTTGGCTCGTATGTATTCTAAGCTACATCGTCCTCGTCCTCCTTGAAACGAAGAGCAAATTGGGTTAATTAATTTTAAAGGAATTTGCGGAAACAGCTATCGATTTAAATCGATAAATAAAGGAACAGCGGAGATGTGCAAATATCTCGTAGCAACGAAAGTGCATTGCCGGTATAGATCAGGCAATCTGTGTTGTGGGTTAAGTTAGATTGATTTATGATAGTGTAGAGTTGACACCGCCTGCACACTGCACAGCGCAACACTTTACGCTGTGCTACCCAAATATGGATTATGTAATGGCGGCGATTTATTACTTTGTGTTATGAATGAGGTACTGCATCAATTTTGGCTTAAGCTCTGATAACAATTAATATCTATCTGTATATCGATATCGTGATGTATCGATGATTATGGCATAGAGACGCATTGTGAGTTGGATTCACTTAGTGTGTGTTACACTAAGCGTTACATTTAATACTGACGTATTTTTTCGGAAAGTTAAATAGTGAATCCAGGCTGGATTACCATCAGTTTTCCCATAGTGTTCTTCCATGTATGGGTTTCAAGGATCATCAGATAAGAATAAGCGTTACGTATTTGATGTTGTCCTTATTTAACATTTACCTCAAATATACTTTTAAATTGCAGCACTGCAGAAGGGATTTCATTTACGTTGATACTATGCACGCGCACGAATACACAACCACTTCTGTTTATAATATTGGTATTAAAAGTTGCGCTGAACTAAGGACTTACCGTTACAGTTTTTATTAAATACTTTTAAGCGAAAGTAAAATGACTTTACGTTTGGTTCAAATTTCAACTGAAGTGCAACGTAAATATATATTTATAGCCTTTCAAAAGCCAATGATCGAGGGAACTATAGCCACTAAAATATTTAATACTTTGTCTGTTCTACTTATACTCTTGTAACAAAAAAATATTGTAAAATAATAATTAAATTATTTATTAATTTGTATTTTTAATGCAAAATATTTTTCATTTAAATGTTTTGTCTTGTGATTTTATTATATATGATGCATTAATTTGGTACCAGTACTTGTAACAGGTTTATTGGTTCTTGTTTACAGGAGAGAATAAATACAATCGTCTACATTGAAGTTTATCAAAGACGATTTTAATACTATTTCCTCTCATTTGTGGTAATGGATTGTGTAGAAAATACTTCACACACACAGTTTACGGTTTTACTTATAGCCACGTCGTAAACTTTAATGCTGTGATATTTGGGTTGAAGTCGTGCTCCCCTTTATTAAGTAAGTTAGGGTCGTGATAACAGCGTGTTATACATAGTTATCGTTAAAACTAATTTTATTATCAGGTTATTGTTTTAAATGTTGTCGGTTTTATTGTCTTGAAAGCTTTTATTTAAACGTCGTTTTATCTGTCATTGCGTTGGTTATAAAATTGAATGCATGGAAAGTGCAGTTGATCAGTTTAGTAAAATATTCATTGCTATATCTTTTATTATTGTATCGTTGTTTTCAATGTTGACGTTACCAATATATTTTTACTAAATGAAACATTTAATTATATTTTTAGAAGTGTCAGTGCATACAGCTATGTATTAAAATACAATATTGCAGAAGGTTGTCATAAAAACCATTTTAATGGTCGCCTTTGTCTAGCTCGACAGATTCGTTGTCATGCAAAAAATTCAATATTTTATTATAATTCGTGCATTGTCCCGACACGTTGTAACATGTTTCAGTGTCTATCACACGTCTACATTCGATTTTCATTGAATTATTCAGAAATATTCGATTGCTGTTTTCTTTCTTTTTAGCATTGTCTCGTTAGCTTCTCTTTGACACGTTGTTAGACAAGTTATCTTCGATGAAAAGAGACACAAATATAAATTTATAAATTACTATTCTTAGGGATGAAACACATTGCATACTTTGCAAAAAAATCAGGTCTTATTGTAAGAAATATGTTTAAAGCGTAAAGAAACTAACTAACTGAAACTAACCGGGAACGTAGGCCGAGAGTCTTCATAGAGAATACAGCCGCTATACGCTGAAAGACAGCGATATGATAACTTAAATATTTGCTTCCATACTGAGAAGTAACTTCTCTAACTTCTTTACTTCGAGCAAACATTTTACTACTAATTATTTAAAACAAAACGGTTTACTCACGTATATTCTCGGGATCGCCCGACTAGTTTCGGACTCAATAGGAGTCGCTAATCATCGTGTCATAATTATGAATACTCGTCACGAAAGTTATTATACATTTTAGTACTAAAATGTACCTCTTTATTTTGAAATAGTGTATGACAACACATCCAATATTCCAAATGGAATTTGCTCTTATCAATAAATTATGTAGCTTAATAGATCTGCCACGATAAAATATTATATTGCAGAATGAAAGACTAATGAAAGACTTACCTACTCTGTTTTCACAATGCTTGTAGTAAATTTGATAGTATTTCAAGTGGATTGATGTGTCTCCAACTAAAATCATAAACTAAGCTATAGATTTTAAGGGTCTTTGTAAGATAAGACTCATAGGGGTGAAGCTCGATCAAACTCTTTGGGTATACATTACATGTTCGAAAACAAAATGTGAGAATAACATATCCATGTAACTTGATCCCTCTGAAGATAGGCATTGTAGAGTAATGCGATGTTATGATAGAGTGAGCTTTAGCCCACGATCGTTATGCAGCATACTTCAGAGGGGTCAACTTACATTCGCCGTAGTGTACACGATCCTGTCTCTCGGTGCACACTTCTCATTAAAACTGTTTACTCAGAAAAAGTAATTCAAACAAACTAAAGTTCGCTTCGGTCGGATATTAGACAATATTTGTTCTAGATCGATAGCGTAGCTTCAAGTTGTCCAAAGTTTGGCGAACTTCTATACAATGTGAAAGGATCAAATCTGGCAATTACGTCACGAAACGAATTTCGTTTTACAGCTGTAGCATTAAGCGTATGTCATTGATAGCAAGACGATGTCTGATTTTAAGAATCGCAGCAATGTCTAGACGTAAACATCAATACCACCTCAAAATAACAAGGAATGTTTATAGTAATGTGCTATAAAGGTAGTTAAGTAGGTAGTTGTGCTTTAGTAAACTTACTTTATTTAGCTTTTTTATTTTACGTTATTGCAAATTATGCCTGTCATAAATATCAAGACCCAAACTTTATCAAAACCAAAAGACCAAACTTAAGTAATTTACATAACATTTTTAATTTTATTTTAACAGAACTGTTGTTTTTTAGGGTTTCGTACCCAAAGGGTAGAAAGGTATCCTATTACCTACTTAGACTCCGCTGTCCGTCCGTCTGTCACCACTCTGTAACTCATGAACCGTGATTGTTAGCCAGATGAAATTTTTACAGATGACGTATTTTTGTTGCCGCTATACCAACAAATAAAAAAACAGAATAAAATAAAGATTTAAGGGCGCTCCCATACATACAACAACCGTGATTTTTTTGATCGATATTGATAACGGCAACTCGTTCAAATATTTACAGAATATAAAGTTATATATTCACTTTAAAGTTAAATTATTAAATCAAAATAAAACAAATACAACAAACGTGATTTTTTTTCACGTTTTTGTAGATAATGTTACGGAACCCTTTGTGCGCAAGTCCGACTCGCACTTGGCCGGTATTTTTCATTGTTATTTAAGGGTCTCGTACTAACGTGCTTGACTTTGATCGTTTTAAAATTCAAAAGTGTTTTAATTGGGTCTTTGGGATTAGGGACTTTATTCCACTTTGTATGATTATGACCTTATATTTTGACGTGTATATAGATAAGATTTTATCTTTTATCTGTGGCCTACTCAAGGTTGGTATGCTGCTCATAATAATGATGATTTACCTACGACATTACATAAGTTGATTGCTAACTTAAAGGTTAAGATATACAATGGAGATCAGAACACATTCATTACTCTGAGTAAAGTATTGTTACTTAAAGAAACTTCAAGATTTCTAGGTTTTTCATTAATTTGTTAAAAGCTATTGCAAATCTTCACCTTGCGTTCACTCGCATTCATTCACAGCAGCTTGTTTACGATACAATGGTCCGAACTAAGGGCCGTTATTCTATTTTATACTTGCATAACAGATACAGGAATCCTGATATGTTTTCTTCAGGGTTTCAAATTATAATGTGTACCTACGTTCAATGACGCAGACAGTGAGACGATTGATTCCAGCATCATTATTTATACACAAACATTGATTGATAGATCACTCCACAAATTTAATAGCAATTTTATTATCCAGATATCACAAATGCTATTTCATAACGAAAGCTTATAAATTTGATATCAAAATTATGTAAATGCAACAAATACTATACTTTGGTAGAATATCGAATATTTACATACATACTGATCTGATTTATTTGTTTATGTTCGAACTTAAGTAGAAGGTCAATGACTTTATTTATGATCAATTTATTTCTATCTTTCGTAGACTAGGATTTGCATGATCGCCTAGTAAATTGGATTATCCCTCATGATGCACTATTGATATTTGGAAGCTCCTCGTAAAGTTTATGCTTTCATCGAAAATCACGTCTCGTTACGCATTTTCATATTCATCGCGTGTCTGCCAACTGCTAGGACAATATAATAGCAATAAAACAACATCTGCGTTATTAAAAAATACTTTATTTTTATTCTTTCTTCTCGTAGAGGCTGGCTCATGTGGTGTAATAAAATGAAATTGTTTGTACTAGACAGCGCACACTCATAATATTATGTTTACATTCTGGAAATATTTTGATTTGGGCCTAAGCATACCCACTTCATCCTTAGATTTCTATATAATTAAATCCCTAAGCCAGAACAAATAAACAATCGAACATTTTGAACAAACTACTTTAACTGTTAGCTGGGTCAAACTGGATGCACTAGGCAGAAATACGAGTAATATGGACCTAAGTAACCTAAGTTGATTAGTTAATTTTATTTGTAAATTTTGTTTTATTAATAAACATAGATTTTGCATATCGGAACGATCTACGCTAACTCATAAAAAAACATCTTCAAAAAGAAATTATTCTAGTACGGAAATTATCCAATTATCCTCAAAGTTTAATTAACGATCGTGCACCATCGCTTGGAATAAACTGTTGTTAGAGTGGTCCATTGTGGGTAGTCAGCTAGTGGCGCACGCGAGACCTGGCGGCCATATTAAATCCACTTACTGTCAGAATTGCAAGCAGCAACATGCAGGGTAACACTGTTCGAAGAAACCCGGAACTTATTAATATTGAGGATATTATTTATTATTATTATTTTTTCTAACTATTAACAAATTTAACTTTAAACACATAAAACAAAACACAAAATATTTATTGTATCGAACATCTGCTTGATTATTTAGTTTTGTCTTATTATTTAATAATCTTACTTTTCTTGTGTAAAAAGGTGATTTAGATCCGTCAAACGTGGCGTCACCTATGTTCTCTAAGCTTTATAAAACTTCGGCAATATTTTCTACGTAGTACGTCGGAAACCTTAAGTTTTTACAACTTTATAATTTAAAATATTGCTGCCTTTACGTTAAAAAAAATAGTCTTTGCCTCATTTATGTAATTACCTTCTCAAGCTTTTATGTGAGAATAATTACAAACTAAGGGTAATTCATCAAGAGTTTAGTCTTCCAGACGTCTTATAAACTTTAGTAAGGACCTAGTTACTTAATTTTACAACACTCTAAAATATAAATTGTAAGACAAAAATCTAGATAAATACCAACTTGCCAATAGTGCGTGTGGTCGAAAATCAACAAGTTTTTCTTTAAAACTTTGAATGAACAAGGAAGTAACAAATAATAAATTAGCCGCCTTCAATAAAAAGGAATTTTCTAATTCAGCTGGTCCTTACCTAAGTTTTTTATTTTCGAACCTCATGTGTGTGGCCATGCAGGTAATTACATTCTGCGATTTACCCATACATTAAGGTATACATGGAAGAAAAATGTGAAGCTTGCTGCACTTATATGCTGTAAGTCCACGTTTGCTGTCTGTTGCAGAAATGGCTTAATTACGGCGACACCGCTACCAATAGATGACCCGTGTGCTGGTAACGTGCTGTCGCGAGCTCAAGTGTTGCCTTAATGACCTCATACTTACAACCTGGCCTTCTTATTTGGAAATATGTATTACTTTTTAAAACACATTTGTTTTTATGAATTCAATGCGGATAAACGGAAAACTGGTAAATAGATCATGGTATAGACATAAGTTCAGTAGCTTATTTTCGATAGATTTGAAATTATTATGCTTGTTTTACACACCACGAGTATGACGTATCAAATACATACAGGTAATAATGTCTAATTAGGTAAAATTATTATATTATTATTAGACAAAATCACATTAATTACGTCCAAAAGAAACAAATGCCTCTATAGGGTTGAATTATCACTAATACTGCTTATAACTGGGCTTGGAAATTTTGTTCCAGTATTCCCTAATCCGACAACTTTGAAATAGTCCATTTCTACTTGTATTACCTACATATTTAATTACTATCACCTGTACCAGACGAAGAAAAAACACTAAATTCTTTTATTACGTGAAAGTATAATAATAATTATTAAAATGAACAGAAAATATTAGGCTGTTAGTTTCCGTGATCGATGAATTCATCTATAGACCAACAAGCATTGAAACAAGCACGAAATCTTTCTTACAATGTAAAAATACATAGGTACCTACTAATTATTAGAAATGCCTGTTTATAAGTAGGTACCAGTTAATGGACTATAAGATCTTTATTTAAATAGCATGAACCACCTGGCCGGTAATAAAAATGATTTTCAGACACCGTTAACGGTTTCCAATTTTCTTTTTTTCCGGCTGAATGATAATGGCAACGTTATTTCTTCGATAGTCATGCCGATGAATAATAATTATGATTTACAATTACAAATTTTTACGTTCATTTTATTTTTTTTATTACAGAACTAGCTTTTGCCAGCGACTTCGTCCGCGTTTCCGTCGTTTTCGTAAAAAAGTAGCATATGTCCTTCCTCACTGTTCAGTGGTTTTGATGTAACAGACAGATTAACTTTCGTATTTAAGTAGGGAAATATAATATGTCACGTTACACAAAAATAATCCATGATTTAGTATTCACGCGCGACGGCGCGATGGCTTATTATCGTATTTCATGTATAAGTTTGGTGTTTCTATACCGATTTCTATGATTCTTTTTTTATTGAATAGGTAATAATATTAACTTTTTTTAATTAGGGATGAGTGAGAGTATTACAAACGTAAGAGTAAACAAATATAATCAGAAATCTCCGAACTGATAAGCTATCGGGAGTTACACGTGTTATTGTGAGTCAACCATAAAAGATAGACATATGCTGTTGTCGGATATTTTTTAGATAATTTTATGTAGAACATTTCCGTCATACATGATTTCTATGTAGCTTTAACCATTAAGGCTGCATACGCGACGGAAGCTTAAAAAATGGAGTAAATTCTCCGGTTTTCCCAACATTTCCCTTCACTGCTCTGCTCCTATTGATTGTAGCGTGATGAAAAGTATACTATAACCTGCCCAGGAGTATGAAGAATAATTGTACCAAGTTTCGTTAAAATCCGTCGAGTAGTTTTCGTTTCTATAAGGAACATACAGACAGACAGACAGACAGACAGACAGACAGACAGACAAAAATTTTACTAATTGCATTTTTGGCATCAGTATCGATCACTAATCACCCCCTGATAATTTTTTTTTAAATATATTTGATGTACAGAATTGACCTCTCTACAGATTTATTATAAGTATAGATATAATTGTACAATGTACATTTGTTATACACCTACCTATTAGTTTTTTGCAGGTCGTATTAATTTCCTAAAAATTTTTTTTTTTATTTGTCACCTATTCGAAGTTTAAAATTTGAGTTTTTATTATTAAGAATAATTTTGTATTATTAAGAACTTTACTATCTTACCATTCGATCTATAGAAATAAAAATCAACTGCCACATGTATGACGGAGTATCACTGGTGTAGTCGGTGTGCAGTTGGCGTCCCGTTCTAAAGACTGCAGAATAGAAAACTGCCCGCCAACTACACACCGATTGCAATCGGACTGCAAGGTTGGTTTGCAGCCGTACTGACTGCAACTGCAAATTTGCAGTTGGTTTGCAGTTCATACGCAGTCCGTCTTTCTAAAGCCTTAAGAACAGCTCGACGGATATGGTTTTATATTTTGGTATGTTTGTAATTGTCAGGACAAGGTTTGAGTATAAACGAAAATTTGCGAAAAATCCGCGGGAAATTTCGAAATGTGGCAGGACGACTATTGAGTCAGCTAGTATTTAGATAAAAATTAATGTTAGTAAAAAGATCTTTTAACCTCCTCGCTTTTAAGTCGCAGAGCGCTTCTTGGGAAATTGAATTGAACGGTTTCACGCAAGAAGTTCACTCAGCGATCCGTGCTCTGACCTTAATACACTAATGTACCGGCCAACCGGTAAAACTGTATTGTTTTCATTTCTATGAGTTCAAATGTGGATTCGGTGAGAAAAAGCGTGTATCTGTAGGTACTTTAAATTACAGTTGTAGTCAATAAGATCAATGGATCTACATTTTATATTATCGTTAGGTACTATTTAAGTATAGCTTTTTATTGATATGTATTTTTTTTTCTGTTAGCGGTGACCAACGTGGCGCTTTAAAGCGCTACTAGCTACATACTAAAATTACGACAAGTTCTTTAAAACATTACTATTTTATAAATGAAGACAATATCTTTGCCTTTACTTTGACTTTACCTTTTTATGAATTATTTTAAACGTTTCTCTTTTGAATATTAAAAAAAAATAATCTTAATATAAACTTGACGCAAATCGAACGTGCCTTACTTATTTGAGTAACCAAATACACCTACCTAATAATTTTGGTTTTGTAATTCATAAATTCAATCGCTGTTGATTTACGCACTGAGGAAATTCTAATCACAACAAACGATACTCACTGTGTTTCAACAACAAATTGATTTTACTTCCAAATATTTGAACCGTTATAAAAATAATAACAACCGTAAGTTAAGAGGCGAACGTCCAAACACTTTTCAGACGATGGCCCACCTTGTTTATATTTCAAATTGAACGACGATAGCGAAGGTATCGTTTTCTGATTTCCTTTAAACTTTTGCGCAAAAAGTTGTGTATTTTTTTTATAAAATAAGAGAGTTTGTTGACAGGTAAATTGAACTTATTTATAAAACCTTTTTAAGGAGTTTGCGAGTTTGTACTCAATAAATTGGAATGTGTAATAATATTTGAACAAACTTTTGATATTCGTATTTTAAACAAAATAAATTATTTTCAGTGATTGCTACAGCACATGTAAGGTCGTTGACGGGCCGACAAACGATGACCAAGTTTTATTTTAACCAATTAGGCATAAGTTATTACAGTAGATATATAAAAGGCGATCTCTTGATTCATGTAAGTTTAATGCAAACATAATTTACGAGGAAAACAAAATTATTAAATACTTATCAAGTTTTAGGAATTTAATCGATATTTCTTAGCAATATTAGTTACATTTCTGGTAACAGGTGTTATTATTATTTAATAAATATGAAGAATCCGTAATGACTGACCTGACGATAGCAGCATAGAAATTGGTTTCTAACTTCAGTAACTAGGTTTTTGATTACAAGTGAGATTTGTATTCATCGTTTCTATGTGTATACGGGCTACGAATATGATACGGATTTTAAAATTGCGACGTCATTTGCCCTTGTTTTTCGTTATATTATTTGTTTCGCAAAAGGACGTACAGGACTAATTTGTGTACAATTCCAACTGTGTATTGCAATCTGTAGTCTGTATGAACTTATGAAGCAATAGGATCACTCATAAACAGAAGTTTCGACATCGAGCTCGTAAACATTTTATTGGGCTTCATCGATCGAGCCATTGTAACTTTCCATTTGGTGTTTATTTAGGACCAATCCACGCGAACGACTTTCAAAGTCGTACGACTAAATTAGATACATATAGGTAAATAATAAATATAATATTTTCGTTGTGTTTTGTATTGTTCTTTCGTCTAGTTATTGATGCATATTCAAACAATACTGCTTCTCACATTTGTGAGTTAAATATTTCAACTGTTAGGTATGAAGTTTCTGTAGCTTGTAATATTTTTAACTAGGTACATTGCATATAAACGCAAAAGATATATATCTACCCATAGAATGGCTTATGCTGAATTGATCTATGATTTCAAACATCTAATTTTGTAAAAACATCCAACACGATCTTTTTTTTAATGTTAAGGAAAACGCCAGTTATCGTTTCCATATTTACAGTTAATCTTTTATTTATTTTTTTATAATGTAAAAATGAGTTTGTGTACTTCCTAAGCACACACGACACGTCGGTGACTCGACGCTCAAATACTCTCTTGCATACTAACTAATATTAGCGAAATGTAGAACGATTGGACTTGGGCGGAGTACGCGCGTTTTTCCTTATAGGCGTGTTATGACGACCTAGTTTCAACAAAGTGCAAACCTTTTACAGTACCTGTTTACCTGTCATAAATTTAACGAAAGGTGAGGATTGAGAGTTTGGTCGGCGTCTTGATTCGTTTAACCAATAGGTAGTAAGTTATGCACCTAAAAATTTGCGAACTTTATTTAATCAAACATTAATTCAGTGCTATATTCGTAAATACAAAATTTCTAGGCTACAACTTTAAGACAAAGACCTTCGAATATTAGTAACGAAGCTTACGTATGTATAATATTCAATTTTATGATAAAAATAAAAATGTTCTTTAATACTCGTTGTCAACGCAAACAAAATTGCTCTCTATCTGAAGTGTCGTATGAACGCACATTGTTTATAGAACGTGAGCCATCAAGTTGATTGGTCAATTTCATAATAGCTCCTGTCGTTTCATGCATATTTTAATCTCGAACGTCGCTGAATTGTGGTAAACAATAAAATATAGAATTAATTATATTAAAACGAAATAAACATATTACCAATCATTTTAATTTTTAATCAACAAAAGAAAGCAGTGCAGCTCGCTTTAAATTAAATTCATTATCTATATGGTATACTAATATTATAAAGAGGAAAGATTTATAGGTATGTGTATATATATAAACTCAAAAACTACGGGGCCGATTTCAAAAATTCTTTCACCATTTGAATGCTACGTTATTCCAGATTTATATAGGCTATAGAATATTTCGAAAAATAAATGTCCACCCGTGCGAAGCCAGGGCGGGCCGCTAGTGACTATACTCGCATATTATTGAGAGCTTAACAAAAGTCTTGCTAGACAATGATTTGATTTCCTTTGTTATAAGTAAAGAAATTTATTTTTTCTAACTAGATCGGTAAAAGTTGAATCAAGCTAAAAATCTGATTTGATTTTATTTCTAAATCGGTTTTCGGTGTTGTCGTTCCAGACGGCGACAGACGGCATCGAGATAAAGTATGTCGTTTTGTGGAAAACCCGTCCTAAATATAGGCGCGGGATTATTTCTGACGCGTGGTGTCGCGCGCGCCGTCCGCGCCGTCCAATACCAATCCAAACACATTACGGACACACCGCCTAAACTTTCAACGTTTATTACGCCAATGTTTTATAACGTTGATTAAGTAAGCTTTGAGCTTACTATGTTCGTAACGTAAACTAATTATCATTATTAGTGCTAATAATTTGGTAATGTGATACGATGGAGTGCAGTGTTGTGATTCTGTTGCTAGTGTTTATTTTAAAATGATGTTGTGACACATTTGTATAGCAACATGTTTGTGGTTTTCTTTATCTTAGCGCTGTCATCGCAATGTGTTTTATCTCAGGAATCGGAAGGTCCCACACTTGGTAAGTTTTGCAATTGAGGGTACTTAAGACTAGAATAATAAACATATTTTATAACTTCATATTATCTATGGAATTTATAGCTATAAGTATACACAATTACGAACTAATGTAATTTCTTATACAAACAATATTTTAATTATTTAATACTACAGATTTGTGAAAGCAGTTGTATTATATATTTACAATGCCATCCAATCACAATCCTTTAATATTCGTATGAATGACTAATATTTTGAGCATTTTTCAATAATTTGTAATTAAATAGTAGGTATTGATTAAAATTTTGTGTATTTCAGGAGGCATATTTTACCAAGACTCCGAGGACATGAAGGTGGCCTTAGAAGTGAGCGCAAAACTATTTGATTTCAAAACTTCTGTAAAGGAGATCTCCAGACGAGGCGAGGTTCTAGAAGTCAGTCAATATGTTTGCGAACTAGCTGAGGTTAATATGCTCGTAATTTATTTCTTTTACAAATTTAATCTATCTAACTAGCGACTGCTACGAACAGGTAGACAAAACATTAATGAATTATACACACGAACCTTCCTTTTGAATCACTCTATCCATTGATGAAAATCATATGAAAATCCGTTCTGTAGTTTTTGAGGTCATCGCCTTCTGACGGACAGACGCGGCGGGGGTCGTTGTTTTATAATTTATTGTCTATAGATAGAAGATGATACACAATATTAGCATTTTAGTATTGTACAAAGACGGTCCTCCTTAATGTATCCAACATAAAATTCCTCTAGGCGTTATTATCAGATATTATTTGATAGAGACCGAGTTATTTGCAAGTAATTTGAATTTTTCTATTCCTTTAACCTTAAATACGTCTTAAATAACAAACTTTATTTACAAAAGTACTCTCATATAAAAATAAAAGTCAATATTAAAACACCCTATAGAGATACGTATAAATTACTTCATTTGCGAATTCAATTCAGATTTATTCATGTGGAAGTAAAATGCGATCCTGAGATTTAAATGTATACCTTTTTCAATTTTCTTTGCGGCTATCGCTTTCAATTGTTTTATTGATCTGACTACCAAGACGCAAGTTTTTTTACGACTTTCATTCAATTGTTCTTTTCTGTTTCATTGCCCACCTATTTTACATGGTTCGGTATAATTTTGGGAGGATAAATCTGAAAATTCTTTGTTCATTTTATGAAATTTAAATTCAAATTCGTCTTTAGTGATATATTTTGACAGTTCGGCGGTTTATGGTTGTTTGACTTTACAATGTATTTTTCAATATTTTACAATAATACCTATATGAAGAAGGTACTTTTTTTTGGGGTTAAGAACTAATGCCTTCAACCTACGCCGATGGCACGGCATTGAAATATGTTGGACTTGCACCGACTTTCAGTAAGTTAGTAAAGTTACTGAAAGAATGTGTCGTTAAATATACTTAAAAGTATAGTATTTTAGTTTATACATAAGTGCAGATCATTTAAAACACCCCGGTCCCGTCTCCTTGCCTTGGAGGGGGCCCACGGGGTTGGTTACGCATGCTCTGCGCAGCCACAGCCGGCAGGAAGCACTATAATCACCTACTAGCACTAATTGATATCATAACCATATCATAAATAAACAAGGCATACTGTTTTAGATAAATTATGTTTTAGTATCAAGTAATAGACTAGTGACTAATTAAAAAATAATCTTTAAATGTAATAATTTTTCAGGAAGGTGTGATCGGCATTATCGATGGGACTGGAGGTCGAGCAATGGAGAACATTCAAGCATTATGTGACATGCTCGAACTGCCCCATGTAATAGTCAGCGAACACAACGACTTATACAGTAGTGATTGGTCAGCCTTGAACATGTATCCTAGCCCGGCTGTTTATAATAAGGTAAATAACTTTTATATTTACAGTACTTTATATATTTATTTTGATCCTGAATGGTCTCACTGCAGGACAAAGGCCTCCATCGCTTCTTTCTATTTTTCTCTATTTCTAGCTAATTAAGACCACTCCTTAAAGCCGTTCATGGCCGATTTCTTATCAGTCAGAAAGAATATAGAGAGTTCCAATAGTAATTTCTGGCTGACCTACAAAATGTTCAACTATTATTGTATATACATAAATGTGGATAACATCCCATACATTGTTCAAAACCTAAAGTAAGTAGCTATATAGCACTTGTGTTATGGAATCAGAGACATCCCAGACCCGAGACATTGTAGAAAAGAAAATTTCAAATCCAAGTGTTTAAGAGAATGAAATTATATTTTCTGTGCCTACAAAGTTAATACCTATGCATTTTTTGTATACCACATCATGTTTTTGAAGTTTTATCTTTTAATGTGTAAATGGTTTTAATTTTTAATCTATAAAAAGAACCTGTTTACAGCATATTTTAGTGTTTAGCTTAGTTAGCGTACACTGAACCAATGTAGTTATACATATAACAATGACCGTTACTTTCATACATTTTACTGAATATTTTCTGTTTAAAAATCCCATAAAAGCTCCCGTATTAATTCGTGAAACAGAAATAAAGTATCATTAAACTGATTTATGTTAAGTAATAATAGGTTATGTATACAAAACCTAAACAAAAATTTATGGATCTATAAATTTTATACTGTTTTAATTACACTAATATTGTACACTATAATAGAAGAGACATAATTGAAAAAAATATTAAGATATGTACACAAAGACATTAAAATTATTCATGTCGTATTTGTTTCTCCAATTTCAAATATTTGATATGTACACGTAGACATTAATATTATCATGTCATATTTGTTTCTTCAATTTCAAATATTTTATTAGTAATTTTCATTACACATGAACCTTGCCTTATTTATAACCCAAATATTATGTTATATAAATTCCTTGGTACCGTAATTCTGTCTCATTAGGTATACCACCACATCATGTCACCATAATTATTTATGTCACACGTTTCGTACGTATTTTCTAACAATGTTTTTACTTCAAGCTTCCAAAGAATAATGTTTATAAAATTACTTTCGAAAAAATATGTTTGGTCATTTTATATCTTAATTCTCAATGTAATTAATCAGAGAGACTTTAAAAGTACATAATTTTTAAGCCTTGCTATTTATTCAGTTAGGGCAAAAGAAGGGTACTTCACATTGACCATTTCGAATGACCTCCTAGGCAGATGGATAACAGAACTATGTACCTATGCGAAGATGTACACTACAACAGTGATTTTACATTTCTGATCGAGTCAAAAACCCTGTCCGATCCTTATGAGTATTATTCGGCTTCGTACTGCGTATACATATACGTAACTATTGAATGGATTAGAGATTATTATTTTTTCCCGGTGAGTATAATTAAATTAAAATAAAACTGATCTAAGGCATCATTGATCGCTCGACAAAGTTCATGTGTACTTCCTACAGTTTTGTATCAAAGAAGCCGCCTGAGCGACACGTTTTTTTCTAGTACGTATATTGAACCAGGAATACGCCTTTATTGAATCGGACAGGGTTTTTGTTACATACTGTATATATACCTATGCCTAATACCAACAAAACATTGCCCTTTAAGGGATAATTAAGATTATTTCGCTAAGCTTTTCAACAAAATAACTGCTAATGTTCAAACCGACTCCCAATAACGCAATTTTACAATACAAAATAGTCCCTACATTAAAATTTATTATTATCATAGGTATCGCGCGAGCAGATGTTTCATATTTTTTTGTACTAACAAAGTGATGGGTTTGTGTTTGTTGATTTATTTATTACACGATTCTTTCATGGGCCCCTTTCATTTAAGTCTTGCATAATATGTATATATATATATTGTATACTTATATCCTATGTGTTATATTTTTTTTATTATACAGACTTATTTCGATGTGACCTTATTTATCATATTAAATCGTTAAACTTGTCTTGTTTTTTAATAGACTTTTATCACAAAAAGTATTATTCTGTATTTTAAAAACAAAGGTAAATTTGGCGAGATAAAACTGCGTTGTAAATTTCACCGACAAAAAATCTATAACAATATAAATTTACCTGCTGACATTTTACTTTAAAATTTAGGTATGAAAGTTCAGGAAAGCATATATACCTTATCTTTGAAGTAAATACCAACAGATCTCTTGAAACACATTAATATTTCTTAGCAAGAGTAAGTGCAGAAGTTTGTTAGTAAGTTCTTTCCTACTTAAGTACTAACTTAGAGACTATCCACCTTTCCGTTTTCATAAGTCGTTATGTCCTGGTATTTATGAAGGTAACAACTTTAAACGTTTTACTTAGGAATAATCTAACTGGTGGTTACACAGAGCTACACTGGTGCTGTCCGTAATGTAATGTCGACTACAAGATATTTTTTAATATAAATTTAACATACATGTTAAATAAGGATGTGAAAATAAAAAATCAAGTTAGTCGATAAGTTAGAAATAATAAAAAAATAGACACGATTTATTTTAACTTTTTTTAAATAAGGTAAAACTAAGTAGATAAAGTGAATCAATGTTCAGGGGTGGGGTGCAAGGATAGTGACGTACGTGTGATGTAAACATTTAAATAAAAAAATACATGTCTAATATTGTTTACTAATATAAACCAGGGGCATTAAAAAAAAATAACATTACCTTAGCCAAATCCTGATTTCCCTGCCAGATTGAAAGTACAATACAAAATTAAAACCCTTATAAAAACGTAATTAGAATTTTATCTAAAGTCGTATTAAATATTATTAACAGTCAATAAATACTTTATTTATTGATAGGTAAATATAATATTACATAATTGTCTGTTTGTGTGCTTTTACATTAAATTGCTGTATTAAAATAATACTTGTTGGCATTTCAGGCATTACAAAGTTTGGTTATACTAAAGGATTGGAGGACCTTCACAGTGTTATACCTACGAGGTTACAGCTTACTGCACGTTGGTGACTTGCTACGGATGGGCAACAAGACCTACCCGTATATAGCCACTATAAGAGAACTCAGTGGAAACGATTACAGGTACATACATGATGAGTATCATAAATTAATATAGGAAGCTTACTGTCCTTTTTGAGAGTAAACCGACTGAATTAATTTAATGATCGGACTCGAAAGGAATGCATGACAACTTTCAAGTAAAGAGTCGCGATTCTCCCTCCGTCGTACGACTTCAAAGATCAAGAATTTAATTTTAGCAACTTAACATTAGTTTATTGATAAAAAGTGAGAACGTAAAGTATAGATAAATTGTGAAAAACAAATATAATCTTTAGGCGTCACACGATCAAGTATACATGGACATAATAATATACAATACATTTTATGTATAAACTGCGACTAGACATAATGCTACTTGGTGATTTATATCTGAAGCATCAAATAATCTCTTTGTAGTTTAGTGTGTGGGCAGAAAGCTCCCCAACTGACGGCGTGTCAGAGCGTTTATTTTTCTGTATGGGCGTCGCTTTGTACTTCAACTAACCACACTAAAAAGAAACTCCTGTTAAGTATTTTAAATTCAAAGCTTTGTTGTCTGCAACTGTGTTCTAAAATTAGAAATACATTGATAGAAAATGTTATCATTGTTTTTAATTTTGTACAGAAAATATAAGCTGTGCTGTGCTCTAAACCCACACATTTTGAAACCTTTTACAATGTTTTAGTTTCAAACTCAAAAAGATTCAATCTTTACCGACCAGTAGTTTAATTAGCGAGTTCACAACTAAACTCTTCAGCTTCATTTTATCTATAAATGGCCTTATTTATAAAAATCTCGACGACGATTATCAATTGATTAGCAGATTCTTATTTAAATTTTTCTATTGAGAATTTAAATTTAAATCTTTCTCAGCAATTGCTTAACACCGTCGAGTTTTTTTTTATAAATAACGCCATTGATGTTTAAAATGTAATCATCTTAATCTTCAGGTTATATTTAGAAGTTAACTTATATTTACCGAGTCTAAAGACGTAAGGTTTTTTTTAAAACACTTATGATCCTATAAATTCTTATTCTAATTAAAACCTCATTAGTAAACATGGAGCTCGAGCTCGAAGTAAGGCAGGTATACTATAAAAACATAAGGGCCATCCTAGCGTTTATGACAACGTGTTACTGAATATAAGACATTATCTCTTCACAGAAAATCTTTATTGTGCTCGTAAAACGCATCGTTATGTTTATGTCGTTAATTTCGGGTGTTTACTTATCCATATTAATATTATAAATGCGAAAGTAACTCTGCTTATCTGTCTGTATGTCTGTCTATCTGTCACGCTATCATTTAACCGCTTAACCAATTTTTATGAAATTTTGTATTCGATCCCAAGAAGGACATAAGCTACCCAACATTTACGTGGGCGGAGCCGCGGACAACAGCTAGTTCATAATAATTACTAATATGCACAAATCAAAATATAAGACTGTGCACCGACAGTACCTACCTATATTATTATAGTGCTTCATACATAGGTACATTTATTACATATCCAGGATTTATTAGCGAGGTAGAAACGAATCAGGCTAATACTGCAAAGTAAATAGGTAGATATACTACAAAGTTGAAATAACTATTTGTTACATACTTTGTTACGTCTCATTTTGCTGAAAAATTGTTTAAAAGTTGAAAAATTTATGAAAAGTTAGTTTAATAATGTGAATAAATTATGTTTCAGGGAAGTATTAATAGATGCTAAACACAATGGGTACACAAATTTCGTGGTGGACTGTCCGTCACGAAAGTTGGAGCAAATGTTGCTTCATGCTCAGCAGGTCGGGTTGATGGCCGACGAACATTCGTACATATTCGTGTCACCTGACCTTTTTACACTGGACTTGAGTCGGTTCAGGTACGGCGGCGTTAACATGACCGGTGAGTGTAAAATTCTTGACCGACGTAAGCCAATTTGCGAGTTGAGGTGACGAGTTGTCGTTTGAAATTTTGAAATTTTGAGTTCCATTTATATCATTTACTAGCCGTGCCCCATGGTTTGAATTGCCTTGCTTTTCTCCCTCGGCACATAACCTTACTTAGGCAATGTGAAATAGACCTTCCTCAAGACTTTTTCATATCTGACTGGTAGTTGCAGAGATTAGCGAGTTCAAACGAAGCAGCTTTTTAGCTTTATTAAACTAATTGTAATAAAGTTTAATATGTCGACATAAACTTGTTTTGAACGGATTTTATCGTGGTTTATTATTTACATTTTATTCTAAATGTTTACACTTATACCTAGTTTTGCCAATCGTGGCAAGGGTATAATTGAGACTCAGATGTTCGTAATAGTCTAATATAATTGAATACAATTAAACCTTATATACTAATGTGGTACGTGCGTATTACTATCTAAACTTATCTTATAATTTATCCTAAAGTGTGCTTTATCTGACTACGTGCAAATATGTAGGGGCTACATATACACCCCCCTTTATATAAAAAATAAAAATTACATATTACTTTAAGATAACTTATAAATAAATCTATATTTAAACGTATGACTAATTAATTCATGGAAACCTTGCTGGCTCAGTCAGTATAACCCAACTGCTGACGCGTAAGTATTGTGCAGACTGCTGACGCTTGTTGTGACGGCGTGCTCCCAGGTTCAAGGCCTCGATGTTAACGGGTGAATGTTTTGTTTTACCCATTGCATTTATGTTGATTATTTTTCGTAAGTATTTTCATTCTTCTGTCTATGGCCTTGAGTATACCGTAGATGAGAAAAATTCCGAATGTGATGCTTAATTGACCAATCGCGATGTTCCTGGTCCACCTTAATTCTTCCAAAATAAGGCTTCTTAATTGGTCAGCTTCATTTTGATTCAGGCAGCTGTCCGCGTTGTAGGTTATCTGGTCTTTAGAGCTTTGGTTGCCCATTTTTTTCTTCTTGTTTGAGTTACTAATGACGAATGATGATATTTCTCGTAATACCCCGAGTATTTAAATAGACAGATTGCCTGTGTCAGCGAATATTGAACCGAACAACGGGTTTGACTACCCGTCCGGATTTTGTGATGTACGTGTTTGAATTATTGTTGTGGTTATTTTCCGATTGTAACACGTTCGTAGTTTCACTGTTTATCACAAAAGCAGGTTTTAATCTGTCTATAGATATTAATGTTTCCTTATCTCTTATTTTAACTAAATATGACTTATCCATTCTTTTTAACACTGGGAATGGTCCTTCATAGGGTGGTGTCAGACTTTTTCTGAGTCTGTCGCACCTCACAAACACGTGTGAGCATTCCTTAAGCTCTGGGTGTACGAAAACTGCTTTGTTGTGTTTTTTTCGTTTTGGTACTGACGTCATCTGCGTAATATCTCTTTGAATTTTTGTCACAAATTCTTCGTATGTAGAAGGTGGATGTGGTGATTCAAAAAATTCTCCTGGAAGACGAATAGGTGTGCCATATATCATTTCTGCTGCGCTAAATCCCGTATCCTCGCGTAAACAACTTCGCAAACCAAGTAGAACAGAGGGTATTTCCTTCATCCAATTGCCGTTAGACTCCCTTGTCATTAATGCTGCTTTTAATGTTCTATGAAATCTCTCTATCATGCCATTTGATTGGGGATGATAAGGTGTTGTTCTAATTTTGTGTATGCCTAAAAATTGTGAAAGTGATTCAAAAATTCTTGATTCGAATTGTCGACCTTGATCTGTAGTAATTCGTAACGGGCATCCAAATCGTGTTATCCATCCTTCATATAGGGTACTAGCCACTGTTTCAGCAGTGATATCTTCCACAGGAAATACTTCGGGCCATGAGGTACAACGGTCTATGATGGTAATTAAATATCTTTTTCCTTGAGAAATAGGTAAGGGACCAACTATATCGATATGTAAGTGTTCGAAACGTTGGGCAGGCATAAAATTGCCAACAGGTGATATTATATGACGTTGTACTTTTGACTTTTGGCAGGCTATGCATGTTTTACACCAATCATTAATATCCTTGTTCATACCAGACCATAAATATCTTTGAGTTATCATTTTTCTGGTAGTTTTCTTCCCCGGATGACTCAGTCCATGCATAACGTCGAAAATTTGTCTTCGAAACTTTTCTGGTAAATAAGGACGATATTTTCCCGTTGATATGTCGCAGCTGATGCTCTTTGTAGAACCCGGAAGTATTATGTTTTTCAATTTTAATTTCTTATTGGTACGAAGTTTTATCAATTCTTGATCATTAGATTGGCATCTTGCTAAATCAGCATAATCAATCGGCGACGGCATGTTAATTTGTTCAATACGTGATAATGTATCTGCAGTAATATTGTCACGTCCATTTATGTGTTGAATAATAGTGCAATATTGCGAAATGAAATCCAATTGACGTATTCGCCGTGGCGTGTCATTAGATGATGGTTTTTGAGTAAATGCGTAAGTCAAAGGTTTATGATCTGTGAATATTGTAAATTCTCTTCCTTCGATTAACCTTTGAAAGTGCTTGACAGCCATGTATACTCCGAGCAACTCTCTATCGAAAGTGGAGTATTTTTGTTGAGTTTCCGTTAATTTCCTTGAGAAAAATCCTAATGGCTCCCAATTAGGTCCGGATTTCTGTTGTAGAACCGCGCCAACACATGTAGCACTGGCATCCGTCATAAGTGCCAGCGGTGAGGTACTTGAGGGATGTACCGTTAATATTGCGTTCCTAATGCTTTCCTTGCATTTTTCAAAAGCTTGTTCCGCCTCTATTGTCCAAGAAATAGGTGTTTTATCGTTCTTTTTTGAGTCACGCAAATAATTATTTAAAATCAATTGATGTTTGGCCGCGTTTGGAAGGTTACTTCTGTAAAAATTAATCATGCCTAAAAATCTTCTAAGATCTTTGATTGTTATTGGTTTGGGGAATTCTGCGATTGCCTTATAATTTTCCTCCGTTGGGCGTATTCCTTGGCTCGTTACATGATAACCTAAGAAATCTATTTCGCTTTTGACGAAGTCGCATTTTTCGAGGTTGACCGTTATTCCATTTTCTTGTAAACGCTTGAATACTGTCTCTAAGTGCTTATAATGGCTCGCCTCATCTACGCTACTTATTAAGCAATCATCGACAAAGACATAAACAAAGTCTAAGTCTCTAAATATAGAGTCCATGAATCGTTGGAATGTTTGTGCTGCGTTGCGTAGTCCGAAAGGCATTCTTAAGTATTCAAAAAGTCCAAAAGGAGTTATAATGGCGGTTTTCTCTACATCTTTGACTGGGATACAATGGTAGGCTTTTCTGATATCAATTTTGCTGAATACGTATTTTTTTTCCAATATATACGTGAAATCGGTTAAACGTGGAAGTGGATATTTATCCGGTAATGTTGCGCTGTTGAGCATTCGATAATCGCCGCATGGTCTCCATTCACCGTTTTTTTTCTTAACCATGTGTAAAGGGCTAGCCCATGGGCTATCTGATGGGCGACAAATGCCCAACTCTATCATATTTTGAAATTCCTTCTTTGCAATATGATATTTATCTGGAGGTAAAGGTCTTGCACGTGCTGATACGGGCGGTCCTTTGGTAATAATATGATGCTCAATTTTGTGTTTTGGAGCTGCGCGCAGTGAAGAGGGTTTCGTGATATCTTCATATTTGTTCAGGAGTTGCGTAATGTGTGGGTTTGTTCCCACGTCAATGGTACGAATTGTTTGCTGTGTCGATTTGATAAGGGTTGCGGGCGTTGTAAGCTCCGTAACTCTATCAATAAGTTTCCGACCAGCTATGTCGACCAATAGCTTATAATATTCTAAAAAATCCGCTCCAATAATTGGTTGCGTCACGTCTGCTATGACGAAATTCCATGTAAAACATCTCCGCAATCCCAAGTTTAAAGTGAAAGTTTTTTCACCATAAGTTTTAATTTTTGTGCCATTCGCGGCGTAAAGTGTATAGTGCTCACTTTGTGCACCTAAATATTTTTGAGGCTTATTAATTACTGAAATATTTGCTCCCGTGTCTATTAAAAATCTCATACCACTTTTTGAGTCGGTAATAGTGAGGCGTTTTGACGGGTGAATAGCGCAGAGATCCG
Organism: Diachrysia chrysitis; assembly: GCA_932294365.1. Lineage (NCBI taxonomy): Eukaryota > Metazoa > Arthropoda > Insecta > Lepidoptera > Noctuidae > Diachrysia > Diachrysia chrysitis. The sequence goes on along the minus strand of OW028651.1, from coordinate 6,738,110 downwards.
CCGTAATCTGCGCTTTTATTAGTTTCCCTGGTCCTGTGTGGTAAACTTCTGTTTCCAATCACATGGTTTAATACATCTCTTTGAATTTATTCCATATTTGTTGTGGTAGAAACAAAAGTATTTTCCTTCCCGACTGCTTGCTCTTGAACTTGACCTCGATGAGAAATGTTGACGATTATAATGACTTTGAGTGCTGCGTCGATGATTTCTGCGATCGTCTTGAATTGCACTTAATTCCAATTGTATTTTCGCTAACTGTGCTAATATGCATGTCATTGCACTTTCGTCCGCTTTGTTTATATTTACAGCTGATACTTCCGTACTTTTGGAATTATTTATTATTTTGTCTGCGATTTGGCTCATCTTGTCCATGTCCATGTCTTCCGTGACTGCTAAAACCGTAGTAATAGATGATGGTAAAAGCCTCAGCCACAGAAGTTTGATTGTTTCGTCTCCAATTTTTCCTCTTCCGAGAACTTGCATTTTTCTTAGGAGTTGGGATGGTTTTTGATCGCCGAGGTCCATTTCCGACAATAATTTTTGAAATTGACGTTGTTCTGATTCCTCATAGCAATTGATTAAGCGTTCCTTGAGGGCCTTATATTTTTCTGTGGTCGGCGGAGAAGTAATGATGTCACTAACCTGTAATATTTCTTCCTTTGAAAGCTTTGCTATAACAGTGAAGTATTTGTAATCATCACCTTGTTTTTGCGGTGCTAATATTGCTTCCAATTGGTTAAACCATAGGCTTGGTTGGTCTCTCCAAAACTCCGGAATGCGCGATAAAATGGAGGTGCCGGCCGCAACTTCCAAAGTTTCTTGTTGGCTGCAGCTAGGTTTGCAAGTTGATTGATTCATGTTTTCTTGTTTCTGTTGCGAGGTCCACTTGTAGAGCGAGAGTCGTAGTGTAGTCGAGGGTCACCAATTTGCCAATCGTGGCAAGGGTATAATTGAGACTCAGATGTTCGTAATAGTCTAATATAATTGAATACAATTAAACCTTATATACTAATGTGGTACGTGCGTATTACTATCTAAACTTATCTTATAATTTATCCTAAAGTGTGCTTTATCTGACTACGTGCAAATATGTAGGGGCTACACTAGTGTTAAAAATAGAAGAATTGTGATAAAATGTGAAATTTAGAGTGTGAAAATTAGAGCAGTAGGTAGTTGGTAGTAGCGTGATGTTATATAGCCTATAGCCTTCCTCAATAAACGGACTGTCCAAAACAAAAATAATTTTTCAATTCGAACCAGTTGGTCCTGAGATTAGCGCGTTCAAACAAACAAACAAACTCTTCAGCTTTATAATATTAGTATAGATTTTAAGTACCTACCTGCAAAAACCTTGTAAAAAATTGTATTTCAAATAAACCCACCACTTCCAGGGTTCCGTCTTGTAAAACTAGAAGATATAGAAAACATACGACTGTGGAATTTCACGTTTTTATTCAACCAAGAAACGGGAAAATCCTTAGAACCTGAACAACTGAAAACAAGTTTGCTTCTTATATACGATGCCGTAGAAGTATTTGCGGCAGCTATAAAGAAAGTGAAGGTAAAAGCTAAACAACTGAGTTGCAATAACTATGACCCCTGGATATATGGATCATCTTTAATCAATTTCATGAAAACTGTGAGTACAACTTTTCTGTCGTAACATTAAATATGATACAAAACTGATTAGGGCTACCGGTATTGCACTAACCAGTTGGCGCCACTGGCGTGTCAGCTGTCAAAGCCCATCAAAAGCTATGGAAATTTACATTTCGGACATCACGTGCATTTGCTAACAGTAGCTCTCATTTGAACATATACCTGAATAGGTTGTATTATGTAAATTAATAAATACCTACTTAAAATTTGAGAAAAAACATGGTTATGTTTCATTTTTTTTTAATACGACTTCCGTACTAGAGAAGGTAATTCCTATATCGCGGGATATTTCGCTAACATTTAATTCACATACACAAGGAACACCAAGAGTTAAAATAATAATAATAATGCAGGGATTGAAAATGCAGCACAATGGTATTTGCCGTAGTGATGTATACCACTGGGCTATCCATGTAGTTTAATTCAGTTTATACTGTAAAAGATTCCAAAAAGCTTTCATTGTATCACTATCAAAAATGTTGATCCAAAGGCATGAACAAAACTGCGTAATATTTTAATGATACTTCCGATTATTTTACAGAATAAAGTTGAAGGATTAACAAGAACTTTAATATTTGACGGAGTAGGCCAAAGGACTGATGTCACATTCGATGTATTAGAATTAACATCGGCTGGCAACCAAACAGTAAGTACATTCTCAATGAAGTATTTATTTCTAAATGTGTCTGGTCGGCTCCTTTGATATTAACAATGACTATATTAAGTTTTATTTTTCTCCCTGCCCTGCTCCTAATACATATATATATTTGGGGTCGGCGCAATGCGTTTTTTGCTTCCATTCATCTCTACTACTCCTTATCTCCGCGTTCACTCCTTTCTTACTCATATCATCTTTCACACACTGTATAATATTATACTAATATTAGGTACTTATATTTTGTTTAGATAGGAACATGGACAAAAAACGAGCTTGTCATGGACAGACCCTTAGTAGCTGACGCAGAAATTACACAAGAATCGGCGCTCAGGAATAAAACATTAAAGGTTTTAATTTCAACGGTAGGTAAATATTAAGTATTTTATTTATTTTTTTAACTTTAATGTAATATGATCTTATCTACAATACAATAAAATACAAGCAGTGCAATTCTATTTAGCATTATTTTTTTTTATTTGCTTTAAAAAGATTAGAAACTTTATTATAATGTTGCTAAAATAGAAATACTCTTCAGAAATAATAATTTATAATTAATCGAACTTTATTTTCAAATGTCTATTTTTTTATTTAGTTGAAACTTTCTTATTTTATTTTTATGCATTACGTTCTTAATTATAATAATAATTGATTATGGTAAATTTGTTGTTCTCTTTATTTTATATTTTGGTTTTTGGTATTGTTTTTATTTGTTCTTATGTTAAAATTATTATATTACGTTTAGGTAATACGCCACTGTGCACGCTCTTTAGTGTGACAATAAATGTTTCACTTCATTTTTTTTTCTTCTTTCTAATTTTCATGACAAAACACGGTTTAATTATTTAACTTTTAAACATTTTCAGACAGCACCATACGGCTACCTCAAAGATTCACATGAAAGATTAGAAGGAAACGATCGTTACGAAGGCTTCACCATAGATTTAATTGAAAGACTAAGTGATATATTAGGATTCAGCTATGAGTTTGCGGTTGAAAATACGTATGGTAGCAAGAAGAACGGTGTATGGGATGGCATGGCGTTACAACTCAGGGAAGAAGTAAGAAAACTATTAAAAAAATACGAAGTAAAAAAAGAAAATCAGCTTTTCATTGTGATATCGACTGAAATTCACTTTTCTCAGAATGTTAACTTTATTGTCAAGAAATTTTAGTAAATTGCAAGAATACTAGTATGCTCTACCTAAATATCTGAATAGATCTTGAATAAATCGTTGTATTCCTCAACAGCACTTACTTACCTAATTGGTGGTGGATTTTGGTTCAAATAATATAATACTTGGGTATATTATTCTAAACAATACATTATTATTTCAAACTGTCAACAACTTAACTATGAAAAAAAACTAATTTAATTAATACCAAAATTAAATATGGCATCAAAGAATTCGTTTACATCGCTGACGACTGGAAGTGACCCCAAAAGGCTGGCGGCATTGCCACATTGAGTGGAAATGTTTATCCTCGTACTTACTTACTCATAGGACACGCGCAGTGTCGACAAGGCATTCATAAATAGACATTCTTAAAAATAAACGAATGAATAAATAAGTTCTTTTATTTTAGAAAGCTGACCTCGCTATTTGCGATTTAACTATGACTGCGGAGAGGCAAAGCGGAATAGATTTTTCAACGCCGTTCATGACACTCGGTATTGGAATCTTGTATAAGGAGCCCAGCAAACAACCACCAGAGATGTTCTCGTTTATGGCGGTATTCTCCAAGGAGGTAGGTATCATATAAAACCCAATAAAAACGGTTAGACAGTAGTAGTTAAATTACTGCTAATCAAATATGTTCTTATATGTAATTAAATACAAATAATAGAAGGAAAAACTTAAACCTCAGGCAGGACTCGAACCTGCGACCACTGGCTTGACGCGCCAGTCGCTTTACCAACTAAGCTACCGAGGTCACTACCTGGAAGTTGGTAAAGCGACTAGCGCGTCAAGCCAGTGGTCGCAGGTTCGAGTCCTGCTTGAGGTTTAAGTTTTTGCTTCTATTATTTGTATTTATTTACAAATATTCGCTCCGCATGCGTTAATGCGTAACAAATAATTAAAATAATAAGTATTGGGCTGCATCATCTCTCGAACATCTGAATTAACAGATTGTTAATCAGTGTCAGTGAAAGCCAAACCGTAAGGTTGGTTCACTAGATGTCGCATACGTCGCCCTAAAAAGACGTAATAAAATAGAAGGCAAAATTTAAACTTCCCGGTAGTGACCTCGGTAGCTTAGTTGGTAAAGCGACTGGCGCGTCAAGCCAGTGGTCGCAGGTTCGAGTCCTGCCTGAGGTTTAAGTTTTTCCTTCTATTATTATTTGTATTTAATTACAAATATTCGCTCCATAACATGTTCTTATATATTATAAAAAAAAATTCAATCATTTGTATCATGTTTTTTTTTAATAGGATAAGGATCCTAAGTCACAATTGTTATTGTTTTTCAGGTATGGTATTACATGATGTTCATTCAGCTGGCTTTGGGTGGGACTATGATCTTCGTGGGCAGGATATCGCACAAAGAATGGCAGAACCCAGTGCCTTGTATAGAATCTCCTGAGGAATTGAGCAACCAGTTCAGTTTCGCTAACTCCGTCTGGCTTATTATTGGCTCAGTCATGCAGCAGGGTTCTGAAATTGCTCCAATGTAAGTAGATAAATACAGCCTCTATATCAAGTGAAAAGTAAATGATTTCAAACGGTTTTAAACTACGTCGTCAAAAATACATTAATAATAGAATTACTGGAAAATCTTACTTTTAAATATTCTTAAAATAATCAAATGAATTTGATAAGTCGTATAAATCCTGACAACCAGTCTAAGTAGGTACCTACGGGATAGTGCGTTACACGTTAAAATGAAGTTTTTTCACTTTGATCAGCTGGTTAATATCATTTGGGTCATCATAGGCTATACTATAATCACCTGGGTGTTCATAGGCGTTTGTGAAGGTTAGATAGGCAGTCGCTTCACGTAAAATATGGTATTATGGTAAAATATCTGAATCCGGTAAGACTGAAAACTCACCCTAAAATAACTTAGCAAAAGGCTAAGCAGAAAAAACAATTGTATAATTAAAAAAAAAAACATACTTCCTTTCGATTTAGGCAGTACAAAGATACTAAAACTAGATAAAATTTCGAGTCTCTTTTAAATAAAGTTATTTAAAACATAATAAAAAATAAAATAAAAAGTAAACAAACACAGCATATTCTTATATACCTATAATGTAGTTAACTAAAACAACTTGTGCATGATTTTCCTTTTTTTTACAGTGCCTTAGCTCCGCGTATGATCACCAGTGTGTGGTGGTTCTTCACTATGGTTATGGTGGCTTCCTACGTCGGTACATTGGTCGCTTTTCTTACTGTCGAGAAAAACGTTCTACCTTTCAATACGGTCGAGGAACTTTATAATCATAAATCTATTGCTTATGGAGCTAAAGAACAAGGATCGACTATCAAGTTTTTTCAGGTTAGTTTTTATGATGACTTTCCAACTCCAACCAACTCTCATGCTGGTCACTCACATGTCACCCACTGCACGAATACGCAAACCCACAAGTGTAGGAAGACATTTGCAAATGAATTATTATCCAAGCTGTTTCGGTTTTTTAACAGACATCAAAGCGCGCGAACCTTTGTCGAAATGTTTGCGTGCATGTTAGTGACCGGTGTTAGAATGATTTGATTTTTTATTTCAAACTTTGTTTTTTTTTGTTTCAGGATTCAAAAAATCCTACATATCAAGATATGTATAAGAAAATGGTAGCAAGCAATTGGCTTGTCAAAGACAACGATATAGGAGTTGCAGAGTTCGTGTTTCTTTTTTTTTTTAGAATATATTTGTGAATTAAAATGTAATAATTATGTATGAGAATTTCACTTAACATTTTACAGGGCTGAAAACCGGCAGTATGCATTTTTCATGGAATCAACTTCGATTGAATATTACAAGGAAAGACATTGTGATTTACTTCAAATTGGAATGTTACTTGACTCTAAAAGTTATGGTATTGGAATGAAGAAAAGTATGTTGAAATGTTTTCTTATCTAGTCAGCAATGACAATTTTCTCACACGTTTTGGAAATTACAGACTTTATGTATTAAACATATAATAAATTAATTATTTTCAGAATCACCATACAAAAAATACATAGACGATGCATTGCTTAAACTCAAAGAGAGCGGTGAAATAGACAAGTTAAAAAATATTTGGTGGAAAGAAAAACGAGGCGGTGGAAAGTGTGGGGTAAGTTTCCTATCCATCTTTAAATAACAGCGAAGTATCGATTTCAGAACTTTAGATATTTATTAATAGTTTGAAATAACATTTTGTAACCAATATGTCGTACCAGTAAAGCAGACCTGACACACATTCATAAAATATTAGAACTATGATTAACAGAAAAATCGAAAAAAATCAAGTCTGCTAAATTTGCTTTTTGTGTTAAATTATTTCAAGTTACCATAACGGTAACTTGAAGTAATTAATTTAGCAGACACGTCGTGATTAAGTATTCTTAAAAAAATGTAAATGTTTTGATGCTTGTTAGTTCTTCCTAAATTTTCCTAATACATAATACTGAAAAAATTTGGCGCTAGGCCACAGATTAAGAAATATTTACTATTTTAGGGTTAAGTTAAAGTCGATACGAGAAAAACGAAACGTCACAATTCCAATGTCAATCGGTCAGAATTAAATTTAAGAGTACTAGTCCTATTGATAGACTAAGGCCTCTCCTCATATAGAAAAGGACGAGCATGAAATATAAATATATTTTTTATATATTGTGTAGTTTTTACAAAGTTACTTTTTAGCCCTATTTACGTATCAATGTGTCATATGCTTTGCACTAATAATTTGTATTTGATTAGGAAAAACGTGACGAGGAACAAAAACAGCTTGGTATGAAAAACATGTTGGGAGCTTTCGTGGTGCTTGGTGTCGGCTGCCTCATAGGATTCTTTATATCAATCATTGACATGCTGTGGGGGGTCTTCAAGCGATCCGTTAAATATAGCGTAAGTGTACATTATTTTTGTTGCATCATAATTATTTTTGAATTTAAGCTTTATTTTATACTAAAGTAAATAAAATTCTACTTAAGTAAATTTACTGCTTAAGACTATCGATGGAACATTCATAATAATTCGTATGAGACTGACGTATTTATAAATCCTATTTGCATTACGCTGTAATTGAACAATTAAGCACATGAAAAAAATCGTGCATATTGTAAGAACAACTTTTGGTGAGATTAAGGCAAAGGTTTGTCGCACTTAGTTACCGCATTACCCGCTTTGCCTCCACAAGTGTTTGTTCCTTGACTAAAGTGCAGTGTCTCCGACAAAACCAGAGAACACTAAACTTGACAGTGTATGTTAATTCTAGCAAATTGCACAACGGGCGCGTGCTGTCACTATTACGAGATTCGTGTTACACTAGTTTAAGACGAACGTGTTAGTAGGATCTATCTTAAGTTAATTATACTACTTGAACATCATTAGATTGTGGGGCAAATGACTTAGGTTTCATAACTATAGCCTCTATTGTTAAGGTTTTACATTTATTTAAATTTCTGTACTACAGTCAAATCTTCACCCCAATTAGGTATATTTTGTAATAAACCATTTTCACCAGATTAATAGTAAAACGATATTTTTGTTATTTTTGTTGAAGTAAAAACTGGCTTTATACATTTGCAACTGACTACAGTGACCCAATTACCCGTGAATGTCGATATCCTTTAATTATTCGACGCTATTGTATCGTTAAAATCGTAAACATACTCGCTTGCCGACAGTAACATGTGTTTGTATGTTCAATACAACTTTATTGGTGAGCAGTGAGAATTAATGAGATAGATACAATATATTTTAGTGCCTATATAGATAGGCTGGTATATATTTGCTCAGTTCTTCATTTATAGTTAAATGTCTTGTTGTAAACATCCCTGTTTCAAATTACAATTCACCAGTATTATTCATTAAAGATATAGTAACAATTCATTACAATTTTTAAGTTAAAGTATTACAATTATTTTATTTTTATGAAGTTATCACTTTGTGAGCGAATATTTGTAATTAAATACAAATATTATGAGGGAAAAGAAATGTTTATGTCGTCCGTACGTTACATAAATTTGAACATCAGTCAGTGACCTCTTTAGCTTAGTTGGTAAAGCGACTGGTGCACTTAAACGGTAGTCGCGGTTCGAGTCCAGCCTGAAGATTAAATTATTCCTTTCTCCTAAATTATTACTATTAAACATACCTAACATCCGAATTTAATGTGTCCCTTGTGATGTAACTAGATTAATTTGTCATTGTTTCTTACAGACAACCTACAAATATGAGTTAGTAGAAGAGTTGAAATTCGCTTTAAAGTTCAGCGGCAGTATTAAACCAGTGAAACGGCCACCGAAGGCTAATATTGATAGCAGCATCGAATCTCTCGCGAAGGATGAAGCAAAAGACGAGGTTCGGTCACTACGTTCCATTTACTCAGGAAAGTCGATTGACACGCACAGAACACACCACTCACACAGCTCTAGGCATTCGTCACGCAGTCTCAGTGTTGCGTTTGCTAAAAGAAGATCTTATAGCTAAAGCGAAAGAGGTAATTTTACGTTATCACTTACATAGGTAATTATATATTTCTTTTATTCATTTTATTATTGTAACACGAATCAAAACGGTGTTTTGATTTTCTTTTTATAAAGTTCTTATTGTCATTATTGATTAGTAGATTTTGCTTTATTTCGTTCTGTTCTATTTTAGATAAAGCATACACTTGTTTTTGTTAAATGAAAATATTAAATATTGAATGTAGTTTATTTATAGTTTAAAATTTATTAATTTATTAATTAAATAAATTTACGTCGTTGACTGAATAATATTTTGTTTATTAAACGTTAAATCATATTTAACGTTTACAACACCTAACCGTCGAGACTGAAAATTGTTTTGGCAAATTCGCTTCAGCTACTAAAACCTAACGACGTATTTACCCTTAAAAGTGTCATCGCCTTTTGAAATAATTTATGATTAATATCAAGGAAGATGGTAAGTAGGTGTGAGACCTACTTTTTATCTCCCTAATGCGCCCATTATCACTGACGGCCAACATTCTGTGACCTTAATCTAGAAAACAGACAGTTTGTACGAATTTGCTTATTATTTTGGCAAAATATATCTTTTCAAATTACTTACAATTCAAATTCACGTCTTGTAGTGTAAAAAATAGACTATTGTATTCCTATATGAACTATGTCAAAACTTTAGGCTTGCATTCCAATTTAATTATATAATTATGAGCCAGTATTACAACAAAGAAACATAATAGTAAAGAATTAATATTATTGAATTTTGTTATATATAATGCCGACTTACTTAGGCATTAATACAATTTAAACTTTACCTAATCATTGATTAGGGGTATCCAGATTATTGGGATTGAGGCGAGAAAAAAAATAACTGTTACCTAATGATTCCTGTTTACCGTTCGGTTATTGTGGCTAAAAGTAGCCTATTTGCTTTCTTAGGATCCAAACTTACCCCATACCAAGTTTCATCAAAATCGGTTTAGCAGTTTTACCGTGAAAGCGTAACAGACAGACATAGCTACTTTTATGACTGTATTAAATTAGTATGAATTTTTTGAGTAGGTAGCTTATATTCATAGGATTCTTCCTAACAGTGTCCTAGAATCTAAGAATAGTTTTTTTATATAGATACAAACCACCATTATTTAAGTGTCGAGCGCGAAATGGATACCGACCTATGTGACCACAATCTTTCACAGTGCTTCCATTAGCTTAACAAATTGCCCGACACCAAGTTACTTATAACTATATACGTAGTTATCTCTTCGTAAATTTATTACAACAAGACATTATAATGGGCTAATTTTCATTGTAAAGGCGTGTTATGTAAAACATTTTAATTATTATGTTTGCTCCTTTAAGCGATAAGTTTTCTCATAGTTTGTACATTTTTGGCTTTTAACAACAAAATCTCTTTGTAGCTTGTATTAAATTTAATTAAATTAAAAAAAGTGTATCGCAAAATATAATGTAGTCAATTTTGGCAATATAAAAACTCAAACGTTTCTTGTACAGTCAACCAGCGCGTCTTTGCTAACTTGTTTCGGGTTTAAATACTTACATTATCACCAAACCATAATAGATGGGGTAGATGACTGAGTATGTTAATGAGTATCTAATAATAAAACAATATTAGACACGTATTTAATGCTTTTACAAAAAAGGAAACACTAAGTAGGTAAAGCGAATCAAAGTTCAGGAGAGAGGTCTTATAATCTCACATCCTTGATCTTAAATCCTTGCTCACAAAGTGCAATTAATTGTGACATTTCAATTCAATTTATTGTGACAGGTATTGTCATGGGTTTTTGTTCATGTAAAATAAGAAAAAATACGTATTAGTATTTTTTTAATATTTTATCTGATAGACAATAAAAAAAAATACATCTACCTCATTCTATTTAGGCACAACATACTCAGGTACTTGCTACAAGATCTATAGATACACTAGATACAAAATGAATAAATTGAGCTCCTAAAATTGATTCTTCTACCCTAAGGCTAGTTGTCAACTATTCTGAATTATAAGGAATGACCTCAAGGAGAGGTGACTCCTCAATCAAGCGGCTTTCATTACCGTACCCTCTTCACGCTCGACACATTACAAGGACGGACAGCCCGGCATTTCTCAAACCATGTACTAATTAACAACTTGACGTACACTATAAACTGGTTTATGGACTGAATTTGAGACTGTTTTTTGTTATTTTTATAATTGCTGTTGCCGGGGCAAAACAGATTGTCTCTGGATGATATTATGCAATAAATAGGAAAAAGTACTTCTCGCTATATTTATTCACCTTGTGTTTCAGTAAAGATGTACTTTATAATAATATGATTGCCTTATTTATAACTTCTAACAACATGACACTGTTTAAGGAAATTTTAGAATAGGTCAGAAAAGAAATAAAATCATCGAGGATATTTTTATTATGTAGGTAAATAAGTACCAAAAGGTTAAGCAGAAATGGGCATTAAATAAGCGATAAGCTTTAAAAGACATATGGCCAGTCTAAATAAACTTAAAAATGGAAATTTAATAGGTCCTTGGCTTTTTCTTTTCTTCTTAGCAAATACTCTAGACATTATCAATAATTTAACCACACGATAGTATGTTATACAAAAGGTATTATTGTTTATTTTAACATTTAAATTCCACTTCTCAAGCTGTATTTGCGCATTCTAGCCATCTGTACTGCGTTACTCTGCCTTCTACTATGCAAGGTATGATGAGAGTGTGACGACCTCTCTGACCGCGGTGTTGGAGCTCTTCGATCATCATCATCTGGCAATTCTGGATCCCCATCATCCTTGTCATCATTTTTTTTTGAACCCCCTGAACCACTACCGGTGGATTCTCGGTGTCGAACCGGTTTCGTATCTCCGCTAAAGCTTAGTATGAATTTCAATTCAGCTATCAATTCTTCTCTGAACGAGATCTGTAATATACATGTCCATATTTGAATCAAATATCAAATAATTATAAAATATACAAAGCTCTAAACTTTTTCTTAACTTTAACTCCTTACCAACTAGATACTTTGATTACCGTGAATGATCTTCTGTGTCAGTAAAATAACTACAATTGTTGTGACTTAAAAGCCGCTTTCTGATTTATAGCCGCGGCTGCGGTACGAAATCGGTACCGCGTATACCAAGCATACCTATTTCGCACCGCTGCTGCACAAACAACTGACTGGCGCTTATTGCACTATCCTAAATTTCATCCTAATTCAGTCACTGAATTGTCTTTGTCTTAGTCTCAGTTCATAATATGTGTATGCATAGATCAGTTATTACATTTCATCAATTCTATTTTTTATTTTAGAGAAACTGGCAAGCCTCTATGTCAAAGCGTTTGATTAGTTTGCATTTAGGAAGACTAAATGCGATTACACCTTACTTAACTCCGGAACGATTTCTTTTAGGATCCTCAATTCAGGATAGTGTAATAAGCGCATTAGACACAACGTGATTTCTATAATTTGATTGAAACAAAACAGGATCAGGTAGGAACTACACTTACCAGCAGAAATATATACTATGAAGTATAACTTCAAGCTACAATATTTTGATGAGAGGCAGGGGTCACACTGGATCATGCACTTCTGACAAAATAAAAATAAACCATATTTACATTGGCATATCTAACTACGTCAATAGATTTGATTCGGATAAAGGATACCATATATGTCAAATCAGGAAATGCATAAACAGCAAACGATTTTTATATAAATACCTTGAATAATGTACGCTTTATTTTGCAAAGATATCCTCTTAGATTTTTATCTCTAAGAACTTTATAAACAACAATATTCATTTGCTGATTATACCGATATAAACTTAACAATAACTGGAAATCTGGCAAAAGGGGACACTTCAATAACACCATTAACCTTCATTTTATGTGAAATCATCCAGACATCGAAAAGCATTTCCATAAACGCGCAGACTACAGCCAAGCCAGAGCCAGCTGCAAGGACAATAAACACACCACCAACATTCGCCAACACTAGAGGCTGGGCTTCACCACCGCCGGCATCATCATCCTAGTGAATAAAATTATTCAAAATGCCCTTAAAAGTACATCCTATAGATGGCTTAGTTAATATACGACTTCTAGAAATCGAAAATCCATCATGGACAAAACAATATAATTTTAAATTAAACTAAATAATGTGTATCTTCGTCGTCCAGCCACGCTGCTGAGTATGTTGATGTGGCTTTAATCGTTTAAAATGATTAGTGTAAATGATTACTTAAGTAACTATTAGAATAATAACACTAACTTAAAAACGTACCGTGCAAGCACCTCCTCCTCTTTTTTCCTTCCACCATTTATCTTTCATTCTTGTCAGTTTACCTTCTTCTTGCAGTTGTAGAATAGACTCGCTCATTGGTTGACGATAAGGTGAGTCTACACAAAAAATTACAGTTATTGTTCAAAAGTGTAAAGGTATTTCGTTTTTCGACAATAGGGGATCGGAATGGGTATAAAAAGGAAATATCTATATATTCCACAAGATAGATCAAAAAAGAAAAAAAACCCGCATTTTTTTTTATCAAATCAATGAAAAAAGACAAAGTTAAAGCGTTTTAAAGTTCTGGAGTGGGGGCTTGTGACGTCACTTGTGTGTAAAAGTTGTAGCCACAAGTGACGTTTCTCTTCCATTGTTTATTTATACATCAAAACCATCAAGACTGAGAAGAATTGTTGCACTGCAATGCAATATATTCACGTTGTTATAAAATGTTCCAAGAATTGTATTTCACTCTGGAGCTTTTCTCGCCTCGGACGAGCGTGGTGTCGGGTATACAATAAATCACTTTCAAAGGACTCAAAGAACGATATCTTACTTTTTTTCATAGCAATGCCGTACCCCTTGCTGTCCAACAAACCGCCCACTTGTGCAACATCGCAATTTCTTTCAACCATGTACTCGATTGATGTGGACTCCATCAGAAATGCGTAGTTTTCGTTGTCAGATTTTACTCTACAAGTAAATTAATTATTATTAAATATTAGATGAAATATTAATTAATGCATTATTGTCAGTGATCTAAAATTATTAACCTTTGTAGCCCCTCGTCATTAGTAGCTGTTTGATGCTCAGGGTGATCTTCCATATATTGGTACATTTTTTGATAAAGTAAGTTATCCGATTCCTGTAAAATAAATATGATTGAATATTAAATGAGTGAGAGCGGGGGCACACGATGCGTTGCGGCGGCGGTGCGGCGCCGGAGCGGTGTCGCTGCGTCGTTTTACATAGAAATATCTGTGGCATGTCACACGATGCGTTCCGGCGCCGCACCGGACTTGCAACTACCAAGACGAGGCGGGGAGGGGTGAATGCGTTGCGACGTCGGAGCGGCACCGCTCAGTTGTTTTGCGTCACAAGGAAAGACACACGCTCGCTCGTTTCGATTTTTTGACGTGATAACGTCTTTAAAATCGTTTTAGTCGGGTGACATGTTCAGAAACTTGTGTCACACCAAAACCTCACGAGCGCGATCGCAGGTATAACGAGAGAGAGACGGACCGATCTCCCGTCTTGTTATAGCGGCAACAGAAATACACACGGACGGACGGACGGACGGACGGACGGACGGACGGACGGACGGACAGACGGACAGACGGACAGACGGACGGACAGACGGACGGACGGACGGACAGACGGACGGACAGCGGAGGTTTAGTAATGGGGTCTTTCAACTATAGTGATTTAACTGACTATGTCAGTACCGCGTCTGCGTAACAAAAATCATGAACAGAAATGAAACTTGTCACGCGGAATCCTCACGAGCGGAGGCTGGCATAGCGTTCGAGTGAGTGGACCGATCTTCCGTCTCTCTCACTCTAGCGGCATACAAACGAATGGAGATTTTCTCGTGCGGTTAAGTTTTCGTTGAATGTTTAACAGTGAAACAAACTATGAAAATTTGAAAAAATTGTTATCTTCATTAATTCCTTACTTCCCAAAAACTTATATCACCAATAAGACGTTATCACGTAAACATCTCGATCGTAAACCTACTTTACAAACAACCAATTTTTTTTCCTAAATATTTTTGTTTATTGTAATTGAGGTTTTAAAAAATTAGTGCCAACCTAGATGTTATTGATAAAGACTACCTAATTACATTACTCCAAGAACGGGAAATCCTTTGGGATAAGTCCAATGAAGACTTTAAAAATAAAAGCATGGGAGCAAATTGCCAAAATTATTACTATTAATTAAATCTTCTGTAACTGCCGTAATAGTAGGGCCAACAACAGACGTCTTTTACGATCCATTTTCATTAACAGACTGTTCAACGCTGCTACGGCGCCGCTGCGACATAATAACGTTACGGCGCCGCACCGCTCGTGTGCCCACTGACACGGTGAAATCTTTGCGGTGCGGCGCCGCAACGCATCGTGTGCCCCCGCTCTGAGCGTTAGAAATGAGAATGCATTCCAATGTGTTAATCCTTGAAAGGTTTTCTTCGATGGTCAACTTATTATTCATAGAACATTTATTACCTTGAAGAAACTAAAGGTGGCGCCTCCTTTCTTAGCTCCGTAAGTTATTCCGTACGGGTTGTTTGCAAGATCGTTTACGCTTTTAATAGCATAAAATTTCGATTCGACCGTGAGGAAGGCGGCAAGATTTGCGGTGTATGACGATACCATGATTAAAGTAAAGAACCACCACATACTGCCAGCCATACGGGTTGATACAGCACTGAAATTAAAACCATTGCGTTAAAATATAATTATTATGAACAAAAGTAAAATATATTTTATAATTACATTGGTGCGATTTCTGAGCCTTGAGTCAGCACACTGCCGAGTGTAAACCAAAATGAGTTTGCTAATGTAAATTGGTTATCCAATGTTTCTGGTTCTTCTATACACGGGTAGGGATTTTGCCATTCTTCCGGTGCTAATCTTCCCAAAATAAATAATAGTACCGAAACGCTAACAAACGCTCCCGCGAGCCAACCCCAAACCTAAAACATAAATGTTAACGAAATGTAAGATTTTGATAGATAGTTACTTACATAAAGTAAGTATCTTAATGAAAACGAAATAATTGCTTACTCCCATTGAAAATGGTGAAATAAAGGAGAAGAGATCCGGTGGTTCCTTTGTCGGCTTCTTATATAAAATAGTTATACCTAAGTTCATAAACGGACTGGTAAAGTCAACTGCTTTTTGTCGAGCTGCTGTTATTGTCAAGTCTGTTATAGCGAAATCGGCTCTCTGTAACATAGAAAGATTTGGGCAAAATGTTTTAGTAAATACTGCGGTAAAATGCTTCCGTTTTTAAGATTTATATTATTTGACTACTTAATACCAGATAAAAGCTTGTCACAATTTTTGTGAAATTGGTCCAAAAGAAGACAAATGATAGTTACACCGTCCATAATTTTCTCCATCATTCCATTCCATTTGCCAGTCTTCGAATTGTATGAGCCGTATACACCATCTTCTTGAATATCAAACGTGTAATTAAATTCGTTCATTTTTGCTAGATCTTCAATTACTTCAATTCCAAAGCCTTCGTAACGGTCATTACCCTCAAGTTTTTTTGGTGACTCTTTTAGCATGCCATACGGAGCGCTCTACAAAAATGAAATTGTAATAAGTTGATATTTACTATTATAATTATAAATATATAATATGTAATAGTATAAAATACCAATGCAGTTAGAACGATGAAATGTTTCCCTTTCATTGATTCACTTCCTTCTTGTTCTGCTTCGGGTATATCAACTTTAGTTTCAACGAAACCGTCTTCTAAGGTCCACTTACCAACCTGGAGTAGAACATTTTACATTAATATCTTTTTACTAGGTACACAAAAACAAAACTGAGGAATGGTTATTATATACAAATAATACCTTCTCAAAACCATAGCTCATGACTTCCAAAACATCTATTTCTACATCAGATCGAAATCCATCCTCATCAAATTTTACAATTCCTGTCAATCCATCTATTTCCATCTGAAAAATAGCTCAGTGTAAGTATTTGGCATTTCTCACTTTGGTATTTTTTTCTTGATATGATACATTTCAATTATAATATAAAATAAAAAATTAAAATGACTAAAAATATAACTCACGGTCCTTATATAGTTTACGATGCTAGAACCGTAATTCCAACTTTCCGCTCCATCACATGTGACATTAGAACCCTCTTCTAGTCCCATTGTATTTAATGTTGAAACAAATAAAGTGACTGCATCGTATAATAATGCTAAATCTAGAGTCAAAGCATTTTCTGCAATCGCATTTTCGATGTTGTTTTCGGAGAGTTCGGCCACTTTCGCATTCATAGATGTGACGAAGTTTTGAATTACCTCTAAGCTGGGATCGAACATGCGAATCCCTGATCAAGAGAAAGAATGTCTTCATTGTAACATGTCAACATGTTTATCACATAAAGTATGAAAAGTAAATGAGCAACTTTCAGTATTAAACTAGCAAATTTTCGTTAACTAGAATTTTACGTTACCTGTTATACTAGAACCACCATGTTTGTAGGGATCAATGTCTATTGTCTGGAAATCAGGATTCATTATAATGTAACTGTGATCATCTGACATAATTCCAACTTGTTGAGCTTGTTGTAAAACCAATGGTAACGTATCCTTGCCACAGTTTATTAAATAATTCACGGATCCAGATAGTTTTATAAATTTTAGTTGTGACCTTAAAAAGAACAAAATATAAAAGGTTTTAAAAAGTTTAAAAATAAAATAAAATTTATTTGTTTTCAGTACCTGCCTAAAATCGTCTCCCTCGGGTAGTTGTACAATATTCATCAATATTTTCTCACCCGTATCCAAGTCCTGCATTGAGAGAATGTTGTCCAAAAATGGCAAAAGTTCAGCGCCTTCGTATATAATGGTGAACTCTGTCCAACCTTTTATTGTTATGAGATCCGCAAAAATCTGCCAAAATAAATATAAGTTCATTATTTAAAAGGACACAACGCATAAATTGATAAATTCACGTAATAATTATACCTAATCCATTTTAACCACGTACCTGGGAATAAGCAAGGTGATGTGGAAATAAATTAACAACAGACCAATTTCTATTTTGTGTTTCAACCGGTTCCGTTATTATGTGAGGTATTTCAAGAAAATCAGCTATAGACTGAATATGCTGTAGCGAACCTTTTTTAGACGGACCAACGATCCCAAAAACATTACTCTAAAAAATAAGATTTCTATTATAGAGAACCTCTTTCTTTCTACATAGTTTACTTCAAAACATAAACATTACCTCTAAAAGCGTGCACATCGCATTTTCTGCTTCTAATATATCACCAGGAGGCGTCCGTACGACACTTGCTACAAATGGATTTTCTGCATCATCGGATGCCGCGGTAAGTGCAATGTTGAAAGCGGCTTCTAATAAAAATGTGCCGTCGTCGAAAATGGCACCTAAGTCGGTAATAAAACATTTTATATTCATAATCCAGACAACAACAAAAAAGAGTAAATAAGAACAAAAAAACTACAATCTAATAATAAGGAGACTTGTACTAAAAAGGTTATACTCAAAATAATAAAACCGTTAACAGAATAATATGAAAAAAAACCCCACATACCTAAAGTCCTATCTCCATTGGCATGAAATAAACAAAAAGTTATTGTAATCCATTTCAGTAAAAAGTTTGTTGTATGCATAATTAAACACCAAACAACACATTAAGTTCTTCCTGTTATTAACTTGTAGACAATCCACTTTTGTGACACTAAATCTCTTCAGCAGACGAAGCTACTTGACCTAAATGTCTGTGGGAACGCATGCCCTAACTATAATTGTTTCGAATGCTATTCTACTGGCTCTAATATCTAACTGCACGGCTAAAATTAGCGACGCTCTCGATTTGAACGTATTAACTCTATTTAATAATCTTCATGTTACCTACATACCGTTTAATCAGATTATGTGAACTTCAAAGGCACGGAGATAAGCTTTTGTTTTTTGAATTAAAATAATATTTATCACCAGTATTCAAATATGTTTTTTTTTTACTTTATATTTTTCTCTTAAATGTAGCTTTAAACATTCTGAGAAATAATAACCTTACAACAAAACAAAGGATAGAGTTTTTTATTTAAAAAAAAGCCTTTTATTTATTTTAAAAAGGTGTAAATAGTAGGCATGTAACACCTGTAAAAATATTACAAACTTTTTGCAGCGACCTCTTGCGTGAACTTTGTAAATTCTGCAGTACACTTTTAGCTCAATGATTCGAGGTTGGAATGTTCCCGAACTTTAAAAGGGACGCTATTCTTCAGCACTTGCACACTTCAACACTAGATGGCGCTAGAATATACATTTGGATGAAAGTGAGTGACTAAATTAGTTTTGCAATAAAGCATACTTTGGACTTTGATGATTCCGGTTACTATCAATGAACTATTTAGTACCTACCTATACAAGATAATTTGTGAAAGATTAATAATTATTTATTGTCTATTTCAGAGATGTATATTCAAGTAATGAACTATTTTTTAAGTAGATTACGGTGCAACCAGAATAGGGATGTTTCCTGGGTATGAAAAGTTAAAATCTATTTAGTCCGTCAGTTAGATAATAAAAAAAAGTGTGTGCGTGTAACCTTTACGCGCGATTGAAGTAAAACTTTATAACCTTGTTATTGAATATTATAAAATGTCGCAATTGTCAGAAAATTTATTTTTAATTTACTTATTTTAAAAGTAATAAATAAACAAGTATATTTAGAGATTTTCAAAAAATTTTGCAATTAAAAATAATGTTTTTAAAACTGTTGAATTTTTCATTCACTTTGCTATTCACAATTGATCCGTTTGACAATTTGAAAATAAATAATCCTAATTGATTATGATATTTGCCACTAGCTGGCGTATAAGTCAAGAAGCGTGTAGTATATGACATATACTTACAACCAATCAGAATTATTATTTTTAAATGGCGGAAGCGTTACTTCCGTCAGAAAAAAAATCTGAGTTACTCCCTAGTCGCGCCTAAAGAAGTTTTACTTCAAAAATATTAGACACGTATTTTTTCTTTTATCAAAACAATAAAAAAATACAAAGATACACCGCTTTAAAGTTTTGGAGTGGGGGCTTATGACGCTACGCCTCGCTAAAAATCGTAGCGAGGAGTGACGTCACGCGTAACTTCAGATCTCTGTATTTTGATCATTTTTTGTTTGCAGGAAAAAAGAAAAAATACGTGTCCAATAAAATTCAATAATCTACAAGACGGACATTAAAAAAAAAAATAGGAAACAGGCCCATTATAAGCCTATATGATTTTCATAAGAACTTATCTACTATTTGACGCATTATTGAAAGTCGTCAAACAATGCGAGGTTCCTAATGTTTCACAAATAACCTATTTGCCACTCTGATATATGAATACCACTACATTGATCTGATCTTTTACTAATTAGAAACTAAAATTCTCAGTACTAATTAATTTAGCCTTTTGTTTCATTAGCTTACGTGTAGGAAGATGCCGGTAACATCTTTTTTTGAATCACACTATTCATTGGTTAAAACCATATGAAAATCCCTTGATAGTTTTTAAGTTTATCGCGTTCATACAGACATAAGCGCCGGGGGACTTTGATTTGTAATAAGTATATAGATACCTACTATAGGTACCTATAGATAGAAGATACCAGCAAACTAATTCGCAGAAACCACGCAAACCTTAACATCTGATACTCCACACAAGTTATTGTTTATGCTCCCATGAAAGTTAAATAAAAACAGAAGTATAAAGGTAAATATAATACCTACCTATATACTATTGAACTTTTTACCAATGTAGGTATATTGGACAATTCCAATTATGTGAATGGTACATTGCCAGTGTAGGATACTAGGATACCAAATAATTAGTGTAGTGCCACAGTATTTTAGGCAAAACAAAGCTCTCTTGGCACCGCCAAATTGGAATCGCATCGTAAACTTTGAGGTAGCGGGTTTTGTTGCTAACCGCTTAACCGCGTTTGCTCTAAGCCCGGAATTGACAAAATCGAGGTGAATCCTAGATGTAGCGAACCAATTTACTTTGCGAATCGGTACTTAATTTAGTAAATATTCAGTTCGGTGAACTACTTTGTGTGTTATCATGCAAAATGAAATGTACGTATGTTGTGTATGAAAGTACCGACCTAATTTACAGTTGTAAATTCTTATAATAAAAAAAAACCTAAAACATTTTTTTTAAATTAGGTTTATTTATCGACACATTCATGATTCAACAATATGATATTGACAGGACCTCTAAGCTGTTAAAGATTTCGTGAAGCGTCACTACCATGCATGCAGGTACTGTCGACTTTACCATTACTTTAATAGGTATAAAACGAAACTTCAATATCTTAATGTAATCAAGTTGTATTTAAGTCTTAAAATAGGTAACCAGCTACGTAAAACGACTTAAGCACTGTCTGTGCTAAATCCTGGATTAAGGAATTATGAAAGAGAAGACGGAATTAATTTATATGAGATTTGTTTTTTTTGTAGAGACTACTAATTGCTGTACCTACGGTGGTAAAGTAGACTCGCTTCAAGTCATTTATGATTGCGTTTTTATATAAATCTTTGGGAAAAATCTCTTTCAGAAAGCAGATTAAAGGTACTCGGTACCTAATATTTCTAAGCCATGGGGCCAATTTTATTAGTATATATTAGTTTGAAATATTGTTATAATTCCATAATTATCGACACAACGGACCTAAGTGCCCCAAAGAGTCACTCATTTTGAGGATTCCCAGCTCTTTCTTGCCTTAACTGGCTGGCTAAAAAGGGGTCGCTAGAGCTATATCGAGATGGCGAAATCGGTGCCGCACCGCTCGTCGCCCGTAGCCGCTCGCACTGATGTTGCTCCCTGCTACCTGCATTGGCTGTTGTTTGGGCGGCACATCAAGTGAGCCGGCGAGTCACCATCTGCCCATTTTATTGCATTTGTATGTGTTGAGAGGCAGGTGCCATAGTTTTCCGATTTTGTTCAAAGAACCAATCCAGCTAACATATACCTAAACATAGCACAAATTAGTTTTAGCACCACAATTCATAATAGTTCTGCAGCTATCCGGGGCCATTCAAGTCTGTTCCTCCATAGAGTAGGGGTGAATGGACACTGGTAGATCCAACCCATATTAAAGATTTCAACAAGGCCGCTGCGTGTTGGGCCTGTGCCCCACGTAAGTCTTTGAGAGGACCGAGTATTCTCGTTACGGAGGATAACCCGTGAAAAATAAGAGTTGCAAACTAATAAAATTTGTTGTAGTACCTAAGTATAACTGCCCATCAAGTTTCTCTTTTCGTACACTCATTTCTTTTTTTTACATTTTCATTATTTTTTTACTATTCATGTGCATTATGCAAATAACTTAGGGCTGAGGATATTGTTGAAACACGTTCCAATTTTCTGATATAGATAATCTAATAGATATATTATATATAGCTGTCCCCCGCGACTTTGTTCGCGTGTTTTAGTTTCAACGGTTTTTCATTTTTGCAACATTTTTCATTTATGCTCCGCTCCTATTGGTCGTAGCGTGATGTTATATAGCCTATAGCCTTCCTCAATAAACGGACTATCCAACACAAAAAGAATTATTCAATTCGAACCAGCAGTTCCTGAGATTAGCGCGTTCAAACAAACAAACAAACAAACAAACTCTTCAGCTTTATAATATTATAGTATAGATTATCAGTCTGCTACTAAATTAGTCCGGAGAGCTTATTATTCTCGAGCACCTCCAGCTTAAGTTATTTTAATAAACAAGACGAACTTAAGCTTGTAATGAATCTCACTACACATAAGTTTGTTGTGTTTACAAAATTTCACTCGATAAAATAATAAAGAAATTCCAGCATCTTGCTGTTCTGCTTATTATTATACAAGAATGAGACAGTAATTTATTGCATTCCTTGGTATAAGATTGAAAACAGGTAAGTTATTACAACCATTATAGATAGAAGAACGTAAAAGTACAGACATTGTACCTTGAAGTTTGGAGATACCTACATAAGTTGCTAATTATTTTATAGTAATACTTTTATAGTAATACTAATAATTACTTTGATTTTCTGTCATTGAAAGTGTGATGAGTGTCTTATAAAATTCTTAGCTGGCAAAAAGCTGACACGCTTCGTATAAAAAATTAAAACAATATTAATATTAAACCTTTATGTATAAATCAAAAGGGTACGTAAGGTCAACTGAAAGTCACGACAGATGTTGTCCTGGTTTACATAGAAATGCCTCTGGGCGGATCGTTTGAACCCAAATATATCAGATGTTTAGCATAAATTGTGACGGAAATAAAAGCAAGAAACTTCAACAGATGGGAGCAGCCTACATGTCAAGTGATTCCATGTCAACTGGGGTAGAATGCTCGTAGCATCCATTTAGTTGATACCTACAACGCAAAATAGTTCCCAAACCAATTTCTTTTCGAATCTACATTTGTCTTACAGACAAAGAAGGACATCGTAGCTTAAAACAGTCGAAATTCCATACAATTCACATGTGTTTAGTAAAAATACAAACGCCTTGTGACATAACATCTTAAACTTGCGTTTCATTAATTATTAAACCTTTTGAAGAACGAAGCGAGAAGGAAATTATGAGTACTAGCTGTGCCCGCGACTTTGTCCGCGTAGAATTTACCAAAAAAGTTATTTAGTTTATTTATTTTAGAATTTTTCTAAAATAGAAGTCACCTAAGTTACTCCTTATTACATCAGATAGCTACCAGTAAAAGTCCCGTCAAAATCGATCCAGTCGTTCGTTCCGAAAGAATAGCCGAAACAAACAGACAGACCGACAGACAAAAATTGTAAAATTGACATTTGGTTTATGTACCGTATATACATTCATATGCATGTAGTAAAAAGCGGTTATTTTAATATTACAAAGAGACACTCAAGCTAATTTATTTGTATGGATTATTATAAAAAAAAAAAAGTTATGATTCTATTTTTTTCTTAATAAAGATAAGAACAAAAGATATACGTAAACACCAATTAAAATACCAAGAAAAAATATGTTTTCGAGACAACATTATCTATTACAATGGAAATATACTTTGTAAAGCATAGTACAGAACATATCGGAATTAATACAATATATTTAACACTAAGGTACGCAAAACTTAGTAAGCTATGCACCTTATAAAACCATTTATAAGGTATTTGTAAGTACCTAATGAATGAAGTTACAGCCACTGAATCATTTAATACACAAACCTATACTTTGACAATCACGAATATAAATAACAATGATCAACTCAAGGTTTAAGATTCAATATTTAGTTTATTTGCAAGCCCGCTTCTGAGAATAAAATATCACTCATGGTCCGGTCGGGGGCTATCGCACAAGATAGAAAACTAAAGCTCAATAAATTGGCGTGCTCTGAACAACCAATGTCAGTATGCAACGCGGCATTCGTGGTGTTATGTTTTATTATTTGTGTTAGAGCATATTATTTTAATTAGGTAAGTCAAAGTTTAATTAGTTTATCGAATAACATGTGCAGAACTTAAGACGTAACTGAAATGTTAATTGAAAATTTCATTTACTTACTAGCTTTTACCCGCGACTTCGTCCGCGTTTCCGTCGTTTTTGTAAAAAAGTAGCATAATAATTATGTCCTTCCTCACGGTTCAATGGTTTTGATGTAACAGACAGATTAACTTTTCGTATTTTACTTCACTTAAAAATAAATACCTATTACTACTATAATTAATAAAAGTACCTACGCTTTTACCTACTTAATACAAAAAAACTGAACATAAATTAGCCAAAACTAACCTATCGGTATCTAAAAATCTATGCTACTACTTCTACTACTACTTCGCCTAAAAAGAAATAAAATGGAAACTATTAATAATTTGTAATTTGAACGAATATTGAAACACTACCAAAATAACTAATACCTCATCATATCAGCCAATTGCCGTCCACTGCTGAACGTAAGCCTCCCCTAAAGAACGCCAACCATCCCGGTCCTGAGCAGTCCGCATCCATCCGCTGCCAGCCAACTTCTTCAAATCATCGACCCATCGTGCCGCAGGGCGTCCTACACTACGTTTGCCCATACGCGGTCTCCACTCTAACACATGTCTGCTCCATCGACCGTCTGTCCGTCTACAGACATGGCCGGCCCACTTCCACTTCAGCATGCTGATTCTACGCGCAATGTCGGTGACTTTAGTTCTCTGGCGAATGACTTCGTTCCGAATTCTATCCACCAGAGAAACTCCGAGCATTGCTCTCTCCATAGCACGCTGAGCGACCTTGAATTTGTGGACCAGGCCTACGGTAAGTGTCCACGTTTCAGCTCCGTAAGTCATTACGGGTAGGACGCACTGATTATAGACCCTGGTCTTGAGGGATTGTGGGATCGACGATTCAAAGATTTCACGAAGCTTCCCGTATGCTGCCCAGCCCAAGCGTATTCTTCTAGTCGCCTCCTTCTCGAAGTTGTGCCGCCCCAGTTGTATAATTTGGCCTAGATATATGTATTCTTGCACAACCTCGAGGATAGCGCCGTTTACGATTACAGGTCTCGGGGTAACATGACCATTGTACATGACTTTGGTTTTGTCTATATTCATCCCGAGGCCCACCCGCCTTGAAGAATCGCTCAGGCTGTTCAGCATCACCTCCAGTTCCTGCAGAGATTCCGCAATGATGACAATGTCATCCGCAAATCGGAGGTGCGAGATGTACTGACCGTTGATATTTATGCCCCGTCCTTTCCAATCAAGCGTCTTGAAAACGTCCTCCAACGCGTTCGTA
This sequence comes from Diachrysia chrysitis, assembly GCA_932294365.1. Lineage (NCBI taxonomy): Eukaryota > Metazoa > Arthropoda > Insecta > Lepidoptera > Noctuidae > Diachrysia > Diachrysia chrysitis. The sequence continues at coordinate 6,712,340 of OW028651.1, read as the reverse complement.
AACAGTTTCGGAGAGATAACATCTCCCTGTCTTACACCTCGACGCAGTTGGATTGGTTTTGTGCTCTGACCTTGTACTTGGACGGTCATTGTTGCGGCCTTATACAGACATCTCATCACTTCGACGTAGCGGCAGTCGATAAGACATCTCTGCATGGACTCCAGGACAGCCCAGGTTTCGACGGTGTCGAAGGCTTTTTCGTAGTCCACATACGCTAGGCACAGAGGCTGATTATATTCCTCGGTCTTTTGGATTATTTGCCTAAGGGTGTGTATATGGTCCACGGTGCTGTAGCCTTTTCGAAACCCGGCCTGCTCCGGCGGCTGGAAGTCATCGAATTTTTGGGCGAGACGATTCGAGATAACCCTCGAAAACAGCTTGTAGACATGGCTCAGGAGTGAAATGGGGCGGTAGTTCTTAAGGAGCGTGTTATCGCCCTTTTTGAAAAATAATACCACCACGCTCCTGTGCCATGCCTCCGGTGTAATGCCAGTGTGGATGACGGAATTAAAGAGCTTTACAAGCTCTGCCAAGACAGGGGTTCCTCCTGCCTTGAGCAGCTCTGTAGTTATCCCGTCATCCCCCGGAGCTTTGTTGTTATGGAGTTGTTCGAGAGCTGTTCTAATCTCACCCATATCAATGTCGGGAAGCTCGTCTGTGAGGTGGCGTGTAAGCCTGGCCCGTGGATCATCCGCGCCGTGGGCCTGAGGTGGGCATGTTTTTTGGGCAAATAAGTCTCCGTAAAACTTTTCGACTTCAGCGAGTATCTCTGGCTTCGAGGTGACGGTGTTACCTTGTGACGTTTTGAGTTTCGTCAGGTGACAACGGGAGGTATGGGACTTGGCAAATACCTTCGAGCCTTTGTTCTGCGCTATAGCTTGCTCAATGACCCGGGTATTTGCGTTCCGAGTGTCGCGTCTTATCAGCTTCTTGACCTCCCTGTTAAGTACCTGACGCTCAGACGGTGTGGCATTTGAGAGTTCTCGTCGTTCCCTCATCAATTCCAAAGTCTCGCTGGTAAGTACTGACTTGCGTCCATTACTCGTTGGTCGAAAGTGTTTGTAGCCCACCTCGCGGATGACACGTAGCAGGCCTTCGGTGGCGTCGTTTACGTCCTCAGTGGTTTCCAACATGGCAAATCGGTTTTGTAGTTCCAACTGGAAGCTTTCGCAACCAGCTTCGACTTGGGGCAGCGTTGGTCGGACAGTCGACTTCGTTAAGCGCGCTCGTTCGATTTTTATATTAATATTCAGAGTGCCTCGAACTAGTCTGTGATCACTTCCGGTATTGACCCTGTTGATCACAGAGACATCTCTGAATATATGGCGCTTATCAGACATAACGAAGTCGATCTCGTTCTTTGTCACATTATCGGGGCTTCGCCAGGTCCACTTCCTTTGAGGCTTCTTCTGGAAAAAAGAGTTCATCAGGAAAAGCCCCTGTGCCTCGAGGAAGTTTACCAGCATTCGCCCCCTGTGATTTCTTCGCCCAAAGCCGAATGGACCTACTCTCGACTCACCACTCTCTTGTACTCCCACTTTGGCGTTGAAGTCACCCATAACAACAGTGTAGAATGTTTTGGTACGAGACATAGCTTTCACTATGTCTTCGTACATGGCCTCAACTTCGTCGTCAGGGTGTGCGGACGTTGGGGCATACACTTGTACGATCTTTAAGGAGTACCTTTTTGATATCTTAAGGACAAGGTATGCTACCCTTGCCGACACACTGCCACATTCCACAACGTTGCCCCTGAGTGACTTGTGGACCATAAACCCGACGCCACCTTGGGATGGTTGGTGTCCCTCTCGGAAATAGAGTAAGTGGCCACTATCGAGGGTTATCGTCTCCTCCCCCTGTCTTCGGATCTCTGATAGTCCCACGATGTGCCAATTAATGCGACTTAACTCTACTTCCAATTCAGCGAGGTGCTCGTTCAGCCGCAGAGAGCGTCCATTAAACGTCGCCAGGTGTAATTTTCGGTGTTGGTACCCTGCCGTAGCCCGGGGATTCTTAGCACCCCCCACCGCACCGTTACCGTGACCGGTACCATGGTCAGGAATAGTACAGCTACCGGGAACTGGGGGCCGTAAATCTGGGTTGCTATTCATTAGGGGGATTTGCCATAGTCACCACGCTTGGCAGGCGGGTTGGTGACCGCAGTTCCTGGAATGCTTTCTCTTATAGTGCTGCTGCCCACTATAAGGTACGGCATTTGGGAGCATTCCAGCATAGTTAATGGATATACCGCCATGTATCGGTTACCGGGACCAGAAGAAGCGGGCGAGTTGTTGTCTTCTCATATTCCGGCTAATATATATCCCTTAGTCGCCTCTTACGACACCCACGGGAAGGGATGGGGTGGCCTATTCTTTTTACTTGCCGGATACCACACGGCAATGCCGGATACCACACGGCAAATACCTATTTACACAAAAATAATCCTTATAGCATGATTCAGTATTCACGCGCGACGGCGCGATGGCTTATTATCGTATTTCATGTATAAGTTTGGTTTTTCTATAACGATTTCTATGATTCTTTTTTTATATTGAATAGGTAATAATGTTAACTTTTTTTTAATTAGGGATAAGTGAGAGTATTATAAACGTAAGAGTAAACTTAATCAAAATAATAATAAGTAAATTTAATCAGAAAGCTCCAAACTGCTAAGCTATCGGGAATTACACGTGTTATTGTGAGTCAACCATACAAGATAGACTATGCTGTTGTGGGATGTTTTTTAGATAATTTTATGTAGAACATTTCCGTCATACATGATTTCTATGTAGCTTTAACCATTAAGGCTGCATACGCGACGGAAGCTTAGTTTTTCCAACATTTCCCTTCACTGCTCTGCTCCTATTGATTGAAGCGTGATGAAAAGTATACTATAACCTGCCCAGGAGTATGAAGAATAATTGTACCAAGTTTCGTTAAAATCCGTCGATTAGTTTTTGTTTCTATGAGGAACATACAGACAGAAAGACAGACAGACAGACAGACAGACAGACAAAAAATTAACTGATTGCATTTTTGGCATCAGTATCGATCACTAATCACCCCCTGATAGTTATTTTGAAAATATATTTGATGTACAGAATTGACCTCTCTACAGATTTATTATAAGTATAGAATAGATTAGGATTTACCAATTTCATCTAAATATAGTAAGTATTGGAGGGGACTGGATGCGAAAGGCGGAGGACCGGGTGTTGTGGCGCAAATTGGGAGAGGCCTATGTCCAGCAGTGGACTACGAAAGGCTAAATGATGATGATGATGATAGTAAGTATTTGCAATCCAATAAGTCCTAATATTAATAAGTCTATTCATAACTTAAGCTTATGTCTGAGATTCTGTTTGATTTATTACTTTTTATTCGTATACTAGCTATGCCGAAATGGCTAAATACTCTTGCTTTTAAATAAAGCGTTGCTTAGAATATGATTCTCATTTATCCTTAAACTTAAAAAGTATGCAAAATCTAATAACTAAATCTATCAACATCAAATATAATCTAAATCAATTACTATCATACATACCTAAGCATGCATGAGACACTTTTGCGACATAGGTAAATATGTCTTCTATTAGGGAATTGAGATTAAAAAAAAAAAGAAGCCGACCCCAACTTAGCTTGGGAAAAGGCTAGGCAAAGAAGAATATTAATTTAATTCCTTCTGACATTACAATTTAATAGAATTATAACAAAGTATATAACATACTATTAATCAATATTCCAATCAACGAGGCTGTATAGCCCGTAAAGCCTCCGGTCAACATAATGTGTCCACAACATTGCTGTCCTGTCGTAACCACGACCGACGAATCGAATATTCTCAGTAATCTATTACTGAGGACATTCGATTTGATTAAGATAAAGCTTATATTACACAACTGTTATTATTATTGTATACATATAAAACAAACCTGTATAAGTACTACGTGTCGTATTGCATTTTCGTCAAATTCAAGGAGGTAACAATGCTAATGATTCTCCACACTCAATCAATAATAAAATAAGTAGTCTTTTTTCATTTTTCTAATTTTCTTAAATCGGCAAGTGTGGGACAAGCATTGTGCAGTGTATAGCAGTGACTGCTCTTTTACACATACACATAAAGACACTGCCTACCGCATACGCAACAGGGCGATTCTGTTCTTTGAAAGTGGTGTATTCTGAAATACCTACTGTCAAACTTAAATAACTAAAAAACAAGTATGTATTAATTGTTGAGCAGATATCGTAATTTTATTTGATTAATTATGTCTTCAAATTCCAGGAGGCACGTTGAATAATTCAAAAATATTTGTTTAGTTGTACATAAATTTATAGAAAATTGTAGACTAAAAAATACTGTTTTAGATTAAATTATTGATTTCTCAAATGTTTACTGGTTTACAATCAAACAACTTTGTAGTTGCACTGCAGTGCGTCTAGGTATGTGAATACTAGTAAATACTTGAAATACTGCTATATAATAAACTAAAGTAGAAACTAGACTTAAACACAAATTGTAGCTTGTATAGATAAAATCGACTTTATAAGGTTGCTGAAATTTAATAGACAAGCTGATTGGTAGTAAATAGTTCATCAAAACTGAAATAAACAGTTATAAACTAAGAAAAGCTGAAAGCAAATATTATTTCTAGAAAACATAAATAAGTTGTACCGACTAAAAAGTATATCGTAATTACGTTCCTCGCAAAACTCACACAAACAAAAGTAACTCTTAGCTGTTGGCTGTTTGAATAGTAAAGGATAAAATATTTAACTCTACGACGTATATCTTTCCTAGTATCCCCGAGGTGGCCATTAAAATGAATAATTCGAATACGTGTCTGTATACCCATTTTAAATAGGTATATAACTTGTTCTAATGTACAATTGTACATACAATGCACCAGTTCACATGTACTCTACTCTGAGCCTACTTTTTAAGGATTAAATATTGTTCCTTAGGGATGACACGTTTACATATTATATTAGATGTAAAAACTATATTTTTATCGGTTGGTATAAGGTTATTTATACAGTGGGTGTTAGATCAATATCTTTTACAGTAAGCCCCTCGATCAATTTACACTATTTGACGTTTTGTTCATCGTTCACCTTACTTGTTTTGTATAATCTTAGACTTTATTTTACCTTCTTACCCATATATGCGAGTAACCAGGGTTTCCGACTCAGAACTCGAAAAATAGATATTCGATTAAAATTTTTGCATAATTATTATGTTGTTGAATTGTGTATGTTTAAGATATTTTGTGCCTACGTGTATTTAATTACATTTATTAAAATTGACTAACCCTAAATAGGTAACATGTCGACGCCCCAATCGAATAAAGACATAAAAGCTTTAACGTGAGTTTTAATTTTATTGCATATTTGCATTCTACGAGATACACGGGTTACATTACCTGAATTTTTATCATAATTTTACTGCTGTTATATTTTAAGTTATCAAGGAAGACGTCTTTATACTTCCGAAATTCTGCACAAAATGTATGGCAGAATAAAGTCATTGTGACTTCTTAAGTTAAGTCTCTTGCCCTTGCGGTAGTAGAATAACACGGCTACCTTATACAACGTCTTTATTCGTCTAAATACATTGAGAAAGTTAATTTGTATTCAAGTCTTACGGCTTTATTCGTATAGTAAATCAAATATCTGCGTGACGTAAATATTATTACAAAATCATAATAGTATAACTTTCGACCACGTCGTTTGCATACGTTTATCAAAGATTATTTTTTGAAACGTATTTTGAATTTATATTATTTAGAACTACTTATCACGGTTGTATGTTTTACTACAACCATGATCTACAAATTTGTCTATCATTATTATGAGGTAAGTATTTGTTACGATATATTTTTTTTGTGAATTATGAACGCAGGAGTATTTATTCGCCCTGTGAGCTCGTTTTGTTACTGCTCTGCCCGAGTGTAGCGCGTTCTCCATTGTCCGAAATAATGTGAACATTGCGCGCACGTCGCGTATACGACTTATTTCAAGCATTATATTAGTATCGATTTTTTTAAATATGGCTTCTATTAGCAATAAATGTTTGCGTAATTTACGTTGTAGGCGATTATTGATTCTATTAAATAGTGAGCTAAAGGCTATATATACAACTATGTATAATTCTATACGGTTGCATTATACTGATTACTTCCTACTTGACTACCTCGGTGGTGCACCGAGTAGTAGTGTAGTGAGTGCCACTTCTAGGCACAAGGTCTCGAGTTCGATTCGATGCACAAATTCAAGTCCGGTCAATACAATTTGAATTTATTATGAAAACCACTCGCTTATATTGTTTTATATTGATATAATAGTTGTGTTGTTAAAATATGACTACTTTTACTTTAAGCAATACCACATCCAGCGATATTGCTACCCAAGACGATGCAATAAATGATTATTCACTGGATGTGTCAGAATATATTCCATCATGATCACCATCACTTAATTCTTCTTCTGTTACAAAATCACTACAAACAAATAAAATTAAAACAAAGACTTTTTAATCTAATTACCCTGTATTAGCGGCATTAGCTCTTGGCTTAGTAGTGCAAAATCACGTTTAATGTCAGGTGTGAATTTTATTGCATACCCTTACAATTTGTATGAAGTCAAAAATTCTGAACTTCCTGAAATATCGAATGTGTAAATCACCAGACCAGATGTACTCCATAATAAATAATACAAAAATTAATAAAGAAAAACTAATAAAACTAAAGGAGATGTAGCAAACAGATTTTTATGATTTTAAAAGCTTCATAACAGGTAAGATTAAGAATTGGTTTCAGGACGATAAGAGTGAAAAGATATATTGGACTAAAGTCAGAGAAGTCAAAATTGATTTTGTAACTCCCGATATACTATACTTCAGGTACACTTTAGATGATGAGTAAAGAAAATTTAACATTAATCGCCAAATTTCTCGTCGTCAAAAGAACCACACTTGTCCTGAAAACCAGTCTTTACAATCGGCTTATATCGAATTATTTTCTATACACAGGCTCTCATACAATGATTCAATAAGTTTATGTGATTCAGAGGCTATTCCGATCCAGTATCAGGAGATTTACAGAAGACTGGTACCCATTAAACAGTCCTCAACTAATGTAGGCCCCGAGATAGATGACGAGGAAGAGGATAATGCCTGAATGATAATTTTAGTGGCGAAAATATATAATTGTTAGTTATGATAACTGCTTATTTCAATTGTTTATTATAATACGTAAATATCTTGTGGTTTTATTATTGTTTAATGTATATTTACAATTAGTTCCTAGATAAATAAGACGGATAGTATATTTCACTGTCTGTCATATTTTTCGTATGATGCTTTATAATAATATCATATCATTACTAAGATGATTTTTTATGTAATTAGGTTTTCGATAGTATAATTTAAAAGATTTTTGTTAAGATTAAGATTTAAGTGCCATTTTTATTTGTTATTTATTGGTAAAAAGAATTCGTCTTAACCTGTTAATTTACTCGTGGAACTCTCTCAACAAATCTCTAATATATCATAAGCGATTATTATTGTGATACTTTTTGTGAATGTTCATTAAAGTCTGATACTTTACTTTTATAATTAGTGTGTTTTTGGAGCCGGAAGATTATTATTTTTTAAATAATATGCATATTCTTCAAATAATAGCCGGTTGTTACTTTAGAGTCTTGTTTTTCTTTTTATAGTGTCATTAAGCATTTTATTTTTATTTTATAATGTTTTAGTTGTTTAATAAGTAATTCTATAAAAAATATATCCCAATATCATTTGATTTTTTATGTTTATGGTCAAATAAGTTCAAATTACATGATATTTTGATATCTTAAGTATTAAAAATATTAGGAATGAAAAAAGACTTATTGCTAATGTACGAATATTGAAATATCAAGTATTTGAACGAATAAAGGCGTATAAGTATTATACAAAACTAGTAAACGCTTACAAAAGCATGCTCAGAGGTAGGTATGTATGTAATACAAATACACATTGGTAATAGTTTGAGACGAATAAAGACGTGAAACTTGATACAACAAAAAAATGCACGAACTGGTAGATGAATATAAATGTAATATGGTTTTTAATTATTTATTCAAAACTTATGGATTCATCATATTGGCTTTTACATTCATCTGAAAGCTATTTTTTTACCACATTTTACCATATATCATTTGTTGGTGTACTAGATTCGTACAAGAATTGAGAGCGTTTTTTACGTTTTTTAGCTCTCCTGTAAAGTAGCAGTTTTCATATTACCGCTTTGTTCGTTTGGAGCGTCGGTGTTGTGTTACTAACAAAATAAATTATTATTACAATTTATCTCTTCTTAGCGAGTCGATCAATAGCAGTCAAATTTTCCCAGACCCAGTACTCAGACACGCAAACAGCGTTGTCCGTGGCCTTTTTTTAACTACTTTCGGCTTTAATTCATAACGGAACCTATTAACCTTACCAAAGCGTGGCTATGTTGAGGTAGTTTAGAATAATAAAAAAGACCACAATCTTGAAACAATATCAACCAAAGAATAACGCAGGCTGCCTTGTAAATATCACATTTTTTATTCATTGTAATCTTAGTCGGTGCGTCCCAAAATGTTTCTACCCTTATCCGACGTTAATGCTAAACACAATGCTTGGATAATGGATTCCCGTGGGCTTCTTTTGATTTCTATATTCTTTCATTCAATGTTATGATCTTCCTGTCATGTTCGTTTTATGTTGTGTGTAAATAAATGGAAAACTTACACGCGTGTATAAAAGTAGGAAGTATACGACTTTTGGTTAGTTTTTAATAACATTTAGTAAAAGCTACAATAATACATAATTTATGCTACAAAATTAAAGTTTAAATACTGTACCAAACTCAAATTGATTTATAGACATTGTATACTAAAACCTATATTAAAATATATCTTACGACTGTTTGGTGTACGATAGGTAATTTTAAGAAATATCTACGCATATAAATACAAAAAAACTGTCTTATAAAATACGTGTTAAAGCGTCTAATCTTTAATAATTCAACTCTTTTTTAACAAAAATTACATTTCCGCAGACGATAAATTAAGCGTCTTTGTTTCCAGTTGTTTTAAGAATTTCCTCGCTTATTTAACTCAAAGTATTTAAATTTTCTTGGGAGTGCCTTTGGGAACCATTGCACAAATATTCGGCGGGGCAGCTGTGATCCTGGCTACATACAACTAGGAGCAATTTCAAGTTCTGTCTTGTTGTAGTCTTACTGTACGTGACAGTTGAGTTTTATAGCATTAATAAATATGCGCGATATAAAAGATCCACATTTTTGTAGCGCGACAATGTCGCACTCGCTTACAATGTCAAGCCAACCGTTCGAAGTCCGTTCGGAAGATCATCGTCTGTGATAGAAGCATCCACCACCGCGAGTGTCAGTTAAAATTAGGTTTACTTCTCACAATCAATACGCAGTGCGTGGCTGTTTATGTGTCCATGTCCGTGCGGGGTGATATCACGCACCATGGGAAGTCCGCTTCAAATTGCATTTGTTTCGACTACTTTCAACTCAATCTTTCAATTTTTTTCTTTAGTGATGAATTTCCTCAAGAAAGAAGGGCTTACACAAAATTTTGCATTTCTATCTACATCGGATTGGTCCTGATTGATGGCTTTTTGTTGGACGAGAAAAAAAGGAAAAAAATCACTGAAAAAGTAACGAGAAAAGTTTTCCATTATTAATGAAGACAAGACAAAACACATTACAAAGTAATCCTTTCTCAATTATCTCTCGTAACTTTAAAACATTGAAAGACCATTAAAGCGGCGACTTATAAGACGTCCGTTTCATCTTACTTTGTTCGCTGTAATGGATTGTTAAAGAGAAAAGTTCTTTTAGTATTTTAAATGCAATTAAGACACTATCTACACCGATCTGTGTCGTTAAACATCGCATAGAAATACCGCTTACTTGGCTAACTAATTCTTTACCGGTCGGAGTTGGCTACGGGCTTTGGCTTTCAAATTACAGTTGCCAATCTGGTAAATGGGGTTTAAGTGATTCGCCGTTGTTCTATAGACCTGTGGATTGAAATCAGGTATTGTGTTTTATTTTTTAGAATTCGGTTAGGTTTTTTCCGGTCGATTTAAGTGTATTCCTGTAATTAATTGTGTCAGTGACAATAGGGTAATAGTTTGAACACCATTTTTTGTTTCATTAGAAACCAATCAAAAAGCAACAAATTAAACATAAATATAAAAAAAAACACAGAGACAGACTTAAACTACGTAGTGTATAGGAATCTAAAGGTAACTCTTGAAGTTACTGTCATAGAATCATTATACAACTTGTATGCGTGTAATCATTTGTAAAACCACACGCACATTAAAATATTCTTTAACACAGTAACCGTTTCCGATTTTACCTCGTTAAATACCAACATACATTCACATCACTAACCGCCCCATTGAGAATTACGGTAAGCTTAGCATAACAAATGAAATTACAGCAAAATACACCAAATGCTAATTCATATTTGCATCAACTTTTTACCACATGCTGATTTTTAATTGCCACATAACATGGGTATGTTTTACAAATGAGAGTGCTTTATTTACTTTGTACAATTCAAAGAAAAATCCTGTTTATGCTGGCTCGGGGGAGATCGAGCGGTGTAGACATACAAGCGTGTTATTTATTCATTAGCGCCGAGCGTAACGCACCGTTGTTTCCGCCGTATGATATGAAATCTCATATTAACTTGTCTACTTTCAGAGACTCGACGAATTTATGTAACAAGGAAAATTGTCGCGACGCTGGCTTGATGTACGACTTGACGACGTTTCGTATGCATAAACTTTGTTTACTGTTACTGAGCGGGGCTCATCAGCTCATATGCTTTTACATAAATATTCATAATTGAGCTTCTAGGTGCTTTGAAAGTCATGAATACCGACGTACGAAACGTATTGAAGATTAGTTATATTTATGTACATATGTACTTTAAAGGTTACTTGACTGAAGGATAGTTCTTACACCATAACTAAACTTGTACATCTTTTTCAAATGAACTGTTTCCACAAAGTAAATACCTACCAATAAATTTTACTAAAATTATGTTCTATCTTGACAGCAGATGGGTTGTATTTAGTAAGAAATGTAATCTAAGTACCACAACTACAAAAGAACAACCATTTTGACCTCTATACATAACGTTCTCTTAAATACAGGCTGAGAAAGTTAGACGGGGGTCAAGCCTCCATTAATTAAACAGTAGGGTGGTCTAATACCCTCATCTTACAAGCCACCAGGGCGACCTCACCGGAACTTTGAAAAGGTCAACGTTACGCTTTTATCGAACTTATACATTATTGATCTTGTTGGTTTACTAACACTAATAGACCTTTAAAGAAGGAAACGAGGCCCCTAGGCCTTTAATAAGCAGATCTTAACTTGTAATAAGCCTACCTAACTACCCAGTTTCTGCCTTGAAATATACAAGTCTGCTTAATTTACATAATGTTGTAGCTGTATAGAAACTAGCTAAACATTCTCTTAAATTGTAAGTTTAATGTTAAATAAGTATGTATGTTCATGATAAAATATTATTATGGATATTAAAGCTCAACTCTTAAAATGCGCAGCGCTGAGTCTTACCTATTTTATATTCAGTTCCTGCAACTGCTTGCTGAAATAAATTACGTCATTATTTTTCTGCCATTGTTTCGTGACGGGATCGTTTTATAAATTCTAGCAAGTTTAAGTTTTCAAGCGGGTTTAATATAGTACGCGATATCGCGGATGACCCCGCACGGCGGACGACCACGTACCGCGCCCAATACTATCCCACTGTGCTCCCTGGTCCGTGTGAGTTTTGAAATCCAAACCCATCTTTAACTGACTTGTGGTATATTTTATCTCGCAGTGGACACAGACAGTTCTGCGGTATCATCGACGAGCCCCTTCCCAAGGTGCGTGGTGCGGGGTGATCTGCGATATAGCGCATCGTGGAAAGCCGGCTTTAGATGTTACTTTACAACAAGATAAATAATTTAGCAGCATTTTTAAGTCCGGTGAAGCAGTCAAAGCCTCACACAGGCTAACTGGGTAAATCTCTGCAAAAAAATCACAATACAATTTTCCAATTTCTATCTCGCGATTGTACTTTTACGATCGTTTGACATTATCATTACCATGTACTATTTAATTTACCTCAGCTTATTCAGTTTAGTTACTTTCTGCCTCTACAAACGAAATCACTAGTGGAAATTCATTCACGAATAAGTACAAAGCAAACAGCAATTACAGTCCTCGACGGAACAGCCTTCTGATTAAATATTGAGCTATCAGCTAATGGTAGCACAAATTCTGGGAATTATTGAAGCCACTTAACAGCTTAGTTCAATAGCTCCTTTTCTGTGCGATATTCAATTGATTGAATATCCAACATTCCAAACAATTAATTGATTTATTTAAATAGTTTATTTCTAGGTATCGTCTAAGATAATTCTCCTTCTAATTTACCTTTCAATCATGTACCTACTGGCTAGTCGTACCAAATCATGAACTAAAATAAATATTATTTTTATCTTTTTGTTTTATGTTACACAAATATTACAAGAACTGTATCTTATCTCTCCTGAGGAAAAAAAATATCTTGAAGTAGTAAAACATTATTTAACATGGTACAAGGCTACTTATTTTTACTTATCATGTTCCTCCATCACAAGGCGCAAAGATCTGAAAAATCAGCGTCTCTATACGTATCTACAGAGCAGTAAATAAAACTAAAAGTCAATTATTAAACATGAAAATTTTGCAAAAAAATTTAGTCTCAAAATATTCAAAAACTTTTAATAACATTAAAAATGTTACTGCCCCACGATTTTCATTAAAACTGAAATATTTGATGGCATAAATTACTGGTACAGATTTAATTGCTTCATGGACATCGCGCTTCGTTCAGATTTTGTAGGCACACAGCACTTAACCGGAAATGTTTGTGCAAGTTTTACATATTTTATGAACATTAAATTTAATTTATGGACAGTGTAATTGATGAACATTTTGATAAAAAAAAAACATGTTTGAAATTGTTGATCGTGGAAGGACAAATAAGTATTAAAAAATTATTAGGAGGGTAGATAGTGCATCAGTTGTGATACGTTAATGTGAAATTCATATAGCCTTTACTACACACTAGTTTTCTTGTTATTTGTTACCAATGAAAATTAAAGAAGATTATCACATTTTTTGTACACTATTTTGTATACGAATGTATGAAAACATTTGTGTGTTACACATAAATACGAAACCTTTTTTTAATGAGAACATCTAGAAATAAGGTACTTTCCTATCCCGTTGATTACATGGAAACAGAAATATTTGATATATTTTGTGATCGTAAAATACAAGAAAAATGATTTAGTATCTTATGATATACAAAAAATATGAACAGTGTTCCTAGTATTGAAAGTATTGCTCTTTGTTGGAGACCAATTTAAAAACGTTTATTTCTCTTGGACAAAACGAACACAACTTTGTGTTCGAATTCGCAAAAAACTTAAATGGTAGATACTAAACGCGGAAATTACAAACAAAATTTTAGTTAATGAAATATTGTAACTAAGTATCTGTTTCTCTATATTTCGTAATTAATAACATACTAATCATCTACTTTTTTCTGCCAAGCCTTTCCCTAAGCTATGTTGGGGTCGGTGTCCAGTCTTACTGGATTTAGCTAAATAGTTTCTTGGAGCAACTGCCTATCTGATCTCCACAACCCATGTTATTGGGTAACACAGTATTCCATAGTGAGACTGGTTGTCAAAGATCAGCGAATGGCAGTCGGGACCAACGGCTTAGCGTGCTTTCCGAGGGACCAACTATTTCGGTTTTGCGTGTATGTTGTTTCTTGCGCATCTTCCAATTATGTCAAAACAAATTAGACCAAATGATAAACGCTGAAAATATAAATAAAAGATGTGCGAAAATTTATACCAAACTATATTATACCTTAAAATTTTGTGCCAAAAGCATGCTTATAAAAGTTATGCGAAAATGTTATGCCAAACAATATTAATACTTAAATTTTATTGTATGCCAAGATATATGGGATTGCCAAAAAACATCACCCATGATGTCAACTATCTTATTTTATAAAGCAGACGTAGCAAAATCTTTAGACTCGATGCTTCAGTCATGACTTACCTATACATACAATACACAGTCGGAGTACAATATGACCCGCTTAAATAACTTGAAAGTATACCTTAAGTAACCGATATATTCCATTATGGCAATTAAATGGAGATGTATTCACATAATAGTTACGTAATTGAATTAATGGTCGAACTAGATTATCTGTCCTAATGGTTCATTTCCATTTTGAATGCCAATAACAGTTACGAATGCTTTCAGGGCAACGAAGTTTAAGAAATTAAAGAACTTGAGCATGCCATTTGATTTTATCTGGGGACAACACATGTTGTTTAACATTGTACGCTTTCTTTGAATACATTATCATTTAAAGAAAGTAGACAATAATTTAACATTAGATTTCCTTGAAAAAACAGTGGTACTCCGGGAGTGGCGACGAGAAGTAAAAGTGAACAATTACAATATATACTTGTATACAGAGGTGTCGGTAACGGTAACAGGTTGTGAAATAATATTTATTTTTCCTTTTTAAAAAATGCCCACTGAGGCTGCTAAAGAATTTTTCACTTTAAAAAAGTGTTTATTTTTTATGTATGAATAAGGTAAGAGTTTAATAAATTATTATGCGTTTAAATTGTGCTTTAATAACAAATAAACTTAATAACAGCCATGTTAAGCACACACTAAAATTGATACAAAACCACAAATCCTCAAAGCTTTTAAAGTTAGAGCAAAATAATAACACGAAACATAGGCGCAGTGCGACCCGTAACTTTAGTTACTGAGAGAATACAAACCACAGCGCAGTGTTTCGTTCACGAGTTAGCACCTTATTAGATATTCGTTGTAGAGATTATCTCTTGAAATTAACTATAAGTGGTGCAGGCTCAAAAGTACGCAAAGGATTAAACACGATAAGAAGTTACGCCAACATAATAAACAAGTTTTAATAACGTTCGTTGTATGTCCCATGCGGGTTTGGTTCTTTTCGTTTTACGATCAACTACGAATTTAATAAAAATACTTATAAACTTATGACTTACCTGCGTAACAAAGAAGCGCTCCGTAGAGGGTACTAAAAGACTGTATAGAAATAACAATTTAGATTAAATAATCCTGGAATGTTTTGGTGCTAATCCATCCAACCATTAACATATTTTCTTTTAATGCGTAGTACATATTATATCAAATAATACAAAGACGGCAACTAAATTTGCTAGAACTTTACAAAGCCATAAAAGTATAGAAAAAAAAAACGCTCCAAATATCTTGTCTTTTTTTAAACATTGAGAGACGGTTGAAACTTCGTATTGATTCTGAAGCTAAAACATAATAAAACGTAACAAACACGTCTACTTTTCTTTGCTTTGAAATACATTCAGTGGCTCGTTACTGTGTCTCTCGAAATATAGCTCCATACCTACCCTGCCTTTGTAATGTTTAAAGGCTTGAAACTTTTGCAACTCAAACTTTAGTTATATAAAAGAAAAATAAGCAAATCTAGAACTTCTGCGGTATGAGGACAGAGTTTCGAACAATGCAAAATGTTATTTGTGTATTTTGTCTACCTGTGGGGAAGGTAACCAATTCGATATCCCACACAAGTAGCTGATTATATAAGTATTTTAAAAATATATATATACTACGAAAACATAAAAAGGGGAAAGCATTCCAGGTGACGATAGGACAGTACCTGCGAATGTGAAAAAGTACCATCAATCGAAGTCCAAGTGAATCCCATACCATCCCTTAAAACATTCTTCTTCGTTTGAAGAGTGTTCTCAAGCATATTTTCTATTATCACAAGCCCAATCATCCTTAGATGCATCACCATCTGAGGCAATAAAAGAAAATGATACCCATGTTCCATCTAATAAGCCAATATTTCAACTTGAACGTGTGAAGTATCTAAATTAAAGAGCTATTGCGTTGCTGTACCGTTCTTTGCAAAAGGATAAAAACAAAAAAAGACAGATAAAATGAATGTAGTGTCCTCTTGATACAAAGCAGGTAATCTAACACGCATGATTAATATCAAACGTGTGCAGGAAATTGATAAAATGATGTGCGGTGTACGTTTTCTGAACTGGAATTTTCTTTTATCTTTTGGAAATGAGCCAGAGTCGGATTGGTACTCAACTTGTCGGGCAAGTTTAGTGCCCTCACGGTGCTATTGAAAAGTCCCACTAAAAGCATACTTTTTAAGCTTTCCGATTAAATATCCATTAAGATACTATCGAAAATACTCGCGGTTTAGTGGGTTTAAAAGGAGTTGGTCGCTTTTCGTACAAAATGCGCTCTCCTTTTTCCGACTAAAACGAATGAGGAATCGACCTACTTACTAAGTTTTAATATGTTTCTTTAAGCCATAAAAATGAGTGTTCTTCGCAACTACTAAAAAAGCATGTGCTTGAAATATAACGTAAGCACCTCGTGTACAATGACTTCACGGTAAGCCGAGTGGTATAGATCATCGCGCCAATTACCAGTGTGCGCGACGTGCCGCAAGGGACAAGCATGTGTGATCCACTATTGCTTGTTCCTAGTCTGGGTGTTATTTGTGTATGTGAATTGAATGTTTGTGAAACCTTCCGGGATACAGGGATTAAATTTCCTAGCGCGGGAGTCGGTTATAAATAAAAAAAAATACAAACAATTAATGTAATAGTATTAAAAAGCTTTTGCAAATTCTTGCATATATCCTTTTTCAAGACACTAAAAAAACGGAATGACTGGCTTATCAAAAAAAACCAACAATATTACCAAAACAACTGCAGTAAATTTAAAAATGTAACTGGTACGTAAGCAAATACGAAGAGTTGGAATAAAAAGAAACAATTCCACAACCGATTCAAAAACCGAAAAGAATTTTGTTTTAAGCCATTATTTCCTGACGTAATGACCTTCCGACCTTTCCATTAAAAGTGTTCTGCACAAAAACGTCGACAAGTTTTCGCTTTTATAAGAAAATCTAATAATAAAACCCTTATAAATTCGTCACGTCGTAACCGTATAATCTGTTTTTGTCTCGTAATAAACTTCGCAAGCTTTGCCCACTTTCAGGGTTTTTTTATATGTTTTTAGTGCAAAACTCGTAGGTAATGTTATCGAAATTGGCCGAGGTCCAACATGGAAATGACGGCGACACGACCTGTGTCCATCGCGTTTTATAAATCTCGCTTTTTTTTTTCTATTCTAATGCTTTGCTGCCTTATATAACTTTTTCCTGTGGGTTTCATTGATAAAGGAGATATAAATCTGCAGTTTTTCGAAGATACTAGATATGCTATAATGTTTGTATTTACTGGGCTCAAAGAATACAACAAAAATATTGTGACATTATTTTGAAGCTGAAATAGACACACAAATTTATAAACCGCAAACAATAAGTGGTTACCTAACGGTTAATAATTCTGGTATGTGGGCCATTGCAAACATATTACGTAGGTACTTAATGTTACACTAGAACATATTTTTATTAATATATAGGTATTTATCTTCTATTGGACATAAATATTCATATAAAATAACAGTAAACACTTTTGTAAAATCTTTTTGGACATTAATAATTATTATTATACCGTCTGTGCTCTTTGACCAAAAGTTTATTGTGATTGAATTAGGTCAATAAACACTTTAACTTCCTAATAATAGGGATGTTTCCTGGGTATAAAAAGTTAAAATCTATTTAGTCCGTCAGTTAGATAATAAAAAAATATTAGACACGTATTTTTTCTTTTATCAAAACAATAAAAAAATACAATGATACACCGCTTTAAAGTTTCGGAGTGGGGGCTTATGACGCTACGCCTCGCTAAAAATCGTAGCGAGGAGTGACGTCACGCGTAACTTCAGTTCTCTGTATTTTGATCATTTTTTGTTTGCAGGAAAAAAGAAAAAATACGTGTCCAATAAAATTCATTAATCTACAAGACGGACATTAAAAAAAAAATAGGAAACAGGCCCATTAAATTAAAGAACGAATGAAGAGAAAGAATATTATTTGATGTTTTAACAATTGATACGTTATCGATGCATTGTGAAATGCGATGAAGTTTATTTAAAGTATACAAAATGACATAATGAGATTTTATTTGCTCCGCCTTATTTCTCGAACAGAAACAGTCATTAGATTTCTGTGGTCTCTGTGATAGCAAACCGCTTTATTCTTGTACACAAACTTTTATTGTCTACTGTCAAAGGGCGAAATAATCGCGGTGTGAATAATGAAAAGACAATTTGCGTTGACGATGCGAATCCTCGGCGTAAGTTCAACGGACGTAGCCGGGCTGCGTACGGAGCACGCGGGCTAGTCTGCCTCAGACCTGCATCTAGAGTTTATTGAAATCGCCATGAAAGCTAGCTTCAAATCAAATAAATATTTACTATTAACAATTTACTTCAGAGTTATAAATAATGAAGTTTAACATAATTCAATATTTAGAACACAACTAAAAACTTTTCAATGTTACTGCAAAACTTGTAGCATTATGCAGTAAACTCACAATTTTTATAAATATGACTGGTATATTTTAAGGGTTTCGGTTTTCTATTTTAGATAGAGAAATAATAATAATAATTTCATTGTAGTAAACAATCTGAGTGGATGGGTGACTAGTAGCAGGGTGTCGGCACGCAGGCGCGGTGAGGCTTCTGCGCTCCTGCCCGCGGCCGTCAGCTCGACGACGCCACGGGCGCGGGCGGACGCCGGACGCTCTATCGGTTCACATACACACATGTCTCGATTCTCTTCTCGAATACAAATCGATACCTATTCGATTAATAAACCCGAATAACGTGCCAAACGAATATTTTACTCTAAACGCTACAATTAACGGGTCTTACGTACATTTACATACAGCCGCGCTAATTACAACGTGGAAATGTATTCTGTGATTGGTGTTAGTGAATGGTTAGTGTGTATTCGTGTAGTAGGAAATTAATTGGTGACGATGTGTACATAACACAGGTGTTCCGTGTGTGAGTGACATTGCGTAGCTTACAGGTACGTATCCTAATTATAATCGGAATTAAGTTGACATCGTTTAATTATACAAGACATTTATAAGCCACAATTTTTCATTCATGAATTTCTAGCCTTAATATCTCTGGTTACAAATGAGTATTTACTTGCTTCCAGCAAAACACTTACATTTCTAAGGTTATAGCAAAATGTTCGTAAACAACAGGGGTTGTAACAAATAGTAGCAATTTGCCTTTTATTTATAAGAGTGCTAGCATTTTCCATTTTCGTTGTTACATTCCGCTACTCTAAATAAGGAACGCCTGAAATTCTTGGATAAATAATTCTGTATTTGTTGTAGGTAAGTGGCTCGATTCCGTATACACGTCACTTTCGAGAGCATTTTGTGTCGTTGCTCTTAAATAGCCTGAAATCTGATAAAGCCTGTTTTTGTGTCAAGATGAAACGTCCTGACGTCACGTTAGCAAATGATACCGTGGGAAGAAATGAATCTTAATAGAATGCTCCTTTGTGTATGTATGTAATACAAAAACCACAAAATAACATTACATTCATAAATGAAAACATTTATACGATACATTTTCACTGCATTGTAATTCATTAATATAATTTTTTCTCAAGCCAGGTTTAGCGATTCGAATTTATTTTTTCTCATGATGTAATTGAAAATTAAATATTACTGCTATCCTAGCTGTATAATTTCATTATGAGGTCAGTTTAATGTTCTGTAAGAGGTGGAGATTAGTATCAGAAAAGCCCATTTTCGGTCTCATAATAAATTATAATGACCGCAGTATGTAATAACGTATTTAGTTTTTCAGTAGATTATGTATAAGTTACTGAGATAGTCCTCCAGACAACTGAGACAGTATTAAAGGTACAGAAGTATTAAGAATTAATTTGTGTAACAAAAAGGGATGATCCCTACTCTATTGTTATATTGTTAGTGTGTCGTCGAGCTGTCTCTTATGTTTCTTGTTTTACCTTATTGTACTGAAGACCGTGGTCTTGGAAGGGCAATTAGCACACAATACCACATGGTCGTAATAACTATTGTTATTGTTTACCAGATATCAGTTACGTTTAGAACTTCAATGCCTTTAGACATCTTATGCTTGATACTTTAAAGTCAAATACAATAATTGAAATACTTACCTAACTTCTTACTAAATATAACAAAAGAAAATTGAGTAATTTATCAACTTCTATGTTTATGAAATGGTAATTAATTTATTCTTCCCTTGTTTAATGCAATTTAAGGATAAAAAAAAAAACAGTTCAACAACAGATGCAAACATTTTGCCTACGAGTATGTCAGAGCTTATTTCGAATGGATCCTAAAATCCGACCCATTTGCAGATTCCGTTCAAAAATAAATCCCAATTCCCAAACGAGTTTGACTGCTTGGATTAAAATATAATAGCCAGGATGGCTATTGGCTAAGTTAACGAGCTGAGGTAATCTCAAAAGAGTTGAAATGACCGAAATATAACAGTTTTCTTTATGAATTAAATACAATGATTATACTTGAAATTCTGGGATTGTTCCTCTTTGTATTATTGTAACTATGTAAAAGATTTAAGGCGAGTGTTAACTTTAAGATTGGGTAAGGTTTGCTAGCAGAAAACTCAATTTTGAGTTAAGCTCGCCTCTGTTCATCACATGTGAAATTATTGTATTTTGTTAAACTTTTCGTGTATAGAATTAAAAATACGAATAATAATATTCTTACTCACATTGATTTTTCCCAAGGTGAGTCTGTTTGGAATTATTTGACGTCTACAGCCTATCCTGGTCAATAATAACCTAGACAAATATTTATGATGGTGATATTGATGACAATAGATTAACTCAATGTTTCATGAGGCTAATGCTACATGCAATTATGTATTGGCGCCTACATACAAAATGACAATACAAAATGTTGCTAAATACAGATTATTAAATTTCTGCACTTAAAGTATTTTTAAGTAAACTTTTTTTATAACATTTTCTAGTTTGTAACTCAGCAGTAAGCGCCTAAGTAGAGTTTGTTGAAGTAGACATATTTCTTTGCCAATATTATTACAATACTAACTTAAAAAATTAACGTCTAAACATTATTATTTTTATGGTTCCGTACCCGACGGGTCCAAACGGAGCCCTATTGCTAACACTCACGGGTCCGGCTCTCCGTCGACTGTTACAGCGGTTTTACAGTCAAACTGTTACTCTTAAAATTTTTACAGTATAAGCATATTGACCCAAAGCCATAAAAATTGTCAAAAACTATTTAAATATTTTTTAAAGGGAGTGGTCGTATAAAAAAAAAAGTGAAAAGAAAATAAATGACGAAAATGAAAGGATCTACTCAATCTTTTGTTTTAAAAAATATCGGAAAACAAAAGATTTTTTTACGAATTTTGTTTCAAAGCTCTTTCTAACTTCCCATTGACCTATGATCTTGTGATAATGTTTATTATTAGTAACTTTTATTAACAAATACCAATCAAATTTATATTGTACGTTTTATACGGAACCCTGAATGTGCTAAGTCCGACAAGCAGTTGGCCAGTTTTTATACTTACAATTTAGTACAATGGTTGAGTACTAATTTTTTTTTTTCCTTTTTTAAGTCAAACGTTTCGCAAGGTCAGCCAGGGATGGGTTACCGGGTAGACATTTGAACTAATTGTACCTAATACAAAAACAAACGCTAGTGGGTAGCCTGAACAACTGACACACACACATCAAACCTTTTATTAAATACAGTCAAGATTTATTATTACAAACCCGTACTTAAACAACACACCTTAATAATTAGCACTCTACTGTCATTAATAACACTAATTGAAACAGCACAAAGCGCTAATATGTTTAATGTATTTAACAGTTCGTTTACTTACCGTGTATGAAGCTCGCTACACGAATTTCGCTTCATTTCGAGACGTGACTACACTTATATTACTTACTCCACAAGCTTTGACCTGTAATGACTTTTAGGGTTAGAATATAATAATACTAGATGTCTGATACTTTTTATATTTATATTTTGTTGTCTATTTATGTTTTCTATTAGTTACATTTGTTTTTACTATTCTTGACAATGTTTTTGCATAAGGTACTTAATTTGAAAGAATGAATATTATTTGTAACAAGCGAATCTGAGCTAGGAAAATTTTAACTGAAAAAAACTGATAATTAGTATTCATAAGTTATTATCACTTTTATTTTCATTACGGTTTTTTAAGAAACAACAACAAATTATTTTTCAATTGAATAGAAAAATACTTATTGTTTTTATTAATATTAATCTAATAAAAACAATAGAAAAACGTAGATTATATTGCAATATTAAATAGATAGTTTAAAAGCAAATAATATTTAAATAATCATGTCCATTGTCCAAGTATGCGGCCCAGTTCGTCTCTTTGGTCTGCCTCTTCAGCGTCTAACGCGGCGCTGCCCAAAATCATCCTAAAACTCAAATGTTTTAAGAATAGCATATCTAAAAAAATCTAATATGCGTCTGTGTTTTTATTAATTATCAGTTTTGTGTTATATTACTAAAGCCTCTTATCCAATTTGCATATTTATTAAATATCTTACAATTTCTAACAACTATCTCACAGAAACCAAATGTGATCAAGATTACATGTTACAAACAGTATGGGTGGTTGTGTTCTGCAGTCGCAGACTGAAATATAAATATACTGCAATATTACTTGAACATTTTACTCTTACGAGAAAGCAATCCCGTGCTTGCTTTGTTTTGTCTTCTAACGAAAATAAAAATGAAATACATACAAGTATCTTTGAGATACCTGTTTGTGAGTGTAATATAAACATCTTTCTACTTTAGCGGTGAAAACTTTTAATGGTGTGCGTGGAATTTTCTAACTATTGTATGTAAGTGAGCTGGGTATATAAATTAAAGTTGAAGTAAATTGTTAACTGTTATAAACTGTAAAAAAGTGTCTAAAAATACTTTTATTTTACTTCTCATGATCTCTTGTGATGTTTCTTAAAGACGTGTAGTTTAAACAGCCCACGCAAATACTACATATATACCTAGGTATAATTTGACACAAGAATTTGTTGTTCTAGTTTAAACTATACCGGCGGAAATAAGGGATTATTCAATTAATTCTAGCTACTAAAAATTTACACGTGTAAAAATATCTAATTCCATAGAACACCTTTATCAAAAGAAAGCTTATTATATAATTAGACAACAAAAGAAAACCTTAATTAAAATTCATGGATTTTTCCATGTATTTTAATTAAGGATACTAAGATTTACCTTGATATTAAAGGTGATTGTTACTGTAACTTGCAAATGCCGGAAAGCCTGGAGGGTCGGGGTTGCAAAAACTAGACCATGATTAGTAGCCCACCACACATGCCCATCATTGCAACTTCTGTAAGCCAGGATCTACAAAAAATAACCAATGAATACCAATAAACACCGCAACACTTTAAGTGTTGCGGTGTTTATTGTATTCATTGGTTATTTTTCGGTGTGTCCCAGGAAAACGATTGACTGTCTTGGAACCCGCAATGAATAACAAAAATAATCAGAAGTAGTAAACCATTCCCTATTGCAAGTTGGAGACAAAAAGAAAAGATAGGCCAAAGAAAAGATATAAACAACTGAGTTAGGCCCAGTTGCCAAGCACCACGGATAAAATTTTAACATTAATGGATCCTAAAATTCATTTAAGAGCTGTTCTAGTCGGAACTCTCAGTTATAAGGAAATAACAATTAGTAAGTAAAACATAATTAAAGTCAGAGATAGGATGTTTCAACAGAATGCTTCCTAAGGTATGCTAATAATATAACCTACATTGACCAATTAAATTAAAGACAAATTCGTTCTCAAAAATTTTATCAATCATTTATTGATGTCGACGTATATAATATTTTAGGGACGATAAAAATACTATAAAATAAAACCGAGAGAATACAAAACATTCAATGTTTCCGAAGTCGGACGACAGTAAACCACAATCGGTCATTCTCGAATCCACCTTTATATCGCCTTGTCAATAAAAATAACATTATTATCTTTTTGTTACAGGATGAGAGGAGCAAAAGCGGTTTTTCTTATTCTATTCTTCGGCCATCTATCAGCCTTGCCCGACACTATCCGAATAGGTAAGGATTTCATACCTAAATGAATTATAATAAGCTATAAATTACGCCTAGCTTTAGCGAGGATTTTTCTTTAAACGCGGTTGGGATTTACATAATGTATAAGGCAATGATCTAAATTTAATTAGACCTTCTTTTACAGCAGATGCTTTTTGATTCTAAAATAATTCGTTTATGTTATTATCTTCGTGTTTCGTATACTTTAATTGCTGTATAATTTAATATTTGTATTTTTTTTCTTTACGTTCGCCGTGTTCTAAATTTATTTTTTGTATATTAATTTATTTTGCCTATTGTTTACTCGGTATTATTGTGTGGATCTCAAAAATATTTTTATTGTTCGTACAGAAGCAACGTCAAAGCATTAATTAGGTCCGTAACTTGATTCAAATACTGTTGAAGCTTTGATTGAATGGATTCTTTTGTGCAGTATAACGAAGTTTGAAGAAGTTTGTGCATTACATCGTCTGCATGTTGGAAACTAACCGAGCTTGAAATTTTCGAAAACTGCTCACTTTAGAACTAACTTAGTTAGAACGTCCATGTTTTTATACGCTCATCTGATTGAATGCTTTGCCAACTCTGTACAAATTAGTAAGGCCATTATTTGAATTCCCCTCTGTTGAAAGGTTATGTAAAGCTCGGCTGTCTCAAGTAATGTGATTACCACTTATTGGGTACAATTTCATTCAAATGTTAGAATTATAATACTGATTGACATTATTTTGCTACAATATTAATAATTTTATAACTCAAAGAAAACGAAATTAAAAATATACAATCTAATCAATTAAAACTTTTTAGTTCGCCTAAGCTTTAAAGCCCTCAATAAATCAGTAGTTCAATCAAGCAAATAGTTAAGAAAATTCTATTAAAATTCAAACCCAATAAAGGGAAACATCAACCTATCTAAAGTCGCTAACTTTGTCAGTTAAGGGACATAGTACCAACCCGTAACTTGTGAAAGATCGTTTGATATATTATATCGTTTAAAGACTTTGAGAAGCACTTGTCGTCACAAAGTTTGACGAACGTGATATTTGGCAATCACTTTGCATTAAGCTCTTTATAATATAACCATTTTGGATATTACTTAATTGTTCACTGATAGGAGTTTTATGCATTAGAGTAGGTATACATTTTCCATAAGCAGGATAGATGCAGATATTTTAAGACCCTAACACCATATTTATTAATCTGTGCTAACACTAAGCCCCCACTGCCGCTGTCCGTCTCGTGAACCGTAGTTAAAGAAGTTAACATTTTGACTATCTGACATTTTGTTACAATTTCTGTTTTTTTGGTCTATATCTTACACGATGGTACGAACTTGATCGGTTTTTATGGTTATGTATTTTTTATAAGGCTATCAAACACAGTTTTATTGTTCAATATGTCGTATATACCTCGTGATCTTGCATTATCTCAAAAATAAGCTGCCGTAAGGAAATTTCAATCGCAATCTGTTTGTCACTGTCCCTATTGAGTCGTCAATCATTCAGATAGTTACAAGTGACGGACTTTCTCAGACAGACTGAGATGTTACGACTAAGTGGGACGCAGATGATTGATAATAATCGATGTTTTCTGCGAAAATAGACTTCTGCGCTACATTCCGTAAATACAAATAAAAGCTAGACAGATTTTATACAAGACTAAGTACTTAACTGAAGAAAAAGTATCTTTGAAAACATTCATAGATTTATATTCATATGAAAACCGTGAAGATTAGCGGACTTACTCCATCAATATCTATACAATTTTTTGAGTACTTACATGAAATCCTTGTACATGTTTATGTATCGGGCATATATATATATAGAGTTGCGTAGTGGTATACCATTATAGGTAGTTAACGCTCATAAGTAAGAAATACATTCTAATTTTGTTGTTTTCTAGATGAAATTCATGTTTAGGCCCGCTTGCGCAAGCCCGGGTTATCTTTTTAACTCAGAAATAAGTTCTAACACGAGTTTAAATTGATAGTTTGTCATACAATATTATCAATTTACCATCGTGTTAGCAACTAAGTCTGATTTAGGTTTTTCGTGCAAGTGGGCCTTAGTTCACCATGTTACAAGTCTGTCATCGTATATTAAAAATTAAGTAGGTATATTGTACTTCTTTTGTTTAGCTAATACCATTTTCTTCTACTCAGGTGGCTTATTCCACCCGGAGGATGACAAGCAAGAGGTAGCGTTTCGATACGCGGTGGAGCGCGTGAACGCGGACCGGGCGGTGCTGCCGCGAGCCAAACTCCTCGCGCAAGTGGAAACCATCTCGCCGCAAGACAGCTTCCATGCGTCCAAACGAGGTATTTATTAAACAAACATTGTATTAAAAACCCAAAACTTTTGACATTTATAAACTTTTTAGAGCAGCTTATTTACCCACGAATGTAAATTTTGTTAACAGACGATTCATAAAACCAAATCTTGTTGATAAATAAGGGCAATGATGATGGAGTGTCGATAAATAATAAATCATACAAGTAAACACAATAGATTGCTAATATTAATCGTCTTACGGAAAATGTTCGATCTTCATGAAAGGAAAAATTTAAGTATATGAATATAATTTATTTAACGTTAGCTGGAAGCATTTTGTTCTTATTATGTATCAAGTAAAATAACTTCTTTCTTAGTTAATAAAACACCATAGACAATTACATTCTTTTAAATTATTTGTTGCTCATCAACGGATGCGGAGCCACTGGTAGTCCTGTCTGAGGTTTAAAGTTTTCTTTTCTACTATTTTTATTTAATTAAAAGGCTCATAATTTAATACATTACTTATTTACTAACTAACTTACTTAATTGCAATTCTTTAAACAAAGTGAAGCAATCTTCATCAAACTTGACAGTACCGGCCGATCGTAGTGTAAACCGTCACCACCCAGTAGTCTGAGTTTCCATAGCAAACTTTGTAGTTGTTAAGGAAAGCAAATTTCAAAGTGGGGTGTAGCGAACGTTATCGCCCGTCACCGTCTTCAAGCCATAATCTTTCCGCCATAATATATCACCCGAAGTTTCTTTATATCCTTCTCACCCTTTATTTAATGAAGATAGATGGAACGTCATCTTTATACCACTTTGGACTGGCTCCGTGATATTGTATGCTTGAAGTTTTAACGCTAGAAATTTGTTTTAGAATTAAATAATAGAAATTATGTAGAGTACGTATTCTATTAATAATACGTATTTATGTTAAATTTAATTTAATTTCAATTAATAAAAATTTTATTTAAACTTAATTCATGTTAACATAGGCTGACAAAAACATTACCGACCTCGTAAGTCAAAAGGATAAAATAAATGTAGAACAATAATATAATTGGTTTACGGCTTATTCAGAGAATTTGTATTAAATAAAAATAATTACTTTTCATTATTTAACACGTAGTATATACTTTAGAGAAAAAGAAATTAAATTCATATACTTACTCTTAAACAGAATTTTAATGTTTGTTGCGTCTACAACTATCTCTTAACTGGCATACAATATAATACCATTAAGACTTGAGAAAAATCTAGACAAAATACCTTTCTGTCATGTTTGTAACTAGTGCCTTTCTTATAAGAATGCCCCACTTTACCCCAATGTTATAACATCGCTAGCGGCCTTTTGGGGCTAGCACGGATACAATCACTTTTGAAATGTTGTGTGACGTAATAGTTTACCCCTCGGTCACGTCCAACACACTGCCGTGACAACATGGCTGTACGTGATAGTTTTCTTGCAATGTATGTCTCTTTTTGAGTATTGTAATATTTTAGGACGTAACACTTTTGTTCTCGATGTTACAAGTTTGATTTTGCTGGCCGTTTTATATTTTCTTTACAGTTATAATAAATTAGGCATCAGCCATAGTAATATTATAAATGTGAAAGTAAATGTGTCTATTTGCCACGTTTTCACGGCTAAACCGCTGAAACGATTTTTAGAAGATTTTTTAAGAAATACGGCATACGGGGCATACGGCTACTTTTAAGAGTACTAACATGTTTAAGAAAATAATTTATTTTGTACATCATTACTACATGATACCTATGTTATGTTGGCAAAGTCTGTCATAGCTAGAGTTGCTTCGTTGCATATCGATAAAATATTAATATCCAATGGATAGTTGTAACTTTACTGAATTAGATAAAAAAGTAGAATAGTTTATTGATCTAATCTAAATTGTTCTTGATTGCAGAAAGTTTGTTATTAACTGCTCGGTTACAACAATATCTCTAAAAACAAATAGTAGAAAGAAAAAAAAATAAACCTCAGGCAGTAAAATTATTTAAATATTTTCCTTTGTACTATTTGTATTTAATTACAACATAACAAAACATACACCATGGACACTATATATATTCACGACACATTTATATCTATGTTCCCTGAAGTGCCGAACCATTTGAAGTCCTTTGTCCTGAAGATTAAGTAAGGATACCATGTCTGCATTGTCCGTCCTACCATTATATATCCATACGATTTCTGTCCCATAGGAATATAGGCTAAAAGGTACAGAGAGTGCACCAATATTTGCTTTCATTTGGAAATGCCTTCTACATAGTTAGCTATAGTCTTCGTTGCAATTGGCCCGTGATCGGGAATGCGGTCAGGAAACTATTACTCACATCTATTAAACTATAAAGTACTTACATTCTCAAAGTTTGCACGGAGTTCACTGTTACATACTGATTTTTAGATATTTTGAAACACAACCAAGTAGCTGTTTTTTCAGCATGAATCAGTACCCTTTTTTTTCTTCCGGTAAATCCTCATGGACTTCCCTCGCATTTTTCTTTTTAAAACGACATTCACACTAAGTAATTTACTCTTTGTGTCGCGGGTGTTTCACAAACATTCAAATCACATGCACAAAGAATACCCAGACTTAGAACGAGTATTTATGAATAACAAAAATGCTTGTCTCATGCGGGAATCGAACACCCAACACGTCGCACACAGTGGTAGTTACCGTGGTGACCTATACCACTCGGCTATCCGTGCAGTCAAACGTGCAGCTCTGGGTATGCCGAACTCTTATCGGCTAAAACAATTTAAGAGCTTCTCCCTTCCTCTTTACTGGGTATCGCGGAAAAACGATGCAAACTACCGCGATGTCATTAATTTGTACCTACTCTAACCTGTCAGTAATATGTCAGAACACTATCATCAGCAGTACCTGCACTCTGTTATTATACGTTAGTTAGCAAAACAATTGATGATCGAAAAAAATATACTTATAACCATAGCGTATAACATTGTTTGCTATTGACGATTCCGAATCCCACTGGAACGAAGTGAAGTTCTGTTGATGTGTTAGGGTAGGGTACCCTAACACATCAACAGAACGTGATGTAAACACAATCAAATAAACCCTCTGCGCCACTTGTAATACCCATATGGAAACGAAATTCAGATACGCCCGCTTCGTCCTATCGTAACACCATATCAATTATCCGAATATGAAATTCCATAGGTACAAGGTTCATTGTTTGTTTGTTGTGCTCTTATGAGTGTTTTATATAATAATATCTTGGGACAACTCACACACGGCCATTTAATCCCAAACTAGGCGAAGACTGTATTATAGCAACCACACAACCGATAAACATACTTATATATTTTCATTAAATACATATTATTAATAAATAACACACAGACACAGAACAAATGATCATACTCATCACACAAAGATTTGTCCTGGGTGGGGATCAAACCCACGACCTCCGGTTTAGCAGATAAGTTCACTAGTAACCCGCTGTTTAAAAAAAAAACTGTAACCATGTTTGTATCATGCAAAGAATTTTTTTGCCAATGTAATAACTTGTTAAAATACATCTTATAATTATTTAAATGTGCCTTTTCAGGATTTATCATTGTAAGTGCGGTAAGATTCCCGCGAGATTCTTTATCCATTAAAAATATCTAAAATGTCTCCGTAACAAAATGTTTGTTGTTACACAGTATGTCATCTTCTACGTAGTGGCGTTGCGGCCATCTTTGGGCCCCAGTCCGCTCCAGCGGCGGCCCACGTCCAGTCTATATGTGATACCATGGAGCTGCCTCATTTAGAAACGAGGTGGGACTACCGAACACGAAGAGAATCCTGTCTTGTCAACCTATATCCACATCCAGCTGCTTTGAGTCGAGTAAGTACCTGCTTATATATGCTGTGTTTAGTTATATAGTAGGTAAATATCCACAGATAAAAATTATGTTCTGTCATAAAAGTTACACAATATTAAAATATATATAAACAGAACTCTCACAAATTTGGTATCTGTGCTGTGTGACTGTGATGGCGAGAATTCACACTGTTTTAGAAATCTTCAGTTTGTTATACTCTTGCATACTGATATCCGCCATAGTTATTCTAGCCTGTAAGAACACACAGCTGCTTACAGTCTGGCATTACTATCTCAGTAATCTACTTGAAAAAATATCATTACAAAAGAGACAACATCTAGACAACTTATAAATAGACAATGAAAAGTAAAAAACATTTTGTTAAAAAAATTATACACCCATCTGCAGACAGCCTAAGTATTATATTTGCGCCGAGGACTGAAAATCACCCTTCAATATAAAATTTGATACCATTACATAATCTATTCCTACTGAGGAAGTCCTGAATTTAATTTGAGAAAAATATTGTTCTTGAAAATAAATACAATGGTATTTATTGGCATCTAATTCATATATTTACCTATTTTATATATAGCAGAAGAAAATACCACGAAATCTACTAACTCAGAAGCTAGGATCGATTATTAGGTTAGGTGCAATGCGCACGAATTCAGATCGTGATTGCTAAATTCGAATGGATTCCGGCAGTTAGTTCGCTGTCACTACTGAACTAAAACTATTATAGAAAATGCTGGCTATTTTGTAAGTAATCATAAAAGGAAAATAAACGAGAATGTTTGAAATGTGTTATGGAAATGGTTCAGAAAACTTTGTCAATTAATAATGTTAATTGCGGAAAGTGTTTTTATGCAAGGCTTAGTCGGCCCTATAGGGAAAATGTTTGCGTGACGGCAAAACCACGCCGTGCAAACGACAATCAAAGATTAAATCAATATTGTTACTCAAATTATTATCATGTTAGTAATATTTTGATTTAATTTTGCTTCTGTGGTAGTACTATATTATACAGTTTCATTTATTGCAAATATACGATATTTCATATCAATACTGTATTATACAACTTAAAAATATTTTTATTTTGTTTGTTCTATCAGATATTAATTTAAAGTACTAACTAAACTTAACTTACACCTACGACTCTCAGAAACTGCCAGAAACGAGTTTAATATTTTATTGTTGAAATTAACGAAATTCAAATAAAAAACCTACATACGGAATATCATGATTAAAAATTCATTTTCTTTCGTATTGAAGATTCAGAATAGAATTTTTTGATGTTTATAAAAATAAAATACATACTACCTAAATACTTACCTAAAATGACTTGAATTTGAAAACTAGAACATAGCCTGATACTCTGTCAATATTTATTCAAAAATATATATTTAAAAAAAACATAGAACAAAAAAAACGACTATTATAGACTTATTGTGGATCCATGATTGGGTCAAACAAAATTGTCCATCCCCCGGAAGATTGGACATCCGCAATTAGATCGATCGTCTATTTGTACACCGCGGCACACAAAACAAAGGAATTAAAACGCAACAAGAACAAAGATTGAAAATCAGTTTAAACAATCTAGTACCTACTTGTTTAAAAGTTACTTAATCTCGTGGTATACGTTGTGTAAGTTACTGTAATACAACCCGTATTATCCTCAAAATAAAAACTACAACACAGCATAAAATACATAAAAGCAACAAATGTACATTTTTAGGCTTACGTGGACTTAGTGAGAGCATGGGGGTGGAAATCCTTTACGATAGTTTACGAAAACAGCGACGGATTAGTCCGTCTTCAAGAGTTGCTCAAAGCTCACGGGCCTTCGGAACTGCCTGTTGCAGTGCGACAACTGCCAGATTCTCATGATTACAGGTACGTTGTATCTTGAAAACAAGCATTCTATTTTATTTCTTAAGACAACAGTGTTTAAGTCCAGTTTTCCTTGCAGGCCACTTTTAAAACAAATAAAGAACTCAGCTGAGTCACACATAGTATTGGATTGCGCCACAGAAAGGATTAGGGATGTGCTTCAACAAGCACAACAAATAGGAATGATGTCCGACTACCATAGTTATTTGATCACTTCTTTGGTAAGTACCAATGTGCCAAAACATGACCTTATTATTTATTTAAGGTTTTCCCAAGATATAGAAAATATCGAGAAATGTCGGACCAAAATTTCCAGTTCATTAATTTAAATTGTTATCAGGACCTCCACAGCGTAGATTTGGAAGAGTTCAAATACGGCGGCACAAATATTACAGCAATACGATTACTTGACCCCGAACGTGCTGATGTCCAAAGAGTAGTACGGGATTGGGTTTACGACGAAGCCCGAAAAGGACGTAAACTACAACTGGGACACACGACCGCCAAGGTAATCACCGATTTGTATGTATACCAATGATAAACATATTTGTGCAAGAAAACGAAAAACAGTGCCATATTGATATTGATTGTTTGTTTGCAGGAAAACATGACTTTTATTAAGGTGAGAACAAGAAAATAACACTTATAATTTGATTATTTATATTATTATATTTGGCTATGTTACAATTTAGATTTAAGTTAACATTTCCTTGAAGATTTGTTTTTGAGATTAATGTTTTCCATGAGTGCAGACGGAAACGGCACTGATGTACGACGCGGTCCATTTGTTCGCTAAAGCCTTACATGATCTTGATACGTCACAACAAATAGACGTGAGGCCGCTTTCCTGCGAAGCTGAAGACACATGGCCCCATGGATATAGCCTCATAAACTATATGAAAATTGTGAGTAACGACACTATCCTTTACAGAGCTTACATTTTAAAACAAAGTTTCAACAGAGTTGACATAGTAAAATAAAGTTAGGATGTAATATTTCTTTATTGTTTGGTTTTAAAGCCTGATCATTATGAACACATGTTATTTAAGCCTATTGATGGTCACGTAAATTGAACAAAACGTTTTAAATTAAAACCTAAAAAGCTTAAGGGTTTATCTTACTACAAAAACTAAACAACTCAGATTGTTTCAAATCATAAATATAACTATTTAAGAAACTGGACAGTAAAATATTTGAAAATTTCATCGGAACTAACTTCGCGTTTCTATAAACTTTATATTTAAATAGTAATACTTAAAACAAAGGCATATCCATAAACAAACGAACTACGATTTTCGTTTAAAGCGCACTGAAGTTCGGAAAATAAAAAGAAGTTTAGTGTTCATTGAACAAAGCTGCGACCAACATAGTGGGATTAACTGCTGGAACGTGAGCGTTGACGGATTAACTGCTACAGTTGTGTTCAGCTTCAGCGCCACTGGATTTCTCGTTTTATGAGAATTACTGGAAATCTTTGTAACACAATTAATACACTATTGCGTCTATTTATGCTCCAATCAATAACGTAGAAATTATACAAATAGATCAACATTCAACAATAATTGTATCAATTCCCAATTATCAATAACGTTAGCAATGTTATATTTCTTGTTCCCTGAGCGAAGATATTCCCTTTCTACTTTTAACTTTCATCCGCCCCAAACTTTTCAGTAATACTAGATTATTTTGTATCTCAGAACTTCATTGACATAACTGACATAAATACATTAATTCAACGAACAGGTCGAAATGAAGGGTTTAACCGGAGTAATAAAGTTTGACCATCAAGGATTCAGAAGCGATTTCACTCTAGATATAATTGAATTAACGAGGGACGGTCTGCAAAAAGCTGGGATTTGGAACTCTTCTGAGGGAGTCAACTACACCCGGTCCTATGGCGAGAATCAAAAACAGATAGTAGAAATATTACAGAATAAAACGCTTATTGTAACAACAATTTTGGTAAGTAATATATTACACTCCAGATATAGGCATTAATCTACTGGAAACATTTTACTGCTCTCTCGTGGCCCGCAAAAGCAAAATTAGCGTATCACACATATATATGAATGTTCTCTCGAGAAGCGAAGAGGGGATTTATGTAGACTGGCACACTGTAAAAATATATTCCCAGAGAGAAAACATTCATGCGAGACATATCCGTATTCATGACTTGATACATGCAAAGCTCTAAACAGAAACACAGAAGACAGACAAACCTGTGTTTAAATAAAAAAATCACTCGCATTTCTCCGAGCTCGCTGTTTAAGAATTCATTTAACGTGTATTCCCCAAGTATGTAAACTCTGTTTACTGATATAGTAATTCTTTTTCAACACATTTACATATGTAATCTGTTTTGTTAATTCCCTAGAGTTCGCCGTATTGTATGAGGAGAGAGGCCAGCGAAAAGCTCACGGGTAACGCTCAATTCGAGGGCTACGCCATTGATCTAATTCACGAGATATCTAAAATTCTGGGCTTCAATTATACATTCAAGCTGGCGCCTGACGGTCGATACGGGTCCTACAACCGTGAGACTAAAGAGTGGGACGGAATGATAAGGGAATTGTTGGAACAACGAGCCGACCTCGCCATCGCTGATCTCACCATTACGTACGACAGGTATTCATGAAAATATATACGAAAATTATACGAACACGTGTTCGATACAATATATTTGAGTTCTCTTTGTGGAGAGCAAAACAATGCTTATATTTATTCGCAGTATTGTTTTCTTCTCGCTTAGCATTTGGCCGGCAACCTTTTGTGGGACGTGAAAGCGCATTGTGTTTTATACATTATAATATTTTGTTGGAACAGGGAGCAGGTGGTGGACTTTACAATGCCGTTCATGAATCTCGGTATTTCCGTGCTTTACCGCAAACCGATTAAGCAACCACCGAACTTATTCTCCTTCCTGTCACCGCTATCTCTTGACGTGTGGATTTATATGGCCACGGCGTATCTCGGCGTCTCTGTGCTGCTCTTTATACTGGCCAGGTTTGTACTCGTAAACACGCTGTAGGCAGAATGACGTATGCATTCAAACTTTAACTTTAACTTTAACAAATCTCGTCTAATTTGAATATGCACCAAAAGGTCTATAAACTATAAAGGGTCTATTTTACTAAGTTTTTACAGTTATTTTGAACCACAAATGTACGAGACTAAAATATATCAGTATTATGTGAGGTATTTGGACTTCTGAGAAAACAATATTGTTCCTGAATATGATCAGGTCGCTAAATGTATTTATCCGATAGGTTTACTCCATACGAATGGCATCAGACGCACTCTCCCGATGGCGAAAAAATGGAAAACATTTTCTCTTTAGCGAACTGTTTATGGTTTGCCATCGGATCTCTCATGCAACAAAGCTGTGACTTTTTGCCCAAGTAAGATAATCTAGAGAACCCCCTACAATTATCTTTTATTAGTACAAAACTGCAAGCAGTTTCAAACCAGAAATGAAATTTAGCATGTTTTTGTTAGCCTGAAAGAGAAAAACATAATAAAACTTAATTCGGATTTCAAAACAGGCGTTTCATTTCTGGTAATATAAAATAGTGAACTCAGCGAAGTCCACAAGAAGAACATAAAAGAGGGGTCGTTCGATCATTCGCCAACTTACTCGGAAGTGAATTTCAATTACGGAACTCGCCTGTTTGAAATGTGTAACTTTTATCCTATATCGAATTAATTACACTCTTGTAACGTTCAAAGATAACGTAATAAGAGTTGTTTGAAGAGGCTGCCAAACCCGGATCAAGGGGCGCGCATAACATTTTATTTCCGAGTACTAAAATGAAGACGCGGCAGGAGTTTATGCGCTGCCCTCTTATATAATATTCCGGCATAACTTTTATAATGTTTTTGGTAAACTGACATCGTCGGCTACGGTTCCGTGTGTTGAAGAATCTCTAAGTAGGTTGGCAAACGATCAACAGAAACATTGTAAATGAATGACAGGCAGTATTTGGGCGCAGGTTCAGCCCGTACGAGTGGGACTCCCCCAGGAACTGCCTAGACGAGCCGCCGGTGCTGGAGAATCAGTTCACTCTGTTGAACTCGCTGTGGTTCACTATCGGATCCTTGATGCAGCAAGGTTCGGATATCGCGCCAAAGTAAGTCCCAAATGCCACTGATGGTTACAATTCCGCTACAGTAGACAAAATGGCTTACAATTTACTTAACTGATTCAATAAAGACCTAAGCGAAGTCGCCAGTTAATGAAATCACAAATAATAAGAATAGGTAAAATTGTTTCAAAGAGCAATCTCGCGGTAATTAAGAAAAGGAAATGTAGCCTTCAGTTGCAGAGCTTGGATGAAGAACTCCCTTTTACTAATTAGTTTCAAAGCGACCACAGCCCTTTGTGAATTTCAAGCATCGGTAGTCGCCTAGAGCGTCCAATTTAAATAGAGACGTGCCGGCAATTCGACTAGCCATGGTTTCCATTTCACAGTACTTAGCTAAACGTACAGTTGATTTAGTAGCTAAATAAACAACTAGTTTCGTGAACGATGATATCGCACCTGACATGACTTCTGTGCTTGTGCAGTATCCACAGCTTGCTGCATCAAAGTTTGTTAGATATTAATCAAAATAGATATTGGTTTTACATTCAAGTGCTGTCGCGTGACCAATCCGTTCAGACTTAAATGTAAAATTAATATTTATTGAAATTAATTTAGAGATACACAAACTGCATTATTGACACAACACTGGAGCACAACGGAGTTGTTTTGAAACTTTACTTGAAAATTTCCTCTTCTTCAATTCAACTCAAATTTTAATATATTTAAGTTTCATTGCGGCTCCATAGTGACTTAGATTTTTGTACACGTAAGAGCTCGTTTTTAAGTGTGATGTAACCTAGTTATTAATACAATGTTGTTTGGACCAGAGCGGTTTCCACCCGCATGGTAGCAGGAATGTGGTGGTTCTTCACTCTAATCATGATATCCTCGTATACTGCCAACCTCGCTGCCTTCCTAACTGTGGAACGTATGGACTCGCCTATTGAGAGTGCAGAAGATCTTGCTAAACAAACCAAAATTAAGTATGGAGCACTGAAAGGCGGTTCCACTGCTGCTTTCTTCAGGGTAAGTTTTTGTCGTATTGTTCGGTACATCAGTACATGATTACGACTTTGGGTTGTAACAATAAAAATCTTGTAAAAAATAAGTTATTACATATACAATTCGTAACTATATATTATTTCCATCTAACTCAGTTGTAAACTATGTTTACAAGCAATGACTAAACATCCGTTTTTACACGAAGTGGCTGCTATCTGACCTAATTAAATAATAACATTATCAGCTGTAAAACACAAAACCTTTGCTATGAAATTAAAGCAATAGATTTAATTTAAACTAATGGTTTTAATGAAAGCAAAGTAAGCGAAAACGATGAGCCAATTAGCATTGTAAGCCATTCGATTATTCTTCTCGATTTATATAAACAGTGGGACCATCTCACTGAGCAAATCTTAGAGATAAATGATAATGATAATTTTATTTGTAAAAACATGTGTACGCACACATGTTTTTAGAAACACCTACATACCCACATACACACCTACGTATGGTAGGTAAAATATTTTTTAAATCTTATTATAGTAATTTGTGCTTAATGAATTTGCATACCTTGATAAAATTAAGGAAATAAATATGCGATTGATGCTGTATAAGTCAAAAACAGCTGTTTTTTTTTACTGTGTAAAATACTAAGTTGTAGCTTATAAACTCCAAAGTTTATTATAATGCTAGCTACAATTTAGTATTTAAGGGTTAAAAAAAACTTCTCAATAAGAAAACAAGACTGTTGTTTTACGACACTTAAAAGTACTTTGGAGAGCTTACTGTAGTCTTGTCTTCTTTCGTATGTTCTTAACTTAAGCGGAGTGTTATACGAGCGACACAAATCTAGGCTTACCAAAAATTGTCTTCGTATTATTTGTGTAATCGGCATGAATGTATGTTTACATTTGCCAATTTTTGACAACAATTTGAGACTGGCTAGAAATTATTTTAAATATTACTTAATTTAGTTTTTTTTTTTTAAATAGGACTCGAACTTCTCTACGTACCAACGAATGTGGTCCTTTATGGAATCGGCCCGACCATCAGTTTTCGCGACAAGCAATAAAGAAGGAGAGGAAAGAGTGGTGCGAGGCAAAGGTGCATATGCCTACCTTATGGAGTCTACTACTATTGAGTATGTAGTTGAAAGGAACTGCGATCTCACCCAAGTTGGTGGCATGCTGGATTCCAAAGGATATGGGATTGCCATGCCGCCTAGTAAGTAATCTTCTTGTTCACTAAAACTCTGTGTACCTAAGTATACCTGAATTGTTATATGAATAAACTACATAAGTATTTCATCCATGATTTTTTTATGGTGCTGCTGCGTATTACAAAACACCAATTTCTATTTCGATTTCGATTCCAATTATTTTTACAAAACTATAAAAACAACTGAACTTAAAAGTTCAAAGATAACAATACTAACTTATGGTTGGAATAAATGAGAAAACTTTTACAACTGTATCGACAAAAAAGTACGTAGCTTTATACCAATATAAACTTTTACGGACGCGGTTTCTCGACATGCGCAAAAGTATTTTTATAGGGTTTGAAGTATTTCACAATTTTATGTGAAGTACTCTCTTCGTGACTATATTAAACGGCCGAATTATGTTTAGACTCTCCTTACCGCACGGCCATAAGCGGAGCTGTTTTAAAACTGCAAGAGGAAGGAAAATTGCACATTCTGAAAACAAAATGGTGGAAAGAGAAACGTGGCGGAGGGTCTTGTAGGGTAAGTAAAAGGAAAACGACGTCGTTAGCTAGCGATGTGATGTGCTCTGCGGAATTTAAGTGTTATAAGAGTTTCCGAAGTCTTTCCGTTACAATGTTGTCTTGATCTTAATATGTAATTAATATTCCATGACTTTTACCCACTCAAACAATATCTAAACAACATAATATTTTTTATCAAGTAAGTACTTTGTGTTAAATATAAATTTACTAATTAGTTTTATAACTTTTAACCACTAAAACATAATGAAAATACTGAAAAGGAAACCTCAAGACAAGAATTTTTATTAAAAGCCCATCGTATTAATTTGTGGTATCTAAAGAACTCGACTGATTTTCCTTGTATCTCACATTTTTCGGGGAGCGTTCCATCACTAAACGTTTATAGGGTATAATGGTAGGGCGAGGGCGTGTGTTATATAGGAATATATTTATAATACAGGACGAGACATCAAAGTCATCGTCAACGGCAAATGAGTTGGGGTTGGCGAACGTCGGCGGCGTGTTTGTGGTACTAATGGGCGGAATGGGCGTCGCCTGTGTTATCGCCGTCTGCGAGTTTGTTTGGAAGTCGCGCAAAGTTGCTGTTGACGAAAGAGTGAGTCCTTTCAAATCCTACTCGGACTAGACATTCATATTTTTGTTGAATTTGTGTTTTTCTGTACTTAATCAAAGAGGACATTTTGGCAGATTAACATAAATTCTAAAACCATCACCATGAACATGAGCTACACGCTTACTGATGCTTCATTGTTTGTTAGAGTTATGGGGCATCTGACAAAGTGGTATTTACTTTATCGTATGTCAAAACAATTTGCAAAATATTGAAAATGCAAATGGCACATTGCCCATAGTATATTCCACAAATAAATATTTGAGTAACATTTTTGTTGAATGTGATTTTAGTTTACGTTGCTTTTGCATGCTGTTTACTTTATTTTTTTAATATTGATGACTAACTAAACATTTATTTTGTTCTAGGTTTATTTTTAAAATTAATTGGTGATATTATTTTCTGTGAGTTGTTAACCGTATTAAGTAGAAGCTAACACGACTGTTATTATGTGTTTTTGTTTGTTTTCTTAGCTTAGTCTTAGTTAGATTATATAAACTAGAGAATATATTTTTAAGCAACAGAATTGACCTTAACCACGTAATGAGCTAGGATGACATGGAAATGTGTTTACTGTAATGATTGGACGATGTCTTACGTTGTTTTGTTTTCCCCCGCTGCCCGGACAACAGAAGGAGGAGGTAAGACTTTTCTAAGCATGTTATTGATGTGTGTGTGCTTTCTGTATGGCGTGAATTGTGTGTGTAGGCGTCACTATGTTCGGAGATGGCGTCGGAGCTGCGTTCGGCGCTGAAGTGCCCGGGCGGAGGCGCGGGCGGCGGCGGTGGCGGGCCCGGCGGCGCGCGCGACGGCGCCGGCTCACCCTACCTGCACTACGGCTTCAGCACCAAGAGTCAGCTGCACTAGCGGCCGGAGCCCGCCGCCTCGCCTCCCAGCGACGTGTAGGCACCCAGCGGCGGACGCTCCCACAAACCACACGCCGCCACCAACTGAACATTCAACACCAGTACGTGTGTGTACGGCCTGCTGTAAATGTTCAAACTAGAAGGTTCGTTTGTCGACTCAAAGTAGCGTAGATGTTTACGATATATTATTGTAAATAAATTCATATCTTATTTGTGTAGGCTAAGTGCTGCTAATGTAAGCGAACCGAACGTTTCATTTGATATTGTTTACATGAAGTTCCTTTGATAAATAAATCATGATTTGTAGTGACACCCTTTGCCAAATAATCGTGTGCCAAATTTTACGATTTACTATATTAACATTCCCGCTGGTGTTTCCTGACACTTGGCAAGTCTGAGGTTATTTTCTAATACACACATTTTTAACTCTTGTAAACATTTATATCGATTTAAGATATACGTTATGAAATAAGTAGGTATATCGATGTTTTATATTTATGAATCGATTAGAATAAATTGACATTTCATTAATTAGATTAAGAAAATGTTAATAATTCCAATTAAATTAATATGTAAATAAATCGATACAACGGTACTTTCAAAATAGAATAAATACGGAAAAGTACAACGGGTAACTTATTTCATTTGTTTTTTTGCTGTATCGAAAGATTGACAAAAAACTGTTGTGGAAAATTTTAATGATATAGGTAATAGTTTTTAGTATGTTTTTGTTATAGTAAATGGAATATCAACTTAATGTATAATGAATATAAATGAACAATTCGTTACATAAAGCAAGTGTTACATTAATACTATATGTCATTGATATCGGGATTTCAATGCGGCTCAAAATGTGCCAAATATCCAATTCACTGTCTGTACCATATTTTGTAAGTTTACATTGCCGAGTTTAAATAAATCAATTGTTTTATTAATATTGCCGCTGTATTTATTTCCCACGAACCCATAGCTATTATTTCAAAGCCTGAAAACATAGAAGTATTTAAACAGGATAATTCTTTGGTGAAATATATCATGTTATCAATTAACAAAAATTATATTTATAAAGTAAAAATATTTGAAATAATCACTTGATCATATTTTATCTTCTACCATTTTCATAGTTAGCGCTTGAACTCAAGTAGCACTGTTGCTACTACGCAAACAACTAACCAATTAAAATATTTAAGACTTAATATGGGCTAAAAATACTACAAAGTGGGTCCAACATAACGGTAGACGACATCGCGGTAGACCGAAAAAGAGGTGGAGAGACCAACTTGACTTCTACCGAAAGGACTATCCCATCCTAGCTCAGGACAGAAGTGCGTGGAAGAGGAAAAGGAAGACCTTTGCCCTGCAGTGGGAGAAGACGGGCTTATTAGATAGAAGACTTAATATTCAACATTTATAAAGAATCTAATCTAATATATAACCCCTTTAAAATAGAAACGTGGTACGTACCAAATATCCAAGTAAGTTATTAAAATATCAAGCTCGCTACCAAGCCTACGTTTCCCGCTCAGTCACTGTGCTAATCAAATCATTAAATTATATTCACGTAACGTAAGGTTATGCCATGAAAAATTACCCTACCATTTATAAAGTGGATCCACTTGTGGATATATTAAAACCGGAGTTAAGCGTCAGTGTGGTAGAAATGTTTTCTTCAACACGTGATTTAACTATGAATAAATTATTATTATTAAACAATAAAAAAATAAAAAACCTGTGCATAAAGAAAAATTTACATTGAACCC
Organism: Diachrysia chrysitis; assembly: GCA_932294365.1. Classification (NCBI taxonomy): domain Eukaryota; kingdom Metazoa; phylum Arthropoda; class Insecta; order Lepidoptera; family Noctuidae; genus Diachrysia; species Diachrysia chrysitis. The sequence goes on along the minus strand of OW028651.1, from coordinate 6,669,975 downwards.
ATTATTAATAAGGTAATTTGTATATTGTTATCTCTTTTGAGTTGCCCAGTACATTTTTATCTTTCAGCCTACTTTAGTCCACTGTAGGACATAGGCCTCTCCCATTTTGTTGCACAACCCCCGATCACCACCGCATCCTAAGGTGTTTCACGCTTGTAAGTTTATAATAGGTATATATATAGGTTTATTGTAGTTCTTATTAATAAATATATTGATTAATTCAACCAATTAATATTCCATAATATTATCTATAGCTAGGCTTACTAATAATTATCTAATTTATTACCAATACAACAAGACCAGAATTTACCTGAGATGTAAAACTAAGAATAAAAATAACTAGTAAAGGAGCTACACACATAAGCCTGATTCAGTCAACGACCATTTAACGGATTTTATTTCTTTTATACGAGATATACCTTTTACGCCCGCCCTAGCAGTAAATCAAAACACCTATCAAATATTGCTTTGTCAAAGACGTAAAGTGTTTCTCTATATTTTATTACAATATATTATTGTATTTCCTATTGCAGTATTTACTATATTTATTGTAACGGTTGTCATAAAGTCAGCCGTATTACTTTCTTTGTAGGAATTTATTTGTTACAGTTAGGGATTCCTTCACATAAACGAAACGTTTTAAATTTGAGATCATAACAATATTTATTTATACCATTATTTGACTGCACGGATAGCCGAGTGGTATATGACACAAGGCTAACTACCACTGTGCACGACGTTCAGAGGGTTCGAACCCCGCACGGGACAACAAAATCTGAGTGTTATTTGTGCATGTGATTTGAATGTTTGTGAAACCCCTCGCGATACAAGGATTAAATTTCTTATCGCAAATACTACGCATGATACATTTTTATCAGGTTTTTAAGTATGTTGATTGGTAAGTAACAATTCATTTCAGACATGAGATTTGTAGCAAGTATATTCGTTTCAAAAACACTAACTTGATTGTGTATACCAATTGGCCAGGACAAGAGTGACATGAATAATAATGTGGAGTAGAGGAAAATGTAACAAAACATTAAATTATATCTCTCAGTAAAAAGGTAAAAGCTGGTGAGTGCCATTAGATGGGCACTAGTACCTGAATAAACACGAAAAATTAAAAAACAAGTAGAAAAGAAGTATTATAAGAGACCTCGTGTCATAATTCATCCTAGAGAAATATCTCTAAAAAGAACAAGCTGCTTTTTTATGACAGCAAAAAGATCGCATGCAATAAAACCACAAAAAGTCAAAGGTCCAGATAAAATTGAATAGTTTTTGTTACGAAGTCCGTGCAAACACCATTTCTTTCTTACATAATAGGCCATTTATTACAGCAAAATGTTAGCAATTTATTACGTTCAGTGACGGCTACTCTATTAGGTATACATAGGGAATGTGACCATTCCTAACCCTAATATGGCCCTGGAAATTGTGTACCCTTATCGCATAACGCTAAGCTCAAGTTACTAGAATTTAGCGATACTTTACATATATAAGGTTTTTAGTATAAAAGGAATTATTTATGTCGTCATATATCAGGCTTAGAGATTTTTTGTAGCATTTGTAAGAGTTATGTTTGTGGTAAAAAGGAAGGAGTTTTTTACAGTCTCACTCATGGTGACAGTATAAGCTAACTTATTACCATACCGTACCATCTTACATCTTACTATTCTATATCTATTATATAGTAATCGACAACTTTATTTTGCCAGTTGTCAGATTATCTATAAAGGTTGCATCATGAAATACTTAATAGATTGCTGTAATTTATTAAGAGAATATCATATGTTTAAACACGCTACTACATCATTTTTATTAGTTAAGCCATTAGAATTACCGTGCTATTGTCACTTTGATCTTTAAACGGTTTTGTGGGGCATTGCGACATAAAGGCTTATTGTAAAATACTTAATAAATTACTAAATCCAGGTAAATCCTACTACAAAGGGGTAACCATGGCGAAATAAGGTAACCATAGCGACCGAGATATCTTATTTTGATTAAAATATGATTTACCTACTTTTTAAAACTACTTATCTGTCGTAATAAAAAGCTCGGTGGTTGTACGATTGGAAATGAATGTTCTTGCTGCAAGTTCAAATCCAGTTGTTACTATTTTCTTTATTTTTTCAGCGTTCCATTTTTTAAAGAAGTTGAATGCTTAGTTACTCCAAGTTCACGATCCCACCGCGTTGTTTGCACGCAAACAACGTGGCGGGTACAGCTAGTACTACACTATAATAATTATTACATAATCTTACTAATACCAAAAGTTTGGATGTATGGATGGATGTTTGTTACTCAATCACGTTAAAAAGACAGAACGGATTTGAATGAAATTTGGTGCATAGATAGTTTAATATCTGGAAAAGCGTATAGGCTACTTTTCATCATCATCATTATCACCAATTATTATCAAAACGTGGATGAAACCGCGGGACGCAGCTAGTAGTACATAAATATAACAGCCTATAGATATAGCGCATAATAGCTTAGTATATAGTAAATAGCTAATACATGTTTATTAACAAAACAAATTGATGACAGCAACGTATAAGTAATATATAGAATATATTATATTATGCTACGTAACTTTAAGTAATTGCTTTCTTTTGTAAGCATACGGACGAAGACAAAGCAAACTTTACCTAAGTCATAAAAAACAGGAAATAATAACTTAACTACGGCATAACGCGTCCAATATGTAGTTACATAATAGGTATATGTAAAACTAAAACAGATATTTACTTTCAACCTGGATGGTTACTTTTCTCTGTAGTTGATTTTACAAAAGATATCACACTTTTTAGTTAATATCGCTTTAAATCTAAGAAAGTTATAACAATTGCCTACTAAGACTTTGCCCAGCAATGCGCTACTAAGTAGCTGTATAAAAGACAAAAGATAGTTGTTGAATTTTAATGAATGTATTGCGTACTTTCAAAATTAGATGGCAACAAAGAACCTATATAAAAAAAAAAACATAAAAAATACATGAAAATATACCCAACACATTTTCTACTCTACACAATACTAGTCTCAGTTAAAAGAGACCTCACAAAACATAAAAAAGCCAGTCAACTGTGAGTAGGACTTAAATGAAGGGTTCCGTTCCGTGTCATATTACAATATAAATATATAACAGGACGAACTTTTTATTTGTTGTTATAGGAGCAACAAAAATACACACACTGTGAAAATTTCAACTGTATACCGGTTACGATTTATGAGATACATACAGCCTGCTGGCGGACAGACGGACGAACAGCGGAGGCTTAATAGGATCTCGTTGGAACACGTACGGAACCCTAAAATGAAGTAAGTATGTATGTATAATATAATACACGTGTGTACGTACGTTAAAATATAAAATTGTAACCGTGTAACAACATAGGTACATTAACAAGGTCCTGAGGGGGTTGTGACAATTCAACGTTAATTAGCCAAAACAAAATGGTGCGGTGTTTGGCGCGAGCGTGCATGCCTCGGATACCCTGTATATTTAACGTTGTTTACTCTTTGTAACGAACGTCCCTCGCTCACTAAATGTATGTCAGTTATATTAACATTTTGTGGAGCCCAGACGCGGAGAGGACATGTTTTGTCTACGTTGTTAAGAAAACGAATATCTTTTAACTTTAAGCAACTGTCTTTTTTATGTTTGGTGGTTGGATAGGTGTAATATTTGTTTTTGATTTCCGCTCGAGAAAATCTTTTTGTGTATTTTATGTTTTTCTGAATTATAGTTATATTTATATCTTACGTATTTTTTTTATCATAGTGTTTGTAAAGTAACGCGTTAGTTAAGTTATTGCTCGCCCCAATTATACTAAATAACTCGGTACGATTGTAAAGAAATTACATTGTAATATCATTCAATATATACATTACCTTAATACAATGCAATTGGCTTTCAATCGTAATCCTAAAAGTACTTAGACGATAAAATATAAAATACGAAGTGTAAAGCTCACACGCTTTCCAAATCACAATTTCCAACGATAACCCATTGAGTAGCTACGGGCTTTCCGGTTTCCGGTTAGACGGTAAAGAGGATAAGGGTTTTTGGGACGGCCCGGCCGCTGATAATAACCAACGTTCACGCTTCGTAGCACCTGCTACGAGTGCTACGCAATTTATGTTTTATAGCTTATACTTTTAGTATCTCCGATATTGCTCGCTTACTACGAAAGTCTTCATTTTGATTCAAGTATGAATGTTATAAACCTGAACTCTACGAGCCTTTTGTAAGTGGTTATTCCAGAGAAATCCTTTGGAATTACCTTTTTACTTTCACATCTATAACGTTATTTTAGTATTGATTTTTATTTATTTCTTTAATAATTTATGTACACACACAAAATCGTAAGAAACAACATAATACAAAAGATGTACAGAGGTACTGCTTATTTTATATAATTATTTTTGTGTATTTCTCTGATTTATTTGTTTCTTTTCTCTTCAGTTTTCCAGTTTAACAAATCGTGTCGAACGAGTATACGCGTAATAATCACGTACAAGTGTGCGAAGCTTTCGTCGCCAAAGGGCTCTTGTTCTATAGTTCGAGGACAATACAAACTCATTTGATGATGCAAACGTGCCAAACGTACGAGCTTGAATGGTCGCAATGTTTTGAAATGTTTACAGATCTATAGTAAATCTCACTCACAGTGAATTCACGTTATGCGTATATATTTTAAACACGAATGCATTCAATAACCTGACCTATGCTGATCTAAATAGAGCTGAATTTTAATAACTGTAAATTAATTAAAATTTAACAGTAACGTTTCTGTTGTCGCTACACGCAAACACTTGATTCCTTAGAATAAACATTTGTATGACTTAGACCTAATAACACTATCCAGGTTTGTATTTGTGAATTAATGTCCAAAGCAATGCCATCTGATACTAACAACCTTAGGCAATAAATAGAAATGGACTCTTGGTAAGCCATTGTTATAAATAGTACAGAACAAAAGCTACCGAACCCAATACTAGCAACATAGAAACGAAACACATTGAAGCGAATTTATAGATATTTGGCCGAAGAATTGTCGCCATTGATGCATTTTATCGCCTCAAGAGAACTATAAAAGTGTACTGTTCTGTTTCGGAGTTAAAGGGAATTAATATTAAGGTATATACATACACTAATAGTTCTACTTAAACATAATATTTACGGATAGAATACTCTTTTTTATTTTCTTAAAATTCCAGTGTTATCGGACAGCCAACAAACGTAACACCTGCTCATAAACATACGCTCACAATCTCACAGTTTTCCCGTTATTATACAGCCTCTGTTTCCCACCGCTTCATTCAAATTCGACCTTGAATCCCTGTAAATGTAGCTCAATAAAAAAACCGGCGCGAATGGCCAAAAACAAATTTACATTTAAATTATTTTTCTTAATGCATCTGGCGGCATTATGTTTACACGAGCGGGTTACCGGCCAACGTTTAGTATAAATTAATGACCGCGGTGTAATCACATTACCCCGTTGGGTCAGTCAACAGCAAAAAGTGTTGCCACAAGACTTCCGTTTTAATTAAACTACCGTTTGATGAATGTCTACTGAAACAAACCATTTTAATGATGCTCGTGAGGTTATAATATTTTTCGCTTGTTGATTTAAGCTTGCCTTAAATATTTTTTTACAAGATTCTAAATATCATTTATAAGCATAAGAAAATTGGCTGTATTATTAGGTACAACTTTAATAACGTTTTATAAGTAGTATCTTAATTGTAGTTGATGTCTTTAGCTGCACTGTTGCTCGCTTCCTACATTTTTAAAATCGGAGAGAAACATCTTCAGGTCCCGAAAAAACTGGCAAAACATTTATTATGTACTGATTATATCTAGGTAAATGCAACTTCCGAATAAAAAAAAATAAAATAAAATAATTTATTTCCAGAAAAAATATTACAAGGTTTGTCGTAATTATTAGCTAGTAGATAACAATGGTTCAAATACATATAATAGCATCCGCTGCCGAACTAGGTTAGGACCTGTATTTCAGCAAACGGCGCCACTCCCCGTAGCATCAGATTTTAAACTAGCTTATACTATTTTACACAAAATCAATATAGAAATAAATGTGAAATAAATGGTGTGTGAGAGTGCCTCTCATTGTATATGGGTGTAGTGTACGTGTGTGTATGTGAGAGAGAATAATTTGAACAAAATAATTTGGAATATGGATTACACAAATCCATTGCTGTGAAATCATCATTCGGAGCATGCTCACCCCTTGCTCGCACAGGCTTGATCGATCTGGTTCTTTCTTCAAAATACCAGTCCAGTAATTATCCTGCATTTGTTTACACCATATTACTCGTGAAATCAATGTTGTCTGGACTTAAAAAGACACTGTGACCCCTGAGTATAGTCCCCTGTGTGTACCCCTGAGGGTAGTCAGAAAATGTCGACTCCAGCGAGCTCAAAAAAGGTGACGTGTAAAAGTGATTGTATATCCTAACTGCATAATAAACAATTAATAATGCAGTTAGGATATAATTATATTCCATTTCATAGATCTATGTATAAGTATTGTAAGTAGTACATACTTAAAAAACAACATACCTTTCTATTTATACCAATGTTTACACATCATTATTTGACACCACGGTAATAACAGCAAGATATGCATGGTCACATTCGATACGCCTACGACCTCTCTCATCCCATTAACACCTATATAGCTGTGTAAAATCATAGGAAACAAAATATGGCACTTTAAATGTATTAAAGCCCCCAGTTTTTATTCAACATCTAAAGTGGGCAACCATTATTTTAATCTGTGAACATTTATTTTATCCTCGTTGCAAAAAATTTGGCATTTTGGTTACGGCAAAAAATAGGTCAGTCGTCTGTGAGGCTAAATTGTTGGGAGATGTCCTTATGTCGCGAAAAATGTCTCATACTTATTTTTTGCGCTAATGTTTCATTTTCCACTTAAGTGCTAAATACTAGGTTTTCGAGAAAATTTCGATGAGAAAAGTTAGCACTAAGCCACAAGCTGCTAAGGGTATTGGCGGTAATTTCTTTCTACGGTAATAACTTCATTCGCGTTCAAATGTATTGTATGTACGCATGCATATCTGGACTTACAAATATCCTATTCGTTCGGATAATTGGTCCACTACTCTAGTTATAAGTTTGATACAAAACTACATCAAACAATGCATCACCAATACATTACTCCGATTTGACGTGACAGCCAGCATTTGTTTTTGTTTAAACGTCAAAGAAGATTCGACATAATGTCTAATAGTGATTATATCGATACTCAAAACCAATATGCATTAGAAATATGAGACTGATATTCAGTATCTCAATATATTTAAAACAAAAGAGTTAACGTTGTTAACAACGTTCCAATGTAATTTATATCTTGTGATCCTAATCCTTGACATACCGGTATATGTGCGTCCGCAAACTGCTATTGCTGAAGGGTACTTTAAATGCAAATCACGTTGTAGTTCCGACCGTACATTGCTGCCGGCACTGTATTCAATATAATGTAATCAATTTATTTATTAACATGATTTATGATTGAAGTTTAACCTCAAATTTTTCAATAAACATTTAGAAACTTATTAATTTCTCGTTTAAAAAAAAGAATAAAGTACCTACAAATAAGGTGTTATGTCTATAATATATCCATCATTTATAATCATGTTCAAATGATTACACATGGTTTAATACATATTTCATGACGCAAACGTTATCAAAGGATTCTCGGAAAAGTTACCTACACATTATGAATTCCATGAATTACAATATGATCATTTGACTGCGAGACTGTGGACAAAGTTTACTCTGAAGCGCTACACTTACATAATTTGCGATACAAATTATACGAAATATTAAAACGATATTACAGTCACTTCCTTTTTACATTCTAAAGAAAATTGGACTAGGTCCACGAACAGCTAGGTTGCGGAACGTAGCATGTAGTAGGAATTCTTGCAGAAAAAAATTATGCGTGGTTTTAAACATAAAATCTTTCATATTTCATCTGTATAGGATTTTATCAAAACAAACATGAAAAAAGGTATGTTGTAAAGACTCAAATCCGCTTTGGAAGGTTTATTCTCTATCACATGAAACTTGTATAGATAGTCTTTGTTACACTACTGCCTTTCAGTAAAAAGATGTACCTACCTTTTTCTCACTAAGTGAAAAGATTGGTTCGAAATTTTTTATCGAAATCGGAGTTTTATATCAAATCGAACCCAAACTTCGAAAAATAACTTTGGCAAGAATTCTATGTTCGAAATTAACACAAACCTACTATTCATTAATAAGTACACGAAGTACACATACCAACTTACCGAAATACACTTCGCTAAATTTGTTTCTAGGGGATCGCGTATATACCAGACATTTTACAAATATTTTATGTAGATATCATGTAAAAAAATAAATCTTATATACAATTATACTAATACTCCAAGCATATTCAAAGTATCAGATACGACAGGGATTAGTTGCTAACCGCATCGTTATCTCGAGCATTCCAAACAAAAGACAGTCGTTATAATAAGTCTACAAAGATCATACGTACATACGTTCTCTATAAACCTTTGTTCCTTACGAATACGTATAAAATTTTCAGGCTCGCCTTGCCGCTAGAGCACTTCTTAAAGACAATAGTGGCACGAAGTATGTCAGGCAGTACGTCACACCCCTAGGGATGTGATTGCAGAGCGTTAGAAATACCAGGCAAGTTTGTACGATTTGACGAGCCGGAGGGATGGGTAAATTGACGACGCTAGAATACGCCCCGGGGAAGACATTCTCACAAATAAGTTTAGACATGTGATATCGAAGCTGAAATATCGTTACTGAGCAATAACTTATATAATACGTCTGCACATAAAACCCTGATATTTTTCATTTGACTAGGAGATACTGTAAACAAAGAATACTCACAGGAAAATGTTCGCTTCTGTTGTGATCCGGTTAAAAGCTCGCTTGTTTACAAATGGTTGTTGGGATCTGCCCAAGGGACTTGTTTTAAGACTTAAATTGAGCTCGGCTTAAAATAATGCCGGATTTTTTGTGAAGAAAACATTGCTTTACAGTTTAAGCTATTCAACGAAAAGTAAATATTTGTCGTTTAAGTTCAAGCACTGCTGAGGGAGATACAGTGATGTAGCTAGCTAAAGTAACTTTAACAATTAAAGTTAAGACGGGCAGCATAAAATAGAATTTAGCTTACTCCGTAAATGTATAATTTATTAAATATTTTTTGTGAGGCTATACGGGCAGATAATTTGGCCTCAATTCTTTAAATCCAATATTCTTGTCATGCAACAGTAGGTTGATATTAGATTTACAAGTTTATATTTAATTGTTCTTTTTTTTGCTTATATTTGTTGTTCAAATAAAAATCACTCCGTCCTACTCAAACTTATCGAATAACAGACAGTTAAAAACAATATCGTACAGTTTTGAAGTCTGACGTTAATGAAACATTTAATAAAATTTTAAGATTTAATTGACATTCTTAAGAGTGAATGGTTCTCATATTAGAACAAAAACACACACATAATCTTAAGATTTTAATTTACATTTTACAAATAGGCTGAAAAATTACGAATGAGTCTAAATCTAAAAGGAAAAGTGTAGTGTTGTATTTACTTTAACCTTTCAACTAGACCCAAATAACAACTCTCGATAAACTCTGTAAATAAATACCGACAAGATCTTTTACGTCTCTATAAACTTATTATTTTCGAGTTTATATTGTGACACGTTTCACCTTTGTTTTGTGCGCTGTTTTATTTACACCCTCACCTTTACACGAGAATACGTCATAAATGTTACAAAACAGCATAAAATATTTCAAAGAAACTTATTTTAGTGTAAACATATTCCCTTTTTCATGTAAATGTTCCGTTAGCGAGTGTCAAACAGTGAAGCGAACGTTATTTTACGTCATAACATCGATGATATGGTGCTAGGGGCGATATTATGACATTTTAGAAAAATGGCTGTTGCAATGAATTAAAAGGGGTAGAGTTATACAAATATAGCACGAATAATGTATTTTAGACGGGCACAACACTAAAATGAAGCCAATACGAGAGTGTTAAATTCCCGTTTATATTTAGATGCCCGTTTTGGTAGATATAATTTATACGCTTATTTTTTTCCAAATTCTGTCAACGGCTTTATGTCATTCGTTTTTATTTGTGTACGCTCTGACAAACTTTTTTTCTGTTTTGTCAATGGCGTGATATCTTTTCCGCCACAAAAACAGTTTCGTGGAACTTTAACAGTTCATTACACGGCCCCGGCAATGACATGCATAATTTATCAAAGGAAATGTTGTGGGTGTGATATTGGTACTAGCCCTAGTCTGATAAATAGTTTCTAAGATGGTGAACCACGCTTCGCTCGCAAATGTGTATAGAACCGCTCGTTAGCGTGTCAGCCACAATCTATTAGCAAGGCACACTAATTATTTAGGACGTGTTGCTACACGTATTTGCGTGCCTACAGCTGAAAGCCTGAGACGCACAGCTATAGTAATATTAACGCATCACATTAACTTATTACGTATTCATGATGTACAGCACACCTTGTGTTAGTAATTGTCTATTAATCTCTCAGTAAGAAACTAAAGAGATGCTTTTTAGTAAACATATGTTGAAACATTTCTCAAAGTGGCTATATATATTGAGTTCTTTTTGTCTGTCTGTCGGTCTGTCTGTTTGTTCCGGCTAATCTCTGGAACGGCTGGACCGATTTGAAGACTTTATCTTAGGCTACTTCTATTTTAGAAAAATTCTAAAATTAAATAACTTATGTGTTAAATTCGACGCGGAAAAAGTCGCCTGCACGGGTAACCGAGTGGTATAGGTCACCACGCCACTTACCTCTGTGCGCGACGTGCCGCTGGTTCGATCCCCGCATGGGACAAGCATTTGTGTGATCCACAATTACTTGTTTCAGTCTGGGTGTTCTTTGTGCATGTGATTTGAATGTTTGTGAAACCCCCCGCGACACAAGGAATAAAGACCTAAGTGCGGGAGCCGTTTAAAAAAAAAACAACAACAGCTTTAAATATAAGGTTTTACAGGTGATTAACTAATTATTGAGTTGTTCAACGTTTTGATCTAGGACACTCGATCCCTTCCTACTTTAAACGAAGAAATTTTTCGCTCAAAATGCCTGTGATCTATCCATCAAATTTTAATTCACGGCATGAACTAATTGGAATATCTCCTAATCCGAGGAAAACAATTAATCAGTTATTACACTAAAAGTTCATCGCCCTAGAGGTTTACAAGTACTAGTAGTTCTTACTTCGAAATGATAAATGAACAAGGTCCTTAGAAACAGCTACTAGATTACTTTGTGATACATTTATGTCAACTAAATTTCCATATTAAATCTAGTTTATTAAGCTACCCGTTCGTACAAAACCTTGTTTTATGAACGAGGCTTATAAAGTATCTTTATGGCCCGGTTAATATAATTAAAGTGGATATCTAAACAGTTCAACCCAAATAAATTTTCCCAAATTAAACAGCTATAAATTAAGCTATGTTGTACTAATAAATTATTGGTCGGAATATAAGCCTTCGTTGTACTTCATACCCATAATAATTTAGTAGAATATAATATTGTACTAAATTATTAGATTAAAATATTGTTAATCCACTAATTCTATAACACTGACCTATTGCTGTCAAGTAGTCGGGTCAAAGTAGGGCTAAAGTGCATATTAAAAGGATTATTTATTTGAGATTTTGTTTTTTTTTGTAATCTCAGTAGATAAATGGAGAAGAAACGTTTTTGATAAACCAATCGTTAGTTAACAAACAGTGATATAAGTTGTTACTTGCAAAACCCCAATACGTTACTTGAAAAAAAAAACATTTATTTACATTTTGATTATGTATCATTTGTTACCTATATTTATCCTTAACAATAGTTGAAGAATAATTATCACCTATTGAAAACAATGAATCGACCAGTACGCTTAGGTAACATACAAACACACACACAGGGCTAACCCTACAATAGATTAATGTTCCAATGTTGTAGTCTTCATGACTATAAACTTTTTGCTGAATCAACGCGTGAGTATTCGTGTTCTATCTCAGTTCTATCAATGTATGGGCGTGTGCGAACGTCAAAATTTACAAATATATGTCACGATTTACGAGTTAGAAACCTTTATGGAAGTATTTTTATGTTTCTGCACGTTTATTTATTTTTATATGACAAATAACGTAGGATAAAATAGTGGAAAATATTTTCAATCCCGTATTGGGTAATTTTACTGGTGCTCCATAAAGTGAGATGATTCTGAGTTCATGACTTAAGAAGTCAAGAACACCTTTTAGTTAATGCTTAGTGAAAAGTGCTGGCTGATTATAAATAAAAAAATCTTGATATGTATTTAAAAATTACACACGCAAATTATTTTTTTTAAATACGACACGAAAATTAAAAAATTCAGTTAGTAGGTGTATTATTTTACAATAATCAAAATAAAATCAAAGCGACAAACAAGCTACTGTACATCTACTAAACCTTTCTATTTCCCAGCAAGCCCGACAGGTGGAATCCATTTCCAGTTTTTGACAATCGGTCTACACATGCGGGCAATTCCACGGGACAGTACGTTCCACGCTAGCCGTCAGGAAAATCTCTATATATTTTTTTACAAAGCTTACGTCACTGCGATGGATCTCTGTGAAATACTCGTTCGGTTTATACTCAAAACCGCGTCAGTTGCAGAACACTTATATTCGAATTTAGAATTTATTTATTTAACCTTCTTTTCAGAGTTTTTCTATGAGAAAGCTGCCAGTTATCAAGACATATTACTAAGAAAAAGTTTGTACTAATGGATAATATTATGAGCATTAAACTAGCATAAATTACTAAATGGGTTTATTAGGTATAACACAGACATAGAGACTTGGTGGTCTTTGAGAATAATTCACTAAATAAAAATAATGAAACAACTGTCTAGAATGTTTGCATTCGACGTAATGAAATAAACTCACTAACCTTTCCAAGAAACATGGATATGGCATGGCAATTATATGTACCTAGCAGAAAATTCAGTTTTAATTTCAAAGAAAAACAAATTAAGTCTGCATTTGAACACTGTTTACATTTAAAGAATTCATACTTTATCTGTAGCAGTTTAATCTAAAATTACTGAATTTAAAACAACATAAACTTTTCTTAATAAATTAATATAACAGTTCGGTTTCAGCGACGTCATGTCATCAAGGTTTTGTTAGCTCTGAGGTCCCGGGTTTGGGATCTCGGGCCTGGGTGTATGTGATACCTTCGCTGTCTCTGATTCCTTTAACCAAGTGCTTTAGCTACTTACTTTTGGTTGAGAGCAATGTAGGTAAGTATTTAAAGGCTAACTATAAGCTGTGCTTTATTTATTAATGGTTATAAAATATGTGTTGTCGTGTTTTAATTCTTTCGACCAAATCATTAGATTATTTTTTACCAAATTATTTCGTAACTATAAAATTAAAACTGATCTAGGAACATAAAAAACCTGCCTGGTTTATTTTATCAGTTATATGCCTAAAATATGTAACTCCAAAACCAATTCATTAAAATAGTCTCAATAGTATAACTAAAATCGCCAATGTACCAAATAATTCTGGTATAAATCGCGAGTGAATAAGAGCGAGTTGGAATATACAACTGAACATGACTACAAGAACAAATGAACGGATAAACGTTAAAACCACAACTACAAACCAAACATCAGAGAGGATGAGTACCACCAGTGACGTAAACCCCTGTGGCTGCTAGCTCCCTATACAACAAACCAAGGAAACAAACAACTCCCGCAGGTCACGAAGAACTAGTCTTAATCGTCGATAGTACGCTGTTCTCTACTAATCAGGATATTTCGTGGCAGGATGTTGTTTATCCGGCGAAGACAGAATCAATCAATTCATCACACTTTGCGTTCAGATTCACGTTTGTAGGAATCCTTTTTGTACATCGTCTATCATTGTTTTGTTTTTCTTGGAAGCTATCTTAAGTTATTGACCTAGTTTACGTGTTTATTTTCTTACAAGTAAATTTTTATATTATGTAATAGTATGGTGGTAATTGTGTTTCACTTCCACCAATAAATTCGTCGCAATTTTCATCGAGAGAAACAACAAGATTAACATTTTAATTTTTTAATAGTCACTTTTATACGCGAAATCAACATTTGCTTAGAAGTTTATCACTCAATACATAAGTCAGTACTGCCTACTGTAATTGGTTCCATTATGGTAGAGCACCAAAAGAGCTTAATGATCGTCGTTACATACATGTTATCTTAAAGAACAACTGTGATCTGATAGATATTATTCCTTTGAGATACGTACAAAAGATATTCTTTTCGTATATTTTCAAAGTAGGTAATTTGCGGAATATTGCGAACACGCTTGTTATCCCACGAGGCGTCTCGAGAATGCTCTTGAAAAGCGAAAGACGAAAATACACATACATTCACATAACACATAATATTTAGATTAATTCGTTCATTCAACGCGATTTGACTAACATTTTATTTCGTGTGAATTGGTCTTGTCAATCGCTTGGCCTTATTCTTTAAGTATCGTAAAAATAATTTTGTTTTGTATTTCTTTTGTGTATTTTATTGCGCGGTTTATTCTTGCAAACTAACACTGATCATAGTCTACATTGCGCAGTAAAGAACATGATGTGACGGATAATTACTAACTTATAATTAAAAACATTTAATTTAGTTTAGTTCTTAGAACTTGCAGTATCTAAAATCTACCTCCGGAGAAACCACGTTTATTAATAACATGGCAACCACTAACAACCGACAAACTAAACCCAAATTAAATTATATTACTACAGGAGTAATTAATGTGATAACCTCGTAGTTTTAGTTTAATTATACAATTTAAACCAGTTATTCTAACCTTAGATGATCCTTACAAGATTTGAAGTTTGTAAGTAACTTTAGTTACCTCCACAATGAAGAAGAAGAAGAAGAAACGTTATTTCAATTTATTGTAAATATTTGATCGTAACTGAAAACTGATTTAGTCGTAGTGCAATTCACTTTATCAATACTGTTTGTATGTGACACCGATACAAAAAATACTAAACGTTTCAAATATTCCAATACAAACAAGAATGCAACTCAAAAAGCAAGTTACGGGACTGTGAAGCTTCCTAAAAACCGCACAAACTCCTCCATTCACAAAAGTCATATTTCAACCCCACAACTGCTCGGAACATGTAGATATAAAGTCAGTGCTCCAGTTATGGGCAAACGAGAGTTACGCTCGCCACGAATCGTTCAAAAGTAGTGTAAAAATGGGAGCAAAGTTCGTATCTCTGGCCGCAATCCAAGCGGTCACCACTTGACTGTCAACACCAAAACTGCTTATTCCATTTTTGCAACAATTTAAGTGACGTTTAATTAAAATATTTCAGTAAGAAACTTGACGCGGCCTTTTATTTTAGACAAAAGAGTTTAGCGTTATTTTGGATTTTTTTTATAGCTTTTGAATACGTTGCTTAAAAAAGTACCTAAATATTAACTCAAACAATAGCGCGAATATCTTGAACAATAGCTGCTTACTACATAGGTACACTATATCTAAGAATAGTACACACTTTCCTTGCCTTTTTTTCAAACTCAATATTTTCTTTTGAAGACTGTACTTTTGTGACTGATATAATTTAAGCTCGTTTTTTAATTAACGAACATTTAACTGTGATTATACTTTTGGTCCTTACTTTATCCTTTTGTTATTTTTAGCCTTCAAGTATTTACGCATAATTGGTAAAGTGCAAGAAACAAATTAATAAGCTAGACATCTATTGTATTAAAAAACCAATAAAAAAACCAAATTACTTAGTTCGAAATTGTTAAAATATGCAGACAATGTTATCTGCTTTATCTTATAAATAACAACATTTTTTAAATTAATAATGCGCCGTTTATGCAAAAGTCTTGAACACCATTAAGTCAAACTTCAAAATTAATTCGTCAAAAGAGCAGTTTATGCCCAAAGTTTGGTTCGAGAACTCATTAAGAGAACAATTTAGCCTGCTTTCTCGTCAAGCATTTATTCTGCATAATACATTCAGCTTCTCGGCATACAACCTACTTAATACTAATATAATATACTTATTTGTAATCAGTTATGTTGCGAGTATTACGCAAATTTAGTAAACATAGACAAGCATAGAGCGCGCGCATCGCTAGTAGCCCCTTGTGTCAAGCGTAAGCAAATTTTTAACACGCTTGTTTACTGATTAAGTGACTTTCCGTGCGACGTCCGACCTTTATGCGATAATATCGACAGGTCCGATAATAATAGGTTTTGAGATAGTTAAAATAAAACGATGCACTCTGTTTTGACACAAATTTTACTTGTTCACATTAGTGCCTACAGTTCATACTCGATATGCGCGCTCTATCGTTTACTTATTTTTTCCTCTAAGCGCAAAACAATAAAAACTAAAATTTAAAACCTTTAAGGTAAAGAGAAACATATCGAAATAAAAAAAATATATGTCATATTTTAATTTATTTGGCGATCGGATTTCCGCGTAGTGTAATTGGTTGACCTTTCCGTAAGGTTCCATTCTGTTGCCAAAGGAAACCAAAATTTGTGTGATCTTCAGATATTTTTCCGAAGAAATTATTACATGCGATAATAATATGATTCCGTTTACCTCTGCCTACTCTTACTTAATGTAGGCGTGGTGTTATTCTACTACTAAACTAGGTCCATGTACAGTTGTTTTTTTTCTGGTCTATAAAATAACTCGTATAAAAACACTTTTGTTTTTTCACCCGTTTTCTTTTGTGCCCTGTTTGCCACAGAGTCCCAGTCTTCTAATAGAAGCGTTGATACTAATTCTACAACATGTTATCGCAAGTTTTATTTTGTTGCTCCTCTCTCGATATTTTCTTGTTATAAGTATTTTACTTGGTTTTATTTTAAGCCCCATAATCGTGGGCTTCACTGGATATTTAAAAGTATACCGTTTGGAGTTGAAAAGCTTTGACTGTTTTTTGTTTTTTTTTTGCTATGTTTGTTACGTGAGATCTCCGGCATTCTAAATCGATTTAAATTCTTGCTGTCGTCGATAGGGTATATTTTAAAGGTGGTCCATATAAGTTTAATTGAAGTCGGTTCATTTTAACATTATTTTATTTGTAATCAATTATTTTAACGAAGCAGGTTCTATGACCTAAACTTACGCATGCATTTATTTATACCTATCATTATAATTTACTTTACTTCAGACATTTAAAGTAGGTACATTAATTCAATTTATTTTAATTTGAAAGTACTGATAAATAAGATAGTTTTACTGTGAATAAGAGAACAACACTATGTTTTTTTTTATTTTAATTGTTGGTGAATACTTCATTCTACTTTTTATGGCAAGTGAGGCGAGTATGCAAAAACGAAGACTTGGAATGGTAAACGTTTATTAAACGAAGGACTCTTTAACTAGGAATGGTTGGTTGCCGAGGCGCTTGGTGCCTCGACATCGCCGACGGGCAACAAACTCAACCAGATTTTTCTTATTTCTGCATCGCCCATTCCAGTTTTTCTTGCAATCTAAACTTTATACTATAAAAAAATGTCGTTGCATTTTTTCGCCACCTTTTTCCTATTAATTTGTAATTTTTACTTTGAATAACTGAAATATTTTATTTATTTGTTATAATTATTTAGGAATATTGACGGTTTGTTCATGCGCATTTTATTTTAGACAATAGGAGTCCTTAATCATTAGCTGACGCGACGGCGGCGCAGCGGTGTCGCGGTTCCTTAGTAATTATGGAAACGCGGAATATATCACGGAAGTTATTATTCAAATTTGTTTGTTTGCACTATAATGCGTATTATAATTTTATGATTTGTGCTATAATACCTAAAAATTCATAGGTATCTTACACGCTTTGCGTACAGACTAGATAACAAAACTGTGTCTAGACCTATAAATTGGCAGGTAGCTTAAAGCCATTATCTTCTGCTACATTTGTTGATACAACCTACACAGCTGACTAAAACCAGACGTAAAATAAAAAGCGAAGTAGGATCGTTAAAGGTTTTCACGACAGGGAATAAAAACATATTCCGGGAATGGGCGATCCCGGCAGTATATTATTTCTTTAGCATCGACGCCAAAGGTTGTTGACTAATGTCCTCGCTCGGTGACCTTATATTTAGGCGGGACCTTTGTCTTCAATACGTCGCCATTTATCTTACGGTTTGGAAGGGCCCGTCGGCAGTATAATTAAATTGTATCAGATTTTTTACCTCTGTATGACGTAATAAGAAAACAAATAAAGGAGTTTGATAAATGACGTCTTTATTAATTTGTTATTTTTATATTTGACTTATGATCTTTCAAAATTGTTATCGTCTATTGCCTTTTCTTTTTACTTAAGCTATCGGTACATGAGTTAATAATATACCAATAAAAGTTAAAGTGTCCCCTAGGCAGTCTATTGTCTATAAGAGCTATTGTGGAGCTAACGGCAAGTGATACCTTTTCTTTGACATTCCCTTTTAACACCTTTCTTTTTCATCTCACATACTCAACGTTAAATATTTCTTAGACGGACAAAATGTCGCCTATTCTCTAGTGAGGAACTACAAAGCGAGTAAAAATTTCTCATAGGTGTGAAATACCTACTACGGAGTACACAGAATAAGTAAAGTATTCCTTTGGTTATTTTTTTCGTAATTTTTTAGGTAGATATTGTATATGTTTAGTATATGTTTGGATATATATACATTTGTACAAAAAGATCAATATATAAGGTGAGATTTTTGTCATTGTACAAACGAAAGCTATGACTTCTATATCGGTTACAAAAACGCTTCGTATAAAATCTCAAAAAAAACAAATGTAAAAATAAACTCGAATTTCAATACAGTAGCCGTTAGAGTTTTACGGTAATAGATTACTATTACCGTAAAACTCTAACGACATTCGAGATTTTTTTTATTTGTTTGTTTAATTTTTGATACCTTTAGTATTTATAACCGATATAGAGGTCATAGTTTTCGTTTGTACAACGATAAAAACCTCACCTCGTATAAGTTCATAAGAGTATTGTGAAATAAATGTAACATAAGTGTGTCTTTTGTCTGTTAAATCAATCAAAATTAACCATTACGATGCCTTATTTTTATCGATATAATTGAGTCGATTATATTACTACCGTACTGTAGGTAGATAAATACATTTTACTAGTTTGCGGAATAACCCACACTAAATAAAGAAAAGATAAACTAGGAGATGAATTATTGAACAGGGCTGATTAGATGAATCAATATTGTCTAGACTCATCATTGTTGCGAGTATTTAAAGGTACCTAAGTAAATTGATTGGCTGTCGACGTTTTCTTAAATTGCCATCTATTTACTTTGTAATGAAAGTAAGATTTATTAAAGCAATCTATACAAATAAATAAAAATGAAGTGTCTGTTTGTAATATTAAAATAACCGCTTTTTACTACATGCATATGAATGTATATACGTTACATATACCAAAATATATTTTTTTCCAATTTTTATCTGTCATTTGTTTGTTTGTTCCGGCTAATCTTTAGAACGGCTGGCACGATTTTGTCGGAACTTTCACTGGCAGATAGGTGATGTAATAAGAAGTAACTTAAAATTAGTAAATTAATATGTGAATATCTACGTTTTACCAACGTGAAAACAAATTTAATGGTAATTAACTTACTTAGGTAATTACTTGTAATCTTACTGACTTATCCTTGAATTTAGAAGGGTCCCATGAAGGTGATCTAAAATTCTGTTTAATTTTAAATACTTTTTCTATAATTTTTAATACGAAAACGTTGTGTAGTTGTTTAACTGTTTTAGTTTATAAGTATTTGTGTATTTATGTGCTGTACAAAACAAAAGTTTTTCTTTCTTTCTTACTTATATACGATGATGTAATTGTATTACTGTATTACATAATCCTATATACATATTCCTTGAATAGATATTACCTACATATATTAATAACTACCTTGACTCCGATAGAGTGGTTTGTATAATTAACACAAACAAATTATTTCACTACAATTAAGTTTGTTTATTGTTACACATAATAAATAGCCTTCTGGGCGCGTTTTCAGTCATTAACAAAGATGACGATAAATGGTTTGATGCTTGTTAACCATTATTAAACAATTTTTCTTTTTTTCTTTTTATTTAGTTTCATAGTTTTTAATTATATTGTAAGTTTTAGGTTTTATATTGCTTTAGTTTTTAAAATAGTTTGCAAATAGGTATTTGTTAAATTGAATCTATGTAGTTAAGAGAAATAAAGAAAAAGGAAAAAAATGAAAATTTAAATAAATTTAAAATGTATTTTATGGGAGATAGGGTAATAAAATTGTACTTACATAAAAACTTGTAAAAGTGGAACATTCTGGCCTTGATTCACAATTACACGAACTGTAAAAACGTTCGCCTTGTACCTACATATTACAACTTGCTTTTTTAAGTGTTGTAAATACTAATTATACAAAACTGTTATTGATCCCTTTTCTAGAAACGAGTGTTTATATAAGCAATACAAACGAATAAAAACTAAAAGCTTTTTCCATTAAAATTATTTTATTAACTTACGGTTTAAGCAAAGGGTTTAGATTGTGGTAGGCTACACGTATGACGCCTTAAAATACTTTAGTTCATTCCAATAGAATTATTTGATTTTCTTTATGATTTTTATTGACCATAGGTACTGGATTTAACAATCACCCACTATATTAAGCACTTTGAAATGAAATAAATCAAAAATAAAGTCAATTGTTTTGTTTGTAAAATGATTAGCAGCAATTTATAACGCTTTAATATTTTTTTAAATAAATGATAATTAATATTATTGTTCTACAAAAATTTGAACACGATGATTAAAGAAATGTTGCTACCTATTTTTTAAATTTGTAAGGTTTTATACTAAGTATCGGCATGTAGTCCCGCTTTCTATACATACAGAGAAGGATGTAATAAAAGTATGGTTTTAAAACAACACGAAGAGTGATCTTCACTATCATGAAATATTCGACAACTCCAAAATTCCTATGTAGGTATCCAACTCATAAATATGTCACCTAGATACACGTCCACTCGCCAATATTGACAGGATATTATTTGATAGGTTAAAAATATATGATGGAATAAATCAAGCGGGTTTCCTAAATGTCAAATCTGTTAAAACTTCATCTACTTTAATCTGATTATAAACTAGAGTAATACAAATCTTATGACACAAGTCACTCAACTTTCAGTATGTTTATGTCCTAAACTTCGATCTCAAATCCTTAAAATCCAAGATAAAAACCATTCATAAGGTTTATATATTTACATATGAAATTCTCAAGGTTTCGTATAATCCATAAACAATACCCGATATAATCCTAAAATAGTTTGAGGCCCTTGAGCCTTTCTACTCTCTTCAAAAATAACTTCGAGGGTTCGTTTTCATTTACCCAGATATTATGTAACGAAACGTAAAATGTAAATTGGCAAAATAAAATGGTAATGCTACGCATAGAGTGCCATATTTAATTCGCTTCAAAGGAGCTCGAACCGCGATGTTGACTACTGCTTTTCGTATTAATTATTATAATAACGTGCTTCAAAATTAGTAGTCGAGTGTTATTACCTTATTTTCGTACTTTAAAGAGTAAACAAATTAACATGGCGCAAGTGCTATGGTACGGAAATGAGAATAGCCCGAGTCGGCCTTACCCGCGACCGGGAAACCGTTTGAGTGCTAGGAAATTGAGTTGAGTCGAGTTACGGCACCTAAGCGAAATGCAAATGTGTATGCGTGTAATGAACGCTTACGTATTCATACTTACGAGTTGTCACGTCTACTTGAGCACCCAGCTTCCCGTCGTGACACGCTCTCGTCTTGTATTACAGATATAACACTAAATTGGGCTCGTAAATGTATGTCACATAAAACAATTGGACAATATATTGTGACGTATGAATAACAATATCTTTCCAAACTTATTTAATTACCTACTTTTTTTGGGCTAGGTTTATTGCTTGCGCTATAGTTAAAATAGAAATAAATAAAGCTGCGGTTAACTATTAAATACATTTCTATTTCGTTTGGAAATAAGTAACAGAAAAGTTATTAATATTTTCAATACTTAATACAGCTAATCCTAATCTACTAAGCGAAATTAATGCGGATTAAAAAACGATGTGACAAAAAGATTTATAATTCATAAAATCAATTTTACTCCAATTTTTTTTTTTTAATTTATTACTTTGAGCCTAAAACGTTTCCGTTTAACTCATTCCTTTAAAATATTGTCTTATACGTTTGGAGTTCCAAAGTCCAATAGTAAAGTTATTTGTACTACTGACTTTTCTGTACCATAAGCTTTTTGGATAGTATTTGGTCCACGTTAGCCTGAAAGTATTTACTGCTGAACAAGCAATATTCCGTAGACATTGGTCATGCCTGACTTGGCATATGGTTCCGTCGACAAAAAAGACACCAGCGCACAAACTTCGTAAAAGACATATGTTGGTCGTATAAAAACGTAGCATAATTCAACAGCTGCCCTCAACAAAGAAAGCAAGTTGTAATTAAATACTTCGCTCCGCATGCGTTAATGTGTAACAAATAATTGAAATAAAAAGCAAGTTGTCATAATTCTAGGCATCAATAGAATATCAATTTAATTATAGGTAACTTAGTTTGTGATTAAAAGTTGTTCCAGACAGCCTACATTCTCGTAACATACACCTATTTATTGTACGTCGAAGTAGGTATTAGTACTTACTGTATTGTAGTTAGCTACTGTCTTGTTAATCGTACACAACTTGCAAACAAACATTAAGTCTTTGTTAATTAGAATACGGAACTGTTCACAATTGTATGTACCTACGTCAGTACTTCTGTAACTTGAACGCCTTCTGTTTTTAGGCAGTAATCAATCTAATCTACGTAATTTAACTTTCTAATGATACTTAAAATTCTTCTTGGTTCGAAGCTTTTTGCGTAATTCCATTCGTTGAGTTCGCAGGGTAAGTTTTCATCGGCCAAACCTGGCAGAAAACTTTGATGAATACCGTCGACTTTTTATGGTGAAGAGACGAAGCTAATTGCAGGAAAAAAAATATTCAATTTATAAATAGGTGCTGTAAGTTATTAATTCAGGAACATTTTGTGAATTAACCCTTTAAGCTATTTTTTTGACGACAATGTATTATGTCATCGACAAAATATATCAATGTAACCTTTTTTTAAAAAAAGCATCACTTTTTTTTTATATTTTTTGCTGTCACTGCAATTTGTTTTAAACCGTGAAACAAAAGCATTGAGGTAATTAAAAGTTGAAAAGCTGCCCATTGAATTTTCACTGTATTTACCTTTTATAGACATGAAATATTACGTGCGTGGAGCTCAATGCGTAAACCAAATATGCAGAAATACCTGTTCAAAATCCATTCCTTTGTGATGTGCGACCAAGCTTACCGCTACTGAGCCAATCGGATCGTCGAAAAATACTAAAGTATACGTTGCTATTTCGAGTAACACTTACAACCGGATAACTGACTGTCCAAGCTCAGATATTATACGACGTCGTAACATCTAGGTAAGCTTCTATTACGATTTTATTACGACAGTCTAGTTTCTAAAAACATTTTGTTGCCTATAAGTAGGAAAAAACTTAACGTATCTATTTTATTTGTCTTTTAGTAATAAAAACATATTTTATGGAAACATGATTCAAGAATAACGAGTTAACGACAAAAGCAACTTTCCCATATAATAACTATTCCAATCCATTACAATTTTCGGCCATCATAGTTCATAGGGCCATCATCAAAAAGGTCTATTGTCGTAAACATCGTTAAATGGGATTCAAATAAGGAATGGGTAACTGGACTCGGGGGAGCTTTGAGTGTAGGAATAAATACATTGAAGCATCCATAATTCAACAGGCAAAGGTTTATTGGTAGGTGTTCATCGGAGATAGATTTCGATAGCTCTTCGTGGTCCTACTGAGGACTGGCTGGATGCCAACGAGATGACGCGACTGACATGCAGATGCTTCGCTCTTAGACAAGTCTGAGAAATACCTTATGTCATTTGAAATTACTTTAAAAACAGATGAGAGAACATCTTGAGCGCTCTGTTTCATATGATTCTTTTTTTTTGCTTTAGTTATGTTTTAAACTGAATACGGATAAGATAAACGAAACCAATGCTGTTGTTGTTTTGTTTTAAACCGCTTACAAGATACTACTATATCTAATGAAACTAAGTTGAGCAAAATTTTCATACATTAGCTTAGGCCAGTCGTATTACTCATATTTATTAATGAAAAATGAAAAAAACACTATTATTGTTTTCAGCCAGTCTTGTCTGTACATCTGCGCAAAAGATTGTAAATAGAATACTGAGAGCAAAAGTTCTAATACCCTTACATACGATTTGTACTCGCAGTTCACTGGATAGTAAGATACCTACTAATACAAGTTACAAGGTAGCTTACATATCTAATATCCAATTTCAATAGGTAACTTTCGCTAGATTTTCATGCCAAAATAATCCGTACATTAAATACTGTTGTTGTGCTCCAAACTAATGCTAAAGTAATCAGATTATTTACTTCGTTAAAATACAAAGCAAACACGAAAGTTACAGAAGAATCTGTTTCTTGTAGAAAGTTCTAGTTTATAAACCTTGTTTATACAACGAAATAACTAGGGAGAAATATAAAAGCCGTATAATATTATATTATATTTTAATGAAAATATTTTTAGAAAGCATTCTATGGCAGTTTATCTGGTGGCACGGTAGTGCCCACGCCAAGACAACACAACGGAAGCGCAGGGCTCTACATACCTATTTTCGAAGAGATTCGTAATTTTTTTGTAAGTTTTTTAGATGTTTTTCCTGACGTTTTAACGCTTTGTCAGGTGAATATCGTGAGATGATATTCGTCTGTTCATTATTCATTTGTACTTCGACCTACACAATATGGGCTTACTGAGTTTTGAAGTCTTGCAGCGCTGCTCCTAGGTTCGGCTTATATAAATAAACTACGATACAATCCGTTTTCAAAATAATTTCATTTCAACGTCTAAAATACGCGTAAATATTAGAAAAAAAATTTAAAACGTTACATACAAAAATAAGAATAACAAGGACTTGCTAGATATTTTTTAACAGTTAAACATTTACAAAAATTATGAAGTAACGAAACGAAAAATAAAGAGTGTAGGCATTATTCACATTTATTTTTAAAAATATATATTTTTTTTTAATATTTGCAAATAAATACACCAGTATTATTATTTCCTTTAACTCAGGGATGCCCTAACAATGGATAATTTCAATTACTTAAAGGCCTCAGATGGCTAGTTTTCATCCGGTTTTCAAGAGTTAGAAGTTTCCGGATAGTAATGAAGCTGTTTAAGAAACGCTCAAGTTCCAACCAGCTGGCTAGCCGCTTCTGTTCGAGACCAAGTTACACACACAACTTAGTTAGCGAACACTTGCAGAGTGACAATTGAAAAACTATACTGTTGGTTCTGCTACACGCAAAACTGACATAAATAATCTTTAGGATGTTTATTTCAACAAATCAAACGATGACAATTTTTAACAACAAAAATTATCATTATATTAATAAGAGTACCTACTCAGACCCATCTCGTTCACATCAGCTTTCAAACAGAAAATCCGTATTAAAATCGGTTCATTCGTTTGAGAGCTACGATGTCTCGGACGGATACAAAGATAGAAATGAAAACAAATGCAAAGGTTTAACTTACAGCATTCCACTGGTTTCATCGAAGATTAAGAATTATTTTAATAAGATTTTCTCATTTTTATCTGAAGATAATGATAGTTTTAAATAGTGGATATTATCCGTACCTATTACCTCTATCGAAGTTCAGATATACTAGAGTATTTTCCTATTTTCAATTTATATTCCTAGGCGGGATCCCTGAAAACTCCTCGCGGTGCCATTACCACTTTTCCAACTTGAGCACGACCGAGTTAACACAAGTCTATAAAATTTTATGCTACAATATCTGGGTAAAGGCATTGAAAACAAGTTAGTGCTGGACTCGAGAATCAGAAAACGACCAGTGGCGACTAAAACTATTTGTTTTACTAAAATTATTTGTTTTACTTTGTTGTAAGTTTGTCTTTTGACTATAAAACTTTAGTGCGTCGTATATTTGTCAACTGATAGTAATTTACAAGAAATAGTTAGACACGAAATTATAACGTTTTCATTATTTAATAAATCGTAAGAACTTAGCTAGAGATCAGCCCCCCTAGACAAGAGACATTTTGACAAGCGATAACGCTGATCGAATCGTTTAAATGTATGGAAGTGACAAGTCAAAGTCACGTGACTTATCAAAACGAAATGTCATTTCCATACATTTAATATCATTAGAGCGATTTCTATTATCGTTAACGCTTGTCGAAATACCACTTGTCTAGAGGGGCAGGAAGCCTTTAAATTCTATTAAATAAATCGAATGAAAGATATTTCTAAAGTAAATACAGATCAAGATTTATTAGATCAAACTTCATAGGAAGAGCCTGATTCAATTCCTTAGTTCCTGTTTATACAACTTAGTGTTTTGAGAAATTGTATTTTATAAAAGAATTTTTTGTTTTAAATACACATTTATACATACATTACATACACGTTTTCGAAAAATACAGGTAAAATGAAAAACATTAAATATATACAACCTAAAAAAACATGTTTTTATAGTTCCTTTCCTGAAACAAATAATTATTTGTATTAATGATTCAAAAATAATCATATCATTTATGTTTACCCACTCACTTTTATCGGTAATGAGCAATTAGTTGCCACAAACGTTGTCTTATTAAACAAATGATCATGTAAATGTATAAAGAACCACCAAAAGAGTAATTGCTGCAGCTTTAAATTCATTATAAGTTTATCAACTAGGTACATTAGTTTGGGGTTGTACTTGTATGTAAGTCGTGTCCCACGTCGGGAGACAATTAGGGAAGTTTCCTGTGGCTGCCTTTTATTTCACACAAACATTTAAGTGCCGCCAGTGAAGGTCGCAAACTTGTTATAATTAAGTTCGTGAATAAAACTAATAGCTGTTTAAGTGTTGAAAGAAAATTAAAAAGGATGTGCTTCTTGATTGATGTTTGGATATCATTACTTTGGTGTATTGTCTATCCCGAATTAATGATTATATTTGACAATAACCCCCGAATACTCTGAAACACAAATTTATAGGCGTTTGCCGTATGTGTTGAGAGCAAACACGCTTAGTTAGATATTGCAATTGTCACTAGAGGATCCTCACTCCCTGAAATAAAGTTAAAAGCGTGTCGTAGAAGAAATTTTAAATAAAAATAAAAAGTATTTTAATCAATAACGTCTATAAATGTCTAGTTTATATCAATCACGAGAATTAAATTAATTATTATCCTATGGATATGGATTAAAAAAATACATTACTATATTCATATCAAACCAAAAGAAGATATTTTACTTATTTGTGCAGAAAAATCCAAATATTTTGACCGAATGTATGTATCTACTACAATTAAATTTTAATATGTAAACTTTTAACTAAACCAAAATTTAATCACATTATAATCTCATCACAAACCTATATTAAATATAAATAATTCAATATAGAATATTTTATAAAAGCTTATTGCGATTTATTCGAACCATATTTTATTTCAAATACTGAACGTAGTACGGAAGCCTCACCTCATATTCAATAAGTCAGACCTTTTGTGTTCATATTACAAAGTTTCAATAACATGGCTGCAACATGGGAAACATCCGATTCTGTGCATATGAAAACAAGGAAACCAATTTCACTAGAAACTGCTATTCTATTTTATTCTGGTTATGGCTATTAAAAACATGGAAAATATTAGTTAGTACATTAACACCTCACTGGATTGTACTAAATGCTAATCTATAAAAAACTATATCCAAAAATGTATCAGACAGTACTTTATAAATCAACACTATTTTACTGGATATTTATAACTAATATTTTTCAATAGAAATATAAATATAGCGAGAAAACCTCATTAGAATTACTTTAATGACGGATATCTACTTGTTAGGTAGAAGTTTTGACAAAAACTGGTAAATCTACAGTCGCAATAATTACAGAGTGAATTCCAGATCTCATTAAATCACATCTAAAGATTTAAAAGGATTTTGCGATCTATTTGAAAATTTTACATTTTGTGATCTTTACTTGGTTTTATCCAATAAAAAACAAATTCAAAAGGTTTATTGCAGAAACATGTTCAACTTTTACAGTAAATCTTACATAGGTACCTCCTATTAAGTAAAAGCAATAGATTTTGTTTGTTTGTTTGTTTGAACGCGCTATTCTTAGGAACTACGGGTCCAATTTCAAAAATTATTTCTGTGTTGGATACCCCATTTATTGAGGAAGGCTATAAGCTATATAACATTACGCTGTTACCAAAAGGAGCGAAGCATAAATGTAAAATGTTGCAAAAATGAAAACCCGTTGAAACTAAAACACGCTGACAAAGTCGCGGGGGACAGCTAGTATAAAATAAATTAATATTATATACTGTAACGACTTTACTCACGGTTTACTATCGGAGATAGCTTACTAGTTTGAATCATGAGGTCATGACGATGGTAACACGAGATCACCACGTCATGAGCTCATGATTGTGGTCCCGGTCGGGCTTGAAACTAGTTGGGCATCTTCCATAGTGTTCCGTGAGTAAAGTCGTTACAGTATTATGTTGGTTAATATATGTTACGAAAATTATGATACATTTAAATTATAACGTAAATATAGGTATATAAAGTACAAGAATAGAATAGTTACCAGAAATATCTAGGGAACAGTTTGAAAAAATAAATTAGCGAAATTGTTTCAGCCGTTCACACGTGATGCGATGCCCAAAGGAGATAGAGGTTCACTTTTATATAAATAGATATATATATGTAGATTGTACTTTATTTGATTATATTTATTTAACACATAAGATTGTCTAAAACTTTACATTTACTAGGAACTAAAGTTGGTCAGTTAATTTTATAACTTCTGTAGCGATAATAAGCAGTGACACTTGACAGTGCGTGGGGACACTGGAGCAACGCCAAGTGCTCTGACCATGGCGTATTCAGTTCACCTCATTTGTTGAGGTACGCTTACAAATACACAACTCGCAACGTAGCTTAAAGCAAATAATTTAGTAGTATTACCTATAATAATAATAATATAATAATAATATCTTGGGACATCTCACACACGGTCATCTGATCCCAAACTAGGCAGAGCCTGTGCTATGGCAACCAGACAACTGATAAACATACTTATATATTTCTAAATACATACATATTATAGATAAATTACACCCAGACACAGAACAAATGATCGTGCTCACCACACAAAGATTCGTCCTGGGTGGGAATCGAACCCACGACCTCCGGTTTAGCAGTCAGGGTCACTAACCACTAGACCAACAGGCCCGTCGAACCTACTTCTGTCTATGTTTAGAACACGGGTGGTAATAATACACTTGTGCATTTTTACGCTTTAGACCTATCGATTTACCAATGTAGCATATATTGCATATATCGTGAGGCTATAGATAATTATATTATAATAAATATTTATGATCACATATTGTTTGTAATCTCGGCCCAGAAGGAGATGGCGGGAATTGAATCCAAATCATGGACAACAATAGCCCAAGACCGGAACAATTGGAAGAAGAAAAGGGAGGCCTTTGCTCTGAAAATAAATAAATAATAATAATGTTTGTAATAATTTCGAACTAAATTAAGACTAGTTTACAGCCAATCCCGGATCAGAGTACCCGGATAACAGTACTTTTGACCCTTAAAAGATCCATTTATACACAAACGTCTTAATGTAAGATATATAAATCTCTAAAAATAAGAAGTCTTCAAAAAAACGTAAGATATAACTTTAAAGGATTAATTTTATTCGACACTAGTCTAGCTCTACACACGAACTTAAATCACCTAAAAATGTCACCGATTTGCCGGTCACGGGTCGGTCAGAATTCCGGAATGATTCAAAAACCTCGGGAAATACAAAGATATCACACAATTAAGTTTCCCTTGTCACTGTTTACGCTACCGAGAGGTTCGAGTCCTAAAACTAGCAGCATTGTTTCGGAAGTAAAAGTTGGAATAAATTGTATTAATAAATGAATACATAATGATCTTTTATAACATAAGTATTTTCTTGTGTTATGATCGTATTTAGTCGTAGTAACCTGAATGTAGAGCATTGCACTATTATTCTAGTTAGCGTTATCTAATAATAGTCGCGAAAACTAGTTGGCGAAACAGCTGTGATAATGTGCATTAAAGTTTCGCGAGGTGCATCTCGCGGTGCAAACACGGTGCGAACGGATTCTGATATAGTAATAGTAGGGAATACGGGCCCCGAATCCCATGTGATGTTTGCCATGTGTCGAGTAAACACCTACGAACGACCGACAAACTTGTAATGCGACAGCTGCGCGCACTGAATCTCATTGTTCCAATTCGCTACTTTTATACGGGAAAATCTCATCTCTATAATGCTGCAGCAACGGGGCGAGTATACAGACTTTACTCCTATATTCCTAACTTTAGTAACTAGATCGACCGAAAGTCAAGTTTTGTAAATTATACTTGGTCACATCGCGAGTCTCAAAACAAATTTCGAGTACGATTTTCCTCTTGCAGGAGTGTACGTGACGGTTGTAATAATTATATTAATTCTTGGGAATGCTGGAGCCGTATTCCGGAAATTCGAAACTCTAAAGACGACTGTTAACATCGGTGAGTGAGTTTACGACTAAGATATAACTTTTTGCGAATGTTGTGAATACTGATTTAAATTGTGACGTATTTTGCAGGAGCAATATTTCCCCCGAACACGGTGACGGAGGTAGCGTTCGCGTCGGCACTAGCTCGAGCTTCGATGGAAAGCGAGCGCTACCATTACGTTATGAAAGCTGTGTACGCTCCATTTGGTGATAGTTTTGCAGCTTCCAAAGCAGGTATGGGACACATGCAATTCGAATCATTCACTTTACAGTACCATGTTCATAAAAGTACCTACCATAATATGCCCGAAACCTACATGAGTTTCACAATTTATTTTACTTATTAATGATCATTGTTTAAACACATTAGTTAAACCTGTACGCCAAAGTCAACTAATATTAGGTATGCATGTCAATAGTATTCAGTAGAAACAAACAATATAGGCGATTAATTCTGTACAATAGGTACGGGTTACACAAACAACATCGGTTGATCAATTTATACGTATATAATTAACAACTATACAATAATATAATTGATTACGCACTAAATTGATTTCGTATTCATTTGCTGATGTTGATGTTGTTGTGGAAAATTTAACATAGTAATAGTTTAATAGTATAAATTGTAATAAATTCCCTTCGTTCTGAAAATATCCAGCATGAAACTTCTTAGGTACTTAACTTTTGTTATAACTTAAAGATTACCTTTTATTTTTTATGAATGCAAACCATTAATATCTCTCGCTATTTAAGACTTTTCTCAAGATTTTATTTCTGTATCTTAAACATAAATATATTCGTTGTACGTATGTGTACGTAAGAGATATAAACTATGCTACCTGTCGTACGTAACGTGCGTAACGGACGGACGTAGTGCAAGTTTGACAAGAATATCCACAAAAATGTTTAATCCAAGACTGAATCTTTGTGTATGTGATTTGAATGTTTGTGAACCCCACACGTACCGGTGTCAAATTGCATAGTGCGGGCATCCCCTTCTGTCTAGCCTTTACCCAAGCTATGTTGGAGGCGGCTTCCAGTCTTATCGGTTTCAGCTGAATACCGTATTTTACATGGAGCGACTGCCTATTTTTTAGTTATCAGAATTGTAATGACTTAACGACTACCAATGATCAATGTATGACAGTTGGGACCTACGGCCTAACGTGCTTTCCGAGGCACGGAGGGGTCTCTGTATGTTTACACATAGTCTCCCATCCACGGACCAACCGCGGCGAGCGCGGCTCAACCTTTATTATTAAACCGTACGGCTTACACTTAGCCACGAGCCCTTAAATCACGGGCATCCTAAAGGAATAAAACAAAACAAACCTTTAAACATAATTACGCATATTATTGTGTTTATTCGCAGCATGTGAGTTAATATCGTGTATATTCGCAGCATGTGAGTTAATATCAAGCGGCGTGATCGCGGTTTTCGGGCCCACTGACCCGGTGTCCGCATCAGCCGTCGAAGCTCACTGCCGGGCCGCAAGAGTACCACATATACAAGTAAGAGTAAATTGTACTACTACTTTACTGCATCTATCCATATAAATATTATAATTAACACCAGTAAAACTTTTGAGATTGAACATACTATTCGACCAAATAGATAATAGATAAAATAGATAAATATTGATGTCAGAAATAAATATTACAATTCAAATGTCTTTATCATAATCTGATATTTGAATCGGTAGCAACAATTATTAATATGAGCTATACGAGGTATAGTAGATAGAATTATTATTAGATTGATTGATAGCAAGTCCTTAATAAAATGATTATCTATTAGCCGATTTTATATAGCAGAAAATAACATAAAGACAATAGTGTCTTTAGATACGGTAGGTGTTGGTCCTTCAATATTAAAAAGTAAAATAGCAAAGAAACCTTCATAAACTCTTCGCTCTAGTCTGGCAACTTCATTAAACCGTCTACAGACCCCATTCAATTGATTTCATAAATAACGTGCTGTCGTGGAGCTACCAATCCTATCCACTGGCTTAGAGCCGACTTCAAGGGTGCTCATAAACGCGATCAGTTGAAGCTCATCTTAGTTCTCGCGCTTTACTGAGTTTAATGTTTCAATTTTAATTTCACCTCATAAACTGGTGGCAATTTTGGTAAAACCCAACTATTTGATGTTTGAAAATTTAAAACTGAATCACGGAGAACTTAGTTCATAGCAACTCAGTTTTTACGTGATTAGTTGAAAGTATCTCAGTTCTTGCGGTTAACTAATTTGCATTTCACCACAAAAACTGAAAGCAGTTTAGGCTTAAATAAAGAAATGATATTTGATTTAATCACAAAGAACTAGGTTCAGATCTAAAACTCAGTTTTAAATGTAACTGGTGAAATCGGGCCTTACGAAGCGACGTGTAAAAGACAATTTAATTACCAGGCAGTTTGGAGGCCGCCGCCAGTGCGAGGACTCGAGCAGCCGAGCCCGCCAGGCATCAACTTGTATCCTGAAGCTGTGGCGCTCTCCAAGGCTATAGCACTGTTCATAGCTGACAGTGACTGGAGATCCTACACTCTATTATACGATGATGATCATGGTGAGTTAATTTTGGAAATTGTTGTTAAAAAAGATGTGGTTTGGCTGTATCTAGCTTTGCTATAAATGTGTGTCGAGTTAGGTCTTAGAAGGTATTAAACAAAACTAATTTGCAAAAAAAACTAATGGAAGTCAAAACTCGTAGAATGTGACTCCGGATTTTCGTTTGGAAAAAGCATTTTAAATTCTACTAAAGATCTTACTTACTGCAGCATTTACAACAAAAGCAACACTCACATCCCTAACATACATGCATAATTAATTTCAAAGTAATTTCTAGAACAAACGATAATTCTTTTTACATTTAAAATTAAAACTCTACGCGTGCAATTTATGTAAACATACAAATACGTGTTGTGCAATATTTTATATCCCACAAATACTGGAAAATGCAACTGTATTTCCCGACTTTCATACATCGGTTTACTCACCATTTGTACATACAGCATCCCTAATTGGGTTTTTAATGTTAAAAGTTATATTAGCAGTATTTTTATCTATTTCTAGTTCCGAGGCAACTATTCCCAAATTAATAAATAGTTCTTATATTCTAGTTTTTTTTAAGATATATACAACCGCCTACGCCCCCGCGAGGAAGCGAGGTATTCAATTATTTTTCCTTTCCTATATTTCAAGGGGCCTATGGCCTGCAGTGCATGTAATAGTTATAATAATTATATTATTATAATAATTACAGCATATATTTTATGAACTTAAAAGTTTGAAAAAATCTTGTCTTCTATTCAGTTCTAATTCTCATGAAGCTTTTCGATACAAAAGTTATGCACTGTATTTTCTTGATAGTTACTACAGTCAATATAATTTAAATCGTATGTGGCACATTCGATTTTAAGAATTTATTTATTTATTACCAACCAACCATTAAATTTTAAGGGGTAAATTTTATTAATTGAATTTGCTTACGTAATTTTTTAATATAAACTCGTTTATCAATGTGTGGCACGCCGAGTATTTTCAATTATGCCACGCCACGGCTCACCAAGTGTTCGCCGCATGTCATTATCCTTTGACGAGCAAAATACCTTTTATTACAAAAATATTATAAAATTAAAATAAATGTAATTTAGTAAAAATAAATGATCCAAATCTAAGATTTTTTGGGACAGTATACAAGAAACATATGCTTAATCATACTAATAGGGCCCACGTCTTTTCAATGACAACTCATAACTCAAAACAATAATTCTATTTATTTTCTTTCACATTATTTGTAGGACTCATAAGGCTACAAGAGATATTGAAACATGCGGATCCTGAAGTTAAATGGTTGGTACGGAGATTGATTCCTGGTGAAGACAATAGACCTCTACTAAAATCATTAAGAGGTACTGGCGAAACTAGAGTAATACTGGATTGTCCAGCTGACAGAGTACTGGACTATTTAAGACAAGCTAACGAGGTTAAATTTTTCGAAGATTATATGGTAAGGATGTTTATAAAATTGCAGGAAATAATCGTCATCAAAAAGTGCAGAACATGTAACACATGTATTATATTTATTTCTGTAGCTGAAAAATCAACTTTATGGAATAAAGATAATGTTTAAATCTATCACAGGCGATATTCTTACAAAATACAAAAGATTTTCCGATGAGCGTAATACAAGTAAATTACATTTCATTCATTGATACCTTAGTCATCAAAGTACAATGAGTATTGACCTTTTTGTTAAACACGTTGTTTGGACCTCATTTATATCCGCTGAGAATACAGAACTTCGCACAAAAGCTGACATTGATAAGGTCAATTAAGCCCGAAAGTGAATTATACTAACAAGTGTCCTTACTAACGTGACACTTAATAAATTACATCCCCTGTAAATGGTCATATATATATGGATAAGAGATGTTTTTACTTCCAGACTTATGTGCTGATGTCATTAGATGCTCACACTCTGGACCTCGAAGAACTTCGTTATGGATTGTCAAACGTAACGTGTTTAAGGATTTTCGATCACGCAGATTCGAGAACCAGATCTTATCTATCAGATTGGAAAGTTAGAGGTTCTGCTGAAGTCAAAATTCCTCTCCAAACACATGAAATCACGGTATTTTCTTTAAAATAACTTAATGTTGCATAATAACAAATCAAATCGAAATCTATTTAAAATATTACACATTTTAAATAAAATACCCTCAAAATGCCACGTCTATATTTATATATCATCGGCATGACCTACGTTAGTCAATATAATTGTGTGTCAAGCATCGTTATGCTACATAATGTTGTACAATTAATAAGATTTAAATTAAAAAAATAACAGTTTTATAAAGTAGTATTGGTATTAAAGGTAGAAGCAGCTCTTGCTAGTGATGCCGCAAGACTCATAGCTGATGCGGTTGAAGGTGCTCCAGAGGAATTTAAACTAGATGCACAGGAAATTTCATGCGATAGCGAAGATCAATGGGAAGTCGGCGAAGATTTTACAAACCACTTACTGACGGTAATCACAGTTACATGAGAATGTCAATACATCTCCGTCTGCAAATTAATAATTATAACTGTTATAATTTCAGAATCCTATTGTTGGTATTACGAATCAAATAACATTAGACAACATAACAGGCGAGCGAACGAACTTTAATGTAGAAATAATGGAATTATCCAACAGCGGTTTTAATAGTATTGCTAAGTGGCACCCAGAGACTGGTTTTGAATATGTTAGATCTGCGGACGAAACATCGAATCGCTTGGCGGAAAAATGGCAAAACAAAACATTCAAAGTAGTATCCCGAATCGGCGCACCATACTTAGTCGAAGTCACGCCTAAAGAAGGCGAAACACTTGTAGGAAACGATCGATATGAAGGGTACTCAAAAGATTTAATTCACGAAATACTTAAAGAAATACTACACTTAAATTATGAAATTGAAATTGTACCTGGTAATGGCTATGGGTCATATAACAAAGATACGAAAAAATGGGACGGTCTAGTGGGACATCTTTTAGAAAGGGTTCGTGACTGGCATAACTATATAATCATGAGATAAGTAAAATGTATGAGATATTTCTACAACTATTTTTCTTATTATTTCAGAAAGCTGATTTAGCCATTTGTGATTTAACCATTACTTATGAACGACGATCTTCTGTGGATTTTACAACGCCTTTTATGACTTTAGGGATAAGTATTCTATATTTAAAACCCACTCCTCCTGAACCGGAGCTATTTTCGTTTTTGAAACCGTTCTCAGTTGATGTATGGATCTATATGGCAGCTGCTTATTTAATGGTGTCATTATTACTCCATATTTTAGCTAGGTAATTAGAAAAGCAAGCAACAATGTTATATTTCCATTTTAAAGGCTTATTTACGCTGATAAAAACATTGTTTTATTTTAGACTAGCGCCGAATGATTGGGAGAATCCCCATCCTTGTGATAAATCACCTGAGGAGTTGGAGAATATTTGGCACATTAAGAATTCGTGCTGGCTTACAATGGGCTCAATTATGACGCAAGGTTCTGATATTTTACCAAAGTGAGTTGAAATCGATGACAATACGGTATACGTCTATTGTGATCGTTCACTTACTTACACTTACTTTTTTTTATTTGCTATTCTTGATTTTATACTCTTTCATTTTTATTTACTTCAGAGGTTATTCTACACGATGGGTTTGCGGGATGTGGTGGTTTTTTGCATTAATCATGTGTTCGTCGTACACAGCTAACCTAGCTGCTTTCTTAACCAACGCTGCAATGGATGACTCTATCAAAGGAGTAGAAGACCTCGCTATGCAAACCAAAATTAAATATGGAACCTTGAAGGGTGGATCTACATACTCATTTTTCAAAGTATGATTATGTTATTATATAAACACTTTTATTAATTTCTTTTTGACATAGTATTAGTGCCTTTATTTTTTTTTTCCTGTTTCCTAGCGTTCAAACGTATCAATATACCAACGAATGTATGGAGCTATGGAATCTGCTCGTCCTTCGGTTTTCGTCAAAAATAATGACGAAGGTTTAGAAAGAGTATTGAAAGGCAAAAGAGATTATGCTTACTTCATGGAGTCTACTGCTATTGAGTATCAATTGGAAAGACACTGCGACCTGATGCAAGTTGGTGGTTTGCTTGACTCCAAAGGTTATGGGATAGCTATGCCATTCGGTAATTACTAAACGAATAGATATATGTTTCTGCTAGTAATATTTCAATATTATTCATATGATAAGCTTATGATGTGAATCCATGAATATTTTAATCATACTGTTTTAATCAAATTTTAGATTCGTCGTATCGAACAGCGGTGGATAATGCGTTATTAAAATTGGCTGAAAGTGGCAAGCTAGTGGAAATTAAAAACCGGTGGTGGAAAGCTCCCGAGTCAGAAGCATGTGAGGTGAGCCAATCTGTTGTAATGATACAAATTAAAGTTATTAGTATAAATAAAAAATAAACACTACACAACATAAACATTGCTAATAATGTTCCAAACAACGCCTTTAAATGGCAGTGCCTTGCAAGTTATAAGCTTTTGTTTTATTTTTTGCTATTAAGATAAATATAATAATAATATCTTGGGTCAACTCATTCACGGCCATCCGATCCCAACCTAAGCAGAGCTTATATTTTGGCAACCAGACAACTGATAGAGTGTCTTATATTTTTCTAAATACAAACAAATTATAGATTAATTACACCCAGACACAAATATTTGTTCTGGGTGGGAATCGAACCCACGAACACCGGTGTAGCAGTCTGGGTCACAAACCACTAAACCAACAGGCCAGTCATATATCGAAAAAATGGTGATTTATTTGTTTTTAATTGCTTTACAATTATTTTGTATTAAAAATTATGTGGGCTATGATTGCAACGTCGAATTATTATATCGCGATTCGCAGTAGATTGCAAATGGTTTTCCGCCTGGCCTCCTGTAAACGGGAAGATATTATATTCCAATGGTTTTAGCCTATAAGAGAAAGGAACGCGTCTTTCTTCCAAGAGTGGTATAATATGGAATAGTCCGGGACTTTCCGTTAGGAAACCACCGGGTAAAGAAATCTAAAGCTAAACAGGCCAGTTTCGCGATGAAGGCTTTTTTTAATAATTCCAGGAGGAAGAAGTGAGTGAGGAAGGGGCAGCAGCTGAGCTAGGAGTGGAGAATGTTGGCGGTGTGTTCGTTGTACTGGCTATAGGAAGCAGCATGGCTGCAGCTATGGGAATATTCGAATTCCTGTGGAACGTTCGAGAAGTCGCGATTGAGCAGAAGGTAACCAAAGTTACATCCTACAACGTAAAATTCTTGGTCAAACAAATTGTATTAGTAAAAATTGTAAACCCGACTGCCCTTTTAATAAACATTTAGACCTGCCAAGGCATGGTTTTTTAATAATATTGTATTAATTTAAAAGTAAATTATTGATTTTATCATATCATTATCATTCCTGCATGAGTTTTATACATGGTTTACAAAAATTTATGCATTTTTATACACTATATATAAAACCCTTTATTTTGATACCGATAGGTTTAGTTAAAAAAAGAAAGAGAATTACAATTCGTCGCCAAAATTCGGCATTTTTATTTTAAACTATATACACCGGGGTTTTTGAGATCTAACAATATCTTAACTTTCGAAATCCATCCAGCCGTTCGAACGATACGAGGTAGGGGGAAGTCCCTTAACGCCGGACGGCACCTAGCGCCGGACACTCGTACTATTTAAGCAAATATTAATCCGTTCGATTCAAAATACAAGTGAGATGGGCGCGGGGGGCATACAGGTACAGGATCACGCGCCGCGCCTCGCCAGGGACGCACTCGGTCACGGCGAGAGCAAACGTTTGCTGTTTTTGCGCGAAATCACGGCGTCACCTAAATATCAATGTAAGTAATTCTAGTATATTTATGCATTTACATTTGAGTGGTATTCAAAGATAAAAGTAGTACTTGATTGTTATCCGTAAAATGGTAGAATATTATTAGATCTTTTAAACAATTTTAGTAGGTACCACCTAATGAACGAAAATGTCTGTCCCTTAGCACCGGACACTAAGTCGTCCCTTAGCGCCGGACAGTAAACATATTGATATTTCTTGTGAAAATTTACGCCATTTATTCTAATTATTTAATTTTGTTTTAGAGTATAGAAGAAAGAAGATAATTAAAATGGAAGAGAAGAAAAAGAGAGGAACTTGGGAGCCACAGAGCTTACAAACTGCTATTGATAAGGTTATGTCAAAAGAACTGAGTGTAAGACAAGCTGCAATGCAATACAATATTTCTAAAAGCACTATACATGATAAAATAAAGGCCCTAAATCGAGGAGAAGGAGTAACATTGAAACCAAAGTTAGGTAGGTTCACTAGCACCTTCTCAGCAGAGTATAGGCAGAAGAAAAAGAAAATGAAAAGAACATGAATGATAAAAAGAAGGAAATAAAATCTAAGTTTGAAGTAGCAATGGGAGGTAAAGGAAAGCAAACCAAAGGAAAGAGCGTAGACAAGGGAAAAGAAGCGACGAACGTGAAACCTAAAGGAAAGAAAGGAAGTGAAGTAGAACCTTTAACTGAAACATCTAACACAAACATAACAATTTGCGTAGTTTGCTTAGAAGACACTGACGAAGACTGGATCTAGTGCTCATCCTGTCGTGGGTGGGTACATGAAGCATGTGCAGACATTCCAGAGTCTGGAGATGGGTACATATGTGATCGATGCAGGTTATTTTGAAATATCCGGTGCTAGGGGTATGGCACAAATATTCGTCCGGTACTAGGTGCCACTTTTTAAAATTATATTTTTTGTTACCAAAGTTTGATTGATAGTATTAATTATTTTTAAGCAGAGGTTGCATTTTTGTTAATTTAATTTGATTTCTAACTTTGTTATCTAATATAAGTCATAATTTAATAAACATTTCTTAAAATATTTTTTGTTTTATTTATAAATAACCTTAGGTGTCCGCCACTAGGGGACTTCCCCCTAATAAAAAAAATACAAACTTACAAGATAAGTATATAATTATTACAAGACTGGCAGGGTTATAATTAAGTAAATAGAATGTTCCTCTTATGTTTTAAATATTTTATTATAAATAGATACCTAGATGTAAATAACAATCATACTGAATTGCCTGTAATTGAAAAGCAATTGGTCAGTTCAGAAAATAAATATTTACTAATTAGAAAGCATACAAAATTAAGCAACAACATTTTAATGTTAACTGGTATATTTTTTAAATATAAATTTATGAGAAACACAAAAGATAATATTAAACCGCAAAAGAGTAGATATCTACTCTTATAGCACATGTCAAATAGTTACCAAACCAAAACACAGATTACAAATTATAAAGCTGCCGAAAGTAGATCCACTGAAGACACGATAAATAATCTGAACTCGAACGTTAAACAGTAATCCAATTCTCTACTATTTTCAGATGACTCAATCCGAAGCACTATGGGCAGAATTGGCGTTTGCTCTTAGTTTCTGGGAGACAGAGAAGCCGGTGAAGCATTCGCGTCCATCCTCCACCAAGTCAGGGTCCCGCAGCGCTTCTAGAGCATCGTCAGTACTACGATCAGCTGCTGACTTATTCCATCTAGACGTTTTTAAATAACTTTAATTGTTACCAAACTTAATTGTTAAAGATCAATTTTTAAATGAAAATTTATTCATCGATATTAATATCGTAATAAGTAAAAAACATGTTAAAACTAAAATTCAGCTGTGAGTTTTGATTTACACATAAAACAAAAACTTGTTTGTTTCTACTTTTGTTTGTTGTACGTTTTGATTTACGTGTTAATTTGTTTTACCGTTAAGTAGGACCTACAAGACTTTAAAAAAGAAGAAGGTAATAGAAATAAATTTAATAATTA
This sequence comes from Diachrysia chrysitis, assembly GCA_932294365.1. Taxonomy (NCBI): domain Eukaryota; kingdom Metazoa; phylum Arthropoda; class Insecta; order Lepidoptera; family Noctuidae; genus Diachrysia; species Diachrysia chrysitis. The sequence goes on along the minus strand of OW028651.1, from coordinate 6,628,649 downwards.
TAATACTTAAATGCACTTTCCTAAAATATTATTGGCGCAAATAAATCTTATTCTTATTCTATACGCAATCTATTAAGTAAGTACTAAAAATAATTCCACAACAGAAAATTGCCTGAGATTTATTTAGTGGTCACACACTCAATGAGTTTAAGTAGGGCTCACAGTAGACGGTAGTACTGCATAGCGCAGAATAAAACATAATACATATTAATAAATTATACAATACTAATAAGCGCGGAGGTACTGGACCATATAGGCATTGTGTATGTACTTTTTAATAGGCAGGATCTCTTAATTGAAACACTCTCTTGTAACATATAACAATCACATGATTTATTCTACAACACTTTTGACAAACACAGAGGTATTTATTAACTTAGTTATTAAAGTAATTTTACACATAATGCAGAAGCTTAGACCCGTCCGCTGACTCTGAGTAGAATTTACTCGCGCAGCATCTTATACCTATAATTTAATATTATTAAATCTTATTAAATTTGATAAATGAAGACACGGCTCTGAAGACAGGTACAGCCTTTGATTGGTCATGATCCCGCTGCGGTGACGGGCTAGCAGTGAAAGGTGTTCAACACTGAATTAAAATCATTTTTACAAAATAAATAATTAAATGCTAAAAATATCTTGTACTATATTATGCTAATAATAAATCAATGTAAGTATAAAATATTTTAACTATATTAATAAATCTCATCAAAGTTGATAAAAGATGAGGCAGCTCTAAGTACAGAGACGGCTCTTGATTCGTCACGATCGCGCTGCGGTGACGGGCTTGCCGTAGACGGCGGAGCTGAGCGTGGTGGCGCTGCAGGCTTGTGGTGTTCTCGAGGGTCGAGAGACGCATGCCATTCGCTCTTCAGAGCCTCCATGAACGTCACCTGTAAGACCATAACATCGAATATCAATCAAACAACTCGGCATGTCACTATTTACTGCTGGAAATAGGTAACTCCCAAGTCGGGCTATAACATCCCGTCCTCTGTTTTCCCCATTCTGACGACTGCTAAAGATCAGCATGTTATAGCCAGCACTTCCCAAGACACAACGATGTCATCATGACAGGTTTAATTATAAAAGTAAGAATAAGAACTAGTAAAAAAAATAATAATCTCACCCTTTCTTTAACACTTATTTGACGCGCATGGAACATAAAGTCTATAACTGCAACGACAATACCAACGAGGCCTCCAGAACCGAGCACTAAAAATATACCACTCGTGTTTTTCATTTGTAGGGAACCACTGTCATCCTCCTCCTTAGTATTTTTCTGAAATGAAAAAGAAACGTTTATTTTCCTGCTCGTTTTGCTAAATTTCAAAACAAAAACGTGATCAAACCTCGCAGTGTTGAACGTTATCTTCATCTTCCCACCATTTTTTTTTAAGTTTCACAAGATCGCCTTTTTCTTGCAATGATAAAATTGCGCTGTCGACCCAACCTTTGCGCGGAAAATCTTTAAAAGGAAAGTAAGTATTTATTACTGCAATACATTTTTTGTTAAATGTTTGTATTTACTACAGACGGCATGTTTAGGTATTATGGGTACAATAGTATTGTAGGATCCTGTATTGTTTAAAATTTAAGTATATTACAAAACTTTACTGTACACGATATATTTAAAGGATATTGATGAAGAGATATTAGCTAAATCTTAAACTCCAGCATCACTTTTTAAATTTGAGTTTGGATCATTGTGGTGAAGAGATTAGTCAGACTTGAGCTTCTGTTACCGGAACTAGCTAAAACCAGGCGCGCCGCGGGTAGCACTGGTGGCAAAATTTTGAAAAGAATTTATGGGCACGAAAAGAAAAATATTAATTAACGACTTACTCTTTGACATAGCGATGCCGTATTCCTTGGAATCTAATTTGGATGAGAGCATTTTTAATGTACAGTTTCTTGTAACAAAATATTCGATAGAGGTGGATTCCATGAAAAACGCGTACTTTCCTTTGCTCCTTATAACACGATCCTTGCCTTCATCATTGCTGTAGGTGAACACAGTTGGCTTTGCAGAGCTCATAACTGACCAAATTTTCGAATAGACGGAATCATTTGATGACTGCAAAAAACAATTTAAACCATATTATGCAAAACATTTTTTTTTATTGTTTTTCTAAAAGTACCTCTTTCACCAGCTTTCGTGAAGCCATTTCATCCATTAAGTGAAAGAATATTTTAATTTGGGCGGTTATTTCAAAACCCCCTTCATATGTTCAAAGTCAGAATCTTGTGACTTTGAACTTGTGTAGTGTATCTTACTAGTGCAGTGTATCTTATTAGTGTAGATAAACAACTTTGTAATACATACTTCGAAAAACTTATAGGTGGAAGCATTGTACACCGCTCCATAGCTGATCTTGTTCTGTTCCGAGAGTTTCTTGACGTCAGTGATGGCGTTGCTTCGACGGCTGTTACTAAGGAAGGTGGACATGTTGGCTGTGTACGACGCGGTCACGATGAGGGCGAAGAACCACCACATGCCGGTGATCCAGCGGGAGCCTGCTGCTCTGAAGATCACAGACTTCATATTATTGGAGGTAAAGTTTTAATTTCCAACAGTTTAAACGAGCCTGAATATGAAATTGAATAAATTTATTGCCCCACTTTCAACATTAAAATGAAATGACATTCGTGTTAATCTGAATATTACATTTGAGTTAAAAAACTTCTATTGCTTTTTTCAGCTTAGTTACTCGTGTCGGTTATGACTTTTTTTAATATTAAATGATATACTTGAAATTAAAAAAAATATTTAAAAATTATTTTCAAAATCCATACCTGGGTAAAATGTCACATCCTTGCGTCATGATAGCGCCCATAGTAAGCCACATACAATTATAAAGACTCCATATATTTTCCAGGTTTTCAGGATTTTGATTACACGGGTGAGGATTAACCCAATCATTTTGGCACATTCTGAAAACAGTTAAGTAGAAAACTATAAGTAAACAAATAAATATGAAAAAAAAACCTTGGATCAAAAGATTTTAGAATGTAATATCAGAAAGTACCAAACCATTTTTATTATGTTGTGAAAACTGATAGCGCTATCGATCTATAGCACAATCTCTTTGTCACTAGAACAATTTTAGTTTATGAATGGCATAATTCGGCTTCTGCTAATTAAGCTTTAATACTAACCGCGCACAAACGAGTAGCACAAATGAGACGATGACGTATGTAGTAGCCAGATATAACCAAACATCTAAAGATAGTGGCTTAATGAAGGAAAACTTGTCTGGTACCTCCGGTTCTTCTTCACGAAACAGCAGACTGATACCCAAACTCATGAAAGGTATCGAAAAATCTACCACTGAGTTCCTTTCCGCTGTAATTGTTAGATCACATATGGCTAGCTCAGCTTTCTGAAACAAGAATATATTCGGACTCTTACAAAAAATTATATCAAGCGTAACACTATTTATCAAATAAAGCTTTGAATGTTTAATATTTATTTATTTTTATATCCCGCAACTTGTACACAATTATAAATTCAGGTACAGAAATATAAACAGTAATACGTAACAGTTAGATAGATAAAGATTTTCAACAAAATCAAATACTTCTAAGCCTTTTTTCGTCAGTAAATACCACATCTATGATTACAGTAGTTAGGCTTACATCCTACCTAGACAACAACTTACGTAGAAGACAACGCAACAACATAATGATAACATACATAATCTAATAATTCTCCAATCAATCCATCCCATTTCTTCGTACCCGCCACCGGGTTTCCGTAAGCGTTCCCGGGGGCGACGTAAAACTCGTACTGTAAATCAACTTTGTTCTCCTCCCTTATGTACTTAAATATGGCATCAATTAGATCAACGCAGTAACCTCGATATACTGTGCCATTTTCAGTTTCTACCATATCAAAATACGGTTTACCTATTCGAGTCACCACCTGCAGAAGAATACGTACAAAAGTTGAAAAACGTGTTTTTATAACTATAAATATTAATTAAGCTATGAAAATTTGGCACAGGAGCAAATGAAAGTACATAACTTAAGTATAAGTAAATGAAACGAGTTTGGTACTGACATAAAACACATGCTTACTCGTATTATCGAATTGGATTTCAAGGCGCGCGACCTATCGTCGACATCCTCCTTTGTGATAACATTCGTTTTGAAGTCCCAATCACCGGCATAAATAAATTGGCTGACCTTGTTCAATTTAGAAAAGTGTAACTTGAAATTGATTCTTCTTCCTTGATCATCAAATTCAATATTTCCTGTAAACCCTTTCATTTGTGTCTGGTAAAGAAATAGTCACGTTAATGATACAGTGTCAGTCAGCTTGGTTGCAACATTGTCTATTCTGAGGAGTAGCATTTACATCGTAGCTTGTGAAACAAAATAACAAATAAACAGTACAATCGCAGTTATTCTGCTTTTTTTACTTTTAAAACATTAAATGTAGATAGAAAAAATCAGTTAGAAACAATATTGCTCACAATTTGTTTAGAGCTTTTAACCCATACCTTACGTAACGCTTCTCGAAGAGCATATCCTAAAGGCCATGCAAGCTCTTGGTATTCAGATTTACTATTCTTTAAGCACAGAGCAGGAGGTTCCATCAAATTGCTGTCTATCTGCATGCTTCTTATTGCTTTTTCTATGTGTCCCAATGCATCAACTGTCAATGCCGTTTCGAGCTTAAATATAAAAATAGAACATACAAAAGTTAAAATATTTCAACAATTAATTTAATAATTAATATAAAAATTAATTATAAAAAATATTACAATGATTTTATACAAATTGTGAGAAAATAACAGCAGATACTTGTGTTACGTAGACGATTTTAAGTACTTGTAACAAGGCCTAGGCTTTTAATAATTAATACTTTCGACCAATAAAATTGCTCTATCCAATTACAATTTCATACATAAAAATTTGTACAATTTATTATATTTACATATTTACCCCTAAAGCGCTGTCTTCACCCATTCCTTTATCTTTCCACCTCACGTCATTAGCTTTGGTCAAATGCAAAGTGGTGACATTAGCCATCAGAGCAGGTATATTCTTAAAGTCCAGAGTATACGCATCGAGATTCACTAAAAAAAAACTCTGTAATTAAAATAGGAAAATTAAATACACTATGCATGTAATTGCACTTTTTTCATTAATCTAGACTCGAAAATCGCTCATGAGTACTGTAGTAGTTATAATTAAAGGACAAAATACATACTCGATATTCTGTGGAGTTTTCAACTTTAGTAATTTCTTCCATATATTTATGAATATTAGTAATATTACAATCTAGAACATAGTAGTTCATGTGTGCCACTTTAAATAAATACTTAAATGTTTCGCGATTGTCACCGTCTGGATCTAACTGCTTAAAAATAATTGGTTCCGCTGTGCTAGGCCATGAATATATAAGTTCCCCAAGTCGTATAAAACCTGAAACAAACAAACATATCTAATATTCTCGAAAAGTGGTAAATGTATGTTTTTACCCGCTTCTCAACAGAGGCCCTAATTTCACTATTAGGTGTAATCCTCAAAATTTATTATTCAGTGGAATTCATCATCGTACCCAATTTAATCCTGGTGTTTTTACCAGTGACTAATTTCCAAGTCTAATTTTACAGGCAGAACATCCAAGTAGTTTCGGATATCGAGTTAAAATTTAAAATAAACATAAACCATACTTACTGCCATCGTCTTCGTAAAGTATTGTAAATTTGTCCCACGCTAGGTCCTTGATAAGCGCCGCATAAGCCTTAGATATTATATCTGGCGGTGGGTGATAAGAGAATGTGTAAAAATCCTCATCCTGCGTCTCCATGGGTTCCCATCCCAAAGACAAATAGGTTATCTGAAAAAAAAAAAAATATCCTTTCAATTTTTTTGAATACAACGTCTAAATCGATTTCTATTATTGAAATCTAGCTTACTCTCGCAGTTTCGTTATTGGAACAAAAAATAACCTATATATTTTTCTTGAAGTTTAAGCTAATCCTATACCAAAATTCATTAAGCTCAGTTGTGTGGTTTCGTCATTACAGCATTAACCGTCAGATAGTTCAACTCTCGACACCGCCGCTGCCGCATCTGCTCATGATTAAAGACTCGTACTGAGTCTAAAAACGAAAACGAAAACGCGTGAGTAAACCGTCTAAATCCTTTTATAATTAATTCCTCAAAAGTTTTTATTGTTGTGATTTAAAATAATAAGAAAAGAAAAAATTTAAAGAGTAGAGCTCGAAAAATACTTACATTTAACCTATTGCACAGCAAACAAGTCGTGTCACACATGCCGTTAGTCGGACGGGCGTCTATGAGCGCTACAATTCCTTGGTTGTCTGAAGTAAATGGACACACTGAAACAGGAAAATGCTAGTATAGTTTTCATTAAATTACTTGTAGAACCTTAGAAGTAGTTGTTGATCAGAACAAGTTCAGGCTTTTGTCTGCCTTAATACTAATGTTAAAAATTGACAACTGTATCTTCTCGAATCGATCAATCGAATTGAACGATTTTCGAGATTTTTTTTAAACATTTTCGAGATTTTTTCTTGCCTTTTGTTAAGGTGTGAAAATAGTCTCGCAACCTTTATTCCTAGGTCTGTACACAATTTTAAAAATGACTTTCAGTGCAATACATCTGTCTTTTGCAGAATAATCTTCAAAGGCTCATACATACAACCTCCTAAATTAATGTTATGGATGTCACTTACGTTCTAGTGAAGTCGAATAGCTGTCCACAACCTTTGAGTCCAAAGAGCGGCCGTGGTACGTCGCCATTCTATTCTGTTTAATCATATTTTGAAACGCCCGCATGGAACTCGGCAATGTTTCGCGATTGAAGAGCCCCCCTGAAAAAACACAAAACTTTATAGAACTAATTATTCTATTCTTCTTGACGTTGCTGAAATTTTGCACTTACCTATGGGAAAAGTAGCTGTACGGATAGCGTAGACATCATGCGTGTATACAGAGAGAACAATTAGCAAAGTTTTAAAAGTAATCATTGTGGATGTTATTGTTTTATGATTCCAGAATGTTTGGGCGGCTTGCGGCGCGCCGGCCGCCTCTTCGCCGTCTGAGGTATTTTTGGAAAGCAGTTTTAGGTCACGTCGCGTGCGCGTCACGCGTCGTCGTAGCGCCCTCCGCCGCGCCGCTGTTTTACGCACAGTTCTGCGACTGCAGAGTGTTATTGATGTGATTTAGAGGAAATAATTTAACGATGACATCTTGACTAATTATATCTCTGCTTTAAACGTTGATTCAATAGTTATGACCGATTTCGGGCCAAATCTTACATGTTAAGTAACTAAATAGTTACAATAAATTCAATAATTTCACAATCATTTTAATATATAATAATTTGCCTTCTCCATTTTTTCTAACTCCGTAAGAAGTTAATTTTATTTGAGTGAACAACTAGCCAAACGTTCATTCGGTAAGCGGTCTGCTCACAAAGAACTTATAGTGAAAAAGTTTTTATCGAATAAACTATGCATTCGCGTTGAAGTTTTAGCCATGTGTTGGTATTTACTAATACTTCTGTTTGGTATTCAAACATGTTCTTCGCAAATAACCTATACAGAAACTACTGAAATATCCTACCAAATTGGTGAGTTTTATTTATGTTGTTGTCTTTCAATATTAACCTAAACCCTTCATGGTTTATGACTGATTGTTTAAATAATTCCTACCATCTGAAAACTATTAAATCATAAACACAAAACGATATTTAGTGTAATAAGGTATAATCTTCTAGTACGAGGTGATTTTATGAAACTATTTTATATTTTGAACTTCCTTTTTATTATACAGCTTTTTTTTATGAATATTTAACATAGCGGGCATATTCGAACGAGATGCGTTTACCAGTCTGTCAGCTTTCAACGACAGTTTGAACCACGTCCACCTCGGCGAGGTTCGCATCAAGCCTGTCACCTTGCAGCCGCTCAGGACCGACAGCTATTCTGTATGGAGAGAATGTGAGTATAGTATAGTATTTTATGATAGGCATATGTCATGAGGCATTTAAACAACTACCAATAGTATAAACCCGAAAAATTGTGAGGATGGATGGATGTTTGCTACTCTTTCACGCTACAACTACAAAACATGATGATTTGAAATTCGTCTTGCACAGAGAATAAGTACCTGAATCTGATTTAATAACTTGATAAGCAGCGGTCTCTCTTGGTCTTGTCATATTAGATCCGACCAATGTGACGTAGCATTCAGATAATTCACAAATCCTGCAAATATTTTGCGAACTAATTTTTTTGTATTTTATTCAATTATTGAAATACAAAAACAATTAAGTTATGAATTAGATCTATTTAAACCAAATCAGTGATGCATATTCCATATTGGTTCGTATTAAATTCTAGTTATAAACTTATTTTGGTATAACTCAAGAAACTCTTCGTAATAACAATGCTTATTATTATGATTGTGTAGTCTAGTGCGATATTTTTATTCCTTATAGTAGAACTGTCATGTATAGGAATATAAAAGTAAATAAACAAAAGGAACAAAATAAAAGATTAAAGCAAAGAAATATAATACCTACACCAACAAAATATTTCGTTCGATTTAATTTCTGCAACCACTACAAACGTTCTCTTCGTAATACAATTCCAGTATGCTCCAGCAATGCAATAAAACCGGTCGCGATATTTGGTCCACAAAATGCAATATCTGATGGAGCAGTACGGGACCAGTGTGCCAAGATGAACATACCGCACATTCAAGCCACTTGGCAACCTATGGATCCAGATTTGGAACTTAATGAAGAACCAGAAACAGTTGATGAGGAAGACGAAGATTCTGAATCGTCTTTCAAAAAGATTTCGATAAATTTTTACCCTGATTCGGAAGAAATTGCACTAGCGTATGGTAAACTCCTCAAGTATTATAAATGGACAGATTTCGCGGCGCTCTACGAAGATAACTTTGGTATGAAAAGTAATATGTTATCAGGTCGCAGGCCTTTTTTTCTGCTCATACTTATGCAAAACTTTATTTTAGGTTTGTTGAGAGTACAAAAAATCTTAGCTGAAGTCTCACTCAAATCGCAAGTTCTCGTCTATAAATTGGACGAAAATGGCGATAATCGACAGGTAAGAATGACATGACTGGTTATATGGAAAGCTGGACATATGACTTCAGCACTGGCTACCATAAGGCTTATCAAATAAATAAATAATATGAGTTTATAGATCAAAGTATATATTCTGTTCCTTATTTTCAAATATTTGGTTTAACTCTTTAGTTTGCCACAAAGCGAACAACATGTTACATAAACATGAATGCATTTTCTTAATCTCATCTGTTTGCGTATCTAAAAGCACAGTTCAGATTGCAGGCGCTTCAGATGCAAATACTGACACTTATCCTAAGCTAACGTCAGGATTAGGCACAAAATCGATCGTTACCTACCAGTATAATAGTGTCGAAACACTCGATTTTAGGCTAGGTTTAAGGTTCTAACAAATCCGTAAAATCCTCTTGGTACATTGAGTATTTAGTCAAACGTCAAATAGTAAGACTTCAACATTCTTTTATTTTTAATTTTGAGTCCGTTCTTTTGTTTAAAATTAATATGTTTTCTTCTTAAATGGCGTTGGTTTTCTAGCAATAAAAATAAAATTACGCTGTTGATCGTTTTTAAATGTCTAAATGAGTAATGTATCAACTTTTAGATTTTCAAAGCGTTATTGGATTCTCAAATAAGCCGATTCCTGGTGGACTGCCATTCTGACCGCATTTTACAATATTTGAATGACGCTGCAAACTCAAATTTAATTAACGAATACCAGGTATGCTTTTAATTCTGTATCATAATTTATCTCTCGTATTTTTGTAAATATTTTTTTACGTATATAATTATTACATTCCAGCATTATATTCTTGTATCAATGGACGCATCAACGGTAGCCGAGAAGTTGGTTAAGCTACCTTCAAATGTGACTTGGCTCAGTCTTATGAAGTATGATCACGTCAAGGACGAGAGGCATTACTTAGCAACGAGAGTTGGTAACTGGAACACCACCGAGCAATTATCATCTGTTATAGAATTTCAAGTAAGTGGAATAGACTTTGTTTATTTATCGTATACAAATAAAAATTAATGATTAAAAAGAATTAAAACCCGACTGTCAAAGCACGAACTGATAAAAGCAGACAAGCGTGAGTCTGAAACCCGAAAAAAAAAACTTATCAAACGGTCAACAAAGTGATCCCATAAGGGTTCCTTTTTCCTTTTTAATCTGTCTTAAACTAAACATAACTACGCTTTGAGAGACTATCGGTGATATGTCTATCTTTACATACTGATTATTTGATTCTACACAAACTTTAGCATTATACTTTTAAATATTTCCAATAGCTCGAAGCATTGATACTGGATGACGTTGCTAATCACTTAGTAGCGGCGCTGGGTGAGGAAGAACTGAAGAACTCAGGGCAACCCCCTGCCTTCAGGTGTACCGGAGAAGAAGAACCTTGGGATCAAGGAGCTGCCTTTCAGAGACAAATACTTAAGGTGATTTAGATAGTAAATAGAATATGTTTGATTAGCCTTGTACTCTACAAAATTTTAAAAATGTATGCCTTTAATTAATTTCTTTTTGCTTATACTTCATTCATTACAATAAATATATTATATAATATTTGATAAGAATCTATAAAATATTTTTGTAAGAACTATACACAAAATATTCAATTAAAATTTCAGACCAAAACCCATGGTATAACTGGGAACATAGAGTTCGACCAACACGGACGAAGAATCAATTACATTCTTTATGTAAATGAAATCCACGTAAGGTTTAGAAAAACAATTGGTATGTGGGACTCTGCTAACAGTTCAGCCATTATCGAAACTGCATCACAATTAGATATTATTGGAAAACAACAATCTAGCAAACATTTCATAGTGAGTATCTTTTAAAAGGTTTTTAGACGATAAGAGAACCTTTGCCATGCGCTTTTCCCCAGGGAATAGGAAAATTTGCAATCCTCATTCCATGTTGGGTAAAAATTTGTAACTGACGGTAAAAACTCAATTAATAATTTTGAAATTGAATAACTGACTGCACGGAATGGTATCCATGTGGTCACCACGCCAATCACCACCGTGCGCTACGTGCTGCTGCGGGTTTGATCCCCGCTTTAGATAAACTTTTGTGTGATCCACTAATGGTTGTTCCAAGTTTGGGTGTTATTTGTGTATGTGAATTAAATGTTTGTAAAACAGTGAGGGAGTCGTCTTAAATAAAACGTTATAGTGTTTAAACTGTACCTCCTTCGACCTGCATAATATTGCACTGAAGGTTTTATTGACTTAAAAATACAGAAAAATCATGAATGTAAATGAATATGTGTATGAAATTAATGTATGTCATCCATTTTTATACACAAATTCTTTTACCGTTTGTGTATGGTAACTTTTGTGAGCCATGAGAACTGTTAACTATTAAAAACCAACTGTACTTACGCGAAGATATCGGAGGTGCCTGATGAAGGCGTTGATGTCACGTGACGAACCGTCGCGCCTCAGCTCATGATTAAGGGGTCCGTTTGATCCCTAAACTAGTCGGGTACCGCCGATATCCTCGCTTAAGTCGGTTTTTAGTTGTTAACATTTAACTGTTTAATTGATTGGCAGGTAATTTCTCGTAAAGCAAAACCATACTTCTACCCTAAAGAAAAATGTGAAGGCGACGATTGCGAAGAAGAAGAAGATGAAGATCCTACTGAAGAATATGAGGGTTTCTCTGTAGATCTCGTGAAGAATATATTTAAAATATTGAGAGAAGAAAAGTTTAATTATACGTACAAGTTTGTTTACTATGATGATATGGAATACGGCAAACTTGATCCAGTCACGAAAAAATGGAACGGTCTAATTGGACATCTATTGGACAAAGTTAGTAATGTTTTAATTTAAAGTTACTATAAGAATAATACTACAAAAAAAAATCTTTTTATCAACTTTTTAACTTTATTATGCAATTGGATTTGTGCAGTTTCAGTGACTTCCGGTATAAGTTTAAATTATGGTACTTTGTTTCAATTAAACTTAACTATATATACATACAAAACGAATAATAAAATAAACTGATCTAATTAAACATAAACCTAAAATATGGCATCAAATTTAAATTATATTAATGCATGATCTGATTTTTCTAGTGATATTTTGCCTGATCTGATATCCCATAGTCTCTTATTCTAAGTGTTCCTTTAAATTGCAGAGCATAATTAATCAATCATTTTTTTTACAGAAAGCTGATTTAGCTGTATGTGACCTTACCATAACAGAAGAACGAAAGAAAGTGGTGGACTTCTCAGTACCATTTATGACACTAGGAATAAGTATTTTGTTTACTCAGGACCGTAAAGTGAAACCTGGAATGTTTTCCTTTCTTAATCCGTATACGTTCGAAGTTTGGATGTACACGGCAACTGCTTATTGTTTGGTTTCCATCGTGTTGTTTGTTTGTGCAAGGTAACAACTATTTCATTTTTAAGTTTTGTAATAATTTAATACTTTTACTATACTGAATAAAATTGCGCAAATGACATTACTATTAGCTTTCATTAAAACTATATGTATGTACATTTGTACAAGTTGCCTGAATAAAGTAAAATTAAATATTGTGGTCCTCTTATAATAACAATTATTATTTACTTTTGTTGTGGATACATCTTTTTACAATTTCCCTAATAAAATTGTATAAGTACAATTCAGCTTTAACAGTATAACGAAAATATTCCCCTAATTTCTTATATTTTATGGCGCCTGTTAGGATGTGGGAACCAGACTAATCGTCTACCAACTAGACCGCGGCGCTAGTACTATACTATCCTAAAGAAAATATACCTAAAACAACTCAACTAACTAAAATGACAAAAATGAGAAATTTTATGCAATTTTGATGCCTCATAACTGCCAAAAACACCATGATGCAAACCTCATTATAAGGGATCGTTGTTAACTACATACATATTGGGTTTTTAAACACAGAAAGATTTAGCATTAAAAAAATGACGAAGGAAAGAACGTTCCATTATATATCTCGAAAAATCGAAAGTAATCATTTTAGTTTGTCACAGTAATCAAATATTTTATAACAATGCAGAACAATACAAAAATTAAATTTAATGTCTCTTTCAGAATTTCACCAGCCGATTGGGAGAATCCAGAACCATGTGAAAAAGATCCTGAGGAATTAGAAAATATTTGGACATTTAAAAACTGCGTTTGGCTAACAATGGGATCTATTATGACGCAGGGTTGTGATATCTTGCCCAAGTAAGTAATTTTCGTGTTTTGTCTCAGCACTTTACTTTTTTGTTAAATTACAATAAAATCAAAATGTCCTATTTAAGTCGTTTAAGAAACATTTATCATATCAGTTTTAATGACCAGTGTTATTGAAAGACTCTACAATACACCACAATTTATTTATTAGTAGGTATATATTTTTATATATCACTGGAATTACCAACTTGTAAATGTAATTATGACACACCCGGTTTCTAAATTGAGAAGAGTAGCAAATATAAGTAAGATAGGTACCTACTTATTATTTTTTGAACAACCAGCATATCAGAATTGCTTATGGTAATTTATCAGGCGCTATCGTAGACCCAGCACGAAATTTTATTATAACTCCGGGTTAATAACAAATATTCTTTTTTTTAATCTATGTTTACAATTTATTAGGGAAAATTTATTTCCCTTCTCAATTATAATGCACACTAGTAGTAGTGTAGTACTTATATAGGTACACCCTTTCATATTTATTTTCAGAGCTATTGGTACGCGTTGGGTTTGCGGTATGTGGTGGTTCTTTGCTGTCATCGTGTGTCAAACGTATATTGCTCAGTTATCAGCTTCGATGACGTCAGCCTTGGAAAATGAACCAATCAACAGCGTCGACGACTTGGCCAAGCAAACCAAGATCTTGTACGGAGCGTTGGCGGGAGGATCAACCCTTGAATTCTTTAGAGTATTTATTCCGTTATTGCGTCGTTTTAAATTGACTGCCTTGTTGATCTAGTGATTAATGACCCTGACTGCTAAACCGGAGGTCATGGTTTCGATTCCCACCCAGGACAAATCCTTGTGTGATAAGCACGATCAGTTGTTCTGTGTTTAATTTATCTATAATATATATGTATTTAGAAATATATAAGCATGTTTATCAGTTGTCTGGTTGGATTATGGCAATAATATAGGCTTCGCCTAGTTTGGGTCAGATGGCCGTGTGTGAGTTGTCCCAATATATTATTATATTATATTTCAAAATAGCATATTGTTAAATCATTTTGATATTTTTTAGTCCTCAAAAGACAAAACATACCGACACATGTACGAAAATATGGCTGCAAATCCAGTAGTCTTGGTTAAAAGCAACGATGAAGGAGAGAAAAGAGTTTTGAAGAGTCATAATAAATACGCATTCTTTATGGAATCCTGTACTATTGAATACAAATTAAAACGTAATTGTTTTTTGAAGAAAGTTGGAGGAGAATTGGACAGCAAAGATTATGGGATTGCAATGCCTGCTAGTAAGTAATTACCAAAGAATCATTTTGTGCCCTTGGAAAGGTTTGGTTCGGCGATCTTAAATAAAATAATATTTAACCAAATTCTCTTGTAATTTTAAATTTATTCCAGATTCACCATTCAGAACTGACATAAACAGGGCAATTTTGAAACTAAAGGAATCCACTAAATTAGATAAAATTAAAAATAAATGGTGGCAAGATAAATACGGTGCAAAAAAATGTGAAGTAAGTATCATTAGATTTTGATAATTATAACATCATCAAGACTCTTTACGTGCTTTTCAATATCTTCCACTTCTATTAATTGCCTAGCCTGGCCTAGCCTCGCTAAACATAAAATAGCGTTAACTAAAACACTTTGACCTTAAACTAGCTTTAACTATAATAACATCGACAATTGCGCGCTGTTTGATATGAATAAAGACTGGAATCACGCGATATATCGACTAATATGTATAATGTATACTTAAATTCGCTGATATTTCGGCAAGGTATACTATCCATGTTACTAGTAGACTGGTACAATGGACTATCGTCTTTGCTTTTATATCCGTATATTAATCAATCAAAGGTCATTAAGTCTATTCCAACGCTTCTGGTAAGTAAACAAACCAGTGCAAAAGCGATATACCCTACCAGATGCCTGCAATGTGAAGTTTGTTTCCTATTTTTATTTAGCCTTAATTGTCCTTTTTCTTCAGGAAGCCACAGACGAAAATGACATAGAAGGTGATCTTGAAATGGAGAATTTGATTGGTGCGTTTGTTGTCCTTGTCGTGGGTCTCGTATTCTGCCTCTTTATGACGGCCATAGAGTTTATGAATGAGGTTCGAAATATTGTGGTCCGGGAGCAGGTACGTTGCGGATTCATGGGCTAATATTTATCGAGCGATTACAATATCTATCTATCAGTTGTCTGGTTGCCATAATACAGGCTCTGCCTAGTGTGGGATCAGATGGCGGTGTGTGAGCTGTCCTAAGATATTATATATTATATATGACTTTAAAAGTAGTTCTGATATGAAAGCTTAAAACGATTAGTAGCATCACATCTTATAAACAAGTATTTCCTGTCCAATTGATAGACTAAAACTTCACTCCACTTCTTCCTCCTTAAACAAAACGCTCGCGTCATCCTTCTGATATAGAACCGTACGTAATAACGCTTATTTATAATTTCAGGTGACACACAAGGAGGTATTTATTAAGGAACTAAAGTCGTCTCTAAACTTCTTCCAACTACGGAAGCCAGTTCTTCGCAACCCCAGCAGAGCGCCATCTATCGCCTCTTCTGGCAGTGACCACAGACTGGAGAAACAAGCTAGCGCCATCGAAAACTTTCTAGAATTAGAAAAAGAAGTTCAATAAACATCTTTCCAAGAATCTACGTTCTGTATTACTGGTCTGAAAATCCAAGGCCCTAAAATAATAAGTATAAATAAATCATTACGATTAAAAGTGAAATTTGCAAATTAAAGTAGGTAGGTAGGTAGGTAGAACCTAACTTAAAAAAAAAGTAATTCATGGAACTACGAAACTTTATAAAAGATGAATAAGTGGGTATTTAGTTTTGTGAATGGTATTTGTCTTGCTAACCTTACAATCTGTAACTTTTACTAAGTTAATTTTGTTTTTTTTTGTAGCAGAACGGTAACATGTCTTAATATAAAATAAATTAGTTCATGGAACGAATAAGATAAGACGCCTACTAATAAATAAAGCTCATTATATTTCTGTTTTTGTGTTATTATTTCAAAAGTTAATTAATGACTATAACAGACTGTCCAAATGAAACGCTAAGACCAACTTGTGTGCTTGTACGATTGATTTAATTAGAACATTTAAAATGCAATATATACACAAACTTCGCCGCACAGCATGGTGTCAGCATGGATCTCATAATCATGCCAAGTGTATTTGGCACTGATTACGCTAATTATGTTGTTCAAGTAGTTGAGCACTTTACGGTCCCACCCACCCACTTGATTTATCATCCCTTAGTTATTACCTTCAAGTTTGTAAATGAGAAACCATTTAGGATTACGTGACGCTATATGCAAGGTGATTCTGTCATCGTTGTAGAAGAAAAAACTGTGAATAGAGGTCACAGTTTTTGTTCTAAAAACAATTGTTAAAAGAATATCAAAAACCGAGTGAAAAAAAATCTCGAATTTCATGACTGTACTTAACCAAGAGTTTTACGGTAATAGTACCCACTAAAATTCGAGAATTTTGGTTTGCTTGTCGAATTTCTAAAAGGTTTTTTTATAAACTACTAGTTGTTTCCCACGGTAGCCTATGCCGTTTCTTAAGATACAAACTTAACCCATACCAAGTTTCATTAAAATCGGTTCAGGAGTTCAGCCGTGAAAGCGTACCAGGCAGTCAGAGTTACTTTTGCATTTTTAAATTATTATGGATATAGAGACTAAAGTTTTCGTTAGCACAATGTTAACAAAATCACCTTGTATGCTACAGTTGACGATTTGGAGACTTTGCCTAATATTTTGCTCAGACCAAGGGTTTGGGAACTAACCAATATGACTTAAGGACCTTTAAAGAAAGAGCATACTTTAACTTTAAAGGTCAAAGACATTATCTCCGTGACCTCTGGTGTTGCAGATGGTTTTGCAGACACATGATTGGCAGTAAAGTTCAATTACATGAGCTGATTGCTCATTTGGGGTTAAACAGGCAATCCGCTCATGTGAGATTATTCTTTTTAAATTAAAAACAATTAAGTATACTATCATCTGCTTTTAATTATGATGTCTTGACTTGTTGTTGCTTTGTTTGTGATTTTAGGCCTTGTCCACTCATTAATCAGACAAGCTCAATGTGACCTTCACCTGGTACATGTATTTATTCATCCATTAAATTCAATTAATATTGTTTTGTTAATACTAAGCAATCTGTTGATAACGTTATCAGAGGCAATCATCGTATAATGAATTTAATAAAGCGTCAACGACACCTGCAATCTAGCTCTGGTAATCATTATTGTTTTTGTTAAATTTTCCTGGCTAGAAATATACAAATATGCATGTCTTATGAACAGTGATTAATTTATTCAGAATTCAGAATCAGAGAAGAGGATTTGAGTATTATAAACAAATATAAATATTTGTTATTTTTATATAAGTATTTATTATATGTTTATCTGCTATGGACTTGTTTCTCCACTCTCCTTTCACTTATCTCTATCTTGGGCTACTGTGGACCATGAACTCCAAAAAAATATTATATGTTAAAAATAAATGCGACAAAGCTGAACCACTATAAACAATGTGAAGAAAATACGTACCGCAAACAAGCACTAGTAACCTTTTAAAATCATTAATCATCCACTACTACGGTCTAAGTACTTTGGAACTGTTAAGATTGAGTTTCAATTTTCTCCTCGAAGTTAGATGACTTCCGATTTTCTGAACAAAGTTAAGGTCTTTTGTATTTCCTAAAGTGGAGGACAAATATTTTGTAATTTAATCAGTTTGTGTGAACAGGAAATTGTTTGGAGGTTTTGACCTTCTTTTGACTCACTAATATCATCAGATGCGGGCTGCGCTGCTTTGAAGACTTTGAGACATTATTTAACATGTTTTTTTTTAAATAAGGCATAAATAACATAATGAGATTTAAAAGAATTTGGTGCTGAAATAAACAGATAAGTTGATATAATCATTGTTTACGAAACGTACATATACGTTAAACAGAGAGATGTTTTAGAAATACACAAGAACCTACTTACGCAATACATTACAACTGCCAAAGTATCAACCAATATACATATATCCATGTCCATCTTATATTCAGACATCCGTGAAGGATACGAAATGGAAACACATAAAAACTTTAATGTGCGTCACGTCCAGCATTCAAATTGTATGGTCCGTGGTACATCACAACACAAGACTTCACAAGAGAGTTATTCAATGCGTACAAAATCTAAAGACTAGTGAATTGCATTCGATCAATAAAGCAAATATCTGTTTTAGCTGTTTTGTGAGTTGATCAGCGGCATCCGGTGGGCTGCACGTGCTGGACGCAGCCTGTTGCGCCGGCGACGCACGCGACACCCAATCGGAAATGAGGGAATTGTCGGAAGCCCGCACTACCATTACCGTCTGCGTATTTCATGAAATTTCGAACCCCACGACAATTTTCATTAAACGCTATTCATTGGCAAGCGAGTAAGAGTTTAACTGTTTTGCATGCGCAGTAATGAGTCAAGCTAATATTTGCTATAAGTTTGTGTCGTGGTCGAGTTCGTCTCCTGCGCAGCAATCAGTTGTAGCGAAAGAACGCCAAATCTGTTGGTTCAGTGGCGCGAGAGCCACGCAGTGAGATGGCCGTGTCGTTGTACGCCGTCCTCACGCTCGCCGTCACGGCGCTTGGGGCGACTATTGCACGTGAGTTTTTATTTCACTAGCATTATATTACCATATTGTTGTTTGAAATTCAGTGTAATACATTATTTTTATTATAAAAACTTTACCTAAAAACATAAAAGAAAATTTAAGGTGTAACCGTAAAAAATCAATTGATTTTTTTAGGATGTGTTCAAAATGTCTTATTTTCACAAATAACATAATTCCACCTTTTTCAAGATCAATATCTTCATTTAGTGGTAGGTATAATACTAATAAATATAAAATTCTATAAGTTCATACAATATAATACAGTCTTTAATGCGAACTTAACTATAATACCTAAAAAAGAAAAACAAACTATTACCTAATTTAAAACTAATAACAAATATCTTAAAATAATTTCAATATCTTTGTAATGCTATAAATTTACCTGAATATTTTATGAGCAAATTTTAATTACTGCTTATTATTAGCCCTTGCTTAGTTTAGGTTAATGAGTTGGTTACCGGTTCTTCTCCATAACGTTGACTATTTAGGACGCAGTAATCAGACTGTTTATAATGAATACCTTGAAATACTACTTAATATATCAATTACTTGATATCATTGTTTATTATCTTCGTGTGTGATTGAATTCCTAAATATAATGCGTAAATTATTTTCTCGTAATACTGTGATGATATTGTAAATGTAAACAATTCTATAATATCATTACAAACGTTATGGTTTGCGATATAAATTTATTTCCGTCTTATTTACGTAATAATACAGATTAGGTATACGCAACATTATACTATTGTATTTCACTCTATGTCCGGAAATCTAGACAGTTTTTATACTAATTACGGTACCAGTTTTTTGTATTAAGCAAGCCTTTATTTGCATTTCTATATATAATAAAGCAGTAAGCAGTACTCTCTAACTTTAAAAGTATGCCAAACTACGGGTCTATTGTATAAGATCCTTTCAAAATGTCAAAGGTTATTCAGCAATTGTAAAAAGGCGTGTGAAAAACAGCACTTTTCTAACGAATTCTCTTTTATCTCACGACCCAACAAAAGGTTTAGAATAAAAATAATTTATAGTCATTCTCTGCTTACTTTTTGGCCGTCAGTGATATAAAAAACAAGTGACTATTAAACCGGACACATCTGAAAAAATGTTGAACACAAATTCAATTATTTTTTGCTTGTCTTTGATTTCTAACACATAAGAGATTGATTAATATAAGATAGTACTGATTTAAGTACTCATTTTACGGCATGGATACTATAGTATGACTTAGTAAAAATACATCAATCCTCGATCAACTGCTTCAAGAAGTCCATGCGCGCGACTTCAGATGTAGATTCCATCAGGTCATATTTAAGTCCCGTAAAAATAACTCTCTTCGCTCTACAATAGATACGTATTGAGTATTTAGCACTATATAGAACAATTGGAAACAATGAGTGATACAAAATAATTAAAATACTCACGAATAATATCGATATTACTCAAAGTGACGTAGATAAATCGTATTGTTTTGTTTGATAATCACGTAAGTAGGTAAGATAAATAAAGATTTAAAATAATCGCAACAATTGATCTCGGAACTCTTTGTTTATCACATACCAACAGTGTTTTAGTAGTTCGATCATCATTAAAAGTAATTATTTATGCATTGATTTAATCTATGTTTTTGCCGCAATAACATTGATTTTATAATCGGGGAAAAGTAAATTAATCAAATGAAATGAAATAGGTAAATTTCTTGAGTAAAAGAAAAATAAATAATAATTTAAAGGTAATCTGTTTCATAAACTTCAGTACAATTAAATCTTGACTTAACGATCATCAGGTTTTGTTAAAAATGGTTGGTATAAATTACCAACAAAAATACTTTGCCTATGTTCAAAACAAAAAGAAGATCAACTCAAGGATCCAAACAATCCGATTATATCCAGTTTTACTGGTACACTCGTTCCTCGCGACAATTCTTTGTCCACTGACAATGGGTAAGGTAACGAAAACTCTTACACAAGGAGACATCCGTACAAGGAGGACCACGCGTGTGATTTACTAAACACATAATTATATATGCTTCGTTACACAAGCAATTATGTAATTAGTATTGCATTACTTAATGCCACTGGTTCCTGGCGTACGTACCGATCTTTGTTTTCTTCGACGGATAAATTTTAATTGGTAATTTAGTACCTATTGATCTGCAAAGGTTACTGTGGATGGAAATATCTAAAATGGAAACAATTCCTTAGGGTCCATTCATACTAGCCCGATTCGAAGCGCATTATAGCGTCAAATTCTTAACAATCAAAGGAAAGCTAATGCCTGCGAAATCGCGCTTTTTTTTGTTACCTTGGAAGAAATACGAGCATTATTTTGTTGAGTTAAGGATGAATTTGCTGTTTAACTTTTACATTAAAGCTTCGGTTTTGATCTTCGCTAGTAGAATTTCCCCTAAGTTTGGTTAATAGTAAGAAAAAAAGTATTAAAAACAAACCTTATAAAGATAGACATTACACTATTGTTTTTTAAGTTGATGACAATTTAATGCTCCCACATTCTAGGTAAAAAATACTTAGTACTGAATAAAATTAACAATAATTTTAGGCTCAAGTACCAAATATTTTAGGGGTCAAAAGGGAACGGAAAGGAAAAAAAAGTTTTTCGGGAACGCAATTTTCTTTGATTCATAAAATTAATAACATTGTCATCTGCATTCATTTGCAACAATATGTTCTTCTCTCATCACATTTCGTAAACATTCGTATTCATACACCACGCAAGTATTGGGAACTTTATGTCCAACAATTTTATTGTCATGTAACATTTTCAGTTTCACTAGTACCGCATACACAACACAAGGGGTCGCTAGTTCCCGAAACAGCCGTAAACCCAAACCGCATTATACGGACTCTTAAACGTGTATGTACGTAAAATGTACGGTCCCGGAACTCACTTTTGGTTAATGGTAGCACATATGACATAATTATTGTAAATAGAATATCGTCATTAAATTTACTAACACATCGGTATTGTGGTAAAATATGGCAACTAATATCTATCCTATCCTATCCTATCCTATTAAACTTAAATGTCCTGATGCCTAAATAATCTTATTAAATGGTGTTGTATTGCAGATAAGATTAAAACATAAAAAAAAAACAATAATATAATCATTAAAATGTGAATTCAAGCATAAACTAAACTGAAACTTATTTATATAACATAAAATAATTATATTACTATTTGTATAATTTTTTAATATATTTTCGTTATTTTAATAAAGAATACACTCTCCAAATTTATGTAACCTTCTCGTAAATAATTCTCGAAACTAATGCTGTACATTTTTTTGCATCATATTTTAATTAAGAAATTTATATTTATATAAATTAAAAAAAATGATTTTTCCAGCTTCAAATAATCAGATATTAGAAAAGTCTTCATGTGGGAGAGTTTGGTTGACAGTCCACTCGCCAGATGTTCGAATAGAGACGACCACAATTCTACAAGACGTCTTAGAACTAAACTGGGACTTCAATGGATGTTCTACTGTACCGACACAAGTAAGGGTGACATAATTATTTATCTAATCAGGCAGTAAACAAACTGCTTAACTCGAGGAAACTACCTTAATTACCAAGCTTAACAAATACTTATGTAAGTAATCAGGTAAATCTAAATAATGATCTTAGTGTTTTGCTATGGTTAAACACACTAGTTGATGGCTATCTAGCATCTAATTAGCCCACATGCAATCTAACTAGTATTAAATTAGTAGTTGATTAAATAAAATTTCTTTTTTTTTCTTAAAACAGAAATGTTAATTTTTTAAATAAAACCGAAATTTATTTATAATTTATTTATAATTATTTAAAACCAAAATGTGAAAGTGTGAAGTGTTAAAATTTCTTGCATACCAATAAAATATTTTAATCAGGATAAAGATTAGAATTTTACATCGAAGTAGATTATTAGATTTATTCGTGATTTTGTATCAGACAGTACACACTATGAACATATCGTATAATATATACACGTATAAGAACCAAATTATTAAATTCGATGTTAATTCAATTCCCAAATGGTACGAACCACAATTTCAAGTTAGGTACGTGTACGCTCGGAACATTAAATATCATACCAATAATAACATCTACTTAGTTTTGTAAATGTTTAAAAAAATACAATAAATATGTACACAATATTTATGTATGTATATCATACGTTTCTGATAGGTATTATATT
This sequence comes from Diachrysia chrysitis, assembly GCA_932294365.1. Lineage (NCBI taxonomy): Eukaryota > Metazoa > Arthropoda > Insecta > Lepidoptera > Noctuidae > Diachrysia > Diachrysia chrysitis. The sequence continues at coordinate 6,605,445 of OW028651.1, read as the reverse complement.
ATAAACGGACTGAAGACCAAAGAGTAAGTAATGTCTTTTTTAAATTTTAATATCCGATTTAAGAATGATGTCCTCAAAGACTTGAAATGAGTCTGAACTCGCGAACAACATCCTTTGTATCATGAGCGAAACATATTATAACAAATCTGTCTCAGTAAATTGATACTAATCAAACCGCGTTAGCCATAACATTGAATCTGTTATTCACCATTCTCTTGACCAATGCTTAAACAATACGAACCTGCACTGAGTTTAACTTACAGGGCTAAAGATTCTCAGATTTCATTGTAAGATTTCTACTAACACAATTTTTACGATCTTAGCCTACTTTTAATACATGCAATAATTTTTAATTAGATATAAGCCAATTATTTTTTTGTATAAACTTAATTTTATTTGCGAAGTATATAATCACTGAAAAATATAAAATTATTATTGTGTAATAGTTAGAAAACAGTACACAAATTTTCGTAAAGATTTCGTAATAATTCTTACTCACAGAAATGCTTCTGCCCATTGTCACGAAACAATTTCATGTGGTATTTTACTCTAATATGAGACCAAATATTCAACTGTCATACATAATTACGTAATAAAGCTAAAGCATATTTTGCTTTTGTCTGTTTTTTCAAACTCTCTCAAAAACTTGCCACTAAAAATTTGAATATGTAAGATATTCGGCAATGATTTGATACTTTTTTATATTAGGTCTACATAAAAGTAATGTACCTACCATTACAAAACATTACGAAGCAGTATTTCTTATACTTACTACACAAATCATCTGCTTATGTAACGATCCATGACAGGTACGATAGTCCATCCAATGACTATCAATTTTTATTCAACGTCATTCATAGTTAGTTCAAATACTATGTATTACGAAATATAATAATAGTGGAAGTGTGTTCGCTTACACGGTGTCGCCTGCCGATGAATGATCATATCAAATACAGTTGCGTGTGAATGTAAACGCAGGAAATCAACGCTCATGTATCACGTTTTAGCTACGTAGAGCAATGGACAGATACAAATATCTTGTTAATAAATTCCTGTGAGCTATATTTACGAGTTGCTACAATCATATATATTACCGACAGTAGTACAAATAATCGGGTAGGAACAAGAGGATAATTTTTAGTATCCGTCGACAGGTTTGCTTATACATAATTATTGTCAATACCCGTTATTGTATACGCGGAAAGGTAACTATTTACTACTTTCTCTGTTTTCCTAACCCACAGATCGGGTTGTTCGATGAGAAGCCTCTGTCATGGATGAATGCTCTGTCGGTGTTCATAGTGCCTTCAGTGGAAGGTTATGTGATTACTAACATGTCGTTGGGTCGCGGTACGCTGCCCGCCGGCTGGGAAAACGGAGCCGGTTCCAAAGGACCCCAGTGCCTGTGGCCCTGGGTGGGAGCAGGAGACAGCGCTAACATACAAGCGTATAACTGCTTAAAAATCCAGCCCACATGGATGGAAGACAATGCGTAAGTTTCTTTTATTTGGATTCTTATATTTTACGTTAGTTGAATAGTAACAAAAAGCTTTGATTTATAGCTTTATTTTCCAATGTACCTAAAAGCGAATTGAAAAGACATAACTTTACAAATTTTAAATGCCATCTTATCTTATCCCATACTTATTGGGACATATTATGCCTTAATAGTTCCCAAATGCAAAAAATACTGTGTAATTTTTCAACCGTAACCTTATCATCATCTAACCCTACTCTTACACTTCAGTGCAAAAATCAACAACCTTCGCATCGGTGACTTAGCGATCGCCGGCACACACAACGCAGGGGCTTGGCGATTCAACACCGAAATAAGTCAAGTGTCTCGAGACAGCTTCGTCTTGTGCCAGGACAGGTCCATTTGGGCCCAGCTCGTCCACGGCATCAGATACTTTGACTTCAGAGTCGCGTACTACGAATTTTATGGAAATGAGGAAAACAGGTACTTGCATTTTTTTTTCGGAATTAGGTACATAACTTAATCGATGAAACACGTAGTGAAAAAAACCTTTTACAATGTATAGCGGCGGTCATATAATTAAATATCTAAGCAATGTGTACTGACTTAGTTATTACTACTAAGTTAGTATATAAATAAATAAACAATAGTTCTAAGTAGAGGCTGTCGTTTTTATGTTAAAGCCATGACTTGTAAACGATTTTTTTCCTGAATTTTGACTAGACTTTAAGTCCAGACTTTTGTCCCACTCTTTAAAAAAACAATATTAGCAAAGCTAGCGCTAGAAACAAAACCACAGAAGATAAATAACAAACAAAACAATGTGTACCGTATATAAGTAGTTATAGTTTTTATGAAAATAAACACTCACCACAATTGACATTGTTTACGCTTTGGTATGACAAAACACGTAATTTGTGGTTGCTTGGAAGTGATGTAACAAGTTAATGCAGATATTACGGCCGGAAACCTTTTGTTCTAAATACCAACAGAACGTTCAACGGTCAGGCGATCAAGTCTCGCATGGCTGCTTCAATTACCAAGCAGTTCCACTAGTGTAAATGTAGGAATTTAGTCACAAGTTGTCTGGTATTAATGACACCTACAAGATTTATTGTAATTCTAGCTATACGTACATTAAGGTTGAAAATCCTTAACGAAATAGGTCATAACTCATTGAGGAACTTTCATAGATCAGGGTTGTATGAAATGAAAAATTTATTGTAGACTTTTGAGCTAGTGCGTTTAAAAACCTTTAAACACGTGGCACTCCCTACATACATAACTACATATTTATACGAGGTATATAGTTCTTCACTACTTTTTATTTGAGCTGGTATTTTGAAATTATAAAATTGTGTGCTTGCGTGTTTCAGATATTGGCTGAATCACAACTTAATTCGAGTCCGTCCTTTAGTTCCGTTACTTCGAGAAATAAGAGCGTTCCTTGATGCTACTAAAGAGGTAAGGCGCATTGTCGTACAATATGAGCTTGAACAATCTAAATAAAGTAAATTCATATTTATACCAATTTTATTAAAGCGACAGTTACTCTGTCTGTTACGCCTTCACGGCATAAACGCTGAACCGATTTAGATGAAATTTAGTATGGGATAATCTTGGATCTTAAGAAATCGCATAGGCTACTTTTGTGCCGCGGTAAAAGACATCCACGCGATCAGAGCCGCAGGCAACCGCTAGTGTCTAATAAATATTAATTCTCTTTAAAATAGTATCATTTTGATAGCGAACACAATGCTCGATCAATTTCAGCACAAGATTATTTAGGTAAACATTTCTTAATTCCAAACACGATCTAGATGTAGTTTAATATTTTTAATTTAATATCTCAGTCTTAAATTAGTTTACTGGTAGTAAAATCATATTGCTCACACTGTTAGATAATAGATAATAGTTATCTTTCTATGTAATTTACAGGTAGTGTTCCTAGACGCCCATCATTTCCCGGTCGGTTTTTACCAGCAAGACGGCGCTCCAATCCGCAGCGTGCATGCAGGACTACTAGAAATCATTCAAAGAGAACTTGGACCCCATTTAGCATCAGCCGGAGAATTTGGTACTGGAGTGGGGACCAGGGGACCTACTGTCCAGACACTGATCAACTCTAACAAAAGATTGTTGTTCAGCTATGTCGATAATGCCATAGTTAGTGGTGAGTACATTTATTCTTATTTTAACCCTTTTGATATTCTTGTTCCTGCCAAAAAAACTGATTAAGGAAAGTAAATCGGCCAAATGCGAGTCAGACTCGTGCATGAAGGGTTCCCTACCGAGCCCCCTTTAATTATTAATTTTTATTAGCGACAACAGAACTACACTCAGAAATACACACCAACGAATCGTATGAGAAAAAAAAACTATAGCTATTACGATTAAGAGATACATCCCGCTGACCGACCGATGGAAGGACGGACGGACAGCAGAGACTAGTAATAAGGTCCTGTTGGCACCCTTGGGGTATTAAACCCTATTAAAAAGCAAATTGAAAAACATGAAAATAATCTGGAAGTAACTATTTTTTTTTTTAAGTATATTGTGTCTGGTGTGAAATCAGGTCAAAATTTGAATAAGGTTTTAAAAAATATTCTGAAACTTTTTTGATATTCATGGTTTCATGAATAACGACGAAAAGGTTAATTTTATCCATACCAATTTAATGATTTTCGTGCAAAAATAACTCTAGTCTTAAAAAAATCTTTTTAACCTTAAAAAATAACTGCGGGTATAAAAATAAGGTTTTGTTTAAAATAATGTACCTTATTTGCTCAAAGTGCTCAGCCACTGTGTCACAGTACCTACTTCTTCAAATATTATGTAAACTAGCGAGACTTCACAAACTCTCTCAAATAAGATTCGAATATTATAACACCTTAGGTTTTGGTAAATACTTGGTCAAACAGCTTAGTAATTTCTACGTGACACCATCTTTTTATGTAAAATCATTTTATTTTTCTGTATTTTCAGAAAACTCCTGGCTGTGGCCTATTCTACCTCACTTATGGGCAAACACGAACAGCCCATCAGATCTGTTCCAGTACTTAGATGCAGCGATCTCCGTGTCCCCGCAGCCGACAGCACGGTCGCCATTGTTTTCGGCTATGGCTCAGACCACGCCCACAGTGCTCGACATCCTGTTCCTCCGCGGCTCCTTACGAGAGAATGCCGATGCTGTCAACCGCAACGTGACTACCCGCTTTGCCTCCCGCTGGCGGACTCAAGCCAACATAATTTCGACTGACTTCTTCCTGGGCAACGATGTAATTGACTTATCTATAATGATCAGTAACGAGCGCGCTTCACGTTTATGACGTCACCACAGACGCTTTCGTAGTGGCGGACTCCACGTAAAGGCATCACGTCGCCACATCGCCGCCGCGGTCCTCCGCTCCCCGTGGCTGCCGCGCGCTCGGAACCGCTCCGAACCGCCGCGCCGACTATACTTACCCGACCAATTTATCTAGTTACCTGCTGATCGCGTATATCCGCCTTATCACTGCCATACAGAGAGCGCCCAGCGGACCAGAAGTGAGATAATTTTAGTTATTTAATTTGTAGATAAAACAAAACTAGTCTACTGGTCTTTTAAAAGGATCTAAATTAATTTGTACATAAAATACAAATGTGCCAAAGATAAACCGCCTTTTTTTATTTTATTATTTAGAAGTAAATAGTTAAAAAAACACAAAAGAGTTCCAGCCCTTTACTTATAAATACAATGAGTTCGACGAGCAATAAATAATATCTAAACAACTATACGTAAAATTACTTGTACTTGTGCAACAAAAAACGAGGTAGATTAAGCGTGCCTGGAAGCACAAAATAAGTCCATTTAAACAATGTAAATTCACATATGGGGCGCCAAAAGCGGCAATAACTCGGCACGACTCATGCGAGACAGAGCTCGCGCGTCCAACCCCATGGCTGCAGCGGCACCGCGGACGTCCAACCCGAAACTTTGCAGCAGCGAGGCCAGCGCCACCTCCTCGCCGGTTCGAGGGTCCCGCAGGCGAGGGCAGGAGCCGTTACACTGCGGCCACGTGCAGCGCTCTACGAGCCGCCGAGGCGCACAGCCGCCACGCGCCCTCCGTTTGCTTCCGTCAAGTCTCTGCTCCCAGCAAGCTAAAGCTCGTGGTAATGTTATCCCCGAAACATTAATTGCCTGCCATTCAGGACGTGCGAGCGCCCCATGAGCCAAACATGCAGGTGCAAAAGCTGCCCGCACAGAACTAAGACTAGAACGTAACGCCGCTCCTGTCTGATGCACTGCGTCCCACTGCGACCTGGTGCGAGGAGCGCGTACCCCCTCGGCGGCTAACTGTGCCGAATCAAATAAATATTGAAAGACGAATAGTGGTGTACGAATGTGCGCGTACAGTCGGTAGCCGAAATAGCAGAGCCAGGGCTCAGCAGCGTGGTCCCGCACACACGAGGTTGGAGGCTTTCCGCGCCACAGCGTGTGGCCAAGTTTAGCCACTGTGGCTGCCGGGGCACGTTGTGTTTTTGCTGGGCGATCGAGGAACCAGCCAGAGTCAGAGATGGCGGCAACGCGAACGCCTCGTGACCGGAGAGCGCGTCTTGCGGCGTCTGCATGTAACATGACACCGGCGCCGCCGGCACTCGATCCCACGAGTAACATGCGTCCTGTGAGTCCATGATGAAGCAATTCGGATAGGACACTCCGGACGATGAGTCGACCGGAGAACACGAACCTCGTGCTGGATTGACGGGTGTTTCTGGTGCCAGCCCACATGTCGCTGGAGCAGTAGGGTAAGAGGACGTGGTTGGAGGCGTGCCACAGTGGGTTAGCGGCGGGGTCGGCGGAGAGCAGGGCGGGTGCGCGGCGAGCCCGCGGCCAGCGCGCGGAGGACATGAGCGCGGGCCGGCGGCGCCAGCGCGCGTTGCACGACGCCGTGTCCCAACAGTACCCGCCGCCCTCGAGATACACCACCCAATGGTCATTGTTGGTCCCGCGCCGGAAGTAATACCTGTAATGGGTAATAAATTGTGCATTACGTAGGTACTGTGAAAGTGTGGATGCCTCGGCAAGGAATAGTTTATGTCTGTTTTTGATGGTATGTTTACTCACGGAATCAAAGTATATAAACCTAGGCTTGTTATATATAAACATTTTTAATGAGGAAGGTTCAATTGTCACCATCAATTACAAAGTGACACAAATGAACTGTTCAAAACACAATATCATATCACATGACTCTACATTCTAAAAAGTAGCAAAAAAATCCTGGAACAACATAATTTAGGATATTGGCACAATAGTCAGAGGTAAACTGAATTGGTAAATGAGTACGTACCCGGTAGGAGAGCCATCGTTACACGTAAGAGAGGTGTTCGAGAGCCAGATCAGCCGCAAGCTGTCAGGCGGTGTAGCTCCGTCACAAACGCCACACAGTATCACCTAAACAACAAAACAAGTAAAACTAATTTATACCGAATAGTTAAACAAGGAAGTAAGGGGCCTTGTGTCTCTACCCAAGACTGAAAAAACCTTTATTCTTAAAGATTTGTTTAAATAAGTATATTTTATTGCAAAAGAATTTCGGCTACTATCAGATTAACTTACGATTGTAGTTCAAAGGTTTAAAGCTATGGTTTACAAAGGTAATAATAATAATAATTAAGGTGACATTAATGAATGAAATACTTGCTTAGTAATCTAAATAGGTACATAATACAGCTTTGTATGGCAACCTTATTTACATAATACTTAGATGGACTTATAATCGAATATTATAAAGATGCATCAGAATTAAAAAAACCCGTTTTCGTATTTTTTATTTTGACGTTTAATAACCAATATCGTCCTAATTATCTTTAAGGAGTGGTTACTATTTTAGAAAGCCTAGCTCTCTAATGGGTATAAATACCTACTGTTTCCAATAATAAACAGAAATTAGCATTATTAACAAGATTCCTATTATCACTATCATTCGGAGAAATCTTTGCTGACTTTTGAACTATCGATACTAAATTATCATTTTAATCAATTTAAACATAATTAGTATTTATAACTACAAGTACTCGATAACCTTGCATGTACAAGAATGCAGTTTGCATATTTATCGTTTGTTAAGTATTATCTTTATGGAATTCCTGTTGTTTCTATAATTATGACTGTTGAGAATATTCCTTTGACTTCATAGTCTGATAAAAAAGAAAATACTTCTTCCTAAGGAAACTTTCTTGTTATTTATAGTATCAAAACTATTGTTGAATGTGTAAATCATATTATAATATATGGATCAATCGTTCTCGAATTACTGTAATATCATCTGCGTTAAGAAAATGCGCATTAATGGATTGAAGAAACATTTAATATAGAGCCGATATATTTTTATACTTATGTATGTATATACTTAAGTGTAGAGTGTTTGTAACTACTTGTTCAACTGTTTTAAAGTACTATTTTAAACGCACCTGAACTAATAGCGAATACTGTTTAAGTACCGCACGAATAGCATTTAAGAAACATAAGTTACTTTAAGAACTTCTCAGAAACAAACGGTTAAATGAAGCTCTCCCTTATCTACGGGTCAAGGAAAGCTAAGCTTTTAGCGATTCTAGCAAACAACCAACCTTTAGGAATGCAGGCATAAAATATTTGAAAGACCAGGTAGAAAATATTATACCTAATATATGTATATAATCATTTATTTTGCAATTACTCAAATACCTAATAGCTATTAAAAAGATTTTAAAATAAACAAACTACAAATTCATACGCAAAAACCGGTAAATTGGATATTTTTCATGAACTCGAGAGGCGCAATAAAGTTCTTAGTTGATTGTATCGAAGTAAGCCAAGTGTAATGTACTTATGAATTATCTCCGTTATCCAATAACTTGATTATTTTCAATTAAAAGAAGGCAATTTTTTAGTCCTCACGTTACCGTTGCGATATTTTATTTTTATCTTGTTCTTACTTCTAAAGTTTTAAAATAAATTATGTTTTTTATTTTCTAGCTTTTGCATGTAACATGGTAGGTACATAACATCACAAGAATAAAAACAAAAGAAGCTCCATTGACATAGTTTCCGTAAAGAAACTTTAATTTCACAAACTCTTGTAACAGGACACACTTCTGAATATTCTTTAAATACTTATCAACAACACCTCTGATATAAATATAAACTTAATTAAGTCAAAACCCCAATCTAACAAAGTAAGCATTATTAGTTATCTTACATCAATGTGGGGATATTTAACTATGTTAGTGGCGCTAAATTTAGTTAATATTAAAACAATCATTCGTTTCAACGTCAATAATAACTTTCAATATTTATTCCGTCGTTGACAAAGCAACACAAACTGTAATCTAAGATTCAGGTATACCCCACTATTGACAGTCACTGTAACCCGTAGCGTAAAAACACATGTCACAAAATAATAAAGCAATGCGTACACAGAGTGTCCAAACAATCCAATGGTGGCAGCGGAGCGAGCCGCGGTGGCGCGTCATCGCTCCCGGGCGTGGACACACGAGCGCGCGCGCAGACAGCGGGCCGGAGCACACCCCATACTGACGGGCGCAGGGGCACCACTGCCGAGGCCGAGAGCCGCCGCTGCGGGCCGAGCCACGCACGGTAGCGTTCCCGCTGTTTACAAAATAAAGCCTCTATTTAGAGCGAGGGCGAAGGGCCGAGCTCACGCCGTGCGCCGCCCGACCGAGTAGGCGAGCGGGCGGCTCGTTTGTGCGGCAGGGGCGGCGGGACCGGCTCCGGCGGCTACATCAAACGCGCCGCAGATCAAAGGAGCCGCCGCGCGATCGGCATCCGTCATTATTATTATGCAAGCATTACGAGGCGCGCGTGACTCAGGCGAGAGGGCCACGCGAGCTGCGCGGGCGCCGCCCCCCGGCCCTGCGCACCCTCCACCTGTCAACGGCATCGACGCTGAACAAAACAACCGCCAGCGCCCTCCCTCCGGCTCCTTCTCAGATTAGCCATCCGTATTATGGGCTTTTTAGGCATAATTTTACACCTTATTACCTTTAAGCTTTGCGAACATCCTTTTGAAGCAACGTACGGAATTTGGACTGCACTTGAACATGATTAACAATGTATGGATGGCACAAAAATGTCGGTAGATACACAATAACCTAACAGATATAAAGTGCATTGAACAAAGCGGAAATCAAAAATCTAGACATGGACACTGTTAAAATCCTTCATAATTCTTGTCATACCATGACTGGTCATAGACTCTCTCATGGCTCTTTTAATGTATCATTCTCTACGGTCCTATGACAATCTCTATAATATTTTAAATTCATCCAATAAAATTTGTTAAATCGATATAAAATAACAATTACATAGTCACACTGAAAAATACAATTTTGTTCAGCAAAAACATACTGTGGACTTAAATTTTGTATAAGAAACGATTTAAGCGTGCAAAAGGTGTTTAATAGGTAAACATATGTTTTCCCAAAATATAATAACATCTATTTAATATACATACAAACGTGCATGACAATTCAAATTTATTTCAGCAAATATATGGAAAAGTTTATGTCGTATGGGCCATATTAATAAAACGCACTTATAAAACATCAGCCCTATCACAATGAAAGATTACACGTCAAAGCAATAATAAGCTTTTTTCAAGCTCGAAATAAGTTAAAATGTTCGAGCTTTTTATAACATAGATTAACTATTACCACAATAATCAAAATAGAGCATTATTTCCAGCTTTTCATGTTAGAATAGTACAGTCGTACAGACTTACTAAACAAATGAACAGTTTCATTTGTCATTTATTTTTAAAGATGCATATATTTAACAAATGTAATCCACTATTTAGCTATGGTTACTATACTTACACACTAAGTTTATGAAATATCAATGCATAATAATAACCACATTCTTAGTAGTTATTTAAATGCGTAGTAAATAAAATAGGAAATGTTTTTCACGCTAGGTACGAAAGTACTTACCTCCGTAATGCCCTCTACACCTTTGTTAATTGAACATTTAAGTTACTACGTGACTGACGGCTATTTTGTAGCTAACTTATGCTCAATAAAGTTTAAGGACTTTCTGTAGAGTGACAATGATTTAGAATCACTCTATATTTTTACGAGTAGACTTTAACAAGGAATCGTAAAATAATTTATTTTTATGTAAACGAACCGAGTTTCGAAGTCAATAAAGATTTTATCGTATGATTTGACATGTGTATGGCCCGCAGGTGTTATTTGAAAGTCAATTGTCCGAAGTGTATAAGACTCGACGTGGACACCAAGTTAAGTAGAATATAATTGGCGGTCGGCATGGCAGACGTTCAAAGCGTGTACCTGCCTGTAAAAATGCCATCATAAAGCCAAGCCGCCACAATGAGCCATTTGACAGTTGGTACCCACCTTTATGATGCCGACTCTGATATACGAGCCGAACCCATTTAAGCTTATTTTATCGACTCCCAATACAACAATCTAGCTATCCTGCACAGTAAATCAGGCATCTTAGAATTACACGCGACTACCGCTCACAATCAGGGCGGAAAGAATAAACCATTTAGTTAGACCATTCAAAATCTTATAGCTTATTATTCAATCCCATTAAAGACTTAGTGGACGGCCTCTTTTAAAAGAGCTTTTAATATAAAAGACCATTATACGGCCCATTTTCCATAACAATGAACATAATATTTTTTTTGTCCATTCCTTCTTTATATTGCTTATTATTAAATCATTATAAGCAGTAAAGAATATTTTTATAACACAAAGGAACATGTGTATATATAGGAATATGTGTGTCTGTTTACCAGAACTAAATGGAATAAAACTGTTAGTTCTTTATATAGTGTCACTTAATTAGAAGAATATCGAATTATGATATAAATATTTTAAGTAACTATCGTTTACTTTATCATACTTATAAAAAAGTTCAGTTATAAAATAGCTCTTTTTTTAATCAAGACTTAATTTAGTTATCTTGTTATTTTAGTCGAGCTTATCATTGACATTTACGGTTGCAGATGCCTCTAACATTTTTGTAAAATATCTGTAATAAAAAGACAATTATCGAGTTGCGCTCAAAGATACAAGTTAAAAATGCTTGCTTATTTACCAATAATCTTTTACAAAAGGTCTGACCTCTAATTTTATTAAAGTCATTCCCAGATAGAGTTTGCTTTTAACGCTCTTTTTCTCTTAGTAATGGAAAATGCAAATGTGCTAACAACGCTAATACGACGTTATTTCAGAACACTCAAGTACACTTAGTAACGAGGGCACTACTATTATCGTTGTATAATAAAATACGAATAAATAAAAGAAATCATTGTTTGCTCTCGAAGCTACAACTTGAATCCATTTTCTTAAGAAACAACGTTCATTAGTAAGCAATTCACGATAATGGTGGTTTTTCGCAGAGCGCTGCTCTATTCCATTTTGTTTCGATTCGATTTCGATATAAGTATTTAGACTCATAATAATCACTAGATAAAAGATTTGATGGAATAAGTGAAAAATGAGCCCATCAGTCTTGCTTGACTGCTAAGATTTAGAAACTTATCAATTAAAAAAATAATGTTATTTTTCCGCAGTCAATAACTTGTAAAAATAGTTTTATCAGCCATGATCTTCGTACTGCAGGGCAGTAGGTAGGGATGTCCCTTTTCTCCTTCCATTTCCGGAAATATTTTTCCACTAGTAGTAATGGCCACTTTACATACAAGTAAATCAAAATGGAAATAACTAACCTAAATATAAATCCATGTCTGTTCATTCAAAGAAGGAACTTACCAATGCTATACCTAATACAATCTTTCAAGTTAAAATCCTTACATTTCTAACCTACCCTGTGATTTTTTTTTTATTTCGACTTCAGCTAGTCCTAAGTTAAAGAGTGAGACCAATCCCAAAACACTGTAAGCTTTCTTATATTAAGCCAGTTTCTGTACATTGTTACTTAATCTTGACGTAACATAGTGGCGGATGGCAATAAAACTTTGTTAAGAGGACACAAACTACTTTGTATTCCGGATAACTACCCGCAGACAGTACTTTTACTTCCCTCTGAACTAGAATCTACAAAGAATTACATTGGAACTGTGAGGACCTTTTGAGCAGATAAAGAAACCAGTTTCTGGACACTGTTTTGATGACTAGATTTACTTATAAGTGACAAATTTCGTTCATGGACATGGACAATTTAGTCAAAAAAACAAAAAACCTTTGTTGTGTAAAAAACTAAAGATTATGGGGTCCGTTTGATCCCGAAACTAGTCAGGCATCTCCGATATCTCCGCGTGATTACAGTCGATTTAGTTATTTCAACAGTTATTATGTCCCGCGAAAGTTATTTTACAATAAGCCTACATGTTGGTAACTACAGCTTTTGATGAGAATACGTTTTTACATTCCGGTGAGAAACCATCAGCTGTGTTTCCTTTACATAGTCATTGTACTGACCACAATCCTACAGAGAAACGGTAATAGGTACAATTTATCTGAAAATGTATGTCGATATGCAAGAGAATCTTTAAAAGCAGATGCATCTTATCTTTTTACGGATTACTTACTCGAACCATTATTTGCAGTCCAGTGTTTTAGCTTAGTACAGCATTAATGCTTTCTTCACTTCAACATTTAGTTTAGCGAATTTCTAGAGGTTATAAATTCTGTTAGTTACTTAATTTAAAGCGTATTTTAGTTGTTTACCTATCGCGAACACGTTTCAAGTCTGTTTTGGAATGTTGAGCTCCTCGCTGGCGTTAAATTGCGGCACATTAATTTTATAATACAACAACATCAGTCACATTTAGCTCGTTTCATGTTCAGATATAAACTCTTAGAAGTTTGCGATTCAAGTTATAAATAACTAAGTTTAGTAGATATTCTACTGACAGAAGATAAATAAACTAACAACTATTTTATGTAAATATGTATGTAGACAATTTGGGTAGCTAGCTGCTGCCCACGATTTTGTCGGCTTGCATAATATTTTTAGATTAATTAGGTTTAAACTGAATGTTCATAAAGGCATGGCGCTGTTTAAGGTTACACTTCCGAACTAAATTAGTATAAATACAGGTAATAAGTATCATGTGCATTGTAATAATATCGGCCTATACGTGTCCCACTGCTGGGCAGAGGCCTCTTCTCATGTAGAGAAGGAACGAGCATGGATCACCACGCTCGCTCATTGCGGGTTGGTGATTTGAGATTCCAATGTTTGGAATCCACGGTGCCTCACGATATTTTCTATCTCAGATTGTCAACTGTCAATTATGTCTTATAATAATAAAGATAGTACATTTAGCTTTTAAAATTAACATTGGTAGGTACCTACTTGCCTGTAATGAGTTCGAACCTGCAACCTTATGCACACAAATCCGTTCATTGAACGGCTAGGCCACCACGTCATATCATGTGCATTGGTACTACCGATTATAAGTATTTGATGTTTTAGTCATTTGGGTTCTTAAATTCTTCAACCTTTTTAGGAAAAGTATAAATTTATTATGTTTCGTTATCTGTTATAATATATGGCAATAATAACTAAATTACTAGGTAGGCATCCTATTCATTTTTATAAGGCTGTTTCTGTCATATTGCAATAACCAATATCATTACCAAAACAAAATCGCATCAAATTAAAACGAACCGTTAATTTTATTTGTAACTTGTTAGGTACCTATCTGCTAGAGTTACGTTTTACGTGATCCCTGGGTCAAAATAAAGCTGTAGGTACTCAGTAAATAGCAAAAGGTTTGCCGCCTGTCGAGGTAATCGTTGTGAGTAACCACAAAATAAATTACCAAGCTATTTCGTGGGTGAACGTCAGCGGTCAAAGGACTTATTTCACTTTATGCCTTTGAGAATAACCTTTAGAAATCACATTCATGACAGTTATATTGCGTACAAGTGTGAGCGCAAAATTAAACTTAATAAAGTTTAATGTGATTGCTACAATTTAGAATTTTATTTAAGTTCTTACTTTGACGAGTGTACGTTAACATTAGCAAAATGATGTCGAAAATAGTAATTTAAATGTTAGATAATTAGTTGGCCAGCTTCTGTAGTTGTAGCGCACATTTTTTTGAACTTATAGTTTTTTAGATATTTCACAAGAACATTTCCATCTTCTTCTTTTCAACATTTCCTTTATTTTAATGGGGATATTGAAATAAATATAAGCTTATACAAATTAGTTGCCTTAACGTTTTCTGTTTGTCTGTAGGTTCCTACCGTGTTTAAGTTCGTTAATCTCACTTTGATAAAATATTGCTGCAGGTTTTTATCAATATGCATTGACTATTACAAAAATATAAGTAGGTACTTTGTCGGAATACATATCTATTGGTAAAATTAGCGTGCTTACTTATGAAGCAGGTACCTACTTCATAATTACCTAATGGTACATTAGGTAATGGTACAATAGATAATATTAAATTAATAGATATAGGCCATTAAGTAATAAATTATTATAGCATACGTGCAATTTAGTGAACACGCCAATAATTAAACTAAGTATTACGTTCCAGTTTGTGTTACTATTCCAAATGACGGCATCAGACCTTAACTGAACTATACCAAAGTTTAAATACTTAATTTTTACCTGGTACATAATATTATCTTCTAGATAAGATAATTAGTAAGTTCATAATAAAAATTAAAAGGCGTTTATTTTTAATACTTCAAAGAATTAAAAAATATTTAACCGCAGAACGCTTTTTTACACGAATCATAAAATCTCAATTCAATGAGCCTATTTATGTGTTACTAAAACCTTCGAATAGGAATAGGTATATAACGTTCCAACGGAAACTATAACAGGTAATTGTGAACATCAACAGTTGTGTGCGGTAGTTTAAGTTGATTATAAACAATAGCTACACTTCTGTTTATGATTACCCACATGAATAAGCATTGTATCCGAGGTACGAATGGGCGAGTAGAGCAGTAGCGAGCGCGCGACTCCCCGCGGGCCGCAGCCTCCGAATCACAATAAATCTGAACCGATAAGTAGTCGAGCGGATTGTCGGCGCGGCGCGATCAAAGCGAGGGGAGGAACATGAAAGGCGCCGCGGCCGTTCGCCGAGATGTTTCATTCGAAGCCGCGTTTCCACCTCCGCCCGTCACGTTACGCCGGCCCTTTGTTGTGTGACATTTTAATTAATTTGATTTTAATTTTGAATGACACGTTTACTGATTTAAATGACGAAGGCCGAGTGTTCATACGATGACGCATTAATGGGCCACGATGGGACGTACATGTTATATGACGAGCATAAAATTGCTATCTTCGGGTTTGAGATTAGTGTTGCATTTATAAATTGTATCTGGACTTTTACGGTTCACGTTACTATAGGTGACAGTATGGTCACTAGGGGGCTGTGTTTGCCCTTTGCCATAGCCATAGGAGGTACCAATGTGTGTACTGAGAATATTTAATTTCTTTTAATAAAGTTTCAATTGCTTAAAATGTCTAAAATCTGGTTAACCGTGCCGTATAAATCTGTGGAGCTCAACTAACTAGTACAGAGAGATTGTAGCAGTTATTACTTTATATGCATGAAGCAATAACACCGTACCTTTGAGAGTAGCGTCTACTGGCGTCTTGTGTAATTAATTTGCCATAAACAACTCGCATTAGCTATACATTCCTGGTTTGTTTTATCTTACGACTTTAGTGAACCGCTCAGGCGCTTAAATTTACACAACACTGGACTTTTGATGTTACATTGCAACCTAATTATCGCAGACCACCGAAAATCACACAACCTAATTATCGATTAATATTAGTAGGTAGGTACTTAGAAGTTTCTGTTGTTTCCTCATTGGCTAGATTAAGAAAAATGCGTGCGGAAACTCAAAGGAGTAATTAAATAAGAGACAGAGTTTTTAAATTCATTTATTTGCAAAATAAATATTAACAGACAAAGGAATAGTTTTCCATCTTTTTCCTCAAATATACTTTCACAATAATAAAATAAATTTCGCATAACATAACCAGTTTTACAATGGTTTGTGGTGTGCATAATATGCACAGTAATATATAGGTACAATTTAAGATGAATAAAAAAGACTCAATAAAAAATAAGGCACTTGTCTTTATCACAGAACACTCAACACATCGTCTAATTTTCTAGTAGAAAGTTGTATACAATTTATTCAACAATATAAAATGTACCTATATATACAATTTTCACTTGTACTTTCTTATGTACAAATTTGAAATAAGAAACAATTACTTACAGCCTTACTCTAGGTAAACATAAATTTTGACATCCATAATTTGTGTATAATTTAAAATGTACCTAATGCTCATTTACTACATACATTTTAAATTTAATTTACATACGAAAGTTAATGTGTACCAGACCGTCTTGACAACATGCTAAAAAAAAACTAGGTAGTTTCTTTTAAATTTACTACCTAGCTGTAGAAACAATAAATTACAATATATGAAAATAAAACTAAGATACATTTAGGATGTTGATGAGATGAGATCTAAATAATGGCAAGAGGAACCTACCACTATGTATAATGTACGATAATGATAATTTATTGTCCTTACGTGGTGTCAAAAACCCCCGAGATTCTAAATCCGTGACTCACGATGTTTCAACATTAAGGGCTGAACACACGCACCATTAGTGTCACGACTCACTGTACAAATAAGTTCTATCGCTAAACACTCGTGTACTAAGAACGCCACGTTTACTCTTGTCGCTGCAGCTTTAAATTGTGTTACACACCTTTTTTCGAAATAATTAAAATATTAAAATAAAATTATTTTATTACATTAAATACAAACGTTTAAATATTTTGACAATTTCAAAGGAAAAAGCCTAATTAAATTAAATGATCACATCCACGACATTTAAACGACAACATTGTAACTACATGATACCTTATTATGCAGTTTTATTGCTTTTATTAACAACCTCAAAAATTAATGTTAATTTGATATAACAAAGTTTTTGATGCAAACTCCGAATCTTGTATTACTCTTACTAATCTTCAGGTTACTTACAACACGTTTCTTTGTACAACGAAATTAAAGTATAATATTATAAAAATATATTTACATACAAAAGATTTACTTAAATGTTAATATATATTGTTGCGGTATTTTATAAGGCAATTACAGTACCTGTACACGACATTAACTTTTTTTTTTATTAAAAACCATATATTGGCTTAACTATGCCTGCTAGCGACACTATGACCTTCAAAGATGACAAAGTAATGATGTGTCGTAGTAATAATTAATATTAATAACTTGTGTCGACTATTATGGCGAAAATGTTAAGATTATTATAAGAACCTGGATCGAAGATACGCTTTGTAGAGCAAAGTAGTCAAGTTTGATAAATACTGCCTTGTGTACTCTACAAGGCAGTGTTAATCGAATAAATAATGTATTTATGTTGAAATGTAAAATCTTGCTATACAAAATGTAACTTCGGTGTGGATGCAGTAGATATTTGTTAGATGTCTTGATTTTTTCGAAACAAAGGAACACGAAATTTAATTAACAGTAAGGAAACGTTTGAAATAACATTTACTTTGCCCAATAGGTATCAATGAGAAACTTACATATTTTAAAGTTTTAACTAAACGCAGTCTGTAGAGAAACTAATTGACTCCATAGAGATTCTAACAGTAAATAAACTGTAAAAATGCGTTGTTAAGAATCTTATAGGCGTTTACTAAAAATGTTTTCAATTTAGAATATTGTTCATAAATTTGCTAACACAAACATACCTTACATAAAATTCAAGCCTAACGTGGCTTCAAGTCTAGGTATGGCCTAGCATGTTCGATTGTTTTTCGACAAAGCCTTTAGGCCACTTCCCTAACTTATTTTTTCTAACAATGTTATGTAAAACTTCCACAACAGACCCGGCTTTACAGGCACCATTTTTTATATATACAACCATACATTTTAAGTATTTCGTACAAGACCAATTGCATATGGAAGCTATAAGCCAATCAGTTACACACTCGTACATACAGACGTTATTCACAATCATAATGGCGGGTTCTCATACTCATCATATTATTACAAAATTACGCAAAAATAAGAGTATTGAATATACATTCGAAAACACTGGAAACACGGCATACACTCTCACAATTTTATTTATAAAACTGGAACTAATTTACCTTATAAATATCACTTAGTTATAAATAATATAGAATGCTCGGTTATCTGAGCT
Source organism: Diachrysia chrysitis (assembly GCA_932294365.1). Taxonomy (NCBI): domain Eukaryota; kingdom Metazoa; phylum Arthropoda; class Insecta; order Lepidoptera; family Noctuidae; genus Diachrysia; species Diachrysia chrysitis. The sequence continues at coordinate 6,586,752 of OW028651.1, read as the reverse complement.
TCATTACACAGCCTAAAGCTTCTATTATGCGTTATGTAAGTAAGCATTTTATGTACAGTCGATACCCAGGTTTCTGAAAGGCTGTTTAAAATATTCCCTTGTCAACTAATGTGATGGTTGACCAAAAGACTAACAACCACAGAACTTGACATGAGATTTGACAGATGACTAATTAATTTCTATAATAAACGTTCTATAATAAATATTTTATTTCAATGTCTAATATTCGCGTAAACCTCAGAAAGTAATTTCTATAAATTAGCTTTTCATCAACTGGGGGTAGGAATATATACCAAGGCATATTATGTGTTTTAAATCCATTATAGTTCCGTTGTTATTATGAGAGCAATATGTTTTTATCGCTTAATATGTCACTTGAACAAACATAGATTTAATGACATCGTAATATAACCTCTAAGGTGTTTATAACAAACGCGACATACATAACCTTGATACCTCGTGAATACATATTGATCTTTAATACATATTGTATTACTCGATTTGAATTAAAAGGTAAGATATCAACGCGATATAGACCGCATACTAACCCTTTACTTTGTTTGAATTGAAACAGTATAAATACTTATTCTCAAAGATTTCCTAAAGTACACACACCTATCACAAAGTAGAGAATTATTTTCCAAATCAGTTAGAACACTGCTCAATATGTTGAATTTATTCGTTCCATGAAGCAGGTTAGATATTGTTGTGTTTGCTATGCATCTGGTATAAGTATTTATCCTAAGTATTAGGAAGTAGCTGCACATTCTCAGCCTAATGAGAAGAACTGCTTGCTAGGAAACTTAGCTCTCTGTTTCTTAATGAAGTCTCGTGCTTGTCTGTCGCCTTGTCGGGTTTCAAGTGCTTTTATTGCTTCGCCGTCTGTAACAAACATTAAAGTTATTAAAGATAAGCATTAAAGACCCGCCCCGCCAGTGGTAAACATTAATTTCTCTTGAATCACTCAAGCATATAAAAATCCGTTTGGTAGTTTTTGAGTTTATCAAGTTCAAGCAGAAAGACCGACGCGGCGGGGGACTTTGTTTTATAATATTTATAGAAGGTGAAAATATTGCAAATTTTGATCTCCTGATACACTTTTTACTATAATTTTGCTAATTTAACTGCTTACACTGAGTCGCTATGCCATCCCTTATTTTATTGTAATGACTGATACTTTTTTTTAAACTATTATTATTCCATTGATCAACGATAAAATGAAACATCACGCTCAATACTAACTTGTACTCTCAATATAGCATCAGTATAGCAACAAAATTTGAATACTGTATTGATAAAACCCTTGGCCTCAAGTGGAACAGTATATATAGGCTGTCTACAGCGTAGTCAGTATGTATATGGGCTGGTATGACTATATTAAAGTAAGTAGTAACAGGGGGGTTTTACTTCGCAGTTTAGGTACGTTCAGCCGGCGCACCTCCCGAGCAGGCTAATGGCAGTAGGTTGCCGCTAGCCGCCGAGTGCGTTATTCTATTATTAAATAATCATGTTTTCGCCAGCGTCAAGTCTACAAGCCAAACACGCCGCGCTAAGGTAAATATCAAGGTAAATAGGCAATAAGCATTTATGACAAATTGCACTTTGTTGCGTCACGGCTAGAGTCGTTATTTATATATTTCTTTTCGCGAAGTGAACCTTCTTTCTGTACGTAGTACTATTAATTATACCGTGGTAGTAGTTAGGAATAGGTAATTACCTATGGTAGTTGGCTTGGACAACGGCAGCAGCTGCTGCGGCAGGCTGGATATAGGCGCGGGAGTGTCGGGCACCTCACTGAAGTGAAGATAGGCCTCGCCCACGAAGGTGTTGCTGACGCTGAACATGTCCTTGTCCTTTATTACGAGGTGAATCAGCCCGTCTGACGTGCGACGCTGCTCTGGAGTAAGGGGGCTGGAACAAACAGTATATTTCTAAGTTCCATGATAACATGAGACGTGGGATATCGGAAAACTTGTGTTTTATGGCTTAGGGCAGGTTGCTTCAACATACTATATATGATATCGCTGTTAATGTTAAATATGACCACTCCTATTATAATTTCTTAGTGGAATAGGAATCTTCTTGGTACAGGCTAATGATAACAGACGGTTTTGAACCATCCACCTTTAAGTTTTAAAAGCTTTATACAGAAAGGTGAAGCAGTAAAGGACAGCGCTCTGGTAAAACAATTTAAAAAAATCTTAGGCATAGGTCTTGCAGGCTAAACTTTTACGAATTACCCAAGGATTAAAAAAAACAAATCAAAAGAAAAGACACTCTTTTGAGCTAAAGAAAATCTTAGCCCTTTTTTTCATATTCCTTTAAATGACGTGAATATAGTAACAAAATACAAATTTACGATTTTGTGACGTCATGCGCTATGCATTTGTAGCATGTTTATAAAGATTGTCCAAGCAGCTATAAATCAACCGTCACCTGTTTCCTGTTTATGAGATTACACTCATAATGGCATTGATTTTAACAGTTCACGATCGATTCTACTTTTAGCGTTTTATTTCGAAAATAGCGGCCATAGCATTCCACGATTAGAATAGTAAAATGTTTGTCAACAGTTGTGTTATATATATATATATATAAATAAACAACATTAATATAGAGGTCTGTCCTAAATTTAGCTCTAAACTGCGATTTTAAGAAGATTGCTGAATAAAAATAAATGCAACTAAAAAAAATAGACCAGAAACATAATTACCCATAAAACATTGCCCTCGTTTCTTTATAAATAATTCAAAGCTTTTTAAATCATCTTTATTTAAATAATATATGTATAAAACAAAAAATAGAGAAGCTAAAAGATTAACATCGCGGCAGTGTGCCAAGTAATGCGCATCACTTGGCCTGCACTGTTTATAATCTATTTCAATCCAATATTAGATGTATCGGAATTTTTACTGTCTCAATGTCATTGTTCTTAGAATTAAACTAAATACTTAAAACTAAAATTAGAAATAAATAAATAATATGTTTACAAATGTTACTTTTTTATTAGTAACCAGCTGCGTCTAGCTACATTACGATGTATGTGAATAATTCAGTATAGACTTAAAGGATAATCAATTAATTTACTATTTATGGAGCTATATTTAATCTAACCAGGCACAGTTAACAAAATGTTTGAGTAAACAAATCTTCTGTCTAGCCTTTTCCCCAACTATGTTATTTTACTGGGTAACACAGTACCTATCCCATGGTAAGACCGGTTGTCAGAATTGTAACGACTGCCAATGATCAACGTATGACAGTCGGGAAAACCGGCTTAACGTGCTTTTCGAGGCACGGAAGGTTCTCGATATGTTTACAAATGGTCACCCATCCACGGACCAACCGCTGTCGTATCAGAACTACCGCACGGCTTACGCTCAGGTACGAGCCCCCCTTTGAGTAAATAAATTAATTTCTTAACGCATGTTACGTTTTGCCATGTGGTTCATGTGACTAATATTTTTGTAATGCAAATACTTAATTGTCCACAACACATGTTTTGTTTTAGGTACTACAGAAACCTAAAATTGTGAAAATTGCGGTAGCTACGACCTTATAATAAGGAACTAATATACTACTAATGTCCAAAGTAAGTGACAAGGACAGGACTTACAACATAGCAGCTGAAAATCTATCGTATTTTGATATTTAATTAACTAAATAGTCTCTAAAATCACTATAATAATTATTATTGTAACTATTCAATGTATAAATATTTGCAAAAAGTAGTCTAAAGGCTTTGTTACTTACATGAGAAACATTTCATCATAAAGCGGAAACAAATTCTTATTATGTGTCTGTGTTTTCGGTTTCTGTACGTTGGCAAACGTATCTTCGGGAAGTAAGGCCACTCGAACGTAGGAGTCACATAGACCTGAAATGTTCATACAATATATTTTGAAATTATTTAGGAAGAGGAAAAACGTCGTACATCGGTCAATGGTCAGGTCAATGGCGTAACCTTAACCTCTAAGATTGTGTTAAAAATGGTTCTAGAGGTAAACAATACAGAAACTTCAGTAGTAACCTAGTACTAGAACTAGTACTCTAAATATAAAAAGGGTTAAGAAAAAAGTTTTTATAATTACTCGAAAATTATAACTTGACTGTCTCCTAAGTTCACGGTGAAGTGTTACTCAAGAAACACTACCTGGAACACAGCTATTAACATCGAAAATCTTCGGTAGTTTTCATATTTTGACTAACATTTAGAAACTGCCTCATTTTTTCTTTTACAAATTCTACCTTCGTAGTTTTTTGTAAAGTAAATTTAAAACAAGTATTCTTACCATTAGAATCGGCAGGCATCAAATTCCTCGCATTCATAACTTCAATTTTTAAATTATCTTCAATGAACTGCGCTCTAACAGTCAACATTCCCATCTTAGGCTCTTGTATCGTCTGCTGTTCTTGCCACCTTTCTAGATGGAACTGGTGTATTAGTTCCCTGGTCTCCATACCGTGAAGCTTCAGTAAGTATTCAACACGTTTCAATGTGTCAGACGTATAAGCCTCGCTGTTATCTTGGCGGAAAGACCTTATCATTATTTTCAGGCATTCGTGGAGATTCGAGAAGAAAGATGGTGGACGACGTTTCTGTAATATTTATAACAAAAATATTAAAACACTAAAATTAAACATTAAATTTCAATGCATATCCCATCACCATGATGCTAATTGTAAATTGCTAATAAATATAAGCGATCATAGACTTCAAACTGTCACCTTATGGTCATGCTATGTAAAGGATAAGGCTAAAGGAATGATTTTATTGTACGCATGATTCATATAATCCATGCAGATCGTGCATTACCTATGGGTAATGGGATAACTTAAAACGTTGTATCAACGTGTTTTTTAATCATCATATTAATCATACCTCTTAACAAGGTCACACTATGGGGGTAAATCAATCATATATACGTATATTTTCAAAATCATACTGGAACTTGGAACTTTTGGACATTCATGTTTAATGGCCGGTTCCTATATTCAAGAAATGATTCGATCTGCTTACGGGCCGTAGAAATTTCTTCGTTTATCTTAAAAAAATTCTACCTTCCGTAAGCAAAACAAATCGTTGAATATAGAAACCAGGTATTAGAGTTGTATAACAATCGTCACACTATAACCACTATTATTTAAAGCATTTAAGTTTTTTCAGTTAAACAATTAATTTGCTAGTATTTATCTTAATACATATAACATTTATATTGAACAGACACGAGAAGAAATTTCAAAAACATAACCAAACATAAAACACCGCAGCATAAGAACATATTTCTACGGTGACATGCTGCATGGCGGGTCACACACGATTCCATCAATACATCATTACAATGACCCGTTCAGAAAATTACGGACAATAAGCAAATGAAGCATACAAACGTGTTTATAACGAGTACAATGTTCATAGACCTCTAACATATAAAGTTAATGAAAATCATCAACTAGTAAAGTAATGACCATACATTGAAGAATTGGAAATACACAAGATATTTTGTATACACTGCGCACGTTGAACGTTAGCTACAGTTATTTATAGTTCGCAGTTCGCATTGTATATAAAATAATATGTAATTTCGGCGGGATAAGAGCAACATAATACAGTAACATAAACAGGGTGCTTGTTATATCTAGAGGTTTACCGCGTCGAGGCTGGCGACGGCCGATTTGCTCAAGCGTCTCGGGTCGATATAGTGAGTTATCTTTGCCCTTCGGTGCTATTAAAAACAACAACATATGTTTAAATAAGGTTTAAACGCACGCAGTCTAGCGGCAAGTGTTACATAAGGTGACACTTAGCTTTCAAACATCATAATACTAACCAGAAACAAATAATTATTTTTAACATACCTAATGTCTCAATATTTATTTCTTATTATTATTAAAAATTATAGTACTTGTGAAAGGCCATACATTTATAACAAAATAGATATATAAGTAAAATATTAGTTACTATAAAGCAAGTTCTGTATACGTACACAGTCATTTGTTTCTGGCTAAATACAAATCAGCATCTATTCATTCAAACTAAATAAATTACATCAGATATTTTGATTACATCAAAAAAAGTGCATAAAACTAAATAACAAAGACACTCAATAATAATACTATAATAATCATTCAAGTAGGGACTTAAATAAGTGAAGTGCACACTTCTAATAATTTGCAATAGCGTGCAATACAAATACAAATAATTTACCCTGAACAAAAGAAAGTTGGGAGACACTTTGTTTTTTCCAAAATATCTACGCCTAAAGAAGCGAATACGGGTGGCTAGTTTCTCATTCTACAAATGAAAATTAATAATGCGTTAGTATTTTGGAAGGAAAGTTATTTTGTATGAGTCCTGTGAAATTTGTGAAAATGTGTATGTAGGTTAATACCTAATATTAACATTATTTGTCGTGTTCATTTGTATTAGTACGTAATTAGGACGTCAAGTCCGGCCAAAAGGTTGTTAAAATTGGAAATATTATGCTATATTACAGCTGTTAGCATTTAAGTTAAAAACAACTAGCGTCCAAAATCAATAAACATATCCTTAAATAGTTTTCGTACTAAAAATCGAATTTAGACTTAAGCGCCATACAAATTATGTTAATTTTTTAACTCTATCGAAAGGGAAAATTATCTATGGATACGTTATTTATATTGAGAGTAGGATTATATGATAAATTAGGTCCAACTCACCTCTAAATTAGCCTGTATAAGCTCGTAAAGTACTTTTCCAAGTTGATCCCATACGATATCGAGAGTTCTCGTGAAGTTTTCGTTGTTTAAATGTTGGTATAATGTGTCGAGGTTGGCTTCTAAGTAGCGCATAACGCGGTCCATGCTTGAACAGTCTTGGTGCAATAGTTCAGCGCCCTCAATCAAGAAACGTGTGATGGACGGCATCATCTGAAATGGAACCAAGTATTTATTATAGGTAAGAATACAAATTAAAAAATTTAAAATCTCATTTTTTCCAACTAGGCTACAAAGTAGTACTTTAAGAATGTCAATACAACGGACAGCACCCTGATTGCCCACCCTTCACCGCTTCCAAACTTCCCAGCAGCACGCTGTCATTTCGCTGTTTATATAGAGGAATATTAAGTACACTAGTATGAGTTTAATCACATTTTAAATTTTCTGTAATGCAATAACCGTAGTCAAAAAAATTACTCACCTTTTTAACCATAACTTCTAAAAGATCTACAATTTTATTTCTAACAGTATCTATTGCATTAGCGATGACGTTCTGAAGTGTTTCTTTGCATCTGAAATAGATAAAAAATAAGATTAATCAAATTTTCTTCTGTACAACACTGGTTAATTGGGAACTCAATGGGAATTTCATAACTCAATTCTTCTGAAAAAGCTTCCCAAGTGGGTTAAATTTTTCGACCTGTTTTTTTTTTCGCTTTTCATAATATTATGCATATAAATATGCATGGATTTTATTAAATAGCTAATCGATAACATTTTCTTATATTTCATCTGTGTGAGAGACTAGTGCCTAATGTACTTTTTTAATTGAAAACCTGTGTTACAGGTCACCAGTGACCCTCAGTTAGGATTAAATACGTACAATCTTAGTTTTTACCACACTCTGAGAGCAGAAAAGCCAAGAAAATAATAAGATAATGGAACTAAACATAATATAAATAAAATTTCAGATCAGGATAGTTTTCAACTACAGTCTTTAATCAAAGTCTACGATGACTATTGGTCTACAAAGCAGGGTAGTCGATTTAAAATACACTGAAATTGTTGTGTTACCTCTGCGCCTCTATAGGCGAGCGTGCCTCACACATGCGGTGTATGATATCGTCCATGGCCAGCTCCTGCACGAAGGGCGTGAGACTCTGGCGCACGTAGTCGATGTTGTTGATGGCCACGCACCACTCGGTGGTGACCTCGAAGCGCGCCTCGAACACGGAGCTCACGGCACCCGCGCCCTCCACGCGGGACGCCATCTTGTCCGAGTAGAACACGCAGCAGCGGCAGATGTCCTGCTCACCAAATTGTATTTTTTATTTCAAAGACTACACTTGTTTATTTGGCAGGGTCCCTAATTTTTTGGACCTTTTTGCGCCGTTGCCGGTGCGTTTTTCTCTACAGCAAGAGCAATAAATTAGGAAGCGATAAAGGAGAGATGAAACAGAATGCTTAGTAGCCCATTATGAATAATAAAGGGTCACAAAATCTGTATTATTATTATATTATTTATTTATTTATTTATTATTATTTATTTATAAAAATACTCACATCTATAATTTTAGCTACAAAAGTATAGCATCCTTCAACATCAGGCCACGCCAGCTGCTGCCAGAATATCTTGATCTGGTAGAAGATAGCCAGTGTATCGACACCGGAGCTACTGTATTTAACATTTGTGTCCACTGGGGCCAAATCATCAAGGTCCACGGCCTTTTCAATGCGCGTGAGTGCTTTGTACGCGGCGATGTCGAGCCATTGAGCCACGCCGCCGAAGAACCACGCGTGGAATTTCGATATGGCATATGATTGCCAGTCAGTCTCGTTGAGGCCTTGGCCCAGCCTATAATAAAATATAATACCAGTAAGCTTCAAACCCATACACTGTAGTGCAACTACAGGATGTAAACAAATGATTAGGCTGTTCAACAAATACTTGAGTTGGCGCTTGGTTTTATTTGCTCAATGATAATAAGTATCTAAGAATGGGAATAAACATACGGCCTTCTTTTTAAACAACAACGACATCAAAACCTCAAGGAGCAAAAAACAGTTAAGTGCTATAAAAACCAAAATTCTCGATTTCAGTACATAAGCGTGTTTATTTAGGTAACTTCCTTAATATGTATATGACATAAAAATATTTTTTTTTGCATATCTTGCCACGTAAATATTTCAAACGACAACACGGCTATTTAATCAATTGTTCAGCTAATCACACTCAACGTTTCTCTACATAAAGCACACATGAAACGGTAATATTATCGTAACTCATAACCAACGCTGAAATCGATTACACATACGGTTTGTATTTGCATTGTGTCACTTTTATGTGTTTTTAATTTTCTTTATTGACCAATGTAAAGGCAATTTGCTTTCTCTTTTACGTAAAACAATGCTCTCATTGAAAGGTCAATTACTTTTATTGTTTGTTTGTATTCCACTACATGTGTACATATTTCATGTTAAATAAGACGGTATAAACCATTTAAATTAAGTATAATAGGCATGTTTCCTATTTCTTTTTTAATGTCCGCCTGGTAGATTAATGAATTTTATTGGACACGTATTTTTTCTATTTTCCTACAAACAAAAAATTATCAAAATACAGAGAACGCAAATTACGCGTGACGTCACTCCTCGCTACAATTTTTACCAAGGCGTGGCGTCATAAGCCCCCACTCCGAAAGCGCTGTATCTTTGTAAGTTTTTATTGTTTTGATAAAAGAAAAAATACGTGTCTAATATTTTTTTATTATCTAACTGACGGACTAAATAGATTTTAACTTTTCATACCCAGGAAACATACCTATTATCATTACAATTACAAAAAATTAAAAATAGTGTTTAGTCGCTACCGAGTGACGTCTTCCTTTGTTACTTAGCACAGTTAGCACTAACCATATTTCTGCATAATAGTTCAGGTGTGTAACAAAACATTTATAAAATAATATTTATTCCAAATAATTTGGACCAAAAGCATGTTGAAATGTTTAAATACTATTAATGATAATAAGATACTTACGTTAAGAACCTTTGAAGTGTAAGATATAGTTCGAATAGCGTTGTTCCCATAGTTAAAGGCTCTGATCCTACTGACGTAGAACCAAGTCCTGTCTCTCCATTAATACCACCAGCCAAGGTTGTCGTGGAACCGTCACTACTATACCGCAACCTCTTAAGACTTTTGCACACGTCAACTATTTCAGGCTCCACCAATGAGGCTATCTTCTCTTCATAAAGCCCGTATAATACCTTTGAGTACGGGAAGTTCATAACCCTGTAAAAATAAACGATACCGTTTAAATGATGATCATTGCAATTATGAACTCTTGTTGCTAACAAACTAAAATAGCTATGACTAATCTATGAGTAGACACTAATTTAAAAAATTATATAGTCATTGCAACTTACTCAACAAACACACGGTCGTAATATTCGACGGCTCTTTGCAGGTCTGATCGGACTAACTGTATCACTCTGATCAAGTGTTGTAGCCTGGTGTCCTCCGTGTTGTCCTTACACTCATTATTGTCTAATATGTGCACGAACCAATCAGAAGCACCCTGTATCACCGCCTGATTTAATACCTCGAGGATCGAGGGCTTGCTCTTATCGTCTCTAAGCCAACCGTACAAGTTCACTGGGAATAAGTCCATATTTTCAGGGGCATCCAAAACGGACAGCTTGTAAAGTATTTTAAGGACTTCTCTAAGTGTTTTCATGACAGTTTTATCGCCTGCCGTCTTCTTCCTGAGCTTCCTTACGTGGCTGTAGCACGTTGGGAGCAGTTTTCTCGCACCATCCCAGAACAGCTTGACGTCCTCTTCATTAATTAAACCTGGAAACAATTAAAGCACATCTTTAGCTCTCAAAAATATACCTACTCCTGTTACTTCAGACAGTCATGACTTTTTGAAGATCCGCTACTATAGATGCAGAACTTACCAGACTGCAAGGGCTTGGTGATCTTTTCCAGCAGCGTGTTGAAGAGTGCGAAGCTGAGAGGGTGGTCGGCGGTGACGGCGCAGTAGACGGCCCACTGCACGAGGCTGTTGTCGGCCTGGCTCAGCCCGCTCTGCGCCGCGTGCTGCGTCAGGATGGCCTCAGCCGCCGCGCTGAAGTTGCCGCACCACCAGTATGGCGCCACCTATGACCCAGCGAAACTCTAACTTGAGATTTGCCTACATAAATATCATGGTACATTATGGTGATTGCTGTGCCCCGTAGTTAAAAGCACTTTTTTGTTTCAGTCGTAACGATGTTAAATGACTTCAAAAACTCGGACCTAGATTATTACAAATCTGACTGAAGTTCAAGATATTAGTTAGCCAATTTAAATTAACTCTTCAGATTCATTGTATTAGATAACCTACTAAACAGGTTTAGAGGTAAGAAATAAACAAAAAACGTCAAACTGCCCGTGTACTTGATATTGTGAAGTTTTAAATGTTCATGATGATGATTGAAATAAAAACACATTGACAAAAAGTGTTCTACGTATTTACACGCATTGTCACAAAACTGGTCTTGACCAAGGACGACTTAAATTACCTTTAAATGTTTTTTACAGTGTATAAGTTTTGTTAGTTAATTTATTTTATGGAATCTGTGCAGTAAGTAGATCATTTTACGATCAAAATATGTACAGTTTTGAATTACGTCTAGTGATGCGGTATGTCTGTTAAACTTCTAACGGTAATGCGCACATAAAACTCAACATTTCGATCATATGACGAAGATTCAGTCAGTTTGTATCCAAAAGTTTAATAGTTACATCGTAAAATGACGATAGCTGCAACCTCACAAGAAATTTACGACCGTTTTTTCGTATCACTGTCAGTCAATAAAACGATGCAGCAAAAGGTACTGAAATAGCTAAATAGCCTTCAACTGTTTAGACAGCAGGTATTTAGGTAAGTAATCCATTCAAATGGAACATGACTTATGTAGAATCGATACTATGGACTTCCGTAATCATGAGACACATAGTTTTAACAGTATAATTTTGCATAATGAGATCATTTTAATATGAGGCATCGATAGAATTATGTCATAGCAAAATACATTAAATAACATTGTCCGTTTATAGCTGCGAGTAGCAATGTACTGGGTAGGTCAACACTCGTTGCAAATTAGTAATCAATACGCATATCACGAGGATGTCTGTACTTGTGTCTTGCCTTGCTTGCTTTATTGGTTTGCGATTTACGCAGTAGACTTACCTTAGAGTTCTCAAGCTCATGGAGAAGTATAATTCTTAGAAGATGTCTGTGTTCCTGTGCGGCGACTTGAGCGTTCTTCTCTGAAGAAAAGTTGAGGCGCACTTTGACCACGCCTTGACGTCTTAGTTTACTTTTTTTGCTGAGACTGAACCACATCGTCATCCCGCCCGCGGGTATAGACTATAACAATAATTAAGCATCATATTAAGAAAAATCAAAAGACTTTTAAAATCAGAAGAAGAAAAAATTTTAGAGATTTGAGTTTGTTTAGAGTTTAATACGAAATATTCGCTATTATTTTATCGTTAAGGGGCGATGCATTTTTTACAAAGTTATTTCGAAAAGAGACTTTCTTTCTTGCTTAAATAAAAAATACTATAATTATGGTCTGACAATTCACTTACTATTTTCTTTAATTTTTTACTTCACAATTTGTTATCTAATGATTATCTAATAAAGCTTACCTTTAGTGGTATATTGGAGGTACCAATTAGTTCATTATCATGTTTCCCCGTTGAAGCAGTAATAGCTATTTCCTTCATAAGTTTCCGGAGTCCTTTCACGCCTTTCACTTCAAATATCTTCGTCATTTTCTCTTTGACAGTCTCAGCAGGATCAAAATCCCTAAAATGTTAGTCGTTTATCAAAGAAGTATTTATAATAATAAACAAAGTCAACGGCATTTGTTTCTAGGGCATAAAAACATTAATACTGTAGTTTTATGTCACCTTGGCTAATGAGAATCTATAGGTGTTTGCATATATTATTGCGTGCAACAATGTAATGCTTTAACACTATCAACATTAAACATGAAACGTTTTAGTTAAAATCACTAATCGTAACATTTATCGCTGTGAGGTCAAGAACCCTCGGTACACTTTTGGCATTTTCTAGTAAATAAGTACATTGTTTTGGTCACGCATGTTTTATAAATTTCATTCAATTTGTTACTTACCATACTTCTAGTACAAGGGAGTCTTCTTGAACACTGCCGGGCATTGGTCTGAAATATAAAAATATTTTGTAGGTACATATCATAAGAAATTTGTGTATGTATTATATTTCACAAAAAAATAAACCACGTTTACGTAACTACATTAATATTAATGTTTAATAAATAATCATTAATTTCTGTACATCCTTAGAACTAAGTACAGAAATCCTGTTTGAAAGTCAAATAATAACAATTTTATCAAGACCGAGGTTATCTAGCTATGCATTCAGGTCGATTTTCTTTCAACAGTTATTTGCATATTTATTTTGCACATGACTTCATCGTCAGCCATCTCGTTTCCTCCGTCTTTGGTTTATGTATATTTACATTTCTCGCAACTGCATTTAAAGAATGTTTGAGACAAGAGGCCGTGTCTTAGCGTAATTTTTATTTTTGTATTATTCATCATGAGTGAATTTTTGTATGTCTAGACCTATGGACGGAAATAGATTATGAGACAAAATAAAGTATACTTACAGTGAGAAGTGTTCCTCCCACAAGGGGTTAAGTGTGCCAGACTTTACCGATGTGTTGTACCTATGCGTCGGATTTGACATCAAGTATATTGTGACGAAGGGATCGCTCAGGCCATTCGGGTCCTTAGGAACGAGGTCTTTAGCTTCCACTACTTCTACATTCAACATCAACTCCGGAGGTTCTTTGGCTTCAGCTTGTGTGAGCAGTTCTGTGTGCTTGTCGTTAGCTATCTTAAATGCTTCTTGTACGTAAGACAGCATCGCTAGCTGCCCCACTTCGCACCCTATGTCACATCCCCCGACATTGTGTAAAATCTCGTAAAGTACTTCCAAGTAAAGTTCATCGACCTGTAAATTATTATTTGCTTATTCGAATTCACAAATTATTACGACAGGTGTAAAATTTATAAATGTAGTATGTAGATTCGCTGCCCGTGTTAAATTATAGATACCTAATAAAAACCTAATGCTATAAATAGATGCGTTAGTTGCATAAGATCAATTATTGAATAGAACAAAATGCAAATATGTACCATAATAAACTTAAGTGTGTAATTGTTCAATTATAATCTGCAATTACATAAAAAACATCTTAACTTTTTTTTAATCTATCGACCCTATTGTTTTCAAGAAGTGTTAGATAACCCTAGGTTTTCCTTCTTCATTATTTTAATCACTTTCTGTACATTGTAGGTTGTTTACAGATTCTATGCCAAGGTAGCAGCGTAGTAATTTTGTTTTAAGGTCTCGTCTACTACCCTTCATACATGTAAGCGAGGGTAATAGAGTAACCAAATCTTGATAGTTACTTGATAGTAGAAGACAGTTTGATGTAGATAAAGATTACTTATGGCCGAATACTGAAACGTCAATTATTTTTAAGTCGCCGTTAACTCTCATGCTGTCTCTGTCAGTTTAAGGTTTAAAGTAGCGTCGGATAGTCATCAAACAAAATAAGATTGGAAGACAAGTAGTTGAGCGGTTTGCTTTCCAATGCAAATCTCTGAGATATGATTGTGGGGTCGAGTCCTGGAGGAAGCAGAAATGCGAAGAACATTCTGCTTATTGTATACCTATATATAACATTCCTTTCGTAACAATATTATAATGATATAGTTATGTTATTAAATAGACTTCTTTACGAATAAGAAAATACTTATAATTAAGTAACATTAAAAAGAGAATAATAAGCCAGCTATGACAATAGATATTACCTAGATACTTTCCCCTCGGTCATGATATCCATAATCCCTAAATACAAATTCATGACCACTCCAAGACAGGTATCCAGTAAAAGTAAACCACACTACTTATTATACTTATATTATAAAGAAAATTCACAGACCTGCGAATTATATGCAATCTTAATCACTTTTTCAGCAAAATTTTCTAATTGCAAAAACACCACCATGACATGAAGTAGATACGGAAGCAATAAATAGGAAAATGCACAAACAGACTTTTTTTTATTCTAAATAAAATAATGTTAATTTTTCGATCTAAACATCTCTTTTGAAGCCAAACCTACAATTGAATTGTACAAAAGTGGTTAAACATTTTATGTCGAGTGTCAAGATAACTTACTCGATAATATGCTACTTAATTTATAATTTTCTGTATCGTATCAAAAACTACTTGAGATATTAGCGAACTTACCACTCATTTACTTTAACTATATACATGTTGCAATGCAATTGAAACGTGACTACTATCTTTTCCAAAGACACTTCAGAAGGTCATCTAAGGACTAAAGATTTTTTAAATGTTCGTTGTATACAAACTTTCACTCTCAAAACATACATCTAAAGTTCTATTGACGTAAAACTCACCGAAGAATCGTAATAATACCGCAATTTCATAAACCAGTCGACGATATCGAAAAGCTAAAATGCACAACACCCTCTGCACTGCAGCTAAAACCACAAGCGAATACTTGATGATTCACATCAAGTATTGAATGATGGGGTATCCTGGTAACGACACCACCGGAAACCCCGCAACTACGACCAAACACAAACGACACGACCAAAGGGTTGACACGATGTTTATAGTGACCCTCTAAACATAGCAGGGTTACTGCGCCGTCGTACGAAGACTATCGATCTGATAGTCGCTGGTGGTTTCGATAACCCACTTGGTTGCTGGCTACGAAATAACTAGTTTTGTATTTGTTTGGCCGAGCACAACAGTAATTACCCACTAAACTTTATATTAAGGTCGTTATTCTCTGAACTGTGACTCATGACTTAGTTTTTTATTTATAAATATATTGAGCTGCCCAGGTAAGAAGAAAGTCGTAATTGTTTATGACCTCATCCACATTTTATGTCCACGTACTACTTAGTGCTTAGTGCTTAGTAATATGGTCAGTTAATAAAAATAAATTGAACGCGCTAATATTATTTATTAGGCATTGCTTTCAATAACATATTCAGATCTAAATAATATTTTTTCACGACTACAACTTATAAACTAATTTCGAAATACTATAATAACATAATATTCAATAGGGTTCTTAATAACTAAAATGCTTAAAGTAAAACTAAGGATAGTAATGCGCCTCAAAACAAAATCAAGGCGCAGTGATGATCCTCACATATCCTTACACTGTTTCGTAAGCATAAGTAAAAATGTGGGTAGGTTCATGTGTACTTTATGTAGCTAATTTCATAAGTGACACATTATTTCAATAATTAATTACTAAAGTGTACAAACTGTCATAGACTGGATCAGCATACTCGTCTGTCTTTCTAACAATTCTTTCTTCACTCCCCTGAACTTAGTTCGAAGTGTCCCCATACCATTCATTCTCATTAAATATTCAGTCAATTCTGACTGTTACATATTCACAAATTCATTCACTAAAACACATCTCTTGTAGCACTATGTTCATACTATTAGAAAACGCAGATAGTTTGTCATCTTCCTTTAAAACATTTTAGACACTTTGGTTTCGAAACTATTACGAAAAACTCAAGGAAAGTGAAGAGAAATGAGTGTGGTGGAAGCTGGCGGTGCACTGGCGGAGTCCGGCCGACCGGGACTCGGGATTGAACCCGCACTGCCGCCAAATTCTATTTTTGCAAAGCGCCGCCAACGAAGACGAATGAGAGAGCACACCTAAATAATAATAAAAAAATATCCAAAATATTTCAAGACGCCATTGACGACTCACTCAACCAACAGCTTTGCAGGAATTAGCAAGTTTCCGGTTTATCTACGTAGTGGGAAAAAATTATGCCCATTAAAAATTAACAACTACCTGGAATGTTACACTAAGTACACTAAGTACATTTTGGGGGTTTTACACAAGATTAATTTAAAATTCGAAACTTATGACTATTACGTAATGTAGGTAACTAGGTATCTATTGAAACTGACGCCAACTTCATCCATACCTACTTATTATTATAAAATTAAAGGTGAGAGTAACTGTCTGTCTGTTCGGATTAAATTTGGTATGGCATTAGCTAGAATCCCCAAGATAGGACATTGGCCACTTTGCCGCGATAACCGACATCAAAGCAGGCGAAGCCGAGGGCAAAAGCTAGTCAATTTCTATAATAAATGAAATATGTGATGTATGTACCTCTCAAGAAAGGAAATAGACCCAGCAACATTATTGAAAGTATAATTGAACTGTAAATGCATTTGACTAACATAAAAATAAATAACATCATAACACTTGAACTAAAACTATAAATTATGAGTTAGGCCATTATATAGCCTATCATAATTATTATGTAGTACATAATGTTCATAGCCGTCAATAAATTTTATTACTATTTTGGCTCTATCTGATTCTAACTAGACAATCGTTTAGTTAACAACAGTATCTTATGAATTGGGTAAGACAATAAAGGTAACTATTATTTTGGGGCTTTCTAAAACAGGCAATGTTTATTATAAACTAAGTCATGTTTAGCACACAATTAAAAGCCAAGGTTCCCAGTTAACAGGGCAACAGGCGCGCGTGCTGAACGATTTATTTATTTTATTAACCGCGTGCGTTTGGGCTCGCCGGGAGCGGAAACTACTTCTCTCTTACATTATTGCCAATTTATTTACATAACTGAACTTCGGTAGGCACAAGAACGTACTGTTTAAGTGTATTCACAACAAAATTAGAATTCAAGATGTTCTGTGTTACAGGTAAATTATGATTTACTGCGGTTATGGATTTTTAAAATTAAAGCCAGGCAAATGTAAGCAAATTCTTTACCTGTTTGGAACCGTTTGATATCAGAGAACGCCATAAATACCTACATTTTCAATATGCATCGATAGGCTATTAGGATAGGAAAAACAAGTAGTTTGTAGCATGATATTACAAATATCGATCGTAATACAGATAAGCAGGCCCAATATGCCCAGCTACTACATTCCTTAAAGTCTACATATCAACACAAGCAATCATGCTATCCTAATGCGGCCTATCTATGTATAACTCAATCCTACACTTTGCAAATAAGTCTAGAATCACTATCATGTACCCACCTAAGAGATTACGTTAATGCAT
This sequence comes from Diachrysia chrysitis, assembly GCA_932294365.1. Classification (NCBI taxonomy): domain Eukaryota; kingdom Metazoa; phylum Arthropoda; class Insecta; order Lepidoptera; family Noctuidae; genus Diachrysia; species Diachrysia chrysitis. The sequence goes on along the minus strand of OW028651.1, from coordinate 6,568,827 downwards.
CTTGAGAATATCCAGGCAATACATCAAGCGCATAACTGTCTAGATCTAGATGAACCAAACCTAAAGTACTTTCATTCACTAAGTGAATTTATTTATAATTAGTTATTTCCTTTGAAATTGAACTTGCATTCCTTATCCTAACACTTCATGTTCTTTGGAATTAGCTACTAAAATATATCCACTGTCGGAAGTCTAGAAATATTATATAATTCGAAACAAATAATTCGTAAATTATATAATTTCATTACGATATTTTACTTAAAATAGTAAAATATCCACAAAATAAAACTTACGGTGAAGGTACGAACTTTAACAAAAGGCGAATGACATTGGAAACCACGCATGCGTTACGACGACGGTCATTGAGATCAACCTTGGTCAGGAAGTTGACAAAATAAAATGAGAAAAGTAAAAATTGAGCTGGGACCGTGCCAGAAACACGGTCGAGTATTGCGACTTGCGAGCATTGTGCGCTCGTCTCCACACAATCAACTCGTATTCGTATCTACAGAGAATAGGTACGAGGAGGTCACACAACGTAAATTGGTTCAACCTGAACACACAGGACATCCCGATGATCTATACAATAAATAATGTTCAGTACAATCAAAGCAATAGTGTTCGAGACATTCTACCCTAACAGGCAATTAGATGTAACACAATTAAGAAGTTCACTCTTTTGTGTGAAACGTTTTTGTTACTTTTAAATGTACACAAGAGGTGTTAAAGACCCTTTGTTGTCACATAATAAGTACGAAATAACAATAACACGGTTACTCAAGCAAGCTATGCAATCGTGACACCACCTTGGAATATTGCCCATGATAGCAAATACCTTAGGTTAATGTCACTGCATCGTACCGCCGGAGCCCAAAATTAACTGTGACACAATTTCCCAGGATAGGTATAGCCCAATGTCTAGTTCAATTAGAATCTAGGCCTGACTGGAGTTCATTTCCATTTGACCTAAAAATAAAACTGATGTTGCAATCACGACACTTTGGTAGCCCGCGTGTTACGAGATCATCGATTTCCGCCACGATGAAACGTTTATTGTCTGCACTTTCCTGTATAGCCATCACAGGAATATAGGTCGATTCGTGTAAATAAATTACGGCTAGTTCTAAACAAGTGATCCAGTGGTTAATAATAGGAGCGGTATTAACCAGCTTTTCTGTAGGAGGTATATGGGTAATCATACAATCCTGAATCCAATAACAACCACTAAGAAGTTTGAACCAAAAAAATAAAAAATAACGATTCTAGCTAACAAAGAACATACCGTGTTTTGAACTATAATATAACCACAGAATAATTAATAGTAACTACACTATACGACTTGCTTCAAGTTATTTTAATATTGCGTATTCATACTTTGCTACTAATTATGGCATATCATACAGTATCTACCTAAAAAACTTGGAATTACCAAACATAAATTCACGTGATTTATATTAAGGAAATTACGTTATCTTTATATTATATTATACTACTTATTAACAGTCTTTATTTTTTTAATTAATTTACTACGGGTAACATAATAGTCATCTAGTCGCAATATTTTTTTTCGTTTTATGATGTTTTTAGTTTAATTAGTTTAATCTTGATACGAACTACATTTATAGTTAATCCTAATCGTGAAGTCTATGTCGCGATGTTTTTTTTTATTATAATTGAGGATTTGATTTGCCGTTAAAGTACTTAACCGTTGCCGGCACATCATTAAATTTTCGTAAGCGACGGTACTTTTAATTTAATATTAAATTAATTTACTTGTACTTACGTTCCAACCTACAGCCTCCGCATAGCGATCAATTTTTTCATGCTCATCTGGTTCAGAGTCAGTATCGAGTAAGGTCTCGTTTCCGCTGTCAGAGTCACGTAATACGCTCCTACTCTCTGCTTGGAGGTCTCCTTCGATCTTCTGTTCACCATCTTGCTCTTCCGCTTCCTTCAAGGGAGCTAACGGTGTGGATTCTTCTAATGCAGCACGCTGTGAAGCTTGTTTTAGTATAGAACCAAACTTTTCGAAGAAACTGTCGTCTACTTCTTGTATTCTGTAACAAGTATCATAATTATGTTAAACAGGTCTTGAATTATTAACCCATATTAAGAAATTAATTATATTACCTATTTGTTAAAAGATATTAATGTCTTCATACAATGTTATTGTATGCTTAGATATGCCTAGTTTTTCTAAAATGTTTAGGTCCCTAAAATAAATATTTATCTTTCCTTTTTCACACAGACAGTGTATTTTATGCTACAGCCTCAAAATTTTGATATATTATATACCAAAGGATGGTGGTTTTCGACTCATCTCTGTATGACTCTGAGGTTGTTTTAACTATTATACCTACCTATGCATATAAAATAATAACTTTTAAATTTATCTGCTTAACATGAAGTTATGTAGTGACTTCGTTTATTGTACCTACTGTGTCAATATCAACCTATTAAACATAAGGAATTATGTATTACGGTAAATGATACAACATGTAAACATTTTAGATAAATTTATTTTTTTATCTTAGAAACATTATTGTCATATTTTAGTCCATTTTGGAATGATAGGCAAGATCTAAATTCACAACACTGGATACAAATTAATATTCAAATATAGGTGTAATCATACGCTCATTATAAATCATAACAATAGTTACGTCTTTTTATTACAAACAACATATAAGTAAATAAGGTAACAATAGTAACATTAATTAATTTAAAAAAAATGATAGCTACAGAGTTTTATCTACTCCTATTACACGGCTAAAATATAATTAATTTGGCATCAGACTAACTATAAGATATAAAATATTTTTACATTATACACAATGACATAGACATACTCTCAAATAAATAGGTATAACATTAAATTCTATATTAAATGCAATGTTTACCGAAACCTACAACTAGTTTACAATGTTAATAAAACATTTATTGATGATGGCATTCTAGATATGTAGTTTTACATTTATATGCAGTTTATTGAAGTTTCATATTCAATCCTCCAAGCCTGACATCAGAGTATATTTCATCTCTGTATACTCTTGAGCACCATGCAGACTACCCTCCCTTCCAATACCTGACTCTTTGATCCCTCCAAAAGGTGGTTCTGCAGCTGATAATATTCCATCATTAATGGCAACCATACCAAATTCAAGTTCTTTAGACATTCTGAAGGCTTGTCCAAGATCTTTAGTAAAAACATATGCAGCTAGGCCACTTCTAGTGCTATTAGCTATTTGCAATGCTTCCTTCTCACTACTAATTTTAATAACAGAAGCAACTGGGCCAAATATTTCTTCATTAAATACTTTCATATCTGGTGTAACATTAACTAGTAATGTGGACTCAAAGAACTTGTTACCAAGGTTAGTAGCAAACTTGCCACCAATCAATGGGCTTGCTCCTTTCTTAACTGCATCATCTACTAAACTGGACACCTTTTTGGCCTGCTCCAAATTGACAAGAGGACCGCATGTAACTCCTTCCTTTGTACCAGGTCCTAATACACACTTAGATCTGATTCGACCTTTAAATCCTTCTACAAAAACATTGTATATAGCTTCATGTACTAAAAACCTGTTGGCTCCAACACAAGCCTGTCCATTATTTCTAAACTTTGCTAGCATTGCATGATCCAAAGCTCGCTCAATATTAGCACTAGGAAATATAATAAATGGAGCATTGCCTCCTAGTTCAAGAGCCACCTTTTTAACACCCTTTGCTGCAAGTCCATATAATAGTTTGCCAACATGAGTAGAACCCGTAAAAGAAATGCAACCAACATTAGGGTCTTCACATAAGACTTTCCCCACTGCAGCAGTATTATTTCTATTGCATGTGATAACATTGATAACTCCTTTAGGTACACCTGCTTTTTCAGCCAATTCCACAGCAGCAAGAGCTGATAGAGGGGTATCTTCAGATGGCTTTATAACACAAGTGCATCCTGCAGCCATCAAAGCTCCCACTTTTCTAGTAATCATAGCAAAAGGAAAATTCCACGGAGTTATAACAGATACTACACCTATTGGATGTCTTGAGAGCAATATTTGTTTATTTCCCCATGGACTCGGGATGACTTCTCCATTGATGTGGCGAGCACAGTCAGCAAACCAATCCAAAAATGAATTACCATAAGCAACTTCACCTTTCGCTTCACTTAATGGCTTTCCGCTCTCAGCAGTCACTATAGCTGCTATGTCATCAACATGCTCTTCACAAGTATCAAACCATTTCCTGATTATCTTTGATCGCTCTTTGGCTGTGATATTTTTCCAAGTCTTGAATGCGTCGGCAGCTACTTTGACGGCTCTTTTAGCATCGTGTTCGTCCATATCCGGTACATTCTGAATGACTGTATCATCAGCGGGATTGTACACCGGGAACTCTGCTCCACTCCTCGATGTAACCCAGTTACCGTTAACATACGCATGATTTTTGAGCAATTTCATTTGCCGGTACTGAGTCATGAAGACTTGAAATTTTTTAGATACACCGGCACGTACGAAATTCATACTTATAATGAAACTTAAATGCGAACGTCGATTTTAATCTTTATTGTAGTTATTATCTCACTGTCGCCTTTACACTTTTATCAATGACCTCGAGTGTATTATTATATACGACCGGAGCTGTAGCAACAAAAATTATCAAACACTCTCAGTGTAGCAAGAACGCGCATTTCAAGCAACAATTCATTCAATTATTTAATCGTTATCGTATCGTAACATTACATCTAGTCAAAGACGTCGGAGAGAGCTCGACGAAGTTTCAGTTTGTCAACTGACAATGACATAAGCCTGACAGTTGGTAGCGCTAACTTTGTCGTTTTATACTGTCAGTTACGTTCAGTTACACAAAGTTTTTCTGACGTAGAAAGCAATAAACAAAAAAGTTTAACTAAATAAATTATACATAGGTGCTACTACTAGTATAACGTGATTCTTAAATTAGAAATAGTACATACTGTTTAAATTAATTTAAACGTGAATCAGCAACGACACGCAAAAACAAACTACAGCCACAACTAGATGGCGTTGGATTAACTTTTTTGTTAAGTTAATTATTGCGAAAATGCGGTAGTCCGCAGTTTTACAAAATAATTTGGGGTTTTTGATAATATCAATAATACATAGGTTCAATATAGATATTTTAGAATATTTTTATTAGCCATTATAATTATGCTCGTGTTTTTGGACTTTAAAACAACTTGTGCTTTATATTAAACTATAGAAAAGGCCTCATTATTGTAGGTAGGTACCTACTTATTATTGTTCGGAATAAATGTATTTTGTGAAATAATGAAATACAACAAAATACTTTGACCCCCCCATTATTCGGAACCGGGCCGGGTGAAGATGAGTATAAATACAAATTAAATACTTAATTTAGATTTTTATGAATAATTTCCGACAGCATATAAATTGTATGTGTACACGTTTTGTATCATAAGACAAGTATTTGCGCACCGATTAGTATTTTAGTCACCTAACCTTTTAACCTTTAGACGGATAATATCCAATTTAATTAAAACAGAAAAAAAACGTTTATTTTAAATAAACTGTACCTTTTACAATAATACTTATATCCATATTAAAACTTACTTGTTATCATGCACTTGTTCTTCAATTGATTTTTGCTGTTGCAATTTTTCGTAAAACCCTTTCCACATAGATTCTTCATCCATTGTAATAAAAAAATTATTACTCGCGAATCAAAATATTATTCCAAGCTTGTAATAAAACACAAACAAAAGACAACTGGCCACCAACACTAACTAAAATAATATGTAGATACCCACGATCATCAATGTACAATGAATCACAAAAGTAATCGAGTCATATGGTCTGGAAGAAAATGACGTAAACACTACCAGTAAACTCGAGACTTAAGATTTGATACGGAAATAACGTTATTCACTGCGGTTCGAGAGCAACCGGCTCCAACTTCACTTACCGAGTTCAGTGACACTTTCGCATGGACTTTTACGTTATAAGATTTTTGGGTATCATGTCTCCTACACACAGTATTTATGCTAGCGTGTCTAGAGTTTGTTTTGGTTTTGGTAACGACAACAGGGCTACAGTGACGTAATTCGAGACATTTCAAGGTGGTTTGTTGTGCGCGAGTCGAACGTTCTGCGTTCACCGTGCCGCGGCAATGTGCAAACTAAATGGGCTGCATTAGCACACGTGCTTTTGTAAAGACACACAATCAGACTGTAAACAATTTGACAATGGCCCTATCAGCATAATCCTGTTACATTTTATCATGATAAATCTTGAAAAGAATTGCAGCTAATGAGTTATAGCGTTAAATATTTAGATACGGTTCCAATAAACAAAACGACCACTTTGGAGTTCTGAATTGTTTATTTCCTTTACCCACTGTACGTCTGTACATGATGTTCATGTTTCATAACCATAATTTCATTTTTTTTTTCTTTTGAAAACTAATAAACTATTATAGACGTTTGACTCATTTATCCAATAAATTATGTCTCAGCGGTATTGTTTAACAATAGAGTTGCGTGTCGAATGAGGTCTGCAGTGTGCTGCAATTGCAATTAGTCAATATGGCGAATAAGTAAGCTATATCAACAGTTCCCTTAGGTTCTAATACTAAGCTGTGTTTTCAGAGCAAAAGTGTGCCTAAACGGTGTCTAATTCAATATTTGTATGTTTATCTATCAAATTTCGCTTTATTTATATCTAGGTAGGTGTGAACTTTTAAATGATTGCTTTTATAAACGCATATCTTTTGCCCGCGGCTCCGCCCGCGAGGATGTCGATCATCGCGGCAAAAAGTATCATACGTCCTCTCTTGGTATTCAAGCATATTTCGTACCAAGTTTCATCAAAATCGGTTAATCGTTTAGCCGTGAAAGCTGAAGCAGGCAGTCAGACAGAGATACTTTCACATTTATAATATTAGAATGGATAGGTATGCCACAAACGGCCGAGTTGGACTATGCCATTACGCCATTGACTGATGAATAACTGTATCTTGTTACATTGTAGGCGTATCTAATGTATTCTATCATATATGTATCGTTCTAAAATGTGAAACAGAGATCCATCTTATTGATGAATACACATTTTGTTAATATTTCTATCAGCAAAGATTTAATTACTACATTATCGCTCTAGTTAACGCGTGATAATGTATTGAACTGAACCCTAAGCAAAGTGAATGACGCAACGCGATGTGACGCCGAATTCTGAACCTTCAAGGCCACGGTAAGTCCGAGGTTACAGGGAGGCTCTACAGGCTTTACGGTCCACGTACTTTACCCATTGTTATGTTATCTCATATCAAAGTACGAGAGGTATATAAAGAGCTTTCAGTTCCGGTTTGGTTATAAAAAATTCCAATATACATATTTATTTGAAAAGGCTGATTTTGTGAAAGTACCGTAAATATAAAGATATAAAAACCACTGAGACTTTCAATAAATACCTAACTGGTTCAGTAAAAATAACATCTTATTTTGTACTACGGTGCGAAATCGAACCCGCATAATGTAGAACGCAACTGACCAATTGGTTGAATTGTGTCATTTTAATTAAATCTTCAAAATTAAATCATTTTTTGTACGGTCTGTAATAACAGTAGCGTCAGAAGTAAATTAAAATGGTTGTCTAATTATAAAATGATTCATGGGAATTAATTATTTATTTACGCTAACACGTAGTTAGCATTTAAAGGAAATTCTGCACACAATAGACGTCGACGAAATGTAACGTATATCAATACTTTGTCATTCAACTCATAAGTCTTCAGGAATATTTCTGATTTAGGTAGGTATGTAGGTCGACGGCGCGGCGTTTGGGACCGGGACCGCGGTCCCGGATTTCACCTTTTTATTGCAATTTAAACTTCTTATTATTCATAGGCTATCTTTATATACCAGTAACTATGCTAATTCAGTTCATTAACATAAATTTAAAAATGTAGTATTAAAAAAATCTGCTCGATACCTAATGTTTGGGATTGCCCTAAACCCCAATGGTTGAAGTAAATGATTCATAAGCACAAATTTTCAGGGAAGTACCAGAGTGACGCTGTATTTACTTACTAGCTTAATTAAATATAAGAGATCTCTAACTTAATGTGAACATCCTGAATAACTGGACTGCTGGTTTTAAAAACGAAAACCCGCAGTGATTAGTTAACTCTACTACTAGGTACTACTCTCTCTACTACCTAAGTACTGGTAGTCAATGTTCCTGCTGAATAAGGTCTTTGCCCTGCACTAGTACCGATTAAGACTGGTATTTCGTCTATTTTTAGAATATCTATGGACTATTGACGGTTTCATTGCAACGTATGTTTTTTTGGCTGGTTTATTTATAAGGATAATACAATTTTACTTTATTATAAACAATCATAAAATGTAGGTAACTGTCGAAAGCCAGTAAGTTAATTGTTCCATTGACTCAACTATGAGGTACCTACCATACATTGGCTGTATATAGAACAACAAAATTAAAGGCTATTACATAAACCTATCCACTACCGTATCGTACCCCTACGCTAGACCCATTTACTCAATTGATGTTTTGTTCTATGCATTACGCTTTACAGAAGAATTTGTTTGCCTTTAGTCATAGAAGATGTCATCATTGTGTATCAAGATCATAATTTATGTTATCTCCGTTGATAATAAAATTATGGCGCTTGTTTTTCATACAGCAGTGGTAGAATAAACGATCGATCCAGCCAGACGCGCTCGGCAATGAGCCAAATGCCATAACATAAGGTATTTGAATGTTAAAAAAGGTTAAGGCCATGGTGAAATTAAAAGCTAAACTAATTTTGTTTACGTCGTAATGGGTAATTTTAATTAAGGTAGAGTTAGTCATATAATGTCGTCTGTAGTTTCACATTGAAACAGCTAAAGTGTTTCAATGTAAATTCAATTTCAAGTTAGTAATACCTACCTATGTAATTGATTCAATTAAATATTCGTTTTTTGTTGATTCTATCATAACTTACTAATATCTCATCTGCATAGAGGTAGGTACACTATGTAGGTAATATACAGAATAACGTCACTTTATATTTAAATCGTTAAAAATAGAATCAACAGGTAAAAACCTGAAACATCCCATTTAATTATTAAAATTTTAAATACATTTTATCACGCAATTCGCATTTTAAGTACAATATTTTTATAGATAATTCTAGAAAATTTGCAGTATATCGTGAGATAATTGAAAGTATCTAGCTATTAATAATTGTTCAAAGATGTTTTTGTTGATTGTAAAGATTCAACGTGCATATCCTTGCGATAATTATAACATAACTGATCTTTCACAAAGGGCTTTTCTCGGTAGCATTCACAACTGTAAATAAATGCGGAATATCACGGAAACTCACATCATATTTTACATTCCAACTAAATAGTCACGCCTAACAACTAACGAGGTCTCATTACTTGCATTACTTTACTCTGTGAAATTTAAACACACTTAGGTATTTACACCACTCTAAACCAAACCCAATTTTATTCTACTTATGTGGTTAAATTAATAGTTGACTGATTACATAAAATTTAATGTAGTATTTGTTATGGGTACCTATACCAAAAAAGAACCAGGAAAAAATATCCTCGACCGTAAATATTATTTTTATAACGAACTGCTTCCATCAACTGTGCAAATTGCTCATCAGAAATACTAGTAGGTACATTAATATAAGACAAGTATATGCAAACTATCTCACTTTTTTCTGGAGATTATTTCTTTTTCTTGTAATTTCTTATACACGAACTTCCACGGATCGTCAATCTTTTTTTTATGCATTTTCACTGAATACACACAACCTCAGCACACTAAGTCTTAGACTTAACACAATCTAACACTATAAAAAACACTTATTCATTAAAGTTCAAAAATCTCTTAACAATATTCCTTGTACGGTATTTTTCAGGCTGTACTGTAGACAGCGCGAGGTGTCAGCAACTGACCGACTGAATTGCAATGCCGCAAGCTTTGTTTGTAGAGGTTTACCTACTCCAGTTTTTTTAGAGTTCCAAGGTTTATTATACGTAAACCATTTTTGTAAGTTCAATTGTTTAATATCTAGTTTTTTGGCATATTATTCTCACGGAATCATTTTTATAGTAACTTAATTTAAAAAAGCCAAACATAAAATGCCGTTTTTTTGGCTAACGAATTGCTTATTCAACGACATTAACAACTGTTAGCTTAATTAGCAACTTAAGAAGTAAAAAGCAATAACTGAGAATTTAATGGTTTTTTAAGACGGTACGGTACGGAACTTTGCAGAAAATACTTGTAAAGCCATCATGCTTACTTAGTTGACAGAGGATTTTCCTCTAATCCTGTTTATGCTATACCTATAATTATTAAGTAAGAACAAAACATTTACAACAATGGAGTCATTAGTGTCAGGTTCTTAGTGGTTTACACTTGAGTTTATCCACAATCTTGAGAGAATTTAATTAGCGTATTAAATTATATATTCCCAGACAGAAAACCCCATAATTATTGAAATTAATCAAAAAACCGTACCTTACGTAACATCTACTTCATTTGTTTCAGCTGTAAACTTTACGAGTGATGTAATCGATAAAGGGCCGGCGCCAACTTTAGACTTCTCGATCCAAAAGATCCTTGAGATGATTTAACAAGCACTAGTTATTTAAAAGCTTTATAAACTGCTGCAGGGAACAATCACGACATTGGATGTGTTTTTTGTCACGGAAGTCTTAAATTAGGTACTCTTTAGGGGATTTTCTTCATTCGTATTACAATAGCAAAACGACACCGCCAGTTGAGAGGGGCGAAGACCGAGAATTCAGTTTTTCGCCATGAAAATTCCGTAGCAACCCCCTCTTGTTAATTAAATTGACCATTCTCAGAAAAAATATAAATTGTTCATACCTATATCTGTCAAAATAAAAAATCATTGATGCATGTTTAAATGCCCGTTTCTGTGAATACTTATCTAAGTTTTTTGAAATATCAATATCTATACAACATAATTATTCGAAATTCCGCATTAAGAGTCAATACTACGTATTCGTACAGTGGCACAAATCTCGTGAAAGAATTAAAATTATGAAAAAAAAGCAACGTATAGTTTCATTTTATAATAATTATTATATACCTACTTTTATTTTCAATAAAAGGTATAATAATATTTTACCTCACAGTAATGATCTACATCACAATGGAAATAGATTTCAGCAGGAAATTCCTACGAATATTTTAAGTTAATAATATTTATTTCCCATTTATTTCATACATTATTATAGTGTGTTTCGTATTTAGAGACATAATAAATAATAATTATCCACAACATAAAAAGTTTTCATTTCTTAAAAAATTAAGGAACCTACTTTTATCAATATGGAAATTGCTAATTAGCAAGGATGTTGCCGATGTTCCGCAATTTTTATACAAGGAATCATGGAATGAAAGAAGGAAAAAATCTTTTAACCACCCGAAAAAGTAAAAAAATAATCTAGGTATATTGTGAACCAGATAGAGTTGAATTTTTCAAGTTACTTTTTTTTAATCAGTTTACAACTTTATTTAATAATTTTCTTTTACAAGTTTATACCTATTATCGCACGTGCATAAAATGGTTACTCATTGATAACTAAGAAAAGCTTCCGGAAACACCTGCATGCAGTCTGCATTTTTCATCATCGTTTCCATATTCATGAGTAAGTCTGTATCTGTATGCTTTGAGACCAATCTATTTACGTCTCATGTAGTCATGAGAACAAGATACCCAGGTTACATGAAAACTATACATTGAGAAGTTTTCCTCTTCTCTTCGTGTTGACGATCCGATTAAAAGTATATTTGAACAAAAAATCGTTACTTGGATTTTCCGGTCGTTGGCTTCATTCATGTCTTCGTATAATCTTACAAACTAAACATCTTATTGATAGCATTAAAATTCGTTAATAAGATAAATTATAGAAATATAATTTTATTGAAATTTCTAAAAATTCTAATCCTGGTATTATTGTGTAACGCACTTAAATAAATAATTATCAGAAGAAATAAACCTACAGAGGCAATCAAACAATTAGGTAATAAGTAGATTAATCTACAAGAGATGTTAAACCTGACATTTGTTGCAGGCTTTTAATATGAAGACATAAAATTCCCTTTATGCTCAGACACTGAGTCGTACTGACCTACCATTTATACGACAATAAGTAAGAGTATAGTAATAACAAATGATGGGAAAACAAACGAAAATAAGTACCCCTATTATATTTTAACAAAAAAGTTTTTAAATATACGTCTGTCACACCTCACTACGCAGTATTCTATAGTAGACAAGATTGCGCCACCAAGACTAAAAAGGTATTTTGTTCTGTACTTTTAATTGACTTAAAAATAACCAAGCTCTTCAAGATAATGAGACATGGTCAACCGTCTCATCAGACTCATCAAAAAGCATAGAAGTAAAGATACAACAAAGATACATAATGTATGTCAACAGTCTAACAATAGAGATATGCATGTACATCATTACTTAAACTGTTAGCATTCTCGGACTGCTGTCCGTGGGCAGATAATTTGCATTTGGCTGTACTGCTGGCATTGTTGATCCGCGGTACATTCGTTTCTTTGTACGGTCGATCGCACTCCAGTAGTTATAAAGTCTTTCAACATTCAACCTTAGGTCTTCGAAATAAAAGCGCTCTATTTGAACATAGATATTGTAATCTGTGCTATGTGGTTTAATGGAGTCTGGATTCTTAGAATTGGTGCTGAACATATTAGGCTAAGTGGAAGCCTACAGTGCGTCAACATCATTAACATTGATCATGCTTCTTTGATGAATGAATTAATTCAAAATTTGAGCATGTTATTAGTACTCTAGTGAATAAAATTGCAATATTATGGAAATCATTTTATTTATATAAAAATTATATTCCTTCATTTATAAAAGTCATTTGCGTGCACATCAATTTCCACATAATGATTGCACAATTAAGTAAATAATTAGGTTTTCTTACAATGTTTTGATTATAATAAAGTTCTTACCCGGCAAATTGTCCTATTGCTACGTAAAGACGATTAATTCGTATAATTAAGGAACGGACGTCGGACATAGATCGCTACGCTGGCTCATTACTAAAAAGCTACAAGAATCCTAAAATTCATCACATATTTACTGGTACCGTTAGTCATTTCTTATTATAACTAAGAAAGTAAATATTGTGACAAGAGAAAATCCAATTTCACATAATATAAGTAGGCATCTACATTTTGTAAATGTATGTACGACTTATTTAAATGTAGATAGATGACTCATGAAGGAGTACAAAAAAGTGTCACGTAAGGACTAGTTATTGGCTTCGGATGTAATTGATGTGGCGGTAACATGATGAGCGATGGGCAGAAAAAAGTGATGTTTACATAAAAGAACTTGCACCTCGTTATCATACCGTACGGTAAACATTTATCACGCCGGTATAACTAGTTACGTTCCCGCGATTTCTAAGTAATGGACTATCCAGTTTTCAAAGGAAGCAGTCCGTTTATTTGATGTAATTATCTATATCTGCGTTTAACGATTAAATGTGTGTTTACAAGTCAGACAAAGAAGGTCATTTATGACGAAGAATGAGTCTCTCTTTAGACAGCGAGATGTTTATCATGATGTTGATGAGGCGAATGCTGTGCGGGCGCGTTCGCGTGAAATAAGATTTAGCACATTTATTACACCTAATGTGTTCCTAGATCTCTAACCTAGATAACGTCCATAGAGGAAAACACATGAAATACAGCACACTAGCGTAAGATTTATGTAAACCAATCATTATGATGTTCAACATCACAAATGGATCAAAATAATAAAATATGCGTCACGCGCTTTATTCCATGATTTCCATGCCTGTTATCGGACATCGGTTTGTTTCATATAGTAACAAGTAAAATGCCATAATAAAAGTCGTTACTTGAGCGCACATTGATGTTACACAACCACGCAGTAATGTAAACGAGGTACCTGTTCACTATTGTGTGGATGACCAAACCCAAGGTCGGGAGATTAGTCAGCGCGAATGGCATGTTTTTGATATAGATATTTTTTGCTTTTTGGTTTACTTAGCTCAAGCAACCGGATGACACAACCATATACAAAGGCCTAAATCGTATTCTCAGCTAGCACGCAAATCTAAACTTATCGGGCTACCGTAAAAATGTTTATAAACCAGTCTAAAATAAAATGAACTTTAAGTACTTTTTTACTGTTTTTTTTTATACGTCACAGTGTCTTGCGGTGTTTTATTTCTACGGTGTTATGCCTGACTGTAATATACAACGCCATCTGTACGACTGTTTAAAAACAATTGTACGAACAAAACTCAGTTTCGAACTATTGTTCCCTAGTTTCCCTGTTCTCCGTTAGAGGCGCTTGCGCACCTTGTTATGAAATGTTGTTTGCTTGCAATACATTAGGTTAGCACGATTAATCTAACAGAAGAATTTTATACTTGTTCAACGAACATTTAATTATATTATTTTTTTTAAATGACCGTGAGAGATTTCGGACATTTATACACTAATCATTTTCTCTATAACATACATATATGAACTTAAATTATTTGCTCTTTTAACAAAGAAATAACTACCTTTGGTTTACGACATTAATGAGTCTAAGAAGAATATAAAAAAGTTTTAATTTTTTTTTTAATTAATTTCAGGTGGCACGCCTTGCATATAACCACAGAATATATAATAGTACTGACGTAATATTACTGCACATGTAGCCAATATTTATGTCGATTGCGCTTACAAAAGTCACTTAGCCCCGGATTCTGAAAGGCTGATAAACACAAAAATTTGTTAATCACATGTCAAACCTCATGTTAGTCTTTTGGTCAACAAATCACAGTCTTGATCAGTTGATTTAACAATAGATTAAATTGATCGGCCTTTTAGAAATCACAGATACAGGTACAGATGAGAACGCCTACAAAAGCACAGTTCCCCTCACACTTTTTTAAATTGAACTAATTAGTCTCAGTTACTACTTACTTAGTTCAGACACTATGTAAATTAAAATCCTAAGATACTTACTGAATTCGGGGCAGGTCTTTGCTTTTGGCTTATATTTTCATCGGTCTTATTTCCATATTTTTACGTATAAATTACCGCAGTCATAGTTCAAACTGGTTTGATTCCAATAATCTAATCTAAGCTGCGCAAAGATCCCATAGCAGGAACCCATAGTCGTATTCTAATTCAGTTGGAAAATGACTTGTATGTATTTAGTTATACCAGATCTTGCACAAAAGGACGGCCCACTCTACAGATGGATACCTCTGTCTCTGTAGCTCTACCTCTATCAAAGTTCTTAAATAACTGGAACAACGTTAATGTTGCTAGGATTTTTGCTAGGATGTTAGGATGTTTGATAATGTTGCTAGGATGATACTAAACGGTACGCTGTTATTAGCATATCGCAACATCCTATAAGACTTGTCTCGTCAATTAGACAACTTCTGTGTGTCCCAACGATAAAATTGCAATATAAGTGATTAAAGGATCTTTCTCCTTTGTCTTGTGCTCCTTTTAATAGGCACCTAGAAACGGACCTGGGTTAGCAACCATGAACAAGACGGCCCAGTAATATTTAAGGCAAATAAAATCTGCAACCTACTTTTTTTATTTGGATATTCTTGGTCGAAATATGTAATATGAAACTGCGAAATTAAACTCTACAAATACTATAGATACCTATACCATATAATTAAGGAACATTTTTAATTTATCTCAAAGCCCGCAATCGAATATCTTAGCAAAAGGGCTTATTTATTATGTATTTAACCAAAGAATTTAGTTAATTGATCAGTTTATTTTTTCACTCACTATTAACAATTCATACTCTAGTCTTGCAGAATTAACGCGATTTCAAACCGCTAGATTAAAGTTTTATCAGTCTTCCCTGGAATTTAAACCAGCAAAAGCAAAACGGAAAATCTACGCTTCATTGATTTGTGTAATACTGCGAACACAACCGCGATATTACCTGATTTTTCTACAATTATGTAATACATATCTACAATAAAACAAAGTGGAAGTTTGCCGCAACACTAAGTATCTACATCCCGTTAAAGTTATCAATCAGTAGGTACGATTTTTTTTAATTACACGAACGTTTTTAGATAATTTATTCATCATTGTAAAAACATAGGTTCCTATATGCGCAATATTTTTTTCACAAGTGGTGCTTAAGTATATATTGTTTTGCGAATGCGTAGCCCTCATATAACCACTAACATACCTACTTATTTAGGTACTAAATCATAATATTATCTTTCCATTTAAAATTATAAATAGGTACTCAAGATAACTAAGCAATGTGGTAGGCAATCTTACAAATTGGTATTTCTCAAAATATTTCTATTTTAGTCTAGCACTTAAATGTGCTAGGTATTTGATACAAGTACAATCAGTTGACTATGTATGTCACGTAACGATAATAAACATTCCGCACATGTCTTCGCGGACGATCAAGCGACACGGTAATCTAGAAATTACTCTTGACACTATCGTATCAGAAGGAAGTAAATATAAGGCATCATTCGTTACTCAATGTTGCGAAAGTGACGTATTCAAAAAACAAACAAAGAAGATAAACAATTTAGGAAACAAAGCAAAATTTACTACTAATCGTACTAAAAAACTTTGTGATTGATTAATTAACTAGCGTTTTCATTATGAACTTGTATTTTTCTGTTATGACATATTTATCATGAGTTGTTAGCCGCATGCGCATTATATATTTTTTTTACCAACAGAAATCAGGCAATAAGCATTTAAGAGACTTTGCTCTTATTAGTTTTATAGGAACAGCACTGGTAAATACTTAGTGGAATGTGCTGTATGATAAAAGCCAAGCTCTATAAAATATGGTTATAGTGTGGGCTTTAGCAGGAATTTAACACATTCACATTATACAATAATACATAAAAAGTTGTTAACTTACTTCTGCTTGGTGGTCTCTGTCGTGTTTTGTTTCTTCCCACGCCACAGCAGTAAACAATCAAAGGCCCCTTTTTTGAAAGGGGGCTTTAACATTTTCCAGCGCTTTCTAAAATCTATCGTCTTTGTATTCACTGAACTAGCACTTGCACTTCCACTAGCGTCTATACTAAGGATATTGGGTTCGGAGACACCTTTCCTAAGATCACTAACCCTGTTCGAATTTAAAGACACCTTTTCAAAGTCTATTGAAGAAGCATATCCTCCCGATGGACAAGTTTGCCTTTTTGACAATGGGGTCGATGTACTGAAGGATTTATCATATTCAATACCACTGTCTGAGAATTCTGATACATCTGTGACACCTTCGCAGATACTGTGAAGTTTAGGTCTTCTATTTTGTACCACTGTCTTTGAATTTAATATGCTGTTTTGTTCAAAGTTTTTGCTCTTCACGTTGTGATGAATGTCCACAAATGCGGTTACATCTTCGCAACTTTTTGTGTTATATTTTGACAAAGTAAAATAAGGTCTAGTTTCTTTTTTTGGATCCGTTTCAAGCTCCATGTCTCCGATGCTTGTTAAATTATCTTCACTTTTAGATAGCACTTTTGTGTTCGATACTAGTTTTTTAGACCTCGGTGGTCGTTTAGGGACAGATTCGGGCGTGTTGCGCACTACAGAATAGGGTTCGTCCGCTCGCTTAGTGGGCTTTGAGTACTTTGCGATAATTCTGTTTATTTCAGCGTAATTCTTGCGTCTATATGTGTGTCGTTTAAAGTTGAGTGGCTGTTGATAAGAGTCGGCTACGGTTGCTCCGGCGACCCTAGCTGACCTTTCGCGCCATTCGGCGACTTTGTCCTCTATCAGCCTCTGCAGCTCGAGAGCGCGCATCATCGGTCCTATCTCGGGCATTTTGATTTCTTATATATATCAGTATTTTACAATAAAACAGTATTTGGCGGTTTCTTTGGTTAACAATTATATTTTTCACGATACTGCATTGATTTCTGTAATAAAACAAAACTTAAATAAATCGCTTCCCATTTATCCGTAGGTAGTAGATATATCTAAGGAAACATTTGCATTTTAATGAACTTAGTCACGAAAGGCCTGCGCATTTCGACGTTCCTTCAATTAGTGCCCTACTTAATCAACCAATCTAATTAAATGTGTAGAAGCCCTTCAAATTCAATAAATGACACAATGCAGACTACGTTTCCAATAAAGCACCTACCTATCGACATAGTTAGACCATAATATGACTTTGTGAAGTATGTAAAATCTATACTTTCCATTCTGGAATGAATGGAGCGTTTAAATTGAGTTTTTTCTTAAAAGATTTCCGACGAAACGAAAAGCTAAAGGAAAATCAACATTCCAAGACATTCGCTCTGTATCTAAAGGTTGTATAGCTTACTATTTTGATAGTTTATTTATGATCAAACATGATAGCTCAAGACAATAGCTGCTAAAACAATTTGTCAGGTCAACGGGGCCCGAGTAGTGAATACAATTATAATAACCTATTAAAGAGGAAGTGCCAACCGCGATTTCTAACGTCCTTCCGAAACAACGTGTACCTATCTAACCTTTACATCCTATCACCGGCACACAGCTATTAACACAGGTACTTTACACAGGAACTGACAGAACTATCGAAATTTAATCGCACAGATGTTGATAAGAAATAACAAATAGGTATATTTTATATTTGAATGGGAATCATTTAAAGCATCAATGTTTACTATCAGACAGGCTAGGATATTCTTGACTAATACATCTTACATAGGCTTCTAGAGAAATATTAAAAATAGTACTCACATACGCAAATGAATTCCAATTTATCGCACGTCACTAATATTCAGCTTGTGGTAACGGCAATCAATCAAACTAGACTATGGACTTTTTTAAATAAACTCTTATGCTGTAGTTCCTTTCATGAAGACACCCTGTTTGATAATAACACATTTTTTACCAAACAATGCCTGCAGAGACAGTCTGATAACAGATAACATGCCTATATCGTTCAAGAGAATCGAGCGAGATAAATTCGTATTCTCACCTTTAGTAAATACTTTGTGTTTGTATTTTGAAACTACTGTCAGATTGAGAACCCATTATTAGGTCGCGCTCGTCCTCAGTTGTAATCTCCGAACACAAACACAATGTATTGTGTAAAAGAAGACTGAATAACGTTATCCATATTACGTAATTTTATTCTCGGCACCTGAGTGAGCATGTAGGCCTTACCTATGTGTTTTGAAATTCTAATCGCCTTTAACGTTAAAATAAACCATGACGAAATTTTACGTTACAAAATGCTAGGAAAGATGTTACATTATCTATCACTTTACTTTATGATTGATAGATGCGCCCAAATGATATGTTTACATTTATTCCTATTTCAGTACACCATAGCTCTCAACGATCACTGAACAATAAAATTGATCAGACAAAGCCAGAATCGCAAAATCATAACACAAAATGAACTTACATTTCATGCCTTATTGTCTAGTAAATAAAATTTCAATTAAAAAACACAATTCACTGAATATCGGCCATTTCACATGGCATTAAGCATCGTTAAGATGTAAAGAATCGCGTACACTCACTGAATAAGTATACACAGTCCCGATGTTATGGTGCGTCAAGGCACACGTGTGGCGAGGGCACGTGCAGATTCCACAGTGAGCCACCGAGCCACACAAAGCGTTCCAGGCGAATGCTCCTGCACTTGACTCAGCCAGCACGGACCGGCCCATCCTGCCACCACCGACAATGGATTAAATAGAGCATCCACTAAATAGTAAGCCAGCTTGCACTAGCAAAAAGTATCTATATTTGTTACGTCATTACATGATTCAGTTGACGACATTGTACATTGAATATTTTCTTAATTACTATACGACACATAACTAGTTTTTGCCCGACTTTCTGTAACTAATGTATTGCTTTTAGATCAATGGTGGAGAACTGTGCGAAAGGGTGATGCGCATCTTTAATTTGTCTTGTGCCTAATAAATGAGTCGGATTTTATTTCGCAAGACTTTTTCGTAAAACGTGGATGTGTAGCAAATTATCCCTTTCTACCCTTTTGATGAACACGGCTGAATTGTTACATAAAGTGTTAATATTTGTGAATATACAGAAACTGTAACTATGAACCTACATTGCATTAACTGCAGTTACGGTACTAGATCCTGAACCTGTGCCGTTCTAATTTTTAACACCGTGGAATAGTTAATTGCCATTATCTGTGTTCGTGGGGCATTGTTCGCCGCTGCGGGCGTGACAACTACTTCCGCCAAGTTCATTGTCGTTGTCGCACAGGCGTGTTGCATTCGTGTCCTAATGTGACCCCGGCCTGAATATATACTATAGCTAAGAACACTTACAAGTCCCATATTAAGTAACTGTAAACAATTTTATGGCTAAGTTTAAACTAATTATAATAGGTGATGTAACTCTAATCTTACGACTAGGCCTGCCTGTACCAGTCTCTAACAAGTTTCGCAGGATATGCTAGGTCTAGCCTCACATAAACTAGGTATATATCTATGGAACCTGTTGTCAACTCATAATTTTTGTGCCGATAATTAACAATAAGCTTAAATTAGGCCAAATTATAATGAGGATATTTTGATGACGCCTTTATTATGTCAACGCTTGATTAATTGCAAGGTTGTTGGAATTTTTATCCACATAAAATACAAAATTCGCAAATACCAACATAACTAAATAGGACAGTGTAAAAGAAATATTTTATTAACGATGATAAAATGAACCAAGAGCAGTTTGCAAATCGTTGAGATTAAGATGACGATTACCTGTTTATTATCCAATAATATGAGCATTACTAGACATTTTACGATTACTTAGATACTTTAAGGTCGATTAAAAGTAGGTTAATCATCAACAAGCATTATCCAGTTAAACTAGATGTATTTGAAGTGCTTCGTTTTATGCAATTTGCTCTAAAAGGGTTTGCTTACCTAAGGGTATATCATCTTATATTACGTTAGCAACTGAATTACCTACTTGTTAAATTCACTTTCACTTCAGCTTAGCGCAGCTGATCCAAGTAAATATCGATCATTATACCACTGTATCACAATGGACGCGTAGGAAGTAATACGCGAGACAATGCATCCGGTGTGAGAGCTGCGGGCGCATTGGATCGTTTGTATTTGTAAAACACTTGACACAAAAATAAATTGTCCAAAATGTTTTTTTTTTCACTCATCAAGGAACACAACCCTAAACCATCGATGATCCTAAGTATTGTATAAGGTTTTTTAAAACGGTCTGTCATTTAAAAATGTTTAAACACATTTACATTTGGTTTGTCTAGAAGAACTAAATAATATCACATGAAATATTCATTAATCTTGTTCTGAAACTTTAAAACATACATGCTACTTGAAAACTCCAACTTCAATGAAACTGCAAAATATTTTCTTATCAGATCGATACAGTATTTCAGATAGTGTATGTACATCTACATCACTAACATCTGTTTCTTATTTAGTTAGCTGTCTGTCAGTTCAATAAAAAATATTTAAAGACCTGACAGACTACTGAACAACCGGACTCTTGTTATTTCTCGAATAGTTAGTACCTAAACTTAGTTCCTACGAATATTATAAATGCAACAGTAATTCTGTATGTCTGGTCTGTCTCTAACGCTTTCACATGTAAACCAGACAGCTGATTACGATCAAATTTGGTATGAAATTAGTTTTAAGTCCAAGAAATAACACGGATTTTTTTGACGTGTTACAAAACTGTACGGTACATTAGTCCGACGATAAATCCCACATCCAAATCTCATGCACCCAATGAACTGCCCTCTCGAGCACATGTCAATTGCCTGAATTGGCTTAAATTAACAGTGAACACAAAAGTCTAAAGTTAAAAGATTCAATTGAAATAAGGATAAAGTCTCGGACATTAAAGTTGATGTCTGAATATTATTTTCGTTTTTCTACGAACTATTTAGGCGGAATAATTAATAGATAACATCTTTGGACTCATGTTTTATTTTGTAAGGAGTAGTGTGAAAGAACTGTGAACTAAAATGTATTCGATAGGCACAAGATATAATTTTACTCTTATATTACCTTTTTTTTATTATTATTTATTACTGGAATCGAACCCGAAAAAAAATCACCAGTGCCATTTTATGTAGGTAGTATTTTATGTACCAACATTAATTTAACTTTCTACATTGAAGGCGTTCATACCTACTTGGTTATTTTTTCTTAGCTGACTAATTAAAGACAAGACAAGGGGACGGGACAGGATTCATACTGTAAGCAGTTTATTAAAAGTCAGCGTTAAAAGTTTATCGCGGTTATGCGGTATACGAATAACTGTGGGACCTCCCTGTATTATCGGATTTGCGTACTCATTAATTCATTGTTTATTCCCATAAATATAGGTCAAAAAAATGCTTAAAAAATAAATTTACTATAAGAAATTATATATAATTATATATTACTACTGGTAATCTGTATAATAAACAGTTGCCATAATACAACCACTCTCGATTCGTTTTAAAATATAGGTTTTACCAACATATACTATGAGGGGGTGTACTCTTAAATTAAAATTCTCACAGATTGATAATAAAATTGTGACTTTCGTTCTCTAGAACACAAAGATAATATAAAAAATACTTACACATAACACTAGCGCCAAATTGTGCCAATATTATTTGTGTCCATTGGTGACATAACTTTTTTAAGAACGAATCTCGCATCTGCTAAATTAATGTTAATTTTGAATTGGCCTTGCATTGGAATTTAAGTTAATTTAAGAGTATGCCTTCTAAACATACCAATCAATAAATCAGGCAAGTACATAACTTTCATATCACCACTTTCCCTATTCAGCAAATCGATCACCGGATCCTGAATACTAAACGTTTGACAGTCCAATGTCACCTAATTTTCTTTAATTGTCCCGAGACAGCAAACAATGAAACATTGACAGTTGCATTACTATTCAGTACTTGTAAGCATACGGAACCGTGCGTGGCATAGTTAATGCTGAGACCTGCGAGGTCTCGGTCTTTGATCCTAAATATAGAGAAAGTAGATTTTCACCAAATTTGTAAATTGCACAATATGTTTGATAAATCGGTACGCGATGCGAGTGCCTAAGTTTATCTAAAGTAGTAGTTTTCGCTTTCAAAAAACAATTTTAAGAAAGCTGTTAAATCAAGCTTCAATTAAATATATATAAATGTATTTATCTACATATAAGTTTAATGGAACACCTAATTACGATTATCTACTTAAGAAGAACCTTCGTATTTTATCAGCATTATTTACTTTCAGACATTACAAAAGCACTACAACTACGTAACTACAATAATAAGTAGGTAATACAAACAACACCGAGATGTTAAGTCGTCAAAGATATAGCGTCTACACACTAGATATAAAACTACACAATAATTAAATAACATATTTATTTACTTATAATATACAATACCATCTAGAAATAAATTAAATAAATAGATCGTCGTTGACGATTTGACTTGAATCAGACTAATTTCAATGGCACCTGCTATAACAAACCAATATATTGTAAATAGCGCTTACATCTTAGGAAGCTGGTGATGCGTTTCCCCTGAAATAGAAAAATTGCTTTATAACTATTCACATATGTATAATAAATCAAGAATGCATGAAGAGATCCTGAATTATACGATATCTTCTTAACAAAAAGGTTCTACAATTCGAAAAATATTAAATTAACAACATTCATAAATATGACCTTTAAATAGTACTATTAAATGCAATTAGATACGTGTAGTAATAATTGATTTCACTTTGTTTTTCTTTTCAATTATAATGCACAATTTGTTGGTATTCAATTTTCAGTGCTATTTACCTGAAATAAGGTTGAAATTCGTATATGTCATCGATGACTCTGCGCATCCGACACGTGACGCCGCAGCCCGGCTGTTGCTGTCCATAGACTGAGATAGCGCGCTCCAAAAGCTGATGCACTGTCGTTAACTCCACCACTGTACCGAAACAAAATATATGTTTACAATTTTACATAATATAACATAGTTTAATATACATTCAGATAGAAAAACAGGCCTGAGCGTATAGATATAACTTGTTAAGATCGGGTATGGGTATTACTGTTTTTCAGGTCAGAAAAAGGATTTAATTTAATTAGCGAATTTCTCCCTGCGCAAATATCCCATATTTTCTGATTTACTTTATTACAAGGATTGATTTCACTATTAATTTCAGCCAGAGATTTGTGTATGCGAGATTCCCTAATCGCACCTAGGTAAATCATCAATAGTTTCCAATAAAATACAAGAAACATGTGCTTCGTTTTCATATTAATAACAGTCTCAAGAATAATGGGAAAAACTAAGCATTTTTCGAAAAATTTTATAAATGTTTTCGGTATAAAATACAGTGTCCCACATCGAATTATATCTATAATATATATTGAGAGCAATATTAAAATAAAAAAGCAAACGTTAAAATAAATATAAATGTTAAAAATAGTAGATAAGTAAATAATCAAATTAACTTACAGTTTTTGCCACCAAATTTTCTTTCATCTTCATCGGCATTTCCACCACTGCTATCTTTCTTGAAACTAATTAGTTTCGGTATCACCAATAACATACAAACAACGGCGAGCATAGTCACCAGTTTCTTGAATATAAGAAACTTCAAGAGTAGTTTAGCTATTGTCAAAATGTCGAGCTTCAAGGAAAGTTTATCTAAGAAGCCCAAACCTGGTGCGGTGTAAGGAACTCCATAGGAAGGTTTGAGAGGCGGGCCGTATATAGGGGGTGGCAATGGTTTGTGGATCGGGGGCCCGTATGTTTGTGCAGGGGGTCCGTAAGTATGAGCAGGAGGTCCATATGTGTGCGCCGGTGGCCCGTAGATCTGCGCCGGTGGTCCATAACTATTTGAGGGCGGACCATAATTTGGAGAAGGCGGTCCATATGTATTCGGAGGAGAGTTGTACGTTATTTCTGGATCAAATTTCACCGGCGATCCGTAACTCGACGATGGTGGCGAGTAGCTGTTAGATGCTGAAGGTCCCGAAAAACTAGAAGATCCTGGTGAACTGAAACTGGAGTCACTTGAGAACGGCGGTGAGTAATCATAACCAGACTGGTAGCTGTCGTCTCGGTTCGTAATCTTTTTCTCTCCATCTTTTGCTGTTACTATCACAACACCTTGTTTTGACTTTTCAGCTTCTACACGCGATTTAGAATATGCATCTAAATATGTATCAGTCTTAGATGTAGATGATTTCGTTTCATTTCCAGGACCAACAATCGCAGAAACACAAACGCTTAATGCTATTACTACAGCAAAATACTTGAACATCACCATGATGCCGTTTATCCTCGGTCTACCGTCCGAAAGAAGTTGTCGCCATCGATCGCAACAAACGAATGACAAGCGACGTTGACTCCCATTCAGTTTTCACTTTTGACTTACCGTAAAAGAACCTAAATATGATAATGGAACACAATTAAATTCTCCGAGTGAGCCCAGCGCGTTCCGCATTGCTCATTGTAAGTAGGTGCGTGCGTGTGCTGGCTCGCATGCTAATGCACGTTAGAGACCGATCGCCCCGGCTGGCCCGGCCTTGTTGGATGAGCCGGCATGAGCCTCCCCAAACATCGGGACCTTTTATCGCATAAATAAATCTTTAAATAGACCGCAGATGGTTTGTGAAAGTTTTATCGTTGTTTTTATCGGTGGTGATAATATCATCTGATGACATTTGACTATCCATTTTTATATCTGACCAAAGCTTTTATTTTATTTATGGACGTAAAATAAGTAATATATTGTGAAAATACCCCGCTGGGTTTTTAAACAAAATGCGCACATAAAAACAGATAAAAACCGAATGGTTATGGTATTGGCTATTTTTAATTATGCAATAGCGTAATGTTGTATACTTATCTAAAGCCTGCAATTTATTTTTAGAATAGAATAGCTAAGCATACAGTAATTTTTAAAAAAGTTAGTGCTATAAAATACAAGCAGAGGCTTTAAAAAAATCAACTTCATGAGAAATAAGATGTGCCGTAGCATAACAACACTCATCAAAAAATACATAAGTATGTTACCTTTTTAAAATAAGAAAAACATACCATACAATTGTAATGATGTCGAATTCCATTCAAATTACTAACAATGTCACAGAAAACAACAACTGCTTGAAAAAATATGTTGCATTTACAGTTGCATATAACCACTTTAGCTGCTTAGCTTTCATGACACGAAACAATACATTTTGCCAACATTTCCGACATATAAGCATTGGGAGAGACTCCGAAATGATAAAATACAAGTGGTAGGTATTGCAAACGACAACCGTATAAATTGTATTTAAATTGTTGTCGATTTCTACTGATCAGCAATGCACAGCAGTCATTTTCACTTCCTAAGTTAAACGAAACTTAAATACCTTTTCAGCTTACTAAAGGAGACGGGTTTTCATAACAGCGGTAACAATAGCAACCTAGCTTGTTACTTCAATACTACTAACGCTGAGTGCAGTGTGAGTGACTCTATTAACTTTAAATATAATAAATAGGTACTATCGTCCATCTAGACACGCGGGAGCGTGTCAAAATGAGAACTAGCCAAGTCAGACCTAAGGCTACAATATATTATCCTAAGTTATAAGAAGATATTATATTTTATGTTGTTATAAATAACTTTCAGAACTAACCATTGAACTTGGCACCCATTTAGATCTCACTTCTTTTGTCGTTGAAGTCAACAACCAAGGCATATATCATAATTTTGAACTAGGCTCTCATTTTACATTTATGTTTTTGATGGGATTTATATGCACACTATCCATACTAATATTCTATGTGCGAAAGTAACTCTGTCTATTACGCTTTCACAGCTAAACCGCGGAACCGCTTTTGATAAAACATGGCATGGAGTAAAGTTGAATCCCAAGAAAGGACATCAGTCGCGATAACCGTCATCCACGCGGGCGAAGCCATCAGCAAAAGTTGCTTTATTTTTCTTAAACTTACACGACAATTGAGTCTTATTTGACTCGGCTATGTAATTATTATAAAGTAAAAGGATCATTATTTTACATATCCATTATATTACAAAAGAGGTAAGGAAAATCTAATTGTTAATACAGTCGCGTACCTACTTAGTCAATGTACATTCGTAAACAATACCGACGGAACTGTTTTAAATTTAAATATTTTTAATCTCACCTATACAACCAGTTGCAGTTGCAACCAACAAAATGGCGAATGGATATTGAAAACAATTATTTTCTATATTATGTAAACTACTAGGTGAAAACTCTAGTATGGTCTAGTTTTTGGCTTTATTAACTGAAGTCATAGGATCGATTCTAAATATTTTTCGCGGATCAAGTACGTGCAGTTATTTAGATAAATACTATAATCATTATTATTATTACGCTTGAATAAAAATTTTAAATTTATTTATCACCTATAAGGTTTCTTGCTGGATCTTCTCCATAGGAGTGATATCTTGGAACTGTATATTTAAATTCAATAGATTTAAAAACTTGTTTTAAAGCTCCTTTTTAGGATTACTGTAAGTTAAAACTTTTTTTATTTATTACAATAATGGTTATTATGATTGGTCCTCGATTTTCTACCGAATGGGGTTTTTTTTTTTATTTTAGACAAGCAATATAGAAAATCATACAAACAGGATAAGAAAATATTTTTAAACTTGTAATTGAATGCAGGCGCTACGCTATGGTGGCGACCATTGCACACATTGCAATTTCCATTCTCTTTGAATGACAATATGTATTTTCTCTCTGACAACAACAATGTGCGTAGGTACGTAGAGATGTCGCTTTAAGAATATTGATTGCAACAAAAACTGACGTATTGATTATCGGCAAAGTTGAGAAATTGGATTGGTGTCCTGAAATTCAAAACATCGGTTTCCGTGCAAAAATTTATAAATACTTAATCCTACAAGTAAATCTATACTAATATTATAAAGCTGAAGACTTTGTTTGTTTCTTTGTTTGAACGCGCTAATCTCAGAAACTAATGGTCAGATTTGAACAATTCTTTCAGTGTTAGATAGCCCATTTATTAAGGAATGCTATAAGCTATATAACATTACGCTGCGACCAAAAGGAGCGGAGCATAAATGAAAAATGTTGCAAAAATGAAAAACCGTTGGAACTAAAACACGCGGACAAAGTCGCGGGGGTCAGCTAGTATACTCTAAATCTAGAAAATAATATCTACTTTAGTCAGGGCAATAAGCTTTTGTTGATCGAGCAGTAAACGTTAAGATTTGAGTACTTATGTTTGGCATAAATTAAATAATGATAACTAATAAGCAGCTAATATAACAAAAACAAATATGAACTGTCCATAAAATAACAATACACTTTAAAAGTAACTAACATTTATTGCTACATATTACTCAAAGGGATTACTAACAGTCAGGTATCTTTCTTCAAAGAACTTGTGCCTTTTTCTGGATTTTCCTTCATCAGCTATTGGTGTGAAGAATGAGCTTATTGTTTTAGTATTAGCTTTCTTAGTAGATCCTTGTTCATCCACCTCCTCAAAGGTGCAGGCCGCAGCTTTCTCTTGCAGCATCAACTCCGCTGTTGACCAACTAAACCTGACCAGCATTGGATATCCAAACACATTGTCAATTTGATCACGAATAAACTTTTTCGTGAGTGGATCTGAAAAAAGAAACTTATTATATCATAATATTTTAAGTTCGTATTCAGAATATTTGTTTAAAAATTTAACAAGTGTACTGTTAATAACATAAACAGCATTTATGCGAATGCGTGAAAATAAGTGGCATCCTTATGGTGTGTTTGTAAAATAATTATAATAAGATGCGTATTATGCTGCCATTAATCTCTACTAGTCGTAATCTCAGTATTAACTCCTTTCTTCCTCATATAATCTTTTACACAATCCATCCATCTCTTTTTCGGTCATCCTCTGCATGTATACCTTTTTACAGTCATACTTATAACAGTCAACTTATTTAGTTATGTGTCTTTCATCCCTACTCAAAACATGTCCATACCACGACAGACGCTTACCTCTCATTGTGTCATTCACGGGCGCTAACTTTAAGCTTCCTCTAATATACTTATTTCCTATCCTATCCAATCTTGTTATGCCAGTCATTCATCAAAAAATTCTCATTTCAGCTGCAAGCAATCGACCTTCACCCCTCCCTTTCACTGCCCATTATTCTGAATAATCTGAACGATACATCAATACAGGTCTTATAGCCGATTTATACATGTAAACTCCAGAAATTCACTGTTTTAAAAATCTCATTTTTACCTCCAGGGTATCCACTTCCGAATTCCGTGTGTGACATTTCTAATCCTTCATGGAATTGCCAAACCTTTAGAGCATGGTCTCTTGTGACCTTAGCCACAATACTAGCTGCTGACACAATAGGATATATTGAATCAGCTTTCTTAGCAACCTGAAAACATAAAATTAATATAAATGTTTTTAAACTATCAAAAGGAGACAATTCTCATGTGATGTGTACATTTCTCAATAAAATAAGTAGTTTATGCCCTAATACAATAGTAATAAGGTTTATAATTAAAGCTTTTATTTCAAAATAAAACATTAATTTATGCAAACTTATAATCTTTGCAGAGATTGAGGAATTGTCACATTTTGTTGGTAACGGTGTCCTTAAGACTTGTACAAATTTCCAGCTCTATGCTCTATCAAAATGTTTTTAATTCAAACCAACCCTAAAACAGAATCTTAAGAATGTTACACACTTCTTAAGGTGGTAAAGTCTCTTTATTTAAAGAGGGAATGTTAGTTCTAATCAAATATGATTTATTTCATGAATATGCATACAATAGTAACTTAACAACAATGATTCTTACTGTAATTTTATAATCTGGGAATATTTCTGATAACTTTGCCTGGTACTTTTCAGGTGGTCCCACAGTATCCACATACACTTCAGTTATATTTGCACCACTTTCAGCTGCCTTTTTAATCAAACTTATTGCAGAGTTCATAGATACCTGAAATTTAAAAAAGGTTGTAAGTATATATAAATTATTTTTATAGTAACTGGTAAAATTACACAATAGTGTAATTGACTGGGTATAAAAAGCCAAAATCTGTTTAGTCCATTGGTTAGATCAGCCTTTCCCAAAGTGGGCGATAACGCCCCCTTGTGGGCGCTGCAGGCCTAAAAGGGGGCGCTAAGAGACCCAGAAATAAAATCGAATCTCCGCTAATATAGCTCACAATAATACATTTAATTTGAAGTTATTGTAGTTTTTAAGTTGGTGAAAAAATGTGGATGCTAAAATATAATTTATTCTCAAAGTGGGCAGTAGACAAAATAAGTTTGGGAACAGCTGGGTTAGATAATAAAAAAATATTAGACACTAGCTGACCCGTGCCCACTTCGTTGAGCATAATGTTAATAATCCTTTTTTAGTACATATGACCTAACAATTTAAATTATTTTATCTATACTAATATTAAAAAAACTACTT
This sequence comes from Diachrysia chrysitis, assembly GCA_932294365.1. NCBI lineage: Eukaryota > Metazoa > Arthropoda > Insecta > Lepidoptera > Noctuidae > Diachrysia > Diachrysia chrysitis. The sequence goes on along the minus strand of OW028651.1, from coordinate 6,538,264 downwards.
TTTGTAACTTAAATATAAAAGTTAGACATATGCTGTCGTTGACTTTTTTGTAGGCATTTTCAAGCTCCACATCTTTTCTATAGAACTCAAAAATATATCTTTCATAGTTAAGGCAGCGTTCGTAAGAAACGCTTTCATTTGACCGTATTTTTCCGATTCACTTTGCAAAACGGACTACCACGTAAAAGCCTTTTTATTTTTCGGTTTTTTATATATCCTATGACAATCAGCAATAATGTGGCTTTCTATTGGTGAAAGAATTTTTAAAATCGGTTCAGTAGATCCCGAGATTACCCCTTACAATTTAACAAACACACAAACTTTACTTCTTTATAATATTAGTATAGAAGTATAGAAGTATAGATGTATTTTTTTTTTTCTTTTATCAAATCAACAACTATTAAGTGCTTGTTGTCTGCTGAACTTAAAAAAAGCAAACGATTTTGGAGTGATTATCCCTCACTGACGTTAGAAATGTATGTACTTTCTACACAATATATCTTAAAAGTCAAAGTTAAATGCTAATTATAGTATGATGGAAGAAAACTATATTAATATTGGCAAATACCTCATTTAAAGAATGTTTTGCTCTTTTATACATTGAGTTTGATATATAATTAGGTGAGATTACTTCAGCCACCCAACCCACATTATTTAGTGAGCTCTCTTCAGTAAGCATTTTAGTGAAGATATTATCTCGCTTTTCTTCAGTCAAAGCTTTTGAGTCAGCACAACCAAGATCATGCAGTATTTTAGTTTGGTTCAGTGGACAGTATGCCACTCCATACACCATTGGACCTGAAATTAAATTTAAAAGTGTTATTATAATATTTTTTTTGTTTACAATTTATTTAGCTTACAAGCACTAGTTTAGCAAGTACTACTTGTATTGTATTGTTAACTTTTTTTGCATTTACTGTTATAAGAAAAATCTTAAATAATACACAGTCAATCATACAAAACTTCCAATATTGTTTTATTTTTTATGATTATATTTTACTATGCTATCATAAACAAATTAGTAAGTAGTAAGCTATGAATGATAAAAAAACTAAAGGCACTTAACTTTTTTAAAGAGTTTAGGGTATACATAATAAAGTCAGATTATCTAGTAGATGTTTCTTTACCTAGTACAGGTCCTCGTCCTGCTTCGTCGACACCAAGCATGCATGGCTCAGTTTTACACATTTCAGGCACCTCGGAACAGTTGATGTAATTACTATAATTATTCTTAGTTTTTATAAACTCTTGTAATTCTTGTAATGAGTTCACCATATTGGATAGGTAGGTACTATAGGTTTCAAGTAAAGTTATATGATAAAAAGATTGTAATAATTTGTAAATATTATATTAAAACACATAAGTTTTTAACTTTTAATGTTGTGTTATATATAGTATGAATTCAGAGTTGTGAGTTTGTGAGTCGACTACTTTGACACTTAACAAATTGAATTGACAGAATACAAACCTCTGTTTCGCGCTAAAAGATTGAGTTTATGACGTAAAAACTGTTCTAATTTCGCTAGAGTAAGCATTCTGTGGTTCAAATCATATTGTAGCAGTCACGCTCGCATGCCTGCGCGCCGCTAACTAAGCGGCAGCGGCCGGCACCCATATTTATAACCTCGCTACAGTTGAACTATGCTGTAGAGGGCGCTAAGGTGCGCCGATCGCAATGTACAATTTTACTATTGGATTCTGATTGGCTGGTGTAAATATTCTAGTAGGTACAGTGGCTACTACCTTATGTTCCAAGTTTATAATATAGTTAGCTTATTAGTAAATGACATATGCACTCTGGTTTCTACAAGATTCGTTTTACTTACCCATCTCCTAAACGCTAAAGTGGTGACCCCGAAACTAAAACTGAAGATGGAAGAGACAAGGAAACTCCAACAAGAAATCGCGGGTATCGCGCTATCAATGAGAGTTCCACCATTTTGGAGAGATAAACCAAGGCTATGGTTTATCACCTTTGAAGCAGCCATCAGCGAGCTCAAGAAGAGTGACGCCCAGAAAGCTCAGATGGTTATCGCGCAATTGCCGAAAGAAGATATTGAACAAATCTCCGATTTGCTCAGCGACCCACCACCTGATCGTCACTACAGCGCTATCAAAGAACGGCTCATCTCAGTTTATGAAGAATCTGACAGCAAACAACTGCAAAAGCTTTTGTCGGACATGGAGCTGGGTGAACAGAAGCCAAGCCAGCTACTTCGCCGCATGCGTAATCTCGCGCATAAGAAGGTTCCAGACGATACGCTTAGATTAATGTGGATGAATCTGCTACCAGCGCATGTAAGGTCTGTACTCGTCGTCAGTGACACCATCAGCAAAGACACGGCGTTGGATGAGCTAGCCAAGATGGCCGACAAGATGTTGGAGCAAACGTCCGAGATTTCTGCTGTAGCCACAAGCAGCACACCAGTAGTCAGCACTCAAGCCCAAAGTAACATGCAGTACATCGTAGAAGAAATACGGAAGTTACATTTGGAGATAGCCGAGTTGAAAAGTAATACCTGTCGCTGCATACATACATCGCCAACGCATCATTATCGGCGTAATACTCACCGAGACCGTTCAAGATCGCTATCCCGCTCGCACTCGCGGAATTACAAGTTTCGCTCAGCTACTCCGTCGCCGTATTGTTTCTATCACAAAAGATTCGGCAAGAATGCCAGGCACTGTACAAGCCCATGCAGTTTCAACAAGGATAACAACTCGGGAAACTAAAAGAGGCATTAGCAGTGGCGGAACCTAATGTCAATAACAAATCATATCGCCTTTTCATTACGGACAAGAAATCGAATATAACCTTTTTAGTGGACACTGGCGCCAATATCTCGGTTATACCGAAACGAAAAGGTACTCCGTCGACCCCGCTGCCATTCCAGCTTTACGCCGCCAACAATTCAATAATACCCACATACGGAGAAAAAACAATGGATGTCAACTTAGGATTTCGCCGATCTTACAAATGGAAGTTTATCGTTGCCGCAGTCAGCAAACCAATACTTGGAGCAGATTTCCTAGGCTACCACAATCTACTGGTCGACTTAAGGAATGAACGACTGATCGATAACACAACCAAGCTTACATCAAAGGCACCCGGTCGTTACACAAGTATGCCCACAATACGCAGCATTGACCTTCAGCAGACATTCCACGACATATTAGCGGAATTTCCTGGAGTCACTCGTTTATCATCTATGAAACTTAACCCGAAGCACTGCGTCGAGCATTTTATAGAAACAACCGGACCACCGATACATTCTCGTGCACGACCGATACCACCGCACCGCTACGAAAAGGTGAAAAAGGAGTTCGAGAATATGATAAGTCAGGGTCTGTGCCAACCCAGCAAAAGCTCCTGGTCCAGCCCATTACACGTCGTACCTAAAAAGAACGGTGATTTGAGGGTATGCGGTGATTTCAGAAGACTCAATGCAATCACTAAGCCTGACCGCTACCCGATCCCGCGCATAAAGGACTTCACTTATCAACTCGCCGGCAAGCAAGTTTTCTCTACCCTCGACTTAAACAGAGCTTACGCACAAATACCGGTACGTCAGGAAGATATAGATAAGACAGCAATTATAACTCCATTCGGGTTATACGAATTTCCACGCATGTGCCCGGGATTGAAGAATGCTGGTCAAACCTTTCAAAGGTTTATACATGAAGTTCTTCGTGGTCTTGACTTCGTGTACCCTTTTGTTGACGACTTACTTCTAGCAGCAGAAGATGAAGATACAGCTCGAAGAGACCTGAGAATAGTCCTACAACGTCTTGAGCAATACGGCATTACAATAAACCCAGCTAAGTGTGTATTCGCCAAGAAAGAGCTCACATTCCTCGGGTACTACGTCTCTTCTGAAGGTATAAAACCACCAGAAGAAAAGGTCAGAGTAATAACCGACTACCCAAAACCGAAGACAGTTGAAGAACTGAGACGTTTTCTCGGTATGTTAAACTACTACCGAGAAAACATTCCACACGCCGCAGCTATACAATCGCCCTTGCATATGTATTTACATAATACCCACTCGGAGAAGCATGACAAGACAGAGATAACGTGGAATGAAGAAACATCTCAAGCTTTCAAAGATTGTAAGAAATGTATTCAAGAAGCTTCCTACTTGGCGCATCCACAACATTCAGTCCCGCTCGGATTAATGTGCGATGCATCGGATAAATGTGCAGGCGCCGTACTACAACAACAAGTCAACGGCAAATGGCAACCACTTGGTTATTTTTCAAAGAAACTTACTCCAGCTCAACAGAAATACTCAACATACGACAGAGAATTACAAGCCATATACTTAGCTATGAAGCATTTTAGAAAAGTATTCGAAGGGCGCAACATAATTGTGTACACAGACCACAAGCCGATCACATACGCACTTCATAAAATATCATCGGACTCGGAAACTCCCCGCCGTAGCAGACAACTATCATTCATTAGTGAATTTACTAATGACATACGTTACATAAGCGGGCGTGATAACATTGTTGCCGATGCGTTATCTCGCATTGAAGCCATCGCCTGCCCCACTCAGATCGACTATGAATCACTCGCACGCGCGCAAGAAAAGGACGCAGCTATAGAAGATTTACTTTCTCAATCGAGTGTACAGCTACGCAAGTTAACATTAACTGGGATGACTCATGCTATTTATTGTGAGACATCAACAAATAATATTCGGCCGTATTTACCGAAGGAATTTCGTGTTGAAGCATTCAATTTAATACATAATCTCAGCCACCCCGGCGTTCGTACTTCAAGAAAACTCATGCAAAAGAGATACTTCTGGCCGTCTATGAACATTGACATAAAGAAATGGGTATCAGCGTGCATTCAATGTCAACGATCGAAAATTCACCGGCACACAGCAAGTGCAGTATCGAAATTTCAACCGTCGGAACGTTTCGAGCATCTTCATGTTGATATTGTCGGTCCGCTCAGTACGTCGCCACAAGGTCATCGGTACGTCGTCACTATGATCGACCGAGCCACGCGCTGGCCTGAAGCATACGCAGCACTCGACATAACAGCCGAAACTGTCGCGAAGATTGTGTATGAAGGTTGGATCGCTCGATTTGGCTGTCCAGCTCGAATGACAACAGATCAAGGTCGACAATTTGAAAGCAGCTTGTTTACCGCTTTAACAAGACTACTCGGCATCAAGCGCATACATACTACGCCGTATCACCCGCAGAGCAACGGGATGGTTGAACGCTGGCATCGCTGTATGAAAACTGCACTAATTGCACGTCTGAGCACAAGAAGTTGGACTGAAGAGTTACCCACTGTGTTGCTGGGACTTCGGGCAGCTATACGAAACGACAGTGGCGTCAGTGCTGCAGAGCTCACCTACGGTCACACTCTCACATTGCCCGGTGATTTTTTTGTACCGTCAAAGCCAGAACCCATCGATTACAGCTATGTTGAAAAACTGCGAGCATCAATAAGCACCTTCCGCCAAGCATTAACACAGTCGCGCAGCAATAACCGTGCTACATTTGTACCTCAAAGCTTACATTCCTGCAAGGAAGTCTTCGTAAGAGTTGACGCCGTCAAGAAACCACTGCAACCACCATATAACGGACCTTACCCAGTGGTCAGCCGAAGCGAAAAAACATTCACTGTGCAATTACCCGGACGACAAGCAGTGATATCAGTAGACCGGTTGAAGCCTGCTTTCTTAATGCCATGCATTGATGATGATGAACCTCGTAGTACTGCTGTGAAGAACACCGTTCCTGAAAACATCATGCCGGAGCGGACATCGCGCTTCGGTCGCGCCATTCGTCAGCCGGTACGCTTCGCTTGAGGGGGAGCACTGTAGCAGTCACGCTCGCATGCCTGCGCGCCGCTAACTAAGCGGCAGCGGCCGGCACCCATATTTATAACCTCGCTACAGTTGAACTATGCTGTAGAGGGCGCTAAGGTGCGCCGATCGCAATGTACAATTTTACTATTGGATTCTGATTGGCTGGTGTAAATATTCTAGTAGGTACAGTGGCTACTACCTTATGTTCCAAGTTTATAATATAGTTAGCTTATTAGTAAATGACATATGCACTCTGGTTTCTACAAGATTCGTTTTACTTACCCATCTCCTAAACGCTAAAATATAATCAACTAGAGGCAAAAAATAATATGTTTGTGCTTCTTCGCTTGCATAAATAATTAAATCTTAAAATATTCAAATGAACCAACCTTAAGTCTATGGAAGCAACCACCTCATAGAAGACGTAGTTGTTTAGTTTAGTATAATATCCTAAAATTAAATAAAACGATTTCTAGTTAAAAAGTTAAGTTCTCTATCTTTTTAATTTTATTGTAATATTTGAACGATACTAAAGTCTAAAAACCAATTACTAAAAAAAATATTCTTTTGTCATTGCTAAAAACGAACAATCAATAATGATGAATGAACATAATGATTCAAGTGATCGGCACATTTCTTAAGCTGCGTTCACACGGGCCAACGAGCGCCCATCGAACTATATTCAGCGTTGGCTACCGCCCGCTCGTTGGCCTTTGCAGGGATTCCACATACATTTAGTATCTGAACGATCGATCGTTGGCAGACGATTCCGGCTGGCTGCACGTCTACCCAATCGCAGGCGCGCTCTCGTCTAGAGCCGTTATAGCACAGAAAAGTATTTTGTGCCATCGCTTCAACTGAGCGTTAGTTCATTTAGACTAGATGTTACCGCCACAGCTATCGTATTCGTTTGCTAAGCCCTCCACACAGGACCAACGAAGGATAGTGAAACCCATAGGATGGTGTTCGTTGGCCCGGTGGGTACGCAGCATTATGATCTACATCAGCCTTTCCCAAAGTGGGCGATAACGCCCCCTTGTGGGCGCTGCAGGCCTAAAGGGGGGGCGGTAAGAGACTCAGAAAAAAAGTAGACAAAATAAGTTTGGGAACCCCTGATCTACATTATAAGCGACGCTAGAGTGTAAATAGAATAGACGCTAGTAAATGTAACAAAAAATAGTTTTCTTACCATAGACTTAAAGGGGCGTAAATTATAAATTAATTCCTACTCCTTGTGGACTTTGTAGAGTAGTGCGACATAGCATAATCATAGACTAAAGTTTATTGAGCATAATATTTTTAGATGTAGAAATCAAAGTTGTCATCTGAATAATTATTAGAAAAATAATCACTGATCGTGTACATTTAAGGTAAATGTTATTATATTCTTCTTCCTAATTTTGTGATCCTCGTAAGTGTTCAGATTCAGTAATTTATGTATACTCGTTTGTAGGTTAGAGTAGTGCGATCTAATATGCAGAACAACCCCCAGGAGCTTTCATGGCAGGCGATTCAGGCTATCGTCGGGGTTAAATTGCCACCAAATGTACTACGATTCGATGATATTGGATTCCACTTAGTCAAAAATACAGTTTCAAGCGCAGAAGACTCAGATTCGGATGTAGAAATTGTTGAAAATGGTTGGGAGTCTGATAATAATGTGTCCTCCAGACCCGATCATTCTGACAACGAAAAAACTACGTCGCCAGATAGGGAGCAGAGTGAATCGCCTGTTTTACGTCTCGTAGAGCCTGATAATAACAACTCAGGTAAAGAGTCATTAGATTACAGAGAGTATATGGAGAAAATGGATACGAAAGATATTTCACCAAAGGATCGTATGACACAGATCCAAATCGACGATGCAGACAGCTCTAACGGGAATGTTATGTCTATTGAAAACTATTTGGAAGTCACTTTGTCAACTGATTCTGAGGCTAGTCATACTTGCAACCAATGTAACCAAATATTTACTAATGAGAATTCACTTGCTTCACACAAATGCAGTGCTAAACCCACCGAAGAAAAGAAATACCCTTGTAATGTCTGCTCAGAGAAATTTCCAAGTTACTGGGATCTTAGAAAACACCTAAGCAACCATTTTCCTGGAATGTTGGAATCTAAGTCAAGTTTTTGCCATCTCTGTCAAAAAGACTACACTAAAACAGGATTCATGAATCATTTACGCAAACACACAGGTGAGCGACCATTTGTCTGTGAACTCTGTAGCAAGGCATTCTCACAATCAAGTTCACTGTCAATACATATGAAATTCCACCTCAATGTGCGTAAACATGCTTGTACAGTATGTGAAAAGAAATTTGTAACTAAAAGTGAACTGTCTCGTCACATGACTGTGCACACCAAGCAGAAGTCCTACTACTGTGGTGTGTGTGACAAAGCATTCACTCGCTCAGATAACATGAAGAAACATGAGAAAACTCATGGGTAAATGACAGAACTGAATGAGAATATAGTACTGTGAACAATGTCATAATATAACATGCAATTCAATTGCATTTTAATAACAAAATTGTCAAAGTTAATTGTGTCTGGTCAATTCTGTTGCCAAAACTGTGGTATAATACTTTTCAACTAGCTATGATTTCTGATTCTCTTATTGCCAAAAAATTAGTTGTATGTTTATTACGAATAGAACTTTTACATTGTTTATACTAAATTTAAACCTATCATGATCTAGTTCATATTTTAGTCATTATGGTGTGTTTCTGTGTTTAAGAGTGTTAACACACACTCATGTGTGCTGCTGTAATTGCTTTCTAGATTTTTTTTATTTATATGATTTTCAACTGCATGTTTGGGTAATATTAGGATTTTAGTAAAATGTCTTTGCAGGTGCTTTACAATAAGTTCACACATATCTCAATCCAATGTTGCCTTTTAGAATGATAAAATGATATTTTAATATTTATATAGGTTGAATGTCCATAAGTCCTGATAGCCTTATTGTAATGTTTACATGAGATAGAGGAATGTCTGTTATTAAATACGGGGCCTATTCAAAAATAAGTCACAAATAAAATATATATTTTTGTAAACCTACTATAAGGTACTAATCTACCAGTTAAAATGAACTTTGCCAAATTTTAGATAAGTATTTCAAGTGATTTATTACTGTACTGTGTTGTAACCAAAGCAATAACATTTTTAATGTGCCTATTCTTTATAATAATTATTATAATTACGAGTATGTATACCAAATAATTTAAATAATAGTGTTAATAGATGTAATAGATTAAAAATCAGAGGTAACTAGAAAGTTACTGTTTCCATAAGTGGATAAAAATATAGGAACCCAATATTTCCTTCTTGATGGTCTCCTAAAATTTGTTAGTTAAGACATTGAACAAGTATAATTATACATTAGTCTGTTAAGGTTTTATACAATGAGGTCTTGATTAAACATCACAAATGTTTAACAGTGCACATATTTATTTGTTACTGTTAAGGAACACTAGTAAATTAGCATAAACTATTTTATATGCAAGGGTGTATCTCCCTCTGCTAAGACTTTTAGAACCAAAATAAGCAACTAAAATCCCAAAGATAATTAATGTATTGTCATATTTTATTCTTAATTGGCTATAAAACCAAAGGCTAAATTAACTTATTTTGTGCCACTTTGATTACATAATCTGGTTGTAATATAATGCCTTAAAATATTGTCTAGATTTATCAAATCTATAATATGACAATAATAATATTTTAATATATTTATTATATTTAATTTTTTAGATATTTAACTTTGCATGATATGTTTGTAGATTTAAGAAATTGATATTGAGCCAAATGAAATAAAAACGCAAAAATCTACAAGACTGACGATAATATTCAGAGTAGATATAACTCATGCACAAAAATAATTATTTATTCATACTGTTTATTGCAATTTAGGTACTATTTATATCAAAAAATGCACCTTGTTAAAAACTCATCATGACAATTAGAATAAGATCCGTTTGATTATAAATTGAAAATATTTTATGGAAATGTGTAATAATAATTGCGATTTTATTAAAGAGTTGTTTGTTGCAAATTATGTTTTATTTCTGAATAAAATAATTATTTTCCCTTTGTTCTAGGTTGCACTTACGATGTCTGCAAGATTGCGTAATCTTAACCCCTATGAATTGCATAAATACTTAGTTAATGTATATTGTCTCAATAAGAAGGGTTCTACCGCATCTTTAAAACGAGACACTTCCAAAGACAGAACTGATCTCGACATCATAAGAGAGAACTACAAGTTTTTATGGGACGAAGACGATGTTGCTGATACATGGGAAAAGCAACTAGCAAAAAAATACTACGACAAACTCTTCAAAGAGTATTGCATTTGCGATTTAAGCAGATATAAAGAAAACAAAGTAAGTTCACGAACATTTTAAGGCCATTGTCATAATAGTCTCATCGAATGTAAATTTAATCAGAAAGGCCTAAAAGATTGCAAAAAAATACATATATGGCATGAGTATCATAGAAATCTAAACCGGTGCAAAGGCCATGTGAAAAAGCTTAAAGGGTCTCCCCTAATTTAAAGCACGGCTGCAAGATGGGGCCGCCGGCCGACCCCTTATATAACTCAATTGCCTTTTTTGCCCGAGAGACCTTCCTTTGTGTGTGATATACTGGGGAGTGCCACAAAGGCCGTGCTGCCTTTCTGTAGGCTAAATATAGCTCTATACATTCACCCGCATTGATACACAGTAACGCACATCTGGCCGTTCGTGCCACAGCCGATCCCCATTTGTCTCACAAAATCAATGACAAAAGGCACGCTTTGCTCTCACGTTCTTTACATTACAGAAAAGATAAAAATTATTTAATTTTGCCGTAGAAACCTTTATCAACTACTGTATCTACCTACTCGTTAATATAAGGTGTTTGAACGATTTATTTAAGCGGTAGGTAGGTATCTAATTAATGAATAGGATGGATTTTCAGCCATCTTTGTTTTAACTACTTACAGTAGGACACCTTCTTTATAGTCAGTTCTTCGCAGGCTTCTTAAACAAATTGATTTGACACTATACCTACTTACTAATATGCAACAAAACAATACCTACTAGGTAGGTATCGTTTAAAAATAAGCTTATTTTAAATAGGTGCATTATGTTATTATGTATTTTAAACGCTAGGTAGCACTGCGATGGCGCATTGAGAGAGAAGTTGTGCTCGGAAAGGGTCAATTTCAATGTGGTAATAAGATGTGCCACAGTGATCATGATCTCAAGTCGTGGGAGGTCAACTTCGCTTATATAGAAGACAACGAGAAGAAAAATGCACTTGTAAAGCTTCGTGAGTTTCATATTATCTTATCTACACGAAATTATCTAATATCTATGTTATTTGAATGTGGCTAATGAGGTGTTGACACGGTAACGAGCTTAATAGTATGTACCTACTTATTGTAAGGTACTTAGGCATGGCCATGATACAAACACTCATTTAAGTACAATCAAACGTCCTATAGGTTGAAGCAAATTTTAGTAATCTAGACGCCTATACCTATACCTACTTACCTACTGATATAGTGTTACCCTTTTATCCGTTGCCGAGGTCAGGTATTAATATAATCAAGTCGCAGTCTGCTGGCATACGAATCCAGATCCCGAGGTAAAGGGTTTTAAGTGGCTATATTTATAAATAATAGCTACTCGTGTAGCTGCCTACATACGGTGGGTCGTGATATTACGAAACGGGATAACTAAGGTAACAATTTCAAATATTGTGTAGCCTATCTACACTACCGACCAAATTTAGATATCAGCAAAAAGTGCTTCTAAAAGGCAATTCCACGTTTTTTTTCCAAAGAGAATTTTAGCTCTCAGATTTGGCACAACCCAAGTATTTTCCGTATCTATCTACCGACAAATATTATTATTTTTAATTTACCTATTACGAACACCTACCTATTATACCTTACTTAGATATATTTTTAAAATACCTATCGCATTATGCAGATGTAGGTAACCTATTTAATCTAACCACCTATGAAACGGTCATTCGCCATTAATATAGGCTGGTACCTAACTACAGTTCCATAACGTAGTTCACACAACAAGCCTTGCTGTAATTTTCCTATCTGTGACTGATTTTAAATGCGGTAAGACGGATGTAAAGTAATTACGCCAATTGGGTCTCGTTACATGTTATAACCAGGGGGAAGGCTTGTACCCACATTTGAAACTAGGTTCCATTTTTACCTTTACTTTGTATAACTATGCACACTCACACAAACAACTCCAATGTAGGTAACCTACGGTCGGTATATGGGTACATATTAATAAAGATTAAAAAAAAATACAACTTTTTGTCAGGTTTATGTCCAGCATGTTCGGATATGTTGAACTACCGATCAAAAAAGCGTGAAGTTAAAAGACTAAAGAAAAGCCACAAGAAAGGTAAAAAGTCGAAAAAAACGATCAATGAAGTGGATGAAGATCAGCAAGAGCTAAATCTTGAGCCTGCTGAAGAGGTCATCGAACCTTCCACTTCAAGCGAAGTTACGTCATCACAAACTGAAGACGAGTCCTTATGGAAAAAAGGTTTGTAGGATATAATTATGAATTACCCCCATCATTAAGAACAGTAAGTATTTACCATTAGAAGGTACGATGGATCACATGACAATTATAGAACCTAACAAATCACGATAGTCGAATTTATGGCTAAGCACTGTCCGTGGCTACCACGAAGGCAGTGGCCATGTGATCTAACCAACCTTATTGCCGGAAGAATATTGATTGTCAGAGTAAATTCTGCATATAAGTTCAGCATTTCATTCATTCATTGCATTGCATTTCTATGCAAAAGTTCAAACATTAGCTTTTTAAAATATAAATATGTTCGTGTATATAAGTTCAGCATTTCATTCATTCATTGCATTGCATTTCTATGCAAAAGTTCAAACATTAGCTTTTTAAAATATAAATATGTTCGTGTTAGGTAGGTACCTAACAACGTCTCGTGTATAAAATAATATTCAATTCATTCCAATCCCAATCTATTTGTTTTGATCAGCGTAAAATCGTTGTTTACAATCGCCTACCTTGAACCGGCCTACACAGCCTTATCGATAATATTTGTTACTGAGCTCAATCAAGCAGCTAAAAGCTTACGAACGTACTTACGATTTTTTTTAAACTCCAAAACAGTAATTTAAAATAATGTTAGAACACGTGTAACAGTAGGTACCTGTACTTTCTCGATGCTGTAAGTATAAATAAGTGCAGCGTTCCTAGGCTGCTAAAAGTTACCTACCTATAGTATATGGTAGGTATTGAAATGGAGTAGCACGAGGCCTAAAGCCGTGGACGCATTGGATTAATCTTTTTCAAAATCCAATAACAAAAAAAATAGTAAGCTCATGACTGTACAATAATGCGCTGTTTTCTCTTCCCCTATCAGCTAGGTCAGGGGTCACCAATTAGTTTCGCTCGGGGTCCATTTAAAGTATTTATTAAACAAATGTAATTACGGTAATAACAAACGTATTTTTTTACATATCAATGAGAAAAATGACATTTTATGTTGCGGACTATCTGTCTGAAGTTTGGAGTAAAATTGACATTAAATCCTGGAGATATTCATCAGCAAGTAGAATTTGAAATTTATTCTTAATGAAGTTCATCTTCGAAAATGCTGCTTGCAGCTTCGTTGCTCCATTCATCTTCAGGATGCAGAGAGTAATAGTATAGTGCAAGATGCTGTGTTCTCGCGGTCCGCACAAAATATGTCGGCGGTCCGCCTTTTGGTGACCCCTGAGCTAGGTTATAATTTTAAACCTACGTCATCGGCTGTAGTGGTCATAAATCGATCTTAGGTTAGGTTTATACCTTTCCACGTTAAAAAGAGGGATATTAAAGTTGATTCTGTTTATCTGTATAATATGGATTTATTGGTCTGTAGCATTTTATCTCGCAAACAGATGGACCGATATTGATGCGGATTTTTTTGCTTTCAGTAGGCTGATGTGACAAGGTGGTTCTGTTCTTAGCTATAACTTAAAAATTTGTCGCGATTTCATATTTTTTCATTATAAGTAGGTTTTATCATATTATTCGACAATAGTCGGGATTTAACAGAATTTTGTAATTTCTTACTATATATGCACTTGACCTGTTCGTGCATTTTCTAATATACCATCTCTCCTAGTCAGCATCTAGCGGACGAGTTATAGCTAGGATCGAGATGATCGTTTATTATAAGAGATATTTAAGTGTCAAATAATATGATAAATATATATTTATTAATCAAAATTATAAGGTATTTTTTATATTCTCATACAGGCGTACAAGAGATTGAAGAAAAGTCAAGAGAAGAGGAATTCGAGGAATATTTAGAAGATCTACTACTGTGAATAAGATTAAATAAAAATGCACATAAATGTAATAAATCGTTTTATTGCATCCTATTACACAATATTATAACACTTTATTATGTAAACATGGAATAACCGCTATTACAAAAACGATTTGCTTGTACATTATAAGTATGTAGCAAAAAACGAGCTATGTATATTCATTGTAATGCTAAAGACTATGCGGACATACTAAATCATTAAAAATTGCACGTTGCATTTCACTTCTAACAACACATTCAGACTGGAAATTGTAGCAGTATCATATATCTAAAGCCGGGAATGGTTGTTTTAACAATCTTGATGTCAACCATTCGAAGAATATAACCATAATAATCAATTTTAAAACAATCTGTAAATAAAAACCATTTAATATCATTGTATATTAATCACATTTATTATAAAGTAGGTAATATAAAAACATCTAAAATCATAAACAATTATTCAACATAAACATGTATAAAACGCATATCAGTTTATATTAACAAAGCCTCTTTCAATCGCATGACTCGGAACTGCATATATTACTTAATTAAACTTTCAATATATATGAAATATCGCGGCATGGTAATACTTCAATATGTTTAAATTGTCTCATCGTCGTAAAAATACAGGGGACGTTAACTGAGCAAGATTCCGTCATAATTACAGGCACTGTTCCCGAAGGTCCCGTATAAATAAATTCACGCGTCCTGTTAAAGTACGGTTGTACAGAGTTGAGGTCACATTGGCCGTGCCGTTATCATGAGAAGACGTATGAATGTTGTGGTGTTTATTTGACGTGTGCGACCTTGCCGACGTCCTCATCGTCAGAGCAGTCCTCGTCGTGCGTGTGCGTGAGGCGTCGCGGTGTCTCTGGCCGCACGTGAGGAACTGACGCCTGCCGGAACAATAATAATAATAGAATAATATCTTGGGACTTCTTACACACGCCTATCTAATCCCAAACTATACAGAGCCTGTATTATAGCAACTAGGCAACTGATAAACATCCTTATATATTATATACATCTAATAATATACATACATACATAGACACTTAATTAAAGTGGTTGAAGCAAATCAAAATTCTGGACTGAGGTCTAATGACGTTATGCTTGCGTACAAAATGCACGAAATTGTGACGTCAGTCGACAATAGACATTTCAAACTCGATCAATTAGATTTCCAAAAGAGGAGGTTCTTAATTCGACGAAGTCGGTTCCTTTTACATTTTTATATTCTATCTGTTATCAATTAATTATTCAACTAGCTACCTAAATCGCCCCTTATAGCTTCAAAAATTAATTAATTGTGTAAACCATCAAAATTAATCTTTTCTACGTTTCCATTTCCTTGTCTTTGATAACTAAAAATATACTTATACAATATGCATAGAAAGGATCCATAAATTAGCGTTTTTTTATAACCACATATTTATATTTCGAGAAACCTTTAATACAAATTTTAAGTAGGTATTTAGTAATGATGCCACGAATATTCGGCAACTATTCGGTATTCGGCCTTTTCGGCCACTTTTTTGCTATTCGGTATTCGGCCGAATAATGCGTACTATTCGGCCGAATACCGAATAGCAATTCATGTAAAAAAAGATACGTTATTTTACTCAAAATTATGTATTTATTTCCAAATTACAACATTTTAGTACTTAAAATTAATCTGTGGTAAGTTGTGATGTTATAGGTGTGATTTTATAAGCCTTTTGACGAAAAAATAATTGAAAATAAACTAAGGAACAAACTTTTCAGCAAAATAGTAATTAAGTTTTACTTAACGTATTATTTATAAACTAACAAAGCGGTCCGTGACGCGATTTACTCGCAATTGAAACAAATACAAACAATGTTTGCTTGAACCCCTTGTTGTGACTTGTCTTATTCTAGCTAACGCGCCCCCACCAAACATTCGGCGGCCGAATATTCGGCGCTTCGGCCGACAGCGTTGCCGAATATTCGGTATTCGGTATTCGGCCAATTCACTATTCGTGGCATCTCTAGTATTTAGTTTAGTTAGGTACTATCGAAATCTTGTTTATATACCGTATAAAATTCTAAATTAATGTGGTACCTTCTCAGCACAATCATTCGCAACTTGAAGCGTCGATTCATCAGAGCTGTCCTCGCCGATACCAAGCTGCAGGCTGAAACTGCGCGGCGCGCTCACTTGTCTGGTCCTAGAAGTTATCAAATTTTGCTTTTAATAACCTTAAACATAATTTTAAATCTAGGGAATAAATTGCAGGTAGCCCACTTTATTTTATTAAACATTAATCCAAATATATTGCTGTTAATGCCACTGGTTTTTGGCCTTCACCAGAATCGCTGAGACGGCGAGTATTTAAAATAAAAATTACCCTTATTATTATTTGCATTTTAAATGTAAAAAATATGTATCTACAAAGCATTAATAGTAACACTATAACCCGATCCAGACTAGTCCAGCACTATCTAGGGAATCGCGTGACAGGACCGTAATTTAGAACTTTTACATAGATAAAATAATAGTTAAATATTTTGATGACATTATTATGCTAACCTGTCTATAGTGGGCGCGTCGAAGGTGAACCTCTGCTCATGTGCCACAGTCGACTCGTGCGGCATGAGCATCGCAGGGGCGCGGAACATGTAGCAGAACGGGTAGTACATTAAGTTCAGGAACGAAGCCGCATACAGGTCCGCGTACCTCACTACCTGTAAGTTGAACACAGTTGAATGAAAATAAACCTTTTTTCAGTATACAGTAAGGTTAATATAGCTTAACTCATCTGAAGTTTTCTGCCTAGAATCAATTGTCGGTCCTCAGTCAGTTTACTAATAAAATGGATACCTTTCTCATAACAATGTAAATAATTGAAGCTACCATCCCAAATAAAATATTGTTTGTTTGAACTCTACAAAATATGTAGTCTAACTAAATACAAGAAAGTTTATTTAGTAAATAAGGAAATTAATGTATTTGTTTAACTATAACTACAGATATCACTAATTGTCACCATTCATCTAAGTACATATCAAATATTGCTCAATATAACATTACATCATGTCTATACGAACAAAGGCGATGGACACCCCACAGCTACAAATTTACAGCGCCTTATGTGAAAGCAATAAGGTTGATTCTCGTATTTCGTTATTTGTACTGACGCCATGATGTACTGTCGACGGGGCATTACTATTACTAACATTGAGAAAGTACAGACATAATAGGGGTCCACTTCCTGTATCATGCGTGTGCTCTTTATCAATAAAAAGATAACGGTATACTCATAACTCTGTCGTTAAGCGTAACCAAGTGACTGAAATGGTTTGACTAATCTACTGACAAAGAGTCGGTATCTATACATACTTAACTGGTACGTGACGTACCGTACAAGAGTTGAAGATTTAAATTGTAGTTTAAAATGCCTTACATTAAAAGTTTATTAATCCAAAACTAGATTTGCACTAGCATTGGCATTTATAGCAACATCCAACATTAAGCAAAATCCATAAAAATAATTTTGAAATATTAAATTAGTTGATGTTGTTATAGGAATGTAGTTTAATTAAATATATGTTTTATTGCATTATGCATGCATAAATATAATTGTAAGGCTAATACTTGAAGTGGCAGTAAATTAACCAGTGTATTGCCAAATAAACCGTAGAGGAAAACTTGTTTCACAACAAACTAGACTAGATTTTGTAAACCTACGCGCGTTTCTAATCTATTTATTTATGAATCAACATCTGCAGAGAATGTCAATGATAAAAACATGAAAAATAACTCAATATATTTAATTATCCGGACTAAACAAAAATGCTAAACCGAAAACCACTTTGATATGCTGATATGTGACTTTAACGCAAATTATACATTATTTTGTTTTGTTTTCAGGATATTAAAATAAAATTTTATAAAAAACAGCCTTAGCACAAGTTCTGGCAACTGAGCAGCTAAAACCGTCTGTCTATCTGGCGGCGGAAATAAAAAACATAAAATAAAGAATATGAAAGCTCTCGTAGTACTACTTTGCCGGCACAGGTTACCATGTCTCCTAAGCGAGTATGAAAGCCATACTAATAAAATATGCGAGCAAAAATCCTTTTGTTTTGTCAGTGTAAAAAGCTATTGACTTGCCGTGCCCTCAGCGTGGACATTATGTCGGACTTGCTCCGACTAAAAACACCCCGGTCCCGTCCTTGCCTTGGATAGCTTACGCATACTCTGCGCGGCTCCGGCAGATGCGAAAAACATACCTAGGTCACTAAAACGCATTTAAAGGCTATAGATAATAACATACCTGAGACGAGAAGAATGTCTGCCTAGATCCTGAACGGAACAGTGATCCCAGCATTCCGTACGCGAGGTCCATCTTATGTGTGACGTCACGGATCGACATGCGGAGCTTCGAGATGTCCGGCTTCTCCTTTGTACTCGAATCTAAGTCTCTATAAAGTTAGGTGCGTGTTAGAAAAAAATACGCACTCGGGATACACGAGTCTTATGCTTGGCTCCAAAGGGACTTCAAATAATCTCATTGACCTTTATAAGTTACCATAGATTTGTAATCGTTTGAAATTCTTTACAAACCTGAAGAGTAGTTTAAGAGTCTTTCCGTTCGATGATAAGGACAAGAATATTACTTACTGAGCAAATATGTTTTATGAAACTTTCTAGTTGTCTAGACTTAACACATTTCAAAAGTAATATATGAGTATACTCCACTAATAGAGTTGTTCAAATTAACATTAACTGTATTAAACACAAACAAAAGGCAATTATAACTATAATAGAAAACTACTTACTTGTACATATCACCTAGTTGCACATCAAGGTTCTGTAACTGCGCAAACAACTGACATTTGTCGGTCCACACGTGTAGTTCTTGAACTAATTCAGGTACGATAAGGAAAGTGCGCCAGCCTCCGATCTTCTTTGACTTGAGGATGTCACCAAATATGTGGTCTCCGATGTATAACACGTCTTTGCCCTTTGCACTAATCAACTCTGTAAATACGTCGCATGAACCTGCAACAATTAACATATTAAGTTGATAAATGGCCAAATAAAGCTTTGATATAAACTTAACAGTAGAATTATGAGAGGTTTTGATATAACAAAATAATTAATAATGCATAAAAGTAAAAATTAACCGACTTCAATTAAATTTATAAGGGATTATAAATTTAATTGAAGATTTAGGTTATACCTCAGATTACATCTGATAACAAATGAACAATTAAACATGACCTCAGATTACATCTGAGGTATACCCTAACGATAAAAAAAAAAATTTTTTAAATCACAGATTCATAATAGCCGGAGACATCCCATAACAAACATACAAAAAAATCATAGAGTGGAATTGAACCTCCTTCTTTTGAAGTTGGTTAAAAAGACAAGACTAATCTAAAGATAGGATACATAGTTTTATGTTGCCATCTGACCACATTTACTTCCAAGCATACTGTGTTAAGGTCATGACGCAATAAAAAAGGATGTTTCGATTTTCCCTAATTAGTACCCCAGTACGCAGGTAAGTGTTATCGATTAAGTAAGAATAAAAGGATCAAACGTTAACAAAATTCGCCTATTACTGTTGACAAAATTTCATAAGTGAATACCGTGTAATGTACTTGAACAGATAACAAAACTAATTGCATAACAACAAAATATTTTCTGCGAATGTAATAACAAAAAAAAAGATAACATATTTTCAGCCATAAATCGAAATACGTTCTCATTTGTTTTATCATACCTAGCATGTTTAATTGTTCATTTGTTATTAACATTGAACGAAATCAGAACCTTGTACGTGACATTATTAATAAAATAAGGAAAATACTATAGTAAATTACGTGGATGATTTACACCTGTATAGGTAAGTTCTAAAGTTGTACCTTTAACAAGATATCTACCTATTTTCAAAACAACCCGCAGCTGGGCATTATAGGCTTGTCTATAAAGAAATAAGACTATTTTGAAAAAGATTTGCATGGTGTCCGTTAGTCCTTGAAGACATACTATTCAACGGGTGCTGCTTACAGTTACTGTTCGTTCTGCTGACCTTGGTCTTTGTAGTCCTAATTATAAATTCAAATCGATCTTAAACGGTTGTTTATTTGACGCGGTCCCTAATAATAATAATAATGTACTATAATCATTATTGTTTTTGTTATATGAATGACAGCGTGCTGCTGGGGAGTTCGTTGCGCCGTTTCATCTCCACAACCAAAGCGGTGAAGGATTGGCGAATCGGGTTAATGTCTCAAACGGATTGATGGCTTTCAAAAAGTGCTACATAGTAGCAGTGCTAATTTTAAATCAAAGAATTTTAATTTTAACACAGCAGAATTATGCAATCATACAGTGTAGTTTAGTAGTAGGTACCTAGAGGTAGTGGAATTGTATAATTTATCACCTTGGTCAGTCAAACTACATATCAATAAATGTATGAATTAATTATAGGTAGTACAAATTAATAGCATCTTTGCAGTATAACGATACGTATAATCTAAAAAGTGAAGGTGTAAAGTGTTTCTTTTACCTTGGGATTAATAACAAAACAGGGGGCTTTAATGAATATGTCTTAAGTTCGAGCGAGATTAACTAGGTATCCCTGACGTAACATCGTTTTACCGACGGCGCCGCGCTGTGCTTACTTCTTTATTCAGTCGAATGCCTGAAAGTGATTTCGCAAGATTCCAAATTTCAAAAGGTAAAAACCTAAATATTAATTATAATGATATACTAAAAATTTCTAATATTTAAGAATAAATAAACGTTTTAAAATTAAAACAGTTTATCAGTTAGCAGAAAAACTAAAATCACATTTAATGTAAGGGGTTGTAACAACAGTAGTGTCGAACTCCAGACGTACAGACGTACGACAATCTAGCATAGCAAGTCATAATCGTATGTATATATACATACGCATATAATATGTGTTGATCTCTAAAATTTTGCAAAGAAATTATATAATTTATGTAATTATTTGTGATTTGATGAGTGTGGTTAACACTTGATATGTCAAGTATCTTGAACTATGATCGTACGTACCTAACTATGAGATTTTTCCATGGATTTGTTCCATGTTCCGAAGAACATAAGGTATGCAGTATGTTTGTCGCATGGTGGATTGCGTGACCAAGCGATAATGTGGAACATCTTACGTCATGTAATCGCGTTAGTATACCGTGATTTCGATTTCAATGACGTCGCTACAGTGTGCATGCAGAGGATGTGTGAAGCTTAATACCATTTTATTAACCTTGCTTGTAACACGCATAATTTCATAACACAAGTTATTCCGATCTTTATCGATAACATTAGGACGGTGTCGCACTGTCATACCGAGCGAGTGCGTAAGAGTCGGGCGGATGAAAACCGGTGGAGCATAACAAAACTCTAACAATAGATGATGCAGATATGCGACAGTGATGGTTGTGAAATGCCGTCAGTGTCGCATCGCTGCCTCGGAATAGTCGGAACGCTTCATCGCACATTATGACATGAGCTTTACAATAATACGGCAACCTTGTGTGAGCTGTAAAACTCTACCAAATTTTAAGACTTCAAATAGTTTTAAACGTAAATAAAATATCCGCTAAATTGACTGCTAAAATGTAAGTCAAGTTCGAACCAACTCTAGTTTTACCAAGAACGATGACTATCGAGCTTCTTAGAATAGATATGGCCTGTGTAAGCCTTTGTAGTTGAAGTATTATATCAATGAATCATTATCACGGTTCTAAAGTACAATAATAATTGCTAAGGAAGGTAATTAGTCATATTTTTAAGAAATGATTTCTGATATGCTGATTACAAAAACAAATAACTGATTACAAACGTGGACCGAGTCGAATTATCACTTGACTGCACTTCCTACAAAACTATTGTAGATATTTGTTAGAGTATAACGAATTTGTCACTAGTTTTTATTTCATGACGAGTTAAAATACTCATTACATTATCATTTAACTCTTAAGGTTGTATAGGTAATGCATGCGAGCTAAAACCTTGATTGAAACTTGTTTTAAGATGTTTAACTTCTCCTTGCGAATAATTCGCAATCACTTGTAAATAGCAACATAAATAGCATTAAGTATTTGATCTTGATTAACGTAGTAAGTACTTTCTATTATTTATTCTGTCTTGATGCTGTAATAATATACAAAAGTACCTACTACTATACTTTTACTTCGGGTAACTATACGTAATTGGTTATTGGCCATGACATCTTTGGTTACAAGATATCTATAGATACTTATATAATAAAGTTTAAGAGTTTGTTTGTTTGGACGAGCTAATCTTTAAACCTACCTGTCCGATATGAAAAATCTTTTTGTATTTGATAGCCCAATTCTCGAGAAAGGTTTATTATAGGCTAATTAACATCACTTTACGGCCTTAGGAAAAAAGCAAGGCGAGTAAAGCCGCGGTAGACAGCATGTAAATAAGTAATATAAATATTTGTTTGTATACAAAATGTGCATCTATATACTTTAATAGGCTTAGGAATAAAGCTAATAGAAATATTTTTGAGGCCAAAACTGCTATGTCCTTACTTGGCCTGACAAACCAAGACTACTCCGGACCAGTAAGAGTCTGACTCGCATATCGAGGGTTTCGTTCAAATTATGATCTTTTTTTCTTTATTTGTGACGTTAGACCTGCATCTTGCCGATGAGATGCTGCATCATGCAGAATTTCGATTCGATGGGAAGTACTCAATAGATTTTGAGTTTCTCGAAAATGTACGAGAAAAACAGCATAAATGGCTGTATGTTTTAGTTGCGTTGACATGAAGCTTTTTCTTGTCCATAGATCCTGAGAAAAAATACTAATGCGTATTTAAGTCTGATTATAATTACCTCCTGAATACACAAGTCCTTCATGCAGCGGGCCAACGTGGTGGCCCATCTTGAGCGCGCCGGTCTTCGTGTCGACCTGTCTCAATGTTGTTCCCTCGCCGAAGAACAACGGCTTCCTCGCGTCCACTACGATCCAGTCGAAGTAAGTTCTCCAGTTTCTGTGAGGCTCGCCAGGCTACAAACATAAAATTATATAAACATTGGTAACAGGGCAAGTAGATTATGATGAATAGGTACATTTTATGACTTATTATCACTGCAGGACAAACCGGAAAAACGTACGACTGGCCCATATGAAAGAAGGATCATTCCTTCTTCCATTGGGGTCGGTCGTGCGCTTTTGCCTTTCATGGTATTAAAAACGAGACCAGACCGTCTCGATGAGGATGAAATTAATGAAAATCGTCTTTAAATTAAATGAGAGTTGTTTACAGCAATGTGACCCTAGTATATCGATTGTTATTTACATAAAACTCAAATTACTTTGCACAACAATAACTATTGCTTTGATTTAAATGTATCTTTAAATATAGTTGGTGTTTAACGACCTCTATAAGACGATGTTTACAGCTTACATTAAGTAAAAATATTATTAAACCTTCCACATAAAAATAAAAACAAAATTGATGTTTGGGTTATAAATTTCTATCTAGATAAAAAAAAAGTAATAAATATGATAACGTTATCAGAATTGTTGACAATAAAAGTAAAAAGTTTTGAATCTCAAATCGTCATCAATCATTTTATACAACAGCTGATGTAATATAGATGCAATACAAATATATTTTGTATTTATAGTAGAGTGGCATTTAATATTGTTTACCTTTGCGCCGTAGGGAAAATCGAACAGATAATTCATAATGTTATCAGTGAAGTTGTAGTCACTATTTGTTAATATGAAGATTTTGGCTCCACTATCCCTTATCCTCGATAGGAACATGGGCAGTCTGTCATCTTTCTTCAGATATAAATCCATATTCTCTACAGTCTTGCTTTTTAAGTCTCCATGTATGTGAACGTAGTCGACCGCATTTCTGACGTCTTGGAAGATTGATTTGAATGACATTGCAAGATCTCCGCATCTTACGCCTGTTTTTTCTCTGCGAGGAAAATATAGCACAAAATTCATATATTTTGATCATGAAACTTTCTTTATTAATAAATAATGACCGAAAATGTACTACTAACTAAAATGACTACGCCTGAAGATTTTTTCCTTCTAAAATTAACTGGGCCTGCCATACCATTTAGTGCGTTTGTAGGTCGACGAGTAAAGTACGGATTGCGCAATGCATAGCTTCGTGTAATGTTTGAACGACTGTTGACCACTCACTTTCAAAAAGAGAGTTATTACCGAGTTATATATGGCATCTGCTAGGACAAGCGTCACAGCCGCAAAAACTAATACTAATTTATCTGCCTAATCGTGCTATTTTTGTACCGGATAAATTTACGAGTACATTACCTATAACGTATGTGTATGTGTCTAATAGTAGTTAATGTAACGTTACATTAACTACTATTAGACACATTATTTTAACTAATTAGATACAAGCATATTATTCAAATTGTTTTTATAAGTGTCACTTACCTTGTGTATTGAGGAGAATTAGTAAAGAAGTCTATTAAACAAGCTATGAGGTATGTTTCTGGCAAGTTGAATAATGTGTTCAACACATACACTCTAGACTCGTCCAATGTTAAGAACTTGTTTGGATATAATTCGTATACCTGTGAGCTGTAACAAGCGTGGACATTTATTAGTTTTTGTACATTCATGTAGACATGTAGACGGATGTAATTATAACAACTTAAATATCAAATTTCAAATGTCACATTTTTTGTTAGTTTTAATGAACAAGCACATCAAAGCAAACGTGTTGTTTCCTGATCATATTTTCGAGTTCATATTTTTATCAGTTGACAAGAAAAGATGTAATAAAGCAAACTTACTGTTTTAGGAATTCAAATCCATGCACGCATACTAAAATATTGCCATAAGCGTCTACTTTCAATAGGTTTCCATACAACGTGTCAAACCATAGACCTCTGAAAAAAAAAGAAATTTGTTAATTAACGTGTTAATTTTACGAAAAGGTAAATTATGAAGGATGACTTGTTTCTTACCGAACTGGGAATGACGGATCATATTCGAATTCTAATATTTCCTGCGGATAACCCTTCGACACTAATCTCTCTTTGGTTAAATTAAATCCTAAGGTTTCATATTGTGGCGATTTGTATTCTGCAAAAAAAAAAGATAAAATACCCAAAAAAAAGAAATAATAAATAAATTATTATTAGATTACATTTGAGTATTCTATTTCTTAATTCATATTTTTTAAGTAAATTAATTAGAAGAACCGTACCAGCCAGTGTGTAGTCCATATCAAAGCCATAAAACTGAACATTTTCTAAATGTAGCGATCTGTTTACAAAGATTCTGTAACAATACAAGAGGTCAATATATAGGTGTGTTAAAAAAAATAAGATACAAGTCACAGAAAAAGACGTTCACAGATTTGGTAACCTAAAGGTTATTCTCCTAAAATTATACGAAGGTATATTGTAAACGTACACCTACTCGAGAAAACGTAGTAATATGAAACTTGATTATGCTTATTTATTTCACAAAATGGTTAGTGACCCTGACTGCTAAACCGGAGGTCGTTGGTTCGATTCCAACCCAGGACAAAACTTTGTATGAGCATGTGTCTAGGTGTAAATTATCTATAGTTAATATGTATTTAGAAATATTTAAGTATGTTTACCAGTTGTCTGGTTGCCATAATATTGACCCTGCCTAGTTTGGGATCAGATGGTCGAGAGTGAATTGTCTCAAGATATTATAATTATATTAATATTTAAACAAGAAAAAAAAGTGATGACATCCAAACCTCGTGTGTTGTGTTGTCTACTCTCAGAATAATAAAAAATCTCATCACATACGAGTCATTCGTCAAAATATAATATTTGCCTATCTATAACATTTAACTGATGAGTGATAAAACGTGGATAGACGTCTCTGGGTCTACGACCTTGGTAAAAATAACAATTTTCTGAATCTATTTACTAAATAAATTCTGCTTCAGTAAGTATATTTCCATTAGTCAGCTAGTAAAAATATTTGCGACCGATGTCAGACTGTAACGTAATCAGTCGAGCTCTTTTCTACTAAGTAATTTGATTTAAGTATATAGGTAGGCGAATGGGTAGTTAACTAGCGCTAACACGCAACCCTCACATCCGCTCCGTTGTTTCTCGAGACTCAAGTAGTTAGATAAGAATGACGTCATGGTAAAGACGAGTGTTGATAAGAATTCATACATGCCTCTTACCTACCCATAGCAGCCGCAACATATCAGCTATCTATAGATATTTAAAAGAGAGACTTAAAACATGCTATCGTCAATATCTGTGGAAAACTGAGATCGCATAAAAGATTAACGGTATTCCTCGCATTGATTATATTGTCACGACTGACAGATTACTTGTTTTTGAATTATGAAACATTTTTGTTACTATGCGAATATATCTACAAACAGCGAATATAGAAACAACCCTATAAACTAAAATAGAATACCCTCTTAGCCTAACCTATAAATTATTCTGAAATTTAGCAAAATGGTACATAGGTAGGTATCATTCGTAAAAAATATGAAACATTTTTCGGTAAATATCGATACAAATTTACTTTATTTGACTGATAAACCATAAATTTGTTTTCTTATAGCAGCATTGGGCAATTGATCGTCATAACAGAAATGTATTTTGATATTTTCGTACCATGTGTCGCACAAGGTGAAAAATTTCATGCAAGTCAGATATAATCCAAAACGACGCTTAGCCGTTGGCTCCAGTTTGATGTCAATTTCAATAATCTGCAGACGCTTAATATTTGTATCAAACACGGCTACAGCAAGCACGCACCTCATCGAGTGAAATTCCAGCTACATGCCAACAACGTGTTTATAACGGATCATTCCAGAGACATCAATATGCTTGTCCTCAAATTTATTTTGGCAAAACTATAATTCAACATGTTTTAAAAAGCACATAATTTCTGTGTTCCTGTATATTATATACCGCCCCTCAAAACTTTACTCTTTCTCAAATTTAAAGACAAGTACGGAGGCAAGGCAGTTGAAGAACAACAAAGAGAAACAAAGCGATTATATTCTTGAAAACAAAAACATACCCATCCAAATGTGTAACAATACAATGTAGAAAACGTGCAGCAGGGTAACGTCACATTATATGCATAAAACAAAGGCATGCCGACTGGCAAAACATCTTTTTAAACAAGCAACAACACATTAACCGAGTATTTAAGAGTGCTGTTTAAAACTGTTTTGTCATAATATAAATTATAAATCCAGTAACAAACACTCACTCATTTGGTGCTGCCGTATATCTGTCTCCTTTTCCGTAGGAGGAACCGTTGGCAGTAGGTTGAGAAACAGAGGCACTAGCAGATCCGTCTGCCATGGCAAGTTCTATCCTCATGATATATCACTGATATTACACTACTCACAATACCGTTACATATACCTCAAAAAAATACACTGATTTCGTTTGAATACTGAGCGGTAATTCGATTTTACTAAAAACAAAACATTTATTTCAGCGATTCACACGTCGCTCATGATTCACTGCAATCGTTTTAGTGAAACGCAGGAAGCATTTGAGTGGATATCCTTGACAGTGACAAGGTTAAAAAGACCGGTCTAACTACACATTCAGGTTGACGGGCGTTAGGTTTAACATAGTGCCGGCTACTACATTATAACTGCACATTTTTTACTTTTTTTAGTCGTAGAAGGCTATTAGTTCACAAACACAATAACGTATGCATTACGTATAGTTCTAGTTTACTGCGACCGAAAGCAACGGTGCTTAAGGAGGCTAATGTTTTTACCAATTATGTATGTGTCCTATATTCTACACACACGTCTACAAACAAAGACAGTGACTAGTGACTATGCAAATAAATTATTATTATTAAACTATGTCATTGCTCTTTTAGATCTTACAAAATTATTCAAACTTAACGAAAAAGAAGCAAAATAAACAGTACTAAACATGAAATCTATCCATTCAATAATTTATTCAAACAGTCAATCACAACATTTAGCATTCAGAAGTACCGATACGTTTCTATCTTCGGCGGCGAGGCCAACGACATGCATTTCCCTCCAGACACGACTGCTTTCAAAGGAATAAGTGTCATTGGTAAACAAAGCAACATAAATACTTTGCTTTGAGTTTTGGGCAGGTTTTAGTTTCTTTCGATGCACCAAAATATTGTAGTGTGGGTAACTATGCATTTAAGTAATCTATGTTAATCTCAGCTAAATAAAGTGGGTACTAGGTACCCTAACTTCCATACTATGGTTATTATGTATGTACCATTATAAACGTAAGCTAAGATTGTATCCCAATTCACCAAAACATTCCAAATTAAAAGAAAATTTGAAAGTTAATCAATTGAAAGGCAATATCATCCAAAGAGCTGAAAAGGTTTAGTTTTAAGTCTGTGTTGAATGCAGTTACTGGGCGCATGGAAGAAAGGCTGCCAGGAAACACAAATCGATACTATAACACCGCCTAGACTACCTATACATTAACTACCTACGTATCGTTCACAATTCCATATTTTATTTTTCCTGTATAAAACGATGACTGACATATCTTTAATTTTTTATCACTTTAATTCATTGGTAACTTAAACTCCTAACTGTAAAGACCGAAAATATTTCATTTACTAAAATATATATGTATTTCCATATATTTTCTAATGGGACAAGTAAATTTAAACTTGTAGTTGACTACAGGCTTTTGAATTAAGCAAGACCAGGCAATTGAAGTTTGATTAAAAATGAGTATTAAACTTATCAGGATGACATTATGGATTTATAAAACATTGATATTTGCCGTATAGCACATTATTCGAGTGATTTGTATACTTTCCACTAGAATACCACATTGAAACATCTAGGACAGAACAAACAAGTTAAACTAGAAATCATCGCTTGCACAACAAATTCAGACTATGAATAAAGTTATGCGCAATATAAAGTATGGCTCGCACCTACGCGCTTAAATAACAACCTTGTTACTGTCAGAATAACTCATTCATATGTATTGTATTTTATTAAAAACATAAAATCTATACTTATAATAAATCTGTAGAGAGGTCAATTCTGTACATCAAATATATTTTCAAAATAACTATCAGGGGGTGATTAGTGATCGATACTGATGCCAAAAATGCAATCAGTAAAATTTTTGTCTGTCTGTCTGTCTGTCTGTCTGTCTGTCTGTCTGTATGTTCCTTATAGAAACGAAAACTACTCGACGGATTTTAACGAAACTTGGTACATTTATTCTTCATACTCCTGGGCAGGTTATAGTATACTTTTCATCACGCTACAATCAAAAGGAGCAGAGCAGTGAAGTGAAATGTTGGGAAAACGGTATTTTATAAGCTTCCGTCGCGTATGCAGCCTTAATGGTTAAAGCTACATAGAAATCATGTATGACGGAAATGTTCTACATAAAATTATCTAAAAAATATTCCACAACAGCATATGTCTATCTTTTATGGTTGACTCACAATAACACGTGTAACTCCCGATAGCTTAGCAGTTCGGAGATTTCTGATTATATTTGTTTACTCTTACGTTTATTATACTCTCACTCATCCCTAATTAAAAAAAGTTTACATTATTACCTATTCAATAAAAAAAGAATCATAGAAATCGGTATAGAAACACCAAACTTATACATGAAATACGATAATAAGCCATCGCGCCGTCGCGCGTGAATACTGAATCATGCTATAAGGATTATTTTTGTGTAACGTGATATATTATATTTCCCTACTAAAATACGAAAGTTAATCTGTCTGTTACATCAAAACCACTGAACAGTGAGGAAGGACATATGCTACTTTTTTACGAAAAACGACGGAAACGCGGACGAAGTCGCTGGCAAAAGCTAGTTTTACATAAATCACAATACAAGTCGGAGCAAAAATGTTGTAGAAAATTTTTTACTTGACGGAAACGTATGAGGTGACAACACACTGTAGTTAGGTACACAATAGATTCACACGTTTGGTATCAAACTCGCGGCGATAAGGGAATTCTATAAATTAATTAGCGTTTAGGTGCGTGCGATATGGACCGACGAGAGCGTCTCGTATACTGACGTTATATCGGGTCGACAGTCGCCTATACCAAAGGCCCCCACAGCACAATCACTTCCCCCGCAACCGCACAGCGAACAGCTGATTCGCTAAGTTTGACAGGCGCACATGGTCACAGCACACTAGTCAGTATTTTGAATAACTACTAGGTTCTTAATTTTCTTATCTAAAAGGATTTTATTCATTTTGCATTACCAGTGAATATTGAGTAAAATTATAGAAGGTTTTGAGTGAACACGATAATAGACGATAGTAGTCAGTTTCCCGCTAAAGATCGTATCATCATATTTAGCAACTTACAAACCTGTTAACCTGTTGTCTCATTACACGACTTTCACTGACACAACACAATAGTATTTTGTATGAAACTACATTTTCCAAGGATTTGATTGACTTGTACAATATCCTAATTAACACATTATCGTCAACGAGAATAGCACGAATTATTTTAAATGTAATGGCAAACTTATGAAAAAGTAGGAAAAACCGTAAGTATCGAAAAAAATCCAAATAAAACGTAGTATTCCACTTGGCTCTAATGGAATATTGCAAACACCTAATTGCTAAAGCACAAGAAAAACTGGTACAACTATCAGTAACAATATCTATCTGCAAACAATTATGTGCTTCACAATGACATTTAAATAAATAACTTTTTTTTTTCTTTTCGGGGTATCCATAAGGTGTACATTAAATATGATAGCACTGTCAAATAACCAAATATTTGTCAAAAAAGGTTGAATCCCCAGACTAATATTCTACGGAAATCAACGGCAATAAAGCATAAAAAGTAGGTTCCTAAGGTAGATGTAAAAGTGAATATTTTGGAATTCCATTAGAGAAGGTTAAAAAGGAAACTGGAGTGTGTTGATGAAAGCATTCATATTTAATGCTATAGAGTAACCCATACTTCTTGACAAGATTATGACTCAAAGGGATTTTGAATTCCTTTTTGTCTTTCCGTCCTAATGTATGAAGAGACCACATTTAAGAGTCCAGAATTCAAATCATGTCATATTCAGCAGGAATCAATATGTGCAAATTCTCCGATCACCTCGTGTACGATGGTTAAAATTTTTGGACTCATAGGTACCTATTATTTATTTAAATTTTCATGATAAAACAGCTTCATTGGCATCGCATTGATTTTAACAATAAATAGGTACCTTCGTAACTTAGCCACTATTCTCTACCACAAGTTTCAAGATACGAGCATCTTTTGTGAGATAATGCGAGAAAATAAATTAAAAAAACTGTTATGAATTGTTAATTTTCGTACTTGTTACGAAATTCACTTACATTTAGGTGGTTTTGTATAAACATTAAACAATCGATTTCATTCATTTCCCTTATCAGACTTGACAAACGCCTACCTACTTACATAAATCTGTTAGTGATCGACTGAGTTAGGTTTCGATCTATGTATAATTAATTAGACACGCAGCACACTTCGAATAATTTCACCTCGGGTGTGCAATATCTGAGTTTATCTATCCTGAATTCTAGTACCAACCTCTATTTCTTACAATAAGATCGTGAAATTAATGCTACTGTCTACCAGAGAACTAACGCTATGTTACAATAGCAGTATGTTATAAGATTCATCTTTAAAATCTAGCTGTAACCGTGACCGTGGGAAACTGTAAAAAGGCCGATACTTTTTAAATAAATGTGAACAACATCATATACATGGCTTTGAACCCAATGTAAGTAGCTTTACTTGTGTAATTGAATCAGAGATACGAAGTCACCACAAACATCCAGACTTAAGACAATGGAGAAAAGTGGGTTTTCTTCATTGACCCGTCCGGGAATTGAACCTGGACACCACAGAGCTGGCGACACCTTGAAAACCGCTACCTATGTACGCCACTCTATGGAGGTTGTAAAATTTTTGGAAGGGTTTTTTTAAGAAAAGACATGTTTCACAAATTAAAACAAGATAAGGACATGGATGACGATACTGAAGAGAACTTGCACGAATAAATAAAAAGACGAAGAAGATTTTAAAAGTTATTTTTCAACTAGTTGTTGCACGCGGCTCCGCCCCCATGGTTATAGGATATCACGGCAAAAAGTAAACTATGTCCTTTTTTAGTATCAAAGCTTACCCCATTCCGAATTTCATCAAAAGCGGTTCAGTGGTTTAACCGTGAAAGCGTAACAGACAGAGTTACTTTCGCGTTTATAACATTAGTATGATAGTATGGAAATATGGAGAACCGCCTTCATTAAATGTAAGAGATTAGATACTTATTCACTATTGGGCAGTCTTACAGATGTAGCTACATGTCTAATCTTAAGGCTATGTAAATTTTTCACAAAGATAAATTAAATAGAATTTGATATACACACCTATGCTCAAGAACTCTTTTATCGAGCCAGGTTGAATGCATAGTAGAGTATGACACTGCGATACTATCAAGTTCCACTTCTCCCTTGGAAAAGGGCTTGTCCACACCAGCCTCTGATTTATCAGGTATCTCTACGGCTTCATCGCCAGCAAGGAAAGTAACTGTTGGCCGTTTATTCTTCGATGAAGAATTAGCGCGTGCGCGTATGTCTTCAGGATTCACTGATGGCGATAAAGGGTACGCACACTCAAACGCGTCTGGCATTTTGATAACTAACACGTCTAGCTGATTCTGATGCTAAAATACAACTGCCGTCACAAGAATAACACTTTTAAAAACAAGTGGACGATAATGATAACCTCACGCGATGATAACCCTTGACCGGGTCAACAAGTGATGTAAATATTAAGTTAGAATTACGAGCTGTGTTCGCGTTCGCGTTGTTTAATTGGCACTTGAAAACATAATGTAATTTAGTGCGTTAACGACACCGTCGAAAGAAATTCAATAGCGAAATCGCATTAATTTTAACAACCTAAAAAAACTGTTACAAAGATTTTTTTGGGTTGCTAAACAGAATGCTCTTACTTTTATAATACCTACTCGACATTTCTGTTAGTACTTAAGTCCACACAGTAGGACCGAATGACAGATTAATATTCACCCAGCCTCGAGAATAAATGAGAAAAGTTTCACAGATGACATTGAAAACAGTTTTGAAATATTGTTATGGATGTATTGTAATCTATAAAGACGTAATAATATTTCAGATTATCGGCATGTGAACTTCGAGAGTACCTACGTAATGTCTAAACGTGAATAATAAAATTATATAATGATAATGTAAAACATGAAATTCAAGAATGAAGAATTAAGTAATGTTGTAAAAACACTTTAATCCGTTCCTGAAATTCTGAAAGACAACTTCAAAGTAACAATATGTACCTACCTATAGCTGATTTGTCGATTTAAAATAGCAGATACATATTGTTACCTGACCACCAAGGAAGGGTTGTTTTCGAGCGTATCTTGTATGCAATACATGTTAATAGGTTTGTTTCTTGTAAGTTATAACGTATTGTAGCAAACACAAAGGTCTAGGTTGGTGGATATGGTAGCCCGGCTTCCACAATCTGCATACATCTAAGGTGCTTTGTAACTAATTATACAGCTATGAAATGCAGCTATCTCTTCTCTGACCCATGTTTTTCTATGCGCGGCTTCTAACCTCGTATTACGTAGAAAGTTATAATATCTACTTGGAAAGACCAGAAAAAATGATCGTAGTTATGCAACACCAAATCCCAAAAATGAAGCTTATGGCTTCCTTTTTCAAGGGTTCATTTACCTATTGTAAATGTTAATTGTCTCTCATATTTACTCTCCTAAGCATATTTACTAGTTTTTTTTTTCGAAGCTTTTTTTAATTTGCAGTGTATATAAGTATGTTTATTTAGGTCAAATCTTGCAAGCTCAGAACCACTTCTTGACATCGGAATATCAAAAACGACGTCAAAAAAAATATATTATGGTATGGCTAGGTTTTTGATAATAATAAAGGTACTTCAGTATATATAACTATTTCCATACAGAATTTAGAAGTAGAAAACTTAAAAAATCTTTAAACTTTAAATGCATCTGGCACGATGTTAAAAACGGTGAAAGAATCCGGCAATGACACTAAATACGATAAAAAACGTTTTGTAATAAAATTAATTTAAAATTAGGATTTTTTACCCGTCGATAAGAGATCCGCACTAGTCAACGCAGGTGCCAGACCTATTGTATTCTATTCTAAATTCTTTAGGGACAAACCTTAGAGAAAAAAGTAGTTAAGTAAACTATAGAGTAAGCACACATATCGACTATGAACAAGTATAATCGTAAAATTAGTGTAAAAACAGAGAGCGCCGTTTTATCAAAACTATCTCAAAACCTAATAATATCGGAACCTTCGATATTTTCGCATAAAAGGTTTGTTTGTTTGAACGCGCTAATCTCAGGCACTACTGGGCCGATTTGAAAAATTATTTTAGTGTTGGATAGCCTATTTATTCAGGAGGGCTATAAGCTATATAGCATTACGCTGAGACCAAAAGGAGCGAAGCATAAAAAACCGTTGAAACTAAAACACGCGGACAAAGTCGCGGGGGACAGCTAGTTTTTTAATAAAATCTTATTTTGTATCTATCGTGTCAGCAGCTTCACGTCATTGTTCGCTATGCTATAGTTTGCGTACCTACAGTTACACTCTGTTTACTTTTTTCTGATGTTTACTTGATAGTACCTATTCCGGAAGATTAGTAACTATTCTGGAATATAAGTATTTTGTTTTCTTACCTGTGTTCTGCACGTCGATAATACTTTTTCGACATCACCTTTTTGTTTTCTTGACTCACTACGCATGCCTTATTTATACAGCCATCCATGTTTGAAATCCTTTCTGTTGGCTTGTATTTAAATAAAGGAACACTTAAATTAATAAATCTTCGGTTTTTATATGAGCTTAAGATTATTCTTGGTAACTTGAACATGCATAGGCAATGATTTGTTATGTTTATGATTAATTACCTAAAAATGAATATACCTTATTATGTTTGATAAATTATAAATAAAGTTTTATAATATTTGACTATGTACTGTACTATTTTTAAACTAATGTTTATTGCATCTAACCAAAATTTCTTATTTACTTTAGACACCACAATCACCACCTTTATTTGTATTCTCTTACATTTTCATTCCTTTGGATTATAATTTGGTTATAGCTGTATTGATACAATTATTAACTAAGAAGACCCATTTTTGTTAACCATTTGCCCTAAGATTGCCATGTTTCTAACATAGATAAATGGCAAATGGTAAGAGTTATTGATCTATGTACTTATTTAAGAAGCACATTTATAATAATAAGTTTTACTTTTATCATAGGTTTAATAAGTTTTAATAGTATCATCAGCCAAAATAACTTCAAATAAATACAAGTATGTTATAGTAAACATGGAAACATAATCTAATCTAAATACTATAAAGCAAATACAAAACCTTTATCTGTATGAAGATTTGTTTGTTAGATTGCTTTGGTATATTTCCACTGTCCACATCTCAAGTATGTAAACAATATTGTCATCAAATAGAATAAAAAGACTTTATAAAAGTAGGTACCTAAATATTTTTAGTGACCGGCCCAACAAGAACACTAAGATATTCAAAGAAGAAAGCAAGAGATAATTTAAATAAGATTTGAATATGAGTTCATACACACTGAGAAAAGTATATTATTATAGACGTCATTGATTCTCCTTCATTAATCTTCAATGATTCCTCTGTAAGCTAAAATTTTGAGATAAGTTGATAAGTTTATATTCTCATAGGTAATATTAAATAGAAAATATATTGAATGATTACCTGGCAAATGTTATTACACAAAATACCTACTGTTTTAAATCAACTATGGTGATTCAGGGCCACCAATTGTTTTGACTAATAAATTATGTGGTTTGGTGTGTGTGAAATTAAAAGACAAAAGTATTAAGAAATATTGCAGAATACAATATTTATATATTAAAATGTAACAAATTAAAAAGTATGGCTTGCAACTTGCAATACGTTCAACTTTAACACAACAAACAATTAAATTTAAAAAAAAATAATGAAAAAAGCGTTAATAAAAATAAATGAGTTATTAGATAACCACCTGACAAAACGCAAACAGCAAAATTCATTTAAGCTCTACGCATTATGTATTTATTAAAACTGTTCGAAATCTTAAATTAAAATTATATTTTAGACCATAATAGTGCCAAACACTAATTTTAGCTTAGAAGTACTATAATTTCATGAGTCATCGTCGTATTTATTTCAAAATAAACTTACCGCTGAACTTAACCAGATTATTAGATTCGATTAAATGCTCCGCAGTTAGAGGTATGATATTGTATTACTCGATTTTACGTACATAGATGTGAACCGAGCGAATTTAAACTTGCACATAAATGACAAATTGACAACTATGATATCCAGTCCACTGACTGTTCTCATCTCACAAATCGGCTGAGTCGCGACTTGCGGCTTTTTGAACAGAAACGTTAAAATCATAAAAAGAGGATGGACATCTCTATTATTATATGGATGAGACATGGATATTAATAGGGCCAGTTTAGATGGTAAAACTAATGCGAAAGTTGCATAGTTGACTTCCATTGTATAATCAAATTTGTCTAACATAATATGTACAACGGTTTGGTGAAGCATTGTTTTAGTATTTAAGGTTTAATATAAATACTAATGTTATTACAATATTTTATGTTATTAAAAACGGGTACCACGTTATGTCGTACAAAATCTTAAAATAAAGTAGGTACCTAGTAAATATTGCCTTAGATACCGTACCAATCCTACTAATAATATAAATAAATACGAAACTTTGTGACGATGGGCAACAATTATATCATGTATGATGTAATGCATGTAAAAGTAGCCCATCTCTTTTCTTGGTATCCAAGCTTACCCCATACCAATTATTATCAAAATTAGTTTAGCCGTAAAAGCGTTACAGACAGACAGAGAGACTTTCGCATTTATAATTTATGGATATGAATTTTATTCCAAGCAAAGTAAACCCGTCATACTATACGTACGCCCCAAGCCTATATTATGAGCCTAACAAACGTGGTGCTGGTGTCCGTCCATTTAAAAAACATAGTTTTGTAATCTGTCTCTGAAACGTCACATAACATCATTTCATTTCACAGCCAGCAGTCATTGTCAAGTCAATTTGGTTTGTGCAACTGGCTAGAAATTTGTATATATTTTGGAATCTTGATTGGATATTACAATCAGAACTTGCTACAGTACATTCTGCCAATGAAGTGATGGCTTATACAGAGAAGGTGTTATTAAGTAGCACTGCTTTGTCGTTTTTGTTTTACGAATGTGTAAACTCTGATAACAGTCAGGTTAATATTTGTAATTACAATGATTTTGATGTTGTAATGTATTATTGTACCTAAGTATTATATTTTTTTTACATGTCTTTTTTCTATTATTGTAACATAAATATTACTTTCAGGAAGGATTTCTTATCGGCGATGTAACGACAGAAATAACCAACCATATATCCGATTTACATAGTGATAATGCCCGTTTAGACACCCAAATAGAAGTAAGAACTGTGCTGCCGTTGCCTTCGGTGTCTCTGTTTTATTTGCCCACTGGGAGAATAAAGGAAGATGTACTGTCTGATTTACTGTCCAGCACCGCTAATGATATTGTTGGTTGGTACAAATACCGAAAGAATACCAGCATCAAGCCAACATTTAGAGATAAGCTAATATCTAAAGGATTACAAAAATACTTCGAAAAGTATCATGGAAAGAAAAACTTTGTTACATGTAATTTATCTAATAAACTATCTTCATCAGGATCTACGCACACATTTATGTACAGGTTTGGCAAGATCAATTGTTTTGACATGTATGAATATATTGAAGATATAACAGCTAACTTAGGTGAAAAGTATACTGGGTACAAAAAATCACATAGAATTTCACCACATAGCATTTTCAATAAGATTGTAAAAGAAAGTAATGTTCAAAGTAACAACACAAGTGATGCAATATTGCGTATACAAGAAGCTGTAGATGTGAGACTTCTAAAGGAAGCTAAGATTGCTGTCAAAAATGAGTGTACAATCAGAGAACTAGAAGCGGAAATCAAGCAAATGGCTACTATATTATCTGATAAACACTCAACTGATTTACAAATTTCATACAATAAGTATGTAGAAGAAAAATTAATGAACAGAGAAGCTGAAATGGCCGAGGCTTGTTTAGCAGCAATGAGGACACCCCTAAAAGTGGACATATTGAAAGCCACTAATGTTCCCATGAATAGTAATAGCACAGATATTGACAGGTCTAATAAATATGATGAAAATGACGTTATAAATACTAGTCCAAGTCCTCCTTTGGTATCAACAGCCCCAACTAAACAAGTTCTGAACTATGCTGCTGCATTAAAAAATAAAAATGAAGTAGCGTCTACTAGTGTAAGTATGAAATAAAATATTATGATAACTTATTATAACATCAAAAGAATGATATTTAAGCACCCATATAAACCTTTTTGTTTTGTGGTCAGTGTGTTGATGTTGATATGATTATATTTTTTGATTTTCAGAAAGGGAACATCTTCAATGAAGATTTGATTACCTTTGATGTTGAAGAAAAACACACAAAAAAGACTTTGATAGTAAATGAAGACAAGTGTGGTGATAGTTCACCTGAATATTGACAAGTGCCTTTTCAGCTAAGTGTTTAGTTATTAAATAAGTTACCATATAAGTAAAACTTTCAACTATTTTTGTTTGTTGCTAATAATACTCATTATATAACTAATTCTGTCTTTTCTAAAGATAATAACTATACATAATATTCATCGGCACACATTGCTTGTTTGTTTCAAACTTCACTTAATTCAGAATGTTACAATGTATTTGTTTTATCATAATTATACCTAATTTATGAGTATATTATTTTTAGCTGGACAGTTTGGCAGTATCAGTGGCTAGAAAAGCAAGTTTTGCTCCTAAACTCTATACACTTGATCCATTAAAAAAAAATACAAGTATTATAAACCATCACATTTGTCCCTAGTCATCTCTAAGATGAGGGCCATTCTGTCCAGCAAAAACAAAGCATTAATTCTACTTAGTTTAAAGTATACCTATGTTAAATATGAGTGTGATTATAAATTCAAAAATCTTAAGTAATTTTTGTATCAGCAGAAAAAAATACACTTAAGACATTTTTCCTTACCTGTTTTGCCTGAATACTTAATAGAGTTACTAATTGTAAATAGAGAAGTTAAGCAATTTTATTTTTATCAGTCTTAATACAATTTTTTTGTAAAGAACATATTGTTATAGTAATTATAGATACAACTTAAATCCATATATTCCTCAAGAGAAACCTACTAGTTTGATGTGAGCCAATAAACCAATCATTATATTATTAAATACTTTTTTATTAATGCCTGTTTTTTATATTTCATGACCTACCTTATTTGATGACTGCTATTGTGCAGACAGGTGTAAAAATTTAATCAACTCTATGACTTTATAATAAAAAAGATCATCTTAGTACCTACCAGTAATTGAAAAATACATTTGGGTTTTAGTAAATGTATGTATAAATAACAAATTACAAATATCTTAATCACTGCTTGTCTGTGGAATGTCCTGCTACATGTATTTTTAAATATATTTTTCCCACAATGAGGCTTCCCATGAAGTATTGGTTAAACAAGAATTTGCATAGGCAAAGAATATTAATTTCTAATAACATGATCTCTTTTAATAAATGGATGCAAACTTTGTAGTCCTTCATTTACTCTTTTTTTATAAATTAACTCGTGTCAGAACTTTTAATACTAATTTTGCAATTACCAAGGATATTAACTCCAACAATTTATCTATACAGGAATCGCATATTAAAAAGCAAAATAATGTTGTCTTATTTATTTAATTAATTTATAACAATTATAAAATATGGCACACTAAAACAAAAAAAATATAGAATTAAATTTTATACCTAAGTTACAATACAATGAGTACTATAATTAATGATTATAATTATCCAAAACTCGGAATGTTTATATATCGAGATCATACTTAACTTGTAATCTTAGGTACTTTTAACTTCCCCATTTTAGCTTTGATTTGATAATTATTTCAATGGTGGAAACTGAGGTAAGCTATTGTTAAGTTAAAGTACAACAAGGAATACAACCTGGAATGGTAATGTGTTTAGTGACAAGAATGTTTTTATTTAAAAGCTAAAGTTTATTCAAAGTAAAGAATAACCAAGGATCCAGATAGGTATCCTTACTGAATATTATAAAGCTGAAGATTTTGTTTGGGTTAAACACGCGAATTTCGGGAACTACTGGTTCGAATTGAAAAACTATTTTTGTTTTACATAGTCCAATTATTGAGGAACGCTATATAAAACACGCTACGACCTATAGGATCGGAGGAATTTTAATTACTGGCTGTTAGCTGACGGTTAAACTACTGTTACTTATGTTACATAACATACCTATTTTTTTTTTAATTTGTGTTCCACGTAGTAGGTACATGAATAGACCCATGAAACTAAAACACGCGGACGAAGTCGCATGGACAGCAAGTTATGTACATATATTTGGCACGCCTGTATTTGATGTAGGAAGGAAATTTACTAAGGAAAAATAATATATTTTATATTAAGGAAATTTATAGGTTTTAGACGTATTGATCACTACTTTTTTAAATATTATTACAAAACTTATATAGCAAGTAACCCTTATTTAGTAATATCAATAACATGTAGCGGTCCTAGAAGCTACCAACATAAGAAACAAGATAAACTGCTTATAATGATGTACTTACATCATCAATGTAATAGACAGATTACTGTCTACACCCACATTAGTAATACTATAAGTATTTTATACTATTTGTGATATAATGAAAATGTTACCAAAGTTTTGTCCCTAGGATACAAACATTGGGAACCACACACTGATAGAGAAGGTATATAAGTAACCTATCTACTAAATTGAAACTTAGGTACCTATATTCCGTCGTCACTATTAAGCTGAATGTTAGACTTTGGAAGGAATAAAGCATTCCTTTTGTTATTCTGAGGTGTAAGTACAATATTACAGTAGATCTGCTGCCCCAGTGGACACTTCTCCTGCCAGTTCGTGAACGGAGTGCGCCAGCCGGCGAGCCTGTTGTACTGCCGTAGACGCAGGTAACAGACCCAGGTGAATGCAGATGAGTTCTTTGACAGCTACACCGCGAGTATCACCTGGGAACGCCAGCTCGAGTAGTTGCCTGTAAAATGTTTGATGCATAAAATATGTTACTTTATTACGACGCTCGGAGCAGTGGCATAACAACATGCAGAAAAATTAATGTTTGTCACATTACTGAGCTATTGTAAATGTAAAAGAGAGGGGAGAAGCATCCAATCCCCTCTGTCTTCATCAGGGCCCCAGGTTAAAATGGCTCAGCTATGCAAAAGATTAAAATAAATGGTAACAAACTAATCTCAGATATAATGCCTAGTTAGATGTTTAACGAAAGGAGTAAGAGTATGCGTAGGATACCTGTAGAAGGAGCCGAGGATGTCCCCGGGCGGCGGCAGCGCGCGCACGGCGGCGGGGTGCGGCGCGCGCGCCGGGCGCACGGGCTGGCCGCGCCGCTCCCACCACAGCAGCGCGCAGCCGTGCAGCGCGCCGCGCCGCCACGTGGCCGCGCAGTAGCCCTCGCGCACCACCGCGAAGCTGCGGCACACCGCGCGACGCACCTGTCACGCCGCGCAAACAGATCACACTATATCACCAGTCATCTAGCTAAGCGACTGACTTTTTTTTAATTTCAGCGCAACAGATTAACAGCGCATTATCGAACGCGGCCGCACAGTACGCGGCGCGGCGCCTCCCGCGTCCTATGAGGCCAGCAGCGGTGCTCGTTCGGTAGTCGATATCGTTGTACACTCGCGTCGTTCTTAGCAACACGTCCTGTATCTACAGTCCCGTCTCTGCGGCTTCCCCTTTTTTTTCAGACGAACGGATGTTACTTTACTACTTAGAATTATACAAATCGGCCGCCCGCACCGCACCGCAAAACAAAAATGTTAATCACTTTCATACATTCATAAGAAAGTGATTAACGCACGCTGAGGCGGGCCGCATCACATCGCAAAACATTGAAAGTGATTCAAGAAAATTTCTGTTTTGCTCTGCGGATCGCTAATATTTTACATAAATTCGTCTTACTAACAGATAATATTATGTAAATACTTATATTATACCGTAACGTCAGCTTCCGTAGGCAGTTTTCAATTCAAAGAATATTTGTGTAATAACTACTTATCGTGAGTATTCATAATTATTTAAAACAAAACGGTTTATTCACGTATATTCTCGGGATCGCCCAACTAGTTTCAGACTCAATAGGATTTTAATAAAAATTTTTTTTGCAGGAAAAAAGAAAAAATACGTGTCCAATAAAATTCATTAATCTAATAGGCGGACATGAAAAAAAATTTAGGAAACATGCCTATTGCACTTACAGTATTTGGTGCCAGCATATCAGCACAGTCCGCCATATCAGGAGCCAGGAATCTTCCCACAGTGCGGTCCACGTATATAAAGTGGATGAGTCCAGGGAACTCTTCCACATACTTGTGCAGCGTTAGGGAACAACTCGCATCTGTCTCGCCCGTGCTCTTCCAGACAAGCCACATTAAGCGAAATAATCAATTCAACAATGATGATTCAAACAACTGATGATGCTAATCACAGACCACCAAACTCTCTATATAATCATTATGTGACCATGATTGATTTACTTTTTAGTTAAGTGCATTGTTCACTGAATAAGTACATGTGATACATGTCTTTAGAACAGGAAATGCAGTCTCGATATAAATTTAGATCTGAGTCACAAAACAATTTAAAGTAAGTATATGACAATGTTTTAAAATAAGCGAAATAGCACAAAATCTATTAAACTAAAATGCTGATATTTAGTAAGCGCAACACTTAAAATGGTTTTCGGAAAATTTGAGAAAAATTAAATATCTTGTGATTTAATGATTATGGTTCATCCATTAATCACGTAATATTTTTAAGCTACTTATAAATCGTTCTATCTCCTTGATAATACTTTAGGTTACCCTTCCCCACAACATCCCTCCCTCCTCCTTTTGATTAATGGACGACCCCTTACTTCTATAACCATATGCCAATGAGTGCCGTCTGCTTCGGAGACATTTACGTAACTTTTCATGGTGAATGGAAATGTGCAAATGAAAATTATTTACTGGGACCAATTAAATTTACAAGTACAATTTATTGTCATGCGGGGATCTAACCCGCTTGTGACAGAGATGCTATCAGATTATCTTTTTTCTACAATATAATTATTCCGATGTCGGTCATTATAAAAAAACGTTAAACAATAACACTAGCTAAGCATTGGAAATTCAAATAAAAACATTATAAAGCCATTTATTTTTAACTAGGTCACAAGTATGAAAAGGATATGATCCCAAACTGAAAAATCTCTTCGCTTTCACACAAAGAAAGTCGACATACGGCGCCAATATTCCTCTTAAGTCTTTCAAAGGTTGCTCCATCTTGAGGCTTGGGATGTCTGGTTTGAGTTGTTCTATAACAGCTTCTAGCGCCGTATGCATGGCTGTTGCGGTAGTTTCTGGTGTCAGTGGCGTAGTTGTGGTGCAAGACTTTCGCAGTTCCAACATACGGCTTGCTAAACGCGCGCAAAGATTTGAATGTGCTTTATTCTTGCGTAGGGAATCTGTTGTCTGAAAAGAAAATAATCAAATATTAGAAAAACAAACACAATATAGCTATATAAAGCGGTAATAGCGTAATGGTTAGGGTGAAGACCTTGTGATCGAGTGGTCGCAGGTTCGAACCCCACCCATTGCACAATTGACGTGATTCGTGAACCCACTCCAGACACAAGCATAATTAGCTTAGTTGGAGGGGTTAACAAGATTGGTAGTAATGTGAATTCCATCCACATTGCTAGTAACCTTACATGAAGCAAAAAAACCTACTATGTATTTTTCAATAGGCCCAATATAAAATTTTAGAAGACTACCTTGTACCTAGTATTAAATCTACTAAATATTGGCTATAGAACTGATCATTCATTTCAATATTCATTGGTTCAGTGAACTTTTACAATATACCTAAGAGGTCTGTTGAAAATGACTTACCTTTTTTATAGAAGTCTCCAAGGCATCAAGGGTATTAGGCAGCAACTCCAAGTTCCTTTGCAACAGCAGTCGTCTCAAATTGGCAAGGACCTGGTTGGACATGTATGCAGCAATGCCAACTTCCCTGTAATGTTGATGTAGGTGTAATCTTAATAAATATCAGCAGGTAACTAGTTACTAAATCAAACATTTCGATTAATTAAAAGAGTATTTATACTTTATATCAAGACTAGCTGTTCCCCGCGGTTTCCCTCGCATAAATAGTCCCCGTTCCTGACTTTTTTCGATTTTTTTATAGTTTTTCTGCTATTCGGGGTGGACAGGTATCCAACAAAACAAAGATCATGAAAATCGCTCCACCAGTTCATGAGTTATAAATGGTAATAACGCGACTATAGTTTTATATAGATTTACTAGCTTTATCCG
Organism: Diachrysia chrysitis; assembly: GCA_932294365.1. Lineage (NCBI taxonomy): Eukaryota > Metazoa > Arthropoda > Insecta > Lepidoptera > Noctuidae > Diachrysia > Diachrysia chrysitis. Next base: position 6,493,401 of record OW028651.1, on the reverse strand, counting down.
CGACGTTGTTCTCGTTGATGTCAGTCATCTATATCAACTTGGAGTAAAAAGCATTCAGCTTCTTAAAAAAATAGGACGACAGAACAAAAAATAGAAATAAGTAATTGATTTGAAATTGCAGCAAAAACATTCATTTCCGATTGGCTACTAAATTACGCCATGGTCCCCATCGTTACGGTTAATTCTTCAAAAATATACTTAATTGATACAATCTCACGTAAAAAAACGCCTGGCGAAAACGTGTAAGTACCAAAATTTACTTTAATATTGAAGATTTTTATGCCGAAAATTTCTTATTTTGTTCTCTTGGTTCTAGGTCAATGGAAACTACCATAAAGGTTTTCAACCCAAAACCTATAGGGTACTTCCAGTTGTCCTAGCATTTATAGATACATAGAATGGAAAGATTGGATTTGCTATGGTAATGCCATTACACTCAAAGGTCACACAAAAAGATCAAAGAGTCAGTTTGACGATAGCGTGAAAGAAAGCGCAAGCGCTACGCACACTATCACGCTCGCTTCTGTGTAAGTAAAAGTAGTATTTAATTACCTAAACTTGATGACTGTAGAAACACAATTTTTTTTGGTAAATTATTTGGTTTATTACCTTAAGTCCATGTCAACGACGACAACGAAAGTAATGCGTGGAGCTACTTCTGCTAAATGTATAGAGTGCGGCGCACACGGACTTGCTGCAGAGCCCGCACACAAATTCACTATAGCACTATTTTCCGTGGACAACCCTGAAAATATACAGCTCTTTATATTATCATTATTTTATTTAATATTACCATAAATAGTAAATGTTGCCATTTACTATTATGCATTATTTGTCTTAAGAAATAAGCAGTAACTTCATAAATTTGTTTTATTAAGTTTCATTTTTCTTATTTTGTATGTTTAAATAAAGAAATAAGAAGTAATTTTATTCATTTGTTATGTAAAATTTCTATTACTTAGTCTGTATAAGTATATGGTTAAATAAATAAAGGTAAGACTATAAAATACTTACAAGGCAATCTGACAATTACTTCATTCTTATTAGAATCGTCATCGCTGACATCTTTCCAATATTCTTGAGCAGCAATACATTGTATGCTTAATAAAATTAAATCTGGAGGAGATAAGTCTTCACTCCCACGACTAAAACAAATAGATTAGAACTATAATCAATGTATAAATAATGAAGATGGCTTACTGTAAATATACATGTGACAGTTAATTTTCATAGGCATCGACAATAATTAACTACACATGTAATATAACTAGATTAGATTTAGAAATTTCATACTACAATACACAATCAACAAAATGTTAAATAAAGCAACAACATTCTAATTTATGACCTTGAATACAGTGCCAACAGCTTATCCCCAACAAATAACATTAAATGGCTATGTTGGTGTGGCACTTTGATATCTTTTGAAGTAGCTTTTAGGGCATTGAGTGCTGCCATTGTTGCCCCACTCTCACCAATCACCCCATTTGCTCCAGGTATTGTGTCACCCTTGGTGCGGCTGTCTAGCAGCACTGACAGCCAGTCTTGATATATTGATGAATGGAGGCTGAAACAAAAAGAATATCTATGCTTACACTTGGCGATTGCTTCTTATTTTTGCATTGTCAACATAAATAGTCAAAGAGATATGAGGTCAGCATGCCAACTGCCACTACAACATACTTAAATTTTTGTAAGTGACATAGAATTATGAAATAAGTAACTTAAATCATTACAACTCATAAAAACAAGAGTACTTACAAATTAATATTCTGTCCACAAATATGTTGTACAAAAGTCTTGAAGTCTAACAGTTCTCTGTGGGCATCATCCACATAGTCTTCACTAATAATCATGAACACATGATCAAGCCACTGTGGGAATAAAATTTATGTCAATTATTTATCCGAACCTCTATCCATCTAAACTCAACAGTTTAAGAAAATAGGCTTTAATAAATTTTAATTAGAAAAAAATAATTACCTCATCAAAAACTATTGTTGTCTTGTCCTTACACTGTATTGATGAGTAAGTATTACCAAACTGTGCAGCCATAACCCGCTGCGAAGTAATAATAGGAGCCAGAAGTTGTGATACAGTATCATTTTCTGTTGCATCAGGTTGGTTCTCCTAAAAAGTTATTATAGGTACATATATTAATTCATTTGATTAATACATACACATGTTTATGCAAAACAAAAAACAACTTTTAACACTTTTTTATTTTCACTTCTTTGTTTACCTGAACACCAAATGTTTTCATACGCTCTATAAAGAAAGAGTCCCATTTTCCAAATACTAAATCGTTAACACTATCGAATATCAAAGCAGCCTTCATTTTTATTTATTTCGAGTAAATAATATCAATAATTAAACCCAGCGTAACTAAAATGGCGATTCGTAATATAATAAATTAAGTTCGCATTAGGAGTATAGTATAGGACTAGATGTATTTATAAGGCGATAGGATCAATTTATTTAGACAAAATATTGAATTATTTATGTATCAAAACTATTCCACTTAATTTTTTAAACACAATTGTTGAAATAAGTTAATATCCGCAACAACAACAACAAATCGTAAGTTCGTAAGTTCTACTAAGGTTTTTTTTTGACAGTAGTATGACCACAGACGGAATACATACTCAGTATGACACAGACATTAAGCCGGGTCTACCAAGCCAAGGCAGTTAAAAGAATGGTTCACTTTAGGGTCATCATCTATAAATTACGTCATAGTGTGATTTAATGTTTTTTGAAAAGCGATGATATGAAGTTTAGGACCTCTCCCACCTCTTATTTAGGTCTAATTTTAGCCACGCACAGACTAGCGCAGACTTATCTGGTGCGCACGCTACCTACCCGCATCGTACGGTCGTACTTGTTAAAAAGTGTAAGCTGACACCTACAAGTGAGGCGGGGGGCGGCATTACAATATAATTATTAATATACAGCTGCAAGTCCAGAGGTAGAGGACACTATTAGTCTGTAATCTGTGGAGGTCTGGGTAAGTTTCGCGACTTTTTGTAGTTTTTTATAGTGATTTTAACCGAATTACGACGTTTTGACTACTTTGGGCTCATACTGCCGTGGTGAGTCGCAATACATAGACCATATTTTTTATAAAATAGCTAAAAAGTGTGTATGTCGGATGTTACTTTGTTTTGCTACGATAAGATGTAACTATAGAGGTTAAAAAATATGAATATAAAAACTTTTAGGTTCTTCAAAATTTCTGAATTTTAAGGCGCTTTCTATTTACAGCATTTTAGCCCCATATGCTTCTCATTTATGTTTAAGGGAGTTTAGTTTACGGATAATCGAATATATAAACTAGTAATAATAAAATTAGTAATTAGAATCGGATGAAATGAGACGACGCAATACATTCATCATTACATCATAAATACATATTTACTTCTCGCCTTTTTTTTGAAACTCGTATGAGTTGGTTGTAACTTAAAGTTGTAACATAGATGCAGGAATCTATGAGTTGTAATTGTAAGGTTATTAGAATAATTTTAAAGTCTCTACAATGGAATGATTTGAATAATGTCATTCACAATAGCTTATCTTTAATTATTTGTCTAAAGCACTAGCAATTATAGAGTAGGTACCTACATTCTGTTGAATATTCATACCTACATTCATTATGCTGTCGCTTTAACTGAGCGTTGTTTCATTGACTACGAGGAACAACCATATCGATCCAATTAAGGATCCAATGTTTCGAATCCTTTGATGTAACTGCCACGCTTCGGATCGCTGGCACAATAAACATTATAAACAGGCCAACGAACGATCGTTGGCGATCGCTAAGCCGTCTAGACAGGACCAACGTAGGCTAGCGAAAGGCATTCGTATTTCGTTGACGTTCATTGGCCCAGTCTGTACGGATCTACGCAGCAAATGACATTTTGTTTGACAACTATCAATTTTAATAACAAGTTGTCTGAATTTCATCTGACAGTGGCCTCTTATTCATCTGAAAACTGTCCAATAATTTTATCTGATAATTTTAACCTAAAACATAAGTATTTAATTGAGTTTTTTTTTCATTTACAGAATTTCAATGGGTAGTAAAGAGCAGGCATTAGTAAGTTATTGCTATTAACTTTCAAATACACTTAATTCATTTTTATTTTCCTTCACAAAAGGTTACTTACTCAAACTATACAATTATTTTACTAATAATGTTATTATATTCTAAATTAATAATTTATTAAGTAATAAATTATTTCAATATTTCAGAAAAAACTCAAATCACTATGTTATTTAACGTTTGGAGGTTCTGTGGCCTATCAATACATATATTATAAAAAAGATTTTAATGGTTATTATGCTAATGTCTTACAACCATTAAGTCAGTATCTCAGCCCTGAAGTGGCCCACAAACTTGGAGTGGCAGCTATAAAGTACGGTTTATTCCCTTCTGAGAAAGCTGATGATCCTCTAATATTGGTTAGTTAATTATATAGTCTTAATTAATTTTTCTTTATTGTTGCAATGTACAAAATTTTGATTTCATTTTGCAGAAAACTAAATTCCTCAATTACGATTTAAATAACCCCATTGGAATTGCGGCAGGTTTTGATAAACATGGTGATGCTGTTGTAGGGTTGAGAAAATTAGGTTTCTCTATTGTGGAAATTGGCTCTATCACACCAGAAGCACAACCTGGAAATCCTAAACCAAGAGTGTTCAGATTACCTGAAGACAAAGCTGTTATAAACCGATATGGTTTTAACAGTGAAGGGCATGATAAAGTGTATCAGAAAATAGACACTTTAGAAAAAACATTATTGGATAAAGGACTTTTGGGAATTAATTTAGGAAAAAATAAATTATCTGAAAACCCAATTGAAGATTATGTTTTAGGAATAAAAAAATTCTCGAATGTAGCAGATTATTTTGTTATAAACATAAGCAGGTACCAGCTTATTAGATTATTATACATGATATTGGCTTTTCTAAATTACTCAACTCTACTCATATTGTCTCTATCCAATGCTCTGAGCCTCTTCTAAATTATGCCATAACTAACACTTGGCCATTTCCAGCAGCAGACCACTATAGGCTGAGTTGATTGCTTGATTGATAACACTTTTAATATTATGAAACAAATCAATATTTCAGCCCTAACACTCCAGGCTTGCGGTCTTTGCAGAAAAAAGAGGAACTGTCTCAACTTCTCACACAAATAAACAAAGCAAGAGATGCATGTCAGACCAAAAACAAACCTCCATTACTTCTCAAACTGGCACCAGACCTTACTAATGATGAAATGAAAGAAGTAGTATCGGTAATATTAAGACCAGAATGCCATGTTGATGGTTTAATAATTTCAAACACTACCATAGACCGACCTGAGCTTCGCAGTACAGCGCATACTAAAGAAGAAGGTGGTCTAAGTGGAAAACCTCTGACTAATAAGTCCACAGAAATGATAAGGGAGATGTATAAAATGACAAAAGGTTTGTTAGTCCTGCCTACTATAATACAAGTATTATTCCTAGATCCCACTGCTCAGTTTTGGCAGGTATCTGTTACTTTAATCAAACTTTATTCAAATGAATGATTAGTGATTACATAAGTGATACCGGGCTACCTTAAAAAAATAGTAATTTTATTTATTGTATACCTTTATGGTAACTATGTCCTTTTAGTAAATTGTACATAATGTTGTAAAATAAAATTATGTGAAGAATATAAAAAACAATGGCAGCGAGCTCCTAGGCGGCCGCAACCTTTCAACCAGGCATTAACATGGAAAATGGTCAATTGCCATTTTCTTTCACATGATTATACTATTTAATAAAATAACATATAGAGGCAATTTATTTAAATAAATAAATTGCAATTATATTTAATTACAGGTTGCGGCAAATTTTTTAAATGTAACCCAGAACTATTGCGTTACATATTCACTATATAATTATTAATTTCAATGTTTTAGCAAAATTAAGCAGTGTGATCTTTGCATTTGCCTGGCACCATCAAACATAAGATTTATTCTTTTGAGGTAGAAGAAGCCTGGAATCTTCTGCTATTCCTAACCAATTTAAACTCAATAACTTTGTTTAGGTTTTTTCTTTTTTGTTCTCTTGGGTATTCTAAAGTATTTAAAAAAATAATAATAATCTAGCTAGATCGAGTTGTAAAAATGACATACTAAATAATTAATATTGAGCTAGTTACAAATATTTTAATATTGTTAACTGAGAATGATTGTAAGATGTAATGTCAATTTTCTAATCCCCATACTAATAGGCGGCGGCCATGTAAGAGTCGTCGTTTTGCGAAAAAGGGATTATGCGTCAATTACTAACTTAAATGTCTTTTTTAATGTACTTAAATGTCTTATGTAATTTTTAAAATTGTTAATTCTTTGTTACTTCATAGTCTTGCTTAAAAGAGTAATATTAGGAATATTTGTTATAAATAAATATTACGATTTATAATTACCCAGGTAGATTTATAAAAATAAATATGGGTTTCATAAAAAATATCAATATTTAAGCATTAAAATTTTATTAATAATAAATTAAAAATAGTATAAAGAAACATAGTGTTAAACTAATAGTATGCAGTTAAATTAAAAGGACATCTTATTACAGGTAAAGTGCCAATTGTTGGAGTAGGAGGTGTATTCACTGGACAAGATGCATATGAAAAAATTTTGGCAGGTGCAAGTGCTGTCCAAATATACACAGCACTTATTTACCATGGACCACCAGTTGTAACAAAAATAAAAACAGAATTAGCTGAACTCCTGCAACGAGATGGTTATAGTAATGTAAATGAAGCAGTTGGTAAAGGAATTAAATAAATTTCATAAATTACATGTTAGTTACAAAATGTATAGTTTGTTGATTAGGGAGTTGAACTAAAGGATAATTTTAAATTGGCATCTATCATATTATAATATATAACCAAACCTTGTTTTTTCCAAATTGTTTCATTGATTTGCTACTTGTAAGGTAAAAGTTACTGTTAAAGCATGTTTTACTCTAATTGTTTTATTGGTTGACTAGCATTAGTACTGTTTGGTTAAATTATTATAATTTTCTATTTCTACTCCCTAACTAATTAGAAACAAATTGAAAATGATTATTTTGTGGTTTTTTCTTTGTTTTGGCCTACATACAGTTATTTAGGCTAGACTTTTATTTCACCATGATCTGAAAAAAAAGTGTAATGAACAATTACTAATAAATAATAACAGAATTTTTTAGCAGCCTTGTTTAGTATTGTTTATTGCCTACCTTGGATTTTGCAGTTAGGCAAATGTGCCTGAATGAATTGTTTACATTCTTCAAGATTTTCAACACTTATCAACTCAAAAAGAACTAAATGTTGTAGCTTCTTAAGAGCTCTTATTTCTTTCAATCCAGCATCAGTGACATTGACACATTTTGACACCTGAATGTGGGTTAAAGTGCTTTTTCCATATGAAAGTCCTTTTACAGCTCTGTCATCAATATAATTATCATTGTGAAGAATAATTTTGTTCAACTTAGTGCATCCCACTATAATAAAAATGTAAACAGTATCATAAATATATAACAAAAATAAGACTGATGGTTTAACATATGAAACAAAGATCTTAAATCCCCACTTAAATCAAATTGTACATGGTATGAAAAATATATAATTATTATGTAGGTAATAAAAATAAGTATTATATCAACAGTTTAATTTTAAAACCAAGAGGTTTTATATGTATAGGGGTTAATATATGCACTTTACCTACTTAAGTGAGGGAATCCATAATGAGAAATTGAAGAGTCTGATCCATCAATTTCTAACACTTTAGGAACACCTAGTTTTTCAGGCGGCAGCAAATTATAATCCGATATTTTTGATCCATTGCTCCAGACAATCTTGCCACCGTTTCTTAGTACCCATTCAGCACAGTTTCGGTCTGGGCCTAATTTTCTAATGCGGTCTGTATCCGGTTTATTAAACATCATGTTGACATACTCCCAAAAAAATCTAACTTGGTTGTTTTTCGGAATGAACTTTTTGGAAGTTACTGCATTTACTGCTTTCTGTGCACAAAGAAAATGTAAATATATCAAACAAGAACTCTTTGAATTATTATATGCAAAATTGGTACTTCACTTACATAACGCAGTGTATGCAGCATCTTCAATAATTATTATATTGTTATTTTTCTAACAATTCCTAGTCGCAATTAGTACTGTACTTGATCAAAACAACTTTGACTTTGAATTTTGACATGTTTGTAGGGATGCGAATGCAATCGATCTAAATATAGTAAAACATAACGAGTAACCGATACCAAAGAGTATTTAATCACTACGTTTTAACTGATACCTTAAAACTTAAACCCGGTTTCCTCCTCACGAACACAACACCATGATTTTAAGAGAACAAAGCTATCTGAACTGAAACGCAAACTACAATGCGATGCGCGACCGTATCAGTAAAACCGTGTTCACAGCACCAGTTTTTAACAACACATTTATTTATCATAAATTAGGGGTGTGGCTTAATATATTGACTGTTTTTTTAGCAAAACGTTTGGCTTAATTTATGTTTTCTAAAGTTTCTAACAATGCTATGTTTATAAACTGCCAAGGCAGACCCGGCTTTAGTTTCATATTCGTAATTTGTCTCTTCTCTTTCCAACTTTACTCATTTAAAAAAAAGTCACCTTGCGAATATCGCAGCAACGAACGGCGCTCGTCGAACGCTCATTACATAATGAAGCCTAGACATATAAATCCATTTTTTTATGGAGTAAAGTTTATAAAGCTAAGTTCTAGGTTTTGCGGTATGGACTCGTTAAATATGAGCAAACCATCTCGATTGCAGCTTGTGGTGTCGATATTTGAAAATTAGAAAATTAGAGTATTTGATATCGATATGAAAATTTCGTATCGGATACGGATATGAATACGCCTATCCCTACAATGTTTGTGATGTTTTGAATATTTAACGATTACGCAAGAAAAACAAGTGTCATAGTCAAATGTGATTCTTTGAAATCTGCGGCTTATGTACATCGGAAAATTTCAGAATTTTTTCTAGAAATTTATGTGTTGTTCGAGCCAAGTTTCCATTTGTCTTCTATCTTAAATCCACCAATACGGCAAAAAGTTATCAATGTCATCTCGCCACTCGCCAGCTTCTTCTCAGCCTACACCGTTTTTGTGTTTCCAATCTAAAGTGCATTATTTTAATGAAAATAGGTAATTTTTTTAGTTGCTGTGTTTCACCCTTTCTCCCTAAGCTTTGTCACAATTAACCATAAAATATAAATGGAAGTGAGGTGAGTTCAGTTCAGTTCAGTTCAGTTCTTGTTTTGTTTGGCTCCGTCGTTGGGAATATAAATGGAAGTGTCTTTGGCTGACACTCGGCTGTTAGACAAGTGACAGTTGACACTGACAAGAACCAACTATCAAACTGTCAACATTGCAAGTCAACTTCAATAAAACCTATGTCGTAAAATTTGTGTCTCCGCTAATATAATGAAACTCCGTAGTAACTACAGTTTGGATAGTTAAGCATTTAAAATTCTAAGTTTTGTCTAGCTTGGAATACGCGTAAGATTTTGTTTTCTGCTGTTATTATTAAATGCACTATGTCTGAATCTTACGGTAGGTAAACCTGTATTTATTATGTTTGTTACGCCAACCGTGCTTGGTTCAAGAGTGGTTTGTTTAATCCTTGTTTATATTTTTTTCAGAGTACCTGTTTAAATTCTTAGTTATTGGTAGTGCTGGCACAGGAAAGTCGAGTCTCCTCAATAATTTTATTGGAAATAAATGTAAGTTGCGATAATATCCCTAAACAATCAATAAACTGTACAAGCTTTCTAAAAAGTGTCTTGCAAACATTTTGTGTGGGCTGTCATTGTTTTAATAAATTGTATAAAAAACATTTAATCACAATCCTAACAACAAATCTAAGTTAACTTTGATTAACACCAACAGAACTTTTATTTACTGGCTGCACATGATTGGTATGGTTTAATCAAAAGGTACTATATAGGCTTAATGGGAGAACATAATTAACCTGCAGTTTTAAAATTTTAATGCAAATAATTTTACGATAATTACAACTTACAACCCTGCTTTGCATCATGTACCTATTTATTAAGATAAACAATAATTTGCTAAGAAATTGAATAATTTAACGTCTTCTACATTCAATAATAGTATTTCTAATGAATACACATCTTTCCCAAACTGGTTTTAAGCCTTGTTCTGTATCAAGCATCCTGCTTATCACTTTGTTTTTTGCCTTTCTCTGAAAATAAACTTAACAACTGATATTTTCTTTATTTGTGCATATTGATATCTAAATCTGGTTTATTCTTTTAATTAATTACCTACTTTTTCTAAGATCATTTTAATAGACTCTTCTTCATAATTATTTAAGAAAAAATGTAAATATCATGGTATTGATTTTGTGCCCACTAATGTTCATTGCATTGTCTATATGAATGCACAAATTTCGTCATTATTGATCCTTCTCTTTGTTACATACTATAAAGTTTATCTAATCGTTTTAAGTAATTAGCTACTGATTTAATTGCATTTTGTTTCACAATAACCCATTACGAGATAATATTCCTACAACTGTAATAAAGAGCATAAATTGCATGTTTTTTAGTATGCATAGTTCATGTAACATATTCAAGATTTTCTTGTATATTAATTTGTCTTAATCATTATATTTACTTTCTGCATAAATATAGTGTTTGTAATCTCTGTTCATGCTTGCTAAAAATGGTAGCAGGAGTGATAAAATTGTTTTTTGGGTAGTTTACCTGTTTGACTAACATTATTATTAACAAACACATTGCTTTATCACTGAAAACCTTTTGTTTTGCACAGTAAGTTCATTTTAGATTATTATAGTAGCCTAGTAACAATACATTCATAATAAAATTGTAAAATAAATTATTGACTTATCATTTTATAATTATATTGCTATTACCAAAAACCCATATTTATATTATTCCAAAATTTTCTCATTGTTGCAGTTAAAGAAGACAGATGTCACACAATTGGAGTTGAATTTGGGTCAAAAATTGTAAACATAGGTGGCAAGTCAACCAAACTACAGATATGGGACACAGCTGGCCAAGAGAGGTTTCGTTCAGTCACACGCTCCTATTACCGTGGGGCAGCAGGTGCATTGCTGGTGTATGATATTACATCCCGAGACTCATTCAATGCCCTGTCCAACTGGCTTAGAGATGCTAGAACACTAGCAAGTCCAAATATCGTTATTTTACTTGTGGGAAACAAAAAAGATATGGAGGAAGCAAGAGAAGTCACATTTACAGAAGCCAGTCAATTTGCACAAGAAAATGGTAATTCCATCCCTATACAATCTTTTTTATTTCAGGTTGACTTATTTCCAAATACCAAATCGCATTTTCAGATAGCTACTGTGATTGTTGTTATCATTTTTAGGGTTCCATACCTCAACAGTAAAAAACGGAAATCTTATAGGATCACTACATTGGCCGACTGTCTATCTGTCAAGACCCTTTATATCGGGGACGCGTGGAAATATCGAGTTGAAATTAAAACCATATACTCAAGTCTACAGTCCCTGTAAAAAACAAACTTCTAAGTTAACGTAAAAAAAGATACGCGCCCCTTGAGAGTGTCGAAATATACTTTTTTTTGCGGCATAAACGGCTTATACCGCAAAAACAACGTAAATTTCGACACTCAAGGAAATCAATATCTAAGGTAATTCCCGTCGACCTTGAATCCCCCAATTTGGCGACACAATAAAAAGAAAACATACGAAAATTGTGTATTATAATAACATAAAAAATACGTATTGCGATTACAAGGTTTATATTTACAGTTGGAAATTGGAAATTTGATAGTGTCATAGAAGGATGTATGAAAGAACAGTTTTTTTAACCGCACAGTTGCAAGTGTTCTTGGAGCAGAATTAACCGTGGCGATCAGCAAGCTTTGTACGGAACCCTTTATGTTAAATTTCAATTTTTATTTTCAGAATTGATGTTTCTGGAAACGAGTGCTAAAACAGGCGAAAATGTAGAAGAAGCATTTTTGAAATGTTCCAAAACGATTTTGGCTAAAATTGAAACAGGGGAATTGGATCCAGAGAGGATAGGTTCGGGCATACAATATGGTACCGGTACATCTAAAAGACTCGCCGCGCCTAAGAGACCGGCAAGAACCCCGTCTGATTGTGCTTGTCACCTGTAAAACAACTGCGATGTTACATAAGATGCATAATCTGCAGGCAGATAATGAATTTATTTAAGAATCTTTAGTTTACAGTCTCACTCTTTAGTAGTTATTTTAAGTAATTATGTAAGTATCAAAAATATAAGAAGGCAATTGAATTGTCCCTTCAAGAGATCTGATTGTATGATCTGTTTGGATTTTATAAATTTATGTATAGCTACACTTTATAATGTGATTGTAAAATGGGATATTGTCGCATTGTAATTATATTATATTATTTCACTGCACTCATCTTGTGGTCCTGTCTGTCAGGTTGTGAGATAAACTAGTTATAATCTCACTATTGTTTTTTTTACTACCAACGTTACGCTATCATAACGCTTCTTCTTTTCGTGTTGACAGTTCTAAATCAAACTACCTAAAATTATTCACTCTTTTATACAGAACCTATAGTTCAGACTTGGCTTCCAAGGTAGCTCAGATTAAATACCCAGTTGAAAAAAACTATATATTCTTGCCTTTTGTAAAGTTCTCCGTTCAATCGCTGGATGGATAAAATAAGACGTTCAGTACCTACCTGTCTGTCATCCTCCATACAACACTTAAATATGTTTTCACGGGCATCTACCCCTGTCTCATCTTTTATGCCCCGTTCGACTTCCAATAAAGTGTAAATGTCATACATTATAAATTAAGCGCATGTATAATTATATTTTATTGAATAAAAGGAACGACTGCTGTGTTAAGGAAATTAAACGTATTTTAAACGTATTGCGGGGAAATTAAGGAAATGGTAACAACATTGTACAACTTTTATCAATGTAAAAATTTTATCATGCGCCAAATATTAGATCCGCATGTGTAAGTAAAAAGTATTTTAGGAGTTAAGGATAAACTTCATAGGTTTTATAAAAATTTATTTCTGAAATAAAACATTTCTATTAGCTCCTATGCCTTAGAGCTTGCACATAAAATTAATCTGATTAGATACTACCATTAACTGGCCCAAACATAATTTGATTGACACAATAATTGATCTACAAAGCATGTGTAGAATTTATAAAAATATTCATCTTAAAAACAACTAAAATGTATACCATAATTTAAATAACAACAATTGTAAGTATCATTATGTCCAGGGTTCTTTTAACAAAAGTATCATTACATACTGTGTTTAAAAAATTACTAAACATAAAATTGCCTTTATTCTTTTTAGGCATATGAATTTGATATGTACATTTTCTGCGGGTAGTAAGAAAATCAACACACATTTATGACCCTCCAGATACATGTGGAATGTGGTATTTTGTTATTTGATGCAGAAAGTTTCCATATCATTAATAATGCATGTAGCTGAAGTTTAAAAAACAACAAGAATTAAAATAGGTCACTTAATAAAGTCGTATGACAAATAAATATCTTTTGTAATGAAATTCACCGTTTGAGCAAATGAGTAGATAAGAATAATCATAATAATTCATATTTTATATATTTTATTGTGTTTAGAGTTTTTTTTTATCCGCATTTAAGTTTTAAAGTGTTATAAATATAAAAACGTTCGGTTGTACTTTTCTACTATATAAGTTTATATTTAACTGTTGATATGAAAACTAAACAGCTAATTTACAAGCTCAACATGGTTAACGCAAAGTATTAACTAAATAGTTAAATGTACTTAAATAGATTCTAACACTGTACACTTATTCCACCATGATTACTTACAAATAAATCTAGTAGTGTTCTTAACAGCGTGCAGCACACATACTTGTAACGAAACATCGCATACATAAATTAAAATGCACCTATATAATGAATCTAGGAACTATAATTGGGTGTTATGTGTACTGTGAAATCGTGAACCCGATTATAATATAAGTATTTATTACAGTTTCAATAAATATGTATAATTATTTAAAAACAATTGGCGTACTATTGTAGGTAAATGGATACTATTTAAAAAGTCAAAATATAGGCACAAGAACAGTATTAATTGCTGAATAGTGTCAACAAATTTAGCAAACAAAATAATATAGTTGAACTGGTCCTAGTTCTATCACAGTAAAATATCAAAACACTTATGCAACTTCTGTGATTTTATTGAAACACTCCACATTTTGAAACAACACATTAGTGTCGTTCTTTTTTTAAAATTTTAAATTTGGTAAATCTCACTTTATTCATGTTCTTTTCGACAAACATTTTAATGGAATGATTAAAATAACGAAAAAGGATCTACATGTATGAGATTCTAACCGAGAATGCAGCAGGTTTGGCTCGGCCTATTCGGATTTTAGGATAAGCTAGCATTCAGACAAACTTTGAAAGACTTCATGTAGATTGGATGTTAAACAACTATTTGTCAAATTGTATAGCTTGTTCAATTTGACAAATAGTTCATTTGAATATCAATCGTAATCATCCAATCAGCATAATCGAAATTACTCTACATCAAAATATACCTATATATTGTAGGTAACCACTGGAACTAGTAACAATGTCTGAACTAATATGGCCGAAATGAGCATAATTCTTATGTGGAGAAACTTCCTTTATAGTAATTTAAATCAAACATGTACCTACACAATTTATTTAAAATAATGCACTCAACATGCTGCACTTTACAATAACTTCTAAATAAACAATTCATTTTAAGAAATAGGTACTTTGCATTAAGTGTTTAGTTATTAAGTAATTTATAATATCATTCTAATTATTTTTCAACAGTTTCTATTAGTATATAAAATTACATATCTACTTAACAATATAAGAGCTTTCTCTCCGATAAAATATACAATACTATAAAACTACTTATTGCTAATATAACACAAGTCACTGAAGAGAATTCTGAGCCATATTACTGTGTGCTTTAACGAAATGCTATATTGTACACCGATTGACACTAAGATCAAGTTAATTCAAATCTGACTATTTACGTCGTTGATGTTCTTCGCCTAAATCAGTCTTATTCTGTTCAAAAACAAAATGTGAAAAGATCAAAAAACATACAAACAATGTTATAGAAAAACAAATTTTAAATAGCCGACCCCTACAACTCTGACTAGAATTAAGTACAAACAAATCGCAAGATAAAATTAAGTAATATGTTGGCCGAAATGTTGAATCTTAGTGTCTAACATACTACATTTAAAAACAGTTCTTCTAAATTTTATTCAGCGATAAAGCTAACTTTAATTTCAACATTTAGCGTATTCATGAAAGCCGTGAAACCATAAGCACACAGTGGCAAAGTTATATATACTTATATAATATACTATCTAAATAATTAATTTAGTAAATGTGCTAACAGCCGCGAGCTTAAGGCCATACATTTAATTTCCGTCTTCCTATTTATAGATTTTTTAAAAGAAATGTTAAATGACCTAAACTGTTTATTACCCCCGAATACTGAAACGCAAATCAACTTTAATACGTTCTTAACTTACACCTTAAAGCGACAGACTTAAAACTGATTGAAAGTTTAGTACTCGGCCATAAATAAGTAGTTTAATTCCCGGCCTATGTTTTCTTCTTTAGTGATTGACACTAACAGTGACATGTTCCATTATATTATTGAACGATATACATTTAAGTTAAGTAAACAATTTTAAAAATATATTGGTATGTATACGTTCACCGCTGTGTCTGTTGTGTTGCGGCTTACATGCGAAGCCTCGGAGCTCGGATTTGCATAGCGGGCGTCGCACTTCGGCGGAGAGATCGCTAAGGGGAGGGGGAGGGTGCGGGCGGAGCCTACGCCACCGTACTGCTTTGACGGCAAGCCACGGCAGCCACGAGCGCGGCGCCGCGACCACTGCCGTCCTCTGATAGCATTAGGTCGAACTGGAAAAATAAAATAGTCATTAAATTATTAATAATAAAAGAGTCATTAAATTATTGTAGGTAGGAGATTTTTTAACCCGGATTTTATTGTCAAGCATAAAATTTATTCTATTAAATAAGTTACATGCAAATGTCGTGGCCTTATAAAAAACTAGGGTACTCTACAAAACTAAAGGACAACGAATATAAAATAAGGAAATTAAGTATAATTAATTCCCACTGGACAATTTAAATGGCGATTATATTACGTAGGTACCTGATTAGATTTTGTACCTAACTAATATAATTTTGCAGCTGCTGGCTCTTTTGAGCCGACCGCAGAGGGCAAATGGCAGTCGGGTCCACAGTGGCTACCGAGCGATATCTTGTGTGAAATTGTGTGGCCGCATGCTGGCAGGGACACTTCCCTTCCTGTATCCTTACTCTTCAATTAATTTTAATTCCAAAATGCAAAATTGATATTAGTTTAGCGAACACGTTAGTTGAAAAAAAAAACTGTCAATGGAAGGAACTAACTTTGATCTAAACATTGACAGTATTTTCTTATACTGTCTGTTGTTTGTGTGCTAGATAAATGAATAATAATTTTACATTGTATTAGAATTGAAATTCATTCAAGAGTAACCCCGCTGGAAGACAGAGTCCTCGCGAGCTCTTATGAATAGGCTAAAAATCGATTTTTAACTGAATCGGGGCTAGGTATCCTATATTGATCAATGAAAACGCGTTACATTTTGCGTAAAATAAGTTTTAAAACCTCATGAGGTCAAAACTATTCAAATGCCTACCAATATTCTGTTAAAATTATAAATGTCCCACTGCTGGGTAAAGGCCTCTTCTCAGAGAAGGAAAGAGCATTGATCACCACGCTTGTTCACTTTATACTACGGAATAATATCAGCCTGTAATACTCCCAATGCTAGACAAAGGACTCTTTTGCCAAATGTTGTCGGGTTAGATAAACATGGCACAAAAATATCGGGCATCTACCAAAGAATGGGAACACCTTTGAACAACTTTTACAGTTATCGGTAATCTTGCTAAAAATGCAGGTTTTTGTTGTTTAGACGTTGCTAATAATCGTTTAGCAAAGTCATGGCAGTGACTATCTTTGTTTGAATCTATTAAGCGAAGTGATTTGATTATGTGGAGTCGATGTGAACAAGCTACTTATCGAAGACTTGGAACGTTGATGATGTAAACAAATATTATAATTACTAATCACATTTCAAAGATAACGATATTTTTAATTAGTTTAATTAATTGAGTATTTTTCATTTTATCTTTAGGGGAAAATATATTTCCATATTTCTGGGTAGTAAACTATTATTAGTATTATTATAATAAAAATCATAAGAAATAGCGCGGAATGTCTTTTGGAAAATTACCTAAGTCTATCAGCTAATAACACGAAAAATGTCTCGCAAGGTCAGACCTCTTGTATATAATCATAACTAGTAACTACTTATTATAACTAGTTGATAACGTATAGACAAAGCAGATCCAAATGTCTCTCAGAACTACATTTAGCCAGTGTCATATAGAAACCGCGACCTTTTGCTCACAACGCGAATAGTGATTTGCCTTCCACGCTTAAGGTCACCTGTTCTATTTCCGCAGGTTATAAATATTTTTCTATTCTGTACATTTAAGTTACAAAGTAACGAGTGTATGCTCGTAAATTGCACAATGCATCAGTGATACCTACGCGAAGACGCGGCGGACAATTTAGTAATTGACCACTATGAAATGTGGCGACTTGATTGCATTGTGATACACAACTACATTGATATTAATTGACAGTATACTTACGTAATTGTATTTACCAATTGCGATGATTAACCAAGTGACCGCAAACTATTGAGATGGGTGTGTCGTTTGTAATAAGATTATAAGTCAACGCCCCGCTCTACATGCTTATAATAACAAATAATATTTTACATTAATTCAAGTTATCAGAATGAACTTTGTGACGAACTATGTGGGAAAATAATATTATCTAAAGTACACTAAAGTTGTATAAAAAGAGTGCGTCACGTTTACATCAACTAAAAGCAAAATGTTTATCTGTAAAGCTTTAATTGCTTAGATTTCATTAGGGTGCCTGACCAGCACATTTTCGACAACGTTTTACGCAGTTTGCCTATCACTTGATTAGATTGTAACTAAATCGGACGAATCACCACTTACTTAATGTGTAGCTTGGTTCCGTATGTTTAATTACTTACAGCGTTATAGTAAAGGCGATTGTACATGTTACGAGAAACTAGAGGAAATTAGAGCAGAAAGATTAAATGGGAGTTACCAACCTTTAGGCCTGGCCGGACCAGATGCGCGATCTTTTCGCACATGAGCGTGTGGAAATGTGGGTGAAAACGGTAGACGGAGCCGTCGATACCGACGGTGACGTGGGGCTCGTTCATCTTGTTGAGCAGGCAAGCGATGCCCGCTGACACGAGGTGAGCGGCGCGCTTCGACACCGCCTCGCAGACGTGCCTTACTGCCGCCATGTCCGCTTCACTCGCGTGTGACAAACCTAGAAAAGAGAAATAAATTTTTAACTTGTCGGATTCCTTTAGACGCAATACTTAGAATATCCTGAGTTGTGTGTTTTGATCTGTCTTGAGATTGCGTGGATCTACGCATAGACCAGTTTAGGGAACTAATGTGTCGTACAGCTGTGAAGACTAAAAAGAAACACGGAATACTTTCGTTACTATAGTAATTCTAGAATGGAGAGTATTGTAGAAACTAGAAGAATATTAAATTAAATTAACTGTACATTGCTGGTCGTCTATAAAAGTAAGGCTGGTTAAGCAAGGTTGTCACATTCCTTACGTTGAACGATCGTCGAATGATAAAAATAAATAGAAATAAAAATAATACTATTTCTAAACTTTTTCCAGCAAGGTCGTGGCCTTAATTAAGCGTCGTTCTTATTTCTGTGATACGGTATCTAATACTATGATGCATTAAAATATTACCCAGTTAAGTATACAACCCCATACATACATTAACACAATAATGTCCTTCAATTGTCTAACGCTGTGCAAAATTGCCGTAAAATATTAATTTACTCTACGTCTAATGTTGATGTCATGTTTATATCACTTATATCATTCCATACCTAATATTTAAATGTCCACTGTCTATGTACACTTTTACGACGACAAAATCGAACTAATTTTCGAATTTGAAAAACCAAGGCAGGAAGAGGACGTATGTCTAGGCATTTCCTTTTTTTTGTCGATTTCCATAGTTACATTCGAACGCAGTCGTGCCTTTAGCAAATACATATTAATGTAATTAAGATGACATGCATTAATGTTAATGAGCTCAAGACACATCCAAGTGCAGGTGATAGGAGTATCATTATTATACTATCGCTGTTTACAATGACAAGTCAATACCTGTTAAATAAAACTAATTAACATGGTAATACCGCTGACAATAGTTTGCCCAGATGTAGGCTTTGTGTTATTTCTTATTTCGTTAAATTATAGGTACGACAAGAATATACGTTTTATTATTTTTCATTTTCTGAAAGACGTATGTGTAATGTAACTATGTTATTGTGTATTACAATAAGTCATATTAAGAAATTTTTTATTAGAAAATTAGAAGAAAGAATATAGTATACTTACAGCTATTACTCAAATAATTACATTATTGTGTTTTTATTTTATTACCTACTGTTCTGCCATAATCAAAATGTGGAGAAAATAATTCTACGTGAAGTGCGACAAGTCTTTTTCAAAACAATATTTTATAGATTTAATGAGGATGAGAGTACCACTACTGTTTCGTGATATTATCTTAGTTAAATGGTCTCATTATTTATGTTTATACTATTTTTTATCAGTTATAGGTTCCTAAAACTTATATTATTAATCAAAACCGGACCTTTGCTATAAGGTCAGCTATACGCATATCAAAATTGATACAAGGCCCTGTTGTTGACTCTTTATTGATTCTGATTAAAATACAATTAATATTTGATTCATCATCATCATTAGCCCGTATCGGTCCACTGCTGGCCATAGGTCTCTCCCATGACACGTCATTGAGCTTTTTTATTATGCCCTATAATTTTAATTCAACTACATATATATTAAATTAAATTAAAGACTATTTTACCAACAAAACCTTTGAAAATGATCATTATAAGTTTGAAAGTATCTGTTACAATATTGGTAACAACCATACTAATATACAGATGATTATTTGGTTTCCTCAACTCATAATCTAGTTTAGAATAATATTGTACACTGGGATAACCAGTTGTCAAGGAATTAAGCAATTTCTAATTTTATGTACATAACAATCGGTATATTACCAGTTTTTTTTATTTAAAGTCAAGGTCAATTCTTGCAGTTCAATTTAGTATCGTCCGGATTTTGTTTTGCGAATAACACAAGCAACTATTTGAGCGTTTGAATAATAATAAATTTGCCACTGGCTGGTCATGTTATTTTGACACTCTCAAAACATAAGACATTGTTTTGATCCATTACGAACAGTTTTTTGCGTGTGTGTAATCTAACTTTTTTTGTAGGTATTCCAGCAAAAAAATCAATGAAAACTTTACTCTTATAAACATAAAAGATCATAACAGAGTCTTAATTACCAACTAGTTGCAATAGTCATAAAGCGATGATTTATATTTTACGGCTTGTACATTGGACATTAACCTATAGGTAGGCTGCTTGTGTATCTTTGTACGTATGTAGATATCAACCATTATGTAATTTATTGCCAACAGAAAGAGTTGTGCAACATGTATAGATTCTTGTTATGCGGCTTTGATTAGCGAAGTTTACATAACATTTATTTAGAAATGTTGACAATTATTTCGGGCTGTGGACACTATATGGGAGTCGTTTTGGAATTAGTAGGAATATTCAGATTCATAATGTATGTTCTGCAGAGATATGCAGAGAAAGAAAATAATGTTTAAGATGTAGGGAAAAACACAGGACGTGTTTTTCCCACACACATTTTACATTTTACTACTCATTTTACTTCTAGACAGAGCGTATGTCTCTATTATTTCGAGCTCTCCCTGCGTTCCGTTATTAATTACAACCTTAATCACGTAGTCTTTCGGAAGCTTAATGTATAGGAACTTACCGAGTTCTTCCAGTACTTCCATGCAACTGGTGAAGTCTCCATTTTTGTCTGACTCAATTTCCGAAACGTATTTGGTGTAGAAGCTGCCGCGTTGGAACAACAAATCTGAGCCGCGTCCTCCGAATAGCAGTCCCATTTTCGTGAACTTTACAAGCGCTAGACGAACTAGTTCTCCCATGTACATTCCAGATATCATTTTCTCTTGTCTGTAAAACAAATGTTTTGGTTATTATGCTAATAAATGGTTTGAATTCGGCAAACAAGCGAAGTTGGGGAACGGGTGAATAAACAGAGGTGCGTATATAACAAAATTACAATTGTAGTCAGTATTTTTTTTTGTAATACTGACTAAGTAAGTTTTCCTTTTAATTTTTGTTTGTGTAAATCGATGAGATATGAGTCATCACTTTTACATTAAACATGATATCACTGTATATGTACCTATTGATAAAGTTATCATTAAAATCAGAGGTAGAGGACAAGCCAACGAACTGTATACATGAAAGATATAATTGCTTACATTTGTTTTCCGGGGTTGATAGAGTTATTGTCGACTTCTCGATCGAATTCCGTGCGAACGAAGTCAAGGGCTCCGTCGTCACCGAATGCGCCCCATTCAGTGTTTATGAGAAGTTCAGATTTTCCAGGCTCACCATCAAACAGTTCGCAATTCTCCGTTTTTTCTACATAGCAAGCATTGCTGCCCGTACCTAGATTATTACAAAAATCTAATATAAGAACACACACTGAAAAATATACGACACGAAACTCAGGCAATTTAACTGCAATCAAGTTTATTTAATTGTTACAAGTTTATTAATGGCTTACGAATGAATGCTTATTTGATTATAATTACCCAGTCAACCGTAACATTAAAACATGATCAGTGACGGTGACCAATACAATAAAATTTATATAAACCTTAACCCTACCATCCACATAATTTATATTGTGAATTTTTGCCAACCTATTTTCATATATGGTAAGGTTATTAACGTGACATGCTTTTAATAGAGTTTTATGATTATTAGTAATTATGATATTTTTGCACACCACCATGTTTTAGCATACCATGCTACATATCAATGCCAAAGTCTCAAGCGTACGAAATCTTATAAATAATTTCGGATAAGGAAGCGTAACATACGAGGCGTGTGTAAATCCAATTCATTACCAACAGTACAGGCAGATTGGAATTGTTGTAATGCATTAAAACTCACGACAACAGTTAAAGCGACATCGAGCTTCACTATAAACAAGGTAAACCTACCAACGATGAGTCCTATTTTGCAGTTGTGGTTTTTCCACGCGCATGACATCAATGTTCCCGTAGTATCATTCAGAATAGCGCATATGTCAATTTGTACATCCTACAAGAGTGAGAAAACATGCGTTTTAGATGCGAGAAAGTATTTATCATTCCAGAATCAGATATGACAGATTATGATTGAATAATTTCTTCTAAGTTGAAGATGATTGATCTGTAGAGGCTCTCAGAGGCGGCGTATCAACTCGTTAGATAATGTTTACAATACCTTAAATATTCGCTGATAATGGTATATGAGATTTTGATTTATAATTTATTATTATTTGAGGACCATCAATATCCGTTGTCCTTAGCATTGTACTCATATATCATTGACCTCATAGTTGTATCTCACATTTCATGCAATCCTCCTAATATGGTACGATATTTGTGACTGTCGTGATTATCGTGCAGACGTATAGTCCAGATGTATAGTTAATGTCCCATTTTATTAAGATCGAAATATTGCAATGGCTTCAGCAGTGATTGACTAATTTCCTCAAGTAAGACTACCAAAGGATCGGATTATTCCATGCACATGACTAAATTCTGATAAGACACTCCAATACGATACCAGTAAGAATACCCACTCATAATGACAATATGAAAATAATCATGGAAATATGATACAATATTTGTAATTTATGTTTGTTTAACATTTTGCAATAATATAAATATGATGCCCCGAGAAATAAAGCTTAAAACAATTGCCATGGACAATTCGTGTTGGTAGATAATGCAGAGGTATAGAGGCAAACGCGCACGTTTCTACAACAATGGTATTGTAGGTATATTACCTACAATTTGTTGATAAAATATCTTTGTATAAACGTTTGTTAAAGCGATGAGTGGCAAAATATTTTGCCAAATTAAGTTTGGAGTTTAAACTTAAAATGAATCAGCATTTGTTTACCTTTTAAGCATTTAGCTGACAAAAAAAGGCAATTTAGTAACATCGTATCATTTAGACGCCATTGTATAAGTATACTCTATGAAATAATAGCTTCCTTAGACAAAATATGGCCAACAAACAGCCAATTTTGAAATAATTTTCGTAGCTAAATATAACGAAGGTTTCATCTATAATAAATTAATGCTTTGATTACAATATCCACCGAGTTGTTACTCATTTGAAAGCCTCTACACGGCTCTCTTGTTCTGAATCCAATGACCATGCCTTACATTAATAAAAGAGAGCTGTTATCATCATCAACTCACCAATAATAATCCCTATTCGGCAATTTGAGTTCCTATGTGCACATGTCATGAGAGTGCCAGTAGCATCATTAAGAATGCCCATCACATTTATGTGAAGGTCCTGTAAAATTTCTGTTTCATTATAATTTGGGCCAGAAACCATGCTTATAAAGTTTTGGAAAGATTATCATGCCAATGCTCCTGTATCGTTTCAAAACTTATTAAAGAAGAACTTGATTATAGGCTTTTTGTAAATAACAGTCAAAGTATGATTTGGAATTATGATATTCAATGATGTTTTGGATTGAATGACTCACCCCTCGTCTGGCAATGGCATCTCTTAGTCCCTGAACGACGTCTTCTCCTACTACTCCTGAGCAGGAGAACCCTTTGGTCCATCGCTGTAGGATTCCTTTTGTAAGGCCCAATTGTTTGAGAGGAAAGCTGAACGTGAAACCAAGTGACAATCTTTCTTCGTAAACATCATGTTCCTAGATAAAATAAAAGAAAAATTACATTAGATATATAAAAAAAAAACACGTATAAGCTCAAAAAAACTTAATACAAAATAAGAATTTAATCTGCTATTACCCACCTTCATAAAGTTTGCTAAACATTCAGCTATGTGGTCAAATAGAGCAATCCCTGTACCAGTCATAATGTGATTTGGAATAGCATAAATTTTGGACTGCATATCGAAATGATTTGCTCCTAAGTTTATAATTAAAACTCTGAAATTAGTTCCTCCTAAATCCAAAGCAAGGAATTTACCGCGCTCTGCAAGAAAATTTAAGAAATGCTGAATATAATACATGATTGGTGATTCCGATGTATGTAATCGTCGTTGCACGTTCTTTTTTTAACGTTTAAATGAATTTTAGTTTATATTACCTTTTCCATTGGGTAAATCTTGAATGTAAGTGATCCAGCACTTGACAATGGAATTCGCATGCGTGTCTTTACCAAGCCCTTTGATCAGATCTTTGTGGAGCCTGGTCATTATCTCCTTGATTTGTTTATCTGTCAAATGTAAGATTTCGCATTCTTCGCGAATCTGGAATAAAATGTATCCAATAAATAATAAGCATAAAGTTACACGTAAGACAAACGAAGCAGGTGGTAATTTTAGATGTGCTTGTAACCGGTTGTTTTCCGGTAGAGGTTTTAGGTGATACTTTAAGTGCATTAATTGTCTCATTAATATTTTTAAGAAATTTTTCGTATTTTTTGGGGCTTACCCTTTTTTGTTGTTACGGCCAACTTTTGTTTTAATGTCTGTTATGTTACTATTTATGAATGTCGTTATTTATGTATTGTTATGATTTATTGTTTGAGGCATTTATAACATTACGGCAATCTCTGCTGAACATTTATAACTACCTTATATATTTTATTATATTACAAAATGCAATTCTTTCAGTCGTATGTACAAGCGAGTAGTTCATTATCGCGAGCGAGTTTCACAAGGTCAAAGCGGTCATTACAACACTACCGTTGCTTTCCAATTCAAAGCCGCCTTTGAAATAATATATTTAAATACGTCGCACTCACCTTTGGCAAATTATTTATAACTATGCCCATTTTGAAACACTTGTGTTCTGACAGTTGCAGGAAAATATCACACTGCGCGGTTTATAAGGTTAAGCACGACGACACGTCTTGCCTGATCCGCAAGAAAATGAGGAATACGGCTCTAGCTACTAATACTAACGGACGTTGCCGTCAGCACTGCGTCGAACGCGCTCTCCTACAGACGCGGTCTTTTTCATTCATAATATTAAACTATTGACATCTCGCTTTAGTAAGTTCATTTTGCGTGTGCTAGAACGGTACAGAAGATCCATATGACAAACATATTTTTTATGGTAATAATATCGCTTAATCCTTTAAAACTACAGCATTCTCTGTATATCAAAGATGCTTGGTGAGTCTTTGTGTCCACAATATTTTAAAATTTAAAGGTATATTTTATCGCACTTCCCAAGTCGTGCCCCTGAGCGCGCGAATCTGATTGGCTAGCGCGTGGGCTCGCTCTTGACGTCATGGCATTCCTCGATGTTCGTATTTGCATTAGTATTGGTGACTTGTTATTTTTAAATGTGTGTAAAAGTTGATTATGGTTAAAGCACGCATGCAAATCTAAAATGAACATTACGTATTGCAAGGATAAGTAATAGTCGTTATTTTAATTTAGTTTTGTGTTAACATGGACAGGCTTTGGAACTGGAACTTGTAAATTGTTATAAAAGCGTCGAAATTATATTACTTGATTGGGGTAGGTATCGTGAATTATGATTGTTCATTATGGATGTTTTCAATATTGTAATCTAACAAAGTTATCAATTATACTTCGGATCAGTTGTGCTAGTGAAAACTTGAAAGCAGCATATTTTCTCGTCCTCTATTCTTTTTAGACTTGGCTCGAGAGATCAGTGTGGTTTAATACTTGGAACATAAATTTTATAAAAAGTAAGTAAAAATTTAATTTGCGTCGTGGCGGGGTAAACTTTAATAAAGCACTATCTTGGCGTAGTGTGTCTGTTTATTTTTGATACATGGGTAGTTGTGTACAGTGACAGTGACGACAACAACGCAACACCTAGAATTGTTTTTCAATGTTTGACGCAACTAAGCACTGACTATATGGCATTATGCTTAGCAAACAATAATTTCAGTGGAAAGTTCCTCAAGTAAGAAATATTTAAAAAATATAAATATGACGAAATCTAGGCTGATTTTATTCTAGATTAAGTATTTATCGAAACAAAAGTAGGTGCGCCCGATGGCTAGACAGCATTATCACAACTTCAGGCCGATTCAGATAAAGTAGGTACCGTATCATATTTAGATTATTAATTTATCTTTTGTGATTTTATCTTTTAAGTGTTCTACACTCAAACCATAATTGAGAAAGGTAAACCAATTTGCACTGTATTTTGTAGTGGATAACGTCTATGACATACAGTAAAAAGTTGTGCAATAAATCTATCTCTAATCTTAGTAGTAGCACTGATTGTTCTTCTTCGCTGCAAATAAAAATTAAAATCCACCTATTCCCGTTTACATTTTTAATCTAAAATAAATTAGAAAATCATTACTAAAACATCTTTTATGGTACATTAAAATTCTAGTTATTATGAAGTTTATCCTCATCTATCTGAAATGATTTTTCTTTATAACCTTGATCGGTATGATTAGAATTCATGAGTTACAAATTACCAGCAGATTTAAAAGTCACAATCCACTAGTTCAGACTAGTTATATCCGGATGAAAACTTGCTAATGGAATGTGTTAATAACTTTATTCCACAAACAATTCACGATTGATTTAGACTTTGCGATATAATATCTAACCAAATCGATGATCAAATATGACAAATAGGCTATAGAATTAAGATAAATTGTAAATTTGATAATCTAATTAGAATACAAAACGGATGTTTTTTTATAATTTTGTTGAAACAAATGTATAAGTTCGGTAATTTTTATACACCACGATAAGACTGAGCAAAGTATTAAATTATAATGAGAAAGAAATATTAAATATTAATATTGCTGCTAACCGTATAGGGACTTGTAAAGACAACAAAATACTTGTACACAACAGTAAAATAAGTAACTGCAATTGCAACTTTGCTTTTCTTCTACCCTCAGAATTAGATTTCCACTTGAACACAGAAAATTTCACTGATCTAAATGATTAAATTGCCATCGGCGTACCTACATTTCAAAAAAATATATGGGTAGGTAAAAAAAAATATTTATGCTTTAGTTTTAATTAACCTCATAATGTTAGGTTAGAATTGCAATTACTGTTGATTAATTTAAGCTTTGTTAATCACGCTTTCAGACTTGAGTAGGTACCGACTTCTAAAATGGTGCAAGAGAGTCAAAGATATTGAAATATCTGACGACAGATTGTTTGTGTTTTTTTTATCCGGTATTTTTCTCCATATTTCACTAATATAATTTATAGGTGTCAGTAGGTATGGATTTTCTTCAGGGTTCATCTCCATAGGAATTATATTTTGAAAACACGCAATTAGAGACATTTACTGAGGAGGTAATTGAAATAAAAACATAGATAAAGCGACAGATCTAGATGCTTTTGTTCCTACTATAATTCTTCCGATAGTGACCTTTGTATTATAATCTTCATGATTCATTGATAGTAAGGGGAATCCCTTTCTGCATTTGGTCTCTAGGACTGATTGCAAACAAGGACAGTAATAAACATAAATTAAGACTGGTGTAGATAATTTCACAATTACCCACCTACTAGGTATAATAATCTTTTTTTCCTTAGTAAAGTCCCGGCCGGCATTTCTTAATGTTATTGTGATTCAGAATTGAATTCTAACCTAAAATCACTGTTTGGAAAGGATATAAGGACAACGTTTGGTTTTGGAATAATACTTGGGAAAAATTCTAATTAGAACAAATATTTAACTAGGTATAATACGTCGGTACTTACGACATCTCGTGCTTGACGCATATCGATTTGTCTTGTCAGTCGCGATGACTGCGATAAAAGGTGATGAACGAGTAACGTTGGAGTCCACAGGGTGCTGTCATAAATTTAACTGGGCACAAGATAAAAATGGTATCCGCGTTCTGGCAAATACCGGTATCGGTGACCGCTAAGCCGTTCAGAAGTGAAAGGAACGGAGTACAGTGTCGTGAGCCACGCAGAACACTTGCTTGGCGAACCGAGGGTCACCTTGAGACGACGCGAGCTGCGGCGCATGTGCACCACACCCTCGGCCTCGCCGCTCCCCCGCGCCGCGCGCCCTTCCCTCCGCCACGCGGAGCGCCGCGCCGACGTGACGTCACTCGCGTACGCCCCCCCTCTACCTGTTCCCGCGCTTACTATAGCTAGAATACCAACATTGCTCACGTGATGCCCTTCATGTAATACTGCGTCAGTATTTTTAATAACAACGTAGGTTGCCTATTAAAACGTTAAAAAATTCTGAAAGTCCTCCTATTCATGCTTGTTTAGGTCGCTTGTAAGACTGCATCGATATAAGCAAAACATTTTGCGTTGTTTATATTATAATTTCTGATAGCAAGCATAATAATAAGATAGTTACTAGTTATGTGCTAATCACAAGCAGTAAGACTGCGAGTTACCCTGATTATAGTTTATCTCACGAAATAAGCTGTTAAAAATTAATTTTGTTTTGATTTCATAACTCGAAGATTCCGCGGATATTTTTTTGTTCTAAGTATTTGAATTTGTCTAAAGCGATACAAGCAAAATAATATTCATTATAAATTTTTTAACCGCCTTATAAAGCTGCAGTTATGGATAGTAGAACACAATTAAGTATATTACTTAGATAAATACCCTTTAAGCTTTAAACCCAACTCAACATCTACCTACAATAAACTTTAAACCGTAATTAAATTAGGAATAAGTAAGTACTTAAATATATCACAATGGCGCCATATAAAATTCTTTATGCGTCAGAATTGCAAAATGCTTGCTTCAGAAATCGATGATATCATAGTATAGTGCATTAGTACCGCACATTGATAAGTACCACGGATGTGACAGCGACGCCCGCGCCTGTGTGGTGACGTGCCCCCCAACATGTAGGTGTTTGTTTTCGTAACACATTGCTCTGAAAACACATCTCAGACCACTACCACTACGCTGGCATTGCGTGACGCATAGCACGAGCCACTAGGTAATACATGCGCTTAAGTATTCTAATGAAAATTGTTTCAAAATCTTAAATGTTGCTGCTCTGATAGGCAAACTGCGGGAATTTTGAATTATTTCTCGCACTAAAAAGCTTTGGGTCTTTGCTGAAAGAAAAAAATTGTAGGTATGTGGTTGGCTCTAATCCAACCGATTTTGTCACAAATGTGGAACTTTGGATATACGGCTCTTGTTGTGAACGATTTTTTCCATGATTTTTATTTGAGCATACTAATGCTCAGAGACTGCTCTTGAATGATGAATTTGCTTCTTTCGGGAACGATTCATACTGTAATTGACTTGTAATCATTGGCTATTACGTACTTACTATATTTTAATGTCAGCACATGATTTAAGTACGTCAAAAGAACAGCATACTTTAAATCTAAACGAAGGGCACGTGTGACCTTTCTTCCCTAGAACGTAGTGTGGAAAATTGTGATAGACTAGAAAAAAGGAACAACCTTAGCGTAAGTAGGTACCTACTGTTATTATCTTATGCGACAATGCTCATTTATCTAATAAGTCTTATCTTACAAATAATTAAGCATTTACTTGCGTTATTATCTTTGCAGAACATCCCCAGTCAGATAAAGAACAAGAACCTATCTATCTACTTGAAACAAAGCCGCCTTCAAGTACAGAAATTGTTTTATGACATCCATGGGCTTAGGTGTTTTGTGTCATAATATTTATACCAAACGAAACTTTTGGTGGAATTGGACTACACATTAAAGTAATGCAAAATTGACGATTACTAGATAAAGATGTAGAAGAAAAATTGCGTTGCCCTCGATTTCCCTGGGATGCCAAAATCAGATCCTGACCTGATGACCATGGGACCACAGGGAAATATCCAAACAAAAAAAGAATTTTCCTAAGCGGCCCAGGCGCCTTTGAGCAATCGATAAAGAATAAAAACAAAAATACCGACGAATTGAAAACGTAATTTTTTTCTGATGTCGGTTCAAAAACGAAGGCAGAAGAAGAAGAAGAATAACTTCTTCTCCCTAGCCTTTTCCTAAATCTATTTTAGAGTTGGCCTCTGGTCCTACAGGATTCAGCGAAAAAAGCAAAGAAGAATACATAATGCTGTTTTAAATCTGAACTACGATGATGATGAATTTGGTTAATAAGTAGTTATCTTGCATTTGGCATGTCATATCATTGCACAATTTAAAAGTTAATATATGTATATTTTGTTTTCAATACTATTGTTATTAAAAAAATCAGGGACGATATTGATAACATATTAGACGTAGGGTCAAAGTAACTCTGATACTAAGAACATCGATTAGGTATATTAGGTATCTATCTATACTAATATCTATACTAATATTATAAAGCTGAAGAGTTTGTTTGTTTGTTTGTTTGTTTGTTTGTTTGTTTGTTTGTTTGAACGCGCTAATCTCAGGAACTACTGGTCCGATTTGAAAAATTCTTTCAGTGTTGGATAGCTCATTTATTGAGGAAGGCTATAGGCTATATAACATCACGCTACGACCAATAGGAGCGGAGCATAAATGAAAAATGTTGCAAAAATGAAAAACCGTTGAAACTAAAACACGCGGACAAAGTCGCGGGGGACAGCTAGTAATATTATAAAGCTGAAGAGTTTGTTTGTTTGTTTGTTTGTTTGAACGCGCTAATCTCAGGAACTACTGATTCGAATTGAAAAATTATTTTTGTATTGGATAGTCCGTTTATTGAGGAAGGCTATAGGCTATATAACATCACGCTACGACCAATAGGAGCGGAGCATAAATGAAAAATGTTGCAAAAATGAAAAACCGTTGAAACTAAAACACGCGAACAAAGTCGCGGGGGACAACTAGTCTACTCATAATTATCAAGATCAATATATTATTGATTGACCTACGAACTCTGTACCTCTTGAAGTAAGATATCCCGTGTGCTAATGCTTAGAAGATTGATAAATAAGTCATAAATTTATTTCAATATTTGTATGTATTTCATTAGTGAAACAAAGTAGTACCTATATAATTTGTATATTTTTTAACTTGAATGCCATTTTACGCTAATTAGTGTTTTTCTGAAAGAGGCAAAAAACAAAGGTATTTAAATTAGTTACGAAGATAGGTAGACATTTTGTAAAGAATATTAGCACAAGGAATCTTTTTGTGTAGGTATACAAATAAGAGGAAAATGGATGTTTGGACTTTGAATGCATGATGAAATTATACAGATTGTGTTGAGTTTATGTCAGTGAGAGATTAAATAGGTTTATTTATTTACTATTAATTATATAAGACCAATCTGTAATTGGCTTACTTGGACGTCATTTTACACCTATGTATATTGCACTGTAGCAAACTGCAAAACCCAATTCAGTTGTTTTTATTTTTCTTTCTCACGTAACTAACAGCTTTATTGAAGTTATTTTCCTTATAATGCGTGGGGATTACCCGCGAACAAACAATAAAATAAGTTAAACATTTCATATCAGTTTAAGCCGAGATAATTGTCTATGCATTAAGTTTCTTCGTAGTTTTCAGGCGTATGTATTGTCATTTGTGTCATTATGCAAAACCAACCGTTGAAGGTTAAAAAAAAAACTGCTGTTATCTTAGAAAGAATTGAAATATTAGAGTCGTGAGGTGTTTTCGTACACTTATTTATAAACACTCGTTACGTTACGTGTCATTGAAATATTGCATATATCTTACTCGTATTTCTGTACCTACGTATAGAATATTAGCATACGTCTGTTCTTTTTGTAAGGGCGTTACGGGCGACGCTAAATTCTGGATCTTTGTCATGAAGCCAAATGTGTAGGATCGTTGATCCGTCGTTCTGAACAACGTCCTATCAATACTCTTGTAATGCTACATCTACATCCTACATATATTATATTAATAGAAATAGAAACAACACAAGCAATATTTTGAGACAAAAATTAGTTACGTATTGACGAAAAATTTAAACGTCATTTATATTTAAATTTTTAAAAGGTATTATGATGTTTAAATTATCATTTTTTTGTTCACAATGGCGTAAAATTAATTTTGATCCCTTGTTTTTCTAAAGGTATGCAAATACTAATTCTTTACAAGTCACCTTACTGACGCAACAAGTTTACCTACTAGTTTGCGTAATACCTAGTTAACTTTATGCTGTGAAAATTTCTTACTAGCCCGTGCAAGTACAGGTTACGTAATTGAAAATAAGCCAATCTTGGAAGCATTATTAAAACAATAGTTTCAAGTGATTATACAGGC
Organism: Diachrysia chrysitis; assembly: GCA_932294365.1. Lineage (NCBI taxonomy): Eukaryota > Metazoa > Arthropoda > Insecta > Lepidoptera > Noctuidae > Diachrysia > Diachrysia chrysitis. The sequence goes on along the minus strand of OW028651.1, from coordinate 6,460,770 downwards.
AAATCAAATATATTTACCTTGTAATCAACTAAGTCTGAAGCCATGATCCCCGTCTTGAAAGATGTTCACCGACACACTCCGTAACACAGTTAATATTGAAATAAGTAGAGTATTTCTCCAACACGTCTTTTCTATGATGCTCCACAATAAAATCCTTTATCTTGACATTTACCACAGTATAATCTTTATCTAAATTACGTCCAATGAATTGCTGGATAATTACAGATATATTACATACACATGAAGTATAAAACAACGGTCATTAAACGCGCTGGGGTTCTCAAAGGAACAATAAATAAATTCACTTTTATGTATTGATAAGGTTTTGTTTGATCGTGGTGGTCCTCGAGAACTAAATTATGTGCGAGTATTATGGTTAGGTAACAGTCACTGGTCTGATCGTTCTTTGGCACTAAAATAACGAATCTTGGAGCACTCCCAAACTAGTTGTGGAAGACGAGACTTAAAACAAGAGAGGCGCATAGTACAAAGTATTTTTGCATGGGAGTTCTTATTTCTTCATGCATAAAATAAAGACGAAAATCTATACGGATAAGTTTTTATGTGGCTTTTAACTCCACACGTCTATTTCTGTGGTCAAACTACAAGCGTACTGAGTGCAGTAAATGCTGCAATCACGAATATTGTAATAATGACTGCGCCACGGTTGAAAGAAAGCAAGTAAGGCTACGAAGCGCCTGTAATGTAATCAAGAAAAACAAAGGTCATTCTGATACCATCGTGATGCTAACGTTAACTAGAATTCAATATTTCTTAGAATCAACTCTATCTAAGGGCTTAACCCTTAGATAAACGTTTTCATCACGATGATGACGACGTTGACATCACATTATTCCTTAGAATTATTAGAATCAACACCGTGATTCTAAAAAATATTTCATTCTAGTCATCGTTTTCATCACGATGGTATCAGAATGACCTTTGTTTTTCTTGATTACATTACAGGCGCTTTGTTTTGTCTTCAACGACATAAATTTTATTAATTTATTCCTTCTTTGATATTCTATTTTTTTTTTCGTTTATACAGTTTGCTTTAATATTCGTGAATGTGTTATTTGTAACTTGTTAAGCAATTCATAATAACTATAATTACTTTGAAGCGAAGGTCAAGAACTATGCAGCGGGTTGGGTTTGCTGTTTAGCTACTCTACCTACTCTTCTTTAAAGATCAAATCTTTTCTAAACATCTAAGTTTTTTTTTTATGTTCTGATAATAAAAATGTGGACTCAAAACCAGTTAGTAAACTTTTCATCAAAATAAGTTTATTGCGTATAGGTATACTTTATTTTGGTATCCGTCATTGATGAAGTTTTAAAATTTTGATTATATTGAAACCTCTTTTAGCGGAGACTCTATTAATGTACGTAGGTACAAACAAACAGGAACATAATTATTATTACATAATAACCAAATGATCAATTCGATGATTAAACAAATAATCAAAATCAATAAAATCGAAATCAAAATATTTTTATTTCAAGTAGGCCTTTTCAGGCACTTTCAAAACGTTAAATGACTCTAGTTGCGCGGTTCTAAAATGTCACTCCTATGGAGAAGAACCGGAAAGAAACTGCATGATAATACCAGTCTCTACTCTAGATTGTGTCATCCAATAATATTTTTCCTTCGTAAATGCTGACTATCATGACTGTATGCATGAACCTAAATTGTTGTTTTATTGAGAGTATGATACATTCTTAGGGTTTTTCTTCTTAGATCTGGACATTACAATTTCCCCTTAGTGGTTTGTTTGACTTGCTGCTTAGAAAATATTTTTAAGTATATTATATGTATTTATGAGTATTTCATTACAGGTAATTGATGTTATACATTTCTATGATATTTGTTCAACTAACGATGAATGTTTGGATAACATGGATAATGGATATTGTTACTTATAGTCACTTTACATAAACACACTATCTGTTTATTGTAAATTATATGTATTATTATTTTATGGTATGTGCTAGTTATCATTTTATTAAGGGCACTATAATTCGATAGAAACTATCATCTAAATAAATTTTAATATGAAATATAAATGCGTAAAAGGATTAGCATCGATTACCTAAGCTTTCCGAATTTAGTAAACATACAGGACCATAAGAATATTATCGTTATGGGTTAACAATGTTTACAACAATGGTAAGGCTACTGATTTTTTTGATCAACCTCACCTTCGATGTCTTAACAAAGTTTTAAAACATAGGTAACAGACATTACAGGATGTAACAGTCAGGATAGAAGGACTGTCTGTTCTAATGTTACAAGATTAGTTATTGTTTATAATTAAAAAAAAAAACATTTACTTATCTAAATAAATCCTGAACAAAATTTTGTCAAAACGAGTGAATTGATACAAACACTAAACTGAAAGTGCCAATAGCACGCTAGATAAGATTACGCATTTCCTTGAATGATAACAATAGGTATGGCTTTCTTGATAATGAGAAATTTATAAGGTTGTAAAGTGTCCATATTTATACGGTCCATAATAACAATATTTTCTACCTTTGCTAGAAGAAAAATCTTTTCATAACAAACAATAAAAAAACGTACCTATATATGATCATACCTGCATGCTTTATTATGTTGTTGGATCATTATATGTAACCGAATCAATTAAATAATAAATCACACTTCTTAGAACGTTTCAAACGAATTATTATAATAATTATGACTTAAAGTGAAAAAAACCCTTTTAAAATTAGATAAAATATTATGTGTTGACTAATGACTTGTGTAGTTTAACGTAATTTATGAGAAACTAGCTGTTGCCCGCGGGTCCGTGCCGGTTATTGCAGTAAAAAGAAACCTATGTCCTTTGTGGGGATCCAAGCTTTTTCCATACTAAGTATAATCAAAATCGGTTGAGCGGTATAGCCGTCAGAGCGAAACATATAGACAGACATAGTTAGTTTCGTATTTATAATATTATATAAAAAATATGATATTATATAAGTAGTATGGATAAGTATTTCGGCCTTGGATTTTAATAAAAAAATAAGAATCGGAGTGCATCTTGCTAAAATAGCTTAACGTTTAGTTTAAAAGCTGTTCTTTGTTGTCATAGAGCACTTAAGAAAAAAATGTTATACCTGCTTAATAATCTAGATAGGCTTTATGTATTTAGTAATGATATCTAAGGGTGAAATAATGAAAATTTTATAAAGTTTATTCTATTTCAAATATATTTTTTTATATGTTTTGGATAGCTGTGTGCGTATGGTATGTAAGTACTTACGGCATGTGAACATCAGACAATTAATGAATAGAAGAAAAAAGATTTTGATTTACAAAATGGGTACTTATACGATGTAAATAATGGTGTACTGTAAATCATGCAAATCATCAGTCTGTTGAGAGCCACATATTAATAGTGATGTAAATGACGTCCATAAGTTATCTTGCAAGCTATGATGACTACGTTGTTTTAATAGGTAGCTGTAGTTGTTTTGAGGTGTATTAAAGTTTAAAAAAATAAATATTATGTTATTTTAGATCCCGTCTTTAAGATTCCTTAAACTAACTTTTGGTGATAGTAAGGAACGGAAAATAGCAATCGATTGTCACATCTTTCTACAAATTACGATTCAAGTAAAAATAAGATCTAAAGAAGATTATGCATATTACAGGCTGTTAATTACGAAAAAAACTTAAGCTAGGTAAGAATTTGTTTTCTGCAATTAGTTTTTATTCAGAAATATTTAGTGTGGCATAAGCAGGAATGCCTCAAGGCTTGTACCTAGGACCTATAATAAAATAGTGACATTGCGAAACCATACTTTACATAATTTGTTAGATATTTAGACTTCTGCTTTCCAATTAAATCAATTTTGTACTTAGGATACCTACAAGATGAAATCTCTTATCAGGGTAGTCAACCTTTTTACTGAAACACAGCGAAAATATATCTTATCACCGGTCTTAGCAGTCGCGACAGAAAAAGCCAGTAATTTACTTAAGAATGTTACCTAGACGGCTACCTAGACGCGTTCTGTGCTCATATAGGATTAAGTAAGTCCTTGAACGTAGATAGTAAAAATAATTCTGTATTGCTTCCTGATAGGATCCGGTTTGTTTGCAGCAGTTGTGTTAACAAAACTTCGCTGATATGTCGAGCTACAGGAAACGTACCTACCCATATCTATTTTTTACACCCGACCAAGTCGTAGTGGGCGTTACGGACTCTATTGATCTTTAGTGCTAATGGGACTTAGTGGTATTAAACTACGGCATTAAAAATAGCGCAAAATAAGGAACTGAAAACAGATTATTTTTTATAGACCTAAATAATAGTTATTTACACTACATCTACATTATAATATTATAAAGTCTTTCACTTTGTAGGTATTTTTCCGTTTTATATGTACCTATATTAAACAGAGAGTAAACATAATAATAACGATATGTTAAACTTATTTTATTCATGGTCATGTTGACATTTCGGTCAAAACAATTGAATATGAATGTAAAAAAAACCTGCCAATCGTCAATTAGATGGAAGAATAGAAAAATTCAATAGACGTATATAAAAATCAAATAGGTATAAAATTTATACTGTTACACAATGTATACGCAAGAATGACGTATTTTGTTTTTATGATCGATCATCGTCATTAGCAAGCAAAACTAACTATGAAGTAGCTCTATCTGTTGATATAATATGAAAACATTGTTTTGTGCTGGTAGCGACATCTAGTAGTTGCGTGAAGAACGCACTACTAGCCTGTCGTTGCAAAATTATGTGAATAAGATCAATGTTCTTTTCACTGGGATACTAAATGTTTCTTCATACAAATAAGAGATGGCATTTATAACGCCACGTCGCCGAGCCGATTGCCGATTTGTAAACTAGGTATTTCAACCATCCCACCTTTTCTGTTGTTCTCTTAAGTTTTGTGTTGGTTGATACCTAATGGATGAATAGATCTTTAAAGGGTTTAGGAGTCCCTCAAGGGTCTATTTGTGGATCCTTGAGGGACTTTTATTTTTATATTTGTCTTATTTTTTTTTATTCGTTTCGATTTATTATCGTAACCTAAATAATAGGTACTAATTAATTAATGATTTGCCTACTCCAAGTTAATAGGTAAGCACTAATTTCTTAAAACGGTCTTGTCTTATAGTCCATGACATACATTTACACCAGTAGGTACTTGATAGATCAAAACAATATAATTAATAACTTTAGGTCAAACGACGATACGTTAGATAATAAATTCTTTAGGTCTCTAATCGAATCGGGGGGAATCCGATATTTAAGTCACGTAAAATTTTGTGTAGTACATTAATGTAGATATTTTATACCTCCAATATTTAATATTATCAATGTGATTTTGCGTATTACTGTGTTTTGACCCCAAAGTATTTTTCATTTAAGTTAGCAGAAAAAAGAAACTTTTTAAAAAATTTAACTCATTGGCTACGACTTTTTGTGCGGTCATCTGTATTGTTTGCTATTTTGTAATTTTGCTCAGTTTGATTATGAAATTATTTATTAATAACTAAATTACTCCATAGATATAGATCAATCAAGAAATTTCCTACCTAGAAAGATTACCGAAACTAAGTGCACCAGACATGCCATCTTAGATATTACGGCACTGTGCCTATGGATTCTCCTTAGTTGCAGCCCAATTATAATAATTTATCCCAAAATAAATAAACCTTGAATGTGTATATTCCCGTTGCAATTCAAATTTTAAACAGAAAACCTTTATGGTTCACGTAAAGTGTAACTTTAAAGATGTCATTTACTCAAATCGTATAAAAATCTTTTTAGAAATTGCTCACACTCTAAAACTGTTCCAGTAATTTTACCTTCATTCGTATTTCAATAACTATTTAAGTATATTAGGTACGCCACAAAGAATTGAAATAAATGGACTGGTTCATACTTTGGAAAATGAAAGAAAGAAGTAATTTAGCTTTATGATATTGAGCCGGGAAGTAAGTCGATTCAAGAGACCTTCAGAGTCCAAAATTTAAAATTACTTATCTATAATAGTAGTAAATTTTTTTACATTCATGGAAGTAATAAGTAATATGCTTATTTTTTTATAATATAGTCCAAAAGTGTGAACTTATTTATCGGAAAGGAAAAGCTTTCGAGATAGGTAGGGAAAAGTATTAAAACATTGTTCTGATTTTATGTAAGTATAGCACTTAAATTTTTCAATCGTAAACAAACTTATTATTTATCATAATCACACGCATCATTATTACTTTCGGATGTAGTTACCATAAATAATAAAAAGTTAAGAAAATTCTGCCCGACAGTTACCTACCTACATAATGTTTTTTAAATCATTTATATGAGACTACCTCTTCTTAATTTGTATAGCTTTGGCAAAGTCCTCCAACTCAGTCTGTACCTACCGTTCCTCGGCTTGATATATTATTATATGTGGGCTTCGGCATCACCAACTTACACGAAATGTTTTACGAACGATTTTTTTATTTTTACAGGGAAATTCCTTAACTTTCAAGGTTTGAAACTGGACTCAAGGTATACAGCAATGGGTTTCCTTTATGATGTCGAGAATTCGGATGTTCGGCTAACACGAGACACATTCAGACGAGAAAAAGAGCATTTGAATTGTGAAGGTAAGATAATATGATCAAATCATTAGATTTTTATTTAAAGTTTCAATAACAATCAAACTGCAACTTAAGGAATCTAAGGTCAATATCATTGTAACGTTTATAATCATTGATTGCTTCTCAAGCTTGGATTTAGGTCCCATCGACAAGTATCCCACCATTAAGGTTAGTAACATTAGACATAAAATTGATCAAAATTTGAGAAGTGGTAACAAAAACAAAATCAGACAAAAAAATTCAAAAGTAACGTCTTATAAGAAATGAAATCATCTCACGAATGGAATGTTGGTAAGCGTGGGAAGTCATATATGGAGAGTACGTTGTTAAATTAATTGAACTCTTCGTGCAACAGCGCGTCGTTTCTCGTATCATTCGACGGCCTTGCTCCTTACTGTGATATACGACAACATAAAGCATGCTTTACTTGAAGATTAAGATCAACAAGGTTAAATGCGCATATATCAAATTATAAAACACACTTTATGTTATCCTTTTTTTTTCATGTGTGTTACTAATAACGTAAACATTATGTAGTAAATACACTGAACTTGAACTTAGACCTTTCGATTGGTAACCATCCAAATAAGGAAACTAATTGTTCGTAATATTATGACCAATGTTTGTTGTAAATAAACGTAATAAATTCTAAAAACATAACATATTTCCCAATAAAGAAATAGACCATTCATGCCAATTCAACCTATTCCAGTTGATACATTAAAATGTATACAATTGACATAAGGACATGCGATAATAGGTACCACAAATGCGTTTTGTCGGCAGGTAGGGGCTACAGTTATAATGGTTGTAGCGCCCAAACTAACCGTCCTCGTAGCGCGTGCGCCGGCGGGCGGATGCGCGCGACTCAGTCCATGAGTAGCTTTAGCTGCGTACGCGCATCGAACGGACACTTGCCGCGCTTTACGAACTCATAGGATTATGTTGACTCGTCGCGTACACGATATCGTCCAATAACATTTTGCAGTTTTCCTTTAAACTGTAGGCTATGAACGAGTGTTTTAAGGCTGTATGATCACAGTAAATTGTATGATAAATACAGTGTTTTTCATAAATAGTAATGCTATATTGTGGAAAAGATGTGTGACTCGTGTGAAGGTGCGCAAGAGTGAATTCAGCAACGGTGGCGGTGGTCGGCGAGTACAATGAGTGCGCCGCTGAATTGGCACAAATGGCTAGTGTTGTCGCTGCTCGGATTGGCTTTGTCCGCTCGGACAATTGGCTGCGATTACAGTTCCATCACCGAGAAATTTGGAGCGGAAGCTGTAGCTCGATGCAATGAAAAATGCCCGTTCCAGGTTCGCTAAGTCAAACAATATTGTTTACCACACAAACAACTCTTCCATTCATAAACTCCGTAAATTAACTAGTCAATTTATTCGTTTATTTATTTCAATGACACAATAAGTACAACATTCCTGCTTTGAGCGTTCATTGATAAAGATTGCAATGAACAGTTTATTGGTCGAGGATAAAACGATGATCTTAATTTATTATGTAGTTTATTTGCGGCGACAGTCGTGCAGGTTCAACGCACATCTAAGTAATTGTCGACAATTAGCGATCCACTATAATCAACGCAAACACGCTAAATATAGAGCAGCGTGTCCGAACGTCAAGCGAGTTGATTGTTGCAGGATATTTTAACAATTGTATAATTTTATATAAATCTGAATAATAAAGAAAATCATTTCGCTTTTGACAAATTCAGAAGAAGGTGCAAAATGATATTAAATCGGAAACAAAATATTCACACGTAATAATTATATTCTTAATGTTTATAGGAAGTATGGCCCGAAATTATTTCCACACTGCAGTATGAGAGACTGATACTTTATAGAACCCATGTGAATCAGAAACGTTAAAACCACAGATGTATCAAATTTCGGGGTGAAACCTTTGAGGTGCCACCCTGCGGATTCCGGTCTCACGATCGCAAAAACTGACCAAATATAAAAAGAAAATAAGGGCAGCTTTTTATCTTTTTTATACTGCTATAGCGTTGTAATTGCGACTGCGGTTATAAATAAAACTGGGTTTAAGATATTCTATCCATTTTTGCTTAAACCTGATCATGGTTTGTTCCCAAGTGGCATAAAATTACTAGTATATGCTTACATAAGGATAAAGACGTTTGAAATCTAGAGCATATAAATCGTAGATAATTCTTAGGTAGTGTCTTAAAGAATAATTCTTGCCACTAGAATCAAACTTCTAACATGTCCAGTCTAAAAATAACAACAAGGCCCATACATGTAGCCTTCGAAGGAATTAATGAACGAATCCAAGATTTATAAATTTTAAGAATGACAAAATTACCTAATATTAGCAAACATCATACACTCTTTTTAAAGGACTTCGTCTACGAAATCCTTTAGCCTTCAATGTTCGTTAACGTTTTATAAGTTAGAAGAACGTGATATTTTTTGTCAAAATTGCGAGAAAGATAATTCACCAAATAAATTCATAAAATATTACAAAAGCGAAAACAAAACCCTCCTTCCAACACCCAGGGATATAACCACGATGGATACAAACCTACAACAAAACTGGACATGATAGTAATGATATTAAAAGTGGAAATAAGAGGGCTTTCATCCATTTCGTGAGGTGATTTTGGCGATATTTTTTATATCCCCTCCCCCATAGTGAGATTTGACTCGATCTAATCTCACGTGATATTATTTAAAATGCGTATTTTCAGTGTAAAAACGTTAAATTAAGGTTAAATAAAATAATTTGTTTAATTATTTTTAATATCAACTAATTAAATCTAGTATGTAAGATTACTAAGACCGCAGTCTCAAAAATTTAACAATAAAATCCCATATTACTAACAAAAAATATTAATTCTAATTGAGTCCACGGGAACTCATGTGCGGTCTTAAGAATGACTACTGAAACCAACATGGCCGTGTGATTTTCAGTAATATCATCTGCTTCTTTAACCTCGGTCTGATTTAGCCACTCTTGTCGCTCGCACACATAAGCTAAGTAGCACGATGCTTGAGAATCCATGAGGGTCGGACTTTGCACGCTGGTGCACGGAGGTCCTGAACAATCGATGAAATACTGTGTTACTTTGTGGCGTTTGCATAACTGCGATAAATATTATTGTGTAGTTTTCTCGCAATTTTAAACTGTTCCTCGCGGAAAGAGAAAATTACGTGATACTTGCCAGTACTCCTAATCTCTCCCCATGTGAGATTGGGTGAGAAACGGCTCAAACCCGCTCCCACCTGCAAATGCCTCACGTAATTAACGAACCCCTTAGTTTCTCTCTACAGCCCCGTAAGGTTTTTTTTTGATAGGTTGTAAGAAATCCTTTAAAAAAAAAGCATTTAAATATTACGTACGATTTTAAGTCCCCTAAATGCTTTAAAACGTTAAAATACGAATCAATCAAACCTTAATTGTAGGCACAGGTAGGACTAATGACGTATCACGCTCTGATGCGTTTGCGCCAACCGTGTCGCAACGGAAGCTATGGATTGACTTCGTAGGACATCCCGTGACGACCCTATTATACAAAAACCGGTTCCTAAACACTTTTTACAAATATTCTTTACGTCCGCAGAATCGCACCGGTGATGGCCACTTCGATGTAAGTTGTGGATCTGATTGCAGCGTCCAACAGGTAAGTTACTAATTTAAACTTTCTTTTGTCTTATTCAATGTTTTGCTTGTACCATAAACTGACACTAAGAGCTTCGCATCGCATCTATCTACAACATATTATTCTACAATATACACAGACAATTTCTTAAATACCCCTTATTTAGAAAACTAAGATGAGGGCACTTGTATATGAACCTTTCCTAGTCGAGATTTTCCACGGTCCTCAAGCTACAAGTCTGTCCTTGCGGATACTCATTGTGATCTTGGTCAGCAATGCTAAGTGGACTAATGTCTGAAATCTATACATCTATATAAATAAATAAAATTGAAGTGTCTGTTTGTAATTGTATATTAAAATAACCGCTTTTACTACATGCATATGAATGTATATACAGTAGGTACATATACCAAAATTTATTTTTTACAAATTTTGGGTCTTTCTGTCTGCCTGTCTGTTGTTCTGGCTAATCCCTGGAACGGCTGGATCGATGTTGACGGGACTTTCACTGGCAGATAGCTGATATAATAAGGACTAACTTAGGCTACTTCTATTTTAGAAAAAATATAAAATTATTAAAAAAAAAACAAATGTTACTTTTTTGTTAAATTCCACGCGGACGAAGTTGCAGGCACAGCTAGTAAAGAATAATAATATTTTTTATTATTAATACTATTCTCTAAACATTCAGTCGAACCAAACCTGTGCAAAGTCAAAGCCATGTCACTTTATTTTTTTCATATCTATAATGTTTTTAACGCTATGTCCGATGCTGCAAAGAGAATAACACGACAGATGTAGTCTTAGGTGTTATTTTATAGATAAGGTACCTACCCGCAAATATTACAAATACCAAAGATTCCTTTCTCTTGTCGCTAACTCCATTTTTATAGGTTCATTAACACTCGTAGGTAATAATAAAGCATAAATAATGCGAAATAAAGTATTTAATTTATTTATTTATAAGGAAATAAGTAGGTTATGTTTTAGTTATCTTTTAATAGCAAAAAATGATATCCTACGTGATTAATTTGTTATGTGTTTACCACCCAAATAATTAATCATTTCACTCATACATTGAAGAGTCAATAACTGATCGGCCATAACTACGCAAGCGATCATAAAATGCAATGGTCCGATAAGATTGTTTATAGTATATTTATGTTGTTGTATAGTACAGAATTGGGTAACCCAATTTTAACGACCCTGTAGCGGAAATTATTACGTAGGCAATAATATAAAATATAATATTTGAGAATATTCGGATAGAGGTACTTTTGGGTGAAACAGTCAAATTATAAAAATAATTTACAAAAAGTTTATAATTACTGCGCGATAGCTAAATCACAGCGTTTCACCTATAACCTCGTTTAAGATATAAGGTATTTAATGAATACTGTTACCAAAACATAAGATAAGTGCACATTAAGATTACGAATATTTACAAGTTGCCACTTCGGGTACCTATTATTATTTGCTAGTCGGAAAGCATGTCGCAACTAAAACTGACGAGAATATAACCTTACAAAAGAACGTTTGTTAACTAGGTACATGAATACTTACTATTGAAGTTAGCTAGACCGTGTTATATGAACAAAACATACTCATGAAACTATTCCAGTTCTATTGTGGACAAATAACTTTGTTTAAATAATTTACGAACAATATTTTTACAGTTGGATCAAATTTTATAGCAATTCTGCATGTGTACTAAACAAAATGAATACTAGATTTCCATGATATATAAATATCCATTAAGTTAAAACATCTGGATAAGCAGGACTTTGAGATTGCATCAACAAGTAAAAATAAGCATCATGACTAAATAATAAAAATATTAGAAGATACCAATAGATGAACACATGTACAAATTCAACTACAAGCTCCGTTATCGATCAGAATGTTAGTATTAGTGTAGACATAAAACGCTGTATTCCATCTAAACAGTGACAGTTACTACTGGTTTATGTCAAAATTATCAGTTATCTCCAATTTACGCCCCTGCAGCGCAAAAAAGCTCAAGTGTCGGCGGCGGGTAGGACGCGCACCCCTCGCGCCATAAACGAAGTCAATTGACTTGCTTCCATTATTATTATTATTTGTTTCCATTTCAATAACAATGAGCAATATGGAGCACAAGTTACGATAATTTATTTTTATTATACAGACGACCACATTTCAGTGGAAACACTGACATTTACAACGCCTTAATTTCCAACCATTAAGGGTCTTTCTCGTGATTCGTTTTTGTTCTTATGTTGCGGTGTACAGTATCCTATCTGCTTTATTAATTCAAAAGATAACTTAAAACTTCTGACTTTTCAGGGTAGGTATATTTACTTGAGATACTTAAAGGCTTATGTAAACATAAGTTATTTGTATTTTAATTATTCGATTGTTTACGGTAACGTGTCTTACACCTCCGGTATCCATGGGAATTTATTTATTTGAACGTTGCAACTGCAAGGATGTGCTTAACGTCTGTCAGCGCCTCGTAAGGTGTGGCGAACAGAAAGCTTCGTGTGCATCGCTCGTCCCTTTGCTTTGGCAGACAAAATCATCTTCCTCTTACAAGAAATTTGTTTACATACTTTTTACTGTGAAAGATGTTCTTTTTTCAATTTCTAATGTCCTAGGTGTTATCATTTATATGATAGTGGTAGGCTTAAGGTCTAGTTTAGTCTTTTGTTTAAAATTTTCATTTTCGTAACTCTACAAAGTTGAAAATTGTTAACTGATTTGTATTTTCCATACCGTGATTACAGCAGAATCGTTACTATCCGAATACAAAATACATAGCTTATCACCTTAGTAGTTCTTTTTATCAGAACCCAAAATTTGCGATTGAATGCTGTTTATGGGTAACTTTATACTTGTACCTATAGTCTAATAACTGAGAATATTCCAATACAATTCGACGGTTACTAATAATATTTTCATCCAGCGAGTGTAGATGTGAGTGTAGTTATGGAGTTAGGTGGTCAGTGCCATGGTGCTGCCGACCTGCGCCTGCACAAGGGTCGCGTGAGACTCGACGCCGGATGGACGCAGGAAGGAAGCTTCTAGTTGGCTGTTTGCTCCCCTCGGATCTATTTTAGAGTTCATTCGTTTTATTCTATAATTTCACAGAACATGCTTTTTAATATCAGCCCAATAAGCGTGGTATGATATCGCTGAAAACTCGTCTTGGCCTTTGATGCTCTACCTTTAAATTTTTGCTGGTTCGTTTTCCAGAAAGTAATTAGAACTCAATACCTTTATTGCATTCCGTAAGTTACACAATATTAACAGGAGAACTTAACTGCCCTTAAAAAATAAGAGTACTAGAGGTAGAACACAAATCGCGATGGAAGGACGATATCAAGAAAACTACAGGAAGGAATTGGACAGAAGTAGCGCAAGACCTTGTTAGATGGGGCAATTTAAAGAAGGCCTGCACCAAACTGGTTGAGAAGAAGAAGAAGAAGACATAATAATAATATTACCAGCCTATAAATGTTCTACTGCTGGGCCCAGGCCTCTTCTCACATAGAGAATTCATGAGCATTGATCACCACGCTTTCTTACTTGCGGATTGGCGATTTCAAACTTCAATTTCTGGAATCCAGGTTTCCTTACGATGTTTTCCTTCACCGTTTGCCAATAGTGTCTTAGAACTTTGCATAAGCCACATTGTTACTTGCCTGTAGTGGGTTCGAATCTGTAACCTTGCGAAGAATACATAAGTAAACATAAAAGAAGATATTAAAAAAAGCTCTAGAATTTAACAAAACACTTACTACCAAAGGTTAATACTATAACCTGATTATTTATCTGCTTGAATCTAGGTAAGGTTAAAGCAGTTTAAAATGTAATTAGTTTTTATAAAAGCAAGGTATACAATGCTTTTAAGGCTCTTAAGTTCTGATCATCACGCTGTTCACAGCGTGTTACATGGTTATTACATTTTCGGATGGAATTAAGTTAAAGGCATGAGTATAATTGTAAACAAATACTTATAACATGATACAACATAATTTATTAATATGGTAAAGATTTACTTCTGCAAGTCTTTTGGGGATTGCTTAGGAGTTGTAGTTGAACAAGTTGAATTAAAGAGCGATTTAAAAAAAACTTTACCAACTAAACCGCTAACAATACTTAAAAAATTGTTATAAATATACTAAGTTAACGAATAACAACCAAAAAAGGGGAATGTTAATAATTTATTCATATGAGAAGTCAAGTGTACCGTAAAGTGACCAATATTGAACTCATGTGAGGGAATTCAATCCCCTCCCTGTGCGGTTCGCTGCGTCGCGTTCGGAAATGAACAATCACCTATCGGATGTACAGGTACCTGCGATTAGTTCATAATTTATGTGTGAAACTGTACTGAATTGTGTGCTTTGGCATTTGTGTTTACGGTCACGGATTTTGGGCTGAAAATTTGTGTAAATCATCAGGATCAGAGCCTTACATGGATAGTTTAGATGTTTCAGTTTTAAAAAAGAAATCACTTTCAATCTGTCCTGAATAATAATGCCCTGCTTCATATAGTATTATACTAAGTTTAATTTATTTCATAATAGCTTATGTAAAAACTTGCCTTAGATAATATTTATAAATTAATTGCTAATAATATTATACTACTTGTCAGAAAAGGCTCTGAAAATCTTTAAATGTTTAACGCCATCTTGCAGTAACGCTTTTAGTAACGTCGCTTGCCGTAACTTCATTGTTGTACTTAGAATGTCCTTTGTTAAGGCCACTTTTATTGTAATAGCAAGGCAGTCGAGGCAGCATGAAAATGTAAAATGAGGTTTTATTATTCATAGCACGTTCGACTGAAGTTAATGTCATAAGGGAACTTTAGCGTAATATGCTTATAACAGATATACCAGCCTATAACTGTTCCACTGCTGGGTAAAGACATCGACTCATACAGATAAGTAACGTGCATACATCACTTCGCTTGCTGACGATTTTCTCTTTCGTCTTAATCAGGTACTTATTTAAAGGGAAACTTTCTAAAAATACTCAACCGTAATAAGTATTTTTTGATGTTAAGATAAAAACCGCGATAAATATTCTTCTAGAATATTTATCGCGGTTTTTCAGGTTTCAATGAAAATACTATAACTATTGGGTCATTCAAAGACAGCATAATAATTTATTTTTGTTTCCATCTGTTTTAATTATTAAGTCTAGATATAACAAAATCTGTATAAATAAAAATCAATTGCCACATGTATGACAGAGCATCACAGAACGACTCGACCGATTTGGTTGGTTTTTTTATTGTGTTTTTAGTTGTTTAATTTTTGTATAAACGAAAATTTGCAAAAACCCAGGGATTCGAGTTTTTGTAATTTGTATCGATTGACAGGACAACAATTGAACAATTTCTTTATGAGGGGGATTATTACTTTATAATAATAATAATACCAGCCTATAAATGTCCTTAATATAAGCATCGTTAAACGTATCTAGGTATTAATTATTATATTACGTGGTTTACACGTAAATCTGTAGCGTATGACTTTCCCTCTGACGTAAGATAAGCATGTCGCGTCAATAAGATGATTAATGAGTTCAATGTCAAGATAAACCATTAAAACAAAATCTAATATTAATATAATATGACGGATGTAAGTAGACCAAACAATTTAAATCTATACTAAATTGGTTTAATTTTATATTGAAAATAAATCTGTTCTAAAATAAATATGAATAAGTAGATTTAGTACTTATCTAAAAGTATTAAATATATCTTAAAGTTGGTTGTAAATTCGACAATACATTAACAAAACTAAGCGTTCAATAAGTCTACAAAATCTAATTCTAAATTAATTTAGTTAAATTCGTAGTAGAACAGGGAATTAAAATGTGACTGCGTACCGCGTCAGGTGCATTCATGAATATTCTGAATAATTTTGAGTTAATTGTGTGAAAATGTGGGATTTTATGGTTATTTAAATCAACTTATGAATAAGTTGGTGGTTAACGGTTTTAAAGTAACCACAAATATATAATTTGATGTAGGGCTAGTCATAATAATATCTTTTTATAACTATAGGTTGAGCTAGCAATCAATTACATAAAGATATTTTCAAAGTGCTTTGTTAAGTTTCGATTTGTACAACATAAATAGGAAGATCAACAAATAATACTCAAGCTTTCTCATGAGAACTTTCTTGTGAGACGAACAAAGGACTCATATCGTGTAAGTAACAATTAAGAAATTAATTCGTAATTGTAATAAGTGCAACACGAAGTCCAGTCGGCGCTTCCATTAGCTAATAAACGCTGATTATGTTTGTTTATTTTTGGATTTACCCTTGGTCAGTTCATATACCTAATCGGCAAAAGATAAATAAGATCAGTTTAAAGATTTTTAAAATACTGGTCTACTAAATTAATCATAATTATGCCTTATTTTGTAGACTTTCTAAAATACAATAGTTCTCAGGCAACTGTACAACTGTCATGCTCCTAAATTAGTTCAACAAAGTCCTTGTAATTTCTAAGTCATCATGAATGGTGCTAATTTTAGCAACACTAATTGTTGTTGCTAATTCAATTGTTACATTTTCGCTATTCAACCTGCTCGCCGCTAATCTCTGTGGTTTGTCTAGCGTTAATTGAAAGCCAGACGGCTTAATTCCTGAAACGCAGCTTGCAAACAAATATCTCTCTGGTCCATTATCCTGACAAGTTAACTACATATAATATTTGCATGAAGAATGTAGGTAAAATAAATAAAAGAGAAGATAAAATTAATATTTTCGTTTAAGAATATTTGTAGGCTATGTTCAACAATTATCTGTCGAATAACGAAAGTTTAAACAAATTTTTATATAATGCCCACATAAGCGGTTTTATAGCTTTGCCTTGACGAGAACTAACGACTTTACTCCTTATCTATTCTAAAACACATCAATCGAAAATCCAGGCACTTAAACATCAAAAGCTTGTGGTGATGTGGTTAAGGGTTCATCATATCTTGACGGAGAACTTAAATAAATATTTTATATCCAACCACATCTGTAGATACAGGTATTCAAATTCCAAACAAAGTGAGTACTTACCATAAATCATGTAGAGACGCTTATGATAAAGAACTGCACTCGGCTTCGTCGTCGCCCGCTAATTCCTATTTCCTCATTAGGTGGACCGTTCCCCGCTTGCGAGTTGCGCTTGCGCCCATTCAACAAGTATCCTCCCCCCTCCACTCTGCGCCATTATCCCCCGGCTGCCCCTTCAACACTCCACGATACCAATCCGTTGAGTGAAATTACCTAGAGTGCACTCAGCTTCTGCTAAGTGTTGTGATTTATTGCCCTTTTATTGGATGCTCAAATAAAACAAATAGAGACCGGGTTCTTGCCATCATGATCAGGATGATGTCATTGTAACTTTAAGAAGTACTAAACAGCTATGAAAGTTGTCGATAAATTGTAAGCAACTAATAATGGGTATCTCCGTAAAATTCAGTTAAACCCAATTATACACTTATATCAAAATTTTTGCAAATCTTTGGTTCAATATTAAAAACTGTTCATTGATCTGACTCAACATCTATTTTTAGTAAACAATAGTTCGGTGATATCGAAGCGTTGAAAATTCGACTGATAAAGGCTAGCAATAGGGCGGTAGATTGAGAGGAGAGCTCTCGAGGCTAGTGTGGCAGAGGCGGCGGGAAGCACGCCGGTGGGCCCCAATTTGCCTTAGCATTATCCAATTGCCAGAATAAAATGGTTGGCGTGGGCCAGCGCGTGACCTGCTCTCAAATATCCAGTCTCTATAACGCAAATGGACAAGAAACTGTATGTTTCAAATAATACACTTGGAATACCTAATGCACTTCAAAGAATTACTAGTGACAACATGCTTTGCAAATTCATGTGCGTCCTGTCATATATCAATCTATATACATCGTCTTTCTTCCAATAAATCAATCTCCGATTTTGTTTTTCTTCAATTCTTGAACGTATGATTGTCACATATCAACGTTTTGTATCGTTTTTCATCACAAGTAATCACAACTCTATCATCATTATATACTTACGCATATAATAATTCTGAGAAAACCAATGTATACCTACTTACATTAGGCGCCATAGCGATGTGATAAGCACGATGAGAGCAGAAAATTACGTGTAGAGATTTTCATTAAGTCGAACAAAATGTGCCCTGAATGGTTGATAATAATTCCACATGCCATCGACAGCTGATCACCTCGTGTTAAAAACATTAATCAAATCGCTTATTATCAATTTGTGAAATAAATAAGGAATACTATATCTAAGTTCATCTAAGGTCAGTAACGTATGGAATTAGAAAAACGGAATCGCGCAAGTTAGTATCGACTGGCGCCTATTTACAAGTCAACGAGATAACTTCTTGTCATTCAATTAATTTGTATAAAAAGTGCAACTGTTTTCACTCTTTGTAAATATAATTAATATAATCTAAATGTATGGTCATAGGTCGAAGTAGCTGCAATAGGTACAAGACTTGCAATGGCAAATACTTTAACCTATTGCAGTTTTGTTTATTTAAATAACATCGTTACCGCCTACTGTTTTATTTTTACATATTTTCTTACTGTTCAATACTTTGTTAATACATACCTACATTTAAAAAGTAACAATTTGTTAAGATAGTTTTTACTCCCATTTAGATAAAAATTAACTCCATGTGACTCTACTCTACCTCTTAATTTCGGTTATTTGCACTCCTGCCACTTTCTGTGTCCTATTCGGTTTTCTTTGCTTGTTTACTGCTGCTTCTGACTATAATGCAAATACACACTAACCTAATTCATTGTCTAAAATGAGATCACGCCACGCTAAGTCTCCTAACAGAAATGTTACAATTTAAAGTTTATGCTGTTTCACTCATCCCACCTAACCAATCTGTCCATTTGGAAACACAGACATTTAGCTTATTTGCTTACAAAGACTATATGACGATATGATTATTATTAGAGAACTTTGCTATGAAGCAATTAACAAGTAAATTATCAGTAAGTGCTTTCACAGCGCCCTGCGTCCGGCGTGCTCTTGCGCTCCCAATTGGACTTCCGAGCGCGTTTCCGAAATCGCTCCAACAATGAACTGACGCGACAATTTTAATGACTCTAAAGGGAGTAGTTATTGTTTTGTTATTATTACGGCACGAGACAGGAAGCAGGGTAATTAGCCATGAATTTACTTAGTTACTTTATTAGATATACCTATATTTAACTTTCTGTTATGTGCAGTGAATATATAAGTTACGTCTTAATTTCTTTTAAATCAATAGAAATACATAAGTGTTGTATCGGTTGTCAGTCCTTTTCCATTATGTAGTAGGTTTGTGACAACAATTAACTAAACTACCTAATTGCTGAATATATCCTTGGTTGACTGAGTAAACATGCACTACATGTGTGGAATAACTGAAATTCTTTAAATAAGAATACCTAGGTACGTACAGGAATATGAAAATACCCACTGTTAGATATTGTATAATAATCATATAACAATTTTATACATTTCTCACAGAAGTTTATAAAACTAAATAAATAGGCATTTAATATTCTGAACATTTGATTGATGTGCATGTTATTTCTAACTCATTGACTAGTCCTCTATCTGCTGTGAAATCTCAAACATCCCGCTTCCTAATAACGTTGTCGCTACTTTAATAGAAATTGACAACAGGCATCTGATTAAATATGTCCAAAAACGAGTTCATCCGTCAGTCACAAATATTAATAAATTGGACACGGAGGGTGCGTCTGGGCGTGGTGTTGTGACAACTATGGCGGAAGAGACGCGTTAGCAAGGGATCCTACCTTTATCCTGAATGCCATAACAAATTATATCGATACAACATTATTTGTTAAAGGACGAAGTCCGATAAGCATTGCTGCGATGTTAGAGAAAGCAAGAGCGAAACCTCCAAACTAATTTGAATAGAAAGCTAAGTGACCTGCAAAAAGTCCAGAATGTCCATGAAATTAAGATGGACGTTATGAATCCTCTGTGTTCGGATCAGACAGTGCTCTACTCATGCATGATCTGTCTAATAAATGTGCGTGCGCAGGCCACGACCTGCAATTATACACCCGAAACAAATGCCACAAATCGCGCACCATCGCCGCGCGCCGCCCCCGCCTCTCCGAGCTGCCCTGTGCATCCGTTTTAATTATTGCGCGCATTGTTCATCACACTGAATGGACATGAGTCAAATAATCTCTGTTTGCGTCACATCGTTTTGTTGGGGGCTATGTATTTAACCTGCTGTGATATCCAACGGAAATGAACTTCCCAATTAACCGGCGAATTTTATACAAAGATACACTGTTAAGCTAAGCAGATCATTAGCTACCAAATAGATTTTATAATTCATTGATAACATCATTACCAATAAAGGGCACCCGCTTATAAATTACATAATTGAATTCATTTATTAAGTAAAACACGCCAACATAATTAGACGTGTCATGTTGTTTCATCAACGTTAGCGTTTTTTTTATGGGATTTTCCCATCCTTTTTTATTAATTGTTATTAAAATACACACTAGTAGACACTTGACTCTACCCTTAAGAAATACGTGAGATAATGAAGAGGGTACACCTGTGACTTCCGGTCACTTGCCATTTCGTAAAGGACGTTACCGAGGCGTGAAAATCCGTTACGAACCCTATTTTATAACGTCTCATCCGTGAGAATGAAAGTGTCCGTTACAAGACCCTCCTTCACCTATTGGTCGTCACACACACTACACTTCACTTTCAGTTTCCTTAAGAAGGTTTGTTTTTATACATTCAAAACAAAAAGCAATAAAAGCAGCAAAGTTTACGCTTGAACTGTGTCTCGAGTGAGTCTGTACTTCATGTCTGTTTAGTTTAAAAACGAATTAACGAACACGTGTGAATCGTAAATATACGCAAATTTAGTCTTTGTAAACCAATCAGCACATGCACTAAACTAATAAAAGAAGTTAAGTACATTGATCTAATTCTGAGGAATCAATCAAAATACTTACTATTAAGATTAATGACCTCAAAATTATTCTCAAAATTATTCTTAAACTAAGAATAAACAAAGAATTTGTAAAAGTGTAATTTAATTGGATTAAAACCCGCACCATTAAATATGTGACAACACAAGTCATGTTCCTAATAAGGAAGTTCTTAGTTTATTATCTCTATTATCCTGTTGATGCTTGGATAATTTTTTAATTATTTTATCTCATTAAAAATCAACAAAGAATGCACGGAGTTTTACATAGGAAAGCATTACTTAGGAATATTTAGGATTTATGTACCTATTTTGCTGTTGTTAACATGTACTGACCTGAAAAACTACTTAAGAAAATGGAATTAAGATGTAGATACCTATAGGTACTTAAAATACAATGCACTTACTGTATGCGTTGCTCTATGATTTTGACCATTAGGAATTGGCACAAAAAGGCACCTGCAAAACAGTGATCATTATAGGTAGCAAGAACTTTCATTCAACCACATCGTGCTTAGTTGCTTATAATGCGTTGGTAAATATTGCTTAATTATATGTGTACAAGTACCTAGTTAAATAGTAGCAATTAATTAATTTATTGTTTTAGTGCAAACTGGGGTGTAGCTTATGGCAAGAAGGATTGGAAAATTCATGTCAAATCGTTTGCGTAAGTAATCATTTTCATATGTGAATGACATTGACGATGTCGACAACTAAACCTACATTTTTATTTGCAGAATGTAACATCTGAAACTGTTTTTTCGCGGGAACTCTACTGTGTGATGGGATGCAATGAGGCTTTGAATACTTACTTTCAAAAATTAAGGGGTGCGTTGAATTGACTAACTCAATTTCCATGAATTTCACTTTGTATAGTACAGTATGGTAACTAAACTATGTACATTTTTCCTTAGAATTGATCGGAGTTCCAACCGCTCCGGCCTTGGTAGCCGATAGCTTGACTGCCACCTCACTTTCGTTAGTGTGGGAGGCACCAAATTTGGGCAACCTGAGCTACATGGTACAATGGCGATACGAAGAATTGCCGGGCACTTGGCAATATTACTCTAACTCTAGTCATTCGGACCAGTCAATCATTCACGTCGATGGTTTACGGCCTTACACTAAATATAGGGTATGAGAACCTTTTTCGGTGAAGCTAAGTTATTCTTACCTTTTTTTGTGGCGCTTGTTAAGCAAAACTTTTGTTTATCAGTTTCGAGTGGCCATATTTCTCTCCGGTCGCGGCGGCACCGGTGAGCCTGTTTACTCAGCGCCTTCAGTAGTCATATCAACGTTAGAGAGTGGGAAACCTAGTTCAGCACCGTCATCCCTTCGTGCCGCAGCTCCGGATCCAAGTCGAGTTGCTATCTCTTGGGAACCGGGTCCATTTCCTAATGGACCTCTTATATCTTATGTATTGCGGCTTACAAACACACAGCCTAACACGAACGATGCTCTCGAGGTATTTTCACCAGAATTTGGTAAATTAATACCTAGTTTTCCTATCAGAATCGTTTTTTTAATTAATTTGGTATTTTTAGGACATGCCTGCATCAAATAATACTTTGTTCTACATGTTTCAAAACTTGGCCCCGGCTTGTGAGTACGAAGTGTCAGTGGCTATGCGTAATGCAGTTGGGGAGGGACCAAGAGCCTACGTTAGAATATCTACGCCTCCTTTACCTACCTGTAAGTCCTTGGCATATTAAAAATTATGTAGTAATATAACTGTGATATCCATTAGAAAATTGACATCCTTGTATTGCTTTACAGCCGTTCCTAGTCAGCAGCCCATCCTTATATTAGGTGGAGAACAGAATATTCTAGCAGCTCCCGCAAATGATATGTTGTCAGATCCGGTGGAGTTATACAGCACTGAACATTCTATTACAGGTAATTCATTTCTATACTACTTCTAACCAAAAAGCTACGACCTAATTAAGCAACATATCTTTCAATATTATCTTTTGTTTGCAGGTGTTGGACTAGATATATCAAGTGACTCTCTGTTTATATCAGTATCAAACGGTTACGTATATCGTAGCTCCCTTTCCAAAAAGAGTACTTCCGAACCAATATTAACAGCCGAAAATATATCTTACAAGCCTCAAGACTTATCAGTAGATTGGTTGAATCGACACTTGTATGTTCTTGGCGAAGTTTACTATATCAAAGAGGGTTGGGCAAACATGACGTTTTTCTCAAATTGGGAAATAATACGATGTGACTTTGACGGGAAGAATCAAATAGTTGCGTTATCTGGTTTTAATTCACGTCCGATACATTTTGAAGTCGATGCTTATAATGGGTAAGCTTGGAACGTATCTGTGTATATTACTTTCGTAATACTTGCATTACCATTAATCTCTTTACATATTTTTAGGTATTTATTCTGGGCTCAACAAGGAGGTGACCGTGGAGGTCTGTACAGACTTGACTTAGCGAATATATCGAATGGTGTTCGTCACGATGCTCCACCAGAAATAATAGTTCGCGATGCTCATTTAGGAGCTTTTACTGTAGACCATGCAGATTTTCGGATACTTGTAGCACATCTTAGGAGGAATACAGTTTTAGCTGTGTCTCTAGATGGGTAAGTACAATATCAAATAAATTAATTTGAATAAAAATTTAATTTTGAATTAGATCATTAAAAAACTACTTAAAATTCATTGCAGGCGAGAAGTTGCCGATTTTCGGGCGAATACCCAAACTCCGATGTTTCTATCAACGCGTTCTATAGCGTACGCAAGCGGACTTTTCTACTGGACGAATGGCAAAGAAATGTTGACGGAGGAATACCATGAACAAAGCGACAGTTATTTCCACAACGAATATCCGTTAGCTTATAACACCAAGACTATTGCAACGCGTCAGGTGTTGGTCGCTTTACGAAGCTGTCAGCCAATCCCGGTACCTGTGAATCCCCCTTTAGGCCTGCAGAGTGTTATGGGAATCAATCGTGCGAAGGTATCGTGGTCACCACCTCACCTTTTGGGTCATCAAGGAAGTGGGGCGTGGCAGCAATGGACCTATCATCTACAACTTACGCATGTTGGAACTGGAGACGTTATTGATATGTAAGATTCATACTCATATGGAAGATTTTTTTATCATGCCTGTCTTTTATTGCTAAATTATATAATACTTTCAGAAAAAATATAAACGAATCGAGTTGCATTGTGGAAAATTTAAAACAAGACGCCGAATATGTGATAAGAGTCGCTGCTGTGACCGAATCTGGTTCAGGTAAAAATGATTAATTACGCGATTAAATATACAATAATTTTATATACCTACTACAAATACTGACTGACGCAATTTGTAGGTCCTTGGTCTTCTGAATTCGTGGGCAAAACTCTAGCATCCTCGCCGAACACACTTCATAGTACTTTGTTGTGGTCTGGCCCTGATGGACTTCTACAAACTGATCTAACTGGAGACAATCTACAAATCCTTATTCACAGGTAAGATTATAAACAATGACTATATACATGTGGAGATAAATAAGAATATATATTTTGACGATGCTAATCATTTTTTTTTTATTTCAGAGCTCATTTAAAAAACTTTCACATCACCGATATTTCTTGGTATCGTGACAAACTTTACTTGGTCACAAATGCTTCAACTGTAATGTGGTATAACACCACATCACATGAAAAAGGTTTTATGTCAAACATGGACAATGTCGGGAGTCTAGCCGTAGACTGGGTCGGCAAGAAAATTTACTGGTCGAATCCAAAACAGCAATTGGTAAGGAGACCTAAAGAACTGCATGCTAGAAATATATCTACAATTGTTTAATACCTACAACACTGCAAAACTGATTTCTCTAGATCACTCGAGGCAATTTAGACGGAGGTAATCGAGAGCCAGTACCAATTGTGACTGTGGCTAAAGAACTTACAATAGACTCGTTAGGCGCCTACATATACTGGAATACAGGGCACGCCGTGGAGGCGGCCAGACTAAACGGCGAGAATAAAATGATATACTATCCGGCGCAGTTGTTTAGTGGCAAACAAGGTAAAATTAACCCTAAATTACCCAAATAAAAAACTTCGTAGGTATATCAAATATTAAAAAGTCCATTTTATTGTAGTAATGGGACTTACGGCGGACTTGGAGAAGAAATGGCTTTATTGGTTAGTACGAAGTTACGATGGTTCCGAACTTCACCGTGCTCCTACCGCAGACCAAATATCTCATGGAATTAGTGAGGTGAGATTTATTAATCTGTATCAATGGTCGACCGTGGACCTCTCTTTAAAATTGAAAACGCCTGTATCTCATAGCTATAAGGTTTATTATCGCATTATTTGTTAACTGTACTACTTCTTTTATTTTATTTTATTATGGTGGGGTCAATCTGAGTTCTACTTGGCCTTCTTTTTTTAGGTATCCGGCTCGTTAGTGACCAGGTTATCAGGCACGGCAACCCTTGGACCTTTATGTTACTTCAGTGGCCGACTAGTGTGGGTACAAGATGCTTCCAGAGCAGTAGTGTCAGATCTTGCTGGTCGATATACAGCGGAGCTAGTGCCAAGAGTGCATGTCATTGCAGTTCGCGACCCTACCTTACATGCTCATAGTGGTAATTATTTTTACCTTTCCTAACATTTCTTTTTTATTGAGGTAAGTAGTATTTGCAAAAAAAAAAATACATAGACTTTTTTTGTATTAAATATTGAATAAAAATCGTAGGTAATACCTACCTTTTTTTAATTAAAACAACATAGATCTTTTAAATCCAATGTAACACATGACATTAACATTTTATTGCTTCATTTTCAGAATCTTTGATAGCCATACCCGAGACCATAAATTCTTCATCAATAAAAGTGGTAGGCGAATGGGACAAGTTTAACGTGACGTGGGACCCTGCCACGCGAGTCAACGTTAATCACAGCAGAGTTTATTATGATGTCAACCTGCACTTCCCTGGACAATACAAAATTGAGGTAAGTACATTTTCATATTCTTTTGGTGTTATTATGTTCAGCAAATTATCTGTAACTAAGCAATGCTACGTTTGATAAAAAAGACAATTATTATGTGCACTTATTTATTCGCTCATTCAAAGAGAAGACATACCCTATCCATCATCAGCCCTTATTTAAAAATTGATAGGTTTATATGGTTTGATAATAATTGATAGTAGCATATTAATGCTACTAGTTTCATGCCGAAAGAAAAATGTAGACTCTTTTGGAATCATAGTCTACTGGAAGAGATTTCTATAAGAAGTAACAGTACCTTTGTACATATGCGTCTGAATGTTGTGTCTCGTTGTAACTCGTAAACATAAATTAGTATACCATACAAACAGTGTCAGAAAAATGCAACAAGATCTTTATAACCTATATAAACCAGTATAATATCACACAGAGGACAGTCGAAGAGTCATGGGTGGAGGTGGAATCAGTATTCGTAGCGCCATACTCGAGCATGGAGGCCACAGTACGCGCGCACACGCACTGGGGCGGCGGCGCGGCGGCGAGGGCGCGTCTGCACTCGCCGCAAGCGCCGCCGTCAGCTCCTAGAGCGCCGAGGATATATGTGCAACCTGCTCGAAGGTATATATACCTACATATTACACTTATTCAGACACATTAATCCACAGATTAAATACATTAATCAGTGATATCGCGCCATAGTGTAAATGTACACGGTTGAACCGAATGTTCAGTGGGATTATACAGAGATGTAGGTATTTGTTAATGAAAGTTTGCTACTCAACAAAAGCAGAAAATACATTGAGAAAATATGTTTGTATAATAACTATCGTGAGGAGTATTCATAATTATTTAAAACAAAACGGTTTACTCACTCAATAGGAGTCGAACTGACTCGCGACACCACCGCTGTTACGTAATCTAAACCTTAAAAAGTAAGTGCATTGATCAGTGAACACTAACGTCTAAACTAGGCCGAGCCTGTATCTTAGACGTTAGAGCCTTCCCATGTTACATTACAATATTTAATAAAGTATTCGAATAACAGTAGGTACTTACTGGTTATAATAATTGTATTTGACATTGTCCAAAAAATATATTAAAGATACACTAATTAACAATTGCAGATAGGTGTAGGTAGTGACTCGAAATATTTTTTTTTATGTATCCTGATTCTATTAGATAGTGGCAATCAATTTAATATTTATAGATATTTCACTATATGTGCTATATCTTGAACGTAAATAAATCATTTTTGAACTGCGTATCTAAAGCTAATTTTAACGTTAAGCACCTGCATACTGTTCATAAATTTAAAACAATAAAAATAAAAAGTAATGACAACTTTTATTGAAAATCTATTATTTTTTTACCAGCGGTGGGCCTCTATCAGCCATATTCCGTTGGGGCAGTCCGGCCCGTGCGAACGGTGTTATCCGCGGCTACGAGGCTAAGTGCTGGGTGACGGGCACGGACTCCATATCGCCTACGAAGCCGTCCGCCTGCGCTGACGCACACCTCTCGCCCTCTCATACGCAACTCATGTTGAGAGACTTGACGCCGGCGTCTAAATACTCATTTCAGGTAAGAAAAATCTATAGGTTGGAAGAATATTGTTAGTCTTTAAATCGGTTGAAAATATTGTAGCTGAAGGCAAGAAGAAAACGATAGTCCTTTTTATATTTTTTGCTTTGACATTGTTGTCGCACATTTTAAAATATCATTTTTAAACATTGTAAACATATACATTTTTTTTATAGAGTAATCTGTGGAATTTCCTGCCGGTTCTTCTCCATGGGAGTGACATTTAAATATAATAAAAAGGCCTACTTGAAATGAAAAATATTTTGATTTTGATTTTGCAGAATATGTACCGCATAATAATACGCATTTTTGTACCAAAAATATGAAGTAAGAAATAAGTTTAGTTATTATGTAACGGTAATTAAATAATTATTTTTTTAGGTTCGTGCTCACACTGACGCAGGTTTTGGGCAATATTCCGAAGTAGTTTCGACATCATCAGACGATGTAAATCCTATACCAAAAGTGATGGTATCTTCGCAAGAATCAATTAAAATAATCGACTTAGACTCCGGCGAGAGTGAAATGATCCCCAAAAGTACTGGAATTCCTGTTGACTTCGCTGTCTCCATTGAAGAAAATATTGTTTATTGGGTCAATAACTTGGAAGAAATATTTTCATCCAGAATTGACAGCAGTGGACATTTCAAGGTAAATAATTACAAAATATGTTCGATTTAATTGTTTTGTAAATCACAGAAACTAATTCTGCCTTTAAACTGTTTTAGCTAACATCTATTAATGGTTCTGCAAGTAGTATGTGCGTTGATTGGGTCAGTAGGTCCGTTTATTGGACTCAGCTGGAAATAACATCGATTGAATCTTACGTCACGTACAGAGCGGATCTTGGAATGCCTAATACACGACCACACCTCACTAGGGTAATGGCAAGAAAGCAACCTGTCTACAGCCTACAAATAGCACCATTACATCGGTAAGTATTATAGTCCTAACGAACTTCAAAAATTTTGAATCGTATCTAAAATGTTTTACAAACTTGTAGGTCATTGTTTTGGTACGAGGAAAGTGGCCATCCAAGTCTAGGCACAATAATGACGTCATACGTAAACGGTTCCGATGTAAGAACATTTTTCGGGCATTCAGAAGCTTCGGGTCGTAACTGCAACTGTCCTGAAAACCCACAGGTAGCGAGGGCTTTTGTTATCGATATGACAAAAAAAAGTAATTTCGATCTATACTGGATCGATCCTTGGGTTCATCACATTATTGCTACCGATATGGAAGCTTGTAAATGCAGGATTGTCGTCGACGCCACTGAAAAGAAAAAGTACGGATTCACCCCGATGTCAATCACGGTCGATAGCCGATATGTCTACTGGTTCAATTCGACTCAAAAAGAAATATTTTATACGACCAAACATCAAAAGACTAAAATCGAAGAGAGGAAAACTGCTTATGGATATAAGATCATGGCTTTGGATCCAGGAAACCAACCATATCCATCGACGTTGTGCTTATTTCCTAAAATACAGAATTTGAGACCTAGAGTTATATCACATGCGGCGAATAGTATTACGCTACATTTACCACCTGTAGAAAAACCGAACCGATGTCACTATATGGAATATGAAATGTCGACCACGGAATATACGGTACTTTACCGAGCTCAAATGAAGAACGACACTTCGATATGTGATAAAGAATCCTGTCCTTATGTGACTACCACAGAGACAAATGTTATGATCAATGACTTGAAACCGTTTACAAACTACACAGTTATGTTGGA
The DNA here is from genome assembly GCA_932294365.1 of Diachrysia chrysitis. Taxonomy (NCBI): domain Eukaryota; kingdom Metazoa; phylum Arthropoda; class Insecta; order Lepidoptera; family Noctuidae; genus Diachrysia; species Diachrysia chrysitis. Next base: position 6,431,221 of record OW028651.1, on the reverse strand, counting down.
AGCCACTAATTATTACGCGAAGTTGAACGAGGTTAAACCTCTCGTTGGTATGCCGTTAATATTGCAAACTGCTGCTGAAGGTAATTATGATCCCTAAAATAGAAATTATACGACAATTATTTCTGTATATACTAAACTCTCATTATATTTAGCGCCAACGGCTCCTAAAGACGTGACTGGTATGGTGTTAAGCCCAGTACTTGCTCATGTGGAATGGAGACCAGACCCTGGTCTTTCGTATGAGGTCCATTGGAGAACTGAAGACACGCCATCTTTATTACCACACAAATTAAAAGGTACAAATTCAATATACATTAGTAAATTTGAACGAATTCAAGTCAAAATGTCGTAAAATGTTTTAAATATTCATAAGTATTCGGATTACATTACGTAGATTTCTTTAATCCTGGATCCCATTCAATTCAATCTAAAGCATCTAAGCTTTTACTTTTTATTTGTTATTTTATGTATAAGAAAATGAGCTTTATTTATATATCTGAACAGAACACAACACATTCGAAGTATCGGAAGGTCGTAGCGCCAACCTTACCCGTTTGTCTCCAAGCACGTCTTACACTGTATGGGTTCGCGCCCGCTCCAAGCACAGCGCAGTCAGCGCTGACTCGGCCCCGCTACGCCTTCGTACTTACCCACCGCCCGCCGTGCTAGCACTGAAAAATGTTACTCCATATGAAATACACGTCTTGTGGCCTCCACCGACGACTTATCAATTGCATCAGTAAGTTGACCTTATCTTTCTAAAACTAAACAGACACAAAACGCCTGAAATAATGTAAATTTCCTTTAATGACGGACAGTCAGTCAAAGTTTGATGGTTTACATTTAAATAGTCCGATTTATTTTGAACAAATCCAAAAAACTTTAAGCCTTTTGCAATAGGATATATACCTAAGTCGAGCGCGATCAAATTACTAACACCCGGTTTCTGAAAGACTGTTTAGTTTCTGTCAAATATACCTAATCTCAACTAATGCGATAACAAAGGATTAAAAGCCAATCACAGTACTTGCCTTGAGTTGTTTACCAACAATTTTTTATGTATCATTAACGGAATTTCTTCTAAACCAGATTCAAAGTGGAGTACACAGAAGCGACTCCATCAAGCAGTTCTTGGAAGGCGTGTGCCCGTGAGGAGCGGGACGAGTGGTCCGCCAAAGACTTGCGGCCTCGTACCCGGTACCGCTTCAGAATACGTTTGCAGTACGTCGCGCACGCACCGCCTTATTACTGGCCGCATGACGACCGCTTCACATTTGAAACTCTAGGTATGAGCTATACATTATACATATATTTTTATTTTTATATTTTTTTTAGGTCTTCCATTATCGACTTGTCAGATCATGAGATCACAATATACGATGCAGATTTTCCGGATGGTTCTCTACCTACCCTTTTTTGGTAATAGATCAACAGTCTACCCTTTTAAGTAGAAGGTTTTGTACAAGTGCATGTGTAAGGGAATATTTACTAATAATTAAAGTTTACCCCATCTTTATAATAAGTGAAAACCTAAATAAGCTTTAGGATGGTTTGTAAAAAAAAATACTTTTAATCATCCAAGCAATGCATACAAAAAGTTGGTACTCTACACATGTAGAAATGGATTGTGCATTCTTTTAGTTTTTCTTTTGGTCTTTTAAAATTATCCCCTTCAATATTCAAATTTGTACGATTTTGACCAGGTGACGTGCCCGGTCCGCCCGGCCCGCTGCGTGTCGAAGGCGTTGGCGATCGAGTGTTACGCGTGTGGTGGACAGAACCCGATCCCCGCGGCTCCTCTATCCTCGCCTATCGTGTGTGGGGCCGGCCGCAGCATAGGTAATAAGTGGATATAGAAAGTCTACAGTAACAAGAAAAATATTTCAATAATTCCCAAATCCGCAAAATATTTTGGACACATTCTTGGAACATTCTAAAAGCAATGTGCGCCTCGCTAGTCTGGTAGATTTTAACGCATTTGTGAAGCGAAAGATATCTAAGCTTGGTTTTTCTTTCACTCCTCGTTTTTATGTTTTTCTGGTTTTCGAAAAAAATGCTTCAGCAACTAACACTATATCCAAATATTCAAAAAGTGTTTTATAACTGTTCAACTGATCAAATCATAAAGCCGTACTATATTTTTAGGATTGCACACAACAATGATAACATTACAAAGAACCTCAGTGAGTTGCTGCCAGCCAATCTACCCTCAGATATTGACGACAAAATGAAAATGCGTATCGCAAAGGAAGGACTTGAACTGCTTCACAATGGAACTGGTAAGTTATTGTATTTAATTTATTTTTCTGGTTAATCTGAATTATACCAAATGGTCTCTAATGGGATTTGTCATGACCAAAATTCGGTCAGGAAATTATAAACTTGACCTTGACCTTACTGTGTGGGTTAAAATATAAACGAAATACTAAATGATACACAAGAACATACGAGTTGCTAATCAGCGAGTCAGTACCCACAGTTCAACTAATAAGCAATGAACATGGCTGGGGATCGCTATCCTCGCCCGCAGACTTAGATGCGACCGCACTGCACCAATTATTGATTAGTTAACTTCCACTGCAGGTTCGATCCCCGCATGCTATCAATCCTCGCATGCTATTAACATTTGTATGATCCATAAATGCGTTTATAAGTTTAGGTATTCTTTGAGTACGTCATTTGAATGATTGTGAAACCTCGTAAAATTGATAACATCCACTATAGCAGTCTATTTATTGAACAGAAACGTATTGGCTGCTAAGCGGCGGGTCGGTGGGCACTGGCTGGGTGGCGCGCGTGCAGGCGCGCAACGCGCACGGCTGGGGCGCGCTGTCGGCGGCGGCGGCGCTGGACGCGGGCGCGCTGGCGCCGGCGCGCCCGCCTGCCGCCGCGCTCGCGCTCGCGCTGCTGGCGCTGCTGGCGCTGCTGCTGGCCGGGGCTGCCGCTGTCTTCTATGGTACGTACGTCACACGACTCACACAACGACAACAATTACTTAAACTTTTTTTATAGGTTAGGTATATTCGCCACTAGCAGTTTTACAAGCATTTTGTCCGGTGCCTAAAATTGGTATGAATATGTTACAAAAGTGTTTTTCTGTGTTCTTAGGTGTAAACTTTAATTTTCTACAAATTATTTAATCATACAAATAATTCAACAGCTTACAACAGTCGAGCTAGAAAGAAGGCAGCTATCGAGAATCAAATTCCTGCAAATCCTACTAGAAGAGGTCCTGATGTGGAACTTGCAACCTTAAGACAGCTACCGACGAGGCATTCTACTAACATACTTTACAATCAGGTGAGTGTTTCTACATAACATCACATTATATTATTCTTCTCACATCCTACACCAAAACTCATAATGAACTGATGATGCAGTGTAAAAGAGAGAGAACTATACAGATAAATAGATAGATATATCTCTATCTCCTTTTCACAAGGATAAACGGATTGCTTTGAAGTTTTATGTCCTTTAAAATTTTCATTTAAATAGCTCGTCTTTTGTCGGTGCCTTTCGGTTATGTTCGCCAATCGTCAGTATTATTGTTTAACTTGTCTATTTTATTTCCAGGGGGTCCACTGCCCTACGGATGCAGAACTGGCCAGCTTACCCCACATTCGCCGCGAACAGATAACGCTGAGCAAGTTTCTGGGCTCTGGCGCTTTCGGCGAGGTATTCGAAGGTGTTGCCAGGCAAATTAATGGCAGTACAGCTGACACCAAAGTGGCTGTTAAAGTAAGTTTTAAAATATCTGTTAATCTACACCTATTCATTAGATGTGTATTTGTTTTATTTCAACTTATTTATTTGCTTAATACTAAAATACGGAGTTAGGAAAGTGTGGACGGGTTGAAGCCTTTGCCCAGCCATTGTCACACAGTGGGATAACATAGGCAAGACGAAAAAAGATTTTAACATTAAAGCGCTTCAAGGCTGATTTTACTACGCTTTTAAAATCTCTCAGACGTAAATTGAATTCTACGAATAAAAATTATGTGGTGTTACAAAATTCAGATCTTAGGTTAACGACCTTACTGACTCATGTCTATAAGCTTATCACTTTATGTACAAAACAATAAAACCGTTTTTATCAATTTTCAGACATTACGAAAGAGTGCAACCGAACAAGAAAAGACAGAGTTCTTGAAGGAAGCGGCGCTGATGTCTAACTTTAAGCACGAACATATACTGCGTCTCCTTGGAGTGTGTCTGGACAATGACCCGAACTACATCATAATGGAACTTATGGAGGGAGGCGACTTACTCAGTTACTTAAGGGCGAAAAGAGTTTCATTGGTATGAAAAATATTATTTATTTTAGTATTTTTTCGTTGTTCTTAAAACAATCTTTTGAGGGTAGCTAGTTATTGTGCCGTAAATTGGGATGAACTTATGTCAAGCAAAGGACTGGTGTAAGCTGAGCTGATTTGTCCCCTTTTTGACGAGAATTACGCGGACGAAGAAGTATGAAATTTGGTACAGTTAAAGTTTATATGAAGGAGGAGCGCGGATTTTTGACCTGACTCGGGATTCGAACCAGAGACCTCGTACACGGCAGTTGCGCTTGCGACCACTAGACCAACGAGGCAGTCAAATGGCAATCCTAGAGATAGAATAAAGCCCAAACAAATATAGCGGTATAAACCAAAGGTTGTTATTTTGGCCGTTTACATGCTTATAATTATCCATTCCTAGACTAAGGCTTTTTAAAGAAAATGAAAAATACTTTACTGCATGATGAAAGGACTTATATACAAACTTAAAGCATATATTTCTTTACCCACAGTATACTCCTGAATCCCTTACGCTACTGGACTTACTGAACATGTGTGTGGACGTGACCAAAGGATGTCGTTACTTAGAGGAGATGCACTTCGTTCACCGAGACCTCGCTTGTCGCAACTGTTTGGTGGCACACCGCGCGAATGGCAGAGTCGTCAAGATCGGCGACTTCGGACTCGCTAGAGATATTTACAAGAACGATTACTATAGAAAGGAGGGCGAAGGTAAGACTTGCTTTTAAAGTGCTTCTTATCTTTAACTTGGAGGTTGACAGTCAACTCCTTCCAATACCTATCTACTCTATCCCTGGAATTAATATTTTTACGCTGTTTTAACACCGGCTCATTCTTTGATGTAAGGTTAAGTAACTAGTATAAGATGATTCTATTGTAAAACCGACTTAAAAATTGTTTGATGTTTCTATTCAGGTTTACTGCCAGTGCGATGGATGGCGGTAGAGTGTCTAGTGGACGGAGTGTTTTCTTGCCAATCTGATGTATGGGCGTGGGGCGTCCTATGTTGGGAGGTAAGAATAGAATTCCTGCAATCTTGATGAATCAATTTGACGACCTCCATGGTCGAGTGGTGTACACACCGGTTTTTAAGGTGTCGCCAGCTCTGAGGTCCCGGGTTCGATCCCCGGCCGGGTCAATGTAGAAAAAACAGTTTTCTACATCGTCCCGGGTCTGGGTGTTTGTGGGAAAGTCTGCGGGCTAACTGCGTAAATCTTTTCCAAAAAAAATAAATATAAAAAACATAACACAAGAGCTTTAGCTACTTACTTTGGGTTCAGAGCAATGTATGTGATGTTGTCTACATTTATTTATTTAATCTAAAGTTTACGAGCACATTGATGAATTGCATTAAGCTTTTTCGTAGTAGTAGGTGATCTAGAGACACTTTTATCACATCCTTCAGATATCTTAAATACAAATACGACATCAATCGCCTTAGTTCTGTTTAGCTATTACGTCTACATTTTTTATGAAAATATTTGGGAGATATTGTTTCTATAACAAGCTATTTCTATTCTATTCAGGTGTTATCGCTGGGCCAGCAGCCGTACCCCGCTCGAACGAACCGGCAAGTGCTGTCCTATGTCAGAGCTGGCGGGACGCCTGATCGGCCGCCTAACTGTCCATCGGCCTTGTGAGTCTCCTTAACATATAATTTTCCGACCCACCGATATATACCTACTGCACCGACCCCAAATGAATTGGGATAAGGTCGGGATTTGTTTTTTTAATAACTTGGTTCTATATTTTCATTTTTTCGAGGATGTATATTAGAGATACTTTTATGAACTTGTTATTGCATACTAACCTAACGCTATCTAGTGCCGGAACGGTACCTATGACGTATCACCTTTTCTAAAACTTTTATGGCATGTCGTAGTTTTACAATTTTTTTATGTGGATGACTGCCTATCTGAACTCCAGAGCCCATTTACTACGTAAATAATATTCTAATTACTATAAACAACAATGTTTTATTCCCAGCTACGACTTACTTCAAAAATGCTGGAGTTACTCAGCAGAAGCTCGGCCGTCGTTCCGGCACTGCCTGGAGGTGGTGAAGACGCTGCGCGACAAGACCTCGCCCAACATCACGCTCACCGCTACCGCCACGCCCGCGCCACACTACCTCACACTGCTCGGCGACGGTAAGTACTTACACTACCTTTTTATGTTAATCATCATCATAGTCATCGCCAAAACATGCATGATGCGCAGAAGTTTACAATATTTTCTAGTAATTCAATACTTTTTTATGCTCTTGCTTTGTATATAAATGTGATCATGCTAGTTTTAAAATCTGATGCAGTAAAACAATACCTAATAAAACATTAATGCTATTTATTAACATTACCTCATCTAATATAAAAAGTTAAACGTAAAACGAAATTGCTTTAAATCGAAATACAAAAAAGATGATAAACTAACCAATGTTATTGTGCATGGCCTGCATGTTCAGATGCCGTCGACAACCGCACCTACCTATTGGACGAGAATGACAACGCCTGCTTAGGTTCGTTAATTCATTGAATGTTATCATTAGTCAACATTATTATGATAAACATAGTAATAAGAACATGTATTCTACGCAGACGAAGACTTCCCAGAGCATCACATGGAGCCGTCGCGGCTGCTGCCCGAGCGGGCCCCTAAGTACTTGGAGCTCATGTACGACAGCGACTCGGCTCACGGCACCGTCTGCGACGGGTACGAGATACCCCGAGCGCCCATCACGTACATGCCTCCCTTCTCCAGGCATAGCATAGTGGGCGTCGCACCAAACAGACTGATCAAACCACCGCTGTACAGAACACATTCCTTACGAACTCACACGCGCCCGCCCAACGCCACAATAATTCCATTACGGAATGGTATAGTAAAGCGAGCATCGCTCTGCGAAGAGATTTGTTCTCGCGAACCGAGAGCGAGCTCTTCACGACAACATCCGTGTGTTGACCTAGAGTTCGACAAACACGTATTTAAGACTCCATTTTGAACTGTGATATTAGACAAAATATGATGCATGTGTACATTTTTCCACCGAAAGAGGATGCCGTAGGATTTAGCCATTTAGGTGATATTTAATATTATTTATTTTCACTAGATTACAATGTAAATAGAGGTGAATGAATTCGTTGTACATATTAGTATAAGCTGAAGTACGGCGATAAACGCGACTTTAGGGTACATTTATACAAGATAACATGTAAATGCATTTATTAAAAATCACTAAATAAATATATTGCCTTACGATTTATTACTGTACTTTTATTTTATTTTTAATGTTTTATAGAAGGTACTATCTTTTTTTCTATATGCTGAAAATCTAATGGCTTCAACTCACGCCGAAGGCACGGCGTGAGAATTACGACGAACTTGCAACGACAAAAAACCAACCCGGTCCCGTCGCCTTTGCCGGAGTCGTGAGATCGCTAAAGCGTGCGTTGCACAACCCCGGGGGGCGGACATCGGTCCATCAAACGGCTATCTAATCTTATCGTCATTGTGTTCAAAATGATCGCATTACCTAAACACCCATCGCCTAGCCGTACTACCCATCGTCTTTTATAGGTACATTAATTAAATTGCAAGCAAAGACAATAAAACAAAAAGTTTATGTATCTTTTTATTTGATAAACGATTAATTTACTGAATACTTAAATATTTTACAACCTACTATGAAATTAAGTGTCCTTAGACAAATTTTAAGACTTAATATGCCTTTTAGAATACATATTAATTACGTAGGTTAATTGTAACCAAAATGTACGTAAGTCTACATGATACTAACAAAAACCATTCAGAATTAATGGTCTGGTTACCTTATGAAACCCTTAAATGGTTTTATAAGGAATAAACAAATGCAATTATTTATGAAATATATTTTACATGCTTTCAATGTATTTTTACAATGCTACCAATAGGAAACATCAATAATCTAGTATCTATACAAGAAGAATATCTTTTGATAAGAAAATATTAGCCAATAAAGACCAACAATGTTTTTTTTTTTTAATGTGCAAGTTTGTCAAATTATTTACGTAAAATTGAAAAAAGAAATTGATCCAAGTTACAATTATTAACTAATAGCTTAAACACATTTCAGTAATGTCACAGTTTCGTCATAATTTTGAAAAATATACCAAGGTAGGTAAAGTATTCGACAAGATACCACGTCTGGATCCCTAAGCATAGTCTTAGCGCAGACAAATCCAGAGAAAAAATAATAAAAATAAAATATACCTTCTTATACTAAATAAAAAAATCCAGGTACCTAATATATAATTAATCACCATCTTCAGCTATTTCTTGTTTGACCCTTTTCTCGTGTTTCAACTGTTCGGTGGTGGTGACATTGCCGCCGATAGCTGGGGGATCCTGATTGTCATCGTCTTGAGCATCGTCCTTACTGTTCTCATGAAGCAATACATACTCCCGCTGTGAGAACCCGAACTTCACCACGTCACGCTCAAGCAGTTCCACATACCGACGAGGCTCAATCTTCTTGTTGTTTACAAATGTACCGTTTGCCGACTCTGTTGAAAATTAGGTATGTATGTAGTATACAAGTGTCATGTTTCAATGCAGAAAGCGTTACTTTAAGTAACTAGCAACCTTTTTATTGTTTAAGCTAACTCTAGATCAAAGTAACAATTAGAAAAACAGATTGCGTCAACTTACCCAGATCAATGACGTATGGTCTGACTCTACGGCCTTGCGTGCCGTCAGGTCTAGTGAAGGGCGTCGCTCGGTACTGTAGCGCCGAGTGCTGCTTGCTGATAGATGGGTGCTCCAGTGCTATGTCCACCACCTTCTTGTCGCGACCGATTAGGAACGCCGACTGTCGGTGAATATACAAGATTGGTAACGCCTTGTCACCTTTGAACGGGTAGAATCTGTAATGAGAAATTATAAGTTTTTTGCTTATCTACTCTAAAACACCACATAGAACTTAAATAAAGCCCTAATGAAAACTTACCAGTTATCGATTAGATTTTACTTGTGAATATGGATTATTATTACTTATTTTAACGTTCCAACTACAATTAATATAGTCATAATGTAAAAACCTGTCAAAAAGTCGTCACATAATTTACCGTCATGAAAAGTGTGCAAAACGCATTGCAATGTAAGTAAAAAAAGTAAAAAACTATTATTTAATAACAATAAAAATAATAAAAATTGTTATTATGTATTTACCTCCATCTTCTCTTAGGCTGCTTAGCATCTTCCGGTTCAGTGTACTTGATAACCACTCCGTTGACAGTGTTAGCATCGGCTGTTAGTTTCCCAGACAAACCAAAGTTTGGTTTCTCTTTATCAGCTGGAGTTTTGCCATCTTCTTTCTTAACATCTTTGCCCCAATTGTATTCTTTATTTTCTTCTGCATCAGCGAATCTGTAGATTAAAGTACATATTTTTAAAAAGATTGATGTTTAAAGTTTGTGTTAAGCATTGCATCCATATTCCAAAATTACTATTTAAAAATATACATATTTAACTATATTTTTGCTAAAGAACTAACCCCCGAACACTCAATCGCAATTTAACTTTAAGATGTTCTTAAATGTTTCGCTACTTTACACCTTGAAGTGACAAAGACCTAACGTAATCTTAAAATTGTGTTGATTAAAATAAAACACTGTATGAGGTCACTGACCTGGTCTTCCGATCTCGTCCTCTCGGTTCAGATTTAACTTGAGGTCGGCTTCGTTCGGGATTGCGGTCGTCCTCCCGCCTCGGTCGATCCCGCCTCTCGTCTCCGCGCCCGTCCCTGTACCTTTCTTCTTTAGGCTCTGGTCTCTCTTGCCTTTCTGGTCGGCGTTTCTGCTCTTTGAAGCGGTCTTCTTGACTTCTTGATCTTGAACGTTCTCTGTACCACGAATGAGTCAATTTGGAGGGTAGTGATAACAATAAAGAGGGCTTACAATATAACTTTATAACTAATGTGTTGCTTAATTATCATTATTGAGCCTAGATTTTTTCTCATACTTATGTTTCTACTTTGTTATTTAAAAAAAAAACATAAATACACATATATAAAATATATAGGAAGTATTTCACAATTCAAAATAATAGTTAAAGGCGTTATGGGCTGTACCTGTTGTTAGACGCTGAAGGCTTGTCTGGTCTTCCAGCTGTGCTAATGGGCTTCTCACGACGAGCATCGCGTGGTCTGCAACCGATAAACATCACAACTGATCAACAGAACACATACTTCCTTTCACAGACGAGTTACAATGGCCATCAAGTGCAATCTGATTTTCACCACATTAATTAAATTCAAGCTTAAACAAAAAATACAATCAAAGTAATTTAAAATTGTTTTATATAACTGAAAATTTACCTAAAATAATGCCCTACCAGAAATCCTTTTATCTTGGTCAATAGCTCATGTTTTTATGATAATTTTACACAGTCAAACTGCAAGGAAAGAACAACTCACTTAGCCGACCTATAATAAAAGAATGTATGCTAGAGACAATTACCTCAGCTAGTAAATGTTTCAGTGTAACAGTATATTCATTATGTTATCTCCAACACGAAGAACCAATTATTTTGACACTCCTTTAAATCGTACACTTACCATTACTTTTGTAAAACAATGTTGATTTCGCGAGCATACCTACTAGGTTCAGCTATTCGTGAATTTCTCTTTATTTTCGAATAATTACAGGGTATTTGTTTATTCAATAGGTCAGCTTTAAAATCAAGCTATGGACCAGTGGTATCTCTTTTTTCGAATCTCTTCTCTCCAATCTCTCTATCTGAACTGCTTTCTACAGCAAGCAACATAATTCGCTATCATAATTAAGCGTCCTCTTATTTTCTGTATGTTGCTCGAAGTAACATTATCTCCCATAGAATATCATAGCCAGTCTTAAGATATCTATATGATTTCCTTTTCTTTTTCTCTGTTTTAATCCAACAATCTTAGTTAGGTGCAATAATGTAGCTTGCATCTGATATTTTTACCAGGTTTCTTGGCAAAGTAATTTATTTAATATTCTTTTCTCAATTTGTTTTAAAATAAACAAGCATAGTTTAAATTCAATTCTTCATGGTATTTTTAACTGGTTGATGTAGCATAGTTATTACGTATTTCAATGAAAATAAAGAGTTTGATTAATACGGCGAAATACGTAGTAATCTACTAAAGAAAGTTATAAGAATCCCGTATGTTTTCGGCAATTTTGTCAGTGTCAAATACCAAACATTATATGTTCGACTGTTTGTCATTATTAAGCTTTAAATGTTATCATAGCTTATTATTTCTGCCTCATAATTTAGGTCATTACATCCTGTATGTTTAATAAATATAAACAAAATCAAATAAGCATAAATTTTTGTTCATGTGAAATAAATCTATCGATATTAATCAATCCATAAATGTTGTATTCCAATCTTTTCTTTAGACGAAATGTTTCTTGTTAACATTTCTAACAATTCTTGGCTTTTTATGTTTTGCCTTCTAGTGCTTCGGACTTCTTCAATGCTCAATATTTTTAGCAATTTAAAAGATTATACCATATTACATTAGGTATGATCTCATCATCCATTAATAGAATATTTCTTAATTATTTGTTTAGCTGTCATCTACATCTATATATCTTAAAGTATGATTATACAGCTTTGAAAACTCTAAATCTATGTAAATATTTGTGTTTTATTGATTAAATACAGGTATGTTTTCTTTAAAAGCAGTGATAGTGCCTGCACGGTCCACAATATATCCATCAGTTGCTAATTAGCACTCCAAAAAATCTATAACTATTGACGGTTTCACAAGTGCCTATTGCAAGTATCATTTAAGGTGCAAGTATTAAAATATCTTTGCAACACCGATATGTTCTGATCAATATATCTTTCTGTAGAGTGGTCACTGTAAAAATAAATATAGTTATTTAACGTCGTAGACACACTGATACTAACCACTCGGGCCAGCTTACACACATGCAATATAAGAACACTGTTTATTTATATTTATAGTGTAAAGATGTTTTGATGAATTAAATGTAATTCCTTTCTATGAAACATTAACAGACTATGCGTTATAATCCATGATCTTATGAATGTAGAGTGCTTATATCTAATAGTAAGATAGACGTAGATATGAATTACATACCTGTCAGAAGAGTAAGCCTCTTCGTGGTATCTCTCCTTCCTGTCAGGATACTCTCTCTCACGGTAGCGCTCATTCTCAGGTGGACCACGCCTTTAACAAGGTTTTTGACAGTTATTATTACTTCGTGATAATTAGGAATAATAGATTAAAAGAGTCAAAATTTTTTATCTTCATTTATAATTGCTCTATTTAATATACAGATAAAAGTCCTCATTAACTAATTATAACTACAATACATAACACTCTCGTGTCACATTGTTTGTAACCAAACTCCACCGAAACGGATTGACCGATTTTTATGAAAGTTTTCGTGTATATTCGGTAGGTCAGAGAATAGGTCAACTATTTTTTACAACCCTAAGTGATAAGCATGGCTCTGGCAAAACAACGTTTGCCGGGTCAGCTAGCTAATTAAATAATCTGGTCATTAATACACAACTCTACGAAATATTATACTTATCACTTTAAAGAGATGTAAAATTATAAAAAAAAAAACTTACAGGATAAGAAAGTAAAGATAATTCAATTAAATTATTAAATAACGGAATAGTTACCTTTCACGGAAGTCCCTCCTTTCTTCGAAATCCCGTCTTTTAGGTCCCGTTCGGTCTTCATACTGATTGTACCGGTTGAAACCTATATATATTTGCAATATTATCAGTGTGTCCACTCTCATGTCCAATATTTCCCTAACCATAAATATCTTTACGAAGTCATGATATATTTGCTAGCTTGAAATAAAGTACAAGTATGACTTGCACACCAACGGTTCTGCACAAATTTTGCTGATCACACAGTTCATTTTTTCTTGACGATGTATCCCTAGCATCAAGCCAAATTTCGTGATTCTGGGTCGATCAGAAGATTCAGAAGTATCCTTATAGGTTTTGAGCTTCTCGAAAATGTATGGGATAATATGCATTTGATGATAATTTCAACATGATACCAACACATGTTCTTGACAGACTGTCCGACAGACAGATGGACAACAAAGTGATCTTATAAGGTTCCTTTTTTTTATTGAAAAGGAACCCTAAAATTTTCCCACTAAACTTGTTTCAATAAAAACATGATGTAGAAAGGCTTTAGCTATTTTATAATTATGATAAAAATATAATTTAAAAGATTATTGAGGCCATAAAAAATCATGGACCTAAATGATGATCATAGTATTAATGAGAATGATTTGGAGCTCATTATTCTCATGACATTATCTAAAACAGATCAAGCCATAATCACATTTATCAAAACTTTGACAAAACCATAATGAAAAGGTATTGATTTAGTCAAGCTATGTATTACATCAATAAAATATAATAATAGGCCTGTTTCCTATTTTTTTTTTAATGTCCTTCTTGTAGATTAACGAATTTTATTGGACACGTATTTTTTCTTTTTTCTTGCAAACAAAAAATTATCAAAATACAGAGAACGGAAGTTACGCGTGACGTCACTCCTCGCTACGATTTTTAGCGAGGCGTAGCGTCATAAGCCCCCACTCCGAAACTTTAAAGCGGAGTATCTTTGTATTTTTTTATTGTTTTGATAAAACAAAAAAATACGTGTCTAATATTTTTTTATTATCTAACTGACGGACTAAATAGATTTTAACTTTTCATACCCAGAAACATCCCTATTGTAGATAACCTATTTTATTCCAGTATTTGACAAGTGGACTAAAGTAAATCTTGTCCTCTGTAAAGCATTTACTTAAATTTATATAATTTTAATAAAACAAAATGTTAAAATACTAACCTCTCATATCTTCCCTTTGATGGTAACGCTCCTCTTGTTCTCTTGGTCTCCTTTGATATTCTTCTTCTGGAGACCTGCGATCTTCAAACCTCTGATTCCTAAAGATTATAAATAAGTAAGCCTTGATGTAGTCAAAAAATACCCCAGAACACACACAATGTACACAACAAAATACAATACAAAACCAATAAGCATTTAGATCCTACAAGCAAAGTTTTGCAAGTACTTATGAGGTACCTTTTAAACTCATAATCCCTCTGCCTTCTACCATAATCTTCATTGGTATCATTATATTGTGAGCTTTGACCAAATTTCTCCCTATTCCTATCATTCTTTTCTTGACGATATTGTGAATATCTGCAATAATGTTATAACCTAGTGTAATGAAGAATTACACAATGTTTACATAATATACAGAAGACAGTTACCTGTCATTACGCTCCCTATCATAATGTTGATACTGATCTTGGTACTGGTGCCTCCTTTCTTTACTGGAACCCCGGTAGAATCTTTGCACTTCCCGTTGCCTTTCATAATCCACAGGTGACACCGATCTTTGGTATTCCTTCCTAAATTATATAGTCCACTTAGTAAAGTAGTATATTTAATGATGTTTAAACAATGATATATATAAAAAGAGGCAGACTTGTAATATTAGCAGTTACATGTTGAGGACACGAAAAACTTCTATTTAGGATGTTTTAAACGATCTATCTTTTGTACTATTCATTAGTCAACATTTTGACATTATACCAGCACTCAGATTTTAAATGTAGGTAACTATGAAGGTAACATATCTTGTGTATAGTATCATTGTGTTTAAGTCTATTTTAAAGACTAGATGCTTTTTGTAAAAATTGGTTCTTATTAATATTACACTTAGAAAAGTAGCATGCTTTTTAATTTGAAAAAAAAAGCTTACTGATTGTAGTATGTTCGTATTGGTTGATTGGCTTCTTCGGAAGAACCACGACGTTCCTTTACAACACTGTGAAGGCGACGTTGGAGTTGCTCTTCATCTATGAAAGTTGAAACATTTTAAATGTTAATGATGTTTTACTTTTACATTTTAAATGAAATGTAAATGATGAGTAGAATTGGAAAACAAGACTGATAAATAGAATTCATCCATCATAACTTACCTCTAACACTGACCGACGAACTTCGAACCCGCTTGTGTTTGTGCTTATGTTTGCGCTTCTTCTTTGAGGATATCTCGCCCTCACTGACCGACGACACATCCTCAGCGCCCGAGCCACTCGCTGCCGCGGAATCGCCACGCCGTTTTTTCTTGCTATGCTTCTTCTTCTTCTTCTTATGCTTACGCTTCTTTGAGCGTTTTTGGTCGTCGGAATCGCTATCGGAATCCGAAGAATCAGCACGTTTTCTCTTCTTCTTATAGCGCTGTTCCGACAGGGAAGAATCGTCACTATCACTACCAGAAGAACTGCTATTTCCACTTCCATCTGAATCATCTGAGTCTTCGGATGAAGTATGATGACGTTTCTTAGACTTCATTTCTTAGGTTTTTGCTGATATTTTACAGTAAAACAAAATACAATGCACTTCGTTGCAATAATTGTAATGAAGAAGCAAACCACAGAGTACAGTAATTCATTAGAAGTAAACCAAAAAATCACAATGCAAGCACATAAGCATTCCACCGACTACATACTACAAAGTACACATTTTTCATTAATTGCTCTGTGTTGTTTATGGCTCGTAGGGACGAAAGTTACTAAAAGCGATTAAGGGTTAAACTAATGAAATGTTGCCATTGCCAAATCAAATAAACGACAACACTGCAGGCAAGTTGTTTTTGTAATGATGTCATACGGATGTCATTTTTGACATTTCACTTGAGTGTCAGTCATGTCAGGCTGTCAGGAATTCAGTGACGAAAGTTAGCAAATTTGTTGACTTTTCAGTAATTTCAAGTTTATAAATTACATTTACTTAATAGTCATTGATATTGAAGTTTGCAACTAATCATTTAACAACCTACAATATACTGTTTATAATTAAGTTTCCTGATATATTATTTCCTATAAATTTATTATAGAAATTAAAGCCCGATAAGGCATCGTTGGCTTGCGTATTATAGGTGATAATAAGAAAAGAGTGCATAGTTCGTTATTCCTATATAATAACAGAAATGGCTACACGCAAGAGAAGTGGATCAGGGTCTAAAAGACACCTTAAAGAGAAGGTGGTTCAGATTTACGAATCCTTTTTCCGGGGCGAAGATTTAACAACTGATAATGCAACTTTCTGGGATGAATTTTTCCTTTTAAAGCCTAAAATTCCCCAGTTAGAAGCTGAGATTCACAAACTGTCTGTAGAACAACTTATGAACATGAAAGACAGTATAAACTTGCTTGTTTCTCAATGTATTGAAATGTTGGGACAAGAACATCACATAAGGTAAATAAACATTAGTTGGAGTAGCTTCAATAACTTTTTAATATTGTAACCCTTACCATACTGGTGGATTTTAAATACCTTTTAATCTGTTATTAAGAAGTTTTTCTGCTACTAGTACTTATTAAACATATCTATCATGTATATAAAATATGTCTGAGTATGGCAGATAAATATTTGTTTGCTGAATTGCTGTTTGTTTGTCTTGCTAACCCTCGAGAATGGCTAGACCGATTTGGCTTGATAGAATTTCGATCTTGAAATATTTGGAATGTTCAGCTTTAAAAAATTTAAACATAAATAATTAGTAAAGGAAAATACGAAAAAAAGTAAAGGAAAAATTTGATTTATATAGATATAGAAAAATAGAGGTCTGATCTTTTTGGACTGGTTTGTTGGAATACAAAATAGTGTTTCAGAAAAAAGAAAATTTTGTTAAAATGAAAAACATACAAATTCAAAAACGAATATTGTAAAATAAATAAATAATTGTTTTACCACCTTGAATTCATGCCAGCCTGGTACTTTAAAAATAAAGTAGGTAGGTTAGGGTAGGTAGGAGGTTTTAAAACTAAACTTATACTGTCACTAAAGGAATATCATCTGTGATTGTTCATAATTTTAAGATATTTCGACGCTGTTGCAAGCGCAATGATCTTTGGTTGAATGGAAAATGCGGGTGGATAGAAAATAAACAGGAACAATCATGGAAAATATACTTCCTGTATGTGACATTATAAGTTTAGGTATTAGGTAGTAAGTGGTGGGTAGGTGGAAATTCATTATTCATAGTTGACAGGACAACTATCAGTCAGGATCATTCTTAACAGGTTTGCTGTCTAGACAATAGACACAATAGACATGAATCATATATGATACACGGGACATGGAAAGGGTTATTATTGTTTGGCTTACTTTTAGACTACATTTTACGTAAATATATGCAGGTGATACGAAGTTTGCCGGGTCATCTAGTTTTTCATATATTTAAACTGTCCTAAAGAATTTTGGCTAGTTACATTATAATAAAGAGAGTTTAATGTTTTTTTTTACAGATTAGTGTATGCTCTTCAAACTCTTAGTGCTCTCCTAATAACAATGTACCAAAGAGCTGGACAAGACTCTAACATAAATATCAAAACTGTTACAATTGGGTCAGAGAGTGCTGATATTAAAATGCAAAAGCTTTTTGAACACTGTAGTACTATATTATCAGGTAAAGCCACATTTTCATTTGGTCTATCTGTGTGTCAAGATTAAAAGACAAGATAATCTAACTAAGATTAAAGTAATAAAATCTTTATTTATTCAATGTTGCTATTGATAATAATGATACTTTATATTATAACACTTCAAATCTAAACTCTATATTTATTTTCAAGTTAATACTCTCTTTTGGAACTTATTAATAATTTAAATAAGCCAACTCTCAAAAATCAGAAAAATTGGCTTAGTTAAATCAATTTAAGCGATTTCTCAGTATTGATTTAAGTAAGTCAAATCTCAGAAGTCTGAAAATTGGCTTATTCAAACTGATAATAAGATATATATAACCAGAACCACTAAAATGTCTGAGTATGGCAGATAAACTTTGGTTTTAGAAAAATAAAATGCAGTATTCAAATTAGGAACAGCTTATAACCATTTTTTTTTGCAGGTGATGTGCCAGACAGTCTCAAGTCAATGGTTTTAAAACTTCTTTTGGTAATTGCAACTGGCATAGATAATATTGATGATAATCCTCTAGTTGAATACTTCATGCAGAACTCATTGTTTGAGTCACTTATACAACTCCTGTGCACTTCTACGGAGAGACAACATCATGGTAATATATTTGAAGAGTATTGTTATTCAATTAGGGCTATTATTAAGTTATTGTTAGAATTGGGTCAATAACAGTATCCATTATCCTACTTATAACAATAGGATATTAAGGACATAGTTATGCACATTGTACTGAGTTGTGTGTTTTTCTTTCTCATATACTGTTTAATGCAGTTCTCTGAATTTGATACAATGTAATATGATTGAAAATAAACAAAATCAAAGTATCTTTCTGGTGGCCTTTACTAAAGATTTGTAAATATATTTAATTACCAAGCATTTTATTAAGATAATAGGAAACTTTTATCATTGAATGAGTTACTTTTCTTTTTATATACATAATAATAAATGGAATGTTTATTTTAGGATATGATGTGGTTATGCTGCTGATGTTCCTTGTAAATTACAAGAAACAGGAATCAGCTAACCCTTATGTAGTGAAATTATCAATATTAGATGATGAATTGGCACTAAATGGGTAAGCAATTTTTTATTTTACTATACTATGTATGTACACAATAATGATGTACCTATTCAAGTTTATTAATGTTGATTATATCATTGGTTTCACCTCAATTTGTCAAAAATAGAGAAAAATTAAGAGAATTATGCCTTTACTCAGCTGTGGACAGTGTGGGCTTAAAATAATAATAATGTTTATTGTCCAATTTAATCTCCATTTTTATTTTACTTACTTCTCCTTGATGATGTAAGCATAAATCTTACTTCTGTAGTATATATATATATTACATTTTGTGATTTAGGTATGGTCAAGTAATAACTGCAGCATTAAATGATTATGTGATGTCCACGTTCGGAGGCATGCAAGGAGGTGGCGGCGGCGGGGGTTGGCTCTCTTCTCTCACAAGTATGGTCGGCGGTATATTTCTGACTAGTGATGAAACACAACCTATTATTAGGGGGCAGAGGAACAGGTATATTTAACAAATTAATATTAAAATCTACACAATACATTATATCACTCACTATTAATCATAAAAACTATATGTGTGCATCTGCATATAAACTATAGTCATAAAAAGATTATGAGTACCAATTGAAACTGGCTCTAGTAGAAATCTATGGCCTTATTCATAAAAATCTCGACGATGATTAGCAATTGAGTAGCATATAGTTATTTTAATTTTTCTATAGTGAATTTGAATTTAGAAGTTTCTTAGCAATTGCTTATCACAGTCGATATTTTTATAAATTTATATGGCCACTAGTGTTTTGAAGCCCTTCATTCTTATTGATCAGATTTGAAGTCAGATTAGCATAGTACATAGGTATTTTATCTTACAGAGATAAATAAATTTTTAACTCCTTACTTCTTCTTTCCCTGCCCTGTTCCCAATTATTTGGGCAATGCGTTTTTTGCTTCCATTCATCGCTACTACTCTTCATCTCAGCATGTCACTGCTATCTTTCTCATTTATTTTAACTCCTAACTATAAATAAAATTAATATTTCCTCAAAATAAAGACAAAGTAAAAACTATTTCGAGCTATTAGTCAAGTAAATAATACTGTGAGAAACATCTGTTCAAACTCATTTCATTGATAATGTTAAACATGTAACCTATCATAAAGTCAGTATTGTTTCATTTTCTTTGCCTTTTTATTTACATTATAAGACTCGTAATTTTAACTGAGACTTAGAAGCATGATTTCAATATAACACGAGGTTCTTGCAACTACTAATCAGATAAGCTGTCTTATCTTTCTTGGAAACATGCATTAAAATTGTGTTTTACGATTATTATTTATTACACAAATAGTAAATACACAGTAAAAATATTATTTACGTACATTTCATGATAAATTTTTAATAGCAAGTACTTTTAATACTGTAGAATTTAGCAGAAATTTGAGAACATTATTATAAATCATATAAATATATGTAGGTATTATATTTCTACAGTATGTGAAGATGTTATTATAAACCTTTTTTTTTTTTTTTTTTCATTTTTATTTATAGTGCTTTATGCGATACAAATAAGGTAATTATTATAATTTAAAAATAAAAGAAATTTTATATATTCAATATATGGCACCTATATTCAGTTTTGCAAAAGCTGAACTATTTGAAAATCAAAGTCAGTTCATCTCAGTTTGACAGACTTAAATATTTCTTTCCTAGTGGTGGTGAAGAGGGCATGTTATTAGCATTATACGAGGCAGCTCACTTAAACCGTAACTTCATGACGACACTGGCGCATTCCTCGTCGGCAGCAGCTTCGTCAGCACCGCCCTCACCGCCTGCGACACTTCCACCGCACCAGGTAAAAGATACCGTATGTTTACAGCCATAAGGTTCACTTTCTAACGACTGATAATGTTTGCTGGTAGATTCTTATTTTAAGGACGGCTTAACTGTCAAATAATCATAATGTGCAAAAAATTGTTTCTTTTTTGTACTGTATTACTATTACTATAAAGTTCATATCCAAGATGTGAACTATTAAGAAGCTTTAAAATCCCGTGTTACTAAGAAATAATTATTGCACGCTTTGTTTCCGTGGGTAGTATTGTATTTTTTTACTAAAATCCATATCTCTCAGTATCTCATCATCAGTCGCTTCTTTAGTTAAGTTTTTTTTATTCAATCGTTTTATAATTCCCTTTTTTTACTAACTTTTACAGACACCACCCAATTTAACACAAATACAGGCGCTAGATAATGAACAACCAACAAATCTACTAGTCACGTTCTTTCAGTATTGGTAAGTACTTATTATATCTGGTAAATATCCAAATTCCGAAAAACGTTTACTTTTATAAATTACATTTTGTTTTTCGTTTTCAGCTCCATTGTAATGGCTGACACGAGAATTGAGTCAAGCATTAACAAGTGCAGCCTTTGTTTTATTATTCTAACTTGTATAGTGGAAGAACAGTTCGCTAATTCTATTATGCACGACCAAAATCTTACTTTTAAGGTAATATGTTGTTTTGTATTCGCCGCTGGTTTAAGAAAACTTAAGTAAAAATTAAATGGTATTTTTTTATGTTTTAGGTTCAATTGTATAGGCTTCCAATGCGCCACAGGAAAATAGTGCTTGAAGAACCACCCTCTCAACCCCTAGCATCTACTTTGATTGGTAAGTAGTGTGAAGTAAAATAACATAAAATAAAAAAATATATATAGGTACAAATCACTACTGGATCTCGAATCAAGTAACTAATAATTTATTGTGCCATATCCATATCTATTTGGTAGCTGTTTCGTGACATAGTTACAAACATCCATACTAACAAATGCGAAAGTAACTCTGTATGTCTGTTTCGCTTTCACGGCAAAACCGCTGAACCGATTTGGATGAAACTTGGTATGGGGTAAGCTTGGATCCTAAGAACGGACATAGTATATATTTTGCCGCGATAACCGACATTCACGCGGGCGGAGCCGCAGGCAACAGCTAGTACATGCATATATCCATTGTCACAAACTTTTGTATTTAAAATATTTTTAGGATTATTAAGGCGACAATTACTTTGTTATTTTTTTTACGAAAAAATGTGGTAGTATGTGCAATATAAGTGCCCGGAAGTATATTAATCGTGTATTTACAGATCTTCTCGTGGAGTTCATCATGTGCCATCTGTTAAAGAAATTCCCTGGTGAACTTTATCAGTTATGCGTTGGAGTACTTTTACGTTTATTAAGCTATCAAAAGCGATGTCGAGTAAGACTCGCGAGGGACTGGCGACCTCTTTGGGCCGCACTTATTGCTCTATTAAAATTCTTAGTAACCAATGAGAGTACTTTGCTAAGAAGGCATAACATTTTTATAATGGCCCAACAGGTATGTCTATAAAACCATAATTTTTTTATTAATCATTTTATTTTACTTTTTTTTTCATGAATTGTTTTCTTTTATAGGTCGTCAACATTTTCAACCTTTTCATAACATTTGGTGATACCTTTTTGCCAACCCCTGCATCTTATGACCAGTTATATTACGAACTGATTCGAATGCATCAAGTTTTCGATAATCTGTTCTATATGGGTAAGTTAAAAAAAAACTAAATTACAAATATATCACTATACAGTTAACATGTAATAAAACGTTTTTCTGATCAACAGCTTTACGCTATTCGACTAGTGATGGTGAGTTTAAAGCGGAGGCGTTGAGACTAGCTAATTGCTTAGTCAATGTACGCGCTATCATACAACACTTTTCACCGAAGATAGAAGCCTGGTTAGCGTCGCAAAATCTATCTACGCCTACTGAGGACCAGGTGAGAATTAAAATATTACTAAATCAATTTCTTATCTTTCAGAAATCTTATATTTAAGAGATGCGTTGGACATAAATGAATGGGGTATGCGAAGTTAAAATCTAATTAGTCTGAGAGTTAGAAAAAAATAAAATAAAAAAAAAATATTACACAGACATTTTTTGTTTTTTTGAAATCAAAAAACAAAGTAGATAAAGCAAATCAAAGTTCAGAAGGGGCTAAAATGAACGAATTTGTGACGTCACGCGACATTGCAAATCAATTTATCGTCGTGAGTTTTTGGTCACATAAAATAAAAAAAAATAGTGTAATATGTTCTAATAATATATATGAAGGCCATTAAAAAAAATTGTCATCTACCCCATTCCATCATTTGCTACATACCTAAAAAAAAGAGATTCTGTAGCCCATAAGGTTGTTTTATAAGCACGATTGTTTTAATAACAGAAACAACTATACATTAGAATTTGTTAAAAAATATTGTCATCGATTGCAGATTCTAGAAGTTGTCCGAAAGAATTATGACAGTCTTATATTGAAGTTGCAAGAAGGTTTGGAGTCGTATGACCGATATTCAGAAAGGGACCACCGCCCACTGCTGTCGCGTTTAGTTTTGGCAGCACGACAAAGAAGCGACTATTCCGCGCTACATCACCACACTGCAGCCGCCCTTGAACATTACACTAGCATTTCTTGAAAGTATTAAAAAATATGTTCCGCTGTTATGCATTTAGGTACGAAAGGTTTGTTTTGTGACGCCTAAATCCGGAACCAGACTTGTTATTATAAATTTTATAAATAACCAACGATACATGTCAAACGCAATTCCGTGGATACGAATTCCCGTTGCTATTTACGTGTCTGGATCCGGTTTAAACAAGTGAAATACTGCGTTAGAGTAAAAATAAATAACTATAGAGTGCGCCTAAAAAGTATGAACAGTGAGCACTAGCATGAACAAGTAAAATTTATCTTAAAAAAGAGCGCGCTGTTTTATTAAAACTATTATATGATAACGAAATCTTTGATATTTTCGCATAAAGGTCTGTTGTCGCACAGAAATCAGGAAACGAGCGTATTACTTACATGGGCGGGCTACTAGCAATGCGCGCACTCTATGCTTGTTTATGTGTACTCTAAGATAACTTCATATCTGTTTCTGGCGTTGTACACACGTACATACATTACTTTATACAGTCCACGCAACGAAATGAGAAATCAAATAATTCCTCTTTTATGATTACTGGAAGAACTTCGATTCAGTTATTATTTTCATATCTTGTTCTCGAAATCTAGTCGATATATATTTTTAAACATTTCAATATTACGATAAACTTAAATTTTGAAGATATAAGCATACAGGGTGTAACAGAAATGCGTGGTCATATTTGGAATACTTCCTCTTTCCATAGAAATGAACAAATTTCTTCAAGAAAGTAAAAGTCAATCCCGAAAAAAAAAAATGAAAACTGCCGTACTAATTTTGATCAGCTGCATATCATACAACAGCGATATGTTTTTTTTTATTTGATTATTATTCCTTTGGAAAATGTTGTTTGTTTCTATGGGCAGAAGCAGTATTTCGAATATGGCCACGAATTTCTGTTACATCTTGTGTATAGTATCCAAATAGTATCCAAACAAAATTACATTATTGACTCCAATGGAAACAAGATAAGTTAATGGATTTGAAGTGTATCAGTTGATAATAAAAAAACCTAATAATGACACATTTGGACTTCTTCCTCAAACATATTGTTTGTTTTTAATTATTGTAAGGTATGCATTATTATTTACCTTATTCTTTATTATTTAAGGTTTTATTATTTAGTGTTTGTTACCTTATTGATAACATAATTTAGAATTTATGTTTTTAATCAAACCATAGTCTTATACAATGCAACTTTATTTAAGTATTCACCTTACTATTTGCGTTATGATATTTTAGATGCATAATGTACATACATATTATTGGCCATGTATTTTTAGAAGTTAATATACATCATTATTTTAAATAGTCCAATTGCTGACTATATATTACTGTTAAAAACACCAATAAATTAAATGACTTTCGAAAAGCAATGTGAAATATTGAAGACAATTATTATATTAATAGTTTTGATATGTGTATGAAATGAGATTTTAATGTTGGAGTATGGGAGATAGTATGTAATGTTAATTTAATAAATTATTTTTGTGAAAGTGTTTTGTTTTTATGAGAAAAAAATCCAATTTGATCATGATATTATATATTATACACGACATAAAATTGCAATAACAATAATTAAACATACATCAATAATAACAGACTAAATAATTGATTGGAATAGACTAGAATGATTTAAGATAGTTTTCTTTGGTACAGTAATTATCACAATTTACAAACTTAATAAATAGCTCTCAAAACATTGTACTCTTAAACATTGCAAAGGAATAGACTAATTAATGTGTCCAGAAGGTTTTAGTTCTGCAAGTGCTTCTTTGACCAATTCCTGTAAGTCTTGTGGCAGTTCAGTTTTAGTTATGTTTCTGCCATCCCCATTTTCATCATATGGTTTTCTCAGATCTCCTGATGACCCTTCACTACTTCCTTTAGCCATATCATCATCACTGTCTGAATACTTGCATCTGTTATAATCTGAACTGTCATTTGTTCTTAACTGTTCTTTCGAGTCATTAGATTTCACAGACCCAGAATCTGTCAAGATCTCATCCAATAACATTTGTGATGGGAATATAGGAATGTATTTTTGTCCATTACACCAACTTTCTAATGTTTTTTCGAGTTCTGTTATCCTGTTGGCTAATATTCTGAAACAAAACAACACATTTAAGGATAATTTACAATAAATTATATGATTAACTTAGTTTAATGTATAAATTTAATTGTGTCGGAAATGGATAAAGGATGAGAGATAAGCTATCTATTAATTTTGACTTTGAAATAACAGATTTTAATAACAGTTCAGATGATATATGTACTCAATGAGTAAAAAAAACAGAAAAAGAGGGTATGTAAAGTAAATTAGTATACATATTACATACTGATTAGTTTTTCTTTGATGTTGCAATGCCACAGACTTGTCATTTAGTGCTTCAAAAAGCCCCAAACATAACGATTTTAATTCAGCTGCTGAACTCTGCTTTAATCCAGTCTTAGAATTAACATTATCCAAAAACTCTCGAACTGCAAACATATTTAAACATTATCACACCAATATTACATGATAAATATTTACTTATTTTTAACAAGTAATTTATTACAATACCTTGTTTTTGTGTCATGACATCTGCAAAACCTTTTTTGATATGCATAGTG
This sequence comes from Diachrysia chrysitis, assembly GCA_932294365.1. Taxonomy (NCBI): domain Eukaryota; kingdom Metazoa; phylum Arthropoda; class Insecta; order Lepidoptera; family Noctuidae; genus Diachrysia; species Diachrysia chrysitis. The sequence goes on along the minus strand of OW028651.1, from coordinate 6,405,232 downwards.
TAGTTTTTACTTCTATTGTCAAGTAATGTCTGAAAATCAATAAAATTTACATAAAAATCTATTGTTACTTGCTTCTCAAGATAACCAAAGCATAGTAAACACAAGTTACCTTATATTTGGATAACGTTCTTTTAAAAATTTCTTTTTCTACTTGCAGTTGCGTTATTCTCTCATGTAGGTATTTATTTTCAGTAACTAAAGCATCAATATCAACTATAGGCTTGGGTGGATCTATTTCATTACCATCCTGCAATTTGGCTCTACTAGATAATATGTAACTGATTTGATGACTTAGCCTTTGAACTTTGTTCTTATAGTAATCTCTGTCAGAAACCAATTCTTCTTTTTCGTCTAAAGTTGCTCTATAATCTAGCTGTATTTGTTGATACTGCAATAAAATATTTAACGTTAAAGTACAAACCTGAAACTTAGTTTCATAAATAAGTTTTTAAAACATTTAAACAGAATAAATATAAAAAGTAAGTACCATTCATGATGGAGGGAATAAAATGTAAGGGTAACTAGTACTCAAGAAAAAAACAGTAAAATCTTTAGTTTTAATACAATTTAGAATTTAAACAAACATGAGAACTAAAAAGACTAACAGCTCTAAATAAACATTATCAGGAAATTTACATGTCTCCATGACAAAAGATAGTGTAACAACTTTATTACATTTAAGACCATTATTGTTACCAACAAACCTAAGGTTTAAATAAATTTGATTTGGTTTAAAATGTAAGAAAAGAAACGATAGCTTCACTAGCTGTGGCCAGCAGATTTGCCCGCATGTGTGTCAAAATTATTGTGGCCATAAATAGCCCGTTTTTGGGATTCAAACTTATCCTATACCATGATTTCTTAATATTAGTATGTATATAATCATTAGGTACCTTCTTTTGAAATTTTTCAAGTTCTATCACCAGCTGTTCATAATCCTTATGTGAGTAGGTGAAAATAGTTGACAACTTTTTATTTCCACTAACTTCATCATTTGGATTTTCTCTCTTTTGCAACTGTTTTCTGAGTGCCAGTATATCTCCAGTAGCTTCCTCTAATTTACTTTTTAGTGTTTCCACCTAATAATATTAAACATTCTTAATACCAAGAACTTTAGTATTACAGCATAGATTATAAGTAATTATCTGGTTAATACATAAAAAAATAGACCAACTCTTAACAGTAAAATATAAATATAACTACAAAAATGACTAAATAAATTACCTCTAACTTTAGCATATTGTTATGGTCCTGTGTTATAACAAGCATTTCACCACCACTGATAGTGTTAGTTGGGGTTAGTCTGTATGCAACATTATTAGGACTAGATTTAACAGGGGCTGTCTTCTTGCACATGAGTTGTTCCACCAAAACCTTATACCTGTCTCTCTCCATGCTGCACTTGTCAAGCTCTCTGTTCATTATTGATAGAGCATCAATCTTACTTTGTAATTTACTTTTTAAGACTGAATTCTGAAACAATCATTTTGCTAATTAATGTTTTATTTGCATACAATTTATGTTTTTGCTAGGCCAGAGAATTTTACAAGATTTTTTTACAATATCTGAATAAATTAAATTACCTATGTATGAATTTGCTAAAAATAAGTTAAATTAATTATAAAGCACACCGGCTTACTGCTGGTTTTTATGTATCTGTAACTCTGGCCACTTCAAACTAGCCCCGCAGTAAACGTAAATAATATAAAATAAAAATATATGACGTTATTATTACCTCAAGCACATAGTCATCCAATTGTTGGTCTTGGAATTTTACTTTATTATAAGGTTTGTTAAACATGATTTTAGGTTTTAGATTAACTTTATCTATTTTAATTGAACATTGTACGGTTTATTTGAGCTGGTTTCGTAACAAAACGCCACCAAAAGCAACTTGCAGCAAAACAAGTCGATATGATTCTGATTAGTGATAAGAAACTAGAAAGACATTGACATTTACATATGTCAAACTTTATGTCATTCAGATTCCTTTGAGAAACTAGAGGAGGTTCCCTATTTATTATTTATTTATTTATTTTATATATTTATGTTTTAAAAGATACATAATCAACTTATGAAGCAAACAGTGCCTCACAAAACAGTGTTTATTAATATTGTTTTAATTTAGATTTAAATATGTTTTTGTTGTGTTCATCTCTGATGTACCTTGATTTATCACTGATCTCTATTATAAAGCGCTTCAGGGTTATTTGCTGTAGCGGTTGTCCACTAAAGCGATAATCGTTTTATAAAAAACACTATCTAAACACAAATTTCGTAACTCCGATGACCAACTAGATCTACCACAACGTAGTTAGTTACCGACGTTAGCTGATACTTAATTAGCTTTTTTACCGCTATTTTATCTTTTTTACTTTTTTACTGCAGATAGCATACTTGCAGACAATCTAGTCTAGTAGGCTTACTAGCCTACTAGACTGGCGATTGCAACCAATTTTTTGATCTATGTAAAATACACAATATTAGCACTGAGAGCAGTCAAAGAGCAGTAATGAGTGAGCTTACTTGAAAGTAATCTAAAATCAACTACTCTCACTGGTGAGTGGTGACCCTTCAAATCCGCACCAAGAATACCTGTCATTTTTCAGCTTGCAACTAATAGCCAGTCCAGCTTATTGCGGCCGTACACGTCAGGTTTCCTCATCAGGTTCCCCCCATCAACCTTCCATCAGGATCAGGGCACCCGAAGGCGTCAATTACACCCAAACCCAAAATAAATGATCGTGCTCATCATACCAAGATTTGTCTGACGTCGGAATCGAACACACAACCTCCGGTTTATGTGCAAGATAAGCTTTAAAAAAAAACTATTGTTGTGCTCGCAGTCTTACAGGTATGCACACCAATTCTGCAGGTTGGCACAGTCCATGTGATTACAATGTCATTGCATTCAACAACCCCATGAACCTTATTGGGGTATTTAATTAAAAGATTTTGCGACGATTAGCAAACAGTAATTCTCCCCAGTTTTCTTTGAAATCTAAATTAAATCCTCAATATTTTAACAAACCGTTAAAATTAAATGAAACCAAGGTCTAAAATCGACTATTCGCGTAAATAGCGTTTGATAGTTTATCTGTACCTAGCAACGGATGTCATTTATTAGCAAATGTCAACTTTGTCTTGAACAATTTTTATTGTGGTACAAAGTGGTACAGATTTCTTTCACATTTGCTGCAGATGTTAAGTGAAATTTCTGTTCGTTTTATTACAGAGCATTGCTTCGATGCAATGCGTGCCGGGCATTCACAGAGGAGTAGGTTCCGATCATCCTAACGCATGGCAAGGATGGCCGCGTCTGGTACCGAAATCGACGACTTCTTGAACGGGCCTCTGGTTTCGTGGGTGAGTGCACAACGATTCATACCTCTGTTTTTATTACTTTGCGCGTAAAAATGAAGCGTGAGATGGATTTAGACAGCCGTTCCATATGAATGAATTTAGTATTTTGTCATTTTTGCATGATTTGCAGTGTTTTAATGTTTATTTTTAGTATTTCACCAAAGGGTGAGAGAATACTTTGCGTCGTTTTCTCCGTTGTTTCACTCGAGTGATTGAGTTATTTTGTAATGGATGATTGTTTGACTATGTACTATAAATCCCTTTGCATTTAATATAAATTTTGTCTTTTGTGTTATTATTTTTATCCACCCAGCTGTTACTACATTTCTGATGGTTATAAACATTTGTCTATAAAAAACTTATGAATAACCATTAGAGACCAAAAATATTATATATTTATTTGATTTTAATTGTTTATGATTAATTGATTATTTTGTAAAAAAGATTTTACATATTTTTTCACAAAAATTATGTTGAGTATTTACTATAATGTGATGTATTCAATATTGTGTGTACTACTTCTGTCTAAAGTTCCCACAGATGTTCATTGATACATTGTTGGTGTGTGATACCATTGAATCAAGAGTAGGTACACTATTATTTTAAAGAGAAATGTTGAGATATTGTCTTTTCTGAACTTGAAGACTACTTTCATTGAACCTATGTACCTTATTATTTTCCACTGTTAAAGTTAATAGGTAGTATAGTTACTTATGTGTTGTGTGACAACTTTTTCTTAATTTCTCTTTCACACCTTTCCAGCTAAAATCATGTTTACCAAATCCAGAAATCATATCAGAGTATTCATCTTTATTCAATGGAGATGTCCTGCATCAAGTTTACCTCCAGATAGATCCTGAACCATCATGTCACATAACAAAGCTAGCAGGTTTAGAAGACCAGGCCTTAATACTAGGTAGAGTGAAGAACTTTGATGCAATCATAAAAAATGTGAAGGCATTGTATGAAGAGGAGTTGGGTATGACTTTGCTGGTGGTCCCAGAGTTTATATGCTTGGGGAAGTCTCCAGAGTCGAGGGAGGGCCTGGAAACCATGAAGCTCTTGATACTGCTGCTCCTTGGTGCAGCTGTCCAGTGCCCCAATAAGGAACTGTTCATAACAAGGATAAAAGAACTACATGTAGATCTCCAGCATAATATTGTGGAATGTATAAAACAGGTATAAATGTATATATTATAATAGTTATTTTCCATTATTTCTTCAATGTTGTGTAATATAAATGAATATGACTTGTAAAATGTATTATGGTGTTACCAAGTTCTAGCATGCAGGGCAAGGATATTGAGAATTTACATTTCTCTTCAACTTCATCTAACTTTTTCTCATGGCCCACTGCTGGGCTAATCCATTTTTCCATGGCATCTGGCCATTTTTCTAACCACCCTGAATTTCTAAAGTATTTCTAATACTAATAAATCTATTGATATTATAAACACTTTACCCATTACCCAGACCCATTTAGTATATTAGTAATTTGCATAAGGTTCTCAAGGTCTTTGAAGTATAACATTCTGGTTCATTATACCTTATTAGAAGATTGGTTAACAAAGAAGTCACTCATCCATTTATTGGATAAGGAAGTCTAATTGCATAAGCCTATGTCTCTCAACTGATAAATGAACCAGTCAGCCATGACTTGCATAACAATTGTCTTTTAAAAGTACACTTATGTTACTGGCTTATGTACAGTTATAGATAACTAATAGATAGCTGAATTCTATCTATTTTAAAACATTGGCTGTCACAAGAACTTGCATAATATGGTCAAACAAATTGAAGGCACTAAATAGTAAAGTGATATACAAACATGAAAATCAATTAAAGTTTATTTGATGAGCTACATACAAAACATGGTACTTATTTTAAAATAGAAGTTTGTTTACATTTATACAAATGCAAAGGTCACTAAAATGTGTCGACAAACTGTGAATGACCTTGATGAACCTTTGACATTATAAACTGCTTTAACAGTTGTGCAACTAGCTGGCTTGTTGCTTAATGTTGTAGTTTCTGTTGACACTTTTCTCACTGACGATTTTCTCTATGTAGATACATAATCATGCTGAGTTATTAATGTGTCGAAATATTTATCATTATTAGCTGTATTATACCTAGAATGTACAATGGCAATGATGATTACAATTGTTTTATGTGCTTCAGATTAATGAATAATATTGGATTTGTTTGATGTTTTGTAACACAATCAAAATCTTTGACAATACATTGATTTGAAATGTTAAATCATGTCACAATTTTGGACATTTTATGCTCAGTTATAACGCCGCTCCTTAACTCATGCTTTATCTATGTATTTTTTTCGTAGTTATTTCTTATTTTCCCTATATTTTCAAATATTGTAATTTTAAAGGTAACAGACATGCAGACCGTAGTTCTAACGCCAGACGCCATAGACCTCTTCCAATCACCGACAATGTTCAATCACATGCGACGACTGGCTAAAGAGCGCGACCACTATCTACAAAACTGGGCTTCCTTAGTTCTCCACGAAGGCTTGTGCGAGAACGAGAACGAAAATAAAAATGGCAAAAACAGATCAACACAGAATGTTAATCAAAATAATGGTGACAGTCAACATCTTGCTGTGGAACTGGCCGACTGGAAAGCGCGACTGAGGAAACAAAGACAAGAGTTGTAAGTATTCTTTATCATTGTAAGTGAGCATGTGCTTGATGCTAATACCAACTAATGCTAGTAGTAGCACACGAACTGTTTAAAGCAGTTTGATTGCTTTGAGTTGTCGACAAAACATAAAGCAAACGGCTGGAGGAGCACATGACGTGCGAGTGCGGTCAGCAGCTCAGGCAGTTCGTGTACGATGATCACTAGGCTCGAGCAGTTTGTGTGCGTGCAGGTGTATAAACACGACCAATTCCGTACTGGTTGTTTTTCCGCAACACTTGAGTTGAGATTTGCTCTGACATTCTAACTTATATCTTTCTAGGGAAGAGAAATCCGAACAGCTCTCAGAATGTCGTGAAGAACTAGAGCACACTAAACTAGTGCTGGCCAAATTACGTTCTGAAAGTCAGGAGTGGTTCAATGAAGCTAGAAAATCAGCAGGCTATAGAGATGAAGTTGATGCTCTTAGAGAAAAGGCGGAACGCTGTGACAGGTACAGTTAAACACTATAATATCTTATTAAATAATAAGGACTACAAAATCGCAAGTAGGTTATTCATAATATTTTTATGAACTAAACTTTGACCTGACTTATCTTAAATGTTTGATACGTACATATGTGTGCCACCTAAAAAGAAGTTTTTTTTTTATATAGATTAGAACAGGAAATCCAGCGTTATCGAGATCGTCTCGCAGATGCAGAATACTATAAAACTCGAGTAGCAGAATTACGCGAAGATAACAAAGCTTTAATGGAAACAAGAGACGCTTTAGAAGAACAATTGCAAAGGGCTAGGAAGCGCGCTGAACAATGTCTCACTTTGGAGGCTGCTATGATCAAATTAAAAAGGGAGGCAAATGATATTGCTTTAGTAAGTGTAACATTAGCTAGTTTTTATAATACTAATACATAATGTAATACAAAAGAGAACTCATTATGTTTCGTTTTTCTAGGAAAGAGATGCAGATCAGCAAAAGATCCAAGAGTTAATAGAAGAAAATAACCATCTGCAATATATTACAAAATCTGTCCTGAGTGAAAGTAATAATAGCAATTTAGATACGGACAACGAGGGCGAAAGTACACTAGAGTCAGGCGAAAATAGCTTATCTGAACAACTGACTAGTAATGCTCAAGCAAGAGCTTTAAAACTCGAATTAGAAAATAAGAGACTGTTATCAACTATAGATAGCCTACGAGAACAAACATTATTAGAAAGTAGTGACAAAGTACTTGAGTTGGAGAAAGAAAAGAAACGACTTACGTTAAAGTGTGAACAACTTCAGGAAAATTCTAACAGGCTTATGCAACAAAACTCAGAGTTGGAAGAAGTCTTCAGAAATGCTTTGGAGGAAAATAGAAAGTTACAAGACTCTTTGGATAGCCAAAAGACATACATAGATCGTCAATCAATTGATAGGGATTCAGAAAAGAATAAATTACAAGATTTCGAAAAACATTTAGAATCTTTGACCAAGGACAAGCAGAGAATTCAAATGCTATGTGACTCTATTCAAAGAAGAGCTGATGATTTAGAAAAGTCATTAGATGCTAGAACTAAAGAACTTAATATTGTGAAGCCTGAAGCTGATAAAGTCACTGGACTTATAATTCTAACTGAGGAATTAAAAACTAAATTAACATACAGTGAGAGAGACTCCCATAATTTACAGAGAGAAGTAAACAAGTTACGGGAAGCAGTAGAGGAAAAAGATGTTTTATTAGATAAATTAACTACTGAAATAGAACTTAAGAAAAAGGAACTCGAAAGGTTATTCAGAGAACTTGAAATAAGTCACACAATAACAAGCAAATTCCAAGATCTAGAACAAAAAACTCAAGAACTGAAGTCACAAAAGAAAGTCGATTCAGAAACTATTCAAACTTTACAAAAAGATTTAATATCAGAGAAAGTTAATTTTGATAAGCTACGTAATTGTATGGACAAGCTTGGAGTAAATGCTACTGAAATACTTAACAGAGATGTAAATATAGAAGACTTGTTGGAGAAAATTATAACTAATATGGATCATGAAGGATTGATATCTGAAATTGCTGCAAAAGCCAATCTAATGAAGTTGGTACCCTGTGATTGCACTCATGACAATGAAAACACCAATGGTGTTGATAGTATAATAAACCCGCAAATTGAGCAGCTCACATCAGATCTTGCGACACTGCAAGCCTCTTTAGAAAATAGTCAGGCTGAAAATGCCAAATTACAAGTTAACATTGCAACATTAAACTCTCAGAATGGCTCATTAATATCTCAACAAATGACTTTACAACTAGCAAATAGTCAACTTGCCGCTGAAAAGGAAGAAATCATCAAACAACTAGAAGTTCTGAAAGACAAACAGGATAATCTTTTAAGAGATCAGGTTGCCTTGCAAACTCTACATGAGCAACTTAACACTGAATATGAAATGCTTCTTAGTGAAAGAGAGCCTATTAAAGTAACGGTCAGAGATTTAAAACTAGAAAATCGGGAACTAAAAGAAAAGTTGGCTCATTTCGAGAAAAAAGTGTCAGACTTTGAGATAGAAAGAGAAAACTTGAAAATTGAATCTAGAAATCTAATCAACCTTAGAGCTGAGCATTCGAAATTAAAGGATGATTTTAGAAATCTTTTTACGGCAAGTGACAGGCTGAAAAATGAATATAGAAATATGCAAGAAGAGTATAGAAATATTAGAAGTGAGCTAACACAACTAAAATTGCGAAATACTGAGATATCTGGTGAAGTGAACACAAAGGTTGAAATTATTACTAGCCTGGAACTAGAAATCAATAAGACCAATCAACATTGTGAAATGCTAATCCAAATGAATAAGAGTCTTGACGCCGACAGGCGATCTTTGATGGATCATGTATCACAGCTGCTGACCCAATACCATGAACTACTTGCTCATTCACTAAAAGACAAACAACATTACCATGAAGAAGAGAAAATGTTTGCCGATAAAGTAAACGCTTTATGTCGCCAAAAAGAAAAACTCGAAGAAAAAATCATGGAACATTACAAGAAGCTAGATAATTGTACAACAAAGAGACGTGGCTTTGGTGCGTCATTTGTAAAGAGAGTTCGTAAAGCAGGCACAGATCTAATCAATAAGGTTCCTACTAGGAACAACAAAAGAATTGAAGATGCAAGCCGATCAAAGTCACAGTTAACCTTGGCAGGTTCCGAGTCGGGAGAATCCGATCCTGGAAGCCAAGAAATGGAAAAATTATCTAAGAACTCTGACCAAGATCAAGGTTCTTCAAATCCGAGTGGGGAATCGCCGAGACATAGTATTGACTCAAGCTTCGTTAGAAGATTCGATGATAAACTTCTTAAAAAGTCTGATAACATCGACATGAGTGGCTCAATCCCAAGCTTGGATTCAACTAGGCTAAACAGTGAAAGTAATTTTGTACGAAGGCTCTCTGGAACATCTATTCATAGCGGCGGTGGCGATGATGCTCTGATAAGAGCGTCGTTAAGAAGGCGTCCACATAAGACTGTGCCTCCAACGCACAGAAATAGTTTCCAGGGTATAGAAGGAGACACAGGACTACCTGCAGGTACACATAAATATATTTAACACTTACAAAATTTTACTTTAACTGTATCTTATTAGTTAGCATGAAACTTATCATATCTTCTTTCAAACATTCTAGCTTCAACACCGACTCCTTTTGGAACGGCCGGCACACGCCGCACTGTGTACGTAGCAGACGACGATCCCAGTGCTAACCTCAATTCAAAACCACAGAGCACCCCTATGAAGGAGAATCCAACTTACTTGGTCTACAATAGGATCTCTACAGTTATTGGTGATGGCGCGTGTCAAAGTATAAATAATGACAGACCAGTTGATCAAAATAGATCCATGTCCGAACATTCTCGGACTGGCGTCGAAGAGAATTTACAAGAAAGAGACGAGCTTAGAAATGACAGAAGATCAATTAATCGAAATGAAAAGACAGATAATTCTAAAGAATCAGCTATTTGGTATGAATATGGTTGTGTATGATGTATTTTTTGAATGTTTACGAAATATATTGGGATGAATGGGTCAAATATATTAGACTGATACGATGCCTTGTATTACGCGTGATTGAAGTTGAGTATTCGTACATTTATTATCTTTGACAATTGGCATTGGTTTGACGATGTTGTGATAAGTCTCTTTTTTATATTTTATTGATAAACAGTATTAGTTGGCATTTAATTTGTTGAACGACAATAAATTTCCTTTTAAGCTTTAAACCTGTAACGTAAACGATTGTGACGTGAATACCAGTGAATGGAAAGTAGAATAACTTGTAAATGATGTCATAATAAACAATGAATATTTACTAGTATTTAGTAGGGCTATTGTGAGTAGGCAATGATACACCCACACTTGATGGCAGCAAATTTTGTTTTTTTTTTTTTTTTTGTATTAGGCAAAGTACAAAAATTATAGTAACAGCTTAATAATCGATATTAATAGAAAGCTTTTTACAATCATGGGTGCTGTAAAAATATACATGTTTAAAAATCTAAAAGCACACATGCTGTAAAGAATTATGTGGTTGGCCCCGTGAATGCGGTTTCGTACATTAATTCTACAATCAATTTATTTTAAAGTATACCAATTTTATTTACCGTACAATTTGAGATTATAACTCATGGTATTTTGAGGCTACGCGTATTATCAATTTATACATATTTTATTGTAAATATAAGTTAAAACAATATTATCTGATTCAACATACTTTGTGATGTTTCATAGAAGTAATACTTCCTTGCCAGTGATACTGTGACTACTGATATTATTTCATTTTTATTTGTGTAATTTAATTATATTTTTAATTGAGTGTTTAGCATAATAATGTTAGAATATACTTAGCACATAATTATGTACAAAATCAGTTTCTTTTGCTATTCGTTTTCCTACAAATTAATATTTGAAGAACTTTTTGTAATGTAGGTATGTTGTGTCCTAGAAACTAAAACCAAGACAAAAAACGTCGCTCTTCTAAATATGTTGTTATCGAACAATATAAGTATGTGTTCTCTATTTATACGCAATGAAATATTACAGTAATATTTAGTTCTACTTAATTACGCCAGAACGTTTAAACTGATCTGGACAAAATTTGACACAAATTATATACTTTATTACCTGAAATATTTGTAGCCATACGAGCTTTTTATCACATAATTACAATTTATAATTTTGCTCTAGTACAAATGAACGTAATAAATATTACCTATGTCGTAACACATAACAATCTTATAGATTAAGTTAATATTACTTTTAATTTTAGCAGACGTTTGGCGATTCTAACGTTTTGTAAGTTTTAGCAAGAATTCTACATCACTAAATAATCAATTTGGACAACATAAGGAAATTCTGTGATTGTATAATGTATTGGATCTGTAATAAGAGTACTGTCATCAAATTGTGTAATTACCTTCGGAAAATCATTTCAATTATAAAACGACAAGTACATTATTAATATAGAAATAGTGCCTTTTCAATTAGCTTGTCAATTGTTTTCTATTCTATTGTTGTTTAGTGATTGAAAATTGCATTTTATTATTGGTACTATGAATATGGTGCTCTTCTGTAATGTTAATAATATTAACATGAAAACTTGTTTAAAATTGTATGTTCAAGATTCAGTTGTCCGATTGCTATACGAAATACCCACACAAAAATAACTTACAATAACACTAGATGTAATCTATTTTCCATAAAAGCACAAAATGCGCTGAATGTTCAATTACTCTGAACAAGAAAATAATTTGTTTTATATTTCCATTTTCAGTTGTATTTAAATGTAATATAATTAAATATAGGTACTTAATAAATGCCTCTCACCGAATTTATATTTTAGCACACATTTAACTTCTGAATACATTTTCTTTAATAAACTCAAAATGGATTATTATTTTTACCTGTCCTATGTAAGTGTAATGGGTGTCTAAAAAGTAATTATCTTACTTGGTTTAGTCAGAGTAATCATTTCAGATTATTTAACTCAATAAAAATTCAGCTACAAACATAGAAATATTGGGTAAACAGTAGGTACCTACCACTGATCACTACTTCTATAGTCAAGTAATTTGATACAAGTGACTACAACAACAGAACTCCCCACATCCACTTGAGGCAAAAGTATTCAAAATAAAGAAAAACATGTCAATAATTATTATCTCTGTTTATTTTTTCACCTGATATCACACTCTTCTTTACATACTATACTTAAAGAGATCCATTACAGCTGCCTTCTACCTTTACTTCCCATGTCAAAACAGGACAAGCCTGCATAGAAACTTTAAAAGGCTGTCCAGATACTACTGCCTTTCGCCCGGGATCTACTTTTTGTGGTAGATATGATATGACACACTGAAAACAAACACCAAATGAAAATAAAAATAATCCTGACAGATTTTTATTTGATAACTAAAAGTAACAAAATAATATACCTTAGGTCGGTCATTTTCAGTAGACATGTATCCAATACACATTGTTTTAGTAGTGTGCCCCCAAAGTAACTCTCCCTCTCCATTCATAGAGTCAAACTTTAAAGCTAAAGTGCCACCTAGTCTTTCAGGAACATCCCATAAAAACGGTGATTCTAAAAAATTGTCCTTTAAACATTTATCAAGACCTAGAACAGGGGAAGACTCAAGTAAACTCTCAGCAGAAACTTTGGCTAGTTGTGTTCTGATTAAATGTTCTCCACAGCCTGATGTACATGCTGCAACTGAGGGCTTTCTGCCATCTCTGCTCATCACAGCCCAAACACCACTCCCAAATGATGCAGCCTGGCCAACTCTTCCTTCATGTTTCAAGGAAACTCCACCTGAACTTGCCCCTGACGCTACAACACCATTTGAATCTACACAAATAGCCCCAACAGTATCTAAGGGACTGAATTTTACATCATTTTGTATAGAATATCTTTTCAGCTTTCGTTTACAATGTTTATAGTTTCTAAATGCCCGAGCTGACACCATTTTGTGATCATCTACTATTTCTAGGCCCATTCTTTCAGCCCAAGTCCTTGCACCATTTCCTGTAAGTATACAAGGAGGTACTCGACCCAATGATAGATTGTCACACTGCTTTATGCAAAGATGTTTTGCTAGAGAAATAGGATTCCAAACATTTGATACAGCTCCACATGCACCAAAATGGAGTGTTTGACCATTCATGACTGAAGCATCACATTCAACTGATCCATTCCAACTCAAATTGGATCCATATCCAGCATTTGTAAGTGGGCTGTTCTCCAATTCTGAAAAAGAAAACAAAAAAGGATCGCATATTTAAAAAAAAGAGTTCAACCCACTTTATTTGAAACTCTTAATTAAATAAAACAACTTCAAACCTATTATAGCTTTCTCTACTGCGTCTACAGCATTACCGCCTAGCTGAAGAGCTTCAGCGGCTCTTCTGCATGCTAAAAAGCAAGTCTTCTGATATTCCTTCTTTAGAGAATCGCTGTGGTAACCAGCCCCTGTAATTAAATAATTTATATTAATCTGTGTAGCATAACTTCAAAGCACCTACATACATGTTTATAAAATATTCATGTTCATTGTCACATATTTATATCGAATTGAATTTTGGTTACCACAGTGTACAGCTATAAATCCATTCATATTTTATTGTTAATCTGTCTATTTATAAACCAGTATCACATCATAACCAGCTCATTTTACTCTCGTCGTCATTATCAATAGAATTTTTAACCATAACTTGACAATTCATTGAAATCATCAGATAAGGAGTGCCAAGTTAATGTACTCTGTGAGGAGTACCAGCATCAGCAACCTGCAAACTGTGCCAGCTAAGTGCAAAGTAGCAAAGTAGAGCAATCCAATCATGAATCAACCAACAAAACAACCCCGATGGGCGGCGTTGGGCGCAGATATATAAAAGTACTCTGTGGGCGCAGACAAGAGGTGAGACGGCCGGCAGACGTCATGCATGAGACCACAGAGTACTTTTATATATATACCTTTGTATGGAACATGAGACGTCGCTTGCCACAGAGGCTCGCTCGATAAACTCGATCACAGAGCACCACAGACTAAAAAAACTACTACTTTTTAGTATTTTTATATAACTAAAAAAATACTATCTAGTCGATTGTAGTCTAAAGAAGACGGAGTTAAGGGTTGAGAATGACCACAGAACATTGATAAACTCAAGAGCATTGACGTAATACCTCTTAATTGCTCTGAGATCTAAGCTTCAGTCCACTCAAGAGCAAGAGAGTATGATTCGAAGAAGAACAAATAAGTAAACTGTAGAGCGCGCATATCGAGTATGAACTGTTGGCACTAGTATGAACATGTAAAATCGTGAAATTAGTATCAAAAGAGAGCGGACCGTTTTATTAAAATTATCTTAAAACCTAATAATATCGGAACCGACGATATTTTCGCATAAACGTCTGGCGTCGCACGGAAAATCACATAAATCTGTAAACGACCGTAGTACATTTGGCTAAAAATGTGCTTACCCTTGGCTTATGGGTATGGGGCTATTATACTAGCGATGCGCACGCTCTATGCTTGTCTGTTATTACTCTTTTTTTTTCTTTTCTCCTACTTTGACCATAAGTGTTTTGCAAGAGAGACAGAGAGAGAGTTTTACAGAGTACTTTGTGTTTTGTCTCGTACTTTAGTGCATCAGATTTAGTTTTACCTTATTCTTTATTAATAAAAATCTCGGCTGCGATAGCTTAGCAGATTCTATATTGAATTTTTCTATGTAGAATTCAAAATTAGAATCTGTTAATCCATTGTTAAGCTTCATCGCGACTTTTATTAATAAGGCCATACTTATCTTTTGTTGAAACAACTATACCCATGCTCTTTTTTTGCCAATGCAATAATTTACCATATTTTAGTCCTAAATTAATTATAAGTTCATTTGGAGAGGACAGACCCAGCAAATGCATGTAGCAAGCTTATTTGCTATAGCAGTTGTGAAATAAAGCGATAATCGGTTTACAAAAACACTGGGAAATCATAGACTCATGTTGATGACCAACTAGATAGATCTACTACGTCACTGAAATTAGCTATTCTAAATTTGCGTTTTTACCGCTATTTTTATCCAGTGAACATTGCTTGGGTGGTTAACTGATGATAGCAAATTAGGTGGGTCATGCTAGACCCACCATACAAGAAATGGAAAAAGTAGCATAGAACATTCAGCCGAATGGGATAAAGGGATAATAATAAATTATAATAAGTTTTTTAAGGGACAAAGTGCCTCATCTATGTTTCTCATATACTCCCTATTGTTTATTTACTTGACATTTTATAGGATATCAAGAAAGATGTGAATTTTGGAAATTAAATTTATCAATGTTCAAAGTGATTTCAACCTTTTATACAATGAAAATCAAGTAACTACATAGTGATTACTAAGTCTATTTTGTTTAAATTATTCAGTATGAAGGTAACTTTGCAGTTAGTATATATAAAAACAAGAAACAATAAAAAACTGGTAGCTTTGTAAGATTTATCTATATAATATAAATGTCTACTTAATTATGCATTGTACTGTAGAAAAGCAAGATCAGAAATATACATTGTGAGAATCTATTTTGTGAGACCCTTTGCTGAAGTCATCATGACACCAACAACCAGAGCAGTAATTGTGAATCCTTGTGCAACAATCCTCAAACGCATCATATTCTGAGATAACCTTTTACGACCTGTTCTGAAGCTCCAAAGACCATATGATAATGCACCTGCAGTTGCCAAACAACCTGCAATCAGTTCAATGTGTTATTTATAATATGCATACATATATAGCAATCCATCCAATCAATATAGGTAGTTGCTTTTTTATATAATACATCAACGCGAAATTGTAAAACATCTATTGCATAATATTTTTTTTTTAAGATATTCATAAAATGTACATTTTTCTTATCAAATTTACTATGAACGATATAAGGTAGTTATAAAGATCTCTATGTACTAAGCAGAGGAAACAAATTAGAGGAATTATCTTTAATAAACACATATTTAAGGAATACCTATAGGCACAAAAGGATTTTCGGCAAATTTTCGATAAAATTTTTCTTTTGTTGTTTCAACTCGTACTTGCGCTCCCATATCTTTTCGGAGCTGCACCCAATCCAAGTCGGTAGGTTCATCACTAGACATGTTGAAGGTTTCCTTAATTTATTCTTGAGGTAGTTATTTTACGAGTAAGTTCAGATAGAAAATTTTATTGCATTGCAAATATTTTTATTTCACTGTCTGTCATCTGTCAGAGTGCAAACAATACGTATAATGTCAGTCGATGAGTCGATTGCCCTAACTAAAATGACAACATTGGAGCCATTGACTATTGAGATGAAGGTCAATGATTTGAGGGGTTGGAGCTTTCAGATTAGTTAAAAGTTGTAGGATTGGAGCATCGGACCATCGGCTGCACTGACCTCTGTCTTGTATCGGCAATAATATTTCTTTGTATTTTATGATATAGATTAATTTTATTGTATTGCACATTTATAGTACATTTCATTCGTCAATTTATAAGAAGAAAGTTGCTCAAATGTTTTTTATTTGTTAAAATATGTTTGCTTTTATATAATTTTTAGTTTTGTTGTACATTTTTTTCCCGCGGTAAGCTCTGGCTCTGGTTCTACCAACTCTGACAATGGCAAACTTGGCAGAATCGTCGTCACCCCGACCGACGACGGAGCCAATTACTCTATTTTTTAGCAATTTTAACAATGCTAGATTTAAAAACTGTCGCACAACTTTAAGCATTGAGCTTCTAAGGCTGTAATAAGACACGGTATTTTTACTAATAAATTACTTTAACTATACCCAAAGAGCTTATAGTGCTCTGCGGGTCCAATTTAACAATGCGTTCAGGGCGCTGTTGCGGCTTCCACGTTTTTGTAGTGCATCCGGCATGTTTGCTGATGCACATGCAGATGGCTTTGCAGCTATCTGGCGTAAAAAGACTGCATCATTTGTAAGCCGGATGCGTGGAAGTAGCCACAGCATCCTGAGCACCATAGCAGATAAGTTTGACTGTCCTCTTATGTTTAAGTTAGTGCAGCGGACTAGATCCCTGCTTACAATATTATATTAATTGGTATCTTATAGTGTGGATCTTTGTTATCTGAATTAATAAATTTTATTATTATATTATTATTATTTAAAAAATATAATACACACTTGTGCAAGTAAATACGTATCTTAACGATATACTTGTACAACTGTGTATGCCTTCAAATAATGTAAATAAAGAAAAAAAGAAATTGTACTATGATTTTGCAGTATACGGTACCTAAAAAGTAAAAATTTTTCAAAATTAATTTAAAAGTTCAATAATCATGCGGATATGTAGTCGATTATTTCAGATCGCATCCATAGTTTTTGTCAAACTTAATCGCAGCCGCAGCCATTTATTTTGTATTGCCTTGGTTTGGTGCTGCTTGAGTGTTGTATGTATTTCAAATTCGTTATAATGCTAAATAAGTTTTGTGCTTCAGATATTATGCTTGAAACCGTGAGTATATACATCATGTTCTTTCAGATTGCTTAAATGTTCATCCATTAAATCAGTCGACTATCTGCCTATGCATTACCTATGTTATTTATTACGTACTAACCGCATGTTTGCTCGTTGTATTTTAGATTACTGTGTATTGTATATGTACAAGGTGTTTTGCACAAAACAGTTGCTCTTTACAATATTTTAATAGTTCGGGTATGAAAAAACTGCGTTATTTAAATCCTATCAAATACTAGTGTCTCTGATGCAGTAGGTAAATGCAGGTAAGCTTTTTATATGTGCATGTGAACTAATTTATTAGAATGTAATTGAGATGGCATTGAAACTAACGTTACATGTCTCGTGGATCCGCCTCGTGATTCGTCATTGATTGTTATTGGTCTGTGTAACAGTAACTTTAAATATTATGAATACAGTAATTATTATGGTAATTACATTTTTCAGTAATCTTTTTGTGTTGTTCACAAAGAAAGGTTTCGATGTTTTTTTTTAGCAATAATGTTTTTGTTAAATTATTTTGTGAAAAAGATTGATAATGCGATCATTATTTCATGTCATTAATTGGGTCAAAAATATTAAGACACATTTAGCTACAGAGATATAAAAATAAAATATAAAGTTAAAACTACATGTTTAAATGTGGGTTTTCACTCTTTGCCACCTTAGTCATAATGGGTTAACATTGCCAGTGAGAGAATAACAAATGATAGCAATGGAAATTACCTACTTGCCAACTTGCTAAATGAGGAAAACAAAACATCTGAACATAATTAAATATTGTGGGTAGATTTAGGTCATGGTTATTTTTTTTCATAACTTACTAATTAGTTTAAATTATATTATCTGTTCATACTATAACTAACAACATTTTAAATAATAATATAAATCTATATATGTATTTATTATTAAATTATTTGTGGGTCTTCAAATTTATTTTTTATCAGTCTATGGCAAATCTAAACAGGAAGGGAAAGCCATAATTTGTAGAATCATAAAAATCTTATAGCTTATTTTTAATTTTAATAATGTCTAAATTTTATTTTATCTGGATTAGGTATTTGATGAGGTACTTTTCGTTTGTTTCAGATGGCTTCATCATCGCTTTCAATGAAGTCTAGTGAATCCCAAAGGGTGTCTTGAGCACTACTTTAGTTAATTTCTTTAGATAATAGTACTTCTGACATTACTTTTCACATAAAATAGTTTCATGTTTTTTAATGTTGTCACACAGTATTGCCAACTAAAACAATCTTATCATTTCTGCTCAAGATAAGAACCACTCAGTTTTTACTGTATAATCAGGACAGTTGTCTATTTATTCTTACTTTAAAAGTAATTTTATTAAAAAGTTTTTCATATATCTCATCTTTATCTACAAGAAACCATGGCTTCAAGTGACCCTGAAATTAAGGATGGATTCACTCTACCTACTTGGATGAAAAGCAAACCAGTGAAGTGAGTACTATTTTTTTTATTGCTTATTTAAATATAGGTATAAAAATATTATGACACTAGATGATTTTGTGAATAGTTTTCTCGGAATCATAAAAATCTACACTATAAAAGTAATTAAAGGAGTAAATGTCAAAGCTTACTGCTTATGTCAGGACATAAGCAGTAAGCTAGACATCCTCCTCATGACTCCTTGTACAATATAGCTACTCAAGTTTTAATAAATAATTAAACTTGATTTGTTTTTATGTTAATTCATATAACAATGTAACCTAGCCAATCTATTTCAATATTTTTAGTTTGTGTTGCTTTACCCAACCGTGAAGGTAAAGCTACTAGTTGTATTGCAACATCAGGCTTTGGTTGATAATGATATTACAAACAGGTAAAATGTTGATAACAACAGCTGCAATATTAGTTTTTAATCAGGTATTTTTAGTTAATCTTGATCATGGTATTAAATTAAAAATTTTCAATTAAAATTAATAGAATTGTATGCTATATAGGTACCTCATATCAGTTATAAATAGAATTATGTAAACATTACATTTTTATTTGTTAAATCGACTACTACTTATTTAAGTTTATATAATACTTTATTCTTTAATTATAGTCTAGTTAATAATGGTGGTATGTCAGATATAATATGTTTATGATTTAATTTATTCATGTCAATTCATGTCAAGCATAGAATAGGTTAAACAATAAAAAGAATGATCCAATGCTTTAGAAATAAGGTAACTGGTTTATCTTTAAGTAGGTTCTATCATCTCATTATGGTAACAATTAACTATAAAAATCACTCTTAATAACTATGACTTAAAGGCGCAAGAAATATACCTGCGTTAAAACGACATACGGCCGGCAGTATATGCCTCGTGGGCACGTGCATAAGATTTATAAACATGGACTGGTAACACTCGGCTCGTTAATTAATAATTGTTCAGGACGTACACATTGGAGTTTACACTTAAGTGCTTTCACATGTACTTGGCAGTTTCAGTAGTGTAAAGTTGCGTATTTGTGAAGAAATAGCAAAGGAATATAGCTGACAATTTACTTGTGAGTGCAGTAAATTCTTTAAATTTAATTTTAGTAAAAATCAACACTTGAAAAGAGTAAGTCATAATTTTTATATCAATAATAATTTTGGTACTGTTTTTAAAATTGTTCTCCAATTAGCTCCCTTTTTACTTTGCTTCAAAAATAACCATACGGCCTAAAACTTCGCTAGATTTTTTGCCTTTTCGTTCCTACTGTATTGTCTTGTGATTTCTCACAGCCAGTGGGAGTTGCCTGCACTGCAAACAATAATTTAAAACTGTGAGACAAATCTGGTACAATACAAAAACATAAATGCTTTTGTTTGTTGTGCTCAGTCGGGTATTATGTAGTCATAAATGAACAATAACGTGCATTCAAATTCTGTGATTTGACGATTGATAAGGTTTTAATTCTGGCCTTTCTACCAGTATATTTTAATTTTTAATTATCTTTAGCACGATAGCTGTAACCAAGAGCAGAAAGTTGGCTGTGCTTATGATAACAAATGACGTCATGCCTCACACTTAATGTATTTTAAATACGCGCAAATAATATTTCGATTTAAGTATTGAATAGAGTTCATCGAAAGCTAGTTTAATATATTTTTTAATTTTTATATTATATTTATTATATCCGTACTGTCCCACTGCAGGGTAAAAGCCTCCCTCCATTCTTTATACAATCCCGGTCCCGGATTGTTCTTGCCATTCCCCAAGAAAGTTATTTAGTTTGTCCCTCTATTACTTTCGTGGTTTGTCGCTCGTTTAGTTTTTGTAGGCGCCAATCTTGAGTTCTACGAGCCCATTTCTCATTTGGCATGCGGGAGACATGCTCAGTTGAGTCCCATTTAAGCAGAGCAGCCTTTTGAGCAACGTCAATTATTTTTGTTCTAGAGCTGAGCATACTGTTTCGGATGCTCCTAGTATGGTGCGTTCCATAGCACTTTGGCAAACCTTGAGCTTGGACTTTTAGATGTCAGTTAGAATCCAAATCTGTGCCCCATCGGTCAGGATGGGTAGAATATACATGTCCATAAGCTTACCCTTTAGTGACATGGGCATAGTGCCCTTAAATCTAATCCTTAATTGACCAGTAACTCCAGGCATTTTCTGCAAAACTTTCCACTTCTGCCAAATTTAAATAGACTGAGCTTTTTAGTTTATTCTTCTTATAGCTTTGGCAACCTTAAAGGTATTAGCTGTAGTTTATTTATTGTGTATATGAAGATACTTCTTATTATTAACTGTCTGTTATAGACTTATAGTGTATCTGCTGAAAACATGTTAGACTTGCGTAATTTAGTTCTATGACCTCCAAAAACAATTGTGTAAACTTAAGGAATACCTACAATAAGAAAAAAATACTTTCCATTCGCAATTAGCTGTTGCCGTCTCATGCTTAGCCCATGGATGATTATCTCGTTAGGTAAAAATAAATGGTCAAGTACAAATAAAAGAAGAAAAATGATTTCAGGAAATGTCTTTGCGAACGTTGTTTGTTTTTATATCATTCAATGTCATCCAACAATAACAAATACCTATTTCTAGTCATAACCTAGGTATATGTAGCTATTAATTTATAATACCTAGACAGGTACTAATAGATTTGTATATTTTTCACAGGTAGGTAAATTATTTGTATATCTAGGTGAGCAAATTAACTTAATAGGTAGAAAACAAAGCCATTAAAGGGAAAATGTCCCGATAATAAACTTTTTTCTTGGGATTATAGGTACTCTTACCCAGTAACATTATGAAAATTACGTCCAGACAGAAAATGACTTACATATTCATTCATTGTTCGCCTTACCATAACATGATTACGGGACAGCATTGTGTTGTAATTCCTCATTTTCATGAAATTCAACACGATTGCGATCCATTTTACATATTGTGTCTTAGATAACATAGGTAGAACAAACATTTAAGATTGTGAAATTCAGATTCGCTTATCGCTGTTTATTTCTGTACCTGATTAGTAATTGATTTATAAATCACGACTGTTCGCGTATTTATTTACTTTATGTGTCATGGTGTCTTTTTCCAGTTTGTTTGTACGTATACGTATCTTTGGAGTACAGGTTTGTCCATGACAATTGACAACGTCATTAAAATATAATTTGATTAAATATTACGTCACTATTCATACATACATAACGTATAAGACTAGAAATTAACTTCAAAATGATTACAAATCTGTAAAAATACATAATTTGCAATTCTTATTCGTGCATACAGTATTTATTCGATATTTCCATGATAATATGTATAAAATCATCATATCTCATGGCTCAAAAAAAAAAGTAAGTAGCTTGTGTTATAGAATCAGAGAACAAAGGTACCACAAACATCAAGACCCGAGACAATGTAGAAAAGTGGTTCTCTACATTGACCCGTCCGGGGATCGATCCCGGGAAAACCCGGTAAAATGATAATATGATTACCATCATCATTTTTATTTAATGAGTAGTGGTCATGTCATTAACATTAGGCGTTTAATACTTTCTAAAACTCCGTATCTAGAATGCGTAAAATTTTTGCCTTGTAAGTTTCGTAAGAGTAGGCCGGCTACAATTTTATTATGAGTGATGCAATACCGTTTGCACAGTAGGTACATGTTTTACATGCCAAGCAGTCTCTACACTAATATTGCTATAAACGATAGTAGGTAGGGTATTAAAATAAACAAAACAAAGTCTTAGTTAAGTGCAACATAGGTTTAGCATATTATGGGTCTATAAATAATTATTGTTTAAATGCCACATAGATCACAGAAATACGTCAATGCAGGTCCGAATGACGTCGGCATTTGTTTCACAAATACTCTTTATGTCAATCCCGAGAGGTCAGCTTGTGTTGTGAGTGGTATGACCACTTATGCGACGGAATGAAGGCGTGTCTCTACGTAAACAAAAAACAGGTTTTAAAATGCCAAGCTGACGATAATTGACATTGCAAAACAATAAAATATTGAATTTGACTGGCTTTGGTATTGATAACGATTGTTAAGACTTTTTGATGGATATTGTTCATCCAAACAAATGACGTAGGACAATCAATCCTTGATAATGTCATTTTACAGGTACATTAGGCTACAGACGAAATTCAAGCAAATAACACAAAATATTTTATTTACGCACATTTTTATACATAAAAATGTGCGTAAATAAAATATTTCGTAAAAAAACCGCATTATGTAGAGTCAAATTATTATGAATTAATCACATGCCATAATTATGTAATAATTAAATACCCATGAAGAAAGCAAATTATGTATAAGTATTCGGCGTCTCGTTTAGTATTAATGAATATAAACAGTAAAACGGTATGTAACCAAATCGGTGTTTATTTAAACAATTGCTTGTTAATATTTTGGTTACATTACTTACATCAGGTGCAATTGTTATATAGTATTAAATAAATATTATAAATGTACACCAATTAAGTTCACACGTCAGGCACGTCGATGTGTTTGTCAATTTGCTAATATGCGTGTACACAATTAACGTTATTAACGTAATGGCGTTTTTTAACAATTCAATGGCTATCTTGTGTTGTACCAACTAGTATCTAAGTTTGGAAACAATGCAAAACATGTCTCAAGGAATTGTTATATTGACATGTATCAAAGATCTAATTGTTGGTACTTCTCTAATTTGTCTCTGTAGAGTCAATAGGTACATAATTATCATATTATATTGCTTAATATGAATGTATTTAACAATAATCGCTAAATAATCAAGAATTATTTATTTCTAATGTAGTAATTTCTAATTAAGTACTTTGGAAAACCTATATGGTTGTATTCTTGACTGTACAAAATTGATTAGTCTTTTTTGTCCGAACTAATAATAAATTCACTTTGTGCGATAGGATTATTGCATAAAATAATTGATACGGCATAATTCTATTTATATAACTATATAGTCATTCTCTAGAAAAAACTGTCATGTTGTTTCTAGAGAATTCATTTGTCATGTCGTAAACGTAAGAAATTGTGAGGATGACTTATTTATGATCTGCATTTTCATAACAACCAGAATTTCTGCGGCCAGTAACTTTGGCATTCAACAGGTGATACTAGTTTACCAATAGCAGTCTACAATGCCCACTTTTTTAAGCGAGCCTCTATTCTTATGTTCAGAAAACACGTAAAGTGGCATTTGCCTTTCGTTTCCTCTTTATTGAAATGAAATTAAATGATCTGAAATATAGCGCATTATAGCCTGTAGTTATTTCAATACAATGTGTTGATGATCTTGAAATTTTATACCAATCATACAGCATTACAAATGTTGGCGTTTTTCCTACATATACATCTGGTCGCAAATCCTTTGTGTTGTTCACAAATGCTGAATTAAACTAGACAAATACAGCAATAGACATATGCAACTGACCTGGTGCAAGTAGTCTGCACTAAGAATAAAACCTTAATATTTTTTTATTTCTTCGCAACCGTTTATTGTTTGATCTTAGTTTTCAGCACATTTCATCATGACTTTCATATACATAAGTATGAGTGACGTAATGTTATTTTTTCACGCTTCTAACTTCATACCCATACCACACGTATAGTGTTATCGCTCTGTATGTTATGGTAACTGTTTTAACGATAACTGAAGCTTTATTATTTATTGTTAGAAGGTTTATTTAACTGATTAAATGTCGAATTTGTCTTATCTTTGTTACCTACTCCATGTAAAGTGTTTACGTTACGATTTCAGTAAATATTTTCATTTGTTAGTTATCTTTATACTGTCAATCTAGAGACACCTAAAAAAAAATGTGTAATATTTAAACAATTACCTTTTTGACGTGAACTGGAATGGGGCCTTGTTTGGCCTACACCTCTGCATCTTTTGGCAAACAATTAAGCCGAAGGTTCATTGACATTATTATTTATTTAACTCAAAATACTCGTAAAAGAGCTAGCCCGAAATTCGCTTGTATATTTCCTGTATGTTAGCAATGCTAGTCGCTAAAAATTTAAGACTTGAGATTAGGATATGATTTTCAAACTCAATTTTGATCATAGAGCATTGCATAAACGTTTAAACCTTGTGGAATATGCAGAGATAATAAGCTTGTTTTTGTTCTCCGGATATTGGCTAGCGTGCCTGGCACGTCGTGGCCACTTCTATTTTAGTTATAGTTAGTCTAACCAATGATACGTAACACAATTGCGTTACAAGTGTTAATGACATTATCATGGAATATCGTTTCGTTGAAATCTAGATGGAAATACCAGTTTTATGATTGCCAAGATATAAGTTTACTCGCCGTTCTATTCTCAGCGTGTTTTCAACCTGCGTTACGTATGTCCTCGTGATGTTTTGTGAAAGAGGGAGTGCGCTAATGAGTCGCTCTCATTGGCTCGCGCCAACGTGACGTACACGTAGGCTTGTTGTAAAGCCGGATCCCCACTTGAGCAGCCGCGGGGCGAGCTGCCTCAATCTGAGCATGCCGCGCGCCGCGGAAACTTTATGCATCTCCACTTGAGCCACATTAATCAGCAACTCTGCAGCGTGCCTCAAGCCGAGCAACGAATTTATCTAGTTTCTTACTAGCTATTATTGTCCATTTTGCCGCGAAGTGAGCGTACAACGTCCGTCTCCACTGTTCGCGTGGCTCACACTGAGGCGCCTTTGAGCACCGACGTTTACCGACACAAAATGGCTCGTCACGAGGCCGCCTCGTTTGGCTCAAGACGCGGCACGCCTCGACCCGCGGCAGCGTCTCCACTGGAGCTGCCGCGAGTTGAGGCGGCCGCTCGCCCCGCGGCTGCTCAAGTGGGGATCCGGCTTTAGAATTTATTTTCAAAGTGACGTTGTTATTTTATGTGTACTCTTATCATGAGCTAGTGCCTATCTCTAGGTTGTATAAAAAGCAAAACATGAGCGTGCAATTTCAGTTATTTTGCACAGAGCGTGTATGCCGCTAGAGTCTGTAATTTCGCAGAGTTACTATTTTCTAAATATAATTTCTAATAAAAGTACCGACTAAATTACATTTTGTAACATCGGACTGAATACCTTTCTGTACAACAATTTGAAATTAAGAATAACACATTAAATAAAAAGAAAATAAAAATGTTCAAAAAAAGGAATATGATGGCGCAGTTCAACAACATCTTATCGTAAGTGTCGTTGATTGTCCTCGGATTCGCCTACAACAATGTTAAAAACTTTAAGAATTGACCTCTATTGTTGCATTGTAACATAACATTGTAATCCTTTACTATTTCTTTTTTGTTATCTAATAGTAACAATTTTAATTCAATAATAAATATCAGTGTTTGTATTAAACCATGTTTCCTTTTTTTCAGGGAGTATGAACCGTTCGCAAGCTCGCCACCTGCTCCGGAAGATTCGTTTTTCTACATAAGATACCCGAAACCCGACGTTTTATTTGGGAAGCCGAAATTTGACGCCGCCGGACCGCAAGTATTTACTGAACAGTCAAACGAAGTCAGATCTACATCAGCGTTCAACGTAGTCAAGGAGAAGGACTGGTCGAAGCACACAAAACCTTGTCAAGACGTACTCCACGGCATTGCACCAATCAACACAGCTGGTAAGACCACTTTGTGTATTTTAAAAGGTTATCGCATGACATTGACATTGGCCGGTACCTACACAGCTACATTTTATAAATGGAATCGATTATTTTTAAGACGTGCGAATCGTTCTTTTTTTTTGTTGTAGAATTCACTAGAATTGTCTAGAATATGTCTATACATACATTATACCTATATGGTGGCGAATGTGAATTTAAGTAAAGTTCATTTAAAGGTCCATTGTGTCACAGTAACAATGTTTTATCCAGTTATCTATTATCATAATATTGTAATGAAACTAAACATTCAATGTGTGTCAGTATGACGCTGGTCACGAACGTAACGTAAAATATTACAATCGTATTATGAGTTTATCGCCTGTTGCAATATGCAGTGAATGCCTATAACGATTTAATGCTTTGTTCGTTTTATTTACAGTGAAGTCTGCTACATCCAAACCGAAGCCAGCAGGAACTGACGACGGGTTTAAAGGCGAAGGCGCGGCTTGTGGCACTTCTATTGTCAAGGTGAGTTCTGCCAATAGCTCTCTAGTAGATAAGAGTTGAGGTGAACACTTATATTGCCTAGTAATATTCAAAGAATTATGTTTAATTTTATAACGACGAACGCGCGAAAGATCGTTTGAAGAATTTACAGACACAATGAGTTAATAACTCAGGTCATTCAATAGGGGTTGGTTTTGTTTCATAACAGTATGACGGAATTCGTTAACTAGTTTAAATAAGACTCCTAACGACCTGCATTACAGTTTATACTTCTATAAATACGACTGCACTTGGCAAACGGATCGGCGATCGCAGTATAGTATTGTTATTGTACAATATGATGTTCTTGCATTATCTTGCTGGCATTATTCCCTAGTGGTCCTTAACACACTCTAAAATAAGCATAAGGAGTCTAGAATGTTCTATGTAACTATTAAATAGGACGAAAATATTTATAATTTTGGTTATATTTTGAAATGCAAGAATAAAGAGATATATTAATTCATTGTAATCGTTAAACACCGCGTATCTCTTGTAGGTTGATAATACGGTCTTGTGATTGGACGTGTCATGTTTTTAATAAGCTCTTATCTACAACTCACTTGTATGTGTTGTTATTAGAGTCCAGAAATATTTGCATTGGTTACATCATTTTCTAGGTGTTTGGAAAACAAGTGCAATACAAATAAAACAACAGTCCTGTTGGTATTCTAGGAATGTAAAGTAAACATTCCTAGTAATTACGTGTTGTTTATGTAGTAATGATAACGATACCATTATCAAAGAATCTCGAATAATGTTTACAAAACCAACAAGTCTTTGTTCCATACGTTTATTCTATGCTGGATTTTCCGGATTATTCCTAACCTGACCCGAAAACCTAACCCGCTAGCGGGTTAGGTTAGGAAAACGAAAAAAATATTATTAATTGTTCCCAACGTAACCCTCTTCCTAACCTGACCCGATGTTTCGTTCCTAACCTGACCCGAAAACCTAACCCGGCCGCGGGTTAGGTTAGGAACGTGAAAAAATATATATTAATTGTTCCCAACGTAACCCTTTTCCTAACCTGACCCGATGTATCGTTCCTATCATAACCCGAATTGCGATATAGGTAGGTTTTCCTATACAGTCAGTCTATCAATTGATATCGTTGATACTTTATGGTTTTCGAATGGCAACAAATTGTCTTGAAGGATGGCACAATAGAATAAATAAAAAAAATAAGAGGAAACTGCAATTTAATAACAGTTTTAAATGCTCTAAAATGGTATTCAGAGTTAAACATTATGAAAAAAATATATTTAAATGAAAAAAGGAGAGAACAATCTATTAACAGAGATTTGTGGATTTTGAAAGTTGTTGGTAAAGTTAAGAGAAGAAAGATTACTGTTGAGATTGAGCACTGCTTAAAAATATTAAAGTGATTTTTACATTTAAGTTCATTTTCACATTCCTTCCCTCTAATATGGCGAGGGAGGTGATGGCTGACCTTTGCGTCATACTCGTGAACAGGTGCTGCTTGCGGTGACTGGTCGATCTGCTGACTTTGGTATGTGTAGATAATACTTTTAACTTCATAAGGGTACTTTTCGAACTCACAAACTTGTTTATTTGGCGCGGTTCCTAAATGATTTTTTTATTTTATTGTTATCGGAAAGACAGCTTGCTGGTGTGGAGATTGTTGCGCCGTTTCTTCTCAGACAGCTTAGACAGTACTTAGAAAGCGGTAAAGGGTGGGCGAATCAGGGTGTTGTCCATCTTATTATTTTTAAGTTTGAAAAGTGCTACTTTGTACCCTTTTTTAAATAAACGTGATTTGAATTTAAATTTATATTAAGTAAATTATTATATTGTTAGTTATGTTTCTTAATTGTGTGATATTTGGATTATGGTTTATAAAAAAAACACCGATTTGACAAAACCTTTTATTCTAACAAAGAAGCGGGAAAACTTCAACATCTACCTACATATATCGCAATTCGGGTTATGATAAGAACGATAAGTCGGGTTAGGTTAGGAAGAGGCTTACGTTCGGAACACCCGCGTCCAGGTTAGGTTTTCGGGTTATGATAGGAACGATACATCGGGTCAGGTTAGGAAGAGGGTTACGTTAGGAACACCCGCGACCGGGTTAGGTTTTCGGGTCAGGTTAGGAACGAAACATCGGGTCAGGTTAGGAAGAGGGTTACGTTGGGAACAATTATTAATATTTTTTTCATTTTCCTAACCTAACCCGCTAGCGGGTTAGGTTTTCGGGTCAGGTTAGGAATAATCCGATTTTCCACCGTAATGATGTTTATACATACCAAAAATGGCGAAATTACGTTTTATCATTAGCCATATAAAACTAAAACATAAATAGATCATACCTATAGCTTATTAAGTAGATACTGTTTTCATAACAACTTATCTGTTAATACGCTGATTTAAATAATGATTACTGATATGTATAGTCTGTTTTTTCCGCATATAATGTTACTAAAACAATACTTTAATTACAGACCGTTTATATGGTAACTCTTGATTCTTGTAACTATAATAAATTATATTACATACTCCTTGTATGGGTGTGCTCTGATTTATTTACCTATACGGACTGTTTACTTCCCATTTGTATTAGGTTTAACCATATTATAACCAAAAACTTTTAAGTTTATTGGGCAATAAACTTACCAACCACGGAGGAAAAAATAATGTTTCAAAACTAGAATTTGTGATTCTACGCGTAGTTAAATTCGCGACAATTGACCGAAACTTTAGACGCTGATTGGTCGGAAATCGGCGCGCAAATCGTTTAAAAACATATTCCATTGTTTAACTACTGATTTGTGGCTGTTTCCAGTACCTTCCAATTGCTTAGACAGACAAAGTAAGACTTACAGTGTAAAATAAATAATACTATTAAAAACTTTTTATTACAGGTAGCACATCAGATAATATCATCAAAATCGTCTCGCGGCTTCACGGTAGCTTCTCCAGAGGAAGAGGAGCATGCGGTCGCGCCGGAGATGCACCAGTACAACCTGATGCACCGGCGCGGCAGCAAGAGCCTGCCCGCCACGCCCGCGCACTCGCCGCCCTCCAGCCCCACCTCGCGCCGGAGGATGAATGGCAACCGGTATGTGATGAGCTTCATAGTTACTGCTAATGTTGTAAATGTGGAAGAATGTGTGGATGGATGGATACGATGTATAAGTTTGCCATTCTAAAACTCAAGTTCGGCTCAAATATTAATTTTATTCATGTCTTGTCATGGTTTAGTCACGTAGCAATACTCATATGTATAGTTTTCCTTTATAGTTTATATATTATTATAGTTTTATAGTTTTTATTATTATAGTTATTATAGTTTTCCTTTTATAGTATTCCTTATTATAGTTTTCCTTTTGTAAGCCAGTTTTCATGTCCTATTTCTGCCAAGGAAATTTGGATCGAGAGCAAACCACTGCCACTTAACTGTCCACATCCAAACACAGTTAAGTGACTGTGGACCTCTTTTAAAATATTATTCAAAGTAGATTCCCCTTCATTGCCCGTCATGGATCATAAAGTCATTATTCTCTGCAAAACTCCTATTCAATTGTATTTATATTTATTTGTTTGTATTCATGTTTCTTATTTATTTATTTATGAATGATAGAGCTTACACACCTGCCCATTAAACGATCGTTTATCAATAAAATACCATAGTTATTTGTTTAGCAATTATTAGTTCTTTAATGTTCTCGTTATTCCTTTGTTAATATTGACGATAAATCGAACATTATTCTCGTAACATGAAGTAGACAGGAGAGGTTGACGCATGTTTAAAAATTGTTTTTCTGGTTATGTTAATGATCTTGTTTGCACGCGACTCAAACAGCTTTGTCTCAGCATTACTTATTTGTTTGTTATTGATTGAATTTTCAATCTATCGTCTTTTTACGACATTTAAAGCATGTCTAGATACATTGTAACATACATAAATTAAAAAGTTGCCATATGTCTTACTGTAATGTTTAAAACCACAATTGATTCGATTATTATTATACTGGATTTAGGTTATCTAATAGGTATATGCTGACCTAAACGGTCAGAATTGCAATGTTAATACTAGAAATAAAGCTAATCCCCACTTATATATTTAAGTAAGGGTATATTTCCACGTGTTTATCACGTATTAAGAGCACATTAAACCTTTGACTTCACTTGATGCATGTCAGCGACAAGGTCGCAGGTAATCAGTTGTCTGACTGATATGCTTTATTGAAACCACTTTTCACTGCATTTTACGTATCATAAATAAATAAAAAATTAATTGCCATATGTATGACGGAGCATCACTTAAGAACGGCCCGTCAGATTTGACTAGCGGTATGAACAAAAATTTGATTTGAGAGATTAACAGGCGACGCGGTTCGACTGATAGGTCGGCTAATTTAAAATATTAAATACAATGATGCGTTATAATTAAAATAAAACAAAACAAAAGAACAGTAACAAAAATCGAAAAAAAAAAACCGCGATAGGATCAGTTTAAAAGGTTTTTATTTAAATTCCAATTACTTTTTATCAAATCATCACTAAATTATTTTACTATAAAGACGAAAAGAAGAACTTTAATAAAAATACATTAAATACGTATTTATTATAAACCCTATGATCGTGAACCTCGTTTGTTTATAATCATTTGGACAAATTTATAAAAAAAATTGGAATTGTAACCCAACATTAACAATTTAAGCTAAATATTAATACTTTTGTTACAGCTTCTTCACATCGCCTTACGAGACGGTGGATGATCCAAACACGCCTAGATCCTGGTTGTCTATGGCTCTGCTCGGCTTAAAGAAGGAGCTCGCTGCGTCTTCCTCCACTTTAGCCGAAGAAGATACTCATGACACTATGACACTTTCGCGAGGTAAGATAACTACTTATTTAAATTAATTTAGAAACGAGTTGGTATCAACCAATAGTATTTGGAATAGGTTGTATACGTTGCGTAGTAGTAGCCCAGTGTAAGCCTGCTAAAATAAGTTCCTTATAATGTCATCACTCGTCGGCGCCGTTTGCATATCAGTGACGTCATATTGGAGATAGTATCAGTAATGTGACTACTCGTCACGTGTCCGGTTTAGGTGTCGGATGCTAAGCGGCTCTTAGTCACGTTTGATGATTGTAATGCCGCTGACGACAACCACACTACGCATTATAGATCAATTTTTAGTTACTGTCACTTATATTGTTTTGTTTGCAATTAAGATTAATTTATTATCTACTAGCTATTGCCCACGTTGATGTCGGTTATCGCGGCAAAAAGTAGTCTATAGCCCAAAAAGAACTTTTTGGGATCCAAGCTTATTACATACCAAATTACCCATACCAAATCGGTTCAGCGGTGAAACAGATATACAGACATAGTTTATAGTTTAGATACTTTCGCAATCATAATATTAGTATAGATATGATGTACTGTACAGTTCTTTTCAAAAGTATTTTGTCCTCAGCGAGTCTTTATAAAAAACTTAATTCTTTTTATTTCTATTACAGGTAATCTTGCAGAATCAGTAGAAAATCTCGGTCCTTCGCCTAAGGGCAAAAATTTACTCGCCATGTCGCATGATCCAGCCTCTCAACAAGCCAAACCGGTTAAACCACAGACTTTCAGACCTAAGCCATCGGAACTCCGCGAAATGAACTTCTGGTCTCCCACCTCCATGTGAGACCACGAAACTAGTTACGCTTTAGGTTACTAAGACTACATTAATAGCGTAACTGAGGAGTACATAACACACGTTTCTTTAAACGTGTTTGATGCAACGTACGCGCCCCGTTGGACGAGATATGTAATACACTATCTGATACTTAGCCGTATGATTTTGTGTCTTATTTTTGATAGTACAGGGTTTATTCTTCAAGCGAGGATCGCTATTGACAGTTGCTCTGAAGGCGATGTGTGAGCGAAGCCGAAATGGAAGTTTGATTTATAATTTTTATTTAACTTATATTTAGTTAAATGCAACATCTTAAATCTAATTGATAAAACAGTTATATTCCATTGTTGGTAGGCGTATTGTGCGTAGGTCATTTAATGTTAGGTCGGAGATAAGGTATAAACTGTTCTTCATACTAAGATTAGAAGGTTTTGTGCTATTGCCGATTCAGTGTTCGTAATTATTTTTGCATATAAATAATTATGTAACTTACAATATTTTTTGTTAATTACGTAATATTTTTATTATGCTTTGTTTTTTTAAATACCGTTTAATAACATTTTGTGACTTATACAATAGTAATCGTCTTTTATTTGTAATTAATTTCAGTTCGTTTGAGTGTATGAGTGATTCTATGACACTTTCCGATGAGGATTATGTGATATTATTTATTTTTAAACTATTCTTCTGTTCTATTCTATGGTTTCAAGATTGTATTATGCGTATATTTTATAAGTATTAATAATTAAGACTAAATATTTTGGGCTCAGTGAAAACATTGAAAAGGAAGACAATTTGTTTTAAAGCATAATAGGATTTAATTGAGCAGAAGTAATAAGATTGTATTTAGTAGTAAGTTATTCTTAAATCCTTGATATTATAATAATTGTAAAGTTCTAAGCACAGAATATACTTACCACAAAAATAATATTTAACTAATAAATATTGTTTATATAAACTCCAGATGTTGTTTTGTTTTCTTTATAATAATAATTATTATTTTCCAGTTCCTCGCATTCCTGTAACTATTAATAAATTCTCACATGATAGCGCGAATAAAAGAAAAACTGGATTCGTGTTGCAGTTGATTTTTCATTTAATTTACTGTCAATTTTATTATCAACTAAATTTTAGTGGAGTTAGCGTGTAACTGTGTACCTACATAATTATGACTGAAATTCGCACAGATACATTCGCACTTGGATTAGAATCCGCGACCGCTATCAGAGAAACCGCTTAGCCGCCAAGATGATGTTAATGTTATTTAAGATGTGAGAATTTTATTCCCCATTTATGCTATAGGCAAGCGTTGTCGAAACAGATACACGATTTATGTTCAAAAACTATACAAATGAAACTACTGACTATGCAGTTTACTTAGCAAAATTATGAGCCGACAAAGGGGCCGACATAGAATTGCCATAAAGGCGCTACACGAATAATTATTTCGTTTACAAGTAGGCGGAGTCTACCGGACTGGACAGCCAATCCGGAAATGCAAGACAGAGATAATACTAACGGCTTGCTTACGGGGCGAAAAGAGTTAAACGTATGTCAAGGTCGCAAAAGATTGTCTTAGAAATAATAACGTAAGCAAGAAAATGGAAACTCTCAGATTAATCGAAATCTTTCGGATGGAATAAAATTATGTACTAGATATTATGATTATGCATCAAATAGTGAGAAAAAGATAATATTAAATTAAATAGTTTGGTGGATTAAGAAAAAATTCTCATTCATCATTAAATCCTCTTCTATCTAGAAACCAAATTATAGTTGCTAAGTAAAAACAATATGAAAATTGCTTAAAAATATGTGTATCGTCTTAAGAGATACTTTTGGTTGTCTGTGCAATAAGACCAACGAAACTGAATTGATAAAGGAATTGCATCATGAGCGAAAATTGTTGTGCACATTACCTACACAAGTAGATTTATCGGTATAGGTAAGGTCGAGATTTTATACACATTTTATAGATACCTATAATATCCGTAAATACTCCAGAATATTGTATCTACCTAAAGTAATCGCTTTTAGTACCTACATAAAAGCAATCAATCATTATTCCTAGGCAATCATCAATCATTCTTTATAATGGCTTTTATTACTTTCAATTGCGGTACTGCAATTCAGAAATTGTTATTTCATTTTTATAAAATAAATCACTAGTTGTTAAATAAAAGTTCCTGTTGCGTGACATACCTTCGTGTACATTACCGCGATTATCGGCCATTTTGTTTTTAACTTTACCGTTTTTGTGAGATTAGCTTGCCGTGTATACCTAATACTCGATTCGTTCGTATACACGGGGTAATGACTAGTAATGTAAACGAATTATTCATGGTAAAAAAGTTTAATGTTCAAGTTATTACCATAATAAATCATGGAACGCGTAGTTAATTACGCCATTACAGAAAATTAGGTTGGGTGTAGATAACCTAGAAAAGGTATATAATTTACTTTTGTATTACACAAACGTTCTAAATCTAAAGCTCCTGTCCCACCTAACGATAAGTGAAGGTCCCCAGTAAAAAAGGAGGAACAAACAATTCGGTGTTTTAGCCGATTAGTCTGACACGTAGGTAATAACCTTCCGCCTTCCCCAAGGCAGAGGAAGACCGTGAGGATTCCCGGCCGTCTCCTGGTAAAAACGATAATAGATGTAGGCAGTGGTAAAGGCACGATCGTATTCGTAAGCAAATATCTCGTAGTACCGTTCAGACTAGCTTAGGTCACTTGTTAAGGTTATACGGTATGTAGGTACGACCTAAAACATACCTAGACAACTATCGAGATAGGTATATATTTCGGTATTATATGGTTAGGTATTTCCTAAAACGTGTTGCTCAGTAGGTATTATATCTAATGAGCTTGTACATACTAACCAAAATATATTGTAAGGCTTCATGCTGCCGACCTCACCCCTTAAACAGGCATTTATTTTGTTAACACGACCTAGTTGTGTCAGCATGGGGAGAGGTACGACTCTTCCTACCTACACTATTATAAGTTTTACATATCGTCATCTATCGTAGATATAGGTACAACTTATTCGTCGTTTGGGGATCGTAAGTCACTAAGCAAGATCAAAACAAGGTGAACAAGTTATATTGTTATAGGCGGCATTTACGTAAAGGCAGGGCTACACGCGATCTAACGCACGCACCTTTCGTAGAGCGGCTTTGAAAGTTTATAGCTTCCTTGTTCAACTGTAATTCGTAGACGACCGTCGATTCAGTAAGGTCACGATATAAAATCACGCATGAGCACAACGCTCCGATGTTGGTTTACGTGCTTGTTTTAGCACGCTAGTTTCCTTAGGGGGTGATAAGAACTCTATTCGGAAGTAACAGGCAATTCCACGTGCTAGCGTTGATATCGAGTTTTAACGAATGGTCGTAGACATTTACAATGCTCGTATATTTGTGTGAACTGTAGACATTTGGACAGAGTATTTAAAAAGTCATAAACCATCTACGTATCTACCAATAAAAGGTGAGTTTTTGGACGTGGGAGGCAATCAAGGCCTTGGTTATTTATGAAACTTTAATAGAAGTGTATATAACGCACTTACCTACCGTCACCCGAATTTAATTTTCTCTCATTTTTAATTTTTGCGTGCCCGACAGGTTCCACGATGATCTCATAGTTTTAAGTTACCACCTAAGGTTCACATTATGAAATGCAAATAAATATATTGAAATTGAAATTAATTGTAGGTAGGTAAGTTTATTCTATGGATACGCGTTAATTGTCCATTAATTGTTCTGCTTTAAGTATTCAACAACAATTATCCCTTTTTATTTTTTCACCTTTACGAGGCAATAAAAAAAATAATTAACAGGAATTTTCCTCAACCTCAGTGGCATATTTTATTCAAGTGACAAAGTAGGTCCGAAAATCTGGACTTATGACACCTACTTAAGTTGAAAAAAATAAATAGCTTCTCGAATAAAGCCTTGTTTTCGCATAAATTTTCTTCCGACTTTTTAATTAGTCTCGTTTCATTACTCAAATCGGATTTGCGTTCGCGCCCGTGGCTTTTAAGGGAAGCCTAATTTTGTCGTTTGAAAAAGAAATAAGTTGAGGTATGAATTAAAGTTTCTTTCTTCAAATTGCAACGAGTCGGGATTTCAGTTTTTGTGGCGAGATTAAGATGTTGCTGAAATATTTTTATTTATGTCTACTGGTAATCCCATTTTTATTCAACCTGCAGATAATGGTGTCTAAATAAAAGTATCTCTAGTGACGAAATCGTCGATTTTAATTGCGTTTTTTGGTAACATAAAAAGAGAAAATGACCATACAACTTTAGTAATATTTAGGTAACATGACTCATATTCAAAATAGAAACTAAGAAATCGTGTCAAATTCAACAATACATAAACAATGAGTAGAATAATATAACGTCCGTCATGCCGCCTTCCCGTTACCGCGTCTGTGTGGGCAGTCGCAAAGCCCCGATTCGTCTTCGCTTTACTCAAGCCGTCTCGAGCTTTAACATAAACAATAGCCACAGCACTGATAAACATTGCTCTGCATCCTTCCTATGATCCTATCTACAAAAGTAAACCTACTGAAGCAAATAATGGTTAAGTTTATGTTGCAAATATACGAGTTACGTACTTAGGTATTGACTTGTTCATAATTGGATCTAGAAATTAGTTATAAGTACTTATATGTAAACTTCAATGTCGAAACTTCATTTATGTTAAAATGCGCTTATAAATACAAGCAAAGTTCTACAGAACAGCTCTCTAGGGTCTAGCAAGATGAAAATTAATTAAACAGTTATGGGGTTAATTTGACACAGCTGGTTCAGATATTATAATGGATATTGGAACCCTTTGTTCTTATTAACTTGATGCTGAAATGTCGACATGACACGACAACCCAACTGTATCTGCGTCAAATTGTAGGATTATTTAATTAGAATTATAATGAATTTAGTTCGAGTTTGCACACTTTATTTTTAGCAATAATAAACACACATACACGACATAACACATAATCTTAAACATATGTTTAGAATTTATCTACTTAGCTTACTCGTAAAAGCTATGGTCAGAATACAGATTAGAGTTTATAATAACAAACCTTCTGAGAGAATTGGTTTATCGAATGGGACTATGTAGGTATCTATTATATTTTTAATTATAAACATGTCTCATAAAAAAATCTTTAATA
Source organism: Diachrysia chrysitis (assembly GCA_932294365.1). Classification (NCBI taxonomy): domain Eukaryota; kingdom Metazoa; phylum Arthropoda; class Insecta; order Lepidoptera; family Noctuidae; genus Diachrysia; species Diachrysia chrysitis. The sequence goes on along the minus strand of OW028651.1, from coordinate 6,367,221 downwards.
AAAAGGGTTACTTCACGTTCCAAATGTGTCATGTTATTTATACGTAAAATACCTGTATTTTAAAGGAACAAAATTCCAAACTATAAATGATTTACCTACAATACGAAACAACATTGTTTAGCTACGTCAATAGTACCTAAGGGCAGGCACATTTCGATCTAGACCATTCAGGCTTTATTCAACTGGCAAAGCTAAGCTCTCAACCGCAGAATAAATAAACGTTGGCAAATATACCTACTCAACAAAACATAAACTGAAGAAACTTAACACAAGCTGATTGTGAATACAGCGAAATTCTCATTAAATATGTATGTAACATAAACTAGCTTCTCAACCTTGATAGCTTAGTAATAAGTAATTGTACTTTGATACTGAAATGTCAGCTACTGTTTTAGGAGCTACGCGGGAATAATTTATGTTAAATTTTTTAAGATGCCATTCGGAGTCTATCGATAGTGTTACTACTTAATTTATAAATCACATGTCGGGCGTTCATTTTAAACTTAAATGTTATATCGATTTCATGTGAAATTTAGATCTAATCTTAAATTGATTCGGGATGATCGTCCGGGGCAACCGCGCGAGCAATCGAATTTCTTCCAAGTCTAGTCACGTTTTGCTTCGTAGGTCCTGCTTGCTACATATGGCTTCGGAACACAGTTTTAATATATCTCTATCTATTACATCTGTACGAGCTACTCGATAACATTCTATAGGAGAGACTTGAATACGATAGAAGATTTACAATGTAATATTATTAGATATTATATTTAAATAGATAATAATAAATATTTGTTAGATAATTGCTTAAACAAAAGCTATCTTATCACATTTTCAGATGAGTTTGTCTAACCTAGCTGGTTCGTTTTTAACAGGCGACGTTTAATAAATGTACCGCTCCCAGTTTCGCAGCAGAACACATCAGTTGAACTGTCACTTGGCGCTATTTCTGACTCGAAACAATTCCAGAAATGAAATATTTTTAAAGCCATTTGCTAGAAAGCCTTCCACCTAGCGCTAGACTCAAGTTATTTTTTATTTATCTGTTGTGTGAAGGTAGCTCTCGTATAATACTCGTACAGAAATGGATTTTATTTACTTGAAGCACTTTAATGTTTGAAATACAACTTTATGAACGTGTTGTATACGAAGTGTGTACAATGTCATTACTATAAATCTTTAACGATGTGAAGTGGCGTAACACTGAAAACTTTGTGTTACCTATTTAGTGCTGATCCCAGCGACGGACGACCGAACATACGAGAATACGTTTTGAGACCCTCCGCATTATACTTATCAGTACTTGAGTAGGTATGTGCTCAAGAGAAAAAGTTTAGTTCAGAAACTAGAAGATTGAATCCTTAAGAAGTTGGATAGCTCCTTTACATTTTGTTCTGAACAGTGTTCATAAAATAATATTATTTGTTTTCGAACTCATGATTACTCCAAACTTTAAGTTTCTGATAGAAGTTTAGAAAATTATGCATAGCATTGTTTAGTTTTTAAGGTGCACCCACACCGCAGTTATTTTTGTACAATAACACTTCCAAGTGTTACTGAGCAACATTTGATAGTAAAAAGTTATTTGTTGTTAGTATAATATGTTATGTAAAGTTGCCTCACTTTAGAAAACAGACAATTTACTTTATTTTATTATTATATTATATTTCCTTTTTTACTTTAATGCAGTAACATTCTATAAATAGTTACAAGTAGCCACAAAAGTTACAGATAGTCACCGAATTTTGTGGTCACAAGAGTTAACTGCGGTGTGGATGCACCTTTACGCCAATTTAACTAAATAGCCGCAGGAAGTTTTTATTTCCTGTCGTCCACTCCCAACGCTAATGCTGGTTACCTGGAAGGTGGTAATCATATTAAATAAAGCGGAATTTGGTAAAGTTACGGCGGCATTTTATCAATTTTATGTTTCCCTATCCAATAATATTCATCTTCCAAACATGTTAACCAAACCGTTGGAAACCAATAATCCCGTGAGGTAAATAATGGCGATATCCAAGTAAATCCGGGGCGCAAATTATGAACCTAATATTCTTTTGAACTTATAATAAAAACTGCGTATATCTTCAAAAGCTTTTTGCTTTACCTATCAGCTGCCTGTGTGGCGACATAATGACATGTCATTTCCTTTGATGGACATGTAAATATTATTGAAATACCGAAATGAAACGACACAGCACCAACCAATAAAAATATTGATGTGAAGTAAATTTAAGGATGGCCGGTCATGTCGGGACACCTTCTGTCATTATCGTTATTGAATGGCAAATAAGGGTGAGTAGGTATACACAACGAAAGGGGTGCGACGACGCCACCAAACCGGTCAATATGGCCGGATTACCCGGCTTTGTTCTACTGATGAATAATTGTGTCCAGTATCCGACCGGGATTAAAGCGCTTTCTACTGATTTAATTGACAATCCTAGTATGATTGTTAGCTATTAATTGAACAAACTCAGGATTTCAGTAATCCGATCAAAATTACGGATATAGCGTAAATTTAAGGTGTAGGAAACTTTGAAATTATGCGTTTCAAGTTGTCATTTGTCTAAAATTTGCTCTTCACTCTTGACATTTTAGTAGATTGCGGGGTTTGTGGTGTCTGTCAGTTTTGAAGCTTGCCATCTATCGACGGCACACGATTAGAGGCGACGAGATACCTAGCTCTGAATCTAGCTACCGCGTTATATCCGGATAAAATGGCGACGTCTTGGTTGAATTACCGGCTTTGTGTGACTGATGACTCATTGTGCAGAGTCCTCGTAAACTGTTATTGGAAATCCCTTCATCCACAGTTTACTGAAATACTGGATAGGGTTGTAAATGTTTGCTACGGATTCCATTTCACTGTTTTCTATCATATAACATGGCGGATGCTTGTAATGCTTGTAAGGTAAATTTTAGATCATTAAAATTTCATTGAAAACTCCGAGAACGTTCATTAAACTTTTTAATGATGCTATTTTGATTCATTATTAGCCTTATAACTGCGTCGTAAAGTTAATAAATCGTTAGAATTTAGGGATTATAATGGAATTGTTAGAGAAATGTTGTTGTAATGTAAATATTATGATTAAGTCTTTAAAAGTTAATTTTTGCTCCAAATGGATGTGTAATTTTAGGTTACTTTGTAAAAGAAGGACCTTAAAATGGGATAAAGCCCGAGGCGTCCATCGGGCAGACAGACAGCGTTCCGACTGACATTCACCAAATAAATGGATTAAAAGAAAATGGTTTAATTTTCGGCATCACTGTCCCACCCTGTCTACAAGCACGTTTAGTATGTAATTAAATGTGTGACTTGAAAATTCCGTTTATTAAATTTCAATACATTTCGAGCAATTAATAATTGAATATCTAAATTAAAATCAAGTGGTCAAACGTTATTGATACAAATGCGAGGCGGTTTCCCATTGATATGTGGGTCACTCCATTCGAGTAATGATAGCGGTTGATGTGATAGAAGCGTTAATTACCCTCCACGACCCAGCAAGACCAAAACGGATCCCAATTTAAATTGACCTCTGACATTTGACTTATAGTTATGTAAGCATTTAACTCTACCCGTGGCTATATATATATACCTTATGTATACTTATTGTAAATATGTCGTCAAAAAAGATTGTTTGATTGCGTTTTAGTAGGTACATGTCAAAAGGTAGGTTTTAATATTGGAGTTTAAAATAATTATTGGGATACATTTATTAGACTATAATACTTGCACGTATTGAGCACAGTCGGCATTTCAGTAGTATTTAATAAGGGCTGTAATGTAAAAATTGTAATGTGTGGTCATATTTACCTATTTATAATTAATTTCAGAAGCTTGTTCTAATTAATTAAGTAAATAGGTTTGTATAAAAGAAAAATACAGAGTAAGACCGTGTGCTAAATTTGAAACAACGGTATTTGATTCAATCAAAGTTTAGTGGTACAACTGTGTCCAAACAGTTCACATAAAGGGTCTCATTAGGGTAGAGTTATAACAATGCCATTACGCAACCCAAGGCTTGTCACTGTGACCGCAGACTCCTAAAACGGATTCTTGAGCAATTCTCGGGTCCCGCTTTGATTTGATACCACAATTTATTGTTTCTGAACGCACCGTGAAAACAAAAGAGAATCACAATCATGAGCATTGTTAGCGTTTAATGGATTAGTATAGGCAATAGGCATGTTGTATTAATTAATGTAATGTAGATGAATAGACACTACGTATATTTCACAAAATTTAAAATGAACAAACAGATATTCTGTCTAGTTTTGTAAGCTTGTTTGGAGGTGATGCTATTGGTAATTTAAAAAACAGAATCAAATACAAGTACCTACATATAGTTTAATCAAATATAAAACAAATTATACTCATCAATCGTTCTGCTTCTAATGACATTTTTACATAACAGGGCCATTTAGCCGCAGCGTCGGATCAAAGCGCGGCCACAAGATTCCACGAAGGGTTTGCATTCAACATTACAATTGTTTAATTTGAACTTAAAGGGTAGCGAGGGATTGTTTGAACTTATCGAACTTGCTGATAAAGACAGAGTTCTGAAATTGTGTTGTGGTTTCATGATAATTAATATTTTTCTGCTTATTTTCTTTTATGAAGCTTGCTTGAATATAACCTTCCTTGACAGTTAGGCCTTCCTACACGAACTGCTCAAGCTAGCGAGGATGGGCGATCTGTTGAACCTTTTTTTTTTTTTTTTTTTTTATCGGTGTGAAACTCTAATGATTTCAACCCACACCGAGGGCACGGCATATGTCGGACTTACAGCGACTAAAAACACCCCGGTCCCGTCCTTGCCTTTGCCGGAGCCGCGGGATCGCTTACGCAAGCTCTGCGCGGCCTCGGCAGGCTTCAGTCTTTACTAGACCCCTTCTAGAGGGGAGGGTGTATAGTGCCCACCCCTCGCTCCTTCAGAGGACGGACGCGTGAGACTTCGCGTCCGCATCCTTCGTGGCCTGTCAGCTGATCGGGTGACGGGGTGCCCTCCCAGGATCTGTTGACCCTAACGCGTTACGTGTGCCTTCTGCCGCCGCGCCGGCCGCTTTTTTTTGTTTTGGCTCTATCTAATCTATAGTTCACCATGTCGCACCTTGAAGCAGTCGATACCAACGGTTTTAAGCAGTACTTTAATCAAACTCCCCATATTTATTTATATTATTTCTGTCTAGAGCTCGTTGCTTGTTGTTGTGTCGTGAGCTTGTGTTTGGAATAGGCTTTTACTTTTTTTTGTGTAAGTGGCTTTATTTGGGAGTGAGACTCGTGCACGTGCATGTGAGTCGTGGTAGTCACAAGGTAAGATTATACAAGTAATGTAGAACGATAATATCAATATCCATTACCGACTATCTGACTCTGTTGCGGGCTGCGTGCTTATGGTTTCTGCATGTCAGTTTGGCAACCGCAGCTAAGCTGCCTGAAGTGCTACATAATAGACTCAAGGTATACAGAGTCTAATAAACTAAGGCATTATCATAAACAGGACTATTTAGAGCACAATCAGTTCAATTGTTTTAAAAGCATAGAACGTTAATACAGTTACTTACCTAAATTTTTAACCTATACCTATGGCCGCCACAGAGCACTAAATAAATTAAATAATTTATTTATTTTATTTTAAAACTAGATTGAAGTCACCTGCTGCCTCACTAAGTATGAATATGCGTCACAATAAATTTTTGAAATTTTGACATAAACTGATTCCAAATGACAATTCAATCATTCATTCAGACTCGAGACGATTACTCAATACTCAATACTCAAATCTTTATTAGCATTCCATATGTTACACAACAGGTGGTATAATTTACTTATAGTAAAGACACAATATGGACCCCATAGGGCACAGCTTAAAGAAGTTGCTGAGAGAAGAGCTATGTAGTTAGTAGCTAATTACAAAAATAATAATAATTATATTTAACATTTATCAACATTTTAGTGTGCGTGTGCGTACGTGTCAGTGTGTGTGTGGGTGAGTCCGCGCGCTTAAAATTAATTAATATATATATATAATTATATATATATTATAATTATATAATTATATATATATTAATTAATATTAATATATATATAATTAATACCTGAAAGTTTGTTAAAAATGCAACATTGAATAAATAATGAACTTTTCATAATATATAAGTATGTGACTACTAGTATAATCCTAATTTAACTAATTAGTATCTATAAAAATGGCGCTCGTACAAAGTTATTGCTACATGTTAAGTTCCATTAAAACTCTCGAACGTCAACAGCAACGTGGTTAATTTTGCTTGAGGTTATAGCATGCAACGAAGATAACTTAGCTCATAATACTACAAGAGAAAACAGGTCATTAGTTAACTTTTATGTGCATGAACTGAGCAACGTGTAAGAAGGTATATGACCTAGGATAGGTCATAATCCTGAGCATTTAGGGACCGATTGAAGAGGATGATATTCTTACCAATATTGGGAAACAGTTTCATAAACCACCTACGTATCTAAACTATATTTTTTACTGGTATTGTAATACATTTTTGGTAGAGACTCAAGTTTTATTCTAAAGAGGCAGATGGTAAGCAGCGGCTTAAATCTTATTAAAAAAAGACTCAATTATTAAGTTAGAAGTTAAAGAAGAAATAAGGAGCTGAAGAGAGTTTCTGCTCTCTTCAGCTCCTAAGTAGTAATGCTAAACCCAGGACAGTTAACCTTAAGTCCCATTAGGTATCTGCCTAATCTGACTACACCACTTCATAATAATATATCGTGGTACAATGTATGTGATAATAAATAAACTAATGTCAAATAAATGGAAGGAAGAATCACAAACAATTACATCGATGTAAACTTCTGTTCGAACTAAAACCTTTTAGGCTGCAAAAGTTTTGATATGATAAACAAAAGTTGTTGAAATAATGTAAGTCAGCATCAAGTTTCCGATGCTTTTAAACCAATTGTCCTGGGAGCTGGTGAGCGGTGTAGAGTGCTTCGTGTCACAGACAAAATAATGTTTTCATTTTATGCAAACTTACTAGAATTATTTCAATCGACAATCGACATGTCTTTCTTCGGACATGTTTGTAATCTTTGACATTTATTTCAGTGAAGTTTCTGCGATACATAAAGTAGATATTTTCACTTTGAGAGTAATTAAGTTACCATGCATTTGTAAGCAATATTTCGTCATTAAAGTCACAAGTACATAGTTAAACCGACAAAGTAGTAAGATTTGTGACTCTATATGTCTGTAAGCAATCCTAAGTTAACGTTAATAATATCGCTAGGAATTCTGCTTGCCTCGTTTACATACGCGCTTAACGACCCATACATAGTTGGCAAAGCATTGCGTATTTAAAGCAATTAAAACGAGGTGACGTCGAGATCGTTTAGACGTAGGTACAAAGTTGAATTAGGCTTGGTTCGCATGTCGCTACAGCGCTGATTTCCCAAAGGCCCTGTCAATTCCTCTGAGCTAGAATACCACTAGCTGCACTCCACTTGATTAAAAATTAATGTGTTTTAGGTTTGCAATAATAAAATTACAAATACCGCTGTATTAATTAAAGTTGTGTTAATTACGGTTTCAGATGCTGATGATGAAGATAGAACCAGAATTCAACGATGCGCGCATGTGCCATTGGACTTATGAAGTTGGAACTTTAATCACCATTCACACCTTAGTGATTTTTTTCCATACGTTCAGTGGGTTTTGTAACTTATGAAAAGGGTATGAACGTTAAAACGATTTCAGGAAATAGTTTTATAGGAACATTACTCAGTTCACGTTTAGCAGTATAGATAGTAATTTAGGTAAATATTAAAATGAACGTTTTATAAAAAAAAATACACATTTCTAATAGGATGCTATGTCGTTCATACCTACAAACAAATATACATCCAAAAAATATATATTTATTGAACAAAAAGAGATTAAACATTTATAAAAAGTGGATTTAGAGAAAAATACACTAACTTAAAGTTTGCCTTATTTCGTAGAATTGTTTGTTTAAGCATTTTTTTTTTATAATTACTAATTCTTGTAATTGCTAATTGGCTGTCTATTAGGGGTGAAGATTGAGCTAAGTGAAAAAGATTAATCCAGTTGGCGGACAAGTGCAAACGTACAGTTGTAAGCAAAATTCAAATCATTCTTTGTAAATATTGCTTAGTTTTTAGTGCTTAGCAACAAAGGTGCTTTAGCGCGGTTGTCTCAAACAAATAGAGTTTACATTGTTATGAAAATCGGTTATAGCATTTACCTAAGTACAGGCGAGGGTAACAGAGGTAAGATGGAAGCATCCAGTTAATTTCGTTACGATGTAGATAGAGCACGTTGCCATTTGCCTCCGACCCGTTTCCTCTTGCCACCTTTTAATTTCTGTTTAAACATGTTGACTGCTTAAATACAACGTTTTCTTAGACCACGAAAATGCCCATTTTTCATAATTAACTTTTAAGTAACGTAGACGAAAATAACAATCTTCTACTCAGTGCCCTCTAAAACGAAGGCTCGAGATATGTATAAGATTTCATATATGTATTTATTTTCCGTAGATAGTGGCTGTGTAAAGCCAAAAGAAAGGAGAGTGGGGTAGTATTTGCAAAAAAAGAACCTTCCGTACCTAGTAAAGATAGCGAACAAAATGCTTAAAAGAGTTTTAGCGGTGTTTTTAAATACTTTTCTTCGAATAACAATAAAAAATCTCTTTAATTTAGTTCTGTGTTTGTATAGTAATGTTTTTATCATGACATAAGTATATATTCATGAAATATAAATGTTTTGCGCGTATAATACACATTTTCTTCTAATTTGATAGTAGATAAAAGTATTTTTTTTTGTTAGAATAATCAGAAGGCTTATACCTAATTAATAATAAGTATATTAAATAATTCTTGTAAAAACCTACTTTTTTTTAAAGATGTAACCAAATGAACCAAATGGTTATAATAATAATAAATAAAACGGATTTTCCTTTTCTCCAGCATTGTACTCTAGTTGAAGCGTTTTCCATCGTTATTGACACTAGCCGACACTTGGCTACGGGCACTTTCCTACAGATTTCACTGAGATTGATCGATCGATCTTAAATTTTCAGATATTGAACTTTCTTACTTTAATTTGTCTACGTTAATACGCCCTTGTGATTGATAAAGTTCGTCTCCCTAATGTATTTAAAATTAGATGTAAGTAATTTTTCTCGCCATGAACATTAAAAATATTTTTATATCGATTAATTCTATTCATATGTTATCCCACTATTACAAATACGTTTGTTTATTCGTCCTAAATACTACCTGCGTTTACGTTGCGCTAAATATAATTATCTTCTGTGTATATAAATAGCACACAGAGCGACCTATAAATCAATCGGCAGTAATCCAACTTGTGCTGCAGACGCTCTTCAAATTTCCTGTACGCGTCCCCACCGACACTGCTAATCTATTCTGGTAGTATTTCAAAAACGTATTACCTAGATTCAATAGGGTATTGTATGGCCGGAGTTTGGCTACGACGCTCTTGGGCACTATAACGGCAGCGACCAAGGCATTATGGAGCTGTAATTAATTATCTAACTTCACAGCCCCCTAGCAAACCTCACATTGATCGTTTCAAGCCTTTAGACAATAGATACCTAGCCGGTTCCCTTGTTAATGAACTAATGGTAGATTAGTTATTAAATTAATGGCCAGTCAAGTTTTCGTATACAATAATACGTATTAGTTGCGGTACGTTGCCGAGGCGGCGAATACAATGCGCAATGTCAATTACTTGAAGATATATGGGCTATTACAAGTAGTTAGCATTAATATCATTAGTTTGTTCATTTTAACTTTTGACTAACCACCAACCATCTAGTTTTCATAGTTAAAATAAGATAAAGTAAGTATTTGGTAGAATACACTTTAGTAGTTACATTAAGGAATAAAATATGTACATCGGAAATCTTATTCTGTTTTCAGGCATTCGTAAAAAGAGTAGAAAAGTCGGCGAGCACAAGACACAAATTGTACAATGTATCGAGTATTCACTCGAGTTGTAGGAACGGGGAAGTTTGGAAAGGCACGTCAGTCGCGGTAAAGTACAACAAACCAATGAAAACAAGACTTGTTCGTCGGAAGATCGTCCGCGCTGGTGAAGTTGTGAGAGCAGGAAACATTCAATGATTCCCGACCGCGGCCGCCCCTCTCCCTTCTCCCCACCTAAATATTTTGTCATTGCATCTTTACCAAGTCGAAACTTTGTCGGTGGAATCTGTCTCAACCTATCAAAGATCAAGTAACTCTGAAACAAGTATTTTGGATTCTGAACTTATTACTACGGAATTTTTTACTTCTGTATTTGAATGATACGTTTCAAAATGTTTTACGAACATTGTACTCAGAAGTACCTCAATTCAATTAGATCCAATAAGAGTATGGCTCAGATATTTTAATTTATCTGAGTACCCTTCTATTTCAACGTCTTCCGACCTCAAAGTTGGGTCATTAAATAAATATACCCAACTTGTAACTTTGCAAAATTTCATTCAGACTTTTCTCCTAAACAAAGGAAACAAAAACTCTCGCAAGCTTTCAAATATCATCATTTATTACGGACAGGACCACCCGTTGGTCAAGTGGCCGTAAGCGTTTCTGTTGAGGGTTTGAGATTTGATTTACGGTTTGAACAAAATTAATACGAACAAGAAAAAAGATATTCGTTGTATGCAAATTTGGATTTGAATTATGAATGAATTGGTTTCTCTTTTCTCTGATTAACCTGAAAAAATACTGTAACTGTATATTTATGTCTAATTAATTATCTACCGTCCTTAAGAAAAAAACAAGGGATTTTATTAGCCAAAATATTTATATCTCCAAACGTCAGAAAGGTTAAAATACTATCTACTAGTTTTTCAGTTCAATTTGCTCCGTAATACCTACCATAAAGCCAATTCTATTCCAGATAAAAGCTAGCTCGAGAATAAACATGTCTAACTCCCAATTATACCTTAAATTGAAACTCTATTCCAATCTAAAAGTAGTCTTGCCAGCTTGCCAGCTAATGGTGGAGCAATATTTCAATTGTCATATTTTGAGAGCAGACAGGTAAATTCCGGAAATAGGTTTTGCATTATACAAGAGGCTTTCCGAACTTTAGTTCAGATATAGAGTTATGTGTCAAAATCAATTTTCACGTTTACAGGTCGCTATTTTCAGTACAGTCTGGATTCATTCGTCGTAGGCCAGGAGCGTGGAAATCAGACTTGACTCGGTTTGGAAATAAATCTAGGACTTTTGCTTAAACAAATCCTGAAACATGAGTTTAGTGTACACGTAAGTAGCGTAAAAATGCATTAAATAAAGAAAGTTCTATTTGTAACACACATTTAGCTGCTAACCATTTAAAAATCAGCCCCAGGCCACAACGATTTTACGCAAAGGTTTTGTACAAATATTGATTCGGTCTAATTGGCTTCTATTGTATAACTTTCCCTGGTCCCTAATTAACATGTCTTCTCATTAATTTGCTATAACACGATACTTAATCTAATATGTAGAGAGGTTGTTCCAGCTCCCGGTCTGGCGTCGCGAGTCGCGTCTATTTGAGGAGCAGTCGGGGCATATGTAAGTGCGCATAGCCTCGACCTGTCCAGTCGCGACAGGTTAAATGCAGCGCCGACTGCAGCGACACCGATTTGCACTTTGCCGCTTGAATCTTTAATAGCCCGGGTTATTTCCACCCGAAGTCACTAATTAACTTAAATGTGTCGCTTTAGCAATTTAAAAATGCATCAGCCATTGTATTGTTATTCCGCGCTTTTAGATCGTAAAGTGCATGATGCCGGTCGTGTGTCGCAAGTTACAAAGTTAAACACGTCATAGTTAATATGATCGTTTTGGTATTTGTTTGAACTGTTCCTTTACGAAATATGTTTATAGAAATGTTGGCATCGGTTTTATGTTTTATTTTGGTTGCTTCCATGTTGTGTTTTTGCTTATTCTCATGTTTCGGTAAGTCTAAATAAAAAATGGCTTGTTATGTAAGTTTCTATACATGACAAAGGACACGGAATCAATCAAATTAGACGGTGCTAGTCAGTAAAAACAACCGAAATCTCCGCTAACAAGAACTGACAACCCTCTGTCTTACTTTACTTATGGGCTATACGACCTCTCGAAATAGCCTCAGACTTGGAGAAAGAGACAACTTATATCAATACCAACACAATAGAAAGAGACGTAAGTATCTCCCATTACAAACTGTAAAGCCTCCCCATTGATCACAGTAACGCGTAAAGCCTTCAAAAAATCCAGCAATTTATTTACTGAGTAATTCCCCACTTTACCTACGGCGTAGGAAGGCTGTTGCCTATTTAGGCATTTTTGAACTAGCTATAAATTCTTAAAGATTGTAATGTCTTTTGGAAATTTTAAGCTCAAATAAGGTTTTGTTTGGTCTCTATAATGAGGAAACCTTACCCAAAAGTTTCGAAGGAAATAATTTGAAGTGTTGAACTCGGTTCGCGCGACAGTTTCATCAATCTTACCAGTCAGAGAAACAACTAATTTAAATTGGCCTTTCTCGAACTGAGCTTGAGAATAAAGGCAGGAAATTAACGGAGTCTTCCAAGTTCTTTAATATACTGGTTGGGTTATTTTGTATTGATATATTTTCGACGTCTTATTACCACATTTAAGGAATTGATGACGTAGTTTGCCTTTGAAATGGCTCTATATAGCTTTAAATATGAATTAATTTGTTGATTGGGTTGCATAAAGAGTGCCGCTCTGTGGCCTATTATGTATTGCAATAACATGATTAATTTATTTAGTAAACGTGATGATCGCAGCAATTTCCTCTCACGACCGGTTATTGTAGAGAGTTGGAAGTAGGTTCACGGCTAACGACGGTAAACAATCGGATGAAAATTGTAGGTTTTAATTAGCTGTAAAACACCAACTTTTATTCGCCGTGAATTTTTATTAGTGTTTCTTATTACCTAACGAGTATAGGTACTTTATAAATAATGTACGGTATCATAATCAATATATAATCATAAAGCACCTAACGAGAAAAACAAATCTTTTTCCCGTTAAGTTCCTGTGATGAAAGTGACAGTTATGAACGAATGTTTATCTTTAAAGAATTCTTAAGAGTATCAGTAATTATTTTTATACTCCTGCTAGAGTAGAACTATACAATTATCCTGAAATAGTATCTACTTATCAATGCCTTTTTAAATTATGTTGCGAAAACACAAAACGTTAAATGTACAACTGTCAACATTACACTACAAGTACATTCACGCATTCGTGGTAATTGAGACGTAGTCTAGATACAGAGTGGCAGTAAGCAGTTATAATAAGCGGGTGCAGCAGAAGTGCTAAATGAACACTGCAATACTGTTCGAGGATAAAGATTAGACTGTGGCGCCGAGTGCCGACTAAAGGGGGACATTTGCGCCTTCCGGGCGGTTTTCCACTGGCGCCGGAGAGCAACAAGGAAACAGGAATGACAAACTGAGAATTACCAAGAAAATGGTGTAGATTTCTTTGAAAATATATATTACACTGAAATGTCTTGACGTTTTATAAAAAAAGCTATAAAACCACTTATATTTCAGGTATTTTTAGATTGAACAACAAAAACAGTTTTCGAAGCCTTGATCTTTCTTGTTTGACCTTTCAGAAAACTTAAAGGTTACTATTAAAATGGTTTCATAAAAATATTTTCCTACTATTCTTTTCACGAAAGAAAAGATGGCTTTTAAATGTTTAGTGTTGGTTTTTTACCTTTATCTTAAACATTTTTACTTTTTCCGAAAATTCAGGAGTAAAGAATTTAGGTGAAGAATCCTTTTGACACAACGACGTAGTTATCATTCTTTGTCCCAATGATACAACCTTGACAAAGATGCTGAGAAAAACTTTCAAACCTTTAAATCTACATCACCTGTTTTTTTTTGTTCAACAGGCGAACATAAATCCATAAGGCATTTTTGTTATGTAAATAATCCTTAGAAATCAAGACGAATAGAACATAGACAACAAACGTACTGGATATTGAGCGCTTTCCTGATCTTACAGTCCTATTATTGATAAGAGGTCCTTTAGAGTACGTAATATCAAATTTATAGGATTGCTTGGAACTGGATATTGTTTAATTGTTTGGCTTATTTCATAGTCATCTTTTGTTTAAAATTATGTATTTTCTAAAATCCTGATACATAGTCGAATATTGATTTAATGTCAAATTAAATTATAATGATAATAAGGGTTCATTCTTGAACGGCATAAAATGTTTAGGCCAATTTATTTTTATTACCTATTGTTTAAATTACATAGGGTCAAATCCTATTACTGTATATAATGTTACTGTTCGATTTATAATCCTCAGAGTATGCTTGGAATTAGCCAACCTGATCATATTTTATTTCATACCGCGCGCGCCTATGGTGGCAAAAATATATAAAAAACGAAAACTTCTAACAAAACTCTGTCAAATAGTTTCTAAATATTCAGTGGACGACGACATTCAGCTAAAGGCGACGCATTAATTCCTGGGAAACTTGTTAGTTCTGCCTCGACGAAGCTTCCCTGCTGCTTCCTTGCTGTTTAAATTTCAAATAAACATTATAAGGAATTGTGTGAACCCGACTAACTGAACATTTGATACGGCTGGGGTTTACGCGGCTGTTGCCTAATATTAAGTTAAATTATAAACTATAGCCAAAGTTATAATTTAGCTTTTGTTAACATATTTTAAATTTTCATTAAAACCGGAAACAAATAATTCATTTAAATAGTTGTAATTTAGTAAAACTTACATAGGAAGTGGTATAGATTTACAAAGACAAGGGTTACCCATGAATGAAATTTATTGAAGAGTACAGGTGGTTATTCTTCGCTGAGCCAAGCAGATATATATTGAATTTTTATGTAATTAATAAATGTGTGAATAATTCATATTTTTTTCGGAATTATCTCTCTTCTGTTACCTTCTACAACTCGTATAAATTAGGATCTACTAGGAGCCACAGAGGCAAAGAAGCTTAGAGTGTCCTGCAAATTGATTTAGTAACGGCATTGATCACAAAGCCTGTTCATTGGCTACTACTGCAGACTATTAAGTTAGTCACCGTTAGTTAGTGTCTTAGACTATTTACAATGGTTCCATAAAGGTGTCTATGCGATGAAGCTGCAATCCTCTTACGTATGAAAAAGAAAACATTAATCAAACGGATTTTAACTAATTTAAACTATGTCGTCGAAAGACTGTTTGTATTTATATTGTTAGCACCGTTATTTGTTTAATCTTCATTGGTGAATTTCTTTGTTAATAAGTTAATAGATAAGGAATATAATCAATTTTGAGTATATTTAAATTATCTGATAAAATGACTAATTCAAGAAGACGTTATGTTAGACGACACTAATGAAAGAAAGCTTTCTTGTATCTCCTACGCTACGTAAAATAACTAAAAGGATGTAAAGAAGCAACGAATCTACGTAGATCCTTTATTTCTCTTTTCATTAAGCAAATGTAACTTGAACTAAAAAGATAGTGACCCAAAGATATAACGTTGACAAAAATATAATATCCAATTCCAGGACGACTGTTATGAAAAAATGAGTTGCTTACCCTGCGTTATCCGGGCAGCCATCAAAATTTAATTTTGTAGAAAGCGCACTCTCTACGTAATGTATGCGAAATGCGCGGGCTTGCTAGTTGGTCTCGCCTCGTACCGAGTAACGAGAATTGTACATCTCCCTACATTTTCTTATTTAGAGCGCCACGGAAGTCAAACTGTAATTTAAATAACACAATTTTGTTAATAATTTTACGTGTTAAGTAACGAATGCTGTTAAGATAATTATAATTACATAGACTTGTTGACATGTTTATGTTTGTAAGTTATTTCTAAGTAAGTCAACTTATATGCTTTTATTTAACTTTTTATTCGGATAGAGTTATTAACTATTTAGTTATTAAGTATTTGAGTATTTAACTAAATAAAAGTATTTAAAATGAATTGCTTATTAATTCTGTAAATTAACAAAAGTATTTTTTGTAGAAGATAATCTTTTTTCGACTAAATAAGGTATACGGTAGAAAACCGTATACCTTATTTAAACGATGATAGAGATCTCCACATAAAAATCGATTTAGTTTCCGACACCAGCGGCAAACTAAGTACGACGTAAAAAATATACTCACATGGAAATTCTAGTTTATCGAATTGGTTCAGATTGAAATGCTCGGTTCCTAATCGATACTAATTCTCGGTACATTTTCCTACTTATTGGAGGTTTAGGGGGTGGGGTGATATGCGCAGGAGAGGGGGAGCGATTTATAGTGGCATTAGATTCGCATTTGTAGCGCAGCGGACCCCCGAACGGACGTGTTGAGCGTTGGCTTCCTGCATAATATTAATGCGATGGACTACTTACTGAAATTTTGCTTTCTTATTTTCTACTTTAAATGTATTACCTACTTTTAAATATGAGGAAGTTTGCAGAGCCGTAATTTTGACCTAAAAGAAAGCGGCTTCATAAAATCGAGTGGCAGAGAAGTAGATGTTCGTTTTGCCTTACATGGGGACAATTTAATAGTAAAACTCACAAATAAAAAAAAAAAAAATGTAATTTTTTTTTGAATTGTATATTTATATACAATTTTTATAGCGTGCATAGAAACCTCGACATAAGTATAAGACTTCATGAAATGTTGAATCCGGGTTACGAACCCGGTATGAAAGTTGAGGTGTGAAAAATGATTTTATTAAAATTTAAAGTAGAAGCTACAGCTCTAGGAATTTAATAAATGTTTACGAAATGCTGTTTCATTTAAAACTTCACAGAATGATACGTAGATGACTAGATAAATAAACAATTTTATGACAGTTGTGTTTTTGCTGACAAAATCTTTTTAAATACTCGTTGAGTGGCATATAAATATATGAGATGTGTGTGTCCTTTCTCTTTAATAATTACATATAATTTTCTTAGATTTTTGGATACAACTTTATTCAATCTCTTTTGTACATTTATCTAACTGTAAACGGTATGAGACAATGGAGCCCGCACGATCACCGCTCTAAACAAAGTTCACGATAATAGCGCAACTTTAGGCAAAATTGTTGTGCGTTATTATAATACAGAGATGTATATATTGTTTACATATTTTCAACCAATAAATTATAATTATAGCAACAGCTAGTAAAAAAAAAATATAACAGACTCAAACATTTTTTTTTTGAAGAGATTTTCGCAGTTAGCCTGAGCGCAGGCTTTGACTGCTTCACCGGCCTATAAAGGGCAATTACTACAAAAAGCTATTACCTACTAAAGTGTACTCTATCGTAATTTAGGAAAGCTTACAACTTGCAAAGCATATAAAAGCGATTTAACAATTGATTTATCATCAACATTATCACTAAATACTGTTAGCAGAATTGATTAAAACATAATTAGAGTTCCAAGATATAATGGCATGCGCACGGCGGGCGGCGACATGGCGCGAGAGACCACTACATTGCGGTTCGCCGTCGCATATCAGTGCCGAACAGGGACAATTATGTCCGTCACTGCGACCACATCCATTTCGCCGTGTGAGCTATAAAGTCAGCGATTTGTTGTAAGCGATAGAAATTAGTTAAGGAAGAATATTGAAAGTGTGATTTGAGGTCAAGAGTAGGAAGTATTTAAGACAAGCACTAAAGTCAAAGCGGTTAATCTTGATCCACTGATTTTATAAATTTAGATTGCATGAAAAGTACCTACAGATTGTTGATTTCTGATTTTAACCAGTTCGATTCCCGGGCGTATCAATCGAATTTTCAAAATACTTATTTAATTTTCAAAATAAAGAAGTGTTTCCTTTGAGTATAATTTGCTATGATGTCCAATACTTAGGACTTTCCCTCCTGGTGGCATGGAAATATTCTACCCTGTATATTTTTCTATTTTTGAAATGTATAAAGTAATTTCTTATTTTACCATAATCTCTAAGAACCGGTAACTTTCTTGAGGGTGGAAATTCAATAACAAATATGTGTGCAGGTTTCATAAAAAGCAATGTTATAAGAAAACTACGGGACATTGTGATGCACCTCTCGCCGTGCTTTCATATTTACTGGAATTTATGATTTCATTTGGTGTCGCATATTTCAACGACGCGGTATTTTGCATCGAAACGGGCCGCAATAACGTACCGGATTCGCTTTGTTGTTTCTTACAAGCTTAATAAATTCAGTTGTATGGTACCCGTTATTTTAATTTCATATGTTGCATGCTCATATTTGTTCTATGAATTGTCTTTTATACATACTACGAGCGTGACACGTTTATGGCAGCAGTTACGGTCGTAGACCCTGGCGTGCTACGGTGCTACGTGTCATTTTCATGTA
Source organism: Diachrysia chrysitis (assembly GCA_932294365.1). NCBI lineage: Eukaryota > Metazoa > Arthropoda > Insecta > Lepidoptera > Noctuidae > Diachrysia > Diachrysia chrysitis. Next base: position 6,348,822 of record OW028651.1, on the reverse strand, counting down.
GCACTTTTTATTAATTCTGTTTTCAAAACTACTACAACATATTTAAGTTTTAAGTTTATATTATACTAGCTGTCCCCCGCGACTTTGTCCGCGTGTTTTAGTTTAAACGGTTTTTCATTTTTGCAACATTTTTTATTTATGCTCCGCTCCTTTTGGTCGCAGCGTAATGTTATATAGCTTATAGCCTTCCTCAATAAATGAGCTATCCAACACTGAAAGAATTAAAATTTAAATCGGACCAGTAGTTCCCGAGATTAGCGCGTTCAAACAAACAAACAAATAAACAAACAAACAAACTCTTCAGCTTTATATATTAGTAATAGATTACTTGATATGATATAATTAATTTGTATAATTATTACATACTTTAAATATTTATGAATGTTAATGCTAGATAATGTGTAGCTGGCCTACGACAAAGGTAAAATAGTAAACAAAATGAAAGTTATATGCACATCATGTTTACTGTAAGTACATAATATTATGCACGTCAAGGAGATTCATAAATCTTTATGCCACGCCATTTTTATACTACAACGATATAAGTCTACGAGGTAAATGCAAACCCTATAAATCAACGAGAATCGACTACAAAAGAAAAATACTAATATGTGAGCAAAAATGAGTGTATTTCCGCAGATATTCCAAATTAACTGTCAAAATGAATATCCAGGCATTAATAAAGTTTCGAGCAGTGTTTTGTTTGTATTGCGTATGGATCTGAGCTCGTATTTTGAACGGTGAAGGTGAATAAGGTAAAGTAAGGAGGTTTGAATAGTGTTTGTTTTTCTTCAGCACAGCGGGAAGCAACCTGTTGTGAAGTTTTTAATTAAGTAGGAGGTCGCGTTGTTCCGTCATACCTTTTGCTTCTTCCCGCAAAAGAAATTACTGGCTGTTACATGCATTTTATAGAACAATGAGGTTATTTTTCATATCCTGTTCAGTTTATGCTTTGCTTATATAAACAGAAATGAGAAAAACGTAATCCCTTTGCGGCAGTGCGGGATAATGTGGTCGATTGATCCCTGTACAAAGGGTTTGTGATGTCAACATACACAAAGATAACCAAGGACTATAAGATTAAAGAGACAGAACGAAAAAAAGGTAAGCTTGTTTTTATAGTATTTAAATAACTGTCAGTGAAAATAACTGACAGTACTGAAGAATGATCCACTTCTCTCTTTTGTGTTTCGCGCACTATAGGCTGTTATTTTCTACAAAGCATTTATAAAAATATAATACAATACGTAAAATATTTTCATATGTATCAAGCGACCTATTGTAAATATAAATTCATTTTGAAAGCCTCTGTTATTACGGTACGTAGAACTGTAATATATTATTCACGTACTAATAAGGTGTTTCGGGCTCTAACGTTCTGTGACCGACATTCGTGCCGCAGTATCAATTCATTACGTAATTATGTTAAGTATATAGTTTTATAGTTTCTAACAAATGTATCGATCATTTATAAAGTACTATTATATCGATTTATTACTCGTGTGTAGACAAAGGTGTTCATGGTAACATGCCTTGCGGGATCGATGAGGATAAGCTATGCTTGGGTAGAATTTTCTTCAGTCATGCTATGCTGAATAAAATATTTTTGATATTCAGTTCTTTTGTAAAAGCTCAATAATTTCAGTATAGGGGTATATATACATTTTAGCAACAAAAAATAGATGTATCATGTGTATATACGCTGAGATGTTGAAGTATTAAAATATTCTTCCTTTATAAATGATTTTTTATTAATACTTTATTAACAAATTCCAATTATTCGTTAATAAATCATTAGGCCCAACAGTTTACAAGTTTTATTTACTTCGATTAGTTTAAATTTTTTTTTATTTACCATATTTTGGCACCATGTAATTAATAGACAATAGGCGTGTTTCCTATTTTTTTTTTAATGTCCGTCTTATAGATTAATGAATTTTATTGGACACGTATTTTTTCTTTTTTCCTGCAAACAAAAATGATCAAAATACAGAGAACGGAAATTACGCGTGACGTCACTCCTCGCTACGATTTTTAGCGAGGCGTGGCGTCATAAGCCCCCACTCCGAAACTTTAAAGCGGTGTATCTTTGTATTTTTTTATTGTTTTGATAAAAGAAAAAATACGAGTCTAATATTTTTTTATTATCTAAATGACGGACTAAATAGATTTTAACTTTTCATACCCAGGAAACATCCCTATTTAGGTACCTAAACGATTTTGAAGAATAATACAAAAATATTTTACAATGTCGTAAGCTAACTTACTATCGACGACAGTCGAGGACGGAGATTTATAAAACAGAACAATCCAATTATATGTTTTGCCGACAATCTTTTAAAGTGAAGAACGAAATTCCCAGCGGTCTGTAATCTCACAGAATCTCAAAATCAGTCGGAAAGCGGACTTACTCCGGAATATTTACCAAAGAATGGAACACGAATAAATGGTTTGTACTTGTTTTAAATCTTGTTACGCTGCTTTGCAATAGTGAACTAATGATCTACGAGTAATTCATAGCTTTGTTGTGACTACAGGCGCCAAGCTAAGCTTTCTGCGTCTTTTTAAAGATAATCCGTTGTTCTTTCTACGTGACTAAAAGGTATTTCAATATTGCCATATTAGATTGGCTTTAAGCCAGTTGACATCTAACAAACAGAGTACTCGGAATAAGAAAAGAAAATATATTTCAGCTTTTAACACCGTCGTCAAACAATGCGAACGTAACGCAAGTTTACAGACTTCCTATTCTATTCACCTCATCATAAATAAATCTTAATTTAACACGGCAATAGGACGTTGCCCATATTTTTAATGTTGAGAAGCTAAGGAAATATTAAATTTATACGTCCCCAGTCATTACGACGATTTCATCAAAATTTAATTTGCCTGAATAGGAACGTGAACGAACTCGTTTTGATGCGTCTCTCTTGACAAAAGCGAGTAATGTTCTAATTTCTTACGTCGAGTATACTTTACGGCACAGCGGGGCATTGTTCATTGCGGTGTTGTTATTCGTATATATATTATGACGTATTCATAACAAGTAATGTAATTCGGCGAAGGAATTGAACAAATTGTTATGCATATTGCTATTAACCCTTGTAGCCAAGCTTGCAGAGAGAGGAGGGTACGGGTGGTCGGTTTAAGCCTTTTCCAACGTTCTGATACAAGCACTATACTGTACGTGAAGATCCATTGTATGACTGAACATAAGTATGGATTATACACATACGTGTTATACACCAATGTATAACAACTATCTAAATTCCATTTGTGTGTATATATAAGTTTGTAAACGCAAAAAACGTATATTTTATGCTTCAATCAACAATTTTGTGTAACTAAACTACAAATTTTTCCCTTTAGAACCTCATAAGGGTCCTTATTTCCTTTTTAGGTACGGAACCCTAAAAAACGTGGCATAAATAGTGGTTTTATATGTAGGTCTAGATTAGGTTAACTGAGATGAAGCATATTTACAAAGAAAAAAAAAGCAGAGCAGCCCCGATACAAAAATTCTTTAATACGTAAACGGCAAAAACAAAAGGAATCCAAGCTTTAAAATTAAAAAACGAGAGCACATCTGTTCTAATTTTACGAAGTCACAGTAAAAATAGGCAGCTACCTGCTCTACAAACGTTGCTCATTCCTTATTAAAGGCCTATAAAAATTTAAGAGGCGTGTTTCAATCGCAGCGGATAGCAGAGGGCGAGATCCACCGGAAGAGCGTCGGGAACCGCCATAACCGTAACTCACATAGCATCCGACTGCGTTCAAAAGTGATGTTACATGTACACCTATTTATGTACAGGCCACCCGATTGATTGCGATTAACTTTGGGTATATAGTTTGGATTAAACGTATTCGGGTCACAAGTTTCGAGTAGTTTATTGGGTATTTGAACTGGCGTGTGATGTAGGTCGTCAATTACTTCTCAGTTCCATGTGTTTCTTGTAGATTACATTAGTAAATTAATAAATTATTGGAGAAGTCGTGGGTCATCGGATCATATAGTTATATAACAGTACTGAATAATACCGTAACATAAGTTTTTCGAATACGGTCACCACTCTATTTCAATTTAAATGGGGTAATTTTATTTTAACTATTTTTTTACTTCCGATTTGGTTTACTATGAACATGGCATGGCACATTAATAACAAGTAGCAAACTATTCGTGTCGTTCGTACATTATGATATTTTCTAAGATAAGGTAAAGTTCACTATTTTAAAACAAATCAAATATACTACCGATTAATTACATGGTGACTAAATCGTTAGTCAAAAAATCTTATCAAAATTATATAAAAAACGCCCACATGGAAAAGCTTCTGTTAAAACGAAATATGGGGCAGTGGGCTAGTAATATACATAGGTAGCGTACATTTATTGATTTGTAATAAAGAATAATATTAGTGGTACGGGTTCCGGTCACGGGGCTCTCCTTTGTCTCCCAAGAGACCCGTAAGGGCTTCGGGATTGTGCCTCAAGTAAGGCCACAAAAGCACTACCGTATGTACTCATTAAAATTTACTGGGACGTCCGAACTATCTACAGAATTGTAACAAAATGTGTGACATTTTTTGTGTTTGACGAGTATATTTTTTTGTAGTTATCGGTATGGTTCTAAACTCGTAGGATCAAAGACGTTTGTACTACAAATCTTTAGAAGCCACTGGCTCTAAGGTAATTTTGTAACATATAGTATAAATAAAAATTTACTTAATCTATATCTTCAGGCAGTATCGAGTCAATGGATAAAATGTCTTTAAATATTCAAAGCAGTTTTTCTTCTTGGATGTGTTGATAAAAAACATTGTCAGAATAAGCCGAGGGCAAAATTTCGTTGAGTTAAGACTTTTCTTCCGTTTCCTTGGTCGGGTAACGAACTGTGTGCGAATGTGATATTTATGGAGTTTTTCGTTCTCACTTTTTGCGAGAACATTATTGCTTAGAGAGGAGTAAAGCGTACACAGCTATAATAAACGGGTTTACTGTTATTACTCAGGGTCACGTAATCTTTGCAAATAACTGTTACAAATTATATACGTCGTATTATTTTTTAATGGGGCTGGTGCTATTAGCTGCTGCCATGCTCGTATACACGTGTAATATAAAAGTAACCACTAGCCAGTGACCTGTAAAAATGTGTTAAAATATTTATAGTCTACATACAAAATTTTTCAATATTCTTTCGATTCGATTTTGTGTGGTTTAGAATTTAAAATATGTTTTAATGCAAATAGTCAATTTATACATATGGTTTATATGATGGATGTATTGATAAACGTATTTAATTAATATTTAATAATAAGTATTATGATTATAATTATTTATTTTAGTTCAAATGTAATCAAATATTAATAAATTTTATTTGATGATGCGTTTTGACTGATTAATATACATTATATTTATTTGTTTTACTGTAATGTTCAGATTTTCAATAATAATACACTGATACAGCTATCATTTAGGTACTTATACATACCAGTCACACTAACAGCCGATATTATTATACCTAGTCCATACGTACAAGTATTTATTCGGGCAGAAACTGCCCTGCAATGAGTTGACGTAAAGCGAATTGCTTTTCCGATTGCTTCAATCTAACCATTGTTACATGGCAGCGTACTTAATTGTTCGACAACAATCAAACACGATTGCTTTACCTCAAATATTCACAAGGAACTATCGAACAGTGTAGGGTAAGTAGAGGTTCTAGTGTATGCACATATCGTCAAATCATATCCTTAATGGTTAAAGTATATTTAACAGTAAAAAAGTATTTCTACCCTCTCATCTATTTGCCTTTGTTTTGTAAAACGTAAAAATTTCTTACAAAACAATGGCCCCATTTACCCCAAGATAGTATTTACCACATTTGATGATATTGATGTAACACTGGCTATTAGGCATTCCTATAAGTTACGACCAGAAGCTTTATACTTAAATTAGTAAATCTTAGATAGATTCACTGATTTATATAGCTTTAGGTCATACAGAATATAGTCAGAAAGAACCATTAAAATAATTTAGAGTTTTATTCAAATATTCAACTATTATGTACACGGAAGTACTAAAAGAAATTATGAGTCAACTAAATATACAGAAGGCTATTTAAATATTTTAGCCAACTTCCAGATATTACAATATTAATCTTAGCCCTTTGTTCAAAACATCGTGTTATTAAGTCGTTAATTTTAATTAGAACATAGATTAATTTTGTCGGAATACGGACTTTGGTAAGGTTTCGTGAGAAAGTATATTAAGGAAAAGTTCAGTTTATTTATAGAATTCAGTCGTAAAAAGCCGATAGCCCTTTACTCATGAACCATGCGATATGTGCCAAGAACTTAATAACATTAACTCAAAATTAGCTTTTACTCGACACTTCGCTCGTTGGTTAAATTGTGAACGTGATAAATAAGCATAGTAAGTACGCTAGGGAAACGTATCATAATTCAACTTACATCGTCTAGAAAAAATAAAAAATCAGAGTACTTAAATTAAAATAACTTCTTCTCAATTTAGATGTTTACTCACCTTTTTTTTTCGAGACTACAAAATTTCTAAGTCACTTTTGTAGCAACAGTCTTTCATTTAAACGAAATATTATCTTTTTAGGGCTGTTTCTGTCGGTTTTCAATTTGATACTTTTAATACGTTGAATAAAATTGACGTCTGACAGATTTTGTTTAGAAATATTGTCAAAAATTCACTATGATTCGTCGGATGGTATTATCTGGCGTTGGTAAAATCCGCCCTTAAAGTATTAAAAACAAACGTGCAATTATTTTTATATTTTCGATTATAAAATAATAATACAAATAAGTAAAAAAAAAATACAGACAGTATCTGTAAGCAGCCATAGTTTTAAAACGGGTGCGTAGAGTCTTGTGTGAAGTAGCACGTGCTACGAGCCGCCCCGCGACCGCTGCGCGACCTTCGCGTTGCCAAGGTAATGGTTCCCATACAAAGCTAGGCTTCACTGAAACTGCCTTACAGTCACACGCGTATCAAATTCAAAGCATAGAAATTACCGTGACTTGCCTGCGGCATTGCCCGCAAGGAAATTTAGGTACCTACTTTTAATATAAAACTTACACTATAACAGTAAGCAATGAAGGATCTATCCGTCGAATAAGATTTTTTAAATCGTATAAATAGATTTAAACATTAACTTTTCATTAAAACAGCTTAAGTCTTTGTAATATTAGTACAGTTGATATCAACACAAAATGTTTTAGATCAAAAACATTGTTAGGTTTCGATGTTCTTAAATCATAAAGTACATAAGTTCTTGTGCTATTGATAATAAATATGATACACCAAGTTTTTATCAACAGTGGGTACACAATAACTTCTCAGGCTCGGCGCAAACCGGCCACCGGCCACCGACCACAGCTACACCAGCCAGCGACACACTTTTTCATACATTTGTTCACTGTAGCGAGTGGCCGCCACTCGCTACATCAGACAAATGGCAGGTGGCCCGTTTGCAACGAGCCTTAATGCCAAAGATAAAAACGAATTATTGACATTTAGGGTCTCTTATCTAGTGCTTCAAAGCATATGGTACGCGAGATACACGCTTCATAAACATTTATCTATCCAGTATACTTCGGTAAGGTATCAAATATCTTTGATAAAATTAACATATTGAGATATTTGTAATTAATATTTGTAGTATACGGCCGTATTATTTTAATGACGGGTACATCTTATCTATTAAAAAAGAGATGTTATTCTAACATGAAATTAATTTATCTTTTAATGTAATAAAAGACGTCACGAATTGTATTGTGGACAGATTACATTGATACTGTGCTTGTGATAAGTACTAGTTTTGAAAACGAACTATGACAATAGACAAGTTTATGGTAATACATTAGTTAAACAGTAATATTGTACACTTTTTGTATTATTATTTTTTCTATCTTCAGATTTATTTAACGACTCTTCTTAATATTTTTCGGAACAAAGTTCTACATAGTACGAATATATTATGACATGACAATCAGTTGAATAAGGTTATATTTAAACCTAAGTGGGCCTAGATTTTTTACCTAAGTTTTCAAAGTAATATAGCTAGATAGTATCGCTAACATTTATACCGGGTAGGTACAATCCAACACATCTGGCGAACGTAATCTTGTTATGAAGAAAAACTTTCTTAATAAGAACGCTGTTTGGTTTGCTATTTCTTTCTAGCCCCGAAGAGGAAACGATGGAATAATTACTTGCTTCTCTAGTGTTGTGATCCAATTGATTTTATTACGCAACTAGTTTCAAAATAATTGAGAGTAATAAGTATTCTCAAGATACGGAGAAACATATTTATTTAACTCCCAAATCATTACGTGTGTCGACCTCGAACAAGCTTCAGAGAATGATGGCTCTTTAAATATACATTACTTGTAATTTTCACGTAGAATTTTAGGTTCTCTTGTTTTCGTGTTATTTTAAGACAGTATCTTCGCTTTGTTTTAGGTTTATTTCGAAAAAAAGTAATGATTTCATGGAATCAAGATATATTACATTCGATCATTATTTTTCTTCTAAAATCAACAATTTCAATTAAAGTAGACAAAAGAATCAATTTTGTTGGTAGGTAGGTACTATGTATAGACATGAAACAAATAAGGTTCATTACTTTGTTAAGTGTTCTGTCCCGTAATGTATTTTTTTATGTTCTTTAAGGTCGTGATGCCATTATTTAGGATTTGGTTCTAGAAGGTTCCAAATATAAAAATACAATCAATATCAGTTAAAGTTTTTAATAAGAACTGATAAAAGTTATTCAAACAATGAGTATACTTTGCACTTTAATTAAGTACATTTAAAAAAAATATCGTTAACGATAAGATTAAAATTCAATTTTGAAAGATACATTCAATATGCAGATCTTAATATTCCAAGAATTTGTGTTGTTCGAATATGGTAAGTTTTAATCCATCAATAATAATCAGGTACTGGCCATCTTGCAGTTGTTGACGGAAGTAGTTGCACGTAGTCCATTTTTTTAATTGTTGATCTGTGTTGTTCACCTGCGTCGAGAAAGACGGAGCAAAACCTCTCGAAGCTGACGTTGATTTTTAAGAAGTTAGCGCAGCATGCTGTTGTGTGGGTGATGGGGATGATGGGGGTGATGGGGGTGGTGTGGGTGATGATGTGGCGGTGGTGGTGGCGGATAGTTATGTGGCGGAGGATGTGGGTGGTGGTGGTGTGGCGGCGGGTGGGGATAGTGGTGCGGTGGTGAGTGGTGTGGTGGCGGGTAGTGCGGTGGCGGTGAGTGCACAACCACTTGGGCGCGGAAGTAGCAGTGCGGCGCGCAGTTCCCGGTCCCGCAGTACGGCCCGCAAGGCATTGCGTGTGGGGGTGGCATTTCTGAAAAACAATAACAATTATATTAATGAAAATTGATATCTCGGCTATTATCAGTATAAGTAAATGAGTCATAGGTTGTGACTGCGTATTTACATTTATCAATAAAGTACTGTGTACGTGACAAAATACATTTCCTTGGTCCTCCTACCTACTTTCTCAAGGTGTCAGACTGATAATGATATTAGTCACAGTATTTCTACTCTATTTAATACACGGATAAAGTAGGTACCTACATACATTAGCTAAGTCAAATCAATCTCAAGGGTTGATCTTTAGGTCAACCTCTTAAATTCGTTAAAATTAAATATGGAAACGGTATTTAAAAAATTGTGGGTCCCCAGTCACACATTAACAAATACATTACATTCACATGTAATGTGTTTAAAAAGTTTATAAATATGTATCGTAAAAAATAGTAAAAAAAGTCAAAATGTCTATAAATCGAAACGAATATGAGTCACTGAATAACAAACTAACACTGTTCTCGGAAGTGTAATAAACATGAAATCATCATATTAAAAGAATATATTATGACAAAAGAAAACTTAGCACCTCTATATTAAAATGTCTACTTCATACAAAACTCTGAAAGCACACAAATATAGCTAATACTATAAAAAATACTAATAGATTCCCTTACCTTAGTCTGGCTTTCCTTTGTTCACAAAACTATAATAAAATATTTAAATAACTTGTTTACAGTTTGTGATATAAACTTGGAATGATAATGGTTCGATAGTTTTACGTATTTATCGCTTTATTCGTAAGCTAGCCATTTGTTATCAGACAGAACTGATAAGTGATAAGGATACGTGAAGTTGGTGATTAATCAATGTTTTACGAAAAAATATCAGAACTAAAAGGTTCATCCCAATAAATATTATGTTTATTTCTAATAGTAATAGCATTTTTACATGTAAACAAAAGAATGTATATTATATAAGTTGGTATACCTTACTCATGAATAAATTTTTAAATATTAGCCAGCAAAAATAATTGTGTTCGAAAACAGACATGAAATTAATACAACACAAGTTATAATAAGAAATGATCTTCTCTAAAATATTTTTTTATGACTTAAATTTACATAATTTAATAAAAACAATTTATAGATATCTTTATTCTTTTGACTGATTAATGATTAATGGATAATGGATTCTTACTAGTTAGTTAATAGAGTTATCTTAAGTAACATAAATGACACCGAAATATCCCATAGCAATAGCAATGGGCAAAATTATTAAAAAACGGCGAAGTTACGGCGGCCTGACAACAATAGGTATCTTACTAAACACAACAATGATTTAATCAATTTTACCTATTTGAAATGTTGGGATCATTATTAGCTTGTAATGAATACTATTGGGTACATGATAGTGTAGGTTTCCTATTCATCAGATAAGCCCCTCTTCATACCACAATACATACTTCAGGCGGGATTCCTCTGTAGTGTTTTGGTCTGCTTATTATACTTTTACATTGAATGGATTTACGGATAAAGGACCGTATTATAATAAAATATTTTTTTAAGTGGTTATCTCTACTTATTGACATGTTTGCCTACATATGTTCTGTAACTTTGCCTTAAAATTCTGCACATAAAAATTAACGATATTGTATTTTTATTTCTAGAGTCGTCTAGATAATTCCTTGCTACATACTTTACTATGCATATACATATAAATTCAAACTCAATCAATATTTAATCAATGAGTCATTTGTTTTATCTAGTATTGGCGTAGATTAAAATGTTGTTTTCAAATTGAGGAAGTGCGGTAATGTGTTGATTTCGTCAATGAGTCACTTATTAACATTTACGTAAATATAAACAAAAAGATTTTATGTTATATTTAAAAGATTAAATACAATAATAATTATTATGAAGGAAAGAAAAAAAGTTGTCGAGATCATAGCAAGAGGCGTCCTTTAAGTCCAGAAGCAGGGTAAATTTTAAATTTTTTATTTTTTTGTAGAACAAAATATAAAATGTATCTTATGTTAGTTGCACGTAAACCGTCTTACCGAGGCCATTATCAATGCTAGTTAAAAATACAGTACAGTAAAAAGTACAGTGACATTTGTAAACATTTTTTCGAAACGAATAGTTAAGTATAAAGCTGTATAATACTACGATCGGTAACATATTAATACGTAATATAGAACTACTCGTACGATTTTTATAATATTTTAGTGTAAAACCCGGCTGTGAAAAATATAGTGCTCTGAATCCATCGCACTAGTATTTGATAACATACTTGTTATCGGAGGTGAGTTTGCTAGTTGTTTTAGCATTAAAAGCTTTATTGATCGGCTTTTGTTTGTTTGTGCAACTAGTGAAATCTGGTGTTATTTTAGCTAGATGTAGGGTAAAACAGGATAGTTGTTCCAGGGGTATAGTAGCCTTGATTGTTGTTACTCTAGTTTCGCCCATGAATCACATGTTTTTTTTTATTAAAAGACTACAATAACCATTGAGTTGGCCTTGTTGCATGTCTCATTGCAATTGCATGGGAAGGCAAGGTGCGACCAAAGTTTTTACGGCATAAATGTTCTCTTTCGAGGCGGGGCATCTATCCTAAACGAAATTTATGTAGATTAGGTAACTATCCTCTATATGGGATAGTTGTCAAAAATTTAGAGGTCGGCAAAAATAACAAAAACTCTGGAAATATCAAAGATAATGTTTTGTACTTTCTTAAAGTTATAGATAATAACCCATAATATCTGCCCGTTTTATATAAAATTATGCATACTTACATATATAAAAATTATATTATTTACAAAATATCGATAGTAAGGTACGTCATTAGATAGCTGTGTTTTGATTAAAACCGTTCAAAAAGGTATCTTCTACAATTGGTTCATAAGACTTTATTTACTAAATGTTATTTATTTCTAGAATCACCAACGTAATGGTCCACCTCATGATGGACCTCCAGGACCTCCGCATAGTTCTCCGCATGGACCCCCACCCGGATTACTTGGGCCCCTGCGGGTCTTCCTCATGGTCATCTACCACATAACTAGTACGACACGAATAAAATATTAATCTTTACTTTATCCAACTTATATAAACAGTCTCTTTTACAATTACGCAGATTATTCGCTAATATTTCTCAGTAGATCAAGATCCCAGAAATAGAGATAAAAATGTTAATGTTGTTTTTAAATTAAACTCGCTACAGTTACGGTAGCTTGGGCATCTAATTAAATACCCGTAAAGATTTAACTACATATTATCTACTCATTATAAAGTAAGAGATTGGGTAGATTACTCACTACACTATCTTTTCCCAAACTAAGATAAGATTAAAGCAATATTTGTCAAATGGCTATTTATTGGGTCTTAATGTTCAATGCAATAGATTGAAATCGGTCTATTACTACTTTTTATAGGGATATCAGGTTTAAGGGAGGATTGAACTTTAACGTGTGTTAATACTATACAATAATTGACGTGTTAGACGATCCTATTAGCGTAGGCGTATGTATTAATTACTGCGTCAATTAGACTAACGAATGGAGCTGAAAAATGTATTACCTTATTTGAAACTCTGTTATGGAGTTGAAATAAAGGTTCGTTTTCATTTTAGGTAGTGGAGCTAAAATATTTTTTTGTTTATGTTACAAGACTTTTGGGTCATGTTACCGATTTAACAAATTCATCGTGACAAAAACTTGAAGAGTGCATCGCAAATGAAAAATTCAAAAAGATTTATAGGTCACTTACGCGAAATTTTTAATAATAAAGATAAATAAACATAAATAAGATAAATAAACATAAATAATTATGATTTAAATTGTAAATGGGGGTCATGGGGGTATATGACTGGGTATAAAATCACAAAATCGAATTAGTATGTCAATTATATAATAAAAAAAAATTATACACATATTTATTGCTTTATCAAAATAAGAAAACACTAGGGAGCGAATCGAGTTCAGGAGTGGGACCAATGGCGCAATGCTTGAGTACAAAATGCGCGAAATTGTGACGTCATGCGACATTTTAAATCAATGTATCGTCGTGAATTTTTGGTTAAATAAAATACATAAAATTGTGTCTAAATAATATTAAACGAATATAAAAATAAATAATCTATTGACAATCATTAAAAATAAATCAGCTATCCCATGCTTCCTGGTATGTAGATAAAATATATTGTATCAAAATCATTAGTAAAAGGGGCGATTGTAGAGATAATGCTTGGATAAACTTTTGTAAGTATTGTCTTCTACATGTTCCCCTTTTTCCGGTAACTTAAAAAAAAAACGACGAGTATAGAACTTTCATAATAACTGTTAAGTACGATACTTGTACGTATAGTGAAGTCACGCATTAACTTAAGTGACTTTGAACATATTTCATAAACAAAAATAATGCCACGACAAATCATGGACACCATAAAAGTTTAACTACTATGAACAAAGGTAAATTCTTTGCGAATATGTGAACTATGTTGTATAATTCAATAAAAAATATATTTTTGTTTTAAATTTTATATACCTCGATTCTTTTAAATTTAATTTAGCTCCCTACGAATTATATATCAATTTCGAGTAACCAGTCACCGTATATAAAAATAAATCTACTGTGAAAATAAAGCTTCAAAAAACTAAAAAGCAAACGCAAAGGAAAACTAGTAAGGCTCATTGAAACCGATAGGCCACTAAATAATAATTTTACTTCGTCAGTTTGACGGCAATCCGTTAAAAGTTGTTTGGAGTTTTTCATAGCCCGTTTGTTTTGAAATTTCCTCAAAGCAGAAAATGCTATTTACTTATTGCGCCTCGTTTACTTACAAGGTATTTAGGTTTGTGTCGTCTGTTCTCAGTTTTGTATTTGGAAAATGGAATTTTCCTGTTGGGATATACAAGGGGCGGAATTCCCAATCGATTTTCAAAAAGGATGTTTGGTAATAGCTATTTCGTTTTTGTTTACATTTGTTCTTTTTGGGGTTTTGCTAGTTTCAATTCTCTTGTTGTGGTTTTTAATATTCGTTTTGGAATACTTCGTTTGATTGAATAAATAAATCATTGCGGCTTTTTTTATCGATATTAGCACAGATACAGTTTTGACAATTATAGTGCGTGCAAATTCCAGTATACTTTTGTATTGATGTATATTTATATATATAAACAATTTAATTTTAAAATAATCCCCTTTTTATATAAGTTTCCTAATTTAATTTTACTTATTCTTTATAAGCTTAGTTGTGGCAAGAGTGCTTGTTACAAAACAGCTTTTCGGGACGATTATATGCCAGGGTTCTCGCTATTTGTCGTCGCGGCCGGTTCGACTGTTTGTTGTATGTACACATTTCCAATGATATTCGGAGCTCGCTGAACCTACGTTGTATCGAGTTAGGATGTCATTCCGATGACGACTCAATTTTATTCATGCTAAGTTCGGGTAAAGTATTTATACGTATTTACGTTTACAGAAGTTTTGTGTAGGTCACACATGTTTGCAAATGCATATAACCCAGTGATCGGGTAATAAAGGTCGGACGGTAGTCGCCTCGGAGAAGACATTGGTATTCAGCTGTACTCAGGTGGACTAAGAGTCATCTCGAACATTATTTGAGAACAGCCTAGGCTAGAGACATGACTGCAAATACTAGATTGTAACTTTTCCTCTTTAGTAAGAGCTCGTTCCAATCATACTGTCTCTGTAAACTTGAAATGTCTTGATTTATAGGAGCTCTTAGCGACTTAGTGGAAAAAACATTTTAAAACATTAAATAGGTAAGTAAGTATTTTCAGTTAAATAGGTTTTATATACTTACTTATTATTATGTGAGATCAGATACATTTAGGCAAAGATGAAAACCGATTTACCATTTATTAGATCATTTAAAGATCGACGATCTTTGCATTATTAAACGGGTTTGTTAATAATGCAAAGATTGTTCGTCAGGTTGGATATCTTACTTTATCGTAAACGAAAAATACTTATTCAATACAAACAATAGTTAAGCTTTAGATAATTACACAGTATTTTGTATTGCAGTATAATATTTAGTATTGATAAAAAAGACTGTACCTACGATAAAAAAATGATTGATATACGTCGAACATTTGATTTGGATGAATAAAAACACGACGGAGTAATCAGACGATGACAGCCTAATTAAAAATCAATATTAATACAGCAAAGCTCTACACAATTTCAATAAAGTTGCAGAATGGACAATTTCCTTCTGTGTAAATAAGCCAGCGTAATTTTTTGACTTTCCTCAAATATATATATTTATATTATAATCATATTTAGATACGTTTGACTTATGATTTTTCTACGATACAGACGACGATACGATATATATATTGTACATGATGTGTTAAAATAACAGTTATAGGACATATTGACATGTTTATATATACAGACTGGATTCCCATTATGTATCTGTATATTGTTAGCCTAGCTACTAGGGTTTTAAATAAAACTTCATCTAAGGTATATTATTTAGTTAAATGGTGTCACTATCAAGTAATTTGTGACCAGTTTGAAGTAGTTTCCATTCATAACAGACTACACAAGAAATTCAACGTTACATTTCATAAACTTGGTTTATTTTGAAATCCTGTTCAAGATGTAACGTTTATCATATGACCAAATGAGACTCTTCAGTTATAGGTTTTGGAATCAATCGGTCACATTCAGACGAGCAATATGCAGAAGAGACTATTAGTTGTGTAACCAATACTGTTAGTAGGCCACTAAGCTGAATTAATATAATTCAAAGAAACTGTCGACTACTTTAAGCCACAATGGGATCACTTTCCCTTTGTCTGTATACATTTAAAATATGCATAATTATTAAATGAATAGCGAACATGTATTGTATTCATGTTGTAATTAACCCCATTAAAATTTTGGTTTTTGAAAATATGTATCTAAACTTGACATGCAATGATTGTGTCACCTTTAGTAAAAATGATATCATGACCTTTATTTTTAATAACAGTATCAGTTTCTAATTATGCTAAGGTTTATGCAACCCATTCATAACTTGTAAAATTCCTGTTGTACAGTATTTTTCAATATGAATTACGTCTGTTTTTTGTAGATATTTCTTGGAACGGACGCGGGATTATTTTACGGGTCGTTGCTTTTGGCCATTCCATGTAACTTTTTCCTTTCCGTGGGTTATCCATCCCTCTTCGTTTTTGGGCCTTTATTATTAAGCATCCTCGCGGCGTGGTGTAAGAATGGTTGTCACTATATGTGTAGACGTGTCTACAAACATCTCTTTAGAAACTACAAATGCTTTATTTACTTAGTTCAGTTTTGACGAGTACAATACAAAAAGGTTTTAAAATGAAAATTTTTCACTAACAAAATATTATTCGCAAATGTTTTCTGTATGTCGAAATACAAGCAAAACTTTTAATAAACCATGGATATGAAACTTATTTTATTATAACAGACGTTTTTATCTTTGTTTTGTTTCGAAAAATTCTGATAAACTATGATATTAAAGAATTTCAGTGAATTTTGATAACAGCATTTTTGAAAACGTATACTAGGAACTAACAAAAAAACCGGCCAAGTGCGAGTCGGACTCGCGCACCGAGGGTTCCGTACACACCTGTAGGTATATAAGTAAAAGTTCACCCATCACTACGATCGAGTCATAGTTATGGTATGATAATTGCAAAATGAAAAAAAAAAAAAATCAGAAATATTTTTTTTTATATGATGTAACTAAAAATTTACGGTTTTCGCAATTTTTCCTTTATCTGTACTATAAGACGTTACTTCGTACCAAATTTCAAGATTCTGAGTTCACGGGAAGTACCCTGTAGGTTTTGATTCCCGTGCGAGTTTCGAAAATTTGCGGAATTTTGCGGCATAAACGGGAGTATCTTTTGATCGCGTTGACTTAGAAGTTTGATTTTTTCACAGCTCCAAGAGACCATAGACTTGAGTATTTGATATGAATTTCAGCTTGATACCTCCACGCGTTCCTGAGAAAAAAGGTCTTGACAGACAGACAGACAGACAGACAGACAGACAGACGGACAACAAAGTGATCCTATAAGGGTTCCGTTTTTACCTTTTGAGGTACGGAACCCTAAAAAACAGACTAAAATAATTTAACAACAGGTTTTTTTGAAATTGTTTTTCTCTAGAACTGAGTCAAACTACAAATTGTAGAAGGTTGTAGAGATGCATAAAATAGTGTCGTATTTAACAAACCTTTATTAAACCATCAAGAGCTAGTTAGTTAATTAGAAAAGAAGTCGTAAGCTGTGAGTGACGAAATTAGGTGTACAGAAGAGCCATCTGGCGACCGAAGGGAGAATGCCATTGACCGGAACCTTTGAACAACTCTATCTTTACTTTTCATTAGCACCCGTTGTGTCGGTGATTCAACTTTTTTTTCCATCGCTTTCTGACAATTAAATGAATTAATTAAACGGAACTCGGGATTTTTCCTAGCTTTGAAGGGCCACCGCTGTGATTGGCTTTTAAGAGTATTTTTTCAAACAGTTGCTAAAACAATTTTTCGTGTTTCCTACCTATTTTTGGTGCAGTTTTACGCGAAAAGTTTGAACATGTTTAAATGTTAATAACAAAACTACTTGTTATTAATTAACTGCTGACCTATTAGGTATAGGTTAAAATTTCTAATACACTGATCAAGTAATAATACAGAGCTTACTTAAACCGAGGCTCTCAACCCTTTAGAAAAGAAAAGCATTCAATATCAAAATTTAAATGAAGGGATCCATAAATAAAATGAAATACCCTGTCATTGTGTTCCCCGACACCGACATTATTTCATAAAATCTATAACCGATCGCGAAAATTGCATAACTTATCGCATGATGTCTTAACGTAATTTATAACTAGGTTTAAGCACGTCGCTATCGCAGGCTTCCCGAGTACTTGTAGTTTTAATTAGAGCGGTTAATTTTAAGCGTTGATCGCACCGCCGTTTAAATCTTAGGCGCCATTTTAATTAAAATATATTCGGAAGATACCGCGCCGTTCTAGTCCACGTTTCAGGTAAAATTTTATAGGCTTGAAGTTCATAACTCGTAAATATATAAAAAAATATGCAAACTTGAACTTTTTTTTAGTTAGACCTGTTTTTTGTACTTCAGATACAGTTTTTAAACTGGTTTCTCTCTATCTATATCATTTTATGTAATTTTATATAGTTTTCAAGTTAGGAAATAAACTACTATATAAGTAGTACCTAATTTAGAACTTTAATACAAAAACTGAAAACAGCAGTCAAGTTCCCAAATTATATACGGCGACCATCGAGCGAACCTGCAAAGTAAAACTAGTTTGGCTGTAAAATATTTACGTCGCTTCAATATTTAAAGTACGGCAAAGAAAACACGCCAACTCCGCCGTATTTGTGTGAAACAAATAAAAAAGAAGTCCTTATTTAATGGCGACGTTTATAAACTTATGAAAGTGGAGTTTTTAACAAAACACAAGAAAAGGAAAAAATTGCTCTTCAATAATATTAAGGAATTCTTAATCCGAATCTAAAGACTTGTCAAATTACGCGGCCGATTGGTCGGCGGCATTGGAGTTCTTAATTTAAATTCACTCGACTAATTGGTCAGCCGAGCCGACTCTTATTAGCTTTTTGATGGATATTGTTATGATTAATATAAATGAATCAAATGATTTTGTAATCAATTTGCCTGACTATTTAGTTATTTGGATTAAGTAGTTATATGTTTTATGATAAATCCACTCCATATTTTTTAAAGAAATAAGTAAGTTTTATAAAAAATATGTGTAACATGCAAAGAACCCGTATTTTTTGCCGTAGCAAAATGATTTTTATTTTTAACACAATATTTTACGATACCATTGCAATTGAATTGTACTGATTGTAACGTGATACCCGCCCCTATTTCCAAAATTCATGATTTTTTCTCTTATGCACAGTTCAGTCGACATACGTATATCCCATTGTGTTTGAATAAACATTTCAATTGAGAGGGTTTTCATTCGCGGTGCCTATTCGACCGGACCTACACATTCAGCTCTTTTTCGCGCACCGCTGATTTCCGATGAATGAACTGTGGTTGGAATATTAGAGTTCGCCTATATCGCCGGTTACCAATGTGGACTTTTAATTATTATTGCTCTAATTAATGTATTGGAGGATCGTTATAGCACCCGGTTCGATGGTTTGAAGCAGTACGTCTACTTGACTCATAAATTTAATTATCTTGACGAGTCTAACTTTTATGCTACTTATTATAAAATAAATAAAAAACACAGGTAAGTATATAAAGAAATACCCTTCATTTAATTTTATATCAATGCTCAAAATAGATACTTGGCCTTTGAAATCGAGAACTCCTTAGCTTTCAATGGCACAGTATAATAAATAAGGTTAAGGCGAGCCACGTATTGTTAGAATAAAGTCAGTTGCTTTGAAAATAAAAATAAGGACATATCGCAGTATCTGAAGTTGAAAATGCTAGGCAAAGTCGTCCTTTACCAAAACGCATAAGATCTTTATTCGGGTGATAGTATTGTATTTTCTATCTATGTCCCTATTACATCGAAGTTAAGGCAAGTGAAAGTTTAATCTGGCTGTCATTCGGTACGGCGAAACGCGTAGTCGATTTTATCTTGACAAGCGGTTGGTACAACGCGTGGAACTTCAGACGATTGTTTGACATTTAGACGTCGCTGCCCTTAAGATATACTTCAAAGTTGATCATGAAATATTTATGCGTTCGTGCGTCTGTTCCGTGAAAATTTAATGAGCAATTGAGACTTTCTTCAAGAGTACGAATAAGATTCTAAAATGAACGCTATATAAAAAGCTATAAAGGTAGGCAGGAGGTAGCAGGGATTTGGATTGGGAATGTCGGCTGGTTATTTAAAGATTATTGTTCGTGTCTGAATAGTAATACCCTTTAGAATAATGCCTATTTATGCTTATATAATGGGTATGTTAAAAAAGCTTTGATACAAAAAATATTACCACGCATCTTATGATTATTTTATATTACGCGCCTAAATCTATTACAAATTATGTACCAGGGAATAAAAGGTTAACAAAATGATTCAATACGAACATTTCTCCTGCAATGAATATGTTTTCCTAACGTAATGTCAACCCTGGGTTTTCAATGGGCTCCCCTGGAGGCTCTACATCTAAGTTAAGTTTAAGTTAGAGCTGGCTCGGTCGCGGTATATGTGTCTCTCGCGACATATCCAACAGCAAATTTTTGGCCAACAAATCCACTGCAACGTTACTAAACTACGTTTTTTCAAACGAACAAAATTGTATATTTTTATGCTAACAAAAAAATAATATAATACAAAACGTCACCTTGACAAACGCTGTAGGTGGCTTCAAAGAGATATTCAATTGAAATTGTAGAATGTCAAGCAGAAAATATTTTATGAAAAGAGACAAGAACGACTCGGCCCGGGTCGTATCACGTACCTTTCTCACTCGGAAATGCACAAAATAAAACACCAAACAAAGAATACGAAACTGGTCTGCAATCGTAAAGTAGCCGGTCACCAACGTATATGCAAATGTAGCGAATTTAAAATTCAATTGATTCATTTCGGAACGGAAATGTCTAGGAATAAACCTTTTCCATTAGAGTAGTACGTGCAGGCAACACTAGAGCTGTCAATTTGCGTTATTAATTAGTCAGACTCGCGCTAAAATAATCGCAATTAAATATTCAAATTCGGTAGTGCAGAGACGTGTCGCTGCAGCGGCGCTGTCAGGACTTGCATTCGGGTTGTCGGTGAAATGAACATGTCTGGGTCGTGGTATTCTAGGAATAGCGTCGAACGGGACAGGTCAAACGGAAATAAAGCAAGCTGCACTCAGCGAAGTTTGGACATGTCTGATAGCTTTACTGACGGCTCGTGAATAAAATACATGCTATTTCTGTCTACCTTTTTCATACCAGTATTTCATTCGTGCACTATGCAATTGCGTCTGAAACCTTTGTATTTGGTTACAGCGTATATTGTTTTAAATAGTGCAATTATTGAAGCACCCCGAAATAAATTACGAAAACTGTCCACTCGCTTGATAAAATATAGTTGTAACAGCGTTTTACCTGAGCATAAGTATTACAAAGTTTCTACTTTATTACTTCAGCTTGGTAGGGAAAGAATGGCGCCCAACATGGGGCCGCCAGCGTTCGCCTAAATTGCGTTTTCGTAGCGCGCATTATCCTTCTGACGCCACATGTGGTCAGGACTTGAATGCTCATCTACTTCGTCATTTGAGAAATATAATCATAGTCTCTAGTGACAATATATTTTGTTATATTGTTAAATGGTTATTTGGTGTGAAAAGGTTCTACAACAAGTAGGTTTTAGTTGAATTCTAACTAAAAAAAAAGAGTAAATTTTATGTAAGAAGTCTGCCCGTGACTATTCCCCTGTACAGGCGTTGAAGAGTTGAAACAAAAATCTAAATAAACTGCTGTGGAATTCGTTTACAAAGTAGTCTTATTTCAACAAATGTGAACAATTTAAGAAATATCAAGAGATCAAATTTTTAGGTGTAGAAGAACCTTCAGATGATGTACTGTCATCTGATAACAATTGCAAAACCAATATAAATTTCTTGGCAGAGGCGGCTGGCTTATAAGAAAATGTATTATGAAAGCGAGAGGTTTTATTGTGTGGCAGTAAAACGCAAGAATTTGCATCGGGAATCGAACCAGACACTTGCAAATCGACGATCGTAAAACGATCCCGCATCGGTCACCAGCTTCATGAATAAAGCGTTATTTGGTACAGGTCCTAGAAAAAAATGTGTAGAAAACGTGCGACTATGTATTGTGGTCATACAATAGGTGTGTGACCAAAGAGGTAAGCAGTTACCAGCGTGGCTTTGGATATATCGCGGAAAAAACAGAAGAACAATATATGGAACACATACATAATATCGCGCACATGTGTGTGTGAGCACTGCAGAAGTCACGTTCAGGCAATATTTGCTGAATAAAATTCACCAACTGAGTCGGCGTTCTGTGTGTAATGTATACGTACTCATCACATTTGCTGCTGCAGGATTTTTTATATCCGCGTAAAATAGAAATACCTACTTGTCAAATAATTCCTTGATCTTAACATAATAACCTACTTCTGCTACTTTATTGAAGTAGAGATACCTTAAGTACATATTATTTACAGTAAAAGGTAGATATCGAAACATAACTTTCGTACAGATTAATTATAAAGCTCTAGTATTAAAAATACAAATTATATATAGAAAACCTAAATTAAGCATATCTCAAGCAATTGCTTAACACCGTCGAAATTTTTATAAAGAAGGCCATAAATTACATTTTGATTCAAGAGCCTCGAGAAGGTCTTGTCGGTGACGCACGAGGATGACTTAGTTGACTGTCCATAAAGCTCCAGGAGTTCATTTTACAAAATATGTACTAATCCATAGTTAAACAACAATTTGAGTGTTATTTCAGTAGAGCAAGCCACAGGCGACGCGCGCCGCCGCGCCGTGCCGCTAACACGAGATTCAGAAAGTTATTATGAACTCGACACAATGCCCGGCTAATTCAGAACACACGTTGTTACAATATTTGAGCAGGAACGCCGGACGCGAGTTTTAATAAATGCCTCATCTCCATTTGCCGTAAAAACGTGTCGGCTTTTATATGGCAATTTAAGAGCAGACTTTTCGCCACCATGAAAGTCATTTAACAAAAAAAATCGTAAATATAAAAACGGTACACATATTAAGCACACAAAGAATGATTTTTATGTGAACAATGTCTTCAGTGATGTCTTCAATTGAATCAGGTTCAGTGGAGCGAGCAGAGTCCCTAGTTATGTGTTCGGAGACGTACAAGTAAGCGGTACGCATGTTTACCTGGGGAACAAACAAAACCAATATATTTGTACATTTTGTTACTGACGTTCGGTCCACTCGATTCCACTTTACGCATTACGCCAATTAATTAGATACATTAGGAAGCCCACAACACAGTTAGCAAGCAAACAGAGTGGCTAATTAAAAAGTTTTTCCTCCAGTAACGAGGATGGACGTGTTCGTAACGTTGGATTGATGTTTGATTGAGAACACTGAGTTTTGCACCTGTATCTGCCTGAACTTCGCTTCATGAGACTTTGTTTCTAACTCTAAATTACTTTTGGATACGTGTTAACTATCGACTTGTTAAAGATGTTTCACTACAAAGTAGGCACTTAAACTAGGTCGCAATTCGTAATGCCTACTAACATTAGCAGCACACATTAACGATTACCTGGTATTGTATAATTTTATATTCCTTTTTGCTTTTACTGTAAATACAAAACTAGGTACAAAATTAATTTCTAGAAAATTATACATTGACGTATATTATTGCGTGGGTGAAACATCTTTGGGCTTTTGAAATAATTTCATAGTCACTATAAAAATCAAATAGACTTACCAAAACAACAACGTGAGCAAGATCTCGTTTGTATGTCGTGTGCAAAAAAATTATCAGCGTTCTCTATGCACAGTCGTTTGTTTTTATGTCGAGTTGTAATTAAGAACAGAGTAGTTAGTTTTTGAAATAAAAGCAAACAAGGAGTATATTGAAGACTAATGATGCGCATATATACAACATATCACATATGACATCCATATAACACTCTTTTAGCTCAATCAACTGATGTAGCTCAGTAATAAACTTTGCTCAAAGTCTCTCAGATAAGTTTTCAGTAAGCTCATTTCGGTTGATTTCTTTAGTGACATTTGGTTAACGATAGAGCATAGTATATTGATTTTCGTTCATACTTGACATTGTTTACAAAGAAAGCGAAACGCCGCGGCGCCGCAATGATACAAAATAGATTGAGTGTGCTACTGAGCTAGTGGTACATTCTGTACTAGTGTGAGTGAGTGATATATTACATCAGTATTACTGATATATCTATGTCACTCATTTAGGAGCTACACAAGTCTATTGAATATTATATTGAAATAAAATGATGCTTGCGATAGGCATAGTTTGCATTACAACGTCAAGAGTCGATATTTACGAGCCTAACCTTATCTGCGTTACGCAATCGAAAATAAGGTGAAATAAAAAATTAGTTAACCATAACTGTAAGATAATTACAAAACTGTATCAAAAAAGCAAGTACGTAAGTAACAACTGCAATATTATTGTAATACATTTTTGGCATTGCCTGGAACTTCATGTAACCAGATTCGTAGTTGCAAGCTCCGCGTAATAATATGATCGAAACATATTAATGTATTTACATAAAATATTATTATAGTGGCGGTTTTCACCCGCATTCATATTGTTTAATTACGTAATGCACTTCGCTCGGCTTAAGAGATTATATATGACGCGGTATCAACATCACCATATGTAATCTGTTAAGCTCTGCTTACTTCGGAAGCGATGAGCCCATATTT
Organism: Diachrysia chrysitis; assembly: GCA_932294365.1. Lineage (NCBI taxonomy): Eukaryota > Metazoa > Arthropoda > Insecta > Lepidoptera > Noctuidae > Diachrysia > Diachrysia chrysitis. Next base: position 6,324,022 of record OW028651.1, on the reverse strand, counting down.
TTAATTATGTAGCAGAAAGGAGATGTGATGTAAACAATGTATAAGTGCGGTATAAAGAATTCTAGGTTTTTCTGCAATAATTTCTGAGATTAAGGAGTCCAGGTGAGTATCAAACCACCCTATAAAAAGTAATATTAGTTAAGATCTATTATTGTCACCACCTTGTTATTTTTGAGGAAGTGCTTCGATAAAAAAAGGATCGAAGCACGTGGTTCTTTTGTACGAGCACGGTAAACATCAATGATCATATAGTTTTTTTTTAATAATTTTAAAATATTTTTGATTTTCATAGCAAACAGAATAATAAAAACGTTAGGATTCGAATTTCTGTTTCGAAAGCTTTTGCAGAACGAAAACATTTTATTGATAAAACTGTTCATATTCTTTGTTCTGCAGGTTTTGTATGTAATTTAGGTCACATGATTGTACACACAATGTACAAAAGGTATTTTCGGGGTAATTAATATTTTTTTGCAGGTGAAGTTTACGTAATTCTGTTCGTGGATACCAACATCAGTTTTTTGTGGCTTCATTTATTCACATAAATGTATTGATGGCTCAACGGGTTACGGCACGCTTTTCCTGAATTTATAGCACAAAGTTCTTTTTACGATTCGCTGTAAATAAGTAGTTTGGCAGTAAGTCATGCTTCGATATGGATTTCGCGTTATGACGCTATCGCTGACTATGAGGGCTGTCTTCAACAGTTTGGAAGTAAAGTTGACAGTATTGTGTCCCGATATTTATTACAAATATTATAAATGTGCTTCTTTTAACTTGTTATCTGAACGATAGGAACTATAATTTAAGAAAATTTTATAGATTAATTTAGTTTGACGCAATGACGGAACGAAATTACATATTTCATTTATATTTATTTACTTATATATTTTAAAACACTACTAAACATTGTAATATTTGTTGTATGCTAGATAAAGTTAATCAGTATTTACATCAAAGCAATAGCAGGTGATGGTCAACAAAAAATCGAATGTTAGAATTTAAAAATAGTTATAAAACTATCCACTCGCAATTTAATCCACTTGCAACATTGATGTCGTATTGAAAACCAATTGTTGTATCTACGTGGCTTAAAATATGACATTGTTATTAATTTTTTGTGCTTCCATTTCACGTAAATATTTTTTGAAGTTTTATTTAATGTATTGGTAAATTGCTTTTACTGGGAATACTGTCTATTAGTTGTAGTGTTCCATTTGAGTCTGTTATTATAGATTTTAATCATATAGAGCTGTTATTTTTACATTTATGTCTATAAATAATATTATTCTTTGTCACAGATGGATTATATAGATAAAAGATCGTCTATCGGTATTGAAACCTAAAAGGATAGGTTTTAATTGTAACGTATTTCTTATGTACGTGTACTTAACTTTGAGGTATTTTATATTAGTTAAGCAGTTTACATGTAGCTCTTGTGAAGTTGTGAAATAAGGAGCCTGGATGGTTACAATATTATGGAATAAGAAGTAATATTAGAAATTTTGATCACATAATAAAAATGTTTAAGTACAATAAAACCTAGAAAAAATGAAAAATGTTTTTTTTTTTTATTTTGCTTTTAGTAGTAACAAAAGTTACCAGCTGCAATAGGTCGCTTGTAACAAATGACAAACAACCTAAGTAGCATAACAATACAAAATAGAATAAAAACCATTAATTAAATGTTCAACTGGATACGAAAATGCTGTGTAATTTATTACATGCTTTCACTGATTTAACGCTAACTGAATATACCTTAAAATGAGGTTTACGGATTTGTACGCATGCGAAAATAGGATTACATGAATGATATACGATGTAGCCTCCGTAACTGCTATACTTACGTCATGCTTATGATTTCTGAAAGGATGAACAGATTTACAATTGGTAAAATTACAATGAGAACGATGTTACTAATTTGGCGCCTTAAAGTAATGTGCTACGAAAATGTTTCGCGTAGCTTCGTAGCATACCTGTAGCATGTCGTGTGTGTTTGTTAAGTGTAATAGCACATAGGTTCTATGCCTCTAGGTGCTATGCCTTATAATGCCGTATTGTTTTTTATGTACCAAAATAAGTAAAGGAGTTTAATTCAAGGAAAAACAAAAAAAAAACAACTATTTTTATATCTCGCGCTAACACTGTAGCGTGGGCACGTAAAAATAAGCCCACCTGTATAAAAAAACTATACTTTATACGTCTGTTTCTGAACATCGTCGACACGTTTTTGCCCAGCCATGCGCATAATTAGTAGCCTACCCTTTACTTTCTATCAATACTGCGTAAATTCATCGCTATTTATAGCCACCAAGTTATAAAAGTATCGTTATCGATGTATCATACTCTACTAGGTACTATTACTGAAAATAAATAATGATATATTACCTATATAAGATATGAATAAATAAGATAAAAAAATAGTTTTTTTTTATCAAAAAGAGTTGACTAAATAAATAATAGAGTAGAAAAAGAATTTCTTATATACTTATATATAATATACTTCTATATTTATATGCTTGTTAAATTTCAAATTAAATTAATCTGATAAAGAAATTCTGATAAGCAAACATAATGTAATTATATATCTACCTCCGTAAATAACGCGATTATGACTAATTTCATTGAAGTTCTGGCAACATCTGTCAATAAATATTTACATAATACAAATCCAAGTACAGATGACTTGGAATATTTAGGTAGGACAAAGCCTATTCCGGGGTAATTTAATTCCCAGGAACATTGTAAAACGTTGACAGGCTGTTACTCATAACCAGGTGTCAGGATTTACGTCCACACAATACGTTATAAAATTCCGGTCATTTTATTTTTACGGTTCCACATGATATGGGATTTTATTTCCTGCCAGGATTATTTTGCTTATGGATTCGTCCCGTGATTTCTATTATACTGTAGTCTATTTTGGTTATCCTCGCACTGTTGTTTTATTATAAAATTGATACACATAATACCTATTATTATTAAATGATTAAAGACTGGAAATCTGCCGGCGAAAATGTTAAGATAAACTGTTTGGCTGAAAAAGAGTTTTACACAATTACCCATGTTGTATATTAATTGTTAACCTGCTCGAAATTAATTAACATTTTATTCGGTTTCTTTTGTTCTGTGTTGTCATTTAACTTCAGATTGTTTCATGTTTTTTTTCTTCATAATCATCTTGCACCAAAACTAGTAAAATTGTTAATCTTAATGATCTATCATTTTTATATTCTATTTCTGCTTCTACCTGTCTAAATAATTAGAACCACTCCTAAGCCTAAGGAAAAACGACTACATAAAGAAGATGTAAAAAAAACATTTATTTTAATGCGGATCATGCCTATACAAATTTGACGTCCAATGTTGAGTTAATTCAATTCGAGCCGGATAATCCTGTGGACGGCAGGGATACAGCAGTATTTGAAATTAAAAACAGGTGGTACCGCGTGTCTACTTCGAATTATACCTAAACGCCATTTTGTTCGCTTTGACTAAAAGTTGTGGCAATACAAAAAGTTTTCACACCTCGGTTATTGTATTGAGCCATATGCTGATGTATATACTATTCATTTAATTTATGATTTCAAAACTGTGCCGAATATTACTGGACCATATTCCTCAAAGTTTTATTATTATTGTACTTATCATAACATGTAGGTATGAATGCTGATACTACGAAACGATCTCATTGGATCTTAAAAAAATATTTTTTGTGTAATTCAGTGTATCCAGCAGACCCATTTAGAATATAGCATATTAGTGATTTATAAGATTTGTAGAAACCTTTAAATAACTACCAGACTAGTTATTCCTCGAACCAATTAGGTCATTTTGTTTTCAGTTAAAATATCTAGTGATGTTTAAGCATTATTAGACAAAATTTGAAAGAAAGTAACAAAAATACATAAGCTTTAATATTTTAATAAAATATACCAAAAATACTTATTTAAAAGAATTAATATAATCTAATTTCATGTTATACATAATCTAATTACCTAATGTTTCTTGCTTTAAAGAAAATTCAGAAACCACAGTGTAGTTAACATCCACTACACAAGCACATAGACAAAGTTTGTGATTTCCACATACACAGATGCGTGTGTAACGATAGCCCCCACATTAACCTTCGGAGTAACCTACACCAGCCAACTTTTAGCGAGTGAATCTCAACTTAGTATTAGGTACACGAACAAGATAAACACGTAGTTTACCAACTTGATGTTTTGCATATTTACGTTACATACACATATCTATCTAGTTTAGACAACAGATCTGTTTGTAATAACATAAACATGAAACTCTATACACCTTTGAAACTTTAGTATTACTGAGCACACTAATGTCTTGGTGGTACGATTATGCGAATATTCGATGTAACTAAGTGATAACCTTAAAGTAAATATAGACAAGCATAGAGCGCGCGCTTCGCTAGTATCTCCTTGTGCCGAGCGTAAACAATTTTTTTGCTTACTGTAGTACCCTCGTTTACTGATTTAAGTGATTTTCCGTGCGACGACAGACATTTATGCAAAAATATCGATGGTTCCGATATTATTGGGGTAATATTAGGTTTTGAGATAGTTTTGATAAAACGGCGCGCTCTGTTTTAATTTTAAGATTGTACTCGTTTATACTAGTGCCTACAGTTTATCGATATGCGTACTCTATAGTTTAATTATTTTTTTCTTTAAGTGATAACCATAATAATCGATACATTTGATAGGAATGAGATTTTAAATTTGTATATTTACTGAGGTATTTATATTTAGTATAGAACTCCTCTTACTGTATGGTATGAACACAAACGTATTATCACAAGTAACATTATCAACAATGGGTTCGTAGATTTATTATCTCTTTCTGTCTAATGAGTACGTGAGACATTACTTACAAAACATATGTTTCTTTGTTTCCTGAGCTTTTCTAATGTTCTGTTGATAAGGGCCAGCCGGGATCCCTTAAAACCTTTTTCCGATTAAGTATCCCAGGGTTACATGATTAGGGTACGACTCGAGGTCGACCTCGATGGATTGAACTGTTTCCCATTATTTCTAAAAACATCATATTTGCTATCGGCTAAATAAATAATGGCAAGAATCTATCTAATCTGAACGGACTTTATCTTTATAAAGAAAACATCGTAAGCTTCTTTATGTAAACATTTATAAGTATTCATTTGAGAAAATCCGTTTTTATGTGGTAACGTTCTTTGATGTTCCCTCTCAAAGCATTCACTCTGCGTGGGATTTTACTTACACAGATCGGAAACCTTAGGTGTGCAAAGAAAATAAAAAACTACGTTTTTGTTGATGTTTAGTTAAACGATGTTTATTTAGTTCTATACGTTCATAGAGAAAACCACTGTTGGGATTGAACTTTGTGTAAATTGTCATAAAGCGTTGAGCTAACGGACTCCTCTTCTATAATTTTATTGGACCATATAAAATAGACTGCAAACGGTAAATATACAAGTATTGGTGTAAAAATTAAAGAGAAAACTTTTTACTGGAAATTGGGTCACTTTTTCAATATTGTGTTAAGAGTCGCACTTTAATTAGCCAATCGGTTCACACAACGTGGCTTTATCGTCGGTACCTCATTATTCCGTCAATTAAGTCAACAGGACAATCCCTTTGAAGTATTATGTGGCTAATTCTGGGAATGTGTAAACAGTGCATAAATCACAATATTTGTGAATACGTTACACTGAGTGTAGGAGCGGGCGGCGCGGCGCTCAGTCGTTTGCAATTAGTTTTTACTGGCGGTAATTAGGGAGGGCCGATTGCGCACAACTCCGTGCCTGTGCCGACGACCAACGCCTAACAAAATAACTTTTAGAAGCGAACAAGACGCTGATACCAAGTTACAAATTACACCCGAATAGAGATGTAATCAGAGGTTTTAAAATTACTAGTTTCTAGGTGTGTTTGTAAGTAGGTTTTTCAATATATGGTATTCAAGAAAATTTAAGCTGACTCTAATGCTAATCAGGTAATAAAAACAATGTACTTAAAAACTTTTTACAATAATACTTAAGTCCATGATAAGTTCCGGATTTCCTAAATTGTGCAGGAAATATTTCTTTTTGTGTTTCTTGTTTATAAACTTTCTCTTTATTATTTACCTCTAGCTGGATATCGAAAGTTATAAATCCTTTAGAAATGAAACTTGAGAAGAAACTAATGCAACAACTCTAAGCGTTCATAGTTCTACTATTCCAGTAGGAAAGTACCAAAAAATAAAAGTTGCCGTCATCGCCACATGCGAATTGGAATTAGCAAGAGCTCGTTGTACCGCGGCGGAATCTACATTTCCATTGAAAATTGTACCTTATTGTTGATATGGAAGGTATATATTGGTTTATCGATACAAATCTATATGAACCCCGTGCCCGAAATGCAGAAGTTGAAATGGAACACGTTATATTCCAGCCTGTCATTTGTTTGCCTATCGAACACTGTTAATTGATCCTAATAAAAACACGGCGCTTTAATTTTCTCTTAAACTTTTGTATTGGAAACGATCATTAAAGGTTTTTAATTTAAGTAACGTGTGCTACACATGAAGTATATTCCAAATCTGAATTGTCTGTAATATAGGAGGGCATGAAGTAATTTATTTGGCAATTTAAGTTAATATGTCTTACTCCCGACAGTTGTATTTTACGCGATCTTTCAGAACCCAATAGGTACAATAGAAACATACCACTACAGTTTTGACAGACACACCATACCCGTCTTCCCTGTTCAAAAATTGTAGCCCCATTCTTCGTACAACAAAGTTGTTTTCATTATTAACCGTACCTACTATTTCATTCTGTCTGCAGGTTTTACGCAGTACGACTACCGTTTGACCCCAGTACCCTTAACCCCTCGAACGTGACCGTATTTTCAGTGTACTGGCCTCACCCCAAACAAAATAGAAGCCAAAAAAAATGCGGTTTTTATAAATGCTTATGCTCCGATGTCTTAAGATTTCTTTAAAAATATATTAGGTTTATTATTTTTATATGGGACTACCTCTGAGGTATAACCTATCTAATACATTTTTTTTGTAAATCGCCGCACAATTGCTTAATCCAGAATATACCGCGTAAAAACATACAAAAAGAAAAATACCTACAGTCGAATTGAGAACCTCCTCCTTTTAAATTTGGTCAAAAGACAAAAGTATTTTCATCATTGCTTTCAAGGCTACCAAACTTACTTAGTTCACTTTTCTTAAACAAAAACAAAGGGTATAACTTTAATTTCCCAAAATTCTAAAGAGTTGCTAATGTGAAAAAGAGTCGCAAGTGTTACAGAACGTTGTTTGCCGTTGAAACAGAATCTTAAAGTGTCTGAAGAGACGGCAGTGAATGGAGTGATTGCTAATTAGAGCTGCGTTAGACGTCTCCGACAGCGCATGAATGAATCATAATTTTATATATCTTACTCATATTGAAAATTCTGTTTGACTTATAACTGTCCCACTGCACGGCAAATATCTCTTTAATGGCGGTCATAGACGTTCCTAATTTGATCAAACACTGGTTCACACAGATTTTTAAATGGCATATATAAGAAATTTCGTTTCTTCATTTGTTCAAACAGTTTGACCAAATTACTTGAATGTATACGGCATTACAGTGTATGGACTAGAAATGATCATCACACTTGCTTACTTTGGGCAGCCGATTTCATAAAAGGTTACATATTTTTTTTAGATTAAATATGATTATTTACCATTAGACGCGTTTAGTAAGTATAATTAGGAATGTACTTTTGTAAAACTTTGAAAAACATTACCTTGGTCACGCTGGGCGGAGACGAAAATCAGCTAATAAAAAAATGACCAACACGACTTATATTTAAAAGACTAACCGTTTCTAAATACCTATTTAAAATAAAACGGTCCAGACAGTAGCTGTTTTTCCAAGTTCACTGAGTGTCAATAAATTGTTCGAGCGAATGCGGCCGGTGCAATTTTTACAAAACGAATAAGTAAACTTGTTATTCCTGAATCTACCAATTGCTAGTGTATTTATTCTTTTGCGCTGTTCGCATGCAATTAACTAGGAAGTTACAAATATACACAGTGGGTTGATTAGTTTCTATTTGTAATACTTTTACTAATATACCTAATAAAAAAAGAGCGTCTAGAAAAAAGGAGAAACAATTTAAATTCTTTCATTCATTCCCTTAGGCACCATATGCATTTATAAGTATAACTAGTTTACATATATTGTAGGGATATCCTATGCTAGCTGTAAACAAAAGTTTAGTTCGATCTTGGAAGGTAAATTTATTTGTGCTAACAAGGCATAGCATATTACATATTATATGGCCCAAAACTTATGTTACTTTTAAATGTTTTGCCTTTGCAAGCTAGGCCACTTGTTAGGTATAAAAGCTTAAATTTTACTCTCTTACAATATATCACAAAACAAGAACCTTTCATCTTTATTAAAGGGGCTACAATGCTTTAACTATTTATTAAATTTTCAAGTTTCTTATTAGGGCAGAAACTTGTCCAATATAAAAGTTATGTTCCAAGTAATTCACACTAGTGATGTTCGCAGCCGGCAGATACAAATAAATATTTTAACAAGTTTGATCACCCGCACAACTCCCAGTTGTTTACATCCCTTTTGACGCACGTGCCTTAAAATTCTTTACTGTAGCTTCGACTCCTGGGAGCACTAAAAGGTTACTAAAATTATGGAAAGAAGGTACCATACACAATGTTTTTTTTAAGAATTGAGGGGGCAATGTTCCACTTTTGCATGCCGTAGGTGGGTAATGTAATTCATGATACAGACTGAGACCGCGTTGTGCCGTATCCGGACGTGACGTCACGCCCGCCATTACACGTGCGGCGCTGTGTAGTTCTGTGCTCGGCGGGTAATGCCGCTTGCTACTTGATATTCGTGCGCGCACCCCACCACATTTCACCCCGGCACCGGCTGCTCTTAGGATCCTGAACTTTGTTATTTCCCATACATTTTTTCCTTGGCAACATTTCTAGCCATGCACAAGAATTAGGCTGTTTACCATACTCCTAGGTTATTGATGTAGGTAAATGTGTGCCTTTTATTAATTACGTATTTATTTTAGACAAAGAACAGATTCATAGTTAATATAAAAAAAAATATCAGTTTGATGGCTTTAAAACCCCAAAACTCACCTCGTGTTTTATTTTATTGTTATTCCAATACAAATTGCTATTTGTTCCCGACAATATTAAAGTTTGTATTTAATTCAGTAAGTTATTGACTCATCCGGTAATTCATTTATTTTAAGTATAAAAGCATAATAATGAGCATTAACTTTCTCATTCATGGTTTCGAAATTTAAATATGAATGCAAAATAAACGTCAAAATATTACCATTACAAAAACAGATATCCACACAATATTACGGTTTAATGAATTGTAAAACAAACGTTGGTAATTAAAACATCCCGATGCAGTGGTTCGCAATTCTCCAGTTTGAAAACCGACCAAATATGTAAACAAAACGTTCCAGTTAACCCCGATTCCGCCGACCGCATCGCATCCTCGTGTTTTGTTTTTTTTAGTTTCAGGTTGATTTGTGTAGTTGTTGCTTGCTAACCCCACCGCTACTCAGAATTGTAAATAATTTTGTACAAAATCCGACTTAAAGTTTTTCAGACCTTACAGATTTATCTGTGTAACTGAAGGATGTCTCATAAAAACACGCTAATTCTTCGTTTGTGACTTGACTTTCATCGTAGAATAGAATAGGCCATATTTTTATTCGCTAGAGACATGGTACATATGTACTTAAAACAAAAGATATAACTCTTGACCATCTCTTGACACATGTCGCTTTCAGTCGAAAACTTAAAATTGTACCTATGATATGTTATATACTAAAACAATTTTACATTTTGAAATTTAAATTCTTCTAGACTATAAAAACCATTTAAATAATAATTATTAAATTTTTAATAATGTTAATTCTCTAATGGGTCAATATTGTGATCATCATCATTACACATATATATAGCCCTGTTATGTTTGTGAAAAGTGCTTCCACATCTCATCATTTTTTGTTTTGTGGAAAAATAGTTTTTTTTGTGATATGATCGAAGGTAATAGTTTTCTGTCATTTTATAAAAATCTATATAATTATAAAGAGCTAAACTAATAAAATTTAATACCCAGCCTTAGATTGATAAAATTTAATTATACGGCCAAGTTATAGCAACTTTACGGTTATAAGAATGATAGCGCGGAAAAGTTGGTCCTTCTCGCTTATGCCAATAAATACGCGTCACTCTCGCAAGCAGAAACGTTGACAAAGTTTCATGTAATTAGCAAGTGTTATTAGGTCATGTCACATCTACTTAACTTTATGAGGTGTTGGCAGATTCTTTTAAAACAGTTTCCTTTTGATGTAGTCACCATAACTGCTGTAATTTATTACTCGTTACCGAATGAGCTCGTTACCCTTATTTATTCAGACAACACCAACTATTTAAGTTGTCTTTGAGTTATGATGTAGCAAAAATATTTTGGCTTTTGAAAAATGACTGATCATTTTAAGTAGGTCGTTTATGTTAAGATATATATGATTTGATTGATGGTAGGTATTAAGAACAAAACATCCATAAATAATCTTCTAAATATTTTTTTGAATAAAGAGTAGGTACGCCATTCAAATAAGCTAATATATTACTTCATGTACTTTTATCGTGATTTATTGAAAAAAGCCAACAAAAAGTCGAAGAACTAAACATATCAACTGTAGAATAGACATCAGACCCCTAAATCAGCAGTAAGGGCCGGATTGTTATTGTCTCAACATGCAAATAAAGATTTACGCAGTCGAAACTGAACAAGTTAAACGCCTCTAAATTTAGTAGGAGCAATCTCCCTCGCGTACGATTCGTTATGTAAAGAGGCGAGACATCCCTATAACACTCGCTTTACAAGATAGAAGCTGCGATAAAAAATTCAACACGCTCTCGATTCCGTTTTTCAGTATCACCCTGACCTTTTTTACGACACGTCGACTATTACTGCGGTATTTTTTTTCATAAGCATACACATGGACATGGTTCTTCACTACAAATATAACTTTAATTTCATTTCGACGGATTTCGTGCGCTAAGCATGCTTTTGAAACTTCTCGGTATTATCTTTGTAAATTACATCGAAAAGCAGCTCGTTTTTGATGCGAGCCGCTTTATAACCTAAAGGAAAGACATCGTAATAACATTGTTTTTTTTTGTTACAAAATTTTTAACGCCTTCATTTTATATTATACTATCGTTGCCTACGCTGACCTCTTGTGTAGTAAAATATAAATAATGATCGCATTAGCGGTCGAAATAAAGCGTAAATATGCAACTATTACATTTTATCACGTAATCATTTTGAAGTATCGAAGAAAAAACTTCGACATAGGCATTTACTAAAACCACATACTTGTTCTTTTTCTTTGTTTTTTTTGTCGATATTAAAAAAAAATACAAACTCGGTTCAGTGTTTTGGTGGAAAAGTAGAGTTTTCATTTTGAACAAATTCAACAAATTGGTCAGTTATTTAATGAATTTGAATCTTTGAACATTGAAAAGCGACGTAGTCTCGCATCGTATCGTTACTCAAATAACTATGTTAGTAATTGTTTTTTTAATTTCCGTTCATTTACTTAAAATCCATATTTTTTGCCTCTGTGGACTAGTGCTGTTTAGTTAGTTTCATTTATTGTCTATATGTCATATCCATACGGTATGACTACTACACAGGTTAGTTCTTAGTGAGAGCTTCCATTTCTGTGTTTATGTTTATCTTTAGCCTTCCAGTTTTGCTTTGTTTGTAAAAGTATTTTAATAAAACTTTGACTTATTTCAAGTCAGCCAAGATATGTTAGTATAAGGTTACTGTAAAATATAATGTAATGTTATAACATAAACGATATGGTACAGGTAATTAATATTTATAAGCGTGTGCAAATACTTAATGGGCGCTGTTGCTTTACCAAGACGAATTTAGCTTTGTGGTTCCTTTCCGATTCCCTCTGGGATGACAATTAGGGCCCGTGCAACCGCATTCATAAGAGACCTTAAGTATTGATGTTAAGTCAATTTACTTTGAACTTAAACTGATTACATACCCACTGTGTCCATTCCCAACCCTGTGCACCTACTCCGAAGAGTGATTTGGATCTCAATCATTGATATGGGTGGGCAGATCTCTATTCGATAATCTATAGTAAAAACCCTTTTTGAGTTTTTGAGGAAGCTATGGAGATCCTATTTCTTTTATTAGTTCTAAGTATTTATATTATACTAGCTGTCCCCCGCGACTTTGTTCGCGTGTTTTAGTTTTAACGGTTTTTCATTTTTGCAACATTTTTTATTTATGCTCCGCTCCTATTGGTCGTAGCGTGATGTTATATAGCCTATAACCTTCCTCAATAAACGGACTATCCAACACAAAAAGAATTTTTCAAATCGAACCAGTAGTTCCTGAGATTAGCGCGTTCAAACAAACAAACAAACAAACAAACAAACAAACAAACTCTTCAGCTTTATAATATTAGTATAGATTTTGAGACAAGTATAATCTGAGATATCATACCTAAAGAGAGTTCCTGGTCCATAGTAGAATTTTATAGAAAACTTGCTTTGAGCAGAAGAATTATTATAAAAATATATCTAGTTCATATTAAAAACGGAAATTTGTCTTACGTTAAAAATAAAATTATACTCTTTTTTATTTATTTCATAAGCATGATTTATCACGGCATTATTTTTGAATTCTCAGACTAAAATTGATGCAAAACACTTGTACTAAATAAAATACTACAACATAAAAATAAACATGAAGTGTGCGGAACCACCAGTTAGAACGTATGTTCTGTAAAGCTTTGATCCGAAACTAATAAAAGTAGTTGAACAGTGCACACGTGTACTCCTCAGAGCAACTTTTTATCTGTTTAGTTAACTTGTTGTTGCTTGTTCGAAGCTTTACTCTATGTATAATGCACACTCGAGAAGTATTATAAAGTACGTGTTTCAATTACTTAAGGGTCATACAGAATTTTAGCACTTCAATCAGCCCATTCTATTAATATTTCAGCAGACTTTTTGTTAACACATGAATTATCTGTGACTCATATTCATAGACTAAAAACAAAAAACCAATGCTTATTATTTCATTTTAATTCTTACAAACAAAATTCAGATTAAGAATTCTTGAAAACAAATCCGGAGACGACTATTTCTTCAAAGGACGTTTTATTAATAAAATTGTAAGTTCACATTTTCTAAGAGATGAGTTAAACTAAAAGAGGGCCTTTCATGTGGCAGCTTTTCAAGAAACATCTGGGATATGTCTCTCACATGTCGAAGAGACTGAAATGATACGCGATTTATAGGATCAACGGTCTGTTTACAGTTGGTCTTAGAAAAATATTCCGCGCATATGCTTGTAAATATGTTGGCGTCTTGTAAGGTAGACGCAGATTTCAGAGTTTTGTGTAAAAGATAGTGAGTCACATTGGCTAAGATAGTTTCAAGTGTAGTGTAAAAATCACACTAAAAGTTTTCTCAAAGTCCAACATAATTACATTGTTTGTGAATATTTTGTAAGACAACTTTTGGTATGATTTTTACATTAATCCCTCTAATCAGTCTATAAATATATTTTCTTACATATTTAGACGATATAATATGAGGTTTTGTATGTAGTGGATTGTTGAGAACGAACGTTTTACAAAACAAGAATTTCTGAAGATACCTTTCTTGGAATCCTCGCAAATTCCGTTTCGAAATTTGTAAAAAGTTTACTGGAAACTACCTGAATCCCTGATTCGACGTCGTAAATGAAGAATGTTGTTGAAACTAATTATATTAATCTTCTTGATTACAACGAAACATTCTCCGAAATTGCTTCTCAAGTTGCTATAGTGATTTAATCGTAATACCTAGAAATCGGATCCCAGGTTATATTATGTAACAAAATAGGTACTTCTATATTTGCCTCATTTCCAAAAAGCCAGTAATTTACTGTTCAGTAGCGAGCGATTCTTTGGTGTCTATATTTAGAAACAATTTAGATGTGTCATTGTTTTATATTATACAAGATTTCTTAGAGTAAAACTAGAAGTTTCTCAGATTTAGTTACTCGAGGTTTTCCTCAATAAAATTTTATACGTTTTTTAAGAATTTACATCTCAGTTGTTTTAATAGCTAAATCCTGTTTTGTTGCTGTTTGTAGTTGTAATATAGTTTAATTCTTTGATTATTTATGAAAGTAATTAAAGACGGGATGTTATTGGAATTTGGAACAGTATAGTAAAACAAATATATAAAGTCTAATGGATATTATTAAGAGGTTTTTTATGACATCACGTTGTCACTTGTGACTGATAATGACTGCACATATCAATATGTATAGAACAAGAAATATTCGAGTACAGAATATACATTAGGTATTAATCAAATTATATTTCTTTCGGTCAGTACTATACAGGGCTCAATAATGCTTCGTTTCCAAATGTTTGTAGATACACAGTATAAACATGATTAAAAATTCGTTAGGTAATGTTTTAATACCTTTTAAAAATATCGAAAGTTTCATAAGGGCAATATTTACGTTTAATATTAATTAATATACAAAACTCAAGCACAACGTATGAAATATATTACATTTTCTATTAACAATATTATTTTTTATATTATGTCGATGGTCAATTTAATTTTTCGACGAATTTTATCGATTTCCTCTCCGTAACAAAAGTTTCAGCTTTTACTGAAACTACGAAATTAATTTCATAGTTCCAGTGGATGAACAGTTAACTGTTATTAGAACATTGATGCGAACTAAATTTTAAGGAAACGGTTACACATTAACATTTTTCATTGTCATAAACATCTTTGGATAAGTGAAACATATTTCCACAACGTCTGATATTAATTCTATTATTAGATACCAAACATTACATTTCAATGTATTTCAGAGTTTTCACAGACCTATTTATAAGGACGACGTATTCAAATATGTTGCCGAAATAAATTACACGAATACATGAATCAGAGCTCACCCCCAGTAATATTCCTATATATTGTTCATTCATGTTACTTATTCAAAAACATTACGATCCGTTGAATAACAGATCTTTACGATAATTATAAACGTACCAAATAACTCGTGTTCTCGCCAATATCATTTCACTGAAACACGGCAATCGAATACTATGTTAATAACATTAGGTGTGTGTGTACAATATAGACAATTTGTACATTTTATACATACCATATGTTTTGTTTGTTAGGGCGACGGTAATGAAAAGTAGATTGGCATTTAATTTTCCCATTTCCCATCGTGTTCAAAGGAATAAGGGTTCGTAATCATGGTTGTCACTCCGTTTGTCAAAATATTTAAACATCTATTTAAGATTTCAAGTTGACTGGTATTGAATTAATGTTGAATAAATTGAAATATTTAAAATTCTTTGTGATGGAATTTCTATTTCGGTATTTTTGCTAGACAACGTGAAGTACTTTTTAAAGTTCAGTGAGCAAATCGTGTAGTTTTTCTATTGAATTGTTTACTATCTCTAGTTCTCAGAAAGTTAGTAATACCAGTTTAACAAATTTATTTTTATAGAGTAGAACTTTTCCGAGACGATGATTTTCTATTCCGTTCCGAGAAATTCTTTAGCATAGATAAAAGTTACATGAAAAATAAGATTTTATGCGATTTTTAGTTTTTTTACAAATAACTGCTGGCCTTTGCTTTATATACGAAATATTTATTAACAAAACATTTTATTGGATGTAATTATTAATAATTTTGTATAGCACGTAATTATATAATCAGCAGACACAGTCTACCAGGTACAGTAAACCACACATCAATGTTAACAAACCATATATGAAAATGGACCCTACAAGGTTTGACATAAAGGCAATGTATCAAAAGTTTTAACTAATGTGTTTACTGTACCTACCTCAAAGCTGTCCCGCGTGTAAAATTCCCTGTACGCATTATGATCCACTGGAGCTTAACCAGACAGCACTTGATATCGTTTGTGGTATACATTTGTCGATAATAAGGTTATTTATGGGTTATACGTAAACTACACTTAACAATAATAATATCCATACAGTAGGACAGTCTTTTTATAGGTATACCTACAGGCAGCTAACTATAGACTCGTATTAAAAGTCTAACAAAAATTTGCCTAATATTATTTTTAAGTGTACTTTGTACTATTAGCTTACTAGAGTTCGGCCTGACCTAAAGTGGTGTGTATACTTTAAGTCTAATTGATAAATAACCCTATTGGTACTAGAAGAAAAGCCACAACATATATTTTTATTGTAGAACAATCTGAAGACTACCAGACTTTATAGAGCCAATTGAATGTCTATCTACAAAACAAATAAAACCGTTTTACCACAAAAGCAGCCTACGGCCTTTCTTGGATATCCAAGCTTATCCCGTACCAAGTTTCATCAAAATTGGACTAACGTTTTAGCCGTAAAAGCGTAACAGACAGAAAGAAAGAAAGAAAGAAAGAAAGAAACGTTTATTTGCGAGAAATGTGGATAAAATAAGGTGTTACAAATATACTTTCAGCGCAGCACATTTCACCATTCCGGTATGCAAATTACAGTAAATGATACAATAAAACTAATTTTATTTTAATGTACACATGCAGTAACTATGCCTAATTTATACATGGCAAAAAGAGAGAAAAAACCAAATACAGCGCGTTCTAAAGGATTACAATTCAAAAAATTCTCTAATACTATAGAATGTGTGTTCTGTTAGCCATAATTTTAGTACTCTTTTCATTCTACATAGTGGTAACTCTCGGATAGATTTAGGCACTTTATTAAATACTTTAATACACATCACATAACAATTATTTTGGAATAGTGATGACTTACAGGTAGGCATGAGTAATCTAGTAGGATCTCTTTTGCCAATAATGGAATTGTCACGAGCATTTATAAACTGATATGAAAACTTTTTTACATGGACACAGATTTCGAAAATGTACAATTCTACGAGTGTGAGTAATCGGTTTTGTTTAAAAAGGGGTCTACATGACTCCAGTGGTCCGACATTGCACAAAGCCCGTACACATTTTTTCTGACTGATAAAAGCCTTACTTACATCAGTCGAATTGCCCCAGAGTAATAACCCATATCTAAGTATAGATTCGACATAACCATAGTAAGCAGTTAGCGCAGCAGACTTACCGGCAATACGTTGTAAGTTACGAAGAGCATACACAAATTTATTTAGTTTAGTGGAGACATTTTTGACATGTGCTTTCCAGTTGCAGAATTGATCTACGTGTATCCCCAAAAACTTTATATCTGCTACTTTATTTAAGTGTTCGTTATCATAAATTATGCTTAATTTTTCGTGTATGGTTTTATAATTGGAAAATTGAATGTATTTCGTTTTTAAAATATTTGCGCAAAGGTTATTTGATTCCATCCATGTCATTATTGGCTTGATTGCATTATTAACTGTTAGATTGAAATCGCTGGATAAGTCATTTTTAGCTATTATTATTGAGATATCATCTGCAAATAATATCGAAGGATACTGTGTAACCGTTGGGAGATCGTTTATATAAATGATGAATAGGAGAGGTCCGAGAATACTGCCCTGAGGCACCCCGTATTTGTTTTTTAGAAGCTGTGATCTAAATGGAGTCAAGATTCCGTTCTCATCAATTCGTGACATTTCTACGTACTGCTGACGGTTACTCAAGTAGCTTTTAATCCATTCTAGTGCTGGACCTCGAATTCCATACCTTTCGCATTTATCCAATAATATGCTGTGATCTACACAGTCAAAAGCTTTTGACATGTCAAAAAATATAGTAACTACTGGGGTTTTCTTTTTAATGTACTGTGTTACTTTACGTATCAGGGAAAAGACTGCAAGTGTAGTTGATTTTTCTTTCTGAAAGCCGTTTTGTTCTTGTCGCAGAATTTTGTATTTTGATAAGAAGTTGTATATTCTAGAGTACATGACCTTTTCAAAGATTTTCGAAAAGATCGGTATGAGTGTAATTGGCCTGTAATTTGTAAGTTCGTGATGGTCATCTTTTTTAAAGAGCGGTTTGACGATAGATGTTTTTAATTTGTCTGGAAATGTTCCTTGTGCAAAAGACAAATTTATTAGATAAGTTAGGATAGGTGCGATAATGTCTGCGCAGTTCTTTATAATATTTGTAGAGATTGAATCGATTCCAACTGAATTTGTGTTATTTAACGAGATAATAGTTTTAAGAATTTCGTTGACTGTACATGGAATTAAGAATATCGTAGAAGTCGCATGACTTATATTTGTATTTAAAGAATAGTCAAATTTAGGTTTTCTTGTATTAGTTGCAGTATTTACGAAGAAGTGGTTAAACTGATTAGCAATTTGAATTGGATCTATAATTTTAGAATTATTTGCATTAATATAATCAGTGTTAGTATTATCAATATTATTATATTCCTTATTTTTAATTATGTCCCATGTAGTTTTGCATACATTTTTTGATTTTTTTATAAGATTGCTGTTTATATTTCTTTTTGAAAGGTGTATACACAATTTTAGTAATTTCGAGTACTTTGTATATTTACGTTTGTTTGTATAATTTTTGTTATTATAATAAGTGTATCTTAGTGTTCTTTTACTTTTGCTTGATATCTTAATCCCTTTAGTTAACCATTTAGGAGTATTATTATTTGATCTAATTTTAAGTTTGTGAATTGGAAAACACAGATTATAGAGCAAACAGAACATTTCATGAAAGTTGTTAAAAGCTAAATTAAGATCCGAAATATTCGTGACATCATTCCAAGAGAGCGACTGTAGTGCTTTTCTAAACTTATCGATGTATTCTACACTATAATTACGTCTGAATAAAAACTGAATTGTTTTATGACTGTGTACTTTTACTATAGGGAAACTAATTGTTTGACAGGTATTATGATCCGAAAGAAAATACTCATGTACGTCACTACTCACATTTTCAATATTGCTAGCTATATGGTCTATGCAGCTTCGTAGGCGAGTTGGTTTATCAATGTGTAGCTTTAAGTTATAGTTATGCATTATATTCATTAAATCATCTGTAATATTATTATTTTTCAGTGTATCTATGTTGAAATCACCGCAAATGATAATTTGTTTATCATTTTTTATTGAAAGTTTATAAAGAAGTACGTTAAGGTTGTTTAAAAATACGGTTACAGGTGCATTAGGTACCCTATATAAGCAAATAATCATGCACTTATAGGAAGGGATATCGATACCACAGCATTCAAAATGTTTTTCTACGCTCATTTTCTTACAGAGTTGAATGTCCTTAAATTCTAATGACTTATCTATTTGTATACACACCCCACCGCGCCGTTCTTTGGGCCTGCAGTAGGTAGATGCTAATTTGTAATTTTTTATTTTTATATTTGACTGTTCACCATCTCTGACAAAGGTTTCACTAAGACATAATATTGTGACATTTTTATTATTTTCTTTTAAATCATTAACACATATTTCAAACATATCTTGTTTGTTTAATAATCCCGCTATATTTTGGTGTACTAATGTTACTGTATAATTATTTGTGTTATTTTTGGTATTGTGAACGAAAAAAATTTTTCGAATTGTTATGATTTACTCTGGAATTATTTTTAGGATTGACAGAAAAGTAGTTATCAATAGTAGTTTGCCTCAGCTTAGAATACTTGTGACAATTCTTGACATTAAAAGATATATTATTATTTAGGTTTTCATTAATGACAAAGTCAAGCTTACGAGTGTTTTGAGTTGGCAAGAAACGTTTCTTATAATCTAAGGTATCTATAAGTAGATTTAATTTTCTGCATGTGTGAAATATATTGTTGTTGTTTTTTCGAAATACATTAAGAAAGTGACAGTTAGGGAAATTTCTTGAAATAAATTTTAACATGTTATTTACAGGTTTTTCGTTTAGGTACTTATTGTTACAAACATTTAAAATCACAACTGTGTTATTAGAGAACTTTTTAAGAGTCGCGGATATTTCAATTTGTATATTCGTGGGGTTACAATCATTTTCAGCTATACTTAATACTATTTTATCGTTTTTGTTTAGTTCTATATCATCACAACACCTCAATATTTCTGACGTGGACGCATACGGTTTAGTGTGTGCGAAGACTGAATACGACTCATATCTGCTGTTATTTCTTGATTGAAGTAGGCGTGACGCAAGTCCAGCGCATTGCTGACTGCCGAAAATAAGAATACGTTTTTTGTTCGCTTTTTCTTTCAGACGGAGTTACTTTATTTTTTATAATATTGGTATGGATATAGGTACTTACTTTACCTACTTTATGGAAAATCTACATAAACCTATAAGTATACCAGTAGCAAAGTTTAGAAACGAAATAGAATTTCACTGTTTAATTTATGTCACGTCAACAATAATTAGCAGTAAAATAGGCCTAATTGAGAATTACTGGACTAAATGACACAGTCAAGTTTCCTAGAATCGTATTTATTATCGTGTTATTTTTAGTAGAGTTAACACAGTACTGAATGCTTAGTTAACCGCTACGAGGAGTGCGAGCGAATGGTGTTAATTATTTTGATATATTGGCAGGACCCATCGATGGTGCATTTTGCGTCTGTAATCGTACGTGGATGGGGCATGAAGAAAGAGTTAAGAAAATAAAGAGTTTATTTATACGTGTACGGCACATAGGTAGGTAAATCTTTAAAATCTTTAAAATTATAAAAAAGGGAGTTATTTTAAGAAATACAGTGTCATTATTATCTATAGATAGATACATGTCAGTTAATCGTAAATTGTTGAATATATTTTGCGATACGAAATATATTATCAATTTACGATTAAGCGATGATATCCATAATGTAATCCTAAATACACAGGGAACGTGATATAATCCACTGAGTAAATATTGTTATTTAAGTACCTACTTACAGACCGTGAAACAGTTTTAACGAATGCACAGTACAGAACCTAGGCAATTTGCGGAGAAAACCGAGTCCTTTTAAAGTTGAATCTCAAGAGGAACATAACCGCTGGAGTAGAACTTGTTTTATTCACATTAGTACCTACATTGGAGGTTTAAGAACCTTATTTAAAACTTAACTAAGTTTACTATATTTCGATAAAATAATGTAGGTTCCTATCCTGCAAAGTAATCAACGCGTGTATGTAAAAAAATATGCAAGAATATTTTTTTAAGTTCCTATCCCATATTCATCTTTTTATGCATCTTAGTAAAAAAACCGACTCCCGTACTAAGAAATTTAATCTTTGTATCGCGGGGGGTTTTACAAACTTTTAAACCATATGCACAATCACGATCATGATCACTCACACTTAGAACAAGCATTTGTGAATTACACAAATGCTTGTCCAATGCGGGGATCTAACCCGCAGCAAGTCGCGCACAGTGGTATTTGGCGTCAAATTCTGTTTACAATTTTGCTATATTGATAACCAAATGTTGGGGATTGAACTTTTGTCCTTTTTTGTAGATTTATAGAAGTAAGGGATCTATGATTACCGATATTGTTTTTATTACTTTAATTTTCTTTAAAACGGTAATGCAAGCCTGATACTTACCAAATACTTACGAATCCTTAAATTTCATTTCAGCAATTTGTTCTCCGATGTTGTACTTATATTAATACTTTAGTAATAAAATAGGTATAATCTGCCTTATATAAATTAAACTCTTTGTCAAAAAAACCCAAGACCACAATGTATTGACAGTTGCATATAGTGTTGAACTCTCCAACAATGATCTTGAACATGCAGCTTTTATTTGAAGAGAATGAGGAAAAATTGGTTTACAAAATAATCATTCATTTCCCTAGTTGAACTGAAAGCTCTTTTGTAATACCCTCTACATGTTTACTACTCCTGGTCGAAATAATCCAATTGGTTCTTACAAAACATTTCTAGCTAAAGAGGAAATCCGGTGCAAATCCATCCTGAAATTAGCTGGTAACACAATTTCAACCGGCATACGTAGAGTTTGGTCGTGGCTAATGTGATATTAATGATATTCATACTAATTTGGCCGAGGCCACAGGAACGAGGTCATAGCAAGTTTCGACTGTCTAAATAATTACTAACTCCCCAATGACGCTGCGCACACCTACTTTGTTGCTAGATTAAACAAGTTGGTTGACATTAAAAACTACTTTTATGTCGTAATTTCTGGGTTGGACGAAAAATTAAGAATTTATGCTTCATTATTAGGGTTTCTCATTAATTTTATTTGTAGTAACCCCTTTTGTTGGTCGACCAGTGAGAGTTCAACCCTATTGTTGGATTTTCTAAAACTTCTCAGCTAATAACCCTTCGCAGCAGCCTCCTTCGACCAGTCTTCTCCTACAAATGTATTTAGGTCATTCACCTCATCTTTTCCACATTAAAAGAAACAAAAACATTAATTGTCACATAATGTTTATTCCCAATCTTTGGACCCTATAATGCTTTAAAACTAATAATAACATAAATACAACATTGCAATAATTATTATCGAAATCAGAGATTTTATAGTTTAAATCGATAATATTACGTCCCTTCTGTAAACTAAATTAAAGAAAACATTGATTTTCATGGATATCTCTTAAATTCATTTTACAGAAGGACGCATTGAAGCAGACAAGTCTACAAAGCAAAGTTTTAAAAGCTCAACTGTCAATTTTATATCTAATTTCAGTTATCCTAAACTAGACACCTATAAAAGTACTATTTTTATTTACTATAGACACATAATATTGAACATAAGTTCTTTCAAGAAAACAATGGTTATATTTCATTAATTAAACGTTCTGTCACCTAGGGGCTAGTTTATAAAACATGGTATCGTAAGTTGTCTGTATACTTTAGTTGTTGCGGTTGTTCTTGACGCATTACTTGGAGACAATCAGTAGCGGGCTACACAGGGTTATCAGATCAATAAAAACTTCGTTTGAGGATGAGCTCAAATTTATTTGAATTAACAATGACGTCTCCAATGCCACAATACTCCATGAAGTAAGAAAAGAAAAGTAATGAACATCTATAAAAGTTGTAATAATGATAATTAAGCTAACTTTATCACTATTTTTACAATGTCATTATGTTTTTCTTAAACCACAATAACACTTTACCTCTGCTCTAGAAGCATTTAAATAATTCAAGTCACACAAATCTAACAATTAATTACTAACTATATAGTTTGTAGGGTTTATTTTGCTCGATATACAAATAAGTTTTCAGCAACGCACTAACTCTTGTCACCGAAATTAAAATAAAATGTCATTTAATACTGAATACGAAGCGAACTGTTAAAGTAATTTGGTAATTAAGCCATGTTAATATAATTCTAAAGTAACAATAAAGTAACATACAAGTCTACAGCGACAAACAAATGGAAACTGGCGCGACACTATTCGGGTGCTACGCGTTTGATTCACGTTTAAACACAATCTAATCGATATTATAACGTACGAAAACAACACTTAGCAGGTATTTGATACTCCGATTATTTTGTCTTCTTTATTCTATCCATATTGTATCTCTTAGAATAGTATTTAACTAAATTTATTAAGGGGCACAGAATTGATATGTTTCCGATGCACGGCGTTTGTGTGATACCGCTTCACTTAACCTAACTTGCAAGGCGACGCTACACCCCTACTCTACCCTATCACATGCGGGCCAATGTCACGCGTCTTACATAAACCACGACGATCCGAACACCATCTACTCGATTTCACAATAATCCTTAAGAAAATATTATTTTCTGATTTACAATAACTTTTGAGGTTTTCTTTAGTAATGAATTATTCTGAAGCGGAAATAATTCCGAGTAAAAAGATCCAAAGACAGCAAAACAAACAATATTTTTTGTCGGAAACACAATAGTGAGTTTAGCGTGACATATAGCCGTTTGCATTATAAGTAGTAGACGAGAATACAGAATAAACGTCTCTATGAAACCGCTTTTTTTATTTCCTAATTACACATTAAATATTACATGATGATATGTATCGAGTAGTCCCGCAAAAGGTGACGTAGCCGTGTCCGCAGCCACTGGACGTCTCTTACTCGCTATCTACGGTTGTTGGACGGAATCATGGCGGCGGCGGCGTCCGCACGCACGGCACGCTCCTCCCGCCACGCCGCGCACGCGACACGACGCACGCGGGCGCGGTGCGTGCGCGCCGTGCCCGGAGGAGGCAAGGCGCTTACCAAAACGTTGACTCTATCGGTGGCTTCAGAGTAAACATTAAAACTATGATAGAGATTTCAAAGAGTGATTACACATATTTTTGAAGAGAGCTTATAACATTGATCGTCATCGACCCACTAAAGCCATCGGTCGTGTCATACAGAACAACTGAGAAGAAAAAACAAACTTTTCGTTGTATTTTTCGTGTGCTGTGAGGACGCCGCTCGCCGAAGGTATGGGAGATCACTACTACATTATTACACAATTACTTACACACGAATTAGCATTATATATCGAATTAAATAAGTGAACATTGACTTAGCTTAATTATTATAACCGACAATGAATAATTAATAATAAGAAAATCTGAATTGTCAGAAGATGTATGTGACAATTTGTTGTACATAATGATTGATTCTTAATTAATTATAATTGTTTGGATATAAAACTGAATGTAAATGTATATAATTTCAATAAATTGATTGTTATTGTTTTTCTCTAACATTAGCAAAAGTAGGTAACAATTAAAATAGTATAAGTAATATGATGCCTAGCCTAGGAGTCCTCATGTATCACCGTTGTGGCATAAGCCTTAACTTAGGGCCGTAACAAATGATGTCTGCACAAACTGCTGTGGCTTTAACATAACTGGTGTGTTACTAAACATTGCAGCACAATGCCTACAAAATATATGTTTGGTACGGTCTGAGGTTAGTATTAAAATTATGTATAATCCATTATCTTTGGTCTATACGCCACGACGTTCGGTACATTGTGAAGTTATAGTTACTATAAACAATGTATAAAATTTTGCTAAGTCAAAAATTGACGAAATTTCTATTAAATATTGACTAAGAGATTTTCATAAGAATTCACATGCGGTATCTCTGGCCACCGACCGACAACGGTCGCGTGAGTACCTCAATAGATTTCTGTCGCAACAACATTGTAACCCAAATATCCGAAACCTTAATATTATAGCCTAAGCAGGGATTTTTTTTTTACTTTTTTTTTGTAAATTTTACTTGTTTACATCAGCAGAATACGTCACTAAATACCTATAATAACATTAATATTTCATTTTTGGTTTATTGCTATCTCGCACTGTTTGTGTACTTATTTCGTCACCGCTTCGTCGACGCGTAGGTAACTAAGTATTCATTCTGTATGCGATAGTCAACTAGCTAAAAATAAAAAATATATTAATCTTCATTTTGATTAATCCTAACATTTCAGTAAATTTAAATTTCATTACATTGTTTCATTATTATGTATGAATAACTTTCATTAAATAGTAATGTAACTATGCTGATTGTCTACAATAAATACCCTTATCTAATATTATATTATTCACCTAAAGATTACACAATTAAAGTAACTACTAAATTTAAATTAGATTATTACCAAAAAGCTCGTCAAAGCATGCAGATAGTAGAATAATGTTTCTCTATTCAGCGTCGGCGCGCACGTCGCCGGCTAATTTATAACTATATATTAATTAATATAATGATTACATTTAATTATTTAACTCTCATAAGGCCAAGGCTAAATTCTCGCAACAAGAGACAAGACTGAACCGATCTCGATTGTGTCGCATCGCATGCACACCGCGAACGTGGGGACCTGTTGTGGTACACTGTAGATTGTAGAACTATCAAACAAACACTTGAAGCTAATGTAAGTCCTTACAAAGTTTTGAAGTAGTATCGAAATTCGATTTTAGGATTTTTTTTTCGCAAGGCACAAGAAATTTGGTTTGTCACCTAAAATAGAGAGGGGACCTAACAAACGCAACAGTGACGTAAAAGTAGTAGAGGATGCGCTTGCGCAGTCAGCGACACTTTTGTTGCACTCGACAAGCGGCTCCGAGGGCCTCCGTCCTATCGCGTCAAGTCCTACATATTTATAATTATTGCAATAATTCCATTTACAGGTAGAAAGGATCGTAAGACCAACACTAGAGTGCCAGCGCTTTAACGAGTGATTGAACATTATAAAAATTACTAAGAAAGTATTAGGTAAATATAATTTGAAATAGTCATGAAATTCATTTAAATATGCTAACACTATCGAGGCTAGAACAAAAGTATCGTATTATTAAATACAAATTCATTTAAATCATTCAACTTGAAATATTATTCAACAAAACGTAATCTTTCTATGAAGGGCACCTTTGGTTTTTAGCTTATTCGAATGAGATATATCCTTAAATGTTTAATTTCTGATAATACACTATATTCATAACAAATCCTCTCAGATGTATACATCGGCCTTGTAAAACAAATATACAAACTTTACCGTATAATAAGTTAGTTGTAAATAAATCTTATGATACACGATAAAATGAATAATAAAATTAAATAAACAGGCTACATTTATAGGAAATTAATACATTTATATAATAATATTTTTATCATGAACAGTAAACAATAAACCTGGAATGTTAATAATAATACAATTAACACTTGCTAAATTTGGTATAAACGATATAACACCACACCTCTGACGCAGGGGGACGGTAAACATAACAGAACGGGAGACAGAGCTGCTCTAGTGAGGACGTGGGGGATGTGGGCGAGGCGCCGCCCGGTCTCCGGTAGGTCCGATGCGATGCAGAGGATCCTGACGCGTCCCTCAGTGAGCTGGTTGTCAAGTGCCGAGAGCTACGAACGAGCTAATGCTGTTCGCCCTCTTCTCCGCTTTTGGCTCCCTGCGTAATGCAACACGTGTTAGTGAATAATCAAACATTAACAGCAAATCTCTAAGGCTTACTAGTTAGGCAGGCATTATTTATTGCTATGTAGTGCGAGGTGCATGGTGAAACATTAGTACGTAGGTTTAAATCTCCGGGACTCATAGCACGTCTCGTTTATGAGATCCGGAGCATCGTCAAATATAACACACAGCACTTAAAAACACTAATTTGTACTTTCTCTATTTTTTGGACAACGTGCCGTCACTGCTTTTGGACTGGTTTAACGTAAAGCCAAGTTCCAGTGAGTGCCAAGCGCCAGTGACTTGAGAGAATATCGAGATGGATATCAGAAGTAAACTTAGTGCTTGTGCATACTTCATGTGCGAGAATCCAGCCGTTGTGTGCCATCTTATGCCTCGCGTATTCGAGGTGGATGGCGCCTTCAGAGCTGAGAAGCAGCGCGCCTTGCAGGCGAGCCAGCGCGGCGGCCGCGTCCGACGGGCTAGCGAAGTCGACGAAGGCCACCGGGCCAGTGCTGCCGCCGCTGCCGCCACTCAGCAGTCGCAGCCGAGAGAACCCCGGGCAGCTGTACCATCATACTCTATTGTGCCCACTCGTACCCCCCTCAGAATGACTTTGTGTGTCTTAAAATCTGATCTAATGTAGTTGATTCTTGTAGCTAAATACAGAGAATGTCACAATTGTGAAGATTTTCCGGCAAACGAATTTTATAGGATAATTGTTCTTTTTCAGAAACCAATTCATTCGTTTAACTTGTCTATATTATAATTATAAACAAAATGGTGCGAAATAGTGATCCACTTTTATGCTGCGGATAAAATATCGCGGTTGGTGTGTGCTGCACGATAATATAGAACACAAAAGGTAATATTCACGACTCTCATATTGTGTGGTGTTATAGTGCTAACGTACGACTAGTTGTGACAACTGTGGAGATATAGTGACGTTCGTCATGCTTAGGGTGGTACGGGTGCAGGCTTTACGTCTCACACAAACTATATACATACAACTGTCTAGCTTAGCTTAAAGAGATCTATAAAAAGAAATAGTTTTTGTGAGACGTAGAAGAGCCAAAATTGAAACATAAAATTATAACCTAACAATGTTTTACGTGGACGACATTGTGATATTCGGTGCAACATGCACTGTGGAAAAGTTATATTTTATTAACTTGAGACGTATTGTTTTATGCTTTCATTTATATGTTTTATTATCATACGTGTTGCGTGATCATGCACATAACATCGTGTTATTTCTCGACTGGAAATATTTATATTAACTTTATTTAACACTTGTTTATTTTTTAATATCATAAATATTAATTTTGGTTTTTCTATTTCCAGTCGAAAGCTTGAAGCGGTTCTGCACATTTACGATTACATGTATACGAGTGTGTTGACGTACCTGCTAAAAATTTCCTTAAGTTCATGTTCAGAGACGAACTGTCCGAGGTTGGCGACAAAGAGCGTCGAGCAGGGAGGAGCAGGGTGCGCGGGGTGCGCGGCGGGGCCGCTCGCGTGAGCCGGCACCGCCGCGCCCGGCGACCCTAGTGCGGGCGCTGGCAGCACACACGCACCCAGCGTCAGGGGGGTCTGGACATTATTACCATGATAATAAGGTCCAAACTCCTAGTGAGGTTTAAATAACATAAGTATCCACACGGCCAGGGAGAGACCAAGCGTTCCGCGTTTCGTGCTCTGAATGCAATCTCAACTATTGGTCAAGGTTTCTGTCTTACGTTTTTTTTTAATTTGCATACTTTTCACGAAACACTGAACGGTGGCCTCTGCTGTTTCAGTATATAATTAAAATATAAGCCAGCAAAAAATTTAAGAAGCTTTGTGTACATATTTAATACATTATCAATGATGGAATGAACATTGTTGGTTAATATCTTGAGCTAGCTAGAGCATCTTTTTGTAGATTAAGAGATCATAATACATACGTGGTGTGGCCTATCGGCGGCAGCTAGTCAGAGGTAGGAGCGAACTGGCGCCATCTGTGGGTGGATGGCGGGGTGCACCAGCCCGTGCGACAGCGTCGGCAACTCACCGCCGTACGCCAGAGGGTGGTGCCACAGCTCGGCACCGCCGCCCGGGAAGAACGGACTTGCTAAGTCTGTTCATCATAACATCAACGTCACCATGCCATACATCACAAACACATAAGCAGTGTCAGTTTGTTATAGAATTCAATGTTCATTGACGGACTATGTATGTGATATTAGAATACTGCTATAGAAAATTATTATTTACAATGTGCTTATGACATGTTTTCACGGTTTATAATGAAGTATATACTAAGTCGTATTTTCCAGAATATCGCAACATAACTTATTGACAAGTTACTTTTCTTTTGGTTATATAAATTTATCACTTTAATTTTTATATTATCACGTCGTAACAGATGAGTTAAGATTACAGAAATGCTTTAGAAGTCCCTTAAGTGTGTTATCATGAAAACATGTAAAAAGTTGACAACAGTGGTAAGAACCCGACAGATCAATCAATAGCTTCGCGGAGCTAGGCCTTGCGTGGTACGTGTAAGCGGTCACAGATACTTGCCCTTTGCGATTGCTCGACGCCCCCATCGTAGCCACGAAGCTACTTCATCCTTTCTAAGCCTAACGTTGCGGCTGCAGTTAGGATACGAGCATTATAGTGTAAGGATCGGCACAGACACAGGTCGTGCGACTTTATTAGTGTGTTCGAGGAACAGTATGGGTTACAAAGGGGCTTCGAGCGAGCGCCAGGCGGTGTGTGCGTTCGGCGGTACTTACGTCCAGTGAGTGGGTGCATCAATGCGGGGTGTGCAGCTGGCGCGGCTGTGGCAACGGCCGGCTTCGGCTTGCTGACCTTCGTGTTGCTTTTAGCGAACTCCAGCCGAATGGTTTGCGGCATGTCGGGGTCGAACCGGACGCCCTGCTGTGAACAGCCGCGAGCGGTGCGGCGCTCCGATATAATGACGATGGAAGGTCGGGCGCCGCGGGCTCCCGCGATGCCGAGGAGCGACCGCTCGCCATCGCAATCAAGAGCGCGACAAAAGAGGGCGTCGTACGTCGACATTATACTGGGATTTCATCTATTTCTTTAACTAGTATCTCATTAAATTAAAAATCCAAAACCATTTTTGTTCAAAAATAACCTATCGAGGACAGTATGTGTGTTGGGGTTCGGAAGTATCTTATTATCACTTTGGTACGAGCATTTTGTTTTTAGATTGGAAAAATTCGATAAATTCGAGAGGTCCGCGCCTGCGCCTGCTAAGGTGACGGAACACAGTGCTCGGGATGTGACATCAAAACCTGTCAAACAGTGACATGCATTGCTTATTTACACCATATCATTATCGATCTCAATCCGGCGTCGGCCGGCGTCAGCCCTCATAGCTCAATAACACCGACTTGATGACCCGACGTGGTCTATTCTGTATGTGCATGGGTTTAGCATAACTTACGATGCGGTTACTCGAGTCAGGAAAATGTTATTCCAAGTCTACAATGAGAATATTAACTATAGTGCTCATTGGCAGTGTTTGAGGCATGTGATGAGAAGAGGTTTAGTAACACCGTGCGATATACATGTTTTAGTATTTACAATAGCGTATTGAGCTTCATATACCTAGTACATATCTCAGTCTTTCATTGAGATACTATTGCCCTTGTGTTACCTATCTTACTGTGTTCTGAAGCCATTCAAATTGATTAGGCGTTGTAGTGTACGTGGTATTTTTGTTATTTTGTGATTTTCCGCTTTGTAGGAAACATAAAATCGTTTTAGTAAAATCTCATAGAATTTCTTCGTCTGTAATCTACGGATAGAATATATTTATTGAGTGCGCTCCAATATGTTGCGGTTTATATGTGGACTTAATATTGGGTCGGACTCAATGCTTAGTTATATATAGCGATGTTGGTTAAGTTCTATGCTATGAAACTTTATTGTGATAATACCAACCTGAAGATCTTGTTTGGCCGCTTCCGCGCCGGCTCTGGTGTGGAACGTGACGAAACCAACCGGCTGCAAAAATACACCCATGTAGAGCAACATACGTAATATATCAGATATCGTGTTTAATAGCATACCTGACATATCTGTTGTGTTATACAACATACACATATTATTTTCCGCTTTCTCAATACCTGTTATTTTATTCTAATATTTATTATAACAGATTTACGTAAAATAACTTTATATCAAACCCTGTATGACCTTAAATTATATTATGTAAAGTTAGGTTAATTTTATTCACACATAGTTTGAGATACATATATAACTAAATGTAGTATGTTATTAGTACAAACTCACCGAGGCTGTTTTCCCATTCTTGCTGGTAACCTTTAGCAGGGAACCCTCATAGCCCTGTGTAAACAAAATTATAATTGTTATTTTAACTTTGTTAGGAAAACTCACATCCACGAGCGCAAGCTTTTATAATCTTTTATATAGCAACATAGTATAGAATACTAGAATAGTCGATGTCATTTATGTCGCAGTAAAATTCTATACAGACGTAATAATGTTTAATACGAAAAAGTCGGTACGTGGCAGTGCCTGGCTCGGCGTAGTCACGCGATACCCACACTAAAACTAACCCTCGGTTTAACTTTAGGCACCTTTATGTTCGTGGTACCATCCGTGCCAGCCGAGGATCGAGTGTAATCCCCCTTATCGGTAAACAGAATCGATTCAATCCGAATATTACGAATCGGAGCATGACATTTGATATTTACGGCAAAGTAATCCGAATCGAGATCTAGTCGCGTGACGAAAACGATGGTGCTTTCAGTTTTTATTTTTTCTAGATAAATATTTTGACATTTCTATTAGTTTCGGATGTTCTGTTCGGATAGATTTACACTAGCGACCTCGGCTTTCTGGGGTAAGCCGCGTGTTGGTTTTCGTATAGTGACAAGGTATGATAGCCACTATCTCCATTTAGAGTGTACGTATGATAAAAAAACCATACTAAATTGATGGCACAATTTCACTGTGGTGAAGGTTTTAAAACAAATATATTTTGTACAATACTTTTACTATAAGCGAACTTTTTGTGCTTCAAAAACAATATATCTTTTTTACAAATTTTGGTAAAAAATATAATGATTTAATTAATGGCTACCACCGTACCTCATACGCTCGAAACAGTAGATAGAGCTCTCGTGGCTTCGCGTCCATCGGCAGTCCGCTGACGAACAGTGTTCGCACCTGCAACAATACACAACGTTCATTTAAATTATTTTATTTTATTACGTTTTCCTCGCTATTGACGGGAATTGCTAACATGTTCATTCATTTAACGGCTACACACAGGTTTTATGTCATCAAGGTTTTATTAAATCCCTAAGGGATAGGCATACATTGCTCCGTTGTATGGTCTACCACACGTCAGTGGTAACCACAAATAACGAAAACCCACCATATTACGTCATGATAAGGTTCTGTCATAGTGTTATCACAGAAATAAGATTGACTGTACACTGGAAATTAGTTAAATGACATACCTACATATCATATTCATTTTATTATTGTTTATATGACATTTGTCTCAAAATTTAGAGTCCGTCAACGCCCAATGCTCTATTCCTATTATAACTCAAGACGACGATAATGATTGATGATTTCTTGATGATTCCTCAACCTCGTTTATGCCAAAGAAACTTATTTGTATGTAAAAGTGTTTAAGGAGTAATGCCTAATTAAATACGCCAAATAACTAATTAAACACCGTCATCATTTTAAAGTTTTCAAAACTCAGCAATGATTAATTACCAAGTAAAAGCAAACCTATGTTTTTTAAATGTATGTATAAATATTGTTTAACGTCGGCTAAGCTTCTAATGACTTCGTATTATATTTTCACGTGTAAGTTATTCTTCTTAACTTTGTTTTAGAAATTAACAGCGGACTCTACATTTACTGAGCATCAAGACTGAAATCGATATTAATAATGGATTTTCATTAATTTGGTAAGCAGAGCGCAAGTTAAAGAAAGTAAGGAGACGCCGCAATAATAAATATTCATATACACCAAACTTTTTCGCCGCTCAAATAGGTACTGCAAATAAAAAAGATATCAAAAGAGAAGGACTAAACAGACTATTTTCCTCAATAAACAAAGTAAACGTCGCACAGTTTTTACAAACAGCCACAAAGGAGGTATAGAAATCTTTCAATGCTGGTTTTTTCGATTCTTTCATCGGTTTTATAAACGGTGCAGCGCATTAATTCGGTGGGTCCATTTAATGAAATAAAACAGAGGCAGTAATGGCGGCGCGATTTGGCGCGTGCGGGAAATGGAGATTAATTGCTGGCAACACGGACCGCCGCCGACGGTGACGCCATCTTGTTGCGCGCTTTATTTATGCGTCTGAGCTGCGCTTCCTACTACCTTACACTTTTTAAAATGATTAATATGAGGATAAATTGACGCTTGCACTCAATAAGTGTTAGGTTTTCTGTAATTAACGATGTTGCGGGTGTCGGGTAAATGCATCAAATTAAGACACGATACACATTGTACTGACTATGATATCATATTTTATGCAATAATATCTTAGGCTATCATTGCGTCCTGGTACCTACGTAATAGGGATATTGACTGGGTGTGAAAAGTTATTACTTTTTATTCGTTCATTAGATAATTTAAAACTAAAGAGATAAACCCAATCAAAGTTTAGCAGCGGGGGCTAATTACGTCACGATGTTACACAAAACGTACGACATCGTGATGTCATGCGACATTTCAAATCAAAATATCGTCGTAAGTTTTTGGTTACATAAAAAAAGAAAAAAAAACGTGTCTAATATGTTTTATGAAACTACAAGACGGACATAAAAAATGTCATCTTCCTTATTCTATCAATATAAAAATAACAAAAGCAGTGATATTGTTCTACCATTTCCTACACCTAGGTACTAGTTCAACTAGTTTATAATTATCAATGTAACACGAGTATTACGTTACTCGCAATTAGACAGCATTTATATAATATATGTGTGTTTGGTTTAGTAGGTAATAATTTACGGTAATCTCAATGCTGATCAGAAAACAATAATATACTTACGTACTTCTACACCGTCGTTTAATTTTACATAAAAAATAAACATTGTACCTAAGCAAACATTAAGCAAAGCTTTGTCGCCTAAATAATTATATTTCGTTGTACGTGTAGGTATATCACTGCAAGACAACAGGCTATTTGGCCGGGGAGTGTTGATTTATCAGGTTTTATCAACATCAGGACACTTGCGGCGAGGGAGGTCCTCGTATATATTTTATCGGCGTCCGTGCCCCGGTCAAGCAAAATGTCGGACCTTTATGTCGGCTATTTTCCGGTCGAATGCGCGGGAATTCCCTGTTTCGGCGATATGCGATATTTTTACAGCCTCATTTTTAATATTGCGGGATACCAAAGAAAATTATTACGTAAACTCTGATCGCGTCCATATCTAATGAGGGTATCATAGAATTTACTGATCGCTTTTGATTAAATCAAAAGGTTCACCGACACACGCAAGTTGTTCACTCTAACAATACATAATACGATCTAATATTGTTATAATAAAATAATATTCATATAAACTATTATCATAATAATCATTGGGTTTAAACATAAACAAATATACAAACACTAGGAATTGAGGTAAATATATAACTTAAGGCTATGTAGGTACTTACTAACTTTGGTCGTTGGAAGCACTATCAATAGAGCTACACTGTTATGTAAGTTTATTAATAGCCGCCTACCTGAGCATGGGGTTTGCGTCATAACATCTAATTATAAGCCTCGAGCCCCGTCCCGACTTTTAAAGTTATAAAAAATAAGCGAAACTCAATTATGTGGCGCAAATCGGAGGTAATCAGTTTATTTACTTTAATTTTATATCGAAGGTAAGAAAATAACACAATCTGCTTAGCGGTAGTTGAAATATATAACAGATTACGTTGGAAGGAACACAGTGTCGGTGTTGCTATCGCGGGAGTCGTAAGTTTGTCTCCCGGGAGACTCATAAATATCTGTTTCTGCTATATGCAGTCACTTTGGATTTGCTAACGTGAGGGATAACTCGTATCGAGTTAAATCAATTTCAAAATAAAAGAAGAAATATTTATACTTAAATAAGATATATCAGTTGCAGTAAGCTCATCAAACGATTGAAACATACATTTAAAACAATATCTATCACACTAACGTATAGTTTTATTTTAAAAAATAAAGCTAATATCCAATTTAAAGAAGTTTTTATTATCCGTAAACTAATTACGAGCTTTTAAAAAATGTTAACATTCATTTGATAGAAACAAAATCTATGAAAAAAAAAAACGGCTTGGATTTCATTTTTCCAAATATACAATATCATTTAAGTTTACAAAAATCTTGTCAACACACAAATATTCTGTCAAAGAAAATCTATAAAGCATTCCAACACTTGTATTAATACAGCGTACATATAAGAACGTCAAATACCGGCACACCTAACATATTTCAGGGAGGCAAAGGGTGGTTCGGACTGTCCGGTCAGTTTGAAAACCCCTCCATGTCGACCATTTTACACTCGGTTGCTCCCGAATCCCTACGCTCACTATTGAGTTATGTTTCATACTCGACCCGAGACTGGAGAAAGGGATTTTTGCCGAATAACGCGTACACTGAAAAGTTTGCTGGCAGTGATAACAAGTTTTCTTTTTGAAAACTCGTTGAAAAAACCAGAGTTCGGTAATGTTATACATGTCGTTTTAGGAATTACTTTGGAATTCGTGTTGAATCTGTTTGTTACATTTGGAATTGTAAAGGTTTATAATGAATGTTAAGTACCTATGATTGAACTTGTTTAAGCACGTTTAGTCGTCTATTTTTTTTTCTTTTTATTAAATAAGTATTTGTTTAAAATTTTGGAATAAGGTTTGCTATGAAACATTTACTTGTTTATTCATGGAATTGAATGCGGTGTTGTAAGTGGTCTAATTCGAGCTTATCTCTATCTCAATTTTACGCCTTTACGGCTTTGAAAACGAAACGAACATTTGATCTGTCTAGAGAGGCCGATACGATCTAAGTAGCGACGTTAATACGACAAGGAAAAATAAATAATTTTCTCTTCTCACATAATATTGTAGGTACATGTTAAACATGACAAGTTATTGTACTATTTTCGAATTGTGAATGGACAATTAAAGAGGAATGTTCAGCGTTTCAGTGCGCCTTACAATGTTCAGTTGCATGAGGGCTTTGGTACCTAATCAAGTGTAAATGAGCTGTAATTATGTTCAAATGTAAACACATAACCCGGCTATATTACTAATTGTATGCCAACAGACCTAAAGATATTCTCGATTATGATATGAAATGTAATAATGTTTATTATTAAATTCCTGTTGAAGATTTTCCACATACCACCGTTTGCTGTGATGCTAAAAACTATCGGCCATTATTTGCTTTACTTTATAATTGTTGTACATATAAAGTTAAAACAATATCGTAATCTAATCAGAGCTTTTTAATTGTCTTAAACTAGGAATGTTTTGTCAAATTGCCTTTAAAAACGAATCACGTTTTGCCAGCTTTATTTGATAGAATATTTTATTTATTGAAACTATATTTTTCAGTAGTTATAGTTATTGAATTGTGACACCGGGTGTCCTAGTTATGTTGTTGATTGCGTGAAGGATGACCAGTCCAACAGGGTGGTAATTGAACAGGAGCGTTCGAGGGCCGGTGTTATGCAATTGACGAGCGATTGCACTCGCGCGTCTGAATATTAATTTAATACCAAACGACTGTTGGTCAGTGTGATAATTGTAATTGCGCGTTCCAATTGGCAAGCCGATCCGACGCATCGACAATTTCGAAAATAAATTTATTAATTCTCGATCGTTTATTAAAATATATTATTATTATTATTATAATAAAAGGGTTAAATTAATTACATCCGATGTTGCTATTTGTGTTATTTAATATTTAAAACATGAATTGGTATTTTATTATTTATATTAATATCCTGAGCGTACAAAATGATGTTATTTAACGAATACAATTGTATTGTATAGAAACAAAAATATTACTTAGTAGCTTTTGTCTGAGAGCGCATGAAAATTGATTGTCATCTTTTTAGTCTAATAATATAGAAAATTTACATCTATAATATTATGTTTTATAATAGATTTATCCGACAACCTGGAAAGTAAACGGACCATGTTGACATTCAATAAACAGCGCCTATAAATAAATGGAAATAAAAATAAAATACGGATAAAGGTGTATTCACACGATCGATCGCACGGGCGTGCATCCGAAGCGATTGGAGCGGAAACGCCCGGGGCACTGCACAGCGAATTTATCATACCCTAGTGTGTACATACCTAACTTTCAACGTGCAATCTCGCACAGTAGAATGTTTACCAAATGTGATTAATAACTATTTCCTATCTGATCAATGTGTAAGTATAATGAAAGATGCGAACCGAGCTAACAAGCGTGCGATGAAAATCCGATAATTGTGAAATGTTGGCCGACAATAAACAAATTATAGACTGAAATCAAAAAAATATATAAAATAAACTGCAGCAAATAAAGTTACTATGAAAAACTGCACCACGATCTAGTTATGACTTCGTACAATTCGAGAAAGCTATTTTGCTGTTGCTATTATCAAAATGAATTTTATAAAAGCAATGACGTAACAATTGCAACATATCTCGGAAAAGAATTTGTGAAGTCAAATAGATTACAAATAACCACGGTTCGTATAATTCTGTTGCCGAAATGCGAGACTGTGAAACATGTTAAAATGTATAAATGTTACAAGTGGTCCAAAATAAAAGGGTAATCAAATCGACCCTGTCACGTGCCTACTAGTGGCAGACGTATTATTTCCACTTGTACTCAAAAAGAACAATCATGAAAACGCTTCCATTCGAAACAACGGTAAAAAGTACAAAGAGGAATAGAAATTAAATGTCAGGCGTCTGATGTCAATAAAGAAAAGAAATAATTATTCATTTATTGTTTTTACCTGACTGTTGGATTGTTACAGGAGTACGATAGCACTCTTTGTTTCAATCTGCTCCTTCTGAAGCCATTGCTGGCTGAGAGAAGCCAGTATAGTGCAAGCAAACAAAATTCACCTTTGTTTTTTTGTTGTATAGGTTTGGATACAACGTTAATTACGCAAATTCTAAGTATTTTTCTAAAGCCATTGTGCCATTGACTGAAAAATAAATATGGTCCTTGTAAATAATAAGTTTAAACAATATTATAAAACACTTGCTGAATAATTCAAAAATTAAAAACAAAAGCAATTAATAGAATAAAAGTCAAGGCCTCTATAATTTAATTCATTTTGTAAATACATATTTTAGTCAGATATTTGGTTATACACGTTAACAGTAACCGAGAGTCATGTTGTTCCATTTCTATTCTCGTA
The DNA here is from genome assembly GCA_932294365.1 of Diachrysia chrysitis. Classification (NCBI taxonomy): domain Eukaryota; kingdom Metazoa; phylum Arthropoda; class Insecta; order Lepidoptera; family Noctuidae; genus Diachrysia; species Diachrysia chrysitis. The sequence goes on along the minus strand of OW028651.1, from coordinate 6,285,658 downwards.
GTTGATTGAAACAGCGGGTGCGCTGAATAGAAAATCGGTGGTTAACTTTTGTTTTATCCACTCTAACGAGAACTTTGGCAATTCATTTGTTTTCTCCTTTTACGGATCGCCGAATGAAAAAGTAACCACTGCTGACGCATTGTTTGTTGCTGGTTATTTGATGTTGAATTTTAGATTTTAAAAGGGCCACTAGCCCTTTGAACAATAAATGATTTTTCTTGACGTTTGGAGTTTCCAAAATAATATTGGACGTTAACTGATACACCATTTCCACAAAGTAGCACGTTTTTTTTATAAATAGTAACAATATTGTATAAAATATCATGTGAAGAAGTGTACATGCGTTAGTATATACGTGTTTTTAATAAAGATGTTTAAACGTAAATCAATAATTGAAAGCGAAGCGATAACAGATCGTTGAGAAAGTTTGCAAAATGAAGTGGTGAAACTTTGCGGAGGCAATTTTTCTTCGAGCCGTCAATGTCAGAGGCAATATTTCACAAGTTTAGCAGGAACCGTGTAGATATCGATGACCGTTGGGACTTCAGAATCCCAGTTTGACAGCACGGAGCTTCCTGAGGTATCCAACTAAGCCAATTTGTGTGTAAATAGTTTTGAGTTATTATTTAGGCCACTAATTAAGGATTGTATCAGAGTTTGATTTATAGACATCATTTAATATTACTTGTCGTAGGTACTTTGATTGACAGAGTTTAGTTTAAGGTATTGTGCTAAATACTTTGAAGTCCAAATCGTCTAAAACTGTAACTGGGTAGCTACTGATATATTAGTAGGAGATTTCTAACAATTAATTGCAAATAGGTTATGTAAACACAAACAAAAATTATTTCACTTGATTGAGTTATTTTACTTACAAATATAAAACAAAATTTTTAAAGAAATATTTATTTGGAAATAAATATACATTTTTTATGCCCACCGAGTTATTCACGTATTTCTTTTCTAAAATAAATATTCAATCTACAAAACAAAACGCTTCGGTTAAATTGAACGATTGACTGAGATAGAGATATTTCTAATTTTTCGGTCGACCAGCGACGCCAAGATTGTAGCACTAAGAAAATAGATAAAGCCAAAGCAAACAGACTGGAAAAGTAGAAAAAAGCGGCGACTTTCTCGTCGAACAAGCTGAATATACCAGCTAATTGAAATCATTGAATACGGTCGAATATTGTTTAACTTGACCATAACTTTCTTTATTGTTTTATCGACTTTGAATTTATCTTTCAAACTATACAGAATTTTACCAAAAATACCTTATTCACGTAGATACTTAGTCTGTATTCTACCTAGTAATATAGATTCACACGCCTATTATTACTTTATTCGTTCTATTTTCTTTTCTAAGTAACGTTTTCTTGAGGAATCCCTCGTCGGGCCCTCAGACGTCTATTTAACCACTATCATTAATAACTCTGGCCACTTTTCGGAGATTACTTGCAAGAAATACGATCGAGGATATTGTACCTAACATAAAGTATCAATACTCTCTATAACATATCTAGTATAAGTAAATGGATCTCAAAATGTTATTTGACGGATGATCATGACGATGAAATATCTTGAAGAGTTCCCCAAGAGTTTTTTAAATGCTACAATTTATTTCCACATTTTTTTAGTCAAGTTGAGTTTAAGTAAATAATTGTTAACACTGTAACTGTAACTGTTAGCACAAGAACAGATTTAAATCTCGTTATTGAAAAAAATAACTCATATGTTGTGCTTTTAAATATTATACTATCCACAGGCGTCAAAATGAATCCTGATTTCCCTTGGTGACGTCATAACTTCCAAACGAGTTCCCCAAATCGGATAATTCTTATTTTGTTATGTTCCTTATATATGTATAAGTAGTAAGAAAAAAAAAGTATGGAAATGTTATAAAAATCTTCCACCACCACTGCAAGGCCGGGGCGAGCAACTAGTACAAAATAAATATAATTTTTAAGAAACAAAAATTAAATTTGATTGAGGTATTTGGGTCTAAACCACAACTTTTCCGCAACAATGAATGCTCAATCTAAAGGTCAGTCAGGTTATGAGATGTTAGTGCGGCTGTAACTGTCAACAAATGTTAAGCCATTGTCAGTCCTCTGATAGACATAGGCTCCGAAAGCACCCCACTAAGCCCGACCTTCGGCTTATCTATTGCCACAGTTACCACGCACTTAAAATTAATTATTTACACATGTGTGAACACATACCCAATATTTTACAAATAGTAAACATTACTATTTTCTTTCATTAAAAAATACTATTTTATCCAAACTGTAGATACTTATTTGTTAATAAATCAGAATTTAATTATATTAATGAGAATGCTGAATATTATTCGAAAATATTACCTACGTTCTAGTTGACCCAATAACGGTAATTGAAAAATGAACAATCTAAATAAGTTATTCACAATTTAAAAGTAGAAATGAAAGCAAAGAAGGAGTTCCAACGGAGCAATATTGTCGACCACCTGCTTCGCTGAGATAGGGATCATAATGTTAATTTAATTAAAGGACTAATCTAAATTGCAGACGACCCAACACTCCGCCAACCATTAAAAGGATATTTCGACGCCGACACTAAGTTGGGGAAAGTCGCTGATTATAAATATCTTGGAAAACAAGTCAAGGGAGACGATTTACAGTGAAAACATCAAGTAAATACCGAAGTTTGTGAAAGTTTTAATCTGTAGGGTATGTTTTATATTTAAATTAGCTAAGTATGTACAAGTGTAATAACATTTTTGATGAGAGTGCGCCGTATAAACCCAATTTACGAGAAGACATAAAGAAGGGAATCTTTAAAAGAATAACATGAAAATTTACGAATATAAGAATGATTGAATTGTTTTGTATAAAAACTTGTTCAACACATAGTCGTACAGTCATAGTTGATGAACAGCTATATTTAATTAAAAGGCAAGTAGGATACTTATCTAAATTGCAGACGGCCGGTTTAAGTTTCATTAAAAGGGGTTCTCCGTCTCTACACAAGGAAGAAAAAGTTTTACAGCGATAAAGATGCCTTTCGCCTTGAAAGCAGACAAAACTTGTTGGGAGGTGGGTGGAAAACAATTTATTATTTCCTTTGATAGCTAAGAATCTCCAAGAATTCGCTAATTTAAAATGCTCAATGTACGATTATTCTTTGTAACTATTTATTTGTTGTAATGTAGTTAGCGCGCTTTTTCCTTCGCAAAATGTTGGTATTAACTTAAAAGACAATTGGCTGGCCGTGTTCAACAAAGGGTTCAATAAGTTTCTATGAGAATTAAATGGACTTACAGGGTATATACATTGAATGAAAACTTGGGTTTGGTTAATTCAATAATGGCTAAAGATAATATATAATGAAGAGACAACAGCCGATATCAATTCACATTGGAGGGAGCGGTCCGTTACAGCACTGGCCCGCTGGTCCGCCCAAATTATGTTCAATGGATAATTAATCGTCCCTGTTCACTTCAATAACAATGGAAGGCCTATCGAGATAGATCGATCATTATAAAGCTATATTGCATGGATAATATCATTTTAACGACCTTTAAACGACTAATGATGCAATATTTTTACGCAGTTGACCTTTCAAATTACCTGACGATGGAGACTTTATTTATTTTGCCCTTTGTCCGTATCAGCTTTATTTATTTTCTACACCGCAAAGGGCAGTTGGGTTCCAAACTTTATTGGTCCGTAAGTTACAAGTTGTTATTTAGAGGTTTATTTTTATTTATTTGTTTTCTAGTAGTAGCTAAGATGGGTATTTTTTAAAAAATCTATTATTACTTTACTTAATCATTATGACACCTAGCGTAGCGAGAACTCTTCGACTTTCTTGCTATTTTATCCTCAAGAGAAACATACTTGAGCCCCGTAGTATTATTTTAATGGAACCCCAAAGAGAGGGTCGCTTGCAATTAAAATTTTCCATTTTATTAAATTAACGAGCAGAGGAAAGTGCGTTGAGTAGGTGCTTTACGAAGCTCTTTATAAGAGCACATATAACGATATTTCATATTGACAATCTCTATTTAGAACACATAATATTATTCAGTAAACCATCAAACGCGAGACACGTTTAGGGGAGATTTCGTTTCTTTGATAACGTATTCTATATTTGTTTTTACAATAAAAGCAAAATAATCTCTTTGTAAGACTCGGAACAGACAAAACAGATCTTCGGGGTGTCTCTAACGAAAACTATTGGCAACGATAAACCTACAGGGTTGCGAGGAAACTGGGTTTGTCTCATCCTATTTGAATTTCAAATCCGTGTGCAGGTGAGGATACGATTGGGCCCAACTTCCTGTAAGGTTTAGATTTACCAGCCTCAATTGAATCTACCGTCGGAACTTGCACTGTGTATCTATTTGATAAAGTACCTTATGATACTATTCTTGAAATGTGGAATTTAAATGTAGTATTGGTATTACATGATTACCTTCGCGCATTTCTGAGTAAAGGAATCTGTCAATAGCATTCATATCGTATTTCATTTTGCCGTCTTGCTTCGGTCGGTAAGTCGATATAAGGAAGGAGAAGGGAAATGTCAAACATAGCTATCAAGTATTCAGTTCACTTATTTTTAGATTTCATAAACATGACGTTATAGGTACGTCGAGTATTTGGTTATGTTGTTTGTGGTGTGTTAGGGTCAATTCATACTGTTGTAGTACAGCAGAGTCAAACTGCATCGAAGTGTCAATGTAAAGTTACTTAGTAAACGAATCCTTAACCAACCATCGTAATGCTTATACTTACTCGTAGATTAACGCTTTGATGCACTTCGTCTCTGCTGTAGTTGAATTGACCCTTACTTAATACTAGTATTAATTAGTTAGTAACTACAGTAATATTAATTAATTAATTATATTATTGGTGTTAACTTATCGAAATGACCGAGAAGTCCGAAGGGTAGTTAATATTATAAGTATCCATTTAAAATTTGCCTTGTAGGTACTTCATCAAAAAATACACATACTATAAAAATAAATATAATAAAACAAAAACCCAAGACACAAACAGTAAAATATTATTTTCATTACAACATTCCAAATAATGAAACATTAAATCATTTATCGGGTGAGATATAATTTGTAGCGTATAAAGCTCTAAGCAGCGCTGTACGAGGGCCGCGATTAAATTCTTTATTCTGCAGAGGAGGAGGGAAAATTCCTCTCTCGACGTCTACATCCACGGCAATTTTTCACAACTGTATATCTGTGGACGCACGGCATTGTGCTCTGGTACAATATTTAAGTTAATGTACATCGATAAATCATGAAATGTGCTATCATATTTTGATCGTAACGTTTTTATATTTGATAAGAATTGAGGTATTTGGTCATTTATAGATAAATTAATCATTATAGTAAATTTTCGAAAACTATTTATCAATCGCTTAGTATTGTCGAGCTTAGTTTATTGGTATGGATATATTTTAATTAAAAAGAAAATAACCTACCCTCGATATCACCCAAATTAAAAAACTATAACTTATAAATAAAATCAATATCATATTTTATTTGTTTTGTATCAAAAATATAGCCAGCTTATAACTTGCACCAGACCGATCGCCGTATCTCGGCGAGCGCTTCAGACCATCTGATTGATGGCACTAATCTCCACAACTATAGAATTTGTACGAAGATAGATAACCTTTGTACACTGGGGAGTTTATATATTATGTTTGCGGAAGGAAGGAAGTCATAACATTGAGGGGGAAGAAAACACGTCCTATTTCTTCATCAATATCATTTTGTGTTTCGGTTTACCAGATTAATCCTGCAAAGCAATTTTAAAATGAAAACAATGAAGTACGGTCAAAATATAAAATAAATTCAGAGTCACATCAGTTATATGAGTCAATTTAAAGAGCGAATTCAATCAGTCCAAACAAGCAGAAAATCGAACCCCAAATCATCCAATCGTAGTAAATCTCAAATTCCGAGTACGCAGCTAAGGAGAGGCCCGTCCCGCCAAGTCCCTGATTTAAATTGCAGATGCCCCTCGGGAACGAACGCCGACTGCCGCGATATGCTAATCATAGCCAAGCCAAGGATTATCCCTGTTTACACTTAGCAAACTCACTTAATTTCGCACCGACCGATGTCTTGCCATATTTGTTGTCCGAAACACTGAGTAGTGGACCGTTGAAAGCTGACGGGCGAATTAAGAGGGGTACTTATTTATCATACAGCGCCTGTCTCAACTTTATATAGTTTCGTGACAATCTATTGTTTGTCATTCAAAGTTTATTCAGGCACAATTTATTTTTCTGATAGATAGCTTTCTAAATTAATAACAGGAGCTTTTATTATACACTGCATGTATGTCAATATAAAATTGTATCCTTATATTTACATGTTGTTTGTGTATGTGTGTTGTTATGTTATGTGTCATGGTGGCCTAGTGAACGAACTAGTGGTTGAATGGACGAACCTATTACAGGCAAGTCCAACCTGCACCTAATGTGACTTTTTCAAAATTATATGTACTTTTTTACTTATCCTAAGACATTATTGACAATCGGTAAAGGAAAACATCGTAAGGAAATCTAGATTTAAAAAATTGGAATCAGAAATCGCCAACCCGCAATGAGCAAGCGTGGTGATCAATGCTCGTTCCTTCTCTTATGAGAAGTGGCCTGTGGCCTAATATTTATATATTTACACTCTTTATTAGTGATGTAAAATAATATTTCCATGATAACGCGACACTAAACAATTTTCTATACTTCAAGAATAATATAAATAATATAAATAAATATTGCAAGAACTTTTGCGTTTCATTTTACCATAAAAGTGGCCTTTTAATCGAATGCATTAAGCAAAATACAGTTTTATAATAATAACTTTATTTATTTCAGGCACTGTGGGCTCATAGCAACATAATACATAAATAAAACAAATCTAATAAACTAATACATATCATCATAAAAATATTATGTATTAGTTTTAGGTCAACGCTACTTGATAAGTAGGTATTAGGCGAAATACCCTGTAAGATATTGTATAAATGTGAAGGACAATATAAAGGGCAGCAGCAAAGGTTAATTAGTAGGCAGTTGCGGCTTTTGTCTAATAACATCGCGCGTTGTGGTCAATATATCAAAATTTAGTAAGTATACCTACGAAATATCTTAGGTACTCATATCACTGAAAGCTTTAAATTCTAACTAATTTGCTACAATATTAAATTTGCATTGCTCTGTGTCAGGTCAGAATCTTGATAAATTAAAGAAAACTTCTCGACACCTCTAACGATGTCTTCTCCGCTTAAAAGTTCATCCTTTAAGGAACTAACTTTAAAGACACCAGTTGGGCATTCACCAAATACTTCTTAAAATTTTATTTTCTTACTTGTCTTTCTGGAAAACTTTATACGTTAGAGATGTTATAAAGAATGAATAATAGTTGTAAACAAATATTTTGATAGTGCAATAAAATGTAAGGAATTTTATGGAATTTAATTTCGAGTCTAAACTACCTTTCGCCGAGGAAACATCAAATAACATTATTTTTATTTTCATTAAACATTTAACGTGCTGGGTAAATAACTAGACCAAGCAATAAGTACGCCTGAGGCGTCGTAAAGTCGATCTGAGGTGGCACTAATACGAATTTATGTCGATGGACCCACGGAGGCGCTCTGCTCGATATCGATTCGCCTAGAGCCTATAAATGTTTCAATTTTCAAACAACCCATTTTATGTTAACCATGATATACTTTATTATCGAAAATATTTATCTCATTTATTTACTTTTTTATGTTAAAATAATACAGTTTTCATATTTAGCCCCAACCTGGGCACCAATAAGATGTTATTTGTTTTTTTATTCTTAATTATAAATATTAATGATCAAGAAAAGTTATTTTGATCATAGTTAGCGTGGCGTACAAAGGATACAGGAAGCACGCTAAAAGAGCAAGATAAAAATATAGATACCTATCCCAACTTAGATTTAGTTTTCTTTTTTTAGGAAATAGATACGATTGCAAACAAAGTTTAAGCAAAGTAAGACATACACTAGGTGTCTATTTTACTTAACTTATTTTATTAAACATTTCCGAAATATCCATGTTGACATACGTACATGGGGCAAGTGAGTTTGCCGGTACCGTTTAACTTATATATCGAATTTGAGAAGGAAATCTGCAAAATTTACATGAGAAAGCATTGGGGGAAAGAGGGCTGCGTTCCTAGAGATGTGTCGGGACTCGGGACTCGCTGTCTTCTAACAAGGGACGGGAATGTTTGAGGTATCCGACGCAAGCACGCGGAATACGACAGGAATATTAGATTGAAATCGTGAACGTGTTTAATACCGAATATTTTCTTGATTATATTTTTTTCGGGTCAAAATATTCCATTGTGTATAGTCATGCTTTTAGCGAGATGTCTTAGAGTTTGTTATTAAATTCGCAAAACTATAATATGATCAGCTAGCTACCTAGTATTAGTAATTTTCTGGGTTAATATTTTAATGAAATTATGTAGGTATTACCAAAACTAATTTGGTAATGAAATAAAAGTTTTTCTATGATCCCACATTGTTAACAAACAAGATTAAACAAGGCCCCCTCAGCTGACATTAAAAGATAAATACGGTGGCGAGGGCCCCACGTTGGGCGCCAAAGTTCGCGATATGTGGCCTGCCACATGAGTAGTAATTAACACCGCCTCGCGAGCACCCCCTGCCCCGCGCACCACACGCACCCCCGGCACCCGCTCCCCCCCTGCCACCCTCCCAACACTCACTGGGGCACACCGATTGAATTAAACTTCGGCACGGTTGTTGTGGTTCGGATCCGAGGTTGGTTTTGTCGCCCGCGTTTTGTGCAGCTGCGATTAAACTAGCAATACTTGTCCGGCATTTATTAGTTTTGTTGGTAGTGCTTGTGACACAAAAAGTTATATTAGTAGCTATTTGTTATAAGCGCCGGACAGATATAGACACTTGTTATGATTAATATACCTAGTAACCGGAAAACTTCTCAAATCAAATATAGAAAATTAAACATTATTTGAACGGAGTTTAATATAGTAATTAAAAATCTTAAAACAACACTCAGGTACAGCTTTACACACATAAATAATAAAACTGGACACTATCAGTAATGAGACGGCAACAACTAACAACGGACGGAAACACAATTAAAAAGACAGTGTCGCGTTCCGCGCACATGACGTGGACGCTTCATGAGCTCAATGTCAACATTTGTAAAGTTTTTCTTTTCATACAATAAGTCTCCGAAACAAGAAGTGTAGAGCACTAGGCAGAGTGGGGGGAGGGCTGCCCCACCTAGGAGCACAATTAGCGCGCGCGACTCAACACGACTTGAGTTTTAACAACGCAGCGTCGAGCACTCGGCATCATTCACATGAGATGGGCTCTGCCTTGCGGGATTCTTGTGTCCTACACGCGTTAAAGGAACTGTAACTGTATTTGTTTTAAGTGGGTTTTCAGGTAACGAATGTGTTTAGTGTTGCTACTCGATTTGTTCTCCTGTTTTGGGTCGAGGGTAGTTATGTGAGTAACGAACTACCCACCACGGCGCGTACAACCAATTATTTGTCGTATTGTACTCTAGGGAGGTGACAGGATTTATATCCGCCAGTTAGTTATCTGTCAAATTTAATAGCGTAATTAAAAGTACCAGACTTACCAAAGCAATGACATAACTTTCGTTTTAAAGAAAACAAACTCGTAAAAATAAAGCTCATTGGAATAATTTTCCAGATTTTGTTTATTTGAACTTCGAGTTTGGTTAATTATTTCGGATAGTCGCATGGTTATTAAACAAGTGACAAATATTTGTAGCGAGTAATTACATTAAAACAGTTTGTTAGGCAATTAAGCAGATAACGCGAGATACATAACCTCCACGAAAGCTCTAAATCTTGCCGGGTAATTAACACTAGCTGTGCTAACAATGTTCGGAACCGTATTTTATCGTGTTGTTCTCCTTATACGTACCAAATACAATTTAATTAAAACCAAACTTTTGCATACAACAACCTCAAAACGCTCAATGAAATCCAAAATCGCCAAAAACAAATTTTCAGTTAGATTAATGTTTGTGTTTGAAATAAGTTGGTGCGGTATAAAAATACAGAATATGCAGTCAAAGCCTCGCTATAAAACTCAAATGAGAATCTTTGTATGTGCATAGCATACGTACATATTTGAGTCGCCTATATAAGGGAAAAGTGTCTTTAAAACTTTAATAAAAACCGTACATTAGGTAGTAAACTATTATTAGATTTTGCAATGTTTCCTATTTTTTTTACTACTTGGAAATATTTTGGTAGAATGATTCAAAATTTTTGATATACAATAGTTTTCATTCAGAGTTATTGTAAGACGTGTCTTGATTCGACTTAAATTAAAGTGGTAACACGCTTTGATTTTGTACTACACTTATATCCGATAATTCGGTTCAAATTTAAATTTAAATATCTAATCAGACTGCGAACCTCAAGGCTACTTATGAATGAAAAACACTGTGATTAATTAATCCTTGAAAATGGGTGTAGTAAAAATCTCAAGTATAAATGCTGTGTTGTAAGAAACAAAACTATATTAGTGTTCGATAGTATCTGCTGGCTATGTACCGCTACACATGTGCCGGTCTACGAGTGTCGAACGCGTGTAGCGCACTCCACAGCTCTCTACATTTCTAGAACGCTCTCAACTCCTTTATAAGCTATTCTCATTGGCTAAAACTTGCTCATTCCAGCTAAGTATTAAGGATAGACACCTCTTTTCAACTTCAGTTCACTTTGAACTTTATCTGTCTCGATGTCTCTATTGTCGGGATGTACTTTTTGTTTGCTGCCGTGTAAAAGATACTTCGTCCACCCCGCTCTTCGGAAGCGTACCTTTTTAACATTGTAATTACTGCTTTCTAGTAATATTAAATGGACTTTCGTTTTGATTTAAAAAACTTCTAAAGGAAACGTTAACTTTCTTTCTTTTTAAATAATTAGACGAACAATATTTATTTTTATTCGCACACAACTAGGAACACACTCGTAAAAAGTGTAAAACGGGTAATTTAGAATAAAAAAAATCAGGCCTTTAGAATGTACGTGTATTACAGCGAATCTCGTTTAGTATTAACGTCGGGATAGGACGTAACAGCAATCCGCCCACCTTGTATAAAAGTTAATAGTAAATACTAGCAAACTAGTGAGGGTTTTCCCAAGATGTCCATACCAACTGCTCTGAGATCTGGTCCCGTACAACTCGCGGCATTCAAATTGCTGCGTTAGCATACAATATTTGAGCAAGAGTTGGATATCTTCATCGTGTGAGTGTGTATGTGCCCAAGCTGCTCTCGCAAATAGAATTTCGATAGCGAAGTGCTCCCAAAAGGGTTTGTTTGCGAATGCCGCTCACGCATTCCGATCTCTTCGATACAAGTGTACAATTAGTGATATCGACATTCAAAACTTTGATTACTCACTAAATTCATATGTAAATTGGCACATGATATTTGGAGTTGAGGAATTTCAGGCATATTTGCTCAATGTATTTACGAGGTCTATCTATTTAGTCTGATTCTAATACTATTACAATTATTTCTATAATGGTATGAAGATAATATAAAAGGAATACTTAATTAAGGAACGCAACAAAAGACAATTATTTTCGTTTTTGTGTGAACAGGCCTCCCTCGGCTGGGGGCGACTTAGGCATACGTAAGTATGTACCCCTTTCTCTCTAGCTTGCCTATTTAACTATTAAACCAGCCCGCTCCAACGAACTAACGTATTCATGACTTGGAGAATACCACCCCCTATTTTACGAGCGGTGGTCGCAGTGAATCGGAAAGGTTACCTATTCGGACCCCGGCCTATGTGAAATATCACGTTACCATATGCTACGTAATTTGAGGGATCCACGAAAGGTTAGTTCTTAAAGTCAACGGGATTGTTCGATTAACTTAAAGAGCTTTTATTTACATATTAACTTTATAGCAATATACTGAAATATATATGAATTGGATTTAGTTTTTTTTATAGAAGTGACTTTTTAACCAAATCTTTAAACTTGCATCTACGACAGTGCTGTTGAAGTGTAAATTAATTAAAAGGCAAAACTGATCACGAGAAGTCATTCCTGTTATTTTTATACAATTTTCTTTTCATTTTACACAAATAATGCGATTAAATGTATTATAATTGTACATGTTTAAGTAAACTGGAAAAGAGAGATGAGATATATACAAGGGCATTAAAATTCTGCGATTGTTTGCATACGAAATGTTTGGGTTGACGCACGAGTAAATTCGTTGTGGAAAAATCGCACGCGTCTATCAGGCACTCACGCTGCGACCCTTCCAACATCCACCTCGTTACGCGATATCCGTTTTCGACCTTTAATATTTATATTTGGAACGAGCTGTCGGCCAATTAGGCGGCTCCGAATTCAAATTGGCAGTTCATGTTGACAGTTGCCAGGTGGCGGTCGCAAACGGCACACGTCTCGGAAATCGAAATTTATATGAGCGTCCCTCGACATTTAATGACCTCCTTTGAAGTGTTAGAAAATGGTCGTAAAGCTATTTTAGAAACCGACACGACGATTACTGGTGTTTGTGTTGAGACGAATATTTCAGTAACAAACCGCAAACTGCTCACAATAAGAGTGCTAATTGTGCGTGAAGTTTTATTATTATGTACGCGGGGACCGATGAATACCAGAATAAATGTGTTTAGAAAAATAATTTTGTTCATTTGTTTAATTATTCTGTTTTTATTTACATAATAATTAAATAATTATTATTTTCCTTCTTTAAATGAAAAGTAACAGAAGCAGTAAAATAAAAACCGAGAGGTTGGTACAGACGACATCTGTCTACAGCTGAATTTATCTCGGGACAAATTGCAACGCCCGAGTCGGCTGTGGCGTTCTGCTATCCTTTGTACAAATGAGACACAACAGCGCAATAGTTTTGCTAAATTAATATGTTTTAACAATGTATATTAAATTCTGCAAATTGGATCTGAGGCTCCTAGCGGGACATGTACCGTAGTATTATACACTAACTTAGGAGTGTTGGTTTACTTATGACCCGAACATATAAAACTTTATATTGATGTTAATGAGATTCTAATGATAATTAAATTTATAAACCTACGTTGCAGTGTATTTATACTTGATGAAGATTTTATGTAGGTAATTAAACAAATATAGTTATTTTTTTTAGTAAAATCATGATATGGATCTAGCTGATTGTATCATGAAATAAGATTAGAAGTCACAGTAACAAATCATAAGTAATACCTAATACAATGAAACAACAATTAATAAACAATACGCGTAACACTAAACAGTGTAAACAACCTGTCTGCAATACCCTGATCAAAGAAGCATTTCTTATTAAAGCATCAAAACCGCAGGCGAATCTGCAAACAAGGTATAAAGTCACAAGACGACAACTTGACAAAATTTATCCCAACAACTCGGTTTGTTTAAACGTTAATTATCGTTTTATTTATGTTGGAAATATTCTAATTTACCCTGAGAGCTAATACCCGAGCTGTTCGTGGAGACGAGACAAGACGGCGCCCGTCTCGCCATCTGACAGGTGTCGTACGCGTGGTCGGATTTATCTCGAGATAAATTGCTACGAGCTCTGTTTTCTACTATCGTGTGGACCCCGCACGTCACGAGGATTACACCACGATTTAAATCTGTAAGTTATCGTGTTAGTTTAGTTTGAGCTCTGTTACTTTGTCACGGGTTATTTACTCGAGTAAATATGTCTGGATTAAGCATCCAAACGTCTTATTATTGATCCTTTTGAACAGGCATCTTAAACTGTATTTTCAGGAATTAAAACTTTATTGGCGCAAGCAATAAAGGAAAATGTTAATTTAGAAAAAGGTATCTTCACACCATTTACACCTTATAAGTATTGAGGGACACTGCGGGCTGGTCCCCCTCAACTCCTTTGTTTTAAATATGCATCGCGCCGTCTCTACTCTCGAAAGTGTCTCAAAAGTGCCGTGGCGCTTTTATTAATATTTAAGAAAGGAACTCCAATCGAAACACAATTTCTTCTGGGCTTATGTTATTTTCATACCTTTTCCATGACACACGCATTCCGTAAAAGTAGAAATGTTGTCAATCCGGGATTTAAATAAATGTTGTTGATACACAAAATGGTAGAGCTCATTTACGTAATGACATCGTAAATATCGTCATAATTTCGATACGACATACAAAGGTAATGTAATAACCTGAACAAGATACAAGTCAATTTAATCGATAGCCAGTCAATTAAAATCAAAAGCTGTGATTACTACTGACGGTGTAAATGTAAATTGTGTTTGCATTCCACTTGTTTGGATCGCGAGGATTTTAAAATTAAAATTGTTATATCGATTGCATTGTTGTCGTTTTGTTTTTGAACAGTTACGTACGACATTATTATAATATGTACATATACTGTTTTTATTCCTTTTATTTTAATAAAATTTTGAAAATAATAGCCCGTCATAAACATTTTCTTGTTAAATGTTTCCAAGACGAGACCATATGACTCGAACTGTTAAAAAGTTATCAGATCTCATGTAGAGCCAAACTTCTAACTCTACACGCCCTAACTCTATAAGGCCTAACTTCACAAACTCTACACCTCAGTCAAAATATGTGGTTTAATTTTTCATTTCATTATTTTTTCCCGCTGAAATAATTTTTGTATGGTGTTTGTTAGTCAAGTACCTACGTTAAAAATTATGATGATATAGATAAATCAAATTTAAATAATTTACACTATTGAATTGGTTTACAATACGAAAGAACGTGCGATGTTACCTTTTCTCAGTAATTTTTTGAACGCGTACGTAAATTTTGCTGCCATTGAGTACAAATCCTAAATTTAATTGAAGCAATACCTTTGTGAGACATTTCTATGTGCTCACGTACGTCAAACCTTAAATTAAACAATTAATTTAATTTCGTAATATCGTTAAAGGCGACATGTCTAGCATAAATTTTTAACCTATTAAGTTTTAATAAGAACATGTTATTCTTATGGATTTAATTAACTGGTACCTATATCCTGTATCATGTATTTTGTATCAGGGCGGTTTTTGACATCAGATTTAGTAAATATTATTATTATTATTTATTTGGAATAAATAATACTTCCGAATAAATAATATGCAAAAGACTTTGAGATAAATGTACGTCTAGTACCTATACATTTATTAAATTTCATTTAAAAGTCCAAATTCAACCAAACTTTGAACCAGACAGTTTATATCATTGTTCTATAAGTCGAAACAATAGGTGATACATGGCTACATAAATGTGTACAGTCCATTATAACATCACACTATTCATTATTTGCGTTTCAAGCACAAATGCTAACAAATGTTCACAAAACAACAACAAGTAATTAGGCAGGTGCAAAAATAATTTCGGGACAACACCACCGCAACGGAGCATTAAATAAAGTAAAGCTAATGCGGTAATGCAAGTAGTGTATGGAGTAGCTTCTCCGCCGACCTGCCGGAGCTGCGAAAGATGCAATCTGCATACATTAGCCTAACGTCCCTTAGTTTTGACACCTGCTCTCAGCTAGTATGAAAATACGGCTGTTAGATGGATGGCGCAAACATGTCAAGAGTAAAGGCAGTTGTTTCAAAGTTGCGAGCCGAGAGACTCGCCTGAAGAAAATGTATTGTTTTAGTCTCTCGTAAGTCGCACTGAGAAAGCTTTTAACTAAGTGTTAAATTGTTGTTCGCAAGTGTTATTTGGGAAAATCACAAGGGTACGTCACGGTATATAAAGCTGCTTTAGTGTCGCAATATTCACTTATAATGAACATCAATAAGAAATTGAAAGTAATTTTCATGAGCGGAATACCAGCTAAAAGTTAAACTTTTAAGAATAAGCTTTTTTTTTGGTTAAAAGGAAGCGAACCAATGATTATACACATTATATTATAAGTAAAAAATAGACTAAAAACTTTGTCAAGAAGCTTTAAAAGTTATCAAAATATTAGAGCGGTGTATGTGTGTAAGTAGCCACGAAGTTTATTACGTCATAAGTTTTAACGAGAGCCACAACATTGTACAATGAACTGTACACATTTCACAGTGACGTTGCGGGCGCTGCACCGGTCCTATAAACCAGTACCCCACTGAAGCAAACACCTTAAATACTTAACAGCTCGGTAACCGAGTCAAGTTTAAATGCTCGCTGAGGTCGAGAGGGTTGTCACGTCACAGCACATTTTAATAATGCACCTGCTCGTTTAGTATGAAAATTAGCTGGCGTGTGGCTGCCCTGCGCGCCTGTCGCCTGCTTTATTGATGGTGCAACTACGGTGTTGATGCAGACACCTATATCGGACGCTTTGGTAATTAATGCAACGTTCTACCTTCACTGTAAATGCAGTCGACGTTTAAATGCAATGCTTGAGCTTTCGCGTTTTTTCACTTGATTGCCAAATGGTCGCTGGCGCCGGTCGCTTTCAAACATAAAGGTAGAGTAAAAAACTCTGTTAATGGTAATGAACGAATGCAAATTAAGTGCTAATAGCTTTCAAATTAAATGTTTAATAAAAATAAAGGGGATATTAAGTTACTAAATAATTCAATTATGAGTAGGTACTGATGGAGTTAAAATAATGTTTTATTAATTCAAGGATGATAAATTTAAAATAGTTAAGAGGATAGATAATCTTCTTTTAAAATATGTGGCAAGATAAAAGCTGCTAAGATTTAATCAAAGATAAAAAAAACCTAATTAAGTGATTATTTTAACAATTTAATTGATATAATAGATTGTAGAAAATTTTGTACAGAGAAAACGAAAAATATGATAAGGAATCCATTGAGTGGTTGTCAAGTGTAATCTATTTCAATTTTTGTTTTCAATGAGTGTGCCCCTCATATCTTGTCGATGGATCTGCACCCAATCTGAAAGAAGTACCTTCACGCCTGCAAACCCAATACGTGACTCGATTTTCTACCGATAATCTTTGTAAAGTTGTTTTAGAGCGAAAATGTACGAGTTACATGGAGCGTATTCGGGAAACACCTACAAATTACTGTATTACGAGTAAATATACAAAGTATGTCCACTTTGTGTATCTTACTCTTTTAACTTTTTATAACCTCAATACTTAAGTGAAATGTTTAACTAAGTAGCTGTCAAACGACAGATATCCTATAAGTTGTTGAGTTTTAAGAACGTTGTTTAAAGCTAATTCTATTTTTATACTTTATTGTACACACAAAAAAAATCACATTATAACTATGTAAGAAAAATGTACTGTGGCATAATATTAACATTGTTGCTATTTAGCTGAGATAGATTAGACAAAGTTAATTTGTATTCTTTATTATGCTTCTCCTTCATTTGGGTAGAGAAGACTAATTATATAATACAGACCAAACTTAAAATGCTCCGTATTCAAATAATAATTGGTGTTTTACAGTATACGTTTTAATTAATTGTTCAAAACTTTATGTAAAAGTGAAACCACATGTTTACATTGTAAATGTTACGTGCGGGCCGAGGGAGCAATGTTTTAAAATCAACAGTGGGAGCCTGAAATATTCACACAACTGGAAATTCAATTTGAAGTTTTCACCGTAAAAGTATTAAGGTAGTGTTCCTTTATTATACAGGCACCAAGACCACGGCCAACTATCATATTTTTAGTCAACTTCTGTTATTAAGTTGACACTAACTGCGAACAAGTTGGTCGTTCGTCAAGTTTCACCTTGAAAGTTTACGACCCTAATACAATTAATAAAAGAAACGACCGAAGAATCAGAACTTAAAAGACACCAGTTTGTTTTTTAAGTAGCTGGCGCAGACGGCCGGTCAGACGGGCGTAGACATTGACCACAATGGTAATTTGTAGTTCCTTTGGCGTCGAGAGATGCCAGTGCCCGTAGTCTTATACATTTTTAATAATCCTAGAATATTGATGAACAAAAGAGTAACGCGCCTCTACCTGGATTTAAGTACCTAGTATTCTATTCGTGTGTTACAGTCTCTTCGTTACTTTTGCATGTTTTTTGACCAACGGTCTAAACGTAGTCTAGGTCTCATAAATAATCTAGTCTGCCATTTTCTCCAGTTTCCCATCAGGCAGGGGCGCCGAAGCGATTACTTCGCATAAATCAAACAGATTTGAATGCGGACCGTCGCGTCGTGCGCCTGTTACCGATGTAGTGCCCATTAAAGCTCATCCTTTTTTCGTATTCCATTTCGCCAGAAATGATTGTTTGGATTCGCCTTCCTAGTTACATGTTATAGCAACTGTTAAACCAACATCCCCACGACGATATAAACGAGACCATTACTTAAACGCAATGTTTCGTTAATTTTGTAGACACGCTACGTAAACATTAGCATAAATTAAACATTCATGAGCTCATTTACCTTCGACATGCATAGAGAAGTATGGAAGGGTGAAAAACATGCTTATATACGTCGTAAAATTAGCTTTTAATATAAAGTAAAGACAATATCGGTAATAAGACGTGGAGTGATCCCGCGCCATGTCAAAACCGTTACGCGTGCCGTTAGAAATTTTCCGGGTTCTTTAACGGGATTCATTCATAACTCACGGTCGAGTGGAGCCTTCGAATATTTCAAGCTGTAGAGACCCCACCCCTATAAATTCCGCGCGTCGGGTTGCCAAATTAGGCGCAAGGAACGTAGACTTATTCCCCCCATTACCCCAGGCCAGCCGAGTGAGACTTTTAAGGAAACTTTCCACGTCCTGTCGCAGGTGTTGTAGTAATAAATAATAATTCCCTTGTGCGTTGAACGTTGCAAAGTTCCGATGAAAACTTGTAAATCATAAAACAGAGGCAATCGTAAAGCTTTAAACGTTTAAATTTGTATTTATTCTTGTGGAATACAGAGGAAAATTCGATTAATGAATTGCCTACGCATTTAAATTTGCCCCAGAGAACATCTGTTTCATTTAAAATAAAATTAAAATATTGTCCAATTACAATCAGAAGATGAATGACAATGGTTATGTTTAAATGAGGATTTTCATCGATCACAAATCCTTCAGTTACATGTGCAATAAAAAACTTCCTCAATCTTGTGTGATCACCTCTAAAGCAATTATGTGGGTCGCACACTGCTCCGATGTAGAACACATTTGTACTAACAATCGAATGAACTTCCACCCAATTTACTTTATGTGTAACCCATTATTATAATTGCTACACAGTTACAAAGTTGGGAACCGGTCTACAACCGACACGCCGATGTGAACCGGGGTGAACTGGCTCAAATACAAATTATATTCAAGTTTGTTCTTTTATGTTGAAATGACTTTAAGTTCAGCGTTATGAGAGAGAGCTTTTACTTTTCGTCCTAATGTAATTTAGTGGATTTTTATCGTCAGATGTTTTTAATCGGACTTTTGCGGCTGTGTTTAAACTGAGCATTATGAAAGTATTTTCATTTTTATAGGCGCTATTTTCTTCCGTATCGCTAAAATATTTACTATAATATACACAAGCGTCACTTTTTTTAGAGAGATATTGGTCGTAGCACGGTGCAGAGCCGCAGGATATATTCAAATCTACATTTTCAAATATGGATACAACGAACAACATTTTGATAACAATACTATATTTAAAATATACAACCAGCAAAATGTACGCAACGTTAGTACTCAAAATATTTGGATTGTTTTTTATAGTGATGTAGAGAGATTTGATATTCGGATGGTATGTTTGTTTTTAGAATGTGATAAAACGAAAACAAAAAATTGTATTGGGGGCAAATTGAAGTGCAAATCAATATCAATATTTGACGCGAATATCGTCATCGGGAATAATCGTGATAACAACAACGTGTTTGTGCCACAACGACCGGTAATTTAGCGAGTATAATTCCAACGGACGAGCGTTTGGCGAATTTAATTTTATCTGGAATAAACCTTCCACTGTAATAATTTATGGAAACCACTACGCGACCCCAACACGTCCGGTATTGGAGAGATTTACAAAAAATGGAAACACGCTACATTACACACACATACACACTGAAGCGCTGTTTAATTATTTCACTGACCAACCCTGTGGGGTTGAGACTACGTTCCAACAATATAATATTTTAAAAGTTATGCAACAACGAGTTATATTATAGTTGTATAAATCCGCCTTAAGAACATTGTTATAAGTAAGTAGAAGCCTGAATTAAACTTCAGAAACTTTACCTGGTATGTGCTTGAGTCTATAAGTAAATAAGTGAAGCACTTCTGTATTCTAAGTTATAATAGTAATAATGTATGAATCATTTAATCGTATGGGAAGCCTATAATATATTTGTTTGATGGCATTGTTCGTCAAGAATGCCAAACAAAAGAAGTACGAGAGTCATGTACGATGTTAAAGTTAACATTTGTTGCTCGAGATGAAACAGAGCAATTGAATTAATTCAATCGGAGCAACTTTGTATTCAACTTCAAAGACAATTGTTTCGGCTCGTGTTGCCGAAATAAAGGAAACCTCAGAGGGCTTAGGCAATGATCCTCGAAATGATTGACACGGCTGATTAGAAGTTACCACTTACAGCCATAACCAATGGATACGTACTTACGAATGTTAAATTCAAATGCAATTATTTCATTTGAAAGTAGAAAACCATAATTTGTGGATAACCCAACTTTAGAGTTTAAATTAAGACAATTCTTAAATGTGGTCGAATAAGCTTTATTGTTGGCATAACTGTATGAGCGAATCTTTAAATATGTGATTTCCTTTCTGATAATCCCACCATCATTCATGTGATCTCCATAATAATCTATGTAAATCAGGGGTTCATGGCGCGTACAAATTGTCAAACGCGTGATATTATACGTAGCTGTATATAGGTACAAAATGTCGCAAAGAGGCCGGCATAGTATATTGAGACATATCTGGTCTAATTAACGTCTGTTTGTTTTGAATTTCCCTTGCATCTCGGAAGCAGTGAGGGCGTAATAAAACGGTCACAACAATGCGGATCACGTCACACCGGAATTATCTCGCAGCGCCAGAGACGATCAATTACACTGACAACGAGCACGTGGAAAAAGGGCGGACGGCTCTCCAGGAGGCTTTTATTTTAACATGTTTTTTTTTGAAATACAGACCTTACGGTTGCGTATTTTAAACATCTTTTTGTTTAAAAATGACTGGTGCGAGGGTAGTAATCGTAAGACCAATTAGGCGTAGTGGAGGCTGTTGAACGACTGTCGTTTCGCTCCCCACTTAAAGACTGAACCTCTGCTTTTATTGCTGGTATATTGTCGTCGTTATCGTCCTAAGTTTTTATTTACTCGATACCAAAGCGTAAGTAACAGCTCTGGATTAACAAATCCGGGTTCTAGTTTCTAGATCATTGTGTGTCTAACTAATGCTGCCCACTGAGTACGCAGTCACGCGAATACTCCATTTTGATCCCTACGTAGTACGTACTAAGTGTTATGTATAAATGTGTCTATATAAATCTTCACGTACAGAAGCAATATATTTTAGTAAGTACTCCCACTCGTCTTGTAATCTTCGCGCGGCTCCAAATGAAATACTAATTGTATTCTCTGAACATGTTAAATGGTACCCACATGTTGTTGTGTACTGGGAAGAGAGTCAATAGAGACTACCGTTGATGACTGTGTGTTTAATGCTCAGAATAACTAGAGGTGCAAATTGTTTTGTTGATGTTTATGCTATATGTATAAGGTATATACAGATTCTTCATACGTGAGCAGGAGATATAGTATGTTAATTGGCAAGAAAATTGCAGTTCAATAAAGTAAGAAAATCATTTAACTTAACCTTAGTTAGACATTTTTCAAACTTAAGAAAAATATTCTAACTTCTGTCTTTTGACTCCAAGTCTACTAAGCCTCATTAAACACGCTTAACCGATTAAAGCATGTAATGCGATGACATTTCCGTGAGCAAGCCGCAATCCGCGCTCCGAGGGTAGGTAATAAAACAGTGACAAGCGATAGGACGGGATCGAGTCGGAACAAAATTATCTCGTAGATACTATGTAGATCAATTATACTGGTTGCGTCGGGAATTAGAACGGTCGGTAAACCGAAGAGGTGAAGATTTATACGAGAGGATATAACTTGTTTAAATACGTGCATATTTTGTGCAGCAGAGAAGGCAAGAGCTTTGTCAAAAGTTCCAAGAAAATCTAATATATATATAAATAAAAGATTGTAAGTTAAACTGTAAACTGTCATAACTTATTTTTTAGTTAAGTACATAGAGTCTACATGATCCGAACCGACACTGATTAATAATTGGATAGTGTTAAGTAACTCTACACCGTTAAACAATAGTATACGTAGATAGTGATATAAGGACATTATATGTAGAAACCAAGAGAAGCCCAGCTTCATCTTATTACTCCTAATTAATACCACTATATCAAGTGATACAGTATCAGGTGTTAATAAGGCCTGTGTACATAGAGATCTATTTAGTGTTAGATAACTATTCCCTAATCGATTGTTTGACGTGTTTGCGTGTTATTCCGCAAAACAAATAACATTAATCAACGACAATAATCTGCAATTAAGCACTGGATTATACCCATTTGAACTGTATGGAGCCGATATCACATGTTATTTCAATACAAATAGTTTCCATAAATATGTAAGCGTAGGATTTGAATGTTAGTAGGATTTCCACGAATGCAGATAGTTTATTCAAAATTCAGAGAATCAGCTGTTATGAGTTACGAGTATATTTAGTAAAACTTTTACATATCAAATGTTATACGGGGCTTTGAGGCTTAAATACAGTGTTGTAAGAAGTAGGTATGTGAATGAATATAAATATTCGTAATGGTGGTTTTATTATTGCTTGTTAAGTATATTCAAAACTTTTGAGTACTGGACTAGTGGGAACTTGTTTTTAACTGAGCTTATTGTGGCTCAAAAAGACAAGTAAATAAATAAAATGAAAAAAAGACTCACAAAATATTTTAGAATACTAGCTTTCTTTTAATTATAATTAGACGGAAAGCGAACTCTACCTACATAAAAGAGGCAGGAAATCAAATTTTCCTTGAATTTCTAACTTAGACAATTACAAAAAAACTTAATTAATTTAAATGGAATTAATAAAACGGTTCTCAATTAAATTCAAGTTATACGGGATGCACAGTTGGGCGCGTGGCGAAACGCGGATTAAATACTAAAGTGTCGCGATTACGTACCGAAACCGACCCCAAGGCGCCATTATGGATTCAGCAAACGAATTGGGGACATCGAATCGACAAAATTGAGCTCGCCTCATCTTTTCTTACATCGTGTGTATTCGTCCCTAAGTACAGATATTTTAATATTTCTCTGACTCTAGGGAGGACATCGCTGTTTTGATCTACAACTTGCAAAATACACATTTTTTCTGAAGAAACATACAATATTCCTCTTCATTTCTTTATGGCGCATAACTTTGTGAGTGCGTCTCTGAATAATATGAAAATCTTTTATGAATGAGATTTTTGGGAGGGAGCTCCGAAGGGCCAGCGGCGGGGCAACGAAGCGTTTAGGTGAAATATGTTTTGTTACTCACCGACGCGTTGCCCTCTTAAAATATAAAACATTACCTGAAAAATACAAAACAGAATATTAACACTATTATATTTGAGTTACAAAAGGCTTTACGCTATAATTACTTCAAAGAACTCTTGTATTGTAAAAGAAAGTTTAAACATTAAAATAGAGAATTATTAAAAAAAGTTAGTTTTCGAATTAAAGTTATATGTTAGAACTAGGGATAGGTATTTTAAACTTAGCTTAAGTACGTTAACTTAATTGATAACTTAAAAAATAACAGTTTGTCATCAATTTGACATCCACAAGTCCAAAACCAATTCGTATGTTTTTGCTACATCTATCTATCTTATACTTGAAGAACTTTGTGTCTATTGTATAGCTCATAAAAGAGTATTGTAGCTTTGCCTCTCCCGTATTTGTTAATAAAATTATAGTATGCTTAAATTAAATTATGATTCATCAGCATTACATCCATTGGGCAATAAAGTTGAAACATTTTGACCCTGCGTTATTAACCCGGTGTCATACGGGCGGCGCGACCGGGTCAAGTGGTTTAATTGTGTGGTCATCTACCAGTAGGTGCAAAGTGGAACTAATTATAATACACGTGTCTTCTAACTAAATAAATATTGCTTGAACGCTAACTTAAATATATATTATAAGTATTTACTACATTAAATAATAAAGTAATACCTAATTATATTTCATTGAACATTAAGTATTTGTTAATATTGACGGTAAACTAAAAGCTACCGTGTTATAACACCTATTGTGTGTAAGGGACCAAAAATGGTTGCGAGTATTATCACCTCGGCTCGGCACACAAAGGATGTTTGCAAATCTCTCACAGTAAACACTAAGCGATCGGATCAATGTAACCTTGTTCTTACAGCTGCCAGAGATGGCGTGACACAATAATAATGCTCAACACACATTATATAATTCTCTATATATATAAAAATATTAAAATTTTTCAAGCTCGCTTTTCTATTTCGTTGTAAATAGACACAATATTCTTCCACAAAACGTCAAAGGTCAAAGCGCAAAAATTGGATAGAATTACTCTTTTCCCGGGCCAAACGTTTTGTGCACGATTGAAAGGTCGCAGAATGTAACATTTTTAACCGCGCCAAAATCCTTTTACTTTACAAAAAGAAACACCATTTCCCGGGACTAAAGTTATTTTACAACAACAATGAGAAAATTGGCGACAAAAAACGACCTACATGATGCGGTGTCAACAAAGATAATATATATCGTGGTATCAGGGTGCCTCCATCGCTATTGTTGTCCCTAAACGCGGCCATGATCCCGGGATCGCCAGCCCCAGACTCGTTTGTCCCGGGATATCCTTCGGCAAACATCGACGAACCCCGAGATTCACTAGACCTTTACACAAGTGCTTTGTTGAGTCGCTAGAGGATATAAAAATATAAATATATAAACGTCTTTTTTGCACACCATATTCAGAAGTGTGTTATGAGAGGCGAAGATTATTATTTTGATTGTAGGATAAACATATCACGCTATTGAAAAAAATTGGATTATAATTCTGTTTCATTTGATTTGCAGAACAATAATTGCGTATTTTTTCCAACAAACAATATATATTTACGATGTACCTTAAATTCGCATTGCAAGCGACTTTTGAACCCTAGAGCATCGAAGTGTGTGTGTTTGTATTATATAAAGATAGACTATTGTAAGTCTTGTAACAAAGTATATATTTATGACATTATTATGCATATTTATGAGATTCCATAGACTAAATTACTTACGCAGCATGTTACTGTAGTAAGTATAGACGAAACGAAAACCAGAACTAAGTATAGCCATTCATAACCCAGTAGTTTTAAAATACTGTTCAAAGATCACGTCGATTCCTTAAGGAGTGTAAAAAGACGACAGAGCCAACTTTCCTCGGAAACATCCAATAAAACGAAGTGTGCCATAGAACGCCGGTTGCACGTAAAAAGTTTGGCCGTGTACGACTAGTCGGGCCTCCGGTCGCCCAAATCGCGCGACTTGTCGACACAACTTCGATATTAGTTCGCGCGTGATCGATTTAGCAGGCCAGTTTGACAGTTGCGATGGTGACAGATGACGCAGACGCCATATCGCACGGGTGATTTGTCTTCAACTTTACCTAAAGACAGTTGTTTTCACTGTTTTCTGTGCAGATCATTCCCAAAGGCTAACTTTTATCTAAAAAGAGCGATGTGTTTCGGCGATAGTTTATCTAGGTTATTGAAAGTTTGGCGCACATCTATTTACGGTTTACATCATAAGCGAACGACCTCAACCTATCACAGTAGCGATACAAAAATATACAAAGAAAAGGGAGCTTTACCGGTTATTACGTGTGTAAATAAATAAAGATATATGAAGAAGGTAATATCTAGGCTGATTATTTTTTGATTGCGGATCTCGAGGGAAAAATGTGGCTTAGTTATTAACACCTTCTTCATCATAATAGGCATTAGCTCGTGTCGGCTGCGCTACTTTTCTGGGCTGTTTGCTGCTCAGGAAAGTGTTAAATGCCTTCACTGTCATTCCCGTGATTAATTTGTGTCGGCTCTGTCGTGCTAATGGGCTAAAATAATTTAGTAGGCGGCGCTGATTATTTATTGTCAAGCGTCGTGGTTAACGTTTGCTAAGCGATTTATCGTTAATCCGACAGCAGTTATAATATTATAATAGCATCTATTCTGCACAGCCTATTAATTTGCCATTAGTAAATAATTTTAGTCGTCTTTGTAAAGATCACACTCCATAGGTAACTTACGTACGAAATTACTGTGTATTTATAATGTGAGAATAAAAAAATATCCTAATAAGTATCTACATTTTTGCTAAGACTACAGTGTGGTGTATTTTCGTATTCTTTAATTTCTAAGCTTGATTGATAGATGAGGTCATGGTGTAAGATTTGGTAATTTTGCAGAAATTGACACTTATCCTACCGAAACCAATAAATTATATTAACAATACAGGAGTAACGGTTTTACCTTTATTGAATGTGTTTGCCTGCAAAGTGAATTAGCAATATTTCTTCATACTAATAAATATTAATGACACATTAACAAATAATTAATTCGAAATGCATGTATTTATTCCGAAATCAATATTACAATATTATGTGTTTAGACCGACAATGATTAGTTACACATTCAATGTATTATGTTTATGCAAATGATGCTGATTACACTTTGTTTGCTTAGGCCGCTATTACCGAACAGCTGGACAATAGGACCGGGGATTGTAAGCCAACAATCGACTATACATTTTAGATCAACCTCCATAGATTACAATGATGAATCGGTTGACAATACGGAATTGACATATGATATAATGAGAAAGGTAATGTTCTAAGACGTAATATATAATACGTGTTAATTACACAATCTGCTACTGTTAGTCCCATATCGTATTCAGGTTCGACAAACAAGTAAAAATATACCGGAAGAGGGCTTTACCCATCACATAATGTATGGGTGGAGTTAAGGTGGGGCAAATGGCAAACGGCACTTTCATGATTGGGGGAAAACGGCCGAGAATACCATGATTTTATTGATTTTGAATAATACGTAATTTGATTGTTACCCTTTAAAAGAAGCTCGTGATATTTAACGTGACAAAAAATGAAAAACTGACCTAAAATTGAAGCAAAAGCTAATGAAAAGAAAAAGTTATTTACAATTAAATTGAAATTTACAATGAATGTAGTCGCAAAAAGCATTTTGACTACTACCGACCATAATTAAATTCTCAATGGACAAAGAACAAACTTGGGTCGCATCAACGTCACGCAACAACCAACTTGGAAGTGAAAAGCCGCCAGGAATACGATGTAACTTGTCTGATTTCAGTGAAACTTGCCTCAATCGGCCGACTTGGCTCCAACTTTTCACACAACAGATCGGGAGGCGAGCAACAATACTCTGCGAAACAAAAGAGCTCTTCGAAATACTTATACACTGCCGTTCAGATTAAGGGTGGCTGTTATATTTTTTCCTGCAGGCTTTGCCTGAAGTAGTTAGCGTGGTTTGTTGCTTGATCTAATAAGTTTACCTGTGGTATTTCTTATTAACTGGTATTAAAGTGTTTGATTAGCTGAAAAATATATAGTCATTGAAACTGACTTTATACTTGAGATTACATTCTATACAGTATTTTCCGTGCAGGACCACATTATCATAGGTCCATTACAATATACAAGCAAAATGTCAAAATGGTTTGGTAACTTTCAAACAAAACGTCCATTGAGAATACTCCTATTCAAATTTCTCGTGAGTGACAAGCCAAATTCTTGAGTGCTGTCATGATTCAAGATTAGTTGCGTATAAAGCAGATGCTATTAAAAGAGCATCAAGTTAAATTTTAATAGCATTAGAAGGGAGCGAAGGGCTTCAAGGGAGTAAAGTGTTTCATTCGCGGCGATATATTTGACTTTAGCGGCACACATTAAGGGCCAAGTTAAGAACATCTGAGAAAACCGGAGGCTTAACGTCTCAACGTAACATGCAGTTATATGGTATACATATATTGTTATGAGCGCACAAGTTTAATTCGAGTTTGTGGCCACAGGTGCTTTCATCTGTATGTTTCTGTCAGTGGCGGGTCCTTCATCTTGGCCTCATTTGCTCAACTTGGGGTAATTTCTAACCGGAGCACCTTTAGGGTTTCGTTACATTCCGTTACGTGTGTGATTAACCGTATTTATATTGTTGGAATTTCCTTTGTAAGTGCTAGTCTTGTTATTCTCACCCCTCGCGCCTTTAGTCCCCTGGAGTCACAAGAGCAGCTTACGTCGGATTAACACGATCGATGATTGAGGAATTGTAGGGAGGTATTGCTTTTCAAACTGTCTACGACAGTTTAGTGCGAATTTAGAAAGATTTCCTTTGGAGTATTTATGCAAATAAATATTAAAGGTTATTTTACAGCATGGGGTACTTCTAATATATAATCACTCATCTAATATATTATTATGTGATGCTTAATATTATTTTGATGGTCGAATATAAAGTATTAAATCATTAATACACATTAAAAGTGATAAAATCGTACGAAAAACTATAACGAATTTACAAATACAATGTATTTACATTAAAATAATGCTGTCACTTAAATGATCGATGGATTACATAATGAATAAATATTTATTTATTCGGTATACCTTGATGGTTTATGGTTATGGTGTAAATGGCTCCAAGGCACTTTCTATTAATAAAATCCTGCTAGAGTATAAAGAACAAATTCCACATAGCATCATTCCAAATTTAAGAACAAAAAGATCTAAAGAAATATTCTATACATTTAATAAAAACCGTCGCATTATTCCTTGTTATTTTGTTCCAATACTTACGAGTACGACCATAAAAATGGGTACAGCGTATTTGTTACGCTCGTTACAAAGTGTTCGAAGATTTCTCGCGACCCTTGTAGGACCGGATTAGAAGGAACTGCGGTGAGCGATGCGGATTTCCCAACTCAACTTATAATAGGTATATCAGTATGTAATATCCCAAAAAAAAAAAAAAACATCTAAATTTCAATACACTTGATAAATTGTCAAAGTAAGTAAAAAAGTTGGGAATATAATAATGTCAGTGAGCACTTACGTTAATGAATAAACCTTTAATAAAATATGAGTTTACGTAAATATAATCTAAGTTGGTATTTACCAAATTGTAATATCTTGGTCCCAGAACACTTTTATTAATAACTTAAGAAATTTAAAGTACCTATACAAAAAGTACATAAATTATTTATTTATACAAATATTACAGTTTGTTACTTTCCACTGAATGTATGACTTGTATTGATACGTATTTCAAAAATATCTTGACTAAAAACCGGGAAAGTTGTTTTACGGGCAGAGCGTGGAAATAATGCCCTTGTTGTGCCGAATGAACTGTAACTATTGTTTTTATCCGTGGAGTTAACAGTTCGGGGATAACAGATGGGGATTCTTGTACATTTTACACGTTATATGCTACATATGTTAGGTTTAAGTAACGTAGGGAACGCACCTTTTCCTGTTTAAGATTAAATACGCTCTGTATTGAATGTCGTATTCGTTCATTCGAATCATTGTTTCATTGAGGGTTCACTAACCCTCTTAATCTTAACGTACCTACTTAAGCGTTATTTAAAGTTTAACTTTTGATTAATATGAAGTATATAGCTATTCATTTATAGTAAAACTAAACTTTTTAGTAAAAACTTTGTGGCTATAAAACGTATATATTTCGTTTAATATTTATTAATTCTATTTGAAATTGTATTTTAAAAGTATCACCATTTTGATTTGAATCCACGAACAAAAGAACCAATTAAAAATACGTACAGTATCACTGAAATAGGATCGTCGTATTACCGTGTAGTAGGCAAAATCAATATAGTACGGGACATGAAACACCTGTCGGTACGTCACCTAGCGACCAGGCGCAAACAAAGCTACACTCAAATTATACCGTTTTTATCAACACAGCATTTTGTATAGAACATCACAAATTAACCGCGTAATTCCTCATAAGACAATACATTCCATCATTTATGTTAATTATACCTTTTTAGTCGTTTTTATACCCGCGCTACGCATTATGTAGGTTTTACCTTGAAGCTTTGTTTTTGTATGAAGAAAATGAACCTTAAAAAGTTAATGGGAAAGTTTAATGACGCGTTTACATGAATCGATATACAGCATGCGCAGTATAGGTAATACCGTTCAGGTAGACTAAAGTAAATATTAGCTATTTTAAATCAATTTTGATACCCAAACAAGGCTCCGTGTATTTTCAAGAGTATTTCGCTGGCTAAAGACAAACGTTTGGTTTTAATTTTGTTGTGAGCGTATTTTGTACAGAATATTGTAAAATTGCTGTAGTCCTTTTTGGGTAATACCTACATATTTTGAGGCAATGATGATAAATTAATAACATATTTATAACGAAGAAACATGAAATATGACAATACAAATTGAAAGTTGATTTATGAAAGCTTTAACTTAATTACTTACATTACCTATGTACGATGGTAATTTTTTACATCTCCTTTACTATGTAATTTAATATTTGTGCCACGGGGGGTTTCACAAACATTCAAATTATATTATGCACAAAGAAATCCCAGACTTAGATGAAGCATTTGTGGATCACACAAATGCTTGACCCATGCGGGAATCGAAACAGCAGCACGTCGCTCACATTGATAGTTAGAATGGTGACTTATACCACTTAGCTATCCGTGCAATAAAAAAAAATGAAATTGGATAATTGGACGAGTTGTCAACGAAGTATTCCTTTGGGAGTGGTGTGAAAAAGATGGTGAGATGCTTTCTAGGACATGCTGTACGTGTAACAATATTATCCCACTGCAACTCCTGATCCCCTTGCGAGTATTATGATCATGGAATATCCATCTACCTTCATAGATCATGCGAAGCGAAGCGTCAAGCGAAGACGCAAACATACAAATGAAATAGAAAAAATAATATTGAAATTATTTTTTTAATATTAAACGAAGATATAAAAACAATTTGACAACTTCATCGATTTATTTTTAAATGAAGAAAGATATCTTTATATTTTGTTTTTCAGATGTAACAATCGCTTTTACATGACTATCATATTTTTTTCACTAGAGAAG
Organism: Diachrysia chrysitis; assembly: GCA_932294365.1. Taxonomy (NCBI): domain Eukaryota; kingdom Metazoa; phylum Arthropoda; class Insecta; order Lepidoptera; family Noctuidae; genus Diachrysia; species Diachrysia chrysitis. The sequence continues at coordinate 6,254,417 of OW028651.1, read as the reverse complement.
GTACTTAGGCACTGAGAAGAAATGTTAAGCCATACTCTCTTTAATAGTTTTAATTGAAGTCACTTTAATATATAAGATTTCATAATAATGACGCAAATATACGGCTTGCTACTCAAAACTTTGTCTTTTTCGCAGTCCAATTAACCCGCATGGCAAGGCATGACGGACGCAAAGTCTCGCGGCAAAGTTATAGCCCTGCCACCCATGCAGTCACTAAGCACTTATACCATGAATATTTCACCTCGAAATATTGTCACTCGCGAACGACATAAAAGCCATCAGCGTTTTACAACGTAAAGGGGCATTAGCGGTATTAACGCAAACTTGCACGTTTACCTGAACATAAAGTAATGGGTTACAGTTATTGATCCCTGTTGTTTGGTTGATGTAACGTGATTATGGCGTGGGCGAGCATCACGCGATGTGTCGTGACTCCTGGAATACCTACACCCGTACCCTCGAATAGAAAAATAATACCCGGAATGTCAATTCCGAAAATACATTATGGCACACAATTACTTTGTCCGAGGAATTACCTAAACATAAATAATGAACAAAAATGTTATCAGCTTTCAGCTGTGGAACATTTAAAGTAAAAGACGTGAAGTAATTTAGTTGAAATGTTAAACGTAGAATAATACATCAATGTTTAGGAAATGCGTAAACCATTTATCATAACAAGAGAGAATTAGATTGGAGCCTCCGGCGCCGGAAAGCCAGTGCGCTCTTATCTACACGGAGTGTAATATAACAACGCTGCGACAATACGGGGGAACGGCAATGTTTGTAATATTAATGAAATATTATCTATCTGTTTTATGTTAAGGATTTTTTTATTGTCACCAAACTTAAGTCATTAGTTCCCTTTTAGATGATTAACGATATGTAGCATGGAGATAAAAATCTTATTAGATATAACGTCCATTACATGTTGCTTAATTTGATGAAGTAGGTACTCTTACTCTATTTTTGGTATATTATTAAAAAAGTTACGAATATCGATGTTAAAACTCATAATTGAGTTGTGTAACAGAAAACACTTTTTTCGGTCTTGTTATGCTATCGACATGAATCGTAGGTTTAATTCTAAGGTTAACCAAAATTCTATGCTAATTTAAAAAAATGATATTTTGAACAGTTTCACAATCGTATACAATAGGATCGTTACACAAGTTGTACGTACTGATCGATAGCGAATTCCAGATGTCTACAAAAATAATACCGAAGTAAAACACGTAGTTGACCTCCATTTGATATTCGTATGTAGGATACAGTCTTCATATATGAACGTTAATATTTTATCCGGGTAAAATCGTAGAGAAAGATACGTGAGCGTGCGGGAGGCAAATGTTTTCTAAAAAAGTAAAGGAGCCAATGTTGGGCGTAAAGAGCCCAATAGACACTGGTACGGCTCAAAGGCACAAAAAGCCAAGCCCATTACGGGACACACGTTGCCGGAAACCACAAAAGACCCAATTATTCTGCTGTGTGAAGCCAAAAAAGGGTTGGACGAAAACCAACTCGACGAGCATTCTGTTTCACTTTCCAAATGCAAGCCACGAATAAGTACGGTTATTAACACACTATTCGTTTAAATAGAACTTAATTTTCAAGCTTCCTCAAATACCACATAAAGTATATGTTTAGAATTTTGTAAACCCATCTATCATCTATCCATTTAAAACCGTCGCATTAGAAAATACATTCAATACATTCCACCTGGTAAATTCTTAGGCGGTGCTCACAATAGAAGTTTTCCCGATTGATGTGACAATTGCATTCATTTCTAAACATTTACCTTTAATATCCTGAGATATCGCGATTGTTGAATTTAATACTTATTTCTATTTAATTCAAAAAATGTAAAGTGGAAGAAAAAATGAAAACAAAACACTACTAAAGAGGTACAAATTTTGGTAAAGATTTAGAACTAAAAACGAATATTTCGAGCTTTTTCATTATATTTGAATAATTAAAATCTTCACGTTTTAAATATCGCTATTTTACCTATTACTATATATAGAACATTTTTTTTACAGACTTAACGATGAGTGACATTATTATTCATATGAAATTACCTGAAAAGATGTTAGATGACAGGCACGTGTCAAATTTATCACCTTTCTATTGGGAACGAGGTGTATGTCTTACGTGTAAAAATCAAATGGAAGATAAATTGTGTTAAGATAAATGTTCCTACGATCGTAGTCTCTATAGATTACAGAAATCGTAGACAGGTTTCAAAAATATATAAATAACACTTTTAATATAATCTTGTGCAATAATAAATAGAAATGTAAAGGTTAAAAGACGTTCCAGCGAGTCATAATAAAATAGTATTAGAAATTTACTTTCGTTATAATATATATGGCTTATCAAAATTGGTTCGCGGATTTCTGCACTAATATCATTAACAAAAGTGCTCATCTATTACACCACTGAGTCGTAATAGGTAGCTGCTTAAGCTTAAGTCTAGCACTTTATAGACTATTAAATTAATAAGATTATGAAATCTCCAGCTTTCAACGCTGATAGCAATCCTCTTGATATAATCCCTTTAGTCGCATTTTATCACACCTTCGGAAATAAAGAGGATCTAATATTTGCAAGTAACTACGAATCAACTTAGTTCTATCAATATACCAACTTTATGTAACCTTTTTCCAGCTGTGATTTTTTTATCGGCAACTTTAACGAAATTTCTACAACACGGTGCATGATTTAATAACGGCCACATGTGGGCGTAAGTATGAAAGTTGCTTAAAACAGTTTTGCAGCAAACAAGCCTTGTACACTATTTCACATTATTATTATAGGGTCAAAAATACGCGAAAGCTTTTAATAAAAGAAGGGTCTGTCTTTTATGGATAAGTATTATTATTTAACAGTACATTTTTGTTAAGAGACGACCAGTTTTTATTTCTACGGTCTTTTATTTATCAAGATAGCTTCATGAACTCATTAATTATAAATTTTAATTTAGCTTTGTTATTTAATTTCAATTTTCTGGAGCAATAAGGTCAGCATACAATATTTTGGCTTTTCGCTACATAAACTTTAATGGTGAATAAATCACGAAAAAACTTCGCCCGACACTGGACTGCGGGTGGGAAAAATACGCCATTTTCGTAAGGGGAAAAACAATAACTCGAGGCGCAGGCAAGGCAAGGGCCGCTTTTAAGGCACATAAATCAAAACAGACGATATTTTCGGTGTAACGCCGGGTGGGCACTTTCGGTACGGGATTTTTGGGGACACATCGGGATTAGTGTTGTTTTTACGATTCACTTCTACTCTCCGTCGCTTCTTTATTGGCTTGCTGGGAATGGTCCTGACACGTTGTCTTTTTGTGTAAGCCTTAAATTGTGTTACAAATCGTCTTGGGTACCATTGGGTACTATCCTATATTATTATGCATAATATATCACTATGCATATATGTTTTTCAACAATTATTACGAATGTGTATTCATTAAATTTTCACAGCAGGACCCGGTAGGTATGTATGTACCTGTATAAATAAAATTCTGCAGATTAAATTTTGTAACTGATTGCTAAGCGCCAGAGTAACCTAACTATACTTCATTTGCTTTGTACAATTTCATCATTCATACATTCAATATCCAACATCACTGCCGCTCCTAGAGCAACGCTTCAGGCACGAACGGAATGAGATTCTTCCTTTGTGCCTTCATATTTCATCCACCTTCTAGGGTACCAGAACGCACCTCGATCGTGAGCTAGCATTCGTTACTACATTAAAATCATCCTTTACAAAACGGAACAGAGTTGAATTTGAATTGCGTATGTATGTCAGACGAACTAATACAATGTTCTGTCACTGCACATAGCAAAATTTGCTTTTAGGAAATTCTGTTCAGAGTGGTGCAATAGCACTGCTGATAATTCTCTATAAACGGATTTGCTGGAACCCGGTGATACATATTGTTTAATACAACCAGTCAGGCAACGTTTATATAAAAGCCTCTACAATAGTTACCGGGTTTCGGGTTAAAACCATTAAAATTGGTTTGCATACATACCTACAACAATACTTTTATTATTTCCTACGAAAGATAAAATGACGTTGAATTTTATTTTTACATTTCATGTGTACAAATATTTCGTTTTGTGTGTAGTTTGAAAGATGCAATATATTTTAAATCTATCCGTTAAACAAATATGCAACGTGCAAAAAAAAAGAATCGCTTTCTTCACTTCAAAGAAAGCAATACATAAGAATCTACTGCTCGTTATAACGTGACAAATTGTGGACATTTTTTTCCGCAAAGCTTCGAGAATTAGCGTGATCAATTACGTTCTTCGGCATTGCTAACTTACATCTCCTTCGCTCCTTAGGAAACAAAGGCGTTCTCTCTTTCGTACTGGAATTACGGCAGACGTTCCAAATAGCTAGACATTTGCACCTCATGCGAACTCAGTCTATTGAATAGAGTTGGAAACTTGTTGCGGTTTTGAGACTCTGATTACTAATTTGTGAATTGTATTTCGAGTCTAGATATACTTTGATCAAATTAATTAAACCATTTATTATGTTGGCTTACCTAACGATTGAGGAAAATTTAATAGGCCTACAGTAGGTACTGAATGGGTTTACATAAAGCCATAATTACCTTTTCATACAAAGCGCGTATTCAATTTCACTAATATGTAGCAAAAACAATCTGAATTTTCTTTAATTATATTGTAATAATATTTGTCACATTATAATGTTTAGTCAAATATTTTTATTTTAAACTTTTAATATTATACATATGATTGTTTTCATATAACGTTTGAGATTTTGAAAAACAATGTGTTTTGTTTTAGTACCTCGTTTATTTAGTTAGTCAGAAGTCATTTTAGTGGTTAATCATCAGTAATTAGAATCGGTCATATTGGCATGTCAGCCATAACTCGGGACGGCGGCGCGGCGGTAGTCTGTCGGTGACAATTATGAGAGTTCTCAGTTATGGATAGCAGAGGTTCACCCGCCCACTCGGTGCCTAGATAACGCAATTACGCCACCGTTATTAAGCGACACCCATTATTCATTGCTGAGACCCTACATTCATCAACGAGAGGACTTTAGGTGAATATTTTTATTTGAGGAATCATGAAAACAACATCTGTAATTGTGAAAGGGCGACGGAGCGTTGTTAATGTTGCTCTTTGGTGTCAAAGCTCGGCGATAAATAATTTTTGGCCTACTTTTGTGTCCTCCATACTAATGTTGTCGTTGGACGTCTAATAAATATTTGTTATAGAAACGTTTTTAGTTGACCTTGCAGCATGGTCAGGCTTTGTTTGTATTAGACAGAGTACGGCAAAATTATTCAGTCCCATTTTAGTATAAACTCTAAAGTGCTAAGCTTTACGTTTGACCCGTTTGATATACTGCTCTAATGTAAATATCTATCAGAATTTAGCGATAGATCGATCAAATACGTGTCTGAATTTTCGGATCAGCGAAATTTTCACTACATAGTTTAGCGTCAGCCTAACCTCAAATTAATCAACCACAGATTGACAGGGCATGCCGATCAATAATTAACGCTCAATTAACTAAATATTATTGGAGAACGCTATGTGCATTATAGGGCTTGCTGAGTAGGCCACTCAACAAGTCATTAATTAAATAATATACCTACACCTGCCAAAGTGCTTCCAAATCACGGGTTTGCATATTACAATAACATGCTTAAAGATAGCCGATGTTCAGTTGTCTATCTAACATAATCTAGCAACAACTTCTAACTTCCGAATAGTGTATGTTTCTATGCTATAATATTTAAAAAAAAAAACAAGATAAAAAAGAATGCTCCTGGTAAATTTCAAAAGGTGTACCTTATACATGGTTTTCGTGTAATGAAAATCCAAACACAAGAATGATTGACATGTAAAAGGCCCTGTCGAACTCCTCTGCTTGAAGGTGAACCAAAGTCACGAACTTATAAAGGATTCAATAGGGAAAGCAGATTGGGTATCGATCACTCACTGTTTTGAACTGCAAATACCAATCTTGGAAAAATATTTCAGTGAAAATACAAATTGCTATCGTCAAAATTGCTGTCCTATCAATAATAGTATGCATATATAACCTAAACCACGGTTTCTATTCATGCGTAGAAAAAATACATAATTATTCTAAAATATTTGCACTATGCTATACTATACTTATATACTTAGGAAATTGGTAAAAAGGGTTATGTAATATCCAATGATGTTATTGAGTAATACAGTACAACCGAGCGTTGCTCTATTCCATATTCCCTCATATTCACATTTCGGAGGACGAACAAAATTAGTCACGGATTCATCCCAAAATCCTTTATTCATAAGCTAAACCCATTTGACATCACAAACGAAATGACTTCGGTACACTTCGGCTAAACACCACTTATATCTAGAGGAAAAGTTTAATTGAGTCGAATGTGTTCTCACAACAGGTTTCAGACATGGAATAAACTGGAAGAAAAAATCGGTCAGAAGAAGAAACAAGAGTTGAATAAAAATTATATAGAAGAATATAAAGCTCGTCGACTTAAGATGAGATGTGGAACAGGTGCCGAGGATATTTGATACCGTTCTAGTTATGTACACACAGCAAACTAGATAGGTTTGCAGGTCACACTAGCATTTTAAATTATATTATACACAAACATTTTTATTACATAATATATTCCACCTATATAAGCTGAATATAATAATGTAATAAAAATATTAGTTTATAAATCAATATCTATACTTTTAATATTATAAAGCTCAAGAGTTTGTTTGTTTGTTTGTTTGTTTGTTTGTTTGTTTGTTTGAACGCGCTAAACTCAGGAACTACTGGTTCGAATTGAATAATTCTTTTTGTGTTGGATAGTCCGTTTATTGAGGAAGGTTATAGGCTATATAACATCACGCTGCGACTAATAGGAGCGGAGCATAAATGAAAAATGTTGCAAAAATGAAAAACCGTTAAATCTAAAACACGCGAACAAAGTCGCGGGGGACAGCTAGTATTATAATATAATATAAAATGTTATTGTGACCTGCAAACCAATCTAGTTTGCCGTGTGTACACAAATGTTCAGTAGCAGTACTGTCGAACACACAGAATTATTCGCGAGAGCATGTTCCTTTCCGGTTATTTCTTTATTACATCCATTCTGTTCGGTTCGCTGTTCTTATTCCACATACCTTTATTGTTCCCTTCAGGTTTAACGCACGTAAAGTGAAACATTAATGGCACCTCGTTACGCGTTAGTACCTATCTATTTTATAGGTTAATTAGGGGAGGGTGAGTAGTTTAACTTTATTTTATTGATTGTATAGATTTACGTATTTTTGATCGTGTTTAGATCTGATTGATATATTTTAAATTAGCATTATGACAAAAGATGTTTTGTACTTCTGACATCAATGCTGAAACTTTATTTCTCAAGGATGAATATTATGTAAAAATGGCCAGTGAAACTTGAGCATTGTTTTAAGGCTAACACCGTTATTTTTCTTATCCGGAGCGTAGTGGGCCAACAAACTGAATTTATCGCTATCGCCTTGTTAACTCACAAATGTATTGCACCTTGTTAGAGTCTAGAGAGTATTGATCCGCCGTATACAATAATGAATACGACTTAGAGGACGAATAAAGTCTGTTTAACTTTTCCAACGCGTGGGGAAGTACATAGTTTAAAATAATTATTTCTTCTGATTCAATGTATAACGTAACTGATTGTTTTTTAGAAATCTTTTACAGAATGAGTAATGAGCAAAAATATTGTGAACAGTGTTTTAGGGAGAAAGTTAAAATTGTGGAAACACTTTCAATTATCTGTAAACTCCACAAAATACCGCATTATTTAGGAGTTTGCAGGTATCTAAACGGATTTAATGCTGTCTTATTATTATAAATCAATATTTTTATTTATTTCTATAGAAACACTTTTAAATTATCATTCGTTTGAAATGTAAATAAATCAAATTATATTTTATATTTATTATTTCATCCTGACATGACAACTAAATCAAACAATTTATTTACGATTACATAAAATAAAAAAAAGACAAGATTTATTAGTTGTGAATTGTCGAATGACCGTCAGTTTACGCGTGGCACGGCCACCTCAATCTGTCTGACACAGTGTAATAGAATCGACAGAGGCAGCGGACCAGCGGTTGACCGCCCGGCCCCGGATATGACCTGTCATCCGGCCAACTGACAGAATTGTGTAAGGGGTGACATAGCCTGTTTACGCTCCTTATTGTGTATAAACACTACTTGAAATTTATTTTCGTGTCAAGATCGGATATCGACGGACAATATTAATATTGGATTTGGGTTGAGATGACATTTTCGTGTCAGTTTTGTTTAAACGTTTAGCATTTCGATTTGAACCATTAATAACTATTGAGTGTTACTAACTTTTTTTTGAACTATTGCTTCTTATAATTAATAAAGTACCTATCAAACGTTAAGTTACATTTAACACAACGAATTCTGAATTTAACATATCAAGAACAAAATCATGTTCACAGTACTTAAATTCTTTAACAAACATCAAAAACACAAAACAAAATTCAAAATCACGACAAACCTAAGCTCCATGATTGTACTAATACCCGTCTTTATCCGGATTTAAATCTTCAAAATGTCTATTAGCAGTGTACACTGTAGTTCGGGGCCAGTTAATTGTTTGCGGGGGTCGGTCGCCGCACCGGGGGACAGCTACACTCACTCGCTGTCACAACGACGAGCCCGCTATATGACGCCGAGCTATGAAGCTTGTGGTCAACCACTACCCTAATAATCTGGGATTTTTTTGGACGTTTTCGTAACTTGAGACGATGAATTGGGTTTATGCTATATAAGTTTATCACCGAGTTTTATTTTGTAGTGAATAATATAATTCAGAAAATATGATATTTGGTAATATTGTTAATTAAGGTATTTTATCGCAAATTGAAACTTGCTATCGTAGATAATAATTATTCAAACAGATATTAGTAGTTTTGAATTTTGATATTGTATACCTACCTAGCTTCTACTGAAACTACCTACAAAGGTATTAGGAAATTATTTTCTTACGTAAGTTATTGCTTACCGATAGCAGAAGAAATTGGCGTTAGTGGCGTTGTATACGCGCATCAAACTTACCTGGAAACAAAAAGAAAACACACTATAGCACAATGTTCATAATTCAACAACATTCATTATATTTTAAAATAGCATTCATTTCTGGGAACAAACTAAATCCATTTAAGTGCTTACGAAAAGAAAGCAATCACATGCAATCACATTTTCCGAGAAAAGCTGTATGCACTTGTAGTAGACCAGCGCGTCTGAAATAATTTAGATAAGACGTCAACACGTAATTAAGCGGCGACATTTATCAACGTCTCGGGCCAGCGGACACGTGAAAAATAAAACCTTCTTTATCTTTGTACATCGTGGTCGCACTCGCGCCCGTTGATCCCTAGTGAACAGTGTGTGTCAGTTGATTGGACAACGGACCTGACGTGAGTGGATTGATTCCGGCTACCCTGCACCCCACCCCCCAAGCCTGCCACAAATTCCGCGACAAATGTTATTACAGAAACTATCTACCACGTTTATTGACCCACTTCGCTAATATTTCCCAGAAATTCGACGATATAACTTTGTGGTTGTAATGATAGCTTGATATAAGATACACATCAGAGCATGGTATCAAAAGCAAACTATTTAGGCAAATGTAAATGCCGACGTGAGTTAGCTTTGATTAAATATAGATTTCATTAATTCGTGTCGGTTAATTTGTGAGTTTATGCGCTGTGAAGTGATAACATTTGAATAATGGGGAATATTGTTAAAACTAAAAGGAATATATTATGTTAGTATTTGTAAGTCGGCACGGCAGTTACCAAGTTCATCACTTTCATTAACAGTCCACGCGTTTCTCGTCGCGTTGTATATCATGTTATCCATAGGGAATTCACCTTTTTCTTCACTTTTCTCGATTGATTCTTACGTTTTTCAGGTCACATTCAGTGCCAATAAACCAGTATCTTATGAACAAAATTTGATCATTGCTACTGACACATTCGTTTAGAATTCATAGTCGCAGATGAGAAGAATAAAATGGAGTATCAAGTTAATGTAGAGCAAATAGGCGACAGTGTGTCGACCTATTTGGCTGGCTTCCTCTTTTATTGTCACAAACTAAAGATTTATTCACCCCTTTAGAGAGGAGAACATGATTTACACGAGTCCATATTAGACGCGGTATATCGAGCAAGGATATCTTTTCCTGTTGTCCCCCTAGCGAGGCTCGCTGCGGTCGCGCGGGTATTAGCCACATCGTCGCGTTGGGCCCTCCTAAGCGGAGACTAGCACCGGTACAGTATCCAAACAGCCCTGCACTTGTATGAATTTATGCTATAATTGCATTTTTCTGTTTTATAATCTACAGGCTAGTTAATTAAAAAATTCGAAAGAGGTGATGACGCAAGTGGAAGCAATTCAGAATTATAATTGTTTGAAGAAAAGCTAAAAAATGTCTAGGTATTATTAAAAATATAGTGATAGTAGATTTGTATCAAAATACCAATTTATGCGAACATCACAGAAATGTGAGAAACATGTTTGACAGGTTTATTAAATCCGTAACACGCTTTCAATTTAGTAATGAGACTTGCCGCAGAAATGAACTACAATATATCCCTTGGCGTAGACTTCAATAGAAATGATGTGAAAAATAGTTCAATATTTATATATAGACGTCCCATTCAATATGAGAACAACAATTCAATTGGAGACGAGTTTACGGGGTCTCGGCGCTCCGCGTCACCTGCGACGCAAATCTCGCTCATGTATCAAAAGCGAGGCGCGTAAATCACGAATCATTTTACGGAATGGCAATACTAGGACGTCCATATTTCACTCGAGCCGCGTTTCCTGCGTTTCGTCAGCGTCCTTTATGGGAAATATTTGCGGAGTCAACGCTATTGCAGCCTTTCGTACGAAGCCCGCTTTCAGTCTGCTAACTTGCTTGAAGGGTAACCAAACAGAACATTTTATGTTGATTTTAAACAGAATGTCGTAGAAATAATTGCCTGGAGCTTTAACAAGCTTTTGACTTAATTGATCTTATTGTCTTGTATGTTGCACAATTATTTACTTTAGTTAATTTAACATTAAGAACCAAGAATAAAAACATTGTTCCAAATAACATACTTATAATATAGATAGAGACCAACAAACTACACGCTGAGTTAATTAAATAATGTAGCTCGCCCGTCCCACTTAGCTGGTAAATTGTGCCGAACATTAGTGACTTAAATTACTGTGGTCGCAATAAAAATTTATAATAACGGCGACTATGTCCCACTCGGTGACTTAATAATTGGTCACCGCGCGTTGGTCGGGTGCGACGCCTTTGAACTCTATGTGAAAGACTCAGACTACGGCGCCACACAGACACGCTCAACACCACATTTTTCGTTCAGGAATATTCAAAAATAGACGTCTCTCGCGGAAGTAATGAAGCTTACTTTATAAACGCTTTCACTGAATTTCATACATCGCAGAATTTTATTGGAAACGTGGAGAGGTCATGCCCCCTCCCCCCTACGACGTCACTCCCCGTCACTGAAATATGAGGGTCTTTAAGTCTTTATTTTATTGTTCCCGTTTCTTGTGCTATTTGATGTCATTTCTCTCCTTGTCATTCGCGATGTTGCTCTTATGAAGACATCTGCTTTGGTGCTTGCTATTAGGTTGAGTTCGTAAGGTATAAGATGACGTAATACCTTCTACATATTTTTTTCGTTAACGGTGGCAACAATTATTAATTTACCTAGGTTACAGATTTCAACTGAGTTTGACAAAACGTCTTGAGGTATAATAAAGTAATTAAAAAGCGCTTTATCAAGGCACATATCCATCTGTGCCTATATGCAAACATGTATGGCTTAGAGGTGAACGTAATAGCGGCATCAAGTGTGGGTTTGTAATTGCCTGGCACACTAACTACAGATTGTCTACCAGCCATAATAGTAACACTTTCCTAAACACAATTAATGTGACAATTGTCAGGTGTAACATGCAACAGCAACGTTATGTGATACTAATTTGTTATGCTGTTTTAGTGATTACCAACAAAGTATAAATGAATAAAAATAAACAAATAACTGACTAACAATGAGATAAGCATTCGTAAGAGATCATGAAGATAACTTCAGTAAAGGGATCAATGGACTTTTGGAGTTGAATTTGTAGTCAGTAACTCAATGTAAATCTCCAAGTACATACTTACTTTGTAGGCTATGAAACGAAATGTAGATAAAATAGAAAACCATAAAATAGAAGCAAGATGTTCCATAAAAAACACGGGACGGTCCAATTCAGAAAGGACGGAGCGTAAATGATATTAGTGCCCTGTCTAAAGCAGATTATATCTGTCAGTGTTTGGCAGCTGTTTGGTTACTATTGAAATGTTGCTTACATATCGACGGTTAACGGCCAAAAAGGGATAAGCGACACTTTTAGCTGAAATGAGTTATATACATATTTGGAATCAGCAGATTTTTCTGCGTTGATTGGTACCAGTTTCATGGTCCTAGGACAAACTTTTTGGAGGTTAGGCAATTGAAAAATTGAAAAATTTCATTAAATTTAAAGTCCTAAACGACAGGTTTATTGATGTTTTTTTTTACAATGGTAGTTGGTCATATATTATATTTTCGCAATTGACCATTATGCTCTTTAGGCTTTCATTAAAATATTGATATTTGTTCGTTGACCGAATTTAGCTAGAAATATTTATTGCAAAAAAGTTCATTAATCCAAAAAAACACATATTTTCCATTATTGTTGTGGCGGTTAGTACTATTTTACTAAATCATTACAAACATTCTGAATGGCGCTTATCTTAATTTTCCCTCCCAAAAAATACCCATGTCTGTCGGTTAGATAAATATAATAAAATTTTAATAGACACTTACGCCAATAGGTTTTCGAATATTTGGCACTTATCTTGTGCGCGCAAACACAAAGCTCTCGGTTACACTATAATAGTTATCGATCGAAGATCATTCAGTGTTCTGTGATACGTTGCCCAACCGCCACGCGTGCGTGCGAGTGTTTTTAGCGAGCAGTTTCGTAAACGGTAAGTTTATTTATTTTTTAATTATGAATGCTTTAAAATTATATTACCCAGAAAATGAAATACTTACTGAACTTGTGAATGCGATGTAAAAAAAAATACGTGTTATGGGTAGTTATTATTAGAAATATTGTGTTATTTTCAAAGAAGTTAAGTACCACATCTCAAACGAAGCAGGAACTTGTACTATACAAACTAGATAAATAATAATAATTGTACTTATCTATATTAATTAAAAATACAATATTTCTAATAATAACTATTAAGTCGTTACTACTTTTTTTGTTAATAGGTAGGTACATACATAATTGATAGAAAAAAAATCATCACACAGAACAAATAATCGTGTTTATCACACCGACATTTGTTCAAGGTGGGTATCGAATCCATAACCTCACGTTTCGCAAGTCGGTTGTTCGCCGACTGTGCCCCGAAGGGTGTTGAAATTGTTATTTCATCCTGTAGTGCATCCACAGGTGTTTATATTCAAGCGCTTTCATTTTTGTCGTTTTCATCTGGCATATTATGCATGATGTGGGCTAATGGTTGTATGGTTTACTCGTATAGTTGCTATTGATAGCTTAACTCTGTGTTTGAAGACTGCTACTGTTTGAGGTGAAGAAACATTAGTTATAAGTGCATAATAATAATTTATCTCGATAGCTATATTAACCTACCTGGCTACTAGGTACCTATCTAGCTACCTAATTACCTACCTGCCTTTCAACCCACCTACCTATCTATCTATCTATCTACCTGCCTGTCTGCTTGCCTACCTACCTACCTATCGACCTGCCTCTCGACCGACCTACCTTCCTACCTACTAACCTATCTAGAAAAACAATGTTTCAGGTCGGTACCGATAACATTATTTGTTCTAGTTACTTACCTCTTATACTAATGCTAATACTTGTTTTTTTATATTTTAGGAGAAGATATGGCTCAGAAACAACGAGCATGTGATATTATCGGGCAGGCATTACGCAATTCACAACAAATAAAGCTTCAGAAAATTCGAAGAAAAATCAATTTTGATGTTCAACCAGACGAGGACATAAATAGGTACAAACAGAATTCATTTTCTAAAGTCTCAGTGGTTTACAGTCTTTACTACAGCGAGACAAAATCTAGAACCTTTCATTGTCGACTCACTGCAATTCAATGATTTTTACAAATGGGATTCAATTAGTGAAAAATATTTCAAGGGAAATCTCACTGGCATAATCAGCAAAATGCGCATAGTAAAATTTAAAAAGAACGACTGTTTAATTAATTACGAAACTTCCATGAACGAAAACGCTGAGTCACATCAAATCATAGTACTATCAAAGTCCATAGGTAATGTCCCAGCTTGTTATAAATCTCAGTTACCCATTTCGAAAACAAAACTTGATGACTTACTGAAACTCTGTACCCATAATGTGATCCCACAAATATTTCAAGGGGAGTATAAGAGCCTTAAAAGTGCTAGTAGCATTCGAGATACACTCCCTGAATCAGATGTCGAAGATGATGATATTAATTAAATAGGTACTTGGTTTTTATATTATTTATAATAAGTTATGTCTAATGTCTTAAATATTTTTTTTGTATTTTTTGAGTAAAAGTTATGTCGTAAATAATTTTGTATTTTTTTGTTCTGAGTAAATGTTTTGCATTTATTGTTTTAAGTACGTACGTTTTAGCTAAGTTATCTATTAAAGTAAATACCTGCCAATGTCAGGGACGATACAGGCTTGCCTAATGTGGGGACCACTGAAACACAGTGTTACAGTAGTCCCCACATTAGGCAAGACCTTATCGTGGGTAGTCATGATTATTTTAATACTTTTTGATCTCAATTAATGTATGATTGAATTATTACATAAATAAATAAATACTATTATTATTATTAATAATAATTAAGTGTACTTCATTATTATTATTATTAATAATAATTAAGTGTACTTCATTAAGTTGCCCAGACTGAGTCATAAGCCTAAGCAGTTACTATTTGTAGCTTAGAACAAAAATGTTGTACAAGGATTGTTAAAAACTTTTTTTATGATTGTATTAGATTTATAATTTTTAATACTTATTAATATTACAAGTTTATTTGTCTCAAAGCACCTTGTTTTTATTATAATCCTCAGTAATAGTGCAAAAATCATCAGTAATCTTTAACTGCTGAACAATTATTATGAGATTTCATCACTTATTACAATTTTCTTCTCTATCTGTTACTAACCAATAACCACTCAAGGTATATTGGCCTCGCCTGATAAACAAGAAATATTACAATATGCCCTTTTTTCTTGTTTTTAAAAAATACTGAAATGCATTTGCATCCTTTAGGCTGGAAGTGAATCCCATGTTATATTCACTTGGAACGTTTTTGCTGTTTGTAAAATCTGGGTCATTTCAGGGTAAGCGACCGTAAATGATACTTCGAGATGGAATTCAACAAAATTAATTATGCCAGTTTATGGAGAACCTTTCAATAGCTATTTAGTTATAAATTTAAGCCTGTGGACCCAATTTTTTTTTTTCTATGAATTTTTTTAAACTTTAAACCTCTCTCCTGTAAAGTTTGTAGAATGGCGGTTATCCCTTTTTGGCCGTTAACCGTCGATATTAAGTAACTAAGTACATTTTTAAGAATTACTTATAGCTTTCAAAGCACTTTGAATTCTATGACTCAACTGATTAAGTTAGTATTACTCTACAAGATTAAACATGACCTGAAAATGGTTCGAACTACATATCGCAACGACAAACTATGATCATTCCGTTGAGCATAGCAGTTGCACTTAAACGCTATTAGTCGACCAGAGGGACTGCGCTGTTCCTGATGTGCTTAAGTAATTCTCATCAACCCACTGAAGAGTACGACACTAAGAGTATTGTACCGACATTTCATAATAAACGTATTGCATGTTTCTGCAAATACTTTTGCAAGTAACACCTTCAATAATTTGCTTTTTTGGAGACATAGATAGCTATTATATCGGTACTCTATATTTAAATTTTATTGTGAAGATAGTAGCGGAGAGTAATAAAAATCACTTTACCTTTATTGCTCAAAGGTATACCTAATTAAAGCTTGAAATATATACTTTCATAAATACCTAATAAATTACTGTTATCTAGCTGTCCAAACCACACCGCATATTACCTGCTCTAATTCAGCATGTTTTATTCTGAGTTTAAATATCGGTAATACTGCACAAACATCATTTACGTCATCACATAAACCGCAGCCACACATTGGCGCCGGATCGTGTCGCTAGTTAATAAATTTACTCACACATGCGATTTTCTAATTACAAAATATAGATGGCGTAGCTACACTTATCTGTGTCGCCACACATCGCCATGTTTACTTAGGACTGTTGTTCTAATGGACATGGATAACGTTCTCGAACCCTAATTTTCAAATTTGAGCCAGTGAGTGACCGACAATTTCGCTGCAACTATTGGTATATCTATATACATATTATACGTAAGTACCTCCAAAATATGTGCGACTGTTTGACTTTATTGGCCCTATTCAGAGACCTGGCTTTATTGTTAACCGTAGTGAATTTGGAATTGAGCCCGTCACAGCTATTTGCAAATAAATGGATACTAATTTAGTATCAGCTCGCTATTGTTTGGTATTTATTTGTATAAGATTGTATCGATAGGTATATTTAGAAGGTTTATTATTAAGAGCTACAATTTCACAGAGCTCTGTTTAATATAAAACGATTTGAGTTATGAGAAAAAGCTCTAAGTAACTGAAATGAACAGTAGTTAAAGTAACATTAAATAGAAATACTTGGAGTAAATTACGTCTTTCAGAAGTTTGAGAAAAACATTCAACTGCATTTTGTATAATTCACAAAATGGTTGCAGTAATGGCTTGAGGGAAAGAGTTTAATTCTGCTCTAGGTACTCTTCTAAACTATATAAAGCTAATCTACAATTATCTTAAAAAGTAATTTGAGAAAGACATTTAAATTTTAATCTGGTTTAAAGGTATTTTAAAGTAATAATCAAATACAGCTTGTTGATGGAATTAAATTCGTAAAAGCTCTTTGTATTCGCTAAATAATATAATGGAAAGCCGGTCTCGGTAGAGTCGGCCGGAGCGTCAGCAATACATATTATCCGACAACACGAGGAGGACACAAAACTGCTCGTATCAACACTTACGATACACCCCCAATCCCCAGAGACCGCCCTATTGCGTTATATTGCCTACTTCGTGTCGAACTTGAATCGTCTTGATCCCGTCACTGAACGATGTTTTGCGCTTTAGCATTTTAGATACAAGGATTTTATGTAAGCCTTGGAAAATATTTCAATTTCCGAATATGAAAAGAATACATAATAATTTTAAGTTCGAGCTAAATATTTTAGGTTTTCTATAACTTGCTTTTACACTTTTCAGATTAAAAATTAAAATTAGTATTAAATACCTACGTTAACATATTTATGTGATTTTTCTACGGTCTCTTAACATAATGATTCTACTAATAACAATCCATGAAATTCTGTAGTTTCATAAACCTGTATCTTATAAACTTAAATTTAAAATGAAATAAACCGATCCAGACCAACTAACTGTACCGACCTCAACTCTTCGTCCATTAAGTTTCTGTTAATCTCGGGTTTCACGATCAAACTATACCGAGCGCCGTATACGAAAAACCGATAGATAAGAATCCACAAGTTCTAGAAACCGCAGACTACAACTTTCACACCCGCACAAACAAAACTGCGTGGTAACGCACACAAGCTCCCGTTACCAAGGCAACCAGGCTGTGATCCCTCGGGAGTGAGCAATAACTTGCGCCTGGTTAATAGGGTGTCGCGAAAATTAGGGAAAGCACCCGGCCTCGAAGCACTAGCTGATTAGAAGCGTGGGGTGAGCCGGAAAATTACTTAAATACTTGATGACAGATGAGGCCGCGCCATAAATATTTACTTTCCTCCCATAAACCGACGCTTGTTGCTGTACAAAGTTTGGATTAACGACGTAAGAGTAAACACATGTTGCACTAAAAGCATTTTATAGACATTCATAAAACATTTTATTTAAAACTGTCCTTGCGCTATAAATTGCTGGAACACAAGACGCGGTGTCGTCTAAACGCCTGCTCGACTTTATTGAGCAACTTGTTTGCATTTGTATGCAGCGAAGTGCCGCTGCAGGGGCTAACGTATGAATGACTATTTGATAAATGTTTATTACTCATACGTATTTCAAGATCTTTATTATACTCGGCTTCTATTGAAGAACGAATATTTTATTAAAGGATAATTGTCCGTAGTGGTGGGCCCACCCCTCAATATAAATAACATACTAGTATTTTCTCAGTATTATGAATTTGCGACTAAGGTTAAAAGTCAGTACCTACTTTGGGAGTACTACCTATAACACTGCCATGAAGTGATTAAATTCTAACCAATTAGAGGACTAAAAATAAATATTTTAGTTTTAATGTGAAATACACGGTATTATTACTATTTTACATTATAAATATCCATAAAGAATATGTTAGACCTAGATGACTTTAATACTTGTATCTCCGAAAGTAATAACATTTGACCAAAGTTTCTTTAGTAATAATATTCCGCTTGAAAAGCCCTATCCGACGATATATAAAATGTTACTATTGAAGGCTGGGCCCACACCCCATACATTTCTTTCCCACTCTCCTTTTTATGTGTACGTTGGGTAAATACTTATTACTAAATAGTATTACTAAACTCATCATTTATTAAATACTTATCCTAAATAGTGCTGAAGAATGGTGTAAGTAATTAAATCTACACAATATGACTTTTATAATAGCTCTTTTAGTAGTTATTTGCAAAGTCTATCTCACTAAAATTAACTCTTTGCTTTTAAAACTACGCAAGTTAGGTAAGTACGGAAGTATCACATCTTGTTCCCGACGACGCCAACATTAATACATTTTCTCGTTGCTATTGAGAGCGAAGATGGATTAATTTCAGCGAGTCAAGATCCGTCTGTCGCGCCCGCTTTCAGGATTTCAGCGTTCACAAGAATACTACTTTAGTTGAGTCTCAGGCTAAGTTTGAATTGAAACTAGTCCTGGGATGGGATACAGTTGACGACAGATTTGCGGTTGGATCCAGTTCGAGCATAAAAACTATAGACCGAAATTTATCTAGAAAATGAAATGCAAATTGACAAAGTAGACAAAGTAGAGATTAATATAATAATAGTAATTATATTTAACCTTTGGTATAACATCTGTAGTTTAATCAAGAAAATTGAACAAAATTAACTTGTTCCTATTTTCAGGTTGCTGCCTATCTATGATTGAATCAGGAGGGGGACCCGTCAACACGTTATTTGGTGACATTTATGACACCCAAGGGAACACATTGGTTTTGCCTTCTAAAACTAAAATTCTGCCATATATTCTGCGAAAAATATAATATTGAAAGCCGTTAGCTGAACAAGAAAAACAATTGGGAAGATAAAGCTGCTTCGAACATTTCTCAATATTATCCACTGTAAAAACATTAAAGTTCGTGAATAATATGAATAATTTCGCCATTTTTCATCGAATCATCGGTTCAGTTAGCCTCTAAGAAAAAAAGTGTTTTATGGCTTGTTCCCTTCTCGACCTTTACATTGGGGACAGGAAGGGCGTCTTCCTTTGATAAAGTGAAAAATAGCACCTTCAGAATGTAACCTGGTTTCACCCTTTAAAGGTGGTTTCACCCTATAAAGGGTGTGCGTAGCTGAGGGTACACAGGGCTTTTGTGATGGAAGGGTTTTAGAAATCTTCAGTTTTGGGCGATTATGTAGGAGGTACAGGAAAATATAAATATGTAGGTATACATTCAGCTTTAACACAGGGTTGGTACTTCAAAAGCACTGTGGTAAGGTTTTATAATCAATTTAGCTTTTTAAACTAATTTAAATAAGGGTTTATTCAATTTCAGTTATGTACGTAATTAACAAAGTTAACGTTCAAGTTTATTTTTAATGCAGGCACTCAAATAACCCAAGCCACACTGATTTAAGAAAACAATTTAAATAAAAATCATTCACATTTAAACAGGAAACATTTTTTGTCATCTGCTTCTATTATATTATTATTTTCTCGTAGAAATATTACTTGTCATATTTCTAAGGAAAAGTGATCTATTATTTAAAAAATTTCACAACAAATATCTTTCGTAATTTCCGTATCCTTGTCGGTATTTACTGGTTTAGAAGACAGAACCTGTTGGAATATATTTTTTAGTTGTGAACCGAGTGACGTGTAGGTACAAGGCAAGTGTCGTCATCAAAAGCCCTTCAGCGCGAGTCGCAAGTTAACAATGCGGCCGCCCCACCCTTTGACCTGCCTGCTTTGTCGCCGCGGGCACAGATGAGATGACATCTCGTATACACGCCACCTCTATAACTACACAACTCTACACAGCTCTACACAACGTAGGTATACATTTCAACCTGTATCCATAAATAAATTTAAGGTGACAAGTTCAAGTGCGTTCACCTGATGAGGGATGCAGAATTACGACACGGAGATGTAAAGTGGCTACGAGTTGCGAAGTTTTATTTTTAAAGATTTAACAAGGAATACAGGCGTCGATTAAAAGTCCTGGCGGTGGGTTGTGTGAAATTAGGCTCGGATAGTAAGATGAGTAGGATACAAGTGATTACTACCTAATGATTTTAGATGTTGATCCAAATGTTCTAAAAACACAAAATGAAGAAGATTATAATTATTCGAATAGTTTACAATGAATGTTAATATAAGTAAAGAATCTCCTAACCATTTTAGTACCAAAATAATTTCAAAAGCTTACTGAATACAAATTTCTTAAGAAAATGACAGAAGTTTCATGTTTTCCTTGTTAACTTGTAAAATTTCGCATAGAAATAATTCTGCCGTCGGCTATGTTTCATTCTTTGCCACGTTGTACGCTATTGTGAAGCAGGAAAGGCCAAAGTAACACAACTTTCCGTCTAACGTGCCGTCAATCTTTACCTTTGCCTCTCTTTACAGTCCTTCTGAATGCGTTCAAGCGAAAATATCCAGCAACTTCAAAAAATTGTTATCTGATGTTTTCGCGTGGATGTAAAGTTGAAATCTTGTGAGATTACATTTGTCTCGGTTCACGGGTTCTGGCGTGGAACGCTTTTGACGTAAAACATAGATTGACGGGAAAGATGTTAAATTCGGCAAGCAATATTATAATAAGTAGGCTCATAGCGTTGGCCTAGATATCGATTTGATTCTATAATAATTTCATGACACAAAAGTGCTCAATAATTCAACACAAGCGGCACTCGGGGAAACAAAGTTCAACGGAATGGAAATTGATGTTATGCTAGGAATTGTTTCAAGTTATAACGTTTGAAATGTTTTCTAAAAATGTTGCTTAACTCGAAAACAATGAGAGCGATATGAAATAGCCTATGACTCAGCAAGGCTATTGGATTACACCGATCAATGTTACAATAAGTTTGGTTCAGGCGTTACGGCCTTTGAGAATAGGGGTGTTAGCCTAAAAATCATGTGCATTTCAGTCACGAAATAAACGCAGATTTTGTCGCGTGCGACACTTGCGTTTTACAGTCGCATCACGTAGAAAGACTGATGTCTAATATTTGGTGGCGACAAAAAAAAGGAATTTACAAAAATGATAATATGCGTCTCGAATATGATTACACGTAGTATAGTAATATCTTAATATTTGTAGCATATCTGATCAATTATATTTTCAGAGCAGTATTCACTTGATATTTTAGGTAAGAGAAGGTAGGCATATAACACTATTATACTTTCACGTGTTATGTAGGTATACTTAGTATAAAGCAACCAGATTCCGTTATTTAGATATAGTTAAATGTAACGTGCGGTTTCAGTCTATATATTGACTTTTGCTGTCATTTGGCAACGATATATGCGTCTATGCAACGATATTGCATTACATCATTGATTACATTACATATTGCACTAGCACGCAGTGGCGGCAAGTATAAGTTATTTAGTTCAGTTAGCTTTTCTACATTTACATACACATTTTGCTTGAATTATTTAACTACTACACAAACACTCGACAAAATATTCTCATTAATAACTTGGACGCACATTTAAAAATGATATAAAACTTTTTTTTTTGCGAGAGAAATGTATTTTATTTAAAGGAATTTCCTGTCGCGAAGAACTTTGTTTGTGATTCAATCAAAACATAAATTTAGGTAACAATTAGCATAGCTGATGTAACGTAGTGAATAAATAGAACTACATCCTATCCTAGGGTCCTAAATTATATTATTAGCTATAAGTGTTCACTTGTAGTCACCTGGCACGAACTGGAAGCTCGTGTAGCCATTTTAATGGCTTTAAATTTTATAGCGGTTTATGATTTACGTTTCATTTTTATGTCCCCTTTATCACCTGAACAACTGCACCGCTTTCAATAAAAAGCGCATTCGCTGTTAATAATAAATCACAAATTGTATAGCTGACGATGTGCGAATATAAGCGCTTTAAAGTTATTTTAATATTTAAAAATTGCGCTTTCCATGTAATGGGCCTGTTTCCTATTTTTTTTTTTAATGTCCGTCTTGTAGATTAATGAATTTTATTGGACACGTATTTTTTCTTTTTTCCTGCAAACAAAAAATGATCAAAATACAGAGAACTGAAGTTACGCGTGACGTCACTCCTCGCTACGATTTTTAGCGAGGCGTAGCGTCATAAGCCCCCACTCCGAAACTTTAAAGCGGTGTATCTTTGTATTTTTTTATTGTTTTGATAAAAGAAAAAATACGTGTCTAATATTTTTTTATTATCTAACTGACGGACTAAATAGATTTTAACTTTTCATACCCAGGAAACATCCCTATTGTTAAGTAACTACTGAATAATCTATATGTATAATAGAGAATGTATGCGTGTATGTACGTTCACCTAAAACTCGAGAACCATTAGCCCAATTGATATGAAACTTTGCACCCTTATAAAAGGCAACATGACTACTAAAACAATTATAGTTACGTTAGTGCTGGATAGGTGGCGCTGGTGGTAGTGATTTTTATCTTTTGAACCATAGGTCAAACTGTAGATTTTTAGAATGGAACACTACTAGATGGAGCACCGACCTCCATCTAGTTTGTAATAAATGTTGAAAAAGATACAGATTGAAACTATGTATAATAAATTATTATAGAATTGTTTATTGACGATGATGATTATTCTAATCGAAAAAATATACATATTTTTAAAGCTAAACCTGTTTATTTTAAACTTTTTACTAGTCCATACGTTTTTGTGATCGAGCAAAGTGGCCAGTAGAAGTTTCCGCCAACTCTCTCTAACTGGTATATCGAAGGCCTGATAAGGAACCCAAGGAAGCCAGGCTTACGCTCCGGGACCGTAACGACATTTTAGGACTCTCAGTCTCTCAAACTTTGATTTATAGTAAACAGGTTTAACATAAGTAATTATGCAAGTAAAAGGAACACAGGCGACAAAACGAAGATTTCTATTCGTATTTTATTCCGCCAGGTTTCTCTTCACTAATTACTCAAATGGTAATGATGTAGCTGTGTAACAAGACGTGCATGACATATAACTTAGGGACCTCGCTTTTTATTACATCGTTTCCGTACGACATTACCAGGGAATAAAAAAATTCACCGGCCTATAAAACTCTGAATGATTTTACTTCCTATCGTAAATGTTCGATACACACTCATATTAAATACGCATGTATATTGTAAATACGTACCTAGGTACATTCTATGTTATTTGTTGTTGTAGTTTGTTTTGTTTAGATTAATATATATGTAATTGTTTAAAAACCACGCATATTTTTATGTTAAAATCATTATTTACGCAAATAAACCCTAATTTAACAATAAACATGAAAAGTGTAATAAAAATAATACTAACCATAAAAAGCTATGGCTATATAAAATTATATCGGTTATAACAGTTCGACCTAAATTTGCACATTACATATTATACATAGTTTTCACATCGGCGACAACAATTTTTTCGACAGCATTGGTATCGTATCTCGTTTCGGCGAGTTTTGTGACCACGTAAACAACTAGAATATCGTATAAAATCGCTATCAGTTATATTATTTATTGTGCATTAACGCATGCGAACGAATATTTGTAATTAAATACAAATAAAAAAATAACCTCAGGTAGGACTTGAACCCTCTACTACGTACTGGTTAAACGCGTTGGTAAAGCGACCGGTGCGTTTAACCAGTAGTCGCGCCTTTAAGTCCTGCCTGAGTTTAAAAAAAATCCTTTTTTCTTTTTGCTACTACATAGTTGATACGAGTCTATTCATAACATTCACTTTGAAGACTAATGGGGGCTCTACCGATTAAAAAAATCCGCTACGGCGCAACAAGTCTCTCTATCATTCTCCACTAATGAGAGACAAGCTACTGGCTTCTGATTTGTAGAAATTGACAGATAGACTTCACTCGACACTAGCGATCCTAGCGGATTTATTAAA
The DNA here is from genome assembly GCA_932294365.1 of Diachrysia chrysitis. Taxonomy (NCBI): domain Eukaryota; kingdom Metazoa; phylum Arthropoda; class Insecta; order Lepidoptera; family Noctuidae; genus Diachrysia; species Diachrysia chrysitis. The sequence goes on along the minus strand of OW028651.1, from coordinate 6,229,781 downwards.
TCATCTGCTTACATTCTCCCTTTGATTTAAAAAAAATAAAAATGAGTTATCTAAAGTTTTAAGTTTGTGTCGTTGTTAACACTGGTACCTACTGCTAGTGTCATGGACTCAAACACCACAAATGTATAGAATATTACATGAAGAAACCGACAGTCACTTCTTAGGAATCAGCATTAAGTGAATGTAATCAATTTCAATGTTGTAAGATCTCAGTCTGAGAAGCTTGAGGTATTTCGATCGAGACCGGCTTGCGAAGAAACTTTGACCAATCTGTGTCTACACTGTTGGTGTGCAGTCAAAGTTTCATCTTAACAGAATAGTGTCCCTAGAATCCTGTGGTTCTAAATTGTTTGAGATTATTAGCCGTAGCACATGTTACCCTCATTTATAATAAACAAATATTAAAAAAAATGATTGAATTCGTGAATCGAGGATCTACCTTATATTTTAATTCTAAAAATCTTTCAAATCACCAAACGAGTAAAGGGCACAGCACCAACAAAATGAAGAACACGTTTATAGGTAGAGACTATTACTTTTATCAATATTATTTTAACAAATCGAATTTCAAATCGTGAAATTCAGGGGCACGAGAGTCGAGGAGTTATCTTACGTACTTAGCAACACTGCTTTCACAGAGGCTTATTGGAAAATTCCCGATAATTCATTACATCCATGATAAATGTTCCGTTCGTTCGTAAGCATTGAAACTGGGTCCTTTTTACTTTAACGGTGATACGCAAAAAGGGGTGAAAGGGGTGAAGTGGGAAAAGGGGATGACATAATCAATCTAGGGTTACCCTCGCCGCCAGAAGGATGTGTATTGAAGTGAGACTGACGTGTGCGGTGATTACCTACACACCCTTATTATTATATCCGTCGCGTGTTGCGGCGGAACAGGAAGACAGCTTTTTTTGCCTTTCCTTGGATGTTAATTACCAAACTTAGAAATACAATTTTAACACAATTTTTTTTTGAATTTATGGAAATCGAACTTCAAACCTCAATATTCAAGCAGATCTTGCCACAGTTATATATCGGCGCATTTACAACCTTTATCGTTCGTAATGATCATAATTAATGTGGTAGTGCGTCTCATAACGGCAGTGTGAATCAGATTATCATCGTTACACATGCTCACAACGTTTATTTGTATTTAAATTTAACACGAGCATCAGAGCATTTAGATGGTATAGATAAACAGCATGAAATGCAAGTGCTATAAGTGCCTATATATTAAGAGATTCTGATGTCCAGAAATATATTTATCGCGATATTACCTAAATTATGATACTCGCAAAATCGTTACAAACTTTCACATTCAGATTGGGTTATATAAACCTATTATGTGCGATGATGGGAATATTTCTTTTTCTTAAACTATTATTTTCTCACCCTACTCCATTTATTACCATTTGTTAAGAAAGTTAAAATTATACTTAGAACCAGCATGAATCAACTAAAAACTAATAAAAGTCCATTCAGCACCTGTTATCCAATATTTCCATCGGTTTACAGTATTTTTTATTGGAAAATGATTTGTCTTCAGCGCTGACATCCGTCACGGTCAACGGTTTGTTATGCCATTTGCCGTATTTTATCACGAAAATACGGCAACATTTTTATAAAAGATATCCAATAGTGATATTTTAACTGTAAACGCTGTTTGAATGGCGTAAATCGAGCGAACTGTAGGTATTGAAATAAAATATTTAAATGAGACTAGTCTATGCAGCGGCGGCGATCGGTATGCGGGTGCAAATAAATCAGTGCGCAGTGCACAAAACTGCAGGAGCGTGTCCTATCGAGCACGTGTCACTGAAGTGTCGACACTTGTGCGTTTACACCCAACTGCGCGACACGTACCTACTAATGTGATGTTCTTTCATCGAAAGTCAAGCGCAACGATTCTGAGTGAGACGTGAAGGTGCGAAAAGTTTTTGCAATGCAGGTGCATGTAAGCTTGGTTAAGAACACATTGGACAAAGTCTACGTGACGTAACTATTTAGTTCCATTTCCTTAATGTCATTCCCACATGGTACAAATGTGACATTAATAAATTGTGAACAACAGACTTGCCTTGAAAAAGTTCAAGAGGGTCTACTCTAATTTTGTTTTCCATAAATAGCAGAATATGGTTAATTGTGTTGGTTACGTATTCATAAACCGATTGATTATTTTAAAACCTACTCAGTTCTAGAGCTATAATCCCGAATCCAAAACCTCAGAATTAATATAAATGAGGGTTTCATAATTGTATTGCAGAGGCGCGTACCTACATGAGAAAGGGGAAAGAATGCTTTTCCTCATACATAGGTCGCCCGCGAGCGAAATCATGTATTATACAAACGTTCTAATATATATCTATTAAGAAACTCGAAAGTGTGTCACATTCGAGTGGTGGCCGTAATAAAATCCGTTTCTATTACATACCTACGAATAGCGAGTGTTTGCAAATCGCGGCGCATATTGTCGGCCTGTGACCGGGAGCGCGACTAACCCCCGGTAACTCGAATCCCGAATACCTTTTTCACGATTTTCACTATTCTCGTGTAACGTGCGGACGTTCAGTTTGCAGAAGCCCGTGGACATCCAAACAATGCGACGGTTACAACGAAATCTACAATGACGTCGATTGATAATGTCATAACAACTCGATGACGGGAATCATCGCAATCACCTGTGTGTGTTCGACTCGCAGTTGAGATAACAATAAAACTGAAATTTTATGAAAAAGAACTATTATGCGTAATAGAGTGATATTCGGACATCTCTCTGTGTGATTTTGATTCCGAAAACAAATAGTATGTTATTCAGAATTAATAAAAAGATTCATCAAAACATTTTCGCTATATGAATAAACTTTGAAAAAAAATATCGCTAGTAAATAACAAAAAATTTCAATATCCGAACTATATAACGCAGATCGTTAACATAAAATTCTGAACGTGAAATTACTGACATCGTTGCCCACTGAGCCGCTTCGAGAAAATTGGCTAGCCCAGAGGAAATCTAAAACCAAGTTTTGACTGTTATATATCAACAAGTTTCACTCATAAATGTGTCACTCTTGAGTCTTGAGTCAATCTCTGTCTCGTCATTCTGACAGTTTAGAAACCTAATTAGTTTGCAAAACAACAAATACTTAAATAAGAAACAAGAAAAGATATAATGGACAAATCAGACGCCGGAAGAGATTAATTGTGTTAAAAATGTAACAGGAAAACAATTAACTGTCGGATATATCAATTTATTAGTAAAAGTAAAGGAAAAACCAGTTACCGTGTTACATTAAGTATTATATTTGGAAGCTACATCAAACAGCACATAAATCATAGAAAACGGTTCCCAGATATCTGCGAACGCTCGCCGGTACCAGTATGTAGGTGTGTATTGCCCGATAAACGCCTTGTTGATAATATATCTGTCAGGACACACGGTAATGAGGATTCGACGCCAAATTAATTGGAATACCTACGAATTTTCTGGTAAGTAGGCCGACTAGACGCTTTAGCGGAATGCGCACCGCACATGTGTTTAAGATTTTCATAAACGCGACAATAATACAACTTGCGAAAAAATAGTCTATCAAATAAATACACTATTTATTTATATTTAACTACCTAGAATGTTCTATACCTAAGAAAATAGAACGTGCTAACGTACTTAAATTTATTTTTTAGTGTTAAATAAAGTCGTTTGATTTAAAAAAAAAAGAACAAAAAGTTGTTACATAAAGCTACAAACTTTTTGTTATTCCACGTTAAAGACGGTCGCTGTGGTCGACTGAACACAGAATTTTACATAATATTATGATCCATTTTAACATAAAATATTAATTAAGACCGCAATACCGAAAACAGACCCATCGTCAGTAAAATTATTTTAATATAATTATTTGTTTTTGTTTGAAACGATACGTTAACCTCCGAAAGTACTTCAAAAGATATTGTTTCATGCTCATCAATTTGAATATTGTTTATGTATAATTTACACAAATATACGTGCTCATTTACATAGGTCTGAATACTGATATGACCAAATTTTGGAGTAAAAAACACACAGTTATTTAAAGTATTAAATATTAATTGTTATTTTAAAGGATTAATGACTGTTGACAATGACCATGCTCTGTGCAACCAAATAATAGGTGCCGTGTTAGCAGCTATAAAGAAGATTCTTTTTTATTAATAATCACTTCGAATCGGGTTATTATACAGTACCTGTGAAATAATAGTAGACCGCATTTATCAATAATTCTGAATACAAGCCAGAATAACATTACGGTTACGTCAAAATCCCAAAAATATCCGAAATTATATCGCGTAAGATCTATATTATCGCCATCGACATATTTCTGTCAGCGGGAACACAATTATACACTACAAGTTGCTCTCAATCTTCATACCTACGGGATTACACAGTAATAATAAAACATTACATAATAGAAGCTAAAAGCAAAGTTTAATGCACTGAATTTAGACTCCACACACGTAGAGGGCAGGTGGGGTTAATTTAATAATTTGGCACGGATGATACGTACCTATTGTACAAAACTAAACTACACGTATTCTTGTTTGAAACAAAACGAGCTCACGACTTCTCATCATTTACATATGATAATGCTCTAAAATAGACCCAAAATATTAAAAAAAGACTAACAAGAAACAACGGAAAAACTGTCCAGACTTTCACCAACTCATTGAATTAAATATACGAGGCGCCGCCGCTAAAGAATTTAACAAGAAGAAATATTCGCATCAGTGAGACCGTAGTCTAAGGCCCGCAACACGCGTATAGTCGCATTTTATGACTTCCCGTGTCGTCGGGCCGCGATCAATTTTGTGCTGAAAACCCATCAAAATACTGTCTGAAATAAAGAATTTAAAATATCCGGCACGATTATAAAACATCGCGGATGGAATGGAAGATTAGAATTATAAAACGACATTATATCAGACATTTTTAGGAGAACCCTGTTCATTGCTTCAGCTGTTCGCGTTTTTATGTAACGATATAAATAGTAAGGGTTTCGCGACATCAGTGTATAAGATTGTAGATACGCATGTACATAGACATGAGCATTTTGCCCTACAAGGTAAAAGGATATCCGTCAAGTCAGTGACGACAGTTGGTACGTGGCGTGACACCTAAAATCACGCGTAACAATTGTGACAATAGCCAATTTAAAAAGTATAATAGTAGCGGTACATTGTAACCTGCCATCGCATTTTATGTAACGGCATTGTTAATCGACTTGTTAAGATTGTACTTCACAAATAGCTTAACATTAATAATATTCAGCTTAATCAAATGTATGAACTAAAGCATGAAGGCATATCTCCATTTCTTTTCTTTTAATTTAAATCCAAATTATTTGACGAAATACTAAGCTACACTCGAAATTGGTCACTAGATTCCGTCTAGACCAGAAACACGATCGCGTACAGTAAACCACATTTTCATCGTAGTAGGTAGAGCGGCGCACGCGCGCCCGCGACGTGCGCCGGTGAATCATGCGCACTCCGTCATGTCACATTATTACGACCTCGAATTTAACACTAGTGACACACTGTGCCGAGTTTATATGTCGATAGACGCTTTTATTACAAATAAACTTGTTCCATTTACATTTTCATCCCTAATTGACATCCTAATTTGCATTTTGTCAATTGTCAAAGTTTAAGAAGTGAAAAGAAAAATAAATACTCTATTCTAATTTTGGAATATTGGTTATAAAATGTTTTCGTACAAAAAAAACAACATCTTTTAAAAAACATTAATACAGAGACACAAAAAACTATGAACTGTTTAATTTGAACTTTGAAATAGCACAACACTGTTTAGGAAATAAAGCAAGAGTCAATAAATTGCGTTCCCGGTACTTAGTTGAAACGTTTGCATTGTACCGTGCTATTAAATACATTGCTGCAATTGAAATGACTTCCTTTAGACAATTATATTTGTGAAGTTTAACGTTGCTGGCAAATTTACCAAAAATTTACTATGGAGATCAACTTAAACAGTAGGTACTCTGAAATTTTTACTGATTCCCTTCTATGTTATAATTTATTTTTGATTGTGCAAAAGCTTATTGTTTAAACTATTACATTTAAAGGTGTTTATCGAGTAAACAAATCATGCAATAGAAAATAAGGCGACATCGAGGAAAGTGTCGCAGCACTAGTTATGCTAATCTGTGGCTCGGATGTCATCTTGCGCAACAAGCGACCGAGGCGAGTGTGAGCGCGGCTTAACGCCGGTAATGCCCCACTTCGAGACCAGCCTCAACCACTGTCATCAGCCTAAGTATACTGTAGGATCATTTTTCGAAACAAATTACGCAGCTGGCAAATTACAGTCATTATGTGAACATATAGTCTTAGAACCTTGCTATGACAACAATCATAGCAAAATTATACTCGTGTATCATGTTGTAAAAATGTGTGAGGTGAGACATCAAAGTCGTAAATTTAATGATCTTATATTTATCTCAAATGTAGGTATATGTTTTGAGTATTTTTACATAAGTATACTAAAAGTATAAGAAAAATTTAAATTTTTGACTTTATCTTTGGAAGTGACAATGCGAAAATAAAGACGATTAATCTACGTAATAGAAATATAAACACTTGAGTCTTATAATTTTAATAAAAAAATAACATTAATACCACACAATAGACCTATGTTACATAAGTAAATAGAGAAGTAAATGAACCTAACATAAAAATATAACTCCTTCCTTCTTCATAAAAGTTCGAATATATTGAAATAAAATATTTGGGAACGTAAGAAACACACGTCATTCAAATTGATTGGAGCTTATTAAAATCGCGTCCAGTAAATGTTGAAGTAATTTGTCTAACTGAAGGTGAATTGTTACTTATTTTATAGGCGATTGATAATATAATAAAGATTATGCTGCGAAATGTTATGACTTATAGACAGCCTTGATCTAGCAGTCAAGGCTAAGATGTCTGATATGCTATTACGAACATAGGATATACATATTTCATATTTGTCTACTACTGCTACTACTAACTTACTTTGGACCTAATCATTTAAAATCTATGTAAATATATACGATTGCTTTCTACGCAGGACTTACTTTTAGACGTAGGATTTAGGTACACGATTCATTTCTAAATAAAATAGATCTGTCTATACTCAGAATTTGGTGTAGGCACACAAATTTCGCGCGAGTTTCCATCCGCCCTAAATAGAAGCTTTCAGGCATGTAAAAGAGGTTAATAAAAGTAGGTATAGCACCTGACGACAGTAGATCGACGGTCGTGTAGCGCCGGAAGCGAGCAGTTTGGGGGCACGCCCCGCTTCCGGTGGTCGCGCGCCGCTGCATGCAAATAGACAGCCCGTCCGGCAGACAGGTGACGAAAGTACGGAAAGAATACCTTTGTAAATACTTTATTATAAAGGCTGTGTGTGTATAGGCCTGATACGATTCACAAAACCGCAAACATTTATTTACAATTAGAAATGATACTTCAATTTTATCAGTCTGTTGAGCTCTGTTTTGTTTATTGGGACATCCTATATTTTTGCATTATGAAGTATTCATGAGAAGAAAACAAAAAAACATCACAGTAAATAGTATCAGTTAGTTATCAGCGATAACAAGCAGTGCGAGTGCGAGGTTCTAAAAGCTGACAACGCTTGTTAATATCCATTAAGCTCGGCCCAAAATTACATTGAAAACGGACCGGATTCCGGATTATCCAATGTGCATCTAGCCATGTAAATACGTAGTGACATGTTCTCTATTAGATACTACCCTCGCTTATTGACTAAAGCCTTTCCCTAAAGGGTTGTGACATTGAGATGGATTACGAAACAGACTGTAGGCCAAGTGTTATGTCTCTCTGTATCTCGATAAACATTACTTAGTGCATTGTTAGGTATTGTCGTTGTTGGGTTATGATAAAATTTTAGATAATTAGTATGATTCGAAGGGCCTGTTGGTCTAGTGGTTAGTGACCCTGACTGCTAAACCGGAGGTCGAGGGTTCGATTCCCACAGGTGTTGAGCACGTTTATTTGTTCGGTGTCTGGGTGTAATTTATCTATGTTATGTATGTATTTAGAAGTGTTGATGTATGTTGTATTTAGAATATGTATGTTGTATTTAGAGTATGTATGTTGTATGATGTATTTAGAAATGTTGATGTATCAGTTGTCTTGTTGCCATGACACAGGTTCTGCCTCGTTTGAGATCAGATGGCCGTGCGTAAGATCCAAGATATTATATTATATATTCATTATCCTATACTATATTAGGTACTTTGAGATAGTTGACAAATAATCAAAGACTGGTAAAAGTGAAATGATAGACCAGAGTCTTTTCAGTTTGATCTTTCATAAGGATTTGTAGAGTCACGGCTTCGAATATACCTATACGGATATCTGCAATCTGCAAGGTACGTATTATCATCACAACATAGCCTGTTTGTTTATCGCTCTAATATACAATTCTGTAAGCGTAACGCCGTCTTACTCGCACATTACACAAAGATAGACGCATCAAATATTCGTGCCGGATAAGCTGAACGTGGATTGTCGTGACGAAGCCACTTCCGCACCAATACTGTCACAATACCGTTGGTCAGAGGCGCTATGAATTTTTTAGTTTCGATTATTCCTTAGCTGCTTATCCGGTCTAGTTAATTCCATGGAAGACTTGGTGAGTGAACACGGGTTAAATTTACTGCGACGTGACGTAGCGGTACTTAGATTTGCTTTGATGACTCTTTGCCTGACGTTCGTTTTATATTTTCAATTGTTAGTACATACCATTTTAAAATTTGCTAAGCTAAGATTTCCTCATGAAATTCCACATCATTCCTCAATTACATTAGGAGTCAAAAATATTTTTTTAAAAATAAAGTTTCGTTTAAGTATGCGGACATTAATAACAAGAAATATTTTTCTTGCCACAAAAACAACTACTAAGCCATAACAAGGAAGCAGCTTTAATATTTCGTGTTAACAGGTTAATGTTGAAACAGCAAACAGCAAAAAAAAAGGGTCTGTATTATATCTTTTTAATTAATTATGGCAACAATTTTTGCCAAGATAATACAAAGTAAGGTAAAAATAAACAACGCTTACTTAAACAACAAGGTGTCACGTTTCACTTTGAAATTAAATTGTAAATTTTATTTTGAATGGCAGCACAAACAAAATTCTTCTAGGAGTTTTAATATCGTATCACATAAACACAAAAGAGATAAAAGCGTACTTCATAACACAACAACTGAAAACTCAATAAAATTTAATATTGACTTAAATTTATCATCCCTTGTTATTAAAGAGATACGAAACACGATTTAATATTGAATCTTGAAAGTTTGTAAATTAATAAAGAAGTTAAAGTTATAAGGAAACTGACTATGGCACTGTTGCGCTGAGTTTTCACACTAACATTGTATCATTAAATGTTTACAAGAAATACATTTTCTTGGGCATCGACTACTGTGAATTGAAAACTGTCCGTAGCTTGTGCCAGAACAGATTTGTCACCACTTTATCGTATTTCGGACACCTACATATTAACGGTAAGGTAAATACATCGTAATGACTGGATGTACAGTTGGAATGTTCGTAAACTCTGTAATGAACTGCTGTCTGTACTCCTGTCTCAGCTATCGTTAGTCTGACATAACGTAAGTAATACGAATCCGTCACGTTGTAATATACAAGGATAGGGCAATGACATACAGTCGTAAACCTAGTTTGTCGATAGCGGTCACAGATTGCCTTCAGTACATATGTGTATGTATCTATCGGATGAATAATAAAACTTTATCCACGGATATTTCTGTGTGGAAAGTACATGATTATTATTTTCGTCTAAAAATAGAATTTGAGCTTGAATTTGAATATGAGCTTATAATGCTATTATCCATACTGATATTATAAATGCGAAAGGATATAGGCAACTTTTTGCTGCGATAACCGACAAAAACGCGGGCGGAGCTGCGGGCAAAAGAAAGTACATTATATAATATTTTTCACTAATAAACTTTTTGTATTAGGTCAATATGTTCAACATAACATTCAATATTATACAGCACAGTTAAGAGACTACAAGGATACTGAAATAAATCCAACACACAACTTTCTTTACGCAAATATGAATCAAAACGAAAACCAACAAACTGACCCAAGATAATGAATAGCTGCAAAAAACCACGAACAACGACATGAGGATTACGTGCAAGAATTCAGCTTAGAACAATAGTCGGCCTTGGGGCGAGGCGCAGTAATCACTGCTCTCGGACTGCGGACTACAATGGCGCAGATACAGATATCTATGTAGATGGCTTGTTTGTCCTTGTCACTGAGACATAACACGGCCGTTGTTGCGTACCTTCAGTTGTTCGGTAACTTTACACAGGGTCTGGAGGCGATCAGCTCGTAAACGAAAGAGAATCGAGTAAGCTCGTCTTGTTGTCAGACCGGCCGAAGTCGGAGATCTTATGACTTTGTGAGGCTTTGTTGTAGACTAAATTGGTTGTGGACACAGAGTTACGAGAAGTTAAACCTTTAGACAACAACTAAAGTGCACTAAAAGTGCCGTGTACAAGTGTAGGTACATTCTTAAAACAATATCATGCAGCGGTCAGATATTACACTAGATTGATCTTGCGACTTGATATCGGTTCTCGCGGCATGTAAGCCTAAATCTTTTCCTAGGGCTCCACTCTATTCTGCCCCAAACTTAATCAAAATTGTGTCACAGCTGTAAAAGCGAAACAAACGAACGTTACTTTCGCATTTATAGAATTAGTGTGACTGTACCATATAAAAGTATTTTTAATAATGTTTATATTAGTAGTTGTAATTATTTCAAATTGTTGACATTAAAACTTAAGTTCCCAGGATACATCTGCAAAACATACCAGTAAATAGTAACGTACATGCAGTTATAAAAAACGCCACAAAGCGAATACGGTCGTAAAACCTAGTATTATAAACTTGTTAGTCTTAACTTACATAAACAACTCTAGTGTAATATTAATTGTACACTGCCAGTACTTTTTGCATTTGTTTAAAAAACAGATGGTAATTGTTTAAATTACTGTTACATTATTACAATTAAATATAATTATTTGTATAATTCAATTTTGCTAATCTAATTATTTGCAGCTATATTTATTTTACCAAAACAGCGATTAAGGCTGTCAATTTAACTAGGCATTTTAATAAAGTATAATGACATTGTCAGATAATTGTATAATCTACACATAGGTATCAGCTCCTTATCTAGGTCTTAAAATACACTATCTAGGTGTACCTAATCGTGTTAATACGAAAGTAAAATGAAAGGGAATTTCTTTTCAATTCTAGTAACTACACATCGAACTTTTCTTGTTTTATTTATACAAGAACTTGTTAATATCCAATCTATTATAATACATTATCCTGTACATTGTAACCGTGAATATTAGCTTCACACTAACTGGCATCACCTACAAGAGGTATTATCGTGTCAGTAAACGTTTACAATGTCTAAGTAGTTTGACAAACGTTACGGCGCATTGTCGTCGGGTATATTATTATGATCGTGTTTTGTCTGTATCGGGAGCTCGACAAATAACAGTAATTTTATCCAATGTCGTGAGAACCGACGTTGTGCAAGGAGCCACTGAACTAGTTCACAGATTAATCTCCGGTTAATCTTAACAACTATCATTAAGATCTAGCGGTAAGACACGATCTTTGATAACAACATGTTTTGTATGTATGGGTCTAGTGCAAACATTATACCTGCATGGCATAAGTAGTATAGGAAACTATTTATCGTAATAAGAGAAATAGCCTTAGCCTTATTGTTTGTTATCTACAGTATTAACACTACTTATAAACTAAAGATTTCTAGGTCCTTAACCCTCTAGATTTTTGCCAATTTATACTTCGCGGCAGACCACGAAGGAGGTGGCGAGCTAGTTGGATGTCTTCCTTTCAGTATTGGAAGGCAGTGTCGTAGAACCGAGACAGATGAAAATAATGGATCCAGGCCTATGCCCAGCTGTGGGACAGCAAAGGCGGATAACAATAGTAATTTTTGTAAGAAATATAATTACTATATAGGTACCAGTAGATAAGTGCAGTATTTTTTTTGTAAAGCTGTAATATTATTTATACATTTATCGTCACATGACACAAGTCTGATAAACAAGTTTAACTACACTTGTTCAAGTACATTACGCAACTAAGCGAATTTACAACATATTGCTAAGTTATCAGATATTATTATCTATTATAATAATATGCCAGCGTTTTGTCTTCCTGTCATGAAGCCGCAAATGCGTGACGTAAGACAGAACAACCTCACTCAATCATGTTCAACGGGGACGGTCAACAGAAACATGTTTATATTAAGTTCAACTTTATTTTTCTAAACTTGTAGCATAAATATTTATCTAATAGGTAAATACGCACTTAGGCAACTTAGTGCAGCAACTTGAAGGTTAAGCAATATTATTTTTACATTTGTAAAATTAATATCAATGCTAAAAGTATACCAATAATTAGGTCAAATACAGGGTGGAACTTTATTATATATTTTTATTTTGTTTACTTAAATGAACATAATTTGAAAAATAAGATAAGTTTATTTTTTGAAACAACATAATTCACGTCGTTGCTGACTGTACCTGTAGACCAAACATTGATGACTCAGAACGTTATGCTAAAACAATAATCTTGGTACGTGTGTCTAAAATACAAATACTAAATGTCCATCAGTATTTCATACATTCACTATTCTATTGCACGTTGCACGGTACTTAATTTTTTATAAAATCATTAAAGTATTTTTTTTTTGTTATAAAATAGAATGTAGGAACTTAGGAAGAATTTTATAACAGCGTACCTATCACGTAAGTTTAAACTATTCTAAAAGTCCGTAAAACTGAAATGTTTTAAAATTCGATACCAACGAATGTAGCTACGGGCTATCTGTAGCGAGATCAAAAGAATGACACAACTGGTGTTCCAAGAGTTTAATCTGAAACTCAATCAACGGGCTCACAGAGCCGACACGGTCCAATCCACGCGGTGGTGAAATCGAGACCACGGCCCATGGTTACAGTAAGTGAAACTGTACACTATGCAACTTCCGGCCACATAATGTTGTCAGATATCCAATGACGGTCGGACAGGAGGCTCGCCCGCCCTGCGGTTGGTACGTCCGTCCGATACACATACGTGTCATATTCAAACAAACCTACACAAATCACAATACTTCCATTTTTAGTTCCCAAAACGATCAATCGTTTGAACTTCTGTAGCTGATATTATTGCTCTATTGCTTATGTATCACTTTTTGCGTAAACAAAAATATTATACAGAGAAATACTTCGATGATTTCGTAGAATTAATAAACACAATATTAAGTTTCGTTCTTTTTCGGTAATGATAAAGATAATAAAACAAATCGAGATCACGACAAGAAAACGTTAGATAGAAAATAAACTAGCTAAAGTAAGAAACAAGTATATTTTTATTATGGACAAAAGTATATTCGACGAAAAGAGATTAATATCGTCGTAGACATATGAAACCGTAATAAAAATACATAAGTAAGTGCCGCGGGCGGACGGACAGAAAGTCGCGCGACGCCGTGCTCCTCCCGGGAGCAATAAAAATGATATAGGGCCTGCAGCACTGTCGCAACAGGAAAATCAATAGGATAGAAATGTCAAAACAAGGTCGAAGAACTCCCCATGCAATAGCGACCTTTCAAAATTATAAACAACTACGAAACCGCCGAGCCCGCCAGCTTATTCCACCCCTCTCCACTCCCTCGGGGATCGAATTTCATAAAATATTTAATAGTAGTACTTTCGTCATTAGTAGGAAGTGCAATAACCTCGCGGCTCTTTCTAATTAGATGGAATCTACTTACCTATCATGCATCACTCTGATCTTCCAATTATGAATCATAACAAAATGTTTTATTACCTGAAACAGAGAAAAATAATGTTGTTAACAACAATTCTCGCACTTAAATTATTATGTTATAATTTTTGTGTCAACAAATTATGTATTTTCAACAGGCAACAAGGTTTGGCCTAAAATATGAGTGGTCGTTAGAGACCCAAATGAAACGTTCTTGAAGGTGATACATTAATTGCGCCAACTGGTTTCCAGTAAACATAACACTTTGTTACAAAAGAAAATTGAACGCTTTGATCATCTTTATTTATTTGGCAAACGGCAATGTCAGCCGCCTTGTGGAGTATTTGTTTTGGATGCGCACCGGCAGCGTCAGAAGATTATGCTATTGATACAATGTTAATACTGAATGTATTTGATAAGTACCAATTGGAGTAACACCCGCGCACGTACACTTAAGCACGGTAATTTACGCGCACCTTACGCCACTGTTGACAGATTTATAAGAACGTGTGGGCCGAAGAGAAACGGTTAATTTTATTGTGAACCAATTGATTATACAAACTATTTAAGTTGCCTTTGATGATAATGAGACGTGCAATTTTACAATACGTTAGAATTGCACGACGTCATAATAAGAGACTGGAAATTGTAGCAACAATATGCACTGTTCAAGAGTTTTGTCTTATATAAATAGTACGCAAATGAGTTCAGTTTCCATTCGAATAGTATCAACTTGTAGATCTACTCAACATATTCTCAACAAATATCTAGAATTTGATCTATGTAGTTTGAACAACGTAATTTGAAAATCAAACCAAACACGCGCAAGCGGTGTTCAGTAAACACCTTTATAATAATCCAATGCTTTCAGTGACAGCGTGTACGTATGACTACTTAGATGTATGTCTTATCCGTCACTGAACCACACACAGTGCACACCCGATCGCTCGCTGTTACGAATATACTTCAACTCCTAAAGGAATACGTACACGCTTCGCTTATTACCGTCACAAAACATGACATTAAATCACTTAATCCAAAGTAAAGCAAGTGAAACTGATAAAGCATAGTAAACCTAAACTTAAAAATCAAAAGTAACATTGCCCGATAGCTAACTTGCTGAAAATAATTCCATAAATAACAAAGGCCCTTTTCACTCCAAGATTAGCGTAAAAGAAGACGATGAAATGTTAATAGAATGTTACAACTAAATTTCGGAGTACCTTACTTGGTTTGGTTAATAATCACTTAGTGAAAATACGTTGGCACTTGCCAGAAAATTAACTTTGTTATCCGATGTGGCACGGTTGCCAGCCAGCTATCTAGACAGCTTGCCAATGAGGAGTGATACGGAGAATTTAAAGCTTCTTTTTTTGGGAAATTATCCCAATATACTAGTTACGAACGAATTATCCGTACCACGAATCTAGGTACCTAAATCAACTTTATGACTAGCTTTGCTGTGCCCGCCGCTTCATCCCAGGGAAAAGTTTATAGTTTTTTGGGAAGCAAAGTTTTTGGACCTCAGTAGTTAACAAAATTCCATTCCACCCTAATAAACAATATGTTCGTTCAGCGTCATAAGGTAATAAAAACAGAAAATTAAGTGACGTTCCATTTAAACAAAATTAAAACAGATACTATAAAAAATCTATTTATTGTTCAACATCGGTCAACATGATCGATATTTGGTATGAGAAAAGTATCGTAAACCATTTGATGTCTAAACACAATTTTAAGTTTCTGATAATGAGTTAAATAAATCCACAATTACAGCCGTTGACGACGCCTCTCAATGATTGATTTTATCGCAGAGCGGTTCTAGATTATCACATTGAATGCACAAAACGTATTGGCAATCGCAACCGCAATGAATCACTAATACTCTTAGTAAAGACATCCAATTTGTAATTTAATGAAATTGCTAAGAGCGTGCCTGACACGCTTTGAGGTTGAAACTATAACAATAAGGAACTTATGAGTTTGTTCATACTCATTTTCGCCGTCGGAATGCGTAAGAAATGTTTGCGTGTTTGTAACTGTCAACTTGTTTACGAGATATGTTATATATCTGTGATTAACGACCGTTCAAAATACTAAAGAGCGTATTGAAGTACCTTATTCATATATTACCTTATTAAGTTATTTATTGCATTCTGAACACTATTTCTGTAAATTGTCTTACAATGTAATCCCTTGCATTTGTTTCTTAATGTTTATATTAATAAATAAGTAAATATGTCGACAAAATCACATATCTTGCTTTGAACCCAAAGTAACTGGCTAAAGCACATATAGAAGCAGAGACAACGTAGGTACCACAAACACCCAAACCCGAGACAATGTAGAAAAGTGGTTTTGTGCATTGAACCGCCCGAGGAATCGAAACCGGGACCTCAAAGCTAATGACACCTTGAAAATCGGTGTGTACGCCACTGGACCATGGAGGTCGTAAAACACTAATAGCACCTATGTTCTCTATTAATTCTCAGTTTACTTTAGGTGGCATCAAACCCTTGAGTGTAGACTTGTTTACCGACTGCACTGCGTTGAGGTGCTATAGCGGAGTTAGTGAAAGCGAAATCTAAAGTACTGGAAACTACAAAAACTGATAGATTTATGTTTTGCACTTAAATTGAGGATCAATTCTATTTGTTTTAGTTCTGACACCACGCAAGAAGAGGTATTTGTATTCATAATCTATTTATAAAAAAACATGTAATTATTTTTTATAACCCTGGTCATTCTTAGGTGACAACACATTACGATGACCGACTGCTGTCAAACGCGATTTTTTTTTATCAGACTAACGCTTGCTTACGTAATATAGGTACGTAGTTACCATGAATCTAAAAAGATATAAAATTTTATTAATTATTATCTAACGACAGATATAATGGTAGCTTGAAAAAAAAGAACAACTAAATACATAACAGTGATTTAGGTTCACTAAACCATCTCATAAAATTTCTCTTTATAATGTAAGCGTGAATTGAGGATTAAAATATCTTGAATTCTGCTACTCGCCCTAAATATACACGATGACTACGGATAAATATTTTACAGATATAATCAGTTCAGGGTTACTAACATTGCTCAATTCGCCCGACTGTTACAGTACCGAAGCCAAAAATGCTGCAACGATCGAATCCAGTTGCACAGATACACTTTATGCAGTGCACTCAAACTGATTAGATACATTTTTATCCGACTGTGAAACTAAAACAAAGTAACGAGTCACGTGAACGCGTTCCGCAGTTACTATCTCTATCCATTTATTTTTACGTACATTTAAATGTAAATTTCGGTGTAATGACGCGAAAATCTGTAAGCTCCTCATTAATATTTATATCGAATGCATTTCCTAGTTTTTATGCGTTAGTATTATTTTGGACTACTTTGAAAGGAGAGTAAGAAAAAACAAGGAAACAGTGACTGTGAAATTTCAACGGTAGCTGTTTACGTCCGACCTTTTTTACGATGTTGTTAACTGTTGATTCTTTTTAAACATCTGCGTCGTGAACTGTAAACTACATTGTTCGCGGTTTGAAAGCTAAAATGGCGCTTGAAACGTGCTTACGGCTTAATTACTAGAAATTAACATTCTCCATGAATATTTTGAATATACAAAATTGGTTAATTTATATTGTGGTGGATATGATAATTGAGGTTATTTATTTTTGTTTTCTTGGATGAGTATAAAAAGGTAACATTTAATTACTTAAATAATAAAAAAATATTGTTACTAGAAGTTAATCAACTTTATTTAACTTTGTTACCTTTTTTTTCACTTTAAGCTGATAAAACCTTTACCTACGCCTCATATCTAAACATACAAGAGCCGCAAGGAAACATTAACCATTCGTAAAGCAGCGTCATTTTAAATCCCCCTACATGAAGTTAGGAAGACGCTTAAAACCAGTACCTCGTTCTAAGCGTAGATTGACATATTGTTTAACTTTTAACGGAAGTGTACATCTTTATCTTGAGGGTGACGTGTGTGAGAAACACATGAGAAAGTGTTATTTTTTCATTGTTTACGAGAAGCGTCCTTAGCGTTTTTATTTGAGCGGTTTTGTTTATATGGCGGCGCGATCCATCCAGCGACTGTGAACGTACGTTTATAGAGACAGCTACACTTTACGATCAGATGATTTGTTTTCGCGTTACGTGTTTAAAGGTACTTGCCTTTTTGTGATAATTGAATTGTACAGTTTGACTGTCACACTTCGAAGACAAATTGATTGTTCTGCCTAATAAGTGTCGGTAAATTATGTTCTTTAAGTATAAAAAAATATGAAAGTAGTTTAGGAAAACAGGAAGTTTGAACATTCTCCTACTACACGTAGGTACTTAGTTTGAATAATTTAAATTTCACTTACGACAAAAGGTAATTAATACCTTCTTTTGTAAGTGAAATTTTACGAGCTGTTTCCTGCGTGCGTGTCATCTAGTGCGCAAAATTCTTTGCATCCAAGCTTAACCCATACCAAGTTACATCAAAATTTTTTCAGCAGTTTAGCCGTGTAAGCGTAACAAACAGACAGAGAGAACGACAGAGTTAGTTCCCATTTATGATATTAGTATGGACTAGTATGGATAATGTTGACTATTCCAAATTATTTTAGTTGTTTTTCTTTTACTGTAACTTCAAGAGTTACTTCAGAACATTGTTGCGAATGTTTCGTGCACGTCCATTTCAATACATTGTGATCAATTTTCAATACCAATCGGAATTCAATTCCGTTGTCCTCTCCTTTCGTAGGTACAATCGATACTCGATGAAATCCCCAATATCACCGAATAAACGGCTGTAAATTTTTCATTTGTCGTCCGCAAAAGCCGAATTCATTTTCTGTACGTCCAACTTCGTATTGACATGCTTCCAACGCAATGATATTCCAATACATACATGCTGAGTTATTGTGTAAATAGCGGACATGCATGAGAGCTATTTGAATGACAGAGCAAGCAAATTTAGACCCTTCCAATTCACTGACGCATAATGCCAATACAATATAACAGAAAAATTATAAACAGTGTAAATTTTTTGTAACAACAAATTTTCTTTCTCACTGCATGAAAACCTTAATCGCCTCTAGCATCGATACAATTTAAATCGGAATAAAACGAGCAAAGCGAATCGATCTCTATCCTATCGAGAGCAAATCGCACGACTAAAGATGCTCTCTCGGACGGAATGCTCCGAGCGATTGGAAATACTTGTGTCTGAAGTTCGAAAAGAAAAAAGTTAATTGGTACTGTTTTTGTCATTGCACAGTCCCGTTACTCCTTCAACTAATCTCTCTATTCTCAATCGAGACGTCTTTACCTACTTTACACGGTTTTAGCTGCAAAATTGCAAGTGTCTTGGAAATAATTGGAACATTGTTTTTATCACAGATTTTCTTCGTTTTTCGCCTGTTTGTAATTAATTCGACATTCACTAAGTCAACTTTTAGAAGTTAGATTTTCTTAATTTAGCAATCACGTTAATTAAACTTTACATACTTTAGGTCCTATAGATTTAACGTAAGACACAATTTGAGAAGGTAATGAAATAGCTACTTATTTTTGTTATATATACTGTTGTACTTTTGTTATAGTATATATATGATATATATACTAAGCGACCATTTTGTTACAATATACTGCAATATTTATAAATCATGGAAAATAAAGTTTAGAATAAAATGTATAATAATTTAAGAAACAACAGCACAGCGTCTGAAATTGAATGTTTCGTCTAGCTGTTGAATAATAAATCATAACCTTCTCTACGAATATCAAAGGGGATCTTCAAAGTGTTCATTTAACTGTGTTATTAAAGTGCCGTGTAAATGTTAAGTTTATAAAGCCAACTGCCACATTTTGGGAGTAACAGTTTTACACACGTCGCCATAATCCCTTCTGAATACCCTCTGGCCCAATTCCAAAATTACAAATTAAAATTAAATGAAGTCATACATTGCAAAAGGGTTGTTTATCAGCAAATTTTAAAAAGTCGAATTTAATGCTTTACACCTCAATGTATACACAATAACAAACTAATCATTGTGTTCTCTTCACGATCTTCATGGATCCTGCAAGCTGTTACATTATACGCCGGCGTCAAGTTCATTATTGTAAGTAAGATGCGCACATTTCGCGCGCAGCGGCGCGTGCGCAACCTGCAGAGCGTAAATAAACGACATGCACCGTAACAGTTACGCGCGTTCGTATTTAATGGGCACGCACTACCAACTACCGTTCCTTTAATTAAGCTACTTTTCATACTAACTGTATACATACTACCTCTAACAATCGCAATTAAATTACAGAACGAATATCTCCAAGTAACATTTAATCTCATGATCATTATGAGAAATATACATTACCAGATAACCTTTAAAACGACCACCCCGCCTCCAGTTACCCTATATACATTTTGCACAAGTTATAAATAGCGGTTGTTATATTAATAGCCTTGTCGTGTACAACTTCAATACATTTTTCATTGTTTGCATCCGCGGGTTTCGGTCAGAACGTCGCGCTATGATTACATTTTCACGTCACTGTCAAGTTCGAACAAAGACACGCAGAGGAAGCCATCAGTCATTATCAGGAGAAAGAACAATAAAACGACAAGTCATGATCGTTAACCGAATTCACCTTACAATAAGGGAATTCGTAGGGCACCGCCACCCTAAATACTTGGTTAAGGTTTTACGGAATGTTGGCAAATCTGAGGAGTCACGGCTGCGTCTCACGACACAAGTAATTAGATATTTAAATAAATTAGCTACTAAGTAAAAGTTGAATTTGTGTAATGGGCTTAAAAACCTTGACGCCGCTGTAGTACACGGAGATATTACTAATATTTTTCTAGGATGTGATTGCAGATTTAATTTTGTAAAACTTTATTACCTAATACATTTTTATATTATACTAATGTCTCAATATCCACAACTAGAACAAACTTACAGACTGTCGTTCATTTCTGCAAAGAGGGTTAGATATAAGAGAAATGGTCTCACAATTCTAATCCCCTCTCGCTATTGGAAATACGTAGAAAGTGAGGTGAGCCCTGGCGCAGCATAACTCTGATTTAAAACGACTCTCATATTAAAAGCCACGATCTTGTGGACGTCGAATGAATAGATACTACCATCCCTATACAACCAAGCAATCCATTAAGTACCTACGAATTTCTGAAGCATATCAGTATCAGAAATCTGTCCAACTGTTCTTTTATATCAATAACAAGTACCTAATTTAAAACCAATATTAATTACTGTAGAAACGTTTACAAGTATCGTATTTCAATCATCAAATACATCTAAGGTTATAAATTAATCAACGACCATTTACGAAAATAACTTCCTTAAACAAGATTGAGTTAGTTTAATCAAGATTTATATCATAGCGGCGCTGTTGAAAAGACATAAATGATATTCAAATCTGAATAAGCTAAACAGTGCGTCGCATGTCTTTACTTGGTTAAAATGGCGTACCTGCACGTACGTCCAACCACATAGGGTTAAATATTATAAAAATGGTTATAATGTAAAGTATATTTTAATACATTTGGATAAGGACGGAAATAGCGTGTGTGCTTGTGGAGGATTTAAAACATTTTCCATGCGTTACATGCGTCAGCCGAGACCATTAGAGCAAAATGACTGAATGAGGTGTAGAGCGTGCGGAGGAACGTTGCTGACACGGTCCGAGAATCTGCATCAACCACTACGACATGTAAGACTTTCGTGACTATATCGCGTACGTATTCATGTAACTACTTCCAATTTAAACTAACTACCGTTTTAAGTCTGTCGCTAATCTGCCTGCTGTTAATAAGTTAATTATGTCGGACGTTACGTCCTAAATTTACATATTTTAGGACAAAGGTCTGGAATTAGAAACGAAATTGCGACATAGAATATTTTGGAAGGTAAACAAGGGTTAGTCCTAATCAACAGGTTGGACAAGACAAGACTAATAGAATGAAAATCGTAAATTCAACGCACTGTACTGCTCACGTGCCTCTAACTTATGATCTGGTGCTCCCAGTCACAATTACACAACATTACTATCATTGTATCTCGATGTAACGTCCAAAGTATGTGAAGGTAGAGTAATAACTACCTCTAATCGTCATGCTTGAGGGCACACGGGTACGTCCAGACGATACAAAATGAAGCAGCAAAAACAAGTTTCAACATCATGCCATCTCAAAAAAAACGACCGCATCAATCATTAGAGCACTTTCTAAACTGTTTATTGTTATTAGAATCTTTTATGTAACGTTGCTGCAGTTCAACGTCCATTTATTGTCTTGCCTTCTGTCAATAAGCCAATCAATCGCTTGATTTAGCCTGTTACAGATATGATTTTCTATTTGAAATACTCAATTTAGAAACTATAATTATTATTTTTCTTATTTACTATCTAAAAGGCATACAATGCAATATTTTCAAAGAAATCTGGTAAAAACTTAATTCTCTTTTAAACACGAGACTTAAAAAAGCAGTCTCGGTAAATCAAATACACTTTTGTAGTGTTTCTTTTTCAGTCGTAATGCATCAAATAGAGTTGGAAAAAGAAAAAAGATGCGCGTAATCACTTCAACGACATAGCCTCGGAAAGAACGAACAATGGCCGAGAAAGTTACGATGACCATTACCATTGTATAAAACACTACACTTATGGTAACACACAATTTCTAAACAGCTCACAATGCATAATGTTGGTCAAAACCCTTTGTTAAAAATGTCACCATAGCAACTCGCACTCCTTTGAATAATATAAGTGTACCATTAAATTTAAAAAAAAACTATCTGGCGACCTATTTATTATGTAATCAAATTAAAAACAAAGCAAAATTTTAAGGTCAAAGTATAATGACAAATTTTATGAGCATCGTAAAGTACTCGCTGAAATAAAACTAACATTTATAAGACGAGTAACTGACTGTTAAAATTTGATGGCTTCAAGCTTTGTGTTTGTACCACTCGAAAGGTTAACGAATCGGATTGTGAGTGAGTTGCCATGGTAAGGAGTAGGGTCGTTGTACGGCAGAGTTCTAGTTCAGGCGATAGTGGATAAGGAACAGTCAACATGCCCCGGCCAAACAAAGGACGCACTTGTTTTGCTTTATTTCGCAATGTGGTGCTTTTATGGCTGCTTTTCCGGTTGACATTTTTAGGGTATTTATTGAACAACGTAATTTTTAATAGTCGCAAAGTGACTTTAATGTGAAGATAGATAATTGCCTTTTTAAAACATTTTTATTGTTTTTTTGTCTAGTTCTTTGTGTAAATTTTTATTTACATAAAAATCTCGCTTTTTAGTAATCACAGTTTAATCTATCCTACTCAATTTTGATAATGTGTATTATTAGCTGTATTAATCATACAAATTAACGAAATCATGTACTTTCTTAATTAATGCGGTCTTTTTGGGGTCTATTGACAATGTCAAACATTACAAATATCGTATACGACTGAATGATTCCCTTTTCATTCAATAAACTAAAGGCAAACAACTAGTTGAAGACAATTTGTTATTTTCAATGGCTGGTAATGGCTAAACACGGCGAGACAAATAAGAATCACGCCTAATTATCTATTTGACGATGGCGAATAGTTAGTTATTCAAAAAGTCTGCCTCTCTCCTCCCTCACCTCTGTTACTCAACACAACACGGCTCATTAGAACCGGGCCGTGGGAAGCACCGGTCGACTAGTGCTGTACGCACCAGCGTTAGAGTTAACGACAGAAAAAAAATTTCAACAAAAATTTAAAATAGTCTTATAGAAAAATAGGTAAAAATAGTATATTATTACCCATATATAGTATAATCCATCTGCATAATTATGTAATTTTCTGTGTAAAATTACCTTCCAGTTAAAGTTTTACTACAATTTCATGGAAGATTTTTACGTAAAATTCCGTTCTTAGAGCGGCTTTGACTTCTGAAGTAGTCGGCCCTAATTACTATAATGGAATCTTTTTAACTTTAAGTAATTGAGTAAAGTTCTATTTAAAATAAGCCTAAAATATATGTAAAGAAAAGAATTTTAGCAAAGAATTACGCAATTAAATTCGTTGTGTGGACTTTACAGGTAAAACATTCTTTAACCTTTTATAATCACCTTCACTGGAAGGTTTTGGAACTTATCGTCAAAAATTAAACTTAGAGCCTTTAATATAACTTTAGAGACAAAAGCTACTTTCCGAATTTATGGTAAAAGAATGATGGACGCATTTAATTAAGTTTTATATTGAAACAATATTGTGCGAAACGAACTAACAAAAAATTAATTAAATTAGCCTTAGGGAAAATTTGGTCGTTTATTGACATTACTTTATTTTGTAATAATGCGGAAAAAAGTCGATGATATTTATTTATCGACATTGTTTACAGCACTACGTCGATAGACAGCAACCACTAGTTAGTTTGCAGCGCAGCGTTTACAAACAACAGTGGCTGCGAACGACTTACTACATACGAACACTATGTGAATATAACTTTCAGTTTCAACATACGTGTGTATATAGATCCCATGTCGAATCTGCCGTGTCACCGAAAAAGGGCACAACTAACATTTTTTGTCAAAATGAGTTATATTTATATTCTGAATTAGGAAGAAAAGGCCTATCTGCCTTATTTTTTGTTTCTCAACATTTAGAAAATGTTAGTTGTGCCTTTTTTAATAACGACGGCAGGACTGTACAAGGGTCAAAACACGTTATCCGGATAAAAAAGGTCCCAGTACCCCGGTTCACCATACAAACAAAATATCATAATTGTAAATAATAGTACTCTACTTAGGTAAACCCTACTCTTTACTTTTGCTTGATTAACTCTAAAAGTATTTATATTTTGTCCAGAATTAAATTGAATATCATTAAGTTTATAAGTGATATTCAGACATGAATATAATTACTTAATATTACTCTTTAACATAACGTTTAGAAGTGTAGGTAAACAAAGACATGAATATACTTATTACACAACTATAGCTTAAAGTACGCAAAAAAATAAGGAAACAACTTCACACGTCATTTGTTTCTCTGAAATGCCATAGGATGAGAATATTTAGACGTGTCACATACATTAACTTAAATAATTACTAGCGGTACATAATGGTTGCAGTTGCAGTTGGCCCTGTTCAAGATTTTATAAAGAAAATACATCTTTTTTTATTTCACTTAGACCTATTCTTAGACCTACCAAATATAAACAAAAACAAAACATAAAAATCGGTCAGGCCGTTTCGGAGGAGTCCGATAACAAACGAGATTGACACGAGATTTTTATATATTAGAAGATACTCTCAAATTGCTTTTCTATAAAGTTTGGTTTATGAGATTCGAAAGCTTAACTTATAAAAACACAATACAAGAATTACGAAACAAGTGAATTAATAGGAAATTATTTGACATTTTGGCGTCAAAATTATACTTATAATTTTTTTAAGCACCCTAATTAGAGGTTAAACAGAAAAGTTCTTCTCGCGAAAAAAAAAACAAATTGAGTAGCTATTAAAAAGTTGCCAGCTTTATCTAAAAATCTGTCTTTCTTAAAACAAGTTGTGGGACCGACCCTAGTTATATTAGCTTGTGAGAAGTGACATTACAAGGAAAATTTCATCTTGTTTAACTTAAATCGTAACTTTTTATAGCCGTCGGTAGCGTGAATTCACTCAGTTGCCGTTCTGAACATGATGCAGATTTAACGAGATAATATTTCTCTTTATAAAATAATCCTCTCAAATAATTAAAATTTATTTTTACAATACTATAAATAATTTTCTCCTCAATAATTTTCTCCCTATTAGGCTCTGGAAGCTACACTCATTTCAATGTAGATCGAAATTGAAATTCATATAAACGAAGTATAGTTTTTTATTAGATATTAAACTTAAATAACAAGGATTACTTTTAAATTGAATTTCTGTAACTGAATAAACTTACAGAATTCGCAACGATACTCTTTAGTCGGTTTGTAGCTCAATAACTATACGAATTTATTTGCGTAATGTAAACATGACCGACTGGTGTACATTTTAATACAAACATATTTTATTATATTATTTAAAAGTTTTTTTTATAAAACGACAGCCGAACTAAGGATATTTGTGTCGCGGGGGTTTTAAAAAACATTCAAATCACATGCACAAAGAACACCCAGACTTAGAATATGCATTTGTGGATCACACAAATGCTTGTCCTATGCGGGCATCGAACCAGAACGTCGCGTAAAGTGGTAATTGGCGTGGTGACCTATATACCTTTTGGCTATCCGCGCTGTCAATTACTTAAGAATAGATTTTACAGATAGTAAGGCTTATTTGTATTTTTTTTTACATGAACTAAATATTTAAGCTTGTGAAACAAGGTGACAATTTAATACAGTAACACAGCTGTTGCGAATGATTGGTTAAAATGTAATCAAATATTAGAAGAAATAAATCTGATCAGATTTAATTACTTAATAAAAGTAGGTCAACATTCTGAATTAAAATTACGTATCAAAGTGTGTTAACACTCGTGGATATTCTCAGACGAGTGAAGGGATAAATTGTTTATGCGTGTAAATTACTGTGTCAGTTGTTGCGCACATAATAATCCCTTGGTATTTGCCAATCACAACGAGAAGTTTACGTGTTTTCATAAAAATAATATATTTCCATCGCGCATCTAAAAATGTCGTAAATTATCCTAAATTTCACCCGAAATTGTTTTAAAAGGTGTAATAAATATCATTATAATGTTTTTTCTCGCACCTGAATACAGTTGGACGTTGTCCAGCTTTGAAATGTTACATTTCAGCTCTGAACCGAATTTCGCTGACCATTGCTGTGTATGATATTTGCATTCTAAAAATGTTTGTAAAAAACGGCAATGTGTGTCGATTAACTATGATTTTATTGCGGTTAACAGTTATATTTTACTTTATTTTAACGTTCTCGGATTCTTACGATTTCATCTCTAATCGTAAAACTTGAAGAGATTGTGTCGGCGTAACGAGTATGATTTGAGAGAATTAAAAGATCTGCACATACAATAAATGACTATTTAAATATAATAGGACGGTTAATCGCTTTGTAAGATTATCGTAAGAAACTAAATGATGTTTATTCATCTGCAGAAAAATGTGTGACAACGAAAGATGTATAAGTAGGTAATCTAAAGAAAATGCCGTTATAACATGGAATGTCCAATTTTTCAATTTTAATGTACAAACATTAGCAATTTATTCTAAGATCCACTGTTGAAGATTACATTAAGTAATATATGTTTATTACTATTGATTCTGAAATTATGAACTCGCTCCGGAAAAAAACGCGAATAAAAAACTAAATATACCTGTGTGAACGTGCTTTATCAAAAAATGCAGCTTTAAATTTTACAAAAGAATTTTTTTATATAATAAAAAAGCAGATAGAAACAAAAATAATAAATTATTATTTAGTGAGCCCGAATTGTATATTGCAATGACAAAAATAACAAATATAGGTTAATATAAAACTTAAAAAAAAAGAAATAAAACGACTTAGTGAAATTTAGCTTCAGTTTATCATAGATCTGTATTATCTAAGAGCCGTAACAAAAATATATTAAAGCAACGTGCTTGTACAGGTAACGGTCTGTTTCAAACCGGCTCTATTTTCACATAAACGCAATGTTGGTAACGCGTAGTGCTGTACATGCGGAACTCGAATGCACCGGTTTCGTGCTACTCTCAAACGTACATCATCTGACGTGACTGCAATAAAACTATGTATAATCCCACGGTGCGCCATGTCACCCGCTATTTAACGCTATTATATACGCACTGACGGTCTTTTGTAGAACTATTGTTCTACTTTTATTGATATCCTACTTATTTATTATATTCATGAAGTTTCGACAGTGGATTCCTGTTAATAATTGCACGTTAAACTAACATTTAAAGAATTATAAGAATAATCTTAATACAATAAGAAGTTTTCATATGACCCGTACATAAAACGCGCAATAGTACGTCAGCTGCGAGAAATGGGCACCTTATCTATGGACAGTTCTAGTCCAAAATAAAAATGTCGGATCGAATCTGTCAATTCGGGAATCGTAAGCTAAAAAACGTCCGATAAAAACATGTGGCCGGAGCAGTCCGGGCACGCAGCAGATGTCCGACATCAAGACGTTATGGAGGGTAATCCCGCTCACATGTTGTACGGCAAACGATCGGGTGTGCACGCCGCGTATCGATTCAACACTAGACCCCAATACTTCGAGATACTTGGCCCATGTCACCCGCGCCTTTATAATATTAGAAATAGATCAGATATAAGTAATAAAGGCGAGAGATCCAACCATACATTGAGATATGAAATAGAATTATTCAATACGTTCGCAGCAAATGTCTGCCAAGCGGTTTTAGTTTTGTTGCGATTATGACCTTTAATGCTGTTCTCACTTTATAAATATCCGGCATTCTGTTTATTTATGAACATAAATGTCGAAAGAAATTTTCTCGATACTAATCTCGTAATAATATATGCAGTGATTCTCTAGTTATAATTAGATAAATTGTACGCACTAAAGTAGTTAGTTAGCTGGACTTAATGTTATACCTAAATACGTGCAGTGTTGCGTACAGTTTACACAAACTTCTAAGAAACTCAACCGACTGACGCAATTCCGGTCATGGATCTCGAGTAGCCCGAACCGAATTCAACTACTCTTCCAGCTAATTTCCGAACGTCACTTTGTTCTTTATTCAATTTCCGATACTCCACGTTCCAATTTTTTCCATTTTGTTTTTTTAATTAATCGTGATCTAACAAAATTGGATACAATTACAACGGGACTAGATTGAATTTGTAATATTAGTTACGTAAACAATACAAAAAGTAAAGCATATCTGTCTTGCTAAATTAAATTCCTCATCGGGTTTAACGAAAATTACGCAATTAGGGAAAATAAATTACTATCAGGGATTCCGAGTAACGGGCCTGTGTCGAGTAAAACCGAACCTATTGGCAGTAGACATAAAGGGAGCGCGAAAACAACAGGTTGTCGCAAGGGCGCGGCCCTAGGATTAGAGGGAAGAGGGCTAACAATCGGTTTTTGACTTTCGTGTTGCTTCCCAAATTGTCAATTTCCAATAATTAAACACTTTTTTATTCTAAACCTCATTTTTTATACACGTTTAACACAAGTTCTAAAGTATATTTGTTATGATCGACGTAAAGTGAATTTAGATGGACGTGTCTGTTTTCATTTGAATATGGATCAGGTGTAAAATATAGCAAAACGAGATGTAGATGGATAAAATGAAAAAGACAATGATTGATACACAGGGCCGTGAGAGAAAAGCATTTTCCCCGGAAACAGCCTCCCCTTGACCCCCTCAGCCATCATAACAGCCGTCTCGACCGAATATTAAATTTGCTTCATCAGTAAAAAGCGAGTAGATACATTTCGCAATATTGTGAATTTTGTTCGAATAATATTTAACAAAAATATTTTACAGTGGGCGACGAATGTAATTATTAAAATAACTAACTATAAATTTAGACGCTCGTGTGAAATGCACGATACCATCAGCTTGTTAGTTTATCTGGAATAATGCTTGGGTATGATTAATTTCTGTCGTAGGTGGATGTTTTTCGTTGCTATCTATCTGTGTGATACTTATCTATTTTCTACTCACATATCTCTCACTCTCTTTTGATTCATCATCGTATCTAAAGTTAACTTACCTGAAACAGAATAAAAAATAAATTAAAAAATATTCACACGTGTAAAACATTTTCAACCAGCGCGTAGTAAATATACGCAAAGTTAATATCGTCAACTAAAATAAACAGCAATTTATCTTCATAACACCTCTTTCATTTAATAGGCGGCACTAATCATAGAACAGTTACTAACACTGAGGTATGACTGGTGTGATTATAACTCTATAAATATACAGCCTAGACGGGCAACTCTAGCTAGTCTTAAAAAATCAAGACTCAACTACGTCAAAGCAAGGATTAAATTGATCCCATCAAATTCAATATACATTTTATTTTCACAAAAATATTCCTCGTTTCCTTCGCAAATAATATAATTAATCCGATCAAGATATTAGATAACGTCTTATGATAGTCAAATGTTCTCGAACATAAATTCGCTGTGGTAAAACATCGTTAAGTATCGTAACACAATAACTCTTGGAGTTCGGCTGTTGCTGTGCAATTAAGCAAAGAAAACAAGAGAAAAAATTGAGAAGTGCATGCCCCCGACAGATGCCGGCCGGCGCATCGGCGCTGAGCGGTCGAGACAGGTGCGCCCCAGGGCTGGTGCACGCGACCAATATCTTTATAAAATTATAATTTACACACCAACGACGCTTTTATACGAACCGATGAACATTATACGTTTTTAGCCGACATAATTCATTGTAATTATCTTAATTGTTGTCGCCAATAAGTTAATAAATGGTCGCGTTAAAAAGTTTAATAACTGTATCGTGGTATGTATTCATATTTTAAATACGCTTGTCAAAAATTTATTGAACCCAATTTACATATTGTAACGGAACGTAAATATTTTTATGGAGATAATAATTAATGTTGGTTTGAAGTGAATCATTTATCACGTAGAACTGTAGGGTGTTGTATTACTCAAAGGTCTATAGATCCAACGATTTGGCAAACCAAGCAATTAGTACTAATCGCTATAGTTTCCCAGCAATTTGCGCGAATGACGCGTTACTGGCTCGACACAACTGTTCTTCGACTAATGAGCTATCCAAGCAATTATTATGCTATCGATTGTTACTTCTTGAATTGACAGTGCAACTGTTATACGGCTCCTTACTTGGCTTTCAATTGTAACTTGCAATAAAATTGGAAACTTGTGACTATATATATTTTGGTAATCTCCATGTTTTAGCTATAAAGCAACCACAATTTGTATTTTTAACCATTTTTCACGTTGCAAACATGATAAGCTGATTAAATTTATTAAGAAGCTCAAGCGCGTCATAACACGTTCTTGGCAATAACAACTTATTGGAGAAGGTCTTTAGAAGTTTTAATAAACGTGGGGAAAATACTGGGAAATCTGATAAACAATCAAAAACCTTAGAATGCAAATATAAAACTAATCGATCAAGTACCGCTTGGCATCCCTGCGTAAATAATCGGAAATCGACAGTATGGCCGCTTCTTAGCCGCGTGCTAATCGACCTACTAATCGCCGGCCGCCGAGCAGCTAGCCCACCATCCACTCGAGATAAATACCAACTTACGCATTTATTACACCCAGCCAACACTCATAATCCGGCAAATAACTTCGATTGCTTTAAACCATTGAATCAAACACATTCCTGTTATAATGACCTCAAAGTCTTAGTATTTGGTAATTCGTATCGGAAATCATCGCATTAAAAGCAATTATTTTATACAGTTAATGTTGTTATGCAGTCATTACTGCCTAATAAATATATTTGCGTAATCGTCTTTATTAAATAAGTTATATACCAATCTAGAATAATACAATATATAACAAGACGCAAGGCTTAACAAGAAAGCCGGCTGTAATCGTCACAAGAAAAACAAAGAAAAAATTAAGTCGTGAGCCGAAATTATAATAAAGCAATCCCAACAAAGACATTCCACAAGTCCGGCTTACAGCACCGGCCGAGCCGCGGCGAAGCGCCCCCTACTCCTCCCGGCGTTGTTTAATTCCATTAAACCACCCCTTTTATCTTTTTCGCTTTTATCTTTTCCCCACTATTGGATTACTGAACAAAATGGCGTGCAAGAGACACACGCAATCTTTCGCCTTTGCTATTACTTCACCTCTATTAGTAATAGCCTTTTTCGTTTCTGTAGATGGCTGCTTTTATCCATGCCTGTGCGATTTAAATATGAACTACTTATAAAATATTACTAACATCATCTTTTCTGTCTTTAAAAGCAAAGTGATGTGAACTTTTAAAATTGCTGCCTTTGTAATATTAACTAAGTAAAAAATCATGTATCATTAGTTAAACGTTCCGGACAAATACAATTCTAGCAAGATCCTAAAAATAACAAACGAAACCAATCAAACGGGAATGTTTTTTTGATTTGTGCCTCGGTCGTCCCACAGAGTCTCGTCCCACATAAAAAATTCCCCACTTGTCCCAATTTGTATGCCTCGCTCGTCCCAAAACTTAATTTTCAATATTTTATTCCCCGCTCGTCCCAATTCGTATGCCTGGCTCGTCCCACATTTTTTTCATATGAGTTAAATTTGATTTAATTGTACAGTCAGCCTAAAAACCTGACTGACCAGAAAGATAAATAACCTCATGTTGCGGAAAATTTGATGAACTAATTCAATCCGAGACTCCACTATAATATAAATTATAAAATTACAAGTTACGCCACCATGACAGTTTTTTTCTGATCAAACTTTAGGTTTAGATTGAAGGCATTAATAAAGTACACATAGCCGACCCTAAGTACAAACCCTGTGCACCCCACTGCTTAGACCACTACTATTATTATTAACCTAGAACAAGTTTTTGAATGTTTATAGCTTCGGTATTTTTGTGCGACCGGATTAGAGCTTGCTCTCTCGCTCTGCTTTCTTTGTATTAATCAATTGACCAATGACGTGGCTTTGCGTTATCAGCGCAATCGGAGCAAATGCGGTTACAAAGTGCATCTGCTAATTTTAAATATGAGGTGTTTACATTAAGCGTGGTGTATTCATAGAGTGAGGTTCAATATTTGTGAAGTTTTAAAGGGTAAGTAATAATTATAATTTTGTCGATTTTTTCATATTTTGTGAAGTCATGATAAATGATTTGACTTATATCACTATTGTGGTAATTATTTACTTTTATATTAGTTGCTGTCTAAGGATTATGGTCTTTTATTATATGCATCCCTTAATTTGTTAAAGTCCGTGGTGGCGAACATAAAGTAAAAAAGAATCCTGCTAACTTTTAACTCGATTCGGATCGATTTAAATTCTACTAAATATTTCGTTATTTCATGTGCTAATAGTACAAAATATTTTTTGAGCGCTTGCAATACTGCATATGTCAGTTGTGAGACAAAATGTCAACGCAGAGGCGGTCATCTGTTTTGCTCAAGGTATTTATAATTATTTTGTGTGTTTTTTGGTTGTAAATACATTGTAATATCAGTTTATTTCTTAGTAAATAATGCGTTTGGTAAATATAACCCAAAAATAAATATGCTCCTTTTCATTTTCGTGGTGTTTTTTGTTGCCAAAGTGCTTTGTCCGTCACAGCGAACATTGCTAATTTTATAAAGATATAGTGATTTATAAATATGTTCGCTGTGACGAACAATGCCAACATGGGGGTGCTTTTTTGGTTGTGATGCTTGTTTGGTGTGATGCTGAGTTTGGTTTATTTTTCTTTGTTAACAGCCTAACCGTGCCAGTAAAATCTTAGCTTTAGTGCCCAATGAAAATGCGCCTTCCGATGTTAGCGAAATATCCGATTCTGAAACAAAAATGCATGACGATACTAACATTTCTTCTCCGTTCTCTTCTCCTGATCTTCAGACTGGCTGCAGTCTGGCTTCTACATCCCAAGAGATAACCTTTATTGAATCACAAAGAGGTGTGCCTATTATTTTGCATGCCGGTTACGAATATACGAAAAAGCGAGAGAACAAAAATAGCTCAATCGTCTGGAGATGTGTGAACAGAAGGTGTCATGGAGGAATGGTGACTTCAAATAATAATGTGACGAAAATTCTTCGTCATGACATTTGTACGCCCAGCATAGCAAGAAATGACATCAAAGAAGAAATACATCGCTGCAAGCAAGAAGCAAAATCTTCTGAAGGAAAATCGATTCCTTCTGTCTTCAATTCAAGCATAAAAAAATTATTGGACAAAGGTACTGACAAGATAGAAAAATTACCTGAATTATCGAATGTTAAGAACAGCTTGTATAGTGCTCGAAACAAAGCCCAGCAAATAAAGAAAGCTACATTTAAAACGCCGTTTGAAGTAAAAATTCCAGTAAGTTACATGAGTTTTGTTTTATTTGATTATGAGTACAGAAAAACAAGGATATTAGCTTTCGCTGATGTAAATAGTAAAGGACTTCATCAACACGTGAAACATTACCTTGCAGATGGTACATTTAAGTGTGTAGTGAAACCATTCAGACAATTATATGTGATTTACGGTGACCTTGGCAGCACAAGTGAGAAAATTCACGTCGTGCCCTTAATATACATCTTATTAATGGACAAAAAAGAGTTCACATATGAGACTGCGTTTGCTCTTATCAAATCGCAAATTCCAGAATGGCATCCGATTTCATTCAGAACAGATTATGAGAAAGCAGCCATGAACGCAATCCGTAACATCTTTCCGGATGTAATATGCAAAGGCTGTTACTTCCATTTTAGTCAAGCACTTTGGAAGAGAGCAAAGGCGTTAAAGTTAAATAAAAAGAGAATGTTCAAAAAGCATATAGCTCTATGCACAGCGTTAGCTTTGCTACCACCTGAACTTAAATGCGATGGATGGCTATATATAATGGAGGATTGTCCGAAAACTCTCAATATTGAGAAATTCAATGACTATTTTGTATCGGCATGGCTTGACAACGAATATTATCGAGGCAAATGGGATTTTTGGGGGGATATCTACAGAACAAATAACCCAGTGGAAGGCAGTAACGCTAAATTAAACAGAACATATTCGGGAAAGCTGAACATCATTAGCTTTTTGAATGTGATCAAAAACGACGCTGTTCTTTCTTTAGCTCGCCAAGGTAAACCTCGGCGTGCTGATGATATAGCTCATGACAAATATATATTTGATTCTGTAACGGCAATGTTGAATGGCACTATATCACTGGGCCATTGCCTGGAAAAAATCAGCCCTTTTGTTTATTAATGATATTAATGTATATTAATGATAAGTTTAAAAATGTTGATTTTTTGGAGATTTAATTGTTAAAATACTACTTTCTCATAAATAGTAGGTTGATTAAAATACACTGTGATTGTAATTTGATTGTGATATTAGTTACGTAATAAAGATTTTTAAATATAAATATTTCAATTTATGTTGAAATACCACATTAACATAAATAACATAACGTGGTACTTCTATAAGGTACATATAGGTAAATACAAATGTGTATACGGTCTATAATTATTTGACTGTTACTTATATACAAATGTTGATTTTTTGGAAATTTAATTGTTAAAATACCACTTTTTCATAAATAGGAGGTTAATTAAAATACTGTGATTGTGATTTGATTGTGATATTAGTCACGTAATAAAGGTTTTTTTAAATAAGTAGTTCTAATTATGTTGAAGTATCTCAGATAAATATTACATGTGTAATACATATATATATCTTAACGTGGTACTTCTATAAGATAAATACAAATGTGTATATTGATAGGTGTAACTAATAGTACTGTGATTTGGATTTGATTGTGATACTAAATAATAAAGATTTTCCTAAATTGCAATAGATCTTTTAATTATTAAAATTAAAAACATGCATCGCGGATGCATACCTAGAACTGGAAGTATTTAATATCTTTATGTTATTAGAAAAAACTATTATTTCAATTTATTGGAAGATATAGTACAATATTATTTGTCAACTGTACTTTGAATTTGCCAGGAATGTGGGACGAGTGGTGACTTTAAAACTCAAGTGGGACGAACGAGGAATTCTTTGGAATGTGGGACAAGATAGTGGGACGACAGAGGCACAAATGGTTTTTTTATCATTCCCACTTTCCCTAACAAAATGGTTTCTTAAAGGGCCAAATACTTATCCAACCGCACAGGAAGACTAATTAAATAGTAAGTATGTTGTGTCTCGTATTACCGCCCTCGCATCACAAAATACTTCCATCTATACCATATAGGTCGTAAACATTGAGTTCAATTCAATCAAACTCCTCGGTGGAGTGATGTCTGTGCAAACTGTCAAAGTAACATTGGTGTAGTTTAAATGACGTTCTCAAATTGAAATGCTTGCCGGCGCCAGTGTCGACGAATCGAACAGTTCATTTGGCTGCGAACGCAAACTAAACACGAATTTTCACTTAATTGCTGTTATGAGAATGTCGCCTGGTTTTGTTTCTACACTATGTTATACTTCGATTTGATTTGTAATAAAGTTTTTATTTGTCATAGTTATGCTCCTAAAATATTACTAACAATATTTTATGATCATGAAAATTTCTCACACTTTTTGTGTCTCGCTCAGTGTTAGCTTCCAATTCTTTAGAGAAACGTGTTCATTTTCCACGTTCATTAAATGGCAGTTCGCCTAAACAAAACAAGTAACATCACCTGAACAATATCGTTTGTCGTCAAACTACGTCACTTAAAATAAACACGCATGCGGGCCCAAGTTGTTGCGTACACCATTAAAGTGATAGTATAACTTCGCGCACGTCGATTAGGGTGAGTAACGCAACTAATTTCTAATATGTTTCGTTAACGGCACTTACATGAGTTGCCGTCGCCGACCGAACAATTTTCACCGTAGGCAGCATAGTTTCGAAACTAACTTACATGTTCACGTCACCAATATATATTATAATGACAATACAACAATGTACAAGGCGAGAACCCTCTAGACTAAACAACTAAAGAAAATTTGTTTGTGAGTTTCGTAATCAGTTGTTAGTTTGTCCAGCATACGGCCTGCAAACTACTAAAGCCTTGATTGACATAATAGTTCAGCAAAGCGGTCTGCATTAGGTATTGGAATGTTTCCCCTCAGGGAACAAATATTTATTCGGTCTACAGATATTTGGCTCACAGCTGCGTCTGTGTGCGAGATTCACACAAGTATGTGATTTTACCCACGATACGGGTGAAACCTTATTGTTTATTTTTTTTAATGTTTTGTTACATAACTTGTTTTGTAGATTATTTAACTTTCAGTAGAAAGAAGTTTTTGCGAAACCTTCGCGGTCATTAAAATATTTTGCAATGTTTAACATTCATATTTAGTCACTTGTTACTTCGTTTTCGTATAGCAATGATTAAAATTATAATAATAATAATATCTTGGGACAACTCTCACACGGCCATCTGGTCCCAAACTAGGCAGAGCCTTTATTATGGCAACCAGACAACTGATAAACATACTGATATGTTTCTAAATACATACATAATATAGATAAATTACTCCCAGATACAAAACAAATGATCATGCTCATCACTCAAAGATTTGTCCTGCGTGGGAATGGAACACACGGCCTCCGGTTTAGCAGTCAGGGTCACTAACCACTAGACCAAAAGGCAAGTCAAAATTATAATCTACCTACAAAAGTTTCAATAAAAAATGGCTTTTCTGATAACACCTGTCGCATTAAGAGGTTAATTATTGACATAAGTAGACAAATAAGTTTGGATGCATAGTTGTCGTTGACATACAAAGAACAACTAATAGGTACATTCTTAGTACATCATTGGCAGTAGACTTACAAAAAGAGAATGCGCGTGCGACGAGGCGTGCGTTTCATGGCACTAGGGATGTCTTGTGCAGTTTTTATATCCATCATAGCTACTTTAATGGAGATATAACTGCAGGACTAACAATTTAAAACATAATAATAATAATAATAATAATAATAAACCCCTCGGGGCAAGCCGTTACCTCATCATGAGAATAACGCAATACCTGAGGGCATATTAACTTGCTTTTTTCAACTTTGAGATATAAATAAAAAATGTATCTTAAGGTCTATGTAGGAGCATACATCCGCAGGGCAGCTTGTGGCGAGCTGTTTGTGAGTGGCGACACAACGGACCTGAGTGCTCCAGGGAGTCACTCCTTAGGAGGGCTCCCAGCTCTTTCTTGCCTTAACTGGCTGGCTAGAGAGGGGTCGCTAGAGCTATATGCTCGGGGGTGGAAGTGTCTAATGGCGTAATAGCGAGGAAACCCGCTCCGGGTCCGCTACTGTGACCCGCGATGGCGAAATCGGGGCCGCACCGCTCGACACCCCTAGCCGCTCGCACTGGTGTTGCCTCCTGCTGCCTACCGTGGCGGTTATGTTGGGGGGCCCATCTGGTGAGCTGGCGAGTCACCACCTGCCTATTTGATTGCATTTACATGTGTTAGAAGGCAGGTGCCATAGCTTTCCGATTTAGTTTTATTAACCAATTCACTAACATTTACCTACACATAGCCTAAATTTTTACTTTCCATTCATAATTTACAATAGCTCTGTATCTACTTTGGACCATTCATGTCTGTTCTTAAATAGAGCAGAGGTGGATGGGCCCTAGTAGATGCCCCATCCCAATTTAGAGTAAAGTTCTCAACAAGGCCACTGCGTGTTGGACCTGTGTCCCCACGTAAGCCTTTCAAAGGACCGGGTATTCTCGATTCTGAGGATAACCCGTGAAAAAAGAGAGATACAAATAATAATAATAATATCTTGGGACATCTCACACACGGTCATCTGATCCCAAACTAGGCAAAGCCTGTGCTATGGCAACCAGACAACTGATAAACATACTTATATATTTCTAAATACATACATATTATAGATAAATTACACCCAGACACAGAACAAATGATCGTGCTCATCACACAAAGATTCGACCTGGGTGGGAATCGAACCCACGACCTCCGGTTCAGCAGTCAGGGTCACTAACCACTAGACCAACAGGCCCGTCAAACATAGACTTATGATGTAAATAAGTTTACTGTGACTACCTAGTCACATTAATTTATTATCAATGAGTAGTACCTACCTAGGTACTACTCATTGATAATAAATTAAGTTCTTGGTGGTTAAATAAATTACATTTAGAATATACTGTGTAATTGTGTATACAAGGTACTTTCTTACACATGCATCTTGGAATGAATTGTCACCATAAATACGCTAAACATGTAAAAGTTGAACCATCTGTGTATGGTAACCGCACGTAGTAACAAACGACTTCCAAATATTATATTAATAATGTTTAAAAATAAAAGAGTTATCATTACCATTGGTTGCCTCTAAAAAGCCATTGGCCGAACCTCCTTTAATTATCAAATAAAATACTTTATATTTTGTTAATATAAAATTAATTTTATTAATATTTTTTTACTATTCTAATATTTTCAACCCTACGTCTAATACATAGCAGTTGCGTTCCATATGCCATATCGATACTGGCCACTCACTTTCGAGCGCGCGCGCACCGAATTGCATTGACTTAATTACGCGTCAACGGTGCGCACTCCAAGTATGCAGAGTTAAACTGTTGCTGTCAATTGCAAGCGTGAAGCGATACGTGGACTAATAATGAACAACTGTTACGCCAAAATAATAAAAGCAATAAAATATAAACTTCTTCCATACTTAATCATTACACCTGCCGTGCTTGTCTTTACACTAAGGGTGTTTGAACAAACACTAGATAATAAACAGAGAATGGCAATGGATAGGTCCTGATGGTAATAACTGATTTTCTATACTAATATTATAAAGAGGAAACATTTGATTGTTTGTTTGTTTGTTTGCATTGAATAGGCTCCGAAACTAATGAACCGATTCGAAGAATACTTCCACTGTTGGGAAGCTACACTATCCCCGGGTGACATAGGCTATATTATATTTTTATTATTTTTAATTAAATACCCGTGCAAAACCGGGGCGGGCTGCTAGTATCTAGTGTATAAATTTTAATAAAAAAACTTAATGTTTTTCTTTTATTTGGCTTTAGATGCTTTCCGGGGTGGAAAATAGCTTTGTATCATAATTAGTAATGATTACAGATCCATTGACTGAAGTATCACTTTAGTTAACACGAATAATAACTTTTGTTATAATAGGTAGTAGGTAATTAGCATAATTAAAATATCTATCTTGTGTCAGGTCTCAGGGAGCAGCTCATTCAAACTATGTGTAGTCTGAGCATAGTTTTTATGTTACCCTAAGTTTTACGGTTATTACATTTTCGTAATTCCTTGCTAAGTTACTTTATAACAACTTAGTAACTTTGATAAAATTAGACATTTGTATTAACATTTTTTTACACGGTCAATGATACTTACTTATCGCATGCAAAATTATTCGTTAGTCATGGCTTATTACACATGTCACGAGAATTCGCTTTGGCTTAACGAAAACTCTCAAACATAAATGCTTTTACAAAACTTTTTAATTAGTCTGAGTCGACTTTACGGACCGCTAAAACGTCATTTTCAAATACTTCCTGCATTAAATCGGAAAGCCAAATCTGAATGACAGAGACAAATTATTTATTATTAGAGATGACTTCATTAAGCTTATGTTGAAGTTCTAAAGATTGTCAAAACATTATAAATGTATATTGCAATATTAACACTAATATAATCAAAAGTACGTTTTAATAACAACAACATCAAATCAACAACGGCTTAACTAAATACCCAAGCGATAGAATAGAGAATTATTCTGACACAAACAATCGAATCACTAACGTATCGGAGGTACAATTAATCGGTAGGATGGCAACCCCTACGACGGTGACGCCGGCGTTTTATAACCCTTTGTGATCGGAATCACTTTGATCGGAACACAATTGTGAACAGAGGAAGGTCGTAATCAGTGAGCGATTGTGACGGCGTCGTCGCATCGCGGACCGTGGTGCACTGTGAAATATCAGCCGCATTAACTCATCATTTCTATATGGTTCCGGCAGAGTATCAGTGCGATCAAAGTGAATCTAAAATGAAACACAAAATGACTTATGACGTGTGGAATGAGGAACAATAATGTGAATCAGAATACTAAAACACATTCAGGATAGCAAGTAACAAATTCGAGAGCTATAATGAAAACGCTACTGAAATACACTTAAATTAAAAACATTCTGCGCACTATGCAATACGCACGTGCCACGAATCTCGCTCAAGAAACTAGTTGGAGATTTCAACGTATTTCCTTAATGCACCCCGTATGCAATACCACGAAATCCGTAAAGGATCTTACGCCAACTCAGAGTTGTAAGCAAATTGGAAATTAGATCGTGTTAAGTAGCGAGTTAGCTTTCTGAAGACGGAAAGCAAACAAGAACATATGAATGTAAGACTAGTTATAACAATTTCCAGATCTTACTCATTTCGTTGGATAAATTTAGTTTGGCTGTAATGACGTATGTACCTAACAGCTGATCATCATAATTTACAAATGACCGCATCCTTAAAGAACATTACGACAAATTGAATAATATTGTATATATGTCGGACATTATTTGGACAGTATTATTTTTCTTGCACAATAACAAATTGTAAAACATTCACGTAATTAAATTTAAATTACTGTTTAACTTCTTAAGATAAGCAATGAGACCATTTGCTTTTATATTCTTTTAGAAAATCCAAACACTCTAATCTAATTCGGCTTAAGACACTCGGCTAAGCAAAAAAGATAGAGAAACCGAATAATTCCATTCCACGAAATTTAAATGTACTTGCGGCATAATATTGCCTGAGTAGATCACCATTCCAGCAATTACTTATAAAAACCGTCCCGAGTTCGTTCCCATTAAGCCACATCCAATTTCCATCTGTATGAAATGACGGCTCCGTCTAATGTTGCCGCGTCATGCATTCTATAATCCCCCCGGTTTGTGCCACTGTGTGCGGTGGGCCTCAATCTGCACTGATTGAAACGCGGCTGTGCTTGCCGGGCGTTTCGCTCTAGACGGACGTTTCGTGAACGGTTATGACTGCATACGTAATGCAATAGTTCCTTCATTCTTCACAGTCGACTCGTGTGTCATGGATGTGATCAAACAAATAATATGAAATAGCGCTACATTATTATAACATGTGAATTACACACAATGACGTAACATAACAAATTGCCAGAATATGTATGAGATAATATGAATTTATAAGAATTCTTGTGAAGGCAATGTTTATATGTGCGTTTAGATTTAGCACAGATGACAGTAAACGTAATTTTGTTTCCTTTTAAGAGATATTTATAAAAGAACAGTGAGCAGCTTCCTGCTTTGACTAAAAAAATAGATATAAATCTATACTAATATTATAAAGCTGAAGAGTTTGTTTGTTTGTTTGTTAGTTTGTTTGAACGCGCTAATCTCAGGAACTACTGGTTCGAACTGAAAAATTCTTTTTGTATTGGATAGTCCGTTTATTGAGGAAGGCTATAGGCTATAAAACATCACGCTACGACCAAAAGGACCGGAGTATAAATGAAAAATGTTGATAAAATGAAAAACCGTTGAAACTAAAACACGCGAACAAAGTCGCGGGGGACAGCTAGTTTCTAATAAGCTTTCTTTGCGCTGACTAGGTATGTTTTAACTGCGAGGTGGTTTTAAGTGGTAGATAATTTATTCCAAATCCTAGAAAATAGCGATAGACCGATCGGGATACTGGACACCCCTCCGCCTCGCCGCATAATCCTTTGATGGATTCTACTCCGCAGACGCTCGAGAATACTGGAAAAGTGCACTTCCCTAAGAAAAACCACTAAAACATATCTCTAAAGAATTTCTTGCGTAAACGTTTTAAGAGAATATGTGTAAAACTGGCGTGCGTGGATATTGTTGAACTATTATGATGAGGATAAAGATAAACAGCTGTTTAAGAAGATTTACAGAATACTACAATCTACAATCGTAGAATAAGAAAGAGTTACGGGATATCAATTAAAGATATTTAGAATATTTTGCTCATAATATAAAAAAAAATATATAATATATAATTAGCACTCTTGATAAAAAATACCGCAATTATCAGAAAAGGAAATCAGTTGAAAAACTTTATTATATTATAATAAATTGTAAATAACTCGGCGCACGCGGCAGCCGCATTTTCTGTCATTTCAATGAGAACATCTGACCAATAGGAATGCTTCCCGCCGAGTCAACGACCGGACGGGCAGCCAATCGCGACCGCCATCGCTGCTACTCTAGTGTCCGTCATCCGAGACAAATCAATGTTATTTTGTTCTTTTTTTCTAGTCACGACTTGCTATCACTGTTACGACCTTACAGAAAATCATGCTCGATTTTTTACTAACTCGTTTAATCAAAAATATCTGGGAAAAAACTATTTTAAAAATCTAAGTTAGGTATATGTAGGGTGCTATTTTTTTTTGTTTAATTTTCCTACCTAATGAACGACGTTTATAAAAAAATTGATAGCGAAAGTAAATTTAATAAAACAGGTCCTACTTGCGCCAAATCCTGACTACATTATGTTTGACCGGCCATCAATAACGAAGATAGAGGCAGGATAATAGAGAAAGGATATGTTAGGTAATGTTAGGTCTGCTAAATTTTGTCATTTGTTCATCTTTATTTCTACCTAAGTTGTAAGAATGCAATTTGTAACATTCCAAAATAATTATAAGTCTTTATTAAATTCTACAGTTGCCGTAAACCGCAGTGGTTGGAGAAGTAGAGTCTTGTCATAATATAATTTCGTCAAGGCGAACATCTTACGACCCCTCTTTCCTAAGTCCGTGTGTTACCTGAAGCTGTAACAATAACTGTACAGTGTTGTTACGACAGAAATTATTATACTTCGTCAGAGCATACAAAAGCTAACTGTGCACGGCATAGCACGCGAGCAGACGTTTCGCTTCAAGTTCAGTGAGCAACTAGCGTGCAACCATGCAACCAGTATTTACCACTAAGTAAGATCTTGCAGAAAGACAACTTAACTACGTGAGGCGATAACGAGCACACGCACTCGTGCCTTCATCAAGGTGCAAGGTTCTGACATGTAATGCTCGTTCAAGATGTTCTGTACAGCGATAGAGCACATATGGCTATTTTAAATAATATGTAACAAACTAGCTGTTTCCCGTGCTCCACCCGCGTGGATGTTAGTTATCACAACAAAAAGTAGCCTATATCCTTTCTTAGGCTCTAGACTATCTGTGTACCAAATTTCATCTAAATCGGTTCAATAGTTTTGCCGTGAAAGCGCGACAGACAGACAGTTACTTTCGCATTTATAATATTAGTAAAGATTTTAATTAACAAGAGTTGTTTTAATGAAAATTTTGTTTTATTCCCATTATTGCTTTTGATTTTATATAAAAATTAACAATATTTCGAATTCTGGTTTCTCAATTTCAACAGTGCTACTCAAAACTTCTTTATTTTGAGTGATAGGTATTAATTGCAAGCTTAACAAACGTTTATCTTGCGTATCTTATCAGTAAGCCTTCTGTAGTTTATTATTTCAAGTCTGCAGCCACGATACATCGCCCCCTATTATTAACAGCATAGCGGCACCTTACCGGAGATGATAATTGTGCATATCTGTACTTATTATAAAATGCGAGGGCCATCCCGCTTCTACAATTAAGAGTGCTCAACTAATTTTAATTGCGGCAATTATGGTTTGTAACCTTTATGGCAGGAATAGATAAGTAGACTAAACGTGATAGTTAAAACGCAACTGTCAGATGAAAAAATAGCAACTGCAAAAATATTATTATGTATTAACACTACCTATGCAATTTAACCATTAGATAGGTCCCTTACTTTTTGTTAACTAATTTCTTGCCGTAGTTCGGAAAAAACTAATTATAAACCATAAAACTGCATAAAACAGTATTTTTTTTAAAATATTACCTCAACATTTAAATATTAATACGGAGACGATTCCAAACAAAAAAAAAACGACCTCAGTTGTAGCGACACAAAAATCTCAAACAGAAACAAATTACATTTACCATTAATTTATCAAGTACACAGAAAAACCTGAGAGAGCGGTTTTCACCCTATAAATAACAATGGATTAACAAAGGGAAGAACACGAGAGTCGGTGAGAGTCATGCAGTGGACGGCAGCCAAACTCCAGCCGAGCGCGTAATGCTCGTCGGATTAACAATTTGGTAAGCAGATAATTTGCGGCGAATATTTAATGAGACATAATATATTACCAATGTCCAGATTAACAATGAGGTGGGGCAGGAAACCAAAGACACCGATAATCA
Organism: Diachrysia chrysitis; assembly: GCA_932294365.1. Lineage (NCBI taxonomy): Eukaryota > Metazoa > Arthropoda > Insecta > Lepidoptera > Noctuidae > Diachrysia > Diachrysia chrysitis. The sequence goes on along the minus strand of OW028651.1, from coordinate 6,184,901 downwards.
TGTATGATTAATTGAATAAATATGATTATGTTAAATATTCTCAAATAATAATTATATTAGCGTGTCGTCACAATAGTTTAAAATGTGAAGAATTATTTACCTCATTAGAAAAGGCTAATACAAGTTGAAATAAATGATGATTTAAGAACCACTTGCTCTGCAGATTTAGAAGTCCAAGTGAAAGATAGAAGCGGAATAATCTAAGACTTCGTAAAAATAACTTTTACTACAAACCACAGAACTGAGAGTTTTTAAAGCCACGTAATTCAGTTCTGCTCACTGAACTCAAAGTCGACCGCATTGTAGTGTCTTGATAAGCAGCATACATTTACTGTGAAATATTAATTATTAGGACATACAGTGCAAAAGTGGGAGCAGTTACCATAATATTGTATTTTGGGATGTAGTTTATAATTAACAACTACTATTCTAACTAATTTCTCATCCAACTGTTTCATACGTTATTATTAGGGTGCTTTTATATCATTATCATGATGATACATTTTCGTTTCTACAGCTGCTGTTAAAGTCGATTGCCGCATATATGAAATAAATACGTAGCCTGGAGATTTACGATCTCATTAATTGGTGTGTGTGTGTGCATGTTAAATAACTGTCACCACGCACCAGAGAAAACAAAAAAGTAATAAGCGGTATGGTTTGAAAATAAAACAAATGAAAAAAAGCAATAATATTTTTTATCTCTAAAACAAAACACGAACCACATTTCGGCATTCAGAGCAAATATAACAGAATACGCAGAAAGAGAAACAACACGTTTCTTAGCCTACACTCGGAAAATTTGGTGTCTCAAGCATAAGTTCTCGGAGCAATCCAACCGCTGTACAAACACACACCGCCATCAAAGACAGACAGTGTGTTATGAAAACAAGCAACGGAGAATAAACACAAACAAACACGCGAAACAATTGATGAGAATGGGACGAGGGGATCGGGGAAGGGGCCCGGTTACGTATTCATTGCTATGTAAAGGATTTTTCGTCCGTAAAACTGTCAAGATGCGTGTGTCTCTTTTTTGCGGAATTCCAGCGTAAATACACATCAAAAGCGCTCAACGTTGTCATGACAAAATGAAAATTATTACCCAGAGCCCTAAATTGAAATAAACAGGCCACAATAAGAAAAGCAGATATAAAATTGTATAATATCTGTTTGTCTAAATAAATTTACCGTCTGTTTCACAGATATGTTTACTCAGAATATGTATTTTAGGAAATACACTGATGAAAAAGTATTCATCATCCTTACTTATAGATAATTTATGATAGATCACAGAAAAATACAAAAACGTCTCGTGCGTGAAAGTAAAGGTAAGAGTAAGTAACTGTTCTACTGATGCTTTTGGCTCTTATTGTAAGACAAGCCTATTTTCAAATCTTGTTTAACACCATAAAACACTTAAATGCCATGAAAAATAAATTATAACTTTCAAAATTGTGATCCTTAACAAAATAAACTTGCATAGGTATGTATATTTAACAAAAATAAAAATCATTCTATAAAAGCATCATCTAATTCGACAAATGCGTTGTGACAACCTGTAACCTGTGTGGCGCGGATAGTGCGTTAGTACCATTGGAAAATGGTTATTACCTCCATTGAAATAAAACTTAGTTTTAGTGGCGCCCCGATATCAAACAGTGCGGTGGCAGACGACGACGCCGTTTATCGACAGAGGATGTTGCGCGACGAACGACGCGAAATTGCAAATTGTGTTTAACCTAACTCGATAGCGATAAAACATTTAAGCTATTTCGTGTACATTTTTAAAAACCGGCTCTTTCTTGTAATTTACACTTGCTGCCTAAATGCTAATTGCCTCCATTTAATGTTCAAGAGTGTCGGCCTAGCGACTAAACTAATTTTAAGCAGCCATTTTGCAATTCGCTGGACATCATAACCTCACTTTATTGAGTCCATTTGGCCGGTGATACTCTTTTTAATAACGTACTTTAATTTTATGTCTCTTTATCTCCGGGATTATAGCACATAATTGAGGTTTTTCGTCCACATGTTTATGTAAATTCATATTTGTACCCAAATGGGAGAAATGTTTTGAGAGTGATTATTATTTTTAATGATTAACATTTTCATTATACTTATACACACAATGCCTTGTCACGATCACTAGGTAACGGCGCTTTGAATTTCATCACAATAAAAGTTTTAAATACTGCGGTATTTTCCTTTTTACATTGTTCGTACGTTTATAAAGATATTGTGATTGATGTAAGCCTATTAGGAGCACGGCAATAAATATACAAGAGAATAATATGTTGGAATAATTCTCCGTCTGTCAGATCCTAATTGTTAATTAATTCCTCTTAATTGAATTGAACAAGCAACCCTAAACCGACACAAATAAATGAGCTCACAAAAGCAGCCATAAAAATAACAGTGCATAAATCGGAATGAACGGTGATTCCAACGGCTTAAATGGGCGGTCTAATGAAAATATTTTAACTATTAAAGTCCATTTGATTGTTTTCCCTGGCAATAATCTGGTAATTAATGATCATTCGCTTAGTTGTCTGTGTGTAATTTATTACTCTATTACGTATCTGCTGTATTGACGCTATTGTAAGTCGATAATTACTAAACCTACAGTTGTTTGTTAAACAATTAACTCAGTGAACTTACACAAACGACTCGCCCGATAACGAGCAGTTTGACTGCTTCTCAAAATTAATTAGCAAACAAATGTAGAGGCAGCAGATAAAATAAATAGAATACAGTTCAAATATTCGGGTTTTGCAAAGGTATTTACTAACACGCCATAATACCTACATGTTAATGTTCATATTATGCGTAATAAACGAGGTACTAAGATAGTACAAAGTTAAAAGATGAATGCATATTCGGTGCAAACACGTAAAGCAGTTCAAAGGCAGTAGCGTCCCAAGCGTGGCGAATCTTCACGAAACGCTATAAATTTTTACTAAAACAAACAAACGCGAGCGAGCAAACAAACAGAACGCGCATGCGCCGCGTCTAGTAACCGCGTAGCTTATAAACCTCGCTAAATAATATAAAATACGAACCCACGCATATTAATAATTATGCAAACCGCTTGAAACGCCGCAGCTATCGACCGTGCTAGTAATCAATGTTCAACTTTAGTGTGATGAAAAAACACAAGGATTGATTTCAAATAGTTACTTTGCATGAGAACAAAATAACAACATATTAATCTAGCAAATAAGCGTCAGGACAGCAAGCAGGAGTCTGCTCTAATCACCTGTTAAGAAACCCTCATTGATAATAATGATGCGACCCTTTGTCCATTTACAACCAGGCCATCGCCACTCCATTTACTACGCTATAGACAGTTACTTTAAAATCTATGATTACGGACCTACCCTGCGACCCATTGTTCAAATTTCAAATAAACGGCAAACGAACCTAACACTACAAAATTACCGAGAAGATAACAAACTTGCAACATGATCGCTATTCAAATATACGCCATTATTTCCTGCTTTGAGTATTTTAAAATGAAAATTGAGTATTCTGTAGACCTCTTACAAGCTTAAAGAGTTCGCGTACAACCTTTTTACGAAGATTTTCTTTCACAAAACCCTAACAACATGCAGATGAAAGTTAAAGTCCTTTAACTTTGTACCTTACATGAAAGTTTTAACTAGTTACTGTAATATAACATTGGGAGAGCATCTTTGTCAGAATTGAAGAACGCTCTTGAGGATGATATAATATAACTCACAGTAAATGTACTTGAAGCTTTGGTGAATAAAGAATATTTTATTTTGAAATAATATCTGTCTGTAAGAGTACACCCCTCGCCTCATAACTTTAAGTCGATAAATCACAATATTAGACAGCTCTCCTCGTGGGTCGGAAGGAGCGAAAAAATAAAATCGTCTTTCATCAATTACTCAGAGCAAAAGCTTTCTGCTCGGCTTACTTTTATTCAAAAATCGCAATATCGATGGCATTACCTCGGGCTTTGACAAATTATTGAAACAAAACAAAATTACACTTGACGGGGTGACGTTTCAATTTGACTTCAGCTCCGTTAAAGATTGCGTATTTAAGATAACAAGCATTGTAACTAAGTCTTCAGACAAGAGAACGTAGTTCGTATGTAATGAAAGATTAATCATTATGGATAGCTCGCTTGCCAAGAAAATCGAATATGCAGCGATGACATTTTAGAGATTTTCTCAATATGGTAAAGACCCTCGTATCGACAGCGTCTGATGGCCTTCAGCTTAGATAACTAGATGATGTAGCATTATGAAAATAGCGCTCATATTTTCCACCACGGTTTGTTACCTTGGGCAAAAACAATATACCTAGCGAGTTTGGCCAGCGAGCAATTTCTACTACAGATGTTAAAAAAAAAGGTAAATAAGTCATCAGTAAGAAAACAAGATTATATCTAATAGACTTTCTCTTGCAAACGTCAAACAAAATACTTTCATTCAGAGTGATGTTGGCTTACAAACTATATAGCATAGTTTAATTAAAGTAAGTACCTACCAGATACATAGACCACAATTACAAGAAATGCAAAACAATCGACTACATATATGGTAACACTTCAACAGCATCTTAAAGCAGTAAGGTACATATAGTTATAGACCTGGGGACCACCACCGTATAATATATCTACTTTTACTCAACACCGAAAATTATCTTTGTACCAATCCCTCTCATACTAGCTCTAATTAACTTTGTTTATTTTTACATGACTCGTGAAGAACAGAGTGGCGTACAGTGCTGTAATGGAATTTTTTAGTAGACTACAACGTACTACGAAACATCACATTTAGCTTGCATAACTATGTTTTAGAGATAATACATTTGCAGCTGTATCCCACATAGGTATGAACTAGCCCGTTGGCAGTGCAGTTTGTTTAACGACTTTGATGTACATAAGAGGTACTTCCTATAGAATAAAAGAAACCTTTTTTTTTTATAAACGCAAATCTACGTATCGTAATGTATCACATCATATCTTAAAAGACAATAACTATAACTCTTGTTATGCCTTTTATGTTAGGCTGTATTATCACGCACAAAATCTCATGTAAGAAAACACATTATTAGATTTTTTTCTAAGTTAAAACTAAGACGCCAACAATGTTAATAAGACAAAATTACTGTAATTATAAACTAATACGCAAACTAACAATATAGTTTGTTCTAAACTCGATGTACTTAAATTTTCAATATAATGCCAACGTTCTCTATTACTCGTTATTAAGGAATTCAATATTCTTCCTACACCGTGTATGATCAAAGAGTTTAACTTAAACTTAGATGGTACAACTCCTGAAATAGGTAGCGAGTCGTGTACATACTTGTCGACCTTGAAATGAACCTACTCGGTGAATCATTATCACGTAGAGAGGTCAGAATGCCCACTCTGCATGAAACGAACCGTCATGAGACAAAGTAATAATACTTTATATTGTTTAATACTCGTCGTGCTAACCTTTACTTATTATGACCGCATTCGTTGCAAGTTCAAACTTAAGCAATGTGACTATTTAAAAGTTCGATGATTGTTTGACACTATTGACTTACGGTGTAGGAATATGTAGTGAAGAAATCTGGATTTTATAAATCTGGCAATATGTCGTCGTCGTAATGAAAGCTTATTTATTTGAATAGAAAAAAGTTCAACTCTGTGCGTGTCTTTCTTTCATCTCTCCGAACCAATGATTAATGTGACATTTCTAATAATTAATACAAGAAATTAGCATGTAAGTACTAAAAGAGTGTAAGTAAACCTTCTGTATCCTATATTATGTGGTAACACAGAAAATAATTATTCCGTTATTTGCGAACGCTCGCGAGCGTGTCTAGTTCCCATAACATTTTGCATCAGACATAACATTGTATCATTTGCCAGAATAAAATACCCGACACGCATCTTTCTAACTGTTAACACGAAATATTTTATGCGTTAACCTTAACAACATGAGGAACTCAATATTGAGTTAATAAAGCTACCATATATTTTTGCTTACTGCTGGGCAAAGGTCTCCCCTAACTAGCTTCAGGCTCTTCTGTCTGAAGCCCCTTCCGACCAATCCGGCAAATAGCGCAATAGATGTCATCTTGCCAGCGTCTTTTCGGCCTACCCCGTTTTAAAGTTCTAGCTCTAGGTACCCACTCAGTGGCAATTCTCGCCCATCTATCCGGCAGAATTGAATAATTAATATATTATAATTTGAAAAAATAATACCCTTCCTTCCAAAAAATCTGATAGCAAATAGTCTAAATGACGAGCTTTAATAAATATGCGTTGAAATCGTTGCCAAGCCAGTACCAAGTTCGTAACTTGAATTAGTATCCTAAATAACACCCTAGACCTCAACTCATCTATCGTCAACGCGTCTAGAATTGCCAATCGTTTTCGTATAACTTCGTCAGTGTAAAAGTTTCTTCAATGAAATAATTGAAGGCTAGTTTCATTTGAGTGAATAAACAGAGTCGAAAACTTGATCAACAAAATTAAAAGGGAACATAAGTTATATAAAAAGAGTTAGAAATAATAATTTGTAACTACGGGCAAAATCAATATTAAAATTTAATAACTGCTACAAATTCATAACAATTTACAATTAACATAAAAACTTACCTAGGATAACTAACAAAACACTAATTATTATAGTATATTATTAGTTTTTTTAAATCAAATATATTCTATTGATCAAAATTCTACAGCCCATCATTATTTTAAGCACTAATTAAGTAGAATCCTCAATATTATAATATTGAATACAAGTTTCACTATGACTCATTCTCGCTCGCAGCAAATCGTGTTGTGGATATTATAAAACTTTATTAGCATCCTACGTAATTACATGTTATATGATCACGAAACACAATAGCTATTACTTATGTTACGAACTTCTCTTATTACGGTACGAGGACATTTTCGATATACTTCATACAATTAAATTCGACACTGTCAATTTCGAGGTAAACTAAAAATGATCGTGATCACACAAGTACTAACATTCATTCAGTCATTGCCATTTATTTGTTGAATAAATTTCATTTTTGACGCAAATGATGCCGGTCTAAAAATTAATCGACTGCCCGAACCCCTAAATACATAACGTTTACAGATTTCCCTGCTGTTTTTTCAATTCGTTTCGTATCATTATCAACGATTCAGTATTTACCGTTCCCTAAATTAGGGTGCTGCAGTATTTTATTTGTAATTTTTACTTTGGCATTCCCCAAATTCATTCGTGGGTTTTATCTTTTTAATCAGCCAATGTCTACCGGCTGGTACGACTTCCCTCTATTTGGGGGAGCGTTAAAACTGAACCGAATTGCCAGGTGTTAAACTTATTGCCTCGAATGATAACCAGTATCTAACCGCCCTGATAAGTATATGTGCCTATCATTTGCATTAAATACTATTGGCTTTTATTAAACTTTTAGGAGTGTCGTACGTAGATAACATGAGACTTAATTCTAATTGGTATCTACAGACAGATCTATAAATACATGTTAAATAAATCTACAAGTATTCTGTTAAAAAATATTTAAAGAACATAAAATGGGCACATAAAGAAAATAGCTATCAAAGAAAACGACAAAAATGAAAGAGAACGCTATTGAAATAAGACGCTCAAAATCAAATTAGGTAGGGTTCTCAAAATAGGTGCTTCCACTTTGTGCACGATTAAGTAAAGTGCCAATAAACATTTTACCATTCCGCTCGCAGTTGGTAATCTAATATTCTAACGAGTATCCTACACAATACTAATAAATTATGCCCTTATTTACGACCACACGTTATCTTATGTACTCAGCACTTACGTGTTTTGTGACAACATGATGTCACCGCCTTTACTGAAAATCGGACTACTTTTTGTCCTCTCTTTTATTATACTCCGGATAAACTGTGGCAACAACTAAATTTCTTCTTGTTTTATCACAAAAATTATCTTTTGGGTCGAATAATTTCAGCTCTTTATAGCCTCAACGGACCTGAGTTGTTTGCAGCTCGATTACAGTAACTTTATTCGCTAAGATATAATCTTAAATAAAAAAAAACCACTAGACAGCCGCACATTCTGTGAGCGAAGGTGAAGTGAACCCACATAAGTTACCAAACAAGTAACATTTAATATTTCCAAGTCGGGGGAGGGCATCGTTACGGCAGGGGTTTGCGCGCGGCAGGTGACTTCGCATATGCCTCCCCTGAATGCCAACGACCCCGCTTTTACATAAACATAGCCGCTTTATTGATACGGCAACAGCTGATCGTTTAAAATATTAAAATAATAGCCACTAGTCCAAAATAGACACATTTTACTACCCTGTTAAGGTTTATTATCAAATTTTAATTTATCCCTTTAAATGAAATAGCGCACAATTTAATAGGTTTTAATTTAAAATATCACTAACCCGTAATAGCTTTTGCCTTTTTTTTGCTTTAAACTAAAAAGGCCGCCAAGAAAAAAAAACGCATGTACTTCGAAGACTTAAAAAGCCTGCACTTGTTGCTGTAACCAAGGAAAAGAAAAAGGAGAAATTACTAGAACATAGTGAATTAAATTACCTATATTTTCATTAAAATTTCTTGCAGTAATAAAAGATATGAGAAATGAAAAACGATATAAAAAGTTACTACATTTGATAGGAGCCGGATGCTCGCGGTCATTAATTAATAACTCAGTTAAGCCCCAGTACTAAAGCTTAACACATCAACCCGAGGGTTGCACAACTTCCGGTCAAATCCCGCGCTTCCACCCGCAAGCACTTCCGGTCAACGAAACTCTGCCGGGAGTTTACAAATAACGGCCGGGAACGAATAATAATACATACCATATTTTTGCCAATATAAGATGGTATATACTGAAACTTTTCGGGTTTGTATTAAATAAAGTGCCTACCTACTTGTGCTATGAGGAGCTTGGTTCAGAGGGAATGAGAATAGCGCCCCAAGGGTTTTTAAATTAGCTCTGACACAATCATGAGGAGAAATTCGCCAAGCACAGAATACTTATGTACTCTCAAGGCTTGTTGAATTAACCTTGGCACGGCGATAAGAAATTCACTTACATTACTTTCATGTTCCTGTTCCTCTTCTTAGCTTTTAATAAACTTACTATAATAAAGATGATTTGAGTATTCTTTAATTGAAAACTTATTTCGAAACCCCTGTGTTTCGTCTAAAAAATGTATTGTAAAAGTATGTATAAAAAAGTATTGTATCGTAGACACTTTGATCATATACGTTAGTATCGAAAATTACATAGCTACCGATTGTGAGTTCGTAACTGAGTCAACACACCACAAGAAAATAGTCCTCATTCAAATAATATGTAACATTCAGTTAGCATTCTGACTATCCTCTAACCAAATGTTAGAAGTACTACGTTTAACAAATTATACGCGCCATTAAACTGTCTTCAAGAATAAATTTGACTGTCTCTCTTGCTTAGGCTATTCAGCGTTGGAAAGACGGAAAAAATACAAAAGGTTCTGGTTCAGTGACATTGAACCATAAAAAACCGGTAATGAAACTTCGTGAGGCTGCAACTGTACTCTTTTCAACTAGACATCATTACCATGCTGTGCCGACTAATTGAATAATTCAGGGACTTTCAAAGTATACTTTAAAGTCGTTGTAGACAATTTTCTTGCGATCTAACGTTGATTCAACTTGTTCAAGAGCGTTTTGCTACCTATGCATAAAAAAGCGGTTATTACGTAGGTAATATTTACCACGAAAAAATATGTCTAAATTCTTGTAGACTCAAGAACAAAAACAGTTCCTAGTAAGCACTTTAGACAAAAATAAGTGTTTGTACTGTGCAGCATCAGTGAGTTCACACATAAGTAATGTCGATATTATATTACTCAATGCAAATTGGAAAAAAAAGCTGAAACTGTACGACAAGTACGTTTGTAAATGCAATTTTTCAAAAATTTACTTAGCACAAATCCATGGTCGTTCTTCGAGAGATAGAATGTAACAATATAATGAGCGAATAATACGCGAGCTGGTCTAACAACCAATAAGGGCATTAAAAAAGAAAGTCCCAAACGACATACACGCAACTAGAGCGTATGTAGAAAAACATTTAGATTGGAATAAATTGCGAGACAAGGCGGCCCGTATTTCACCGGCTTATCTTCAGTCAGCCGAAATGTGGTTCCCTGGTAACCTTAGATAGCACGTTGAAGGTGCGGCCTGCCGATGTAAAAACAAAAGGTATTTTAGCTAATTTCTGTGTAAGCTCTTTAAACCAATAATTTCTCGGCGCTCCAAGTTGACAGTGGCCATGGCAAAAGTTGTGAGTTGGCGAGCGGCTGCGGTAAACCACCGACCCTCAGCCGGCTTGGATTACGGACGTTTCAAACGACTAAATGAATACACAGAAGTAATTCACGTTTTATTGTGTAAAGCAGCAAATTACGTGCTTAGCGATGTTTGTGTCGAGTAAACACATTTCGTTGTTTCAATAAAAAGACCTGGATACGGCCGTGCATATACTCGTTCTGTTTTGGTTCGCATTTTATTCAGTTCTGAAATAAAGTACGGGCAAAGGCTGAATGCATTTTCGCTTGCTTACTCCGCAAGGGAAATAAGCATAACGACAATTTAGTAGCGTAATATCTCGTTACTTTATGAGAAGATAAAATAAGCGTTGTTTATTTACTTTATAAATATCATACAGAGAACAATGGTTTATAAAATCTTTGAACAATAACTAATAATAGCGTATGTAGTAATGTATAAAGAATACATATTAATAAAATTTTGAGTGGTGACTGTTCGTAGAGTCGATGCTTATAATTTAAACTAGTGACCCAGCTGCTCACGGGTAGATTAAACGTAAATGAATTATACACACAGACCATTCTCTTGAATCACTCTAACCATTGTTAAAAACCATATAAAAATCCGTTCGATAGTTTTTGAGTTTATCGCATTCAAACGGACACGGCGGTGGACTTTGTCTTATAATATACCTATATAGATATAGATTGATGAATACGCTTTTTAAAAACACAACTTTAACTTTACTGAAACTAGATCTTTCAGAATGGAAATGAGTTAACGATTTGTGTGGATCGAATATATTTTGTAGTCTGATCAAATTAATTACGGTAATTCCTGTACCTATTCAATAACAAGCAGTCCATTAAGTTCTAAGCTAACATAAATTATGCGACCTTTAAAGGTGAGTAGCATTCTACCAATAATAATAAACACGCAGAAATTTCACCGCCGGCTAATAAACAACAGGTTCAGAGCAAGGTCCTTTGCGTTCAACATGTAGTACTCAAGATCATAAAACAATATCATAACTATTGTATTATGCTATTAAGTGGTACTATTTAAGGAAATTTTCTGCCTAGCCTTTTCCCAAACTATTTTGGGGTCAGCTTCCATTCTTACCAAATTCAGCTGAATACCGTATTTTATATGAAAGAACTGCGTATCTGGCCGCAAAGCAACCGCAATTTTAGAAAAATTATATACAGCCCGCTGACAGGAAGACAGACGGATAGACAGCGGAGGCTTAGTAAGAGCTCCGATAGCACCCCTTCGGGTACGGAATCCTAAATAAAATTTGAATGGTATATTTAGATCTTTAATTGGATCATTCACACAATGTTCCAAAATAACTTCATATAAATACGTCAGCATGTTATGATTTTATTTAATTCCACGACATTCGACATTTGAATTGTGGACACGGTCGGTGCTGTTTTAAAAATATCGCGTTCAAAAATTCTAAACAATTCAATTCGCCACTCGCATTCATAGTTAGAGACTACAACCCCGAAAAAACCTAATCAAATATGGACGAAACCCCGCACCAGGTGACGACTGGCAGGTGTAGAACAATAGCTCTTCGTCTCTTTCACACCCCCGCGTTAAGCATCTCTGTCCCGTTCATACGTTGACATTAGTATTTTTTCGTATTAGATTTTTAAGGGAGGTAGATACGCATCGAGTTGATATACAGTGGTGTTATGACTTCTCATCCGTCGCGTCATGCATTTCAAAAAATTGGCTTTTGAGTTAGTCGACGCTATTGTCGTTTTGCCTCGCTCCAGTTTCGCGTCACAGTTTCCGTGTGTTCAGACCATTCGTATAGCAACTAGGTAGACTAAGTAAAAAAGTATTATGTTAATTAAATTCGGCTTAGCAACTATGTTTTCTTACATCAATACCTTTCAGGCTTAAAAAAGATGGTAGTTTGCGATATTGACAGACAGATAACAATAGGTCTGAACACATACATAGAACTCAACTGTGTAAAAGCAATATGCTAAAGAGTATTATTTCTATGCAACAACACTTATCGGGTGGAGATAAATGTAAGCGATAAGCTATCAGAGGATCAATAAACCGTAATGTAACTTTTGTAACAGCTCTCTGTCCTCGCTTCGAAACAATACGTGGGCATCTAAACGCAAATAATAACTTTTTGGTGTTGAAACCGGGTATTAGTTTGTTGTTGATGTGATACGCATACCGCAAATTAATTTAATAACACGTTACTTGATTAAAAAAAAAACGAGGTATTTTAGGTGAATGATGTTTGTAATATTTTGCAAGTATCAAGGTTGTGTAAGCACGCTCTAAAATGAACCGTAGCTTGATGGAGACTAAAACAAGTAGTGTTCAGTGCCATCTATCCTTGTCGGGTACATCGATGTTGGATGTGTCTAAAAGCTAGCTCTGTTCACCTGATTCGTTACCAGACTCATCACTCACTAGCTTATCAGACTAACACACTGCAAGTGCAATCCTATACCAAAGAGAAATGATTGGTATTTAAGAAATCAACAGGGAACGTGGCTCGTACTTTGAATGCATATCTATATATACCTATACACAATTTATAAATCAAGAAAGGGTGATTTTTCTATTCCTATTTGTTGGATTCTTCTCCTCCCCAAATAGCAGAATAACTATTACATGAGGAGCAAGACACGGAAAAAAATTGGTAACTTACGGGAACGGGAACTACTTATGTGAGTAAAACCGCGAGGCATAGCCAGTTGTACACATTTGAACTAGACTAACCTTTGCCCTATAAAATTATCAAGATCACCTAATAAACATACGCCAAATCCATTAAAATATAATAACGCTATTGAGTTCTGAACAAAAATAATTAGTGACTTAAAATTTGTGAACATAGCGATCAGTAAATTAAGTATCCATGAGATAATTTTAATAATTTAATCAAAATGTTTTAACGACCTCCCCAATTAATTTGGCTCTTAGACACAAGGAAAATGTCCGAGGGTGTGTAACGATTATCTTGTATGGCCGGTCCTCGGCAAACCCTGATTTCTACCTCATTAACCTTTTATGAACTTATCTACTTGGCTTACCAAATTTATTATTTTATTAATGACAGATTACATATGCTTAATAAAAAAAAACTATTGTTTAGAGACACTGTTGTGTCAGCCAAGTTTGGGAACGAAGTTTGTAGAGTTACATCATCTTCAGTTTTAACACTTAATTAATATTATTTATTTTTCATAAAACTCGTGTCATGGTAATAAAATCATAAGCGTCAACAACTATTTTTTAACACCCCATAGCAGTCGTTAACGTTCCATTAACAAATTTCAATGGGACACAGGACATTAACATCAAAACTCTCGTATCGAACTTTGCTTAATAAATATTAAGCCTTTGAAATTAAATTAAAAGACGTCATAAAAAATATAAATACATGCATTGGGGCAGTAAATATTCCGCAAACTAAAAAATATTCTAAACTGTTTCTTTATGGCACGTTTCGCACTAAATAATTCTGTCACGAAATGATATTTTTTTCTATGTCACCCAACAAAGTGTCATAAATGTGGACACGTCACTTACATATTATATGAGCGCGCATGAAATATCGCACAAGGAGCTAATGGCGCGCTCGCGTGTGGGCGCGCCTTTACCCCGCGTGTTTGCTGCTGTGTGGCCGCTCCTTTACATTAACATAACGCTGGTGGTCATTTCGTAGATACTTTAACTAATGAATTACTTTTTAATTATTACGATATTTTAAGATTTCTTGAAATTAATTAACTTTACTTGCATTTTTTTTTGTAGTTAAAATGTTGGGTAATAGGCAAGTATATGGTGTGCGTAGGTAGGTACTGATTACAGCAATGTGCCAACCTGCCATTATGTTCCTTGCCATAAAAAGTCCTATTGTAAATTAGTACTTTGCTATAATGTGACTTGCACAAAGCCATGTGAAAAATCGTTGACATAAATCACCTTAGGCTAAATATTAAAGACAAAACGTCTCACGCGCAGGTACATGAAAATTATATATCTTTTGTTGTAACAACATTGTTTTACAAATAGTGCTAATAACACTTCGAGTAACTTAAGGTCGCAACAGATTGAAATCTAAATTGAATTACAGTGTTTTTTTTCTCACTATTGTGTCAATTCATTCATTGGACTGTAGCGATTTCAGTCGCTACATACGGCCGTATAGATTGAAAACCAATCATCACAGCTAAAAGAAATAGCTGATATATTCATATTTTTTGCTCAAAACAAGGTAATATTTTTTGTCGACTTTACGAACGAGACTTATTTTCGATATAGTAAATAGGAACCGCATTTGATAAAATAAAGTAAAGGGCACATAACACCGTCTAACTGTATTTCATAAGTACTCGGAAATGATGATCCACATCGACGTAACCAGAACACAGTTTGGCCGACGTTTAATTTTCCGTATGTAGTACATTTCGCAAAAGTAACTTGTATGCAAGCCCTGAATCAGCGTTCCTCTCTCCTCACACTTGCACGTCTTATCTCGGCAAGTGAGGACGACCAACCGAACATATTAAAATGTTAAGGCTTATGCTACATACGTTACATGCACGACGAACGGAATGGTAATATTTCACGGGTGTTAGTCGAGATTCCCAGAGCATTGTTACAAGCACAATGTTGTTTTCTTGTGCAATATTGCTGAATTCGCAACGATTGCGAAACATTTGTATAGACGCGTCCGTCTGCCAGTATGTTTGTAGTTATGCATTGTCATATGCCGTGGAATTCGTAAACGCCAACATTATGCCACTTCTTTCAAACGTGTATCTAAAAAAGAATGTAATTGAGACGTATATTTTTGTTTTAGACAAAATTTTTGTTTATACACCTATTCTTAGAATAAGGCCGTATACTTTCAGTTTAAAAATAAAACAAAAACTGTTTTCTCTAAAGTTAAAATACAATAGTCTAATTAATTACAATGCAGACAACCCCACTTGGCTACCACAATAGCATTAATACTACATAATAATAAAACATTGAAAAATTTGCATTTAATAATGACATTGTGCAATTAAATTTGAGACACAACTTCCTATTTACTTGTAAACGAATCAAGAAGCACAAACCCAACATATATGACCTAAGTAAACAAGGACTGATGAGTCAGTCTTAAAATCCATGTGTTGGTGTCATTACAACATTAATCATATTTCAAATTATTCCACGCTTGTATTAACCGCTAATACCAACGTAATAAATAGCCATACACGCAATACGTTATAAGTGATTCCTGTCTAACCAAAGGTGGCAAGTTAATTAATACTAAACGAAGATCCAATAAGGTTCTGTAGGCCCATCGGTGTTCCAAATTACATTAGTATGCAAGGGACAGAGAAAGGGACATCGACGTCCCAATATTTCAAGTGATACGAGAAGCATACAAACCGTTGTATATCCCTTACGCAAGTACCTACGATCTATATATATAATATATAGGTAGGTATGTATATGATTATCATGTAATCCTACATTTCGATTACTAACCCTTAATAACGTCACGGAAATTTGCATATTCTCAGTACATAATATTAATTAATTTAAATCTAATCTAGCCTTCAAAGCATTATGAATATAATTAAAGATATACCTAATGCATGTTTTACCTTGAGTGTGAATTAATGAGGAATAATACGCTTATGTATAAAGTATTTTGTTCGCAAGAACTAAAGCCGAGCTCAGCTAGCCAAGACTACTCAAGTCTAACCAAACGATGCTCGAACAATAGTCGGTGGGACAGGATAAAGTTGATACTGCAAGTACAAGCCGATCAATTAGCAAATGGAAAACAATTTTCCGATATGAGAGGCATCATCTCAATCCCCAATCCTCTAAACTGAGTGTTCTCATGACAAATAAAAAACACTTTTCAGCGAATCGTATAATTCGTACAGCGTATGTATATGCATGCATATATGAGTGTCTACTCATGTTAACAAACAGGCGAAAAGGGCATGAGAGAATAAATTAAGCCTGTGAACACCGAAGTGACAGGATCATGTTGTCTATGCTGATTTAGTCTTGTAATCATTGTGTAATAGATATTTTCTGTTTGTTTTTTTTTTATGGAATTCTGATTGCTAAAATGTTTAATGAAGCTAAAATATAGTTTGAGAAGAAGAAAGAAGAAAATGTAGTTTCCGCAATAGAATGTTGACAGAGGCAAATGGCAACGATACTTCAGAATGAATGAATGCTAGCCAACCAGCCCAAAGTCAAAAGCGCGAATGAAGATATTGCAGTAGCACTTAACCGAATTTGAGTGACGATTAATCGGATAAACGCTACAAAATTCACACGAGACAATTGTTTGTCCCCAAACTGTGCGAAACAGGCTGAATGAGTACGGCCTACGTGTTGTCCAATCAGGTATCCACCGATCCGTCACGGAAATCAAGCTCGTCCAGTCGAATAGTGCATAGAAGCCATTGGATGGACACAAGAACAATAAGACTAAACTACACAAAATTTGGTTTTGAATTGAATCACGATTTCGTTTTAGGCTTGCTAGAAACAAATCAGTGACTTTGCAACGAATTATAGTTCCTTAGTCCACTTAGTTAATGTAACTTCTAAAATTGGGATGACTAAGATTTAGGTGTACACTGTGCAGCTTCCTTTGATGTTTCTATTAACAAAGTTACAGTTTGACCCGAAATTTTAACTGCAGAGTTAGACGTGTCTGGCTACGATGCCAGCACGAAATCTTAGATTGGCAATCAAGAAGAAATAAAACCAATGACGTTCGCGGAGTATTTGCCATCAATTCAGCAGACGCTCCAAACATTCGTGCAAACAATCGACCAAGTTGTTTCAAACGCTAAATTATAGTTATTTACAATGCGCTTGTTCTTCGCATGACTTCTATTAGCCATTACTTACAAGTAAAATACCTGCGAAACAGTTGATTGCTGAAGTGCTGAAATTTCTGACAACTCAACACTATTTTCTGTTATTCACAAAAGAGAATTCATTTATCCAATTACTGATACATGCAACTGTAAGTACTTACGTATTCAGAACTAATTTATTATAATGTGTCTGCACCTACATCAGACTAGCAGTTTAGAAGCCAGCTAGTCAGTTTCGAACTATTCTCGAAAATGTATTTTTACAAAATATTTACATAATTTTAAATGTACTTAGTTAAAAATAGACTTTCTTTTTAGTTAACTGTGCTATTACCATGCATGTTTAATATTACATAGAATTAACGTTGTTCATTTTAAGCATGCTTTATCTGACGGAAGCGTAATTACCTGCGTTGATAAGCAAAAAAGAAACGGTAATGCTTTGAAATTGTGAACACAGTGCAAGTTAGTGTTAAGAGCACAAACAAAGAGGTTTGCAGAGTATTGCAAACTGCACGGTCGGCTTTATGAACATTACCAAAATCCGCAAAAACAGCTCTTGTAATGAATTTCTCATTTGAGTAAGTGCGGGTTGGCCTGCTCGCTGGACATACCTTCTGTGTTACCGAGAATAGGGTTGACTAATAATTTATACTTTACCGCATAAATTAAAATTAGTGATGTGAAAATTGACGCTTACCTGAAACAATAAAAAATCCAATTTTATTTATAACTCAATTATAATATAGTATCTGTGTATGTTATAATGCTAGTTAATGTTTCAAATATTTCCTCGCAAAGCATAAAAAAAATAGTCAGTAATACTATTAGTGGACAAACATAAAACTTTAGGGATTATGTGCATGCGTACCTACGTAAAACTTGTCCCTTCTTACTCGAACGTATGTAATCCTACGAAGGGGTAACCCTACCCTCCATCACTAAGGACAAAAGCGAATTTCACTCGTAACCCTATGTCTGTATTTACCCACACCACGTACTCCGGCCGCGAATGAATCCGAAATGAGGCAAATAAGCAATTATGCGCTCATATTCAGGTTCGATTACGCGATGTGGGAAATTTTAGATGCACCGCTGGACACATGAGATCGCAGACCGCGCAATCCACCCCGACTGACAGTAGGTACTGTTCGCCGACACCGATTTAATTAATGACTGGAATTCGCAGCAAATGGTGTGCCGCTGGGTCAATATACTCGAACATGGCCATAGAAATTGACGATGCTCTCCCATTTGAAGCAGGAAACGAAACGTTATCAATCTTCGCAAACCATTTTCCATTAAATATTAAGAATCGAGTCGAAGGCAAACACTCGAAAAGTTTTCGAATCGTTTTGTGTAACGTCAGTAGTCTAAATGTCTGCGTGTGTGGAGAATTCCCCCACCCGTCTTCCCCGCCGGTCAGCACGGATAAAGTTCTATTATATAGCTTACTATTCCTATTTGGATCGTGTAGTCCGTAAGGCGCCTGCAATTTTATCAACAACGTACATGAAGGGTAGCATTTACATAATAAGCCTTCGCCCGCATACGTACCATGCCCGATGCATTCAGATTTTCGTTATTATTTTACCTCATTCAATTCGCTCACAAATTATGTGGAGAGGGTTGAATCAAACATTGATAACAACGAGGTAAATTTAATATTCATCGCAGCGTTTGCGGGTTAACTGATATGAAAGATAATCTAGTTTGTACTATTTAGTTGCATTGATGTCACGTCACGATACGCTATTAAATAATATCCGCGGCAAACTAGTTTTAACTCTCGTTAGTGAAATAAAATGCCGTTTTGCGAGCGATAACGTGGTAAAACGGTCGTATATTTTATCGTACTCTTTTAAAATAATCAAGGTTTACAGTTTCAATGAAAAAAAACAATATCCATTTTTCCGATCAAAAGGTATTATTATAACAGCAATTTACCGATAATACTCTATTTATAAGAATTTTACGAGTTGATTTTCCGTACTATCGGAATGGAAAATGAATTCCTAAGGTAATTTATTTAGTAAACAATGTCAATAAGAAAACCTTCATTGTGTTGTGAAGGCACATAATAATGAGAAACAATTATGCTTCATTGCGAATACGATTACGTTATTAATGAAGTACGTAGGCGCCATAGAAATCGTTAGAGGAAATTAGGTGCTCGGTTCTCCCTCGTCCAGTAACTTGCCCGATAAAGGTTCTGATGAGAACATAAAATAAAACCAAATGGTCAGTTCGCAGTCAACGACACAGCGTTGGTCGCTCGCCAACTGTCGCGCGATGCCGCGTAATATCGTACCTACGCGCGACACCGACGTTAATCGAACTCACCCACCAATTTATAATTACGCTTCAGTTAACAATTGACATTTGCCAACAAAAAAAAAGACACAATTTTACATTAATACTGCTCTAAAAATAAAATGTCTCAGATCTCATTATAAAATACAGACTTAGTTAGCCGATAAATTTTAAAACGGAACATTATACGTTATTTATGATAAGCGTCCTTTACGCTAAACTACCAATCAATTAAACAATGGCAAACTATCTTTGATCTTTTTTAAATAATCATTTAATTAAGTCTATGTATTTTGTATTACATAGTTATATTATAGTCTGGTATGAGAACGATTCTAGACTATGCTATAACTTGCATCGTATACTATTGATTCATGTTTAACCGAGCCCTAATATTCTTGGTAGAACAATTAAAATAAAGATATCAAGCGGTTACGTTAGCTCGTGAAATCATGGCACATTTCAATAATGACTCAAATAGACCTCAAGTCGCAATATAAGGCAACAAACGCACTGTCAGGCGCGCCGCTCGAATGTTAATGTGTCGCATTTCGTACAACCATTGCCATTAATCATAGCACCTTTTGCGGCGTCTGTCCCGTCCACACATGACTACCGGATCGTACGACACCTTGAATGTTGCCAAACTCGCTTAATCCATGACAAGACTATTATGCATTATATTTAGAAGAATAATGGCCTCTTTGCGCGCACCTTTCGAAAATTGATATATATATATATATATATATATTCATGTTCTATGAAGTCTACAATCGGAACTTTTTTAATTTAAACAAAACATTAATATTGACTTTTTTTTAGACGTCATTTATTCGATTTATTTAAACTCAATGTGCATGAAAATGCGATTTCCCCGAATTGATTTGGGATAACTATTTGAAGACGTGCAGGGAATAGAACAATTTCCTCGTGGAGATTACCTTGAGCAGTAATGTTTGCCTGGTACTGTCAAAAAGGATATTACGATTTAAAATTTTTGCAATGAAATGTAATAGTTCCTTTTTTCTTTCACTTTGAATTGAAGTAAAGTTCAGTTCTTAACTTTTCTCGTTAGATACACTCATAACTACAAATTTTATCAAAATCATTGAACATTAAAACATGTCATCCATAACGAAAACGGAAAAGCAATAACTAACTATCTATTTGAGATTATATCCCAAGATGACCTAAGTCAGACTATTATGTTATAACCGTTCTAAATTATTTCTGAAACATTTCTACCACAACAAACATTATCCAGGTGTTCCCACCTCCACCGCTATAAACAAAACTTCATTCATCAAACTTGCTAAGTAAAATATCGCTAAACACACACACTACGATACGCTTTTACTTACCGTTAGCATAGCTCTTAGGGAACACGAAACTATAAATCGATAGTATACTAGTTGGGACAGGTAGACGGTACGTGAGGTGAGCGTCATGCAGAGGATTCCATGGCCCTCGGAGCACCCCAACTATTACTATAGATTAGAATTATTAATACTCGTACCATACGGGAAACGGCTATGCCAATTCGTTTTATATGAGGTCTTATTATATTGTCGGCGACGTTTCGAAATGGTGTGTGAGACTATTAAGTTTTTATGTCAGCTAGTTCTAGAAACGGTAAAAAATAAAGTTTATTCATTCTGACAAATTGCTATAGAAAATAATTTATTATTTTGTATTAAATTGAAAGCATGAGAGTGAGAGCTATGTGTGAATATAATACTTATACAATAGGGATGTTTCCTGGGTATGAAAAGTTAAAATCTATTTAGTCCGTCAGTTAGATAATAAAAAAATATTAGACACGTATTTTTTCTTTTATCAAAACAATAAAAAACTAGCTGTCCCCCGCGACTTTGTTCGCGTGTTTTAGTTTCAACGGTTTTCCATTTTTGCAACATTTTTAATTTATGCTCCACTCCTATTGGTCATAGCGTGATGTTATATAGCCTATAGCCTTCCTCAATAAACGGACTATCCAATACAAAAAGATTTTTTAAAATCGAACCCGTAGTTCCTGAGATTAGCGCGTTCAAACAAACAAATAAACAAACAAACAAACAAACAAACAAACAAACTCTTTAGCTTTATAATATTAGTATAGATTACAAAGATACAGCGCTTTAAATTTTCGGAGTGCTTATTTAAATTTTCGGGGGCTTATGACGCCACGCCTTGGTAAAAATTGTAGCGAGGAGTGACGTCACGCGTAATTTCCGTTCTCTGTATTTTGATCATTTTTTGCTTGCAGGAAAAAAATACGTGTCCAATAAAATTCATTAATCTACCAGGTGGACATTAAAAAAAAATTAGGAAACATGCCTATTATGCTACACATATTAATTACACCGTACCTACCAGTATTTTTTCTAACGTCTCTTTGTAAACTAAAGGGTTATTATTTTTTCCCTAAGACTAGAATTTAATTGAAGTATAAATTATAATCATTACCATAATAATATATATTTAAAATGTCGCTCCACGAGTAATTAATTCTAGACTCGTGCTGCAATAAATGTTTCCATATTTTTTTTTAAACGTTAAAACGACAATTATTACCTAATCGAAAATGTTCAATTTCCGTCGTATCTTTTGCTTAAAAATATTCGCAATACATATACATTATATGATAGTTATACAGAAAACCGTAATCTAAACAATAAATAAAGACAATAAGAAGCATGACCTCATTCCGATCATCAGTTGATCAAATGTCGTACACACAGCGCATTTTAATTATTGCGCTACGTTGTTGCGTCAATTATAACGACTGGACCATTATAAGCATCGCATATTTATCATACAATAATTGAATATAGTCTTGCGTAGTTAATAGTCGATGTAATAAATCTGTTGTAATAATTTCCGATTCGCATACCGATAGCGAATGTGCGTCGAAACTAAAGGATAGTGTTACGTTTGTCCTTCTCCCACGACTACCAACTTCGTAGTGGGATTGCATAATGACAATAAATATACCTATCAAACTAATAAATCCTTGAACATGTTATAAACAATTTAATTAGTTATAACAGATCTTAAGTATCGATCGATGTTTGTCCCGTAATAAAATTATAGTACTGATATATACAGTTTACTTGGATAGTATGAATGATAAACTTTACATATTGGCACAATAACCGATTGACTGATATTTTATAGCTTACTATCTATGCAATGACCAATGTATGCAAAGGACAACAACACACATATATGCATATTTGACTAGCTTTGATACTTAGATAATTCCATCGATGATTAAATCAAGCTTAGTAGATTTTTTTTTTAATTGCTGCCCGAAAAAAATCAATTTACACATGTTTAACAGAAACTCTTAAAAATTTATTCATATTGTCCCATTTTATATACTAAAAGAATTCCGTGAAAGTTGTTATTTACTTTTAATCCTTTCCACCCGGTCATATCAAGTGGATGGAATCTTTGTAATTAACACATACTAGTGGATCCACCTATTATTTAGGGAGCCTATGGAATACCGCAAATCGAATAGTGCGTCGAGTTCTATGGCCGGTTATTATTGGTGCGGGACAATATGCATGACCCAGTGGCGTTCAGTTTAATATTCAAGTGTCGCGCGTCCGCGGCGCACGCCTCGCTGTAATAAAAGCACGCTCCGACGCTTAACGAGCCCGACCGATGAGCTCCTTCGTATTTCAAACAAGGCGACTCAGTACGTGACCGCAACGAGGCAACAACTTAATTTGTGCAGTAACAAGAAGATTGTGAATTATTGGCCGCGTTAATGCTCCCTGTAGAACACGAACCCCCGACGTCGACGTCGTGATAGCGTCCCTCGTTACAACAAATCTAAGAAACTTTCTTGCAAGACATCCTCATAAATGAATTTCTATTGACCGATCCGAGGTATGCGAACAAAATTTAATTTCGTCTCCTGCAATTTCCTAACGGAACTTATTAAATAGATGTCTAATTATGTAATCAGATTCTCTTACAAATTACTTTAAGCAAAGAATATCTTCATAATCTTTTTTCTCTAAAAATACACTTATCATTTCATCATCCTTACAATGGTAAAAAAGTTTGAAGAATTAAAACGTGACCAGCATTTTGAATAACTTAACTAAAAAAATTCGAGTCTATCTATAAATCATTGTATTTCCGAAACAACTATTCCGAAGCAAAACTAAGTACTGAATAGTACTAAGTGAAGAGTTAAATATATGCCCGGCCAGCAGAATTGAACTCAAACTTCCCAGGGTTCAAAGAAAGTTATCAGCAATCGAGGGCCCATTGATTGCGCACAAAGAGCCTTTCGTCTCGCGACATTCGAGTTCGATTTTCTGCTCACAATGCGGGCGTCGATTTTCGTCTTGCATTCTGGATTATACTTCCACGGTCCATTCGGTTTGCGTCTATATTGTTCGGTTCCCTCTGTTGCTTTGTCGCTACTTCTCCGAGTGCAAAAATTGCATACTTTTATATTAAGCAGTTGTTAGACTACTTAACAATATCTACGACTTAATACAATCATAAAGCTTCAGGGTGTGTCCATTTTGGCAGCCAGCCAGTTGGTTGCACAATACACAATGAATACTCACTACTGTAACCACTCTTAATTATTTCACTCACAGTAAGTAGCACATTGCTTTCCTAAGCGAAACCGGTATGGTTTGTTAAAACTTTGCGCCTTTTAATAAAACTATAAAAAAGCGTATGTACCACACTGAAAGGATGGAAAATTTAATGACTAATGAGTAAATCAGTTCAGTAATTTAAAAAAAATGCAGTTGACCAATGTAAAGCCAGACACATGGAACTGCACGGATAATTAACCTTCAAGTTTTAAATTTCCTTTTTGGACGTTAAAACATCAAACGAGAACGTTTTGTCCTCTTTTGTCGGCAGACGATCGTCGGTAATCCGAGGTGCAAAGGCGATAGGGAGGCTGTGATCAGCGCATTGGAAAACAGTTATTCAATGTGCAACGTCTATGTTTGCGTGGTCAGTCCAGTGTACTCAGCTGGAGCTGACCTTACAGTGATGTGCTCTGATTTATAAAGGCCCCAGGATGTCGTAAAATGTAGTTGAGCACGAGTGTCTAACGTGAGTTATAGCAGCGATTACAGCTGTCTCGTGTATGTGTCACATTAATGTTTATAAAATCACTAAACCACTTTTAGATTTCCTAAACATATTTTCTGTCAACGTGTTGGTATAAATTTGATTCATGCAATATACTCGGTAATACTTAAAATGTATCATGTTTTAGAAGATTTCTTTACGATATATTTTAAAAGTTTATGTGCAATATTTTATTTATCACTTAACTTTAGATCAAATAGTGTGACACATCTCGGAAGTTTTGCGAAAAGCTAAAAAAAGCAAGTCAAAATTCAGGAAAGCTTTACCTAAAAATTGTTTTAAAGCTGTAATACGCTCTCATCAAAAAGCTAAAATCGACCAACAAATTCAATTAAAAGTTTTTACGGGTAACTCAAACCGACGAACATTAGATAAAGCTCAATTAATTATTACTCTGTTAATGGACAAAGGAACCTCTTTGCAATGCCCAGCAAACAAGATTCCAACTGAACTAGACAAAAGCTTGAACGTAAACACCAATCGCTCATTGAAGCGACCCGTAAACGCGAAGCTTGGAAAACTATCCCTCCTTTTTCCCCGTTTAGTTAGAATATATCTATCTTTATCGTTCTGTAAGGGGAAATGCGGGAACAGCTATTTGTTTTTACAGTCGAGCGCCGACGAACAAATTAGGTGGACAAACTGTTGAAACGGTCGAGGTGTCTATATTCCACTCTGCGGAAATTCTTCTCTTAAAATCGTTCCAGAGAGAATGTCTCCGCGATTGAACTCGAGCGAGGTAATAATTTTCTCTTCAGTTCCCATGGAGATGTTCCTTCGATCTGCGTATTATTGGCAGATACTTAAAGGATTTTCAAGAACGAAAGCGATATCTTCTAGGTATACGAACATTCTATCTTTTGGCATTTTTCAGTTTATCTTTATAACTTGTTTATTACCAGCTTACAAGTTATTGGATTCTGTCGATATCTAAGTTACTATTTTTGGGTAGAATACTAAATTGCTCTATAAGTAAAATGGAACACAGATAAATCTATTTATGCTTTTATAGCAAGACATCTTTGAATTTCAAAGGGATTTATAAATATTGAATCTACTAATAATACTTGAGATAAATTACTAGCAATTTGTAGACGCCAAAAAAAAGTTTTTAAGAAATACAATTTATTGAGTACCTACATCTCTAATAAACATCAATACTTTATTTTCTAAGGTCGTGTGGAATCACACAATTTTCATGGAATATTAGTACGCACTACCCACATAATCGGCATTTACGTAAATGTTTTCCCTTTGAACAGTATTAATACACTTACGAAGAACTTGTAGCCATTAAGGATTCAGATTACTAAAACATAGGTCTGCGGTCTTACAGCAGTGTTGCTACACCACTCACGGACGCATTGGTAAAGTAAGGTTCATGTGAAACAGCATATTGGATCTAGAAATATACTTTAAATTCTCTTATTTATTGGTTCGAGTGTCTGGAAACAGTTCACCTAAACAGTAAATTTATTAGAACCACTCTCAGAAAATTTTAAAACATTTTGTACTTTAATAATGTACATTTTAAATTAGAGAACTAAAATACCTATTTAACGGCACACAATATAAAAGACAAATCAATATTAGGTATAGATTATATTCAAAGACTTAATTTTTAAGACCACAGAACAAAGACACTACGAGAAATAAAAATCAGGCATTGTTTTATTCGAGCACGGCCGGGAAATACAAAATATAACAGGAATGTTTATGAGAGTCCTTTCATTAAATTTATTGTAACTGAGCTAGAACTTAAACAGATAAGCAGTGCTTACCTAGAGATTGAAGTACACAATCTGAAAATTCTTCTACAGTTTACGAGAACTTTTGATAAAAGAAATTTAAAATTTGTTATGCAATAGAATATGGTCTACTTTACAGCCGTTATTAAAACGGACGGACTGATCAAATGTGATAAACCCGATAATACTTATAAGTATAAAACCTTTGTCTTCAAAGTAAACAAAAATGGATTGACACTTGCAGAAGAACATAATTACGCACACGACATCCACAGGGTAAAGCTATGAGCAAAATTTATTTTTGATGTAATTAAAATATAATGGAATGAATTATCTGTGCCTATACAAAATAAAATAAATTTGTAGCAATAATATGCGTCACTACATTAGTATTTGTAATTATTGCGAGATCTACAACCATGTTACATCAGACTCGGGGGAGCCGTCGCGTAACTTTCGCTGACAAAATGTGAACGAACCGTTCAACAAAAAGTAGTTACAGGTTTCAGGAAGCCATAGCAGTGTTGTCTGCGAGGGCCGACAGCCGACCGGCACGTATCATCCGACTTGCCACCCGATCGCTCCGGATACGGGGGAAAACAATCGATCGATGTTTTATTATGCTTACGAGTAATAGGTGTTCTTGTCACTAACTAGTAATATCAAAAGCTGTTTTGATAATAAACACTAAAAGAGTATTTTTAATTTCAGATGTCTGAATCTTTGAATTTAATTTTAATTGGTTCGCTTTATTAGTTGATCGAAACAATCGCATCAATAAGCTGTATTGTGCCTATTAAATCCTAAAAATCATCGACATTAAAAATCAATATTAAACTTTACATCAAAACCCTCATTAGGTGTCAATATTACAATTTACAAAGACAGTCCACTTTAAAGTAGGTAATATAGTACCTATGAGATTGCAGGAAATAATTTTATTACACGCAATTGTTCAACAAAAATAGACGGTGGTGTCGCGCGGCAGACCCGTCGGCGCCGCCGAGTCGCCGTCTGGAGCCACCAGACGAACGCACTCCCGGTAACCCCGCGAGACTACACACGGAACGTCAAACTTCATTGAGATTGTATAAACGAACACTTACCAAATAAAAAAGTCGATACGGATTCTGGTTTAAAAATAGACGACGATTGCGTACTTTGCTGTACTCAAAATAAATTAGATAATCTAATTATTTTATGAAATGTTTACAAAAACAGGCTTAGTCATAATTGAGTTTGAAAGACTTATAACAATGCGATGGAAAAGTAAAATTTCTCTTTAGAAAATAATAAGTAAATAAAAATAACACGTAGGTTTATGGAAAGCCAGGAATATAGAAAAACAACAAACAAAATATTTGTCATACAATTTCATTTTCCGGAAGATAAAAACCAAAAGCAAAAAGCCGTGGAAACAATTTCAGAATGTAGTGGATCCATTTTTAATCCGTTTTCCGATGTCCAATACAGGCGCAAAGGTTGGAACTGAATAAGGACGCACATGTTGCTCCACACGGGGTCTGTAGTAACTTGGTAAAAGCAAGCAATAGTGAACCGCATGAATGAATGCATCCACGCTATGTGAGCAAAGGACCCTGTTTATAAACCAACCCTGCGCTCCACCGCGCGCCGGACGGGCTCACATCAAAGCGTAGTGGGAAATCAACACTAACTTGTCAAACAATGGAAACTGGACACAGACAACAGTATTTATTCGGCGGATTCATTATCAAAAGGATTTACACAAAATGTGCTTAACAAGGTTTGTACAACTAACAACATTGGCGAGGTTTTGTTTTGTAACGTATTTTATGATGCCGGGAGAATTTTGAGAGATTCTCAGAAAAAAAATATTTTTTCAAAATGTAGTGACCTCAAATCTATTTTTAACATGACTATTAATACAATATTCAAATATTCATCCGTTGGATATTGTCAAATATATATATATATATATATATATATATATATATTATTTTAAATTCTGAATTCAAGAATTTCATAAGAATCATGAAGATATTCTTACCAGTTATAAAATTATAACGATATCAAAACTTAAAAGCCTTTGGAACTCAGAAATGTCAAATTGCTATTGTAGAATATTTTTATTATTAAGTTTAGCTTTGCAGTTCAAATATTCGTTACCAACATTCTTGCATCTGCTTTGTTCATTTGTTGAGCTTGCGTATCTCATTTAAATTATGTTATATTTCTACTTTACACATTGTTATTATCCATTCTTTATTCACGGGAACAAAAATACAAGATAATGTAACAATAAAACAAGCTATTTATAAAGCTGTCCGTTCAGGAGAGCGGCTGAAAGCGGTGAAGCGACATCTACTCTATTTGTCTCGGCTAACACAACCGCTGGCCACTTCTCCCGGCGCGTCGCCTCCTCCTAGTTTGCGTTAAGGATTTTATCGCTTTTTCTCTAGGGTTGTTACTGTTTTTCGTTGACGTTATGGTTTAGAAGCAACCAGTTTAATTCTAAGGAGATTATTTTTTCAGCGATTATAATGTTTACTAAAGAAGATTAAAACTAGGCCTGTTGTCATTTCTATTTGGAATTAACTTAAATCGAAAACAAAAGTGAAACAATACGAAACCCTTAAAATTCAATGCGTAAAATTATTTATTGACCAACTCAATTCAATGTAATTGCAGAAAACAACCCGCGATTCTGCCCGGAAGTGACATGGCGACGCTTAGCCTGTAGAGTTGCTTTTGAAATGTCGATATCGAATTCAGAATAGGATCTTTAACACTCTGGAAATAGAGCCTATAATAAAATAATAGGTGAGAGCAATAATAATCTTTCGTTTCGAAGTCGCCTTTGTCACGAGGAAAATTTCCTTTTATTGTGTTAGCGAATGCTTATTGTATATCCAAACGTTTTCCCCATTGTAGCAGCTACGGAACCGCACCTCTTCGGTGTTACTTTACAATTGTAAGATGACAAATAGCTAAAGCGAAACGATACATTAAGTCCTCTTCGAAAGGGGCGCATTCTAGTTTCTATTGTTAATTTACGAGAACCGTGAAAATGAATTGTAGGGAGGTTCCGGATAAAGATTTCAATTGTCGCAGTGATCGACTATAATAATTAATTTTATTGTTTTGCTTTGCTTTTCTCCTGATAGTTTTAAAATGGCACAATTATTAATTAGTAAAGGTTATTAATAAGATTATTACTGACCTCTTCCTCAGTGGTGGCGGTGTTGACGGAGTCCATGCTCTGACACAGCGCGAGCTCCATATTCTTGTGTTGCGGAGATGCGGGCCTGGGCGAAGGCTGCTGCGGCGGCACCAGCGCGCCTTGTGTCGCTCCTGCCGCCTGCTGCGCGCCTGCGCCACCCGTAGCTGCAGGGCTCTGCGCCGCCTGCAGACTCTGAGCTGCCTGAAGGCTCTGGGCTGCTTGTAAGCTCTGTTGAGCTTGAAGACTTTGTTGCGCTTGCAAGTTCTGCAGCGACTGATGGGCCAGATTCAACTGGTGCTGCTGCACGATGCTTTGCTGCACTATGCTCTGTTGCACTTTGATGTGTTGGTGCACCGCGAGCTGGTGGATGGGGTGGAGAGAACCGGGGGGTGCGGGGTATGGAGGGGAGAGCCGCTGGCGCTTCACTTGCGCACTCTGCAGCGCTTCGTGCAGCCTCTTCACCGGAAGGGGGCTCTGGCCGAGGTTATCCACGGCTGTGGCTGGGCGTGCTGGCAGAGTCACGTGACTCTGGCGAGCACCGACTATTGCAGCGACAGGCTAGGGACCGCGCGCGACGCGTCGCGGTATCGATATCGACGTATCGACAATGGCGCAACTCTACGCTCGTTGTGGTACGCGATTTTAATTGACTTATCAATTTAAATAGTTACAAGAACTGCTATTCGCGAATGTTTTTTTTATATTGGCGCTCTAGCACTTTTGCTTTCATTCGCAAAAGTTTATTCTCTGCTTGTAAACCACTCCTGAAAAGAAAAGACAAATAGTTTAAAACATGTTGATGTTTAAAACACGATGTGTAAACAAATTAATCCCTACTGATAAATTCAAAATGTAAGAGGCAATGATGCAACGAATAATGAACACACTTGTTTAACTTTTTCAAATTTCAAACGTTATAAAATATTATTACTTAGATACAAAAAGAATCCCTTACAACGCGAGCACGGTAAAATGAACGAGTAGGTTCCATCGAAAAATATATTCGTATCACTTATACAAAGACTTATTCGAGTGCCATCTTTCCTTCTCATGGAGCTTACTTTTACAAATTAATTACGTACATACTTATTTCCATCTTCAAACCAAATAGGTAAATAACATAAAGTTACCTACCTACAATTTTTTATTTTATAAATATCAGCGAACTTTATGAAAACCTCTCTTTTTGCACATAAAATTATAAGTTAGAAGCGTTTGTTTCTTTTATTGAAATATATAATTTTCAGAATTTATTTGAACTTAACTAATAAATGTATCTCAGTTGCTTTTGTGTAACTTTCATAGATTATGTGCTTAAATAGTAAATAACCAACTTTAATACATTTAGTACACAGCTCCTGTTAATTGACACCTTGGCACCTATTAGTTTATTTTTCTTGCTATCCCGAACCATAAAGTAATGTATGAACCATACATACCTAGGTAGGTACATTACTGATATAGGTATATCAGTAATGTTGAAAACTTGATATTTAAACGAATTATATTCGACTTTAGACCACTACTGGCCCACTATTGATAATAACATAACACAATTTACGCTTCATAAAAATATATATTTTTATATCATATCAAAGAATACCCGATTGCTATTGTGTGGGATGGAGTCAACCATTTAAACGGTTAGTCATCGCAACAAGTATCTAGAATCGTCTGAATTATGGACTAGACTGATGATATCAGTACAATAATTTATTTAAGCGACGTACTACTCTAGTAGGAAGGAGTCGCAGTTTGGAATCTATTAAAGCATGCAATGCAAAATTAATTGATGAGAACAAAAAATCTTGTAAGTAACTCTTGCACAGTGACAGATTGCGTAAATATTTTAAAATTATGTTCGTCCCAATTAGATCAGTACTACATAGTCTGTACCTAGAAAACTTTGTAATATTCACAACAAAACGTTATAAGCAGAAACTTGAAAACTTAACTTGCAGGTGTCTTTAAAGGCGATACTAAAGCCGGACGTAGACTTAATATGTAACAATCACGTGTAAGACCATTAGTTTGTCCAAGGTTGCTTTTTGCTTCGAAGCCGTGACTAAGCCAAGATTGTAAGTAAAAAAACTCGTACACATTCTCAAAAACGATCATACATATCTCAACCTAAATTACAGTGACGTACGCACAATGTAAGGCCATTTGAGAACGACGTTTTAATGTCCCTGATATATATATAATAACAGAGTTCCTCTGCACATAATCTATTAAAGTTACACAATAATAGAATCACAATGAATTATTGTCGGACAAAGCAACTGAGATACATTTATTTGTGGCACAGTCTTTAAGTAAAGTGTTTTGTCCTCACTACGACCGCAAAGTTACTTAATTGTGTTCAACTAAACGTGTGAACTTATCAATGTTATTTTGTAAACTAATTACTTGTTAGACAGAATAAATTGACTGAGAAAAAACATATAAATCAAACATGAACACAATATGTTATCTAATGATTTTATAGTGCATTATATTCGTTCTACTTAAGTGATTATTACTGATGTACCTACATTTCGTACAATGTATTCTAATTTGTCATTTAATTTTCTGGTATCTACTATTAAACAAATTGCTCGATAGTGTCTTGTATTTACCAAAACATTATCAAAGTAGGTAAAGATGGACCAAAATAGCAATGCTTCTAAGATTTAAATTTTAAATAATGCAAGACTTCTCGTGACTTGTCTAATAGGTACCTTAAACTTTAGACAATGTAATTTTATCATTCGTATTCCAAATTGATAGCATTTACAAGTTCTTAAATCCAATCAAAGCTCGAATCATTAATAAAAGGCCAATATTTGATATCGTTGATTCGTAGTTTATTATTTTTGGCACAGTTCGTAAAGGTCAAGACACGTATTAAATCAAATAAATATTTGCTATTTCCTATACAACTTTTGCTGTAGTTTGACAAAAGCTAATGGGTATAAAGCGTACAAAAACATGAACTTTTCATTTACTCGACGACAGATTTGTATTCCGAGTTTCTGTTCGATCTTCGTGACAAAGAAACAGCAATACTGTCGTGAAACTTACCAAATATATTTGAAACTTTTACATGTTTCGACGAATTTTATCTGCACCAAACATCTGACCAGCACCTAATACGCAACGTAAACCGAACAAAGTTTTAATACTTGAAAAGTACATACGCGCAGAAAGTACATCGTGCAATATTTCCTACTTCGCTGAATACTTTAATCCGGTCGTGTATTTATGCTGCGGTGGTGTCGGTAAATAAGTCCCGGCCAACTCTTACAGTTTCCATTTGTTATAACTACTAAGTCCCGGACTTCGACGGGACTTTGTAGGCACCTACGGGATGTGGAAGTTTGGAATAAGTGATAAGTAGATTGAATTGGTCGAATCATAATAATAATTAATCTCTAGGTACGATGTACACCTCGTGATAATTTTAAGATTACCTAAGATAAACTAAACACAAATATTCGCTGCGCATGCGTTAATACGTAAAAAATAAATGTAATAATAAGATAAATTAGTTTCCTCCAAACATTAGTCAGTTCCTTTCTTTTTAAAACCTTGTAGAATTTTTCTTTTAAAAGAGTTAATTGTTATCAAATTATATTTCTAATTATATTTGCCAAAGCTGCAAACAGTTAATCACCGCGATCTTATCTATAGGGAACGATGTCGAAACAGGATCACACGATGTCACCAAAAGTTTTAATTAAACCAACTGAGATCTCGCTAATATTATTTTTGCGAAATATCAACACAAATATTTTTGTACTACGTATTTGACAGTATTTAGTAAATATCATGGGGAAATAAAGAATACAAAACAGTCACAGGAACCCATTAAACATTATTTGAATTTTCTTCAACACATAATATATCTTCGTATGTCTATAAGTTATTACTAAGTTTGGAGTACCTAATATATTAACTTATACGTGACAATTCAGAATTAATTACACTAGGCATTTACTCCTGACTCCAACAGTAAATGTATAGTCTTACTTTTTGTGAATTTTATTTATCAAAGGAAATTTTCTAGCCTTCTAGACAGAAACGCTTTCAGAAAAGACGTTGGTTACTCTAATTTTGTTAAGCGAGACAAAAAATAATAAAACTTGATGTGATTCAATAAATTGTCATAGATTTTAAAACTCATTTGTAACAGCTTCACAATACATATTCATTAAGGTGTCACGACAGACGATACATTTCACCTATAAATTAAATTACATACGTGTAAACAATGTCATCGTTTTATTAACCGATGTTAAATACTGTGAATAAATTATTCGATAGGATGGGAACGTCATTATTGATAACGGAATAAAATCAATAAGCTCGCCTCGATGAAGTGAGAGCAATGTTTAATTCGCTCCATTCGCTGTAGTGATCAAATAAATACGCGATTTAACATGCCGTGTTCCGCAATGCTATTAATACCTTACACAAATCTCTTACTATATTTAGTGCCGACGGAAGCCGTTGAAATTTCGCGAATAACGTGATTAGTGTTAACCATACTCTATGCCGAATTATTGATTATTAGATTAACTATCAACTAAACTATTGCTATATACTTAATCTTCATTAAATAATTATTCAGCGGTCTATCCCAAAACCTTAAAGTTAAATCGTGCGGTCAACGCACAGTATTCATATTGCCTCAACAAACTCCTTTAATTTAATTTGAAAACTATGGGGTCCTACACAAAGAAATAGTTTGGTTTGTTAGACGAGCCCGCGTAAGGATGCAAAGGTGTAGTTGGGGCTGTAGTTCGCTAACCAGACAAAAACCACCCTTATATTATGAGACAGGTCGAGGGTAACTTCATTAAAATACGGACATAAAAAAGAAAATGCTTTAGAGAAGCTTTTCCTCTGGCCTTTTGTGTAAAGCATAAATTCATTAGATCAGATCGTTATAAATAGCGAGATGAAATCGTATACACGTTGAATAGTGCCATTAAATTAAATTCAGTTCAAAAGATCGTTACTATCGTACCAGTTATGGCATCATGCTCTTGCAATAAAAGCAATGATAACGACTTTATAAAATTATCTTTAGAAATAAGGTTGTTTCAATTAAATAAAATATATTAGAAGAAAATAACAGTTACCTAAATAGATGACGTAAAGTTCGAGATTTAATCATTTAAATTACGCATTATGTTTAAATTATTTGATATAAATTACAGAAATGACACAGTTTTGAACGATTTATAGGTACGTGCGGTGATTAACATGTGAATTAATTTTAAAATTACTCCATTTGTAAAAAGAGTAAACTGCTTTAGTACGTGAAATGGAATTTTAATGGTCAATATTTTAATGTAAGCTTTGATAGAGTTTATTGTTTACGTAAAATGTTTTCTACCCACAAAAAGATTTAAAAACCCTTCTCTTAAATATTAGAACATCTAAAATGTGATTAGCACTGATGGTCAATTAGATTGAAATAATAGTAATCTGCTATATAAATATACGTACAAAAATAATGATGGCGGACAATTCGAAGCTATTCCATAAATGTGGCTACAAAACAAGTCCATTCAATTAACAATGTAGGCCTGACGACCGATAGAGCCATTCGCGTAATGAAATTTGGACAGAACATCGAGCTTGGGCTATTTATAATGACTTTTTACCGGTCAGTAGCTAAAATTTAATTTCACGTCCTAAACGCTTTCTCCTACAAAATTAGTGCAAAATGAATTTCGTCGAAAACATTCGTGAAAAGAACTTTCTCTACAACTGTGTCTAATTAGTTACATTTACAGAGAAATTAGCGTCTCTTCGTACCAAATTCAGTGTAATTCAAAGAGAAATGAACCTTTGTTATACGCGGGCCCATATTCATAGTGAGCAGAGCATCCCGCAAATTGAATCTAATTGCCGCAACGAAGTGTTGAATCAGACCGTCGGCCCTGGCGAGGCTGTGGCCTAAATTGCACCTATTTACCCATTTAAGATCAGAAATACTGAACACTCACTGACCACCTGTTTATGGAATGAAATTTTCGCGAGACGGTGACATCAGCTGTCACGCGACCGTCTTCATTAAGTGCCATCTGCCCCTATCTTGCTTGCTCCTAACTAGACAATTCAACTTCCGATCGTAAAAAAACTCAAGTACTAAAGAGACACAATAGCTGAAGTAAAAACGGCACGTATGACCAGACTATAATTTTTTTAAGCAAAACAAAAGTAATAACCTATATTAGAAATCAACGCCTTCACAAAAATGGTTTAAAGCCATAATGATTACCAACACCGGTAGCCACTTTCTGCTCCACTTATATAAACAAGTCTTTGTTAATACTACACTTGAGAGCAATAAAATCGCACACCTTGACTTTTTTTTGTTAAGGCAGTTTTTTTCATGAATCTGAATTAATATTAAAAAAAAACGCACACTAATTGAAAGCCTACCTCATTACCTTTCTAATGATATAAAATACTGTGTAAAAAATACCCATAAGAGGTTTTACGGCTCAAAACCCAACAAACGGGTAAAATTACCCAATTTTGCTTAAGACATAATGAAAATAAAACTCAAAATTCACGACTAAATTGTTTATTAATAAGGTGTATTCCCTCCCCTAGCCTTAATTACAGCTCTTAATCGGTTTTTCATGGACCGTATTAATTTTACCATGAAATCTTGTGGTATAGCGTTCCACTCCTCTTCAATGGCAAGTTGAAGCCCTAGGAGTCGCGTAGGAGCAGGGCTTCTTGCTCGAACTCTTCTTTTTAGCTCATCCCAGACATGCTCAATCGGATTGAGATCAGGACTACGAGCTGGCCACTCCATCGCGGTGATTCCAACGTCTTCCATGTAGTCGCAAACTGTTCTAGCGACATGCGGTCTGGCGTTGTCGTGCATTAGAAGAAAATCTTCTCCCATAAGCCACGCAAGAGGCCTCACATGTCCTTCGAGCACTTCTTCAACGTATCGTGCAGCCGTCAAACCTCTCGATCTCGGGCCGGTATTCGCCCCAGTGATGAATACAATGTCAGTTTTAGTGTCCAACATTATGCCACCCCAAAACATACACGATCCACCGCCAAAAGCCACGCGTTCGCTTTTGCAGCATTGTGAAAATCGCTCTGATGACCTTCTATAGACCCTAGAGCGTCCATCATGACCATGTAATGTGATTCTGCACTCATCAGAGAACATAACAGACCGCCATTGGTCATACGTCCAATTTAAATGTTCCCTGGCAAATTGTAGTCGGGCTTGTCGGTGAGCTGTGGTCAATTTGGGACCATTTGCTGGGCGATGTGAAGTCAGTCCTGCTTCACCAAGTCTTCTTCTGACTGTCCACCGACTTATACTGACATTGCGAACTTCTCGAAGCTCTTGTCCCAGTTGAACCGCAATCAGTTGCCGATTTCTTATAGACCTCGACACAAGAAAGCGTTCATCACGCTCTGATGTTCTGCGTCGCCGGCCAGATCCTGGTCGCCGAATGTAGCCACCGGTCTCTTGATACCTCTGGGACACACGACGAACAGAGTAGCGGCTCAAATTTAGTCGTCGAGCAACTTCACTTTGATTAAGGCCTGCTTAGAGCAAGGCAATAACTTGAGCCGCTTCTGCGGGCGTGGTATCCATATTTTTCCGTATGCTTTCAGTAGAGATGTTATCACGTTGACCTTCGGTAT
Source organism: Diachrysia chrysitis (assembly GCA_932294365.1). Lineage (NCBI taxonomy): Eukaryota > Metazoa > Arthropoda > Insecta > Lepidoptera > Noctuidae > Diachrysia > Diachrysia chrysitis. Next base: position 6,147,626 of record OW028651.1, on the reverse strand, counting down.
GTAACTGATTAAAAATCCAAAAAGACTGACCCTTTTATACTGCGGGTAAGGGGTGCAAGTAGTGACAATGCTAACGGGTGAATTCGGCTAATTTGGTGTAAGGCTGGTTTCTGTAAGTTACGTGAAGGTCAATGATTTTAATTTTGTGTTTTTTTAAAGCTAAGCTTGTATTCTTTAATTTTGCCTAATGATTTGTACTCAATATCTTTAGATTTAAGAAAAAAATCAGTAATAAACCAAATTACAAGGGGTGTGCGATTTTATTGCTCTCAAGTGTATTCGCATCAAGTAGCGATATCAAAAGCTATAAACTCCAAAAGATAATACATTAACAAACAATTGACTAGAAAATTAAAATATCGCACTATCGTGTTTGGTAGTCCTAACTCAACACGGTAGGCCATCAAGTCGATCGTTTAAAAGGTTTTTATGTACATTTTTCCATTTGTTTAAGACACGTGCTCAGTATGCTGTAGAAACACGTCATCGTACATTGAATTAATCACCTAAATAGATTTTATTACCGCAAATATTTACATTTGCAGTAAAGTGATGTCTGTAACCAGCGCAAGAGTTTATTTCTGCAAGAGCGGCGGTTGCTCCTTCCTTTTTTACTTTATTTTAAATTTTGTAGACACGTTAAATGTTATGTTTTATTATGTTCAAACTTAAACATGTCAGTGTATATGTGATTACAAATTAAACCGTGTGAATAACGATAATTTGTTTTCAGACTGTCAGGTTTCATAAAAGAGGAGTTTGTTGATGCTGACCAAGTGATGCATTTGTCAAAAAAAATATATTTTTACGGATTTAAAGTAAAATTCAGATATTTCTTTATTAATGCTTGAATATATTATTCATTTACAAAAACAGTACATGAATAATGAACAACTAAAGTTCCTTAATAGCAGACAAAAGCTTTGAGTGGCGATTAATGCCTTCAGAATTTTCCAAGAATCAAAATAGCATTATTTCATAGATCGCACACGGTATTCCGTGTGGCTTTATGTTAACATACCTACATCAAATAAAGCTGAAATCATGTGTTTATTTATAAAATGTATAAGTATAACCACAGCTCGACTACTAAATAATTAGTATCACATCGCCCACCTGTGGATATCAATATCATACTAAGCTGAATAAAATCATTTGTAACATTTTGCTGGTCATTCCACGACGGGCAGCGACCACTGCAGACTGTTTAGTGTTGTGAAAGAGGCCACACCGCGGAAAACATGACAAAGCAATATTTTTTATTGCAAATCAATGCTATCCGATCGTTTTCCGGAACACACAAAACAAATTGCTAGTCGGCGAAAATCCTATCAAAGCTATTTTATACCTATGCGCTATGCGATGCGACACGTTTTTGATGTCCCTTGCCAAGTGTTCTGTAACTGTTACCTTTGATTTTTTGCTGCGTATAAATCGATTAAGAACGTTTGCCATTTAAACTGAAATTCAGTATTGCCTAAGCAGAGAAAATTGATCTTAAAGATAATTTTATTGCTGGCTAACGTTTTCACATACCTTAAGGAAGTTAAGACTTTCTCAACAGATTTATAGCATCCTGTTTAATATTTACATTACATAATATTTATAATAGTTTCCATGCAAAGTATAATAAATATTTATCATTCATTAAACTAATATAAGAAATTTCTTGGTATGTTACTACAAATATTATTTCCTCTTAAAGAACCATTTATCTTGAATAAACGTAATTACTTTGGTATCGTTAATGTTACATTCAATCCTTGTGTAATGAATTTTATGCCAAAACGTTTGTACATAAAATATACCTGCAAGGGTCACAAAAGTATGACCTGAACACATCAATCTATATTTAGTGAGGTCTATAATTAATTTAACAAGCGGCTATTAGACGCCCTTATGGAGTACAGTCATGACACGAGGTGACGCAACGGCCACAATGGCAGGCCTTGGTACGGCTACAACCATTTGAAACGGTCTCGCAGTAATTATACTAACCAAATACTGACCCAAAAATAGATCTCAAAGTAAAATCTAATAAGACATATCATATTGAAATACTGTACCTATTCAGATCCAACGACAAAAAATATGATAAACAAACTTAAAGCAGTTTTCAGTGACTCATAAATAAGACAGGCGAATATATTTATATCGTTGTTTTTAGAACTGAACTGGAAATATTGCGTCTGAATTATCTACTGGATTTTGTAATACTGACTTTGACCCAAAAACATTTAGCAATTTTGTTATGGAGGATGGAATAATTTACTTGCATTACTGCAATTTTCAAACTAGTAAGTGACACGTGGAATCGATAGAAACAAAATATCCGATAACTCTTCAAGCATCAAAGACCCCTGACTAAAAAAAAATTATCGACAAAATTTTAAGAGAGACAAGACAAGTTCTTCACCATTTAATAGAAACAAGAGAGAAGCGATATGTACTCAAAGATGATTGAAATACAACCACTTAAAATAAAATGTTATCAGATGAAAATAATAAAAGCAATACTAAGATCGTGAAGAAGACGTTTAAGTGAAAGATATAATTGGGAATTGTCGAACATCTAGAAGCAAGATCTCAATCGACGACAATTACCGCTACACTCGTACTTTCAAGTAGCCAACGAGAATGGCAACGATTAGAAAATTGTGCAAACTTGAACAAAAATCTTTACCAATTTTACAAGGCATGAAATGTTTCTAATTCGAAATACGAATAAGCAATTTGTGCACTACCAACTTGCTTGTAGTTAACATAGTTGACATAATGTGATTACGATTACATTACTTGAGAACATTTTCTATCCAAATATGGGCACCACAGAAAACAGAATACATTAAGTTTTATTTTCACACGCACGTACACAGTATAAAAAAGGAAAATACATATAAGAGCAACCTTTCACAGTGATACTTCAATTTACCCAGAGTTTTCTGGACTAAATACACGGTAGTATCTTTCTGTAACAATCGGCAAAAAAAACCTCGACCAATTTATAAAAAAGTTTAAATAGGTGCGCCTGGCCCTCAAAGTGCTTCAATCCACACTGGAGAATTCTTCCATTAACTCAATTAACCTCTCATTTCTTACGGTAGGGAGTCTAATGGTCACGCCGCTATTTTAGAGGTCATTTTCATTTACTGAGATCAATTAGTTAAAGCTATCGGGGCAGGACGCCGCGGCATATCATAAATAATTTGTTTCTTCTAGTCGATATATTGAAGAATAAAGAATTGGTTTCATTGTGACCTCAAAAATTATCTGAGACGTCATTTGTTGTGTCGTGGAATTGTTGATTCCGTCAATGTCTCAGCACACATTATTCATGTTTGTACGTGTCTATCTAACGATGTTGACGTTTATTCGACCGTAGCGAGGGTGTTCGTTCGTCTGTCTTGCATTTGCGTGACCATCCACCGTGAAAAAAGTGATCCATTTACATCAACTTCATTTCACAAATGCCACATGCCACTGGCTTTCAATGCAAATAATTTGTTAAAATTTTAACTAACTGCGGTGGTCGTGTTAGCTCGTGTTATGCAAAATCTTTGTAACAAGAGCCATTGTTTACGGCTATTGTAACTGATATTGCGAAAGAATGCCATCAATAGCAGTATCATCTCAAATACAATTCGGTAACGAAACAATCAGTGGTATTAACAATGATGCGATTTGCCTCATGTTATTCTTATACACTTATATTTGATCATCAAGTTAGAATTTTACCACGTGTAATTTACGTTTTAGAAAAGAATCAATAATATTGTTTTATAGATTTCGAAACATTTTTTTCTAGTTTCTGTATTACTCAATTTAATTGTATCATAACTGGGCTGATATTTCTCAATTAATCAGTGCACATAAAACTTTCTCCGCTTAAAAACTTTGTTATCATTTGATACGATTTATCATCTTTTCATTTAAGTGATAGTTTTTGTTTTCAATCCAAAGCTTGTCGACGTTTTTTCAAGTACTGGCAAGAAGACTTTAAGAAAACTTTTCTGGAACACTTTTTTTCTTACATGCCTTTTTTTCTTAAATTTTTTTGTTTATTATCCAAGGAATCAGACAAGTTAGTGGTATGATAAATAACTGTTACATATGTATTTTCTCATTGTTTGGATTCAGTACAATGCGTAGTGGTTTCTGAAAGTGCTCCCGCTGTCGATACTTGGCAGTAATTTCTACGTTGCTATTGTTGTGAGCCTCGCTTTTGTGACTTTTGTGTATCACATGAATGACATGACGACGCGTGTTTCTCATTTCGAGTCTATTTTCTTAGAAATAACTTTTTCTTTGTGTAACTCACATTAATGTAATTCATCTTGTTCATAAGCTAGGCTTCTTTGAACTCTTATAAGATTCCGATAAGTTTTAGCTTCTTTACTTGCACAAGAGTGGCTAACATTTACAGTTTGTTACGCTTATCTAAAGCGGCGCGAACAATTAACGGATCATAAATTCATATCGTGACTAATAAAGAGTTGCGCGCTTTAACAAAACTTTGATAACATAACAACGCTACTATGTTTAATTTACTAGCAAATAAACTGTAAGTAACTGTGTGATTATTAACCTGGCGGTTTATACAACAATACCTCCGTGGGAAATATTAATAAAAGCGAAATTAACAACGCGCCAACAAGTGCATCAATTAATACGTTGCATCCGATTGCCTTTTTGAAACAAGAGTCTTCGTTACCTAGAAAACAATAGCACATCTCACAAGCACAAACACTGCATTCGTCGGAAAACGCACATGCACAATTTTCCGAACACCGGTTACGGACACTGCGTCGGTCGCGTCAGAGCAAAGGGCGGCACGTACAAGCGCTGCCTCTGCGCGCGATAGACTGACGGTTCTCGGGCGGAATTACGAGCGAGCGGGACGCGCGGCGGGCGTGCCAACACTCTGCGCGCGCATAACGCCTCTCTGTCCTACGCCAGCGGCTCCCATATCCCCGGTCGTTTCGCTCTCACACGCTAGAGCACACCTTTAGTTCCCGAGACAGGTGTTCCTATCCCTGTGTGCGTCCAGATATGGCTGGCTTCGCGTGTGTGCGCGCTTCCTGCGGCGGCGGATCGTTTTTTATGCCCGGCAGAAATTATAAAAAGTAAATGGAGGGAAAATTAAATAAAACGTTTACAATGAAGCGTTTTCCTGTGCGCTTTCAATGATTCAGTGTGCGCTATTTTTCAGGGTGGATATCATCAGTGTACACAGAGAGCCTGATTACGGGGCTTTTTACGGATGTTTGAGTGATGTAGGCGGGCGTAATTAGGCACGGGGCGGAAAGGTATATTGATTGCGGTGACGCGGCTTTGTGGAAAAATCGATATTTTTGTATTAAAGGTGGCACGCGATGTGTCCGGCCCGTGCGTCCGTGGATGAGTAAACCTTGGTATCGATCTCAAACGCCGACAACTTTCGACCCTAGTTTATGGCGCGCACTATAACTTGAGTCACACTTACCTACCTATGAACGTTATCGGGATCGCTTTGGCTGAACGAAACGTCTTCATAAAATCCTATACGACTTGAGCTCTAATAAAAACCAAATAAATATTTATCATTTTATACAGACTAAACCAAAAGTATACATTCAATTTATCGCATTTCTAAAACAAACTTTAAACTAGCGAACAAAAAGATAGTCGGTAGAACAAAAATATAAAAACTAAACTAAATATAATTTGATCGATAAAAATAATTCAAAAATTTGAACAAACTCAAAATTGAAATCTAGTCGCTCTAGAAATACCTTAGAAATTCTAAAGTAAAAACTTAAACATCTTCATCCTGCATATCTATAGTAATATTTTACCGCATCGACTATTAATAAGGATGATATCTAAACTTATTCCCAAATCGCGGTAAATTTTTCATGCGTTGCGGTTCCGTTGAATCCACGTACGAACATAAGACGCGGGGTTTAAACATCGGAACAGTGCATAACTAGGAGCAGGCCGCAAGCCAACCGTATCTCAGCGGCCGCAACTTGCCCACACTTTACTGTCCACCTATGGACTGCTTATTACTTTGATAGAGACTTTGCTCGGAACATATGCTGATCTACCAACTTAGAGTAGTGGAAATATTGCTCTTACTTCTAGGCATAAAAAACAGAGTTTTAGGTTTTGGTTGAAGTAACCTTTCCATCCTAAATACGTTAACCGTTTTGACAGATGTATTGCCACGGACAGGAGTCGATGAAAATTGGTTAATCAACGAGAAAAAACTTAGGTATTATGTTATCCTATATACAAAAAATACAGATAAATTTGAACATAATCAAATAATTCTTTACTTTTAAAATAGACTTAACCTTTCCAACACTTAAAATCTCAATTTAGTCTTTAGAAAACAAGAAATATTGAATAGGTAAAAAATTAATAAAATCTGAGTAATACAATAATATAAAAAAAATAAAGTGTATTATTTGTTTGTAGCACGGAGCTTTCATTTTACATAATTTTATGCAATTAACAGCGCTGGTCACTAATGAAATTTTCTGCATGAGATCACAATACACAATTTCGACCAGGTTTCACAACTATGGCTACTTAACCCGTAATTGATATTTCATATAATTAATTAAATTAATAATTAAAATACCATGCATTATTTATACTAAAAAAAATTGTGTCTGGACGGGTTTTCTCGACAGTAACATGCTTTTGTAACCGTGATTCTAAAGTTATGAAAACCTTTCTACAGGGAATGTAATAGGACTGTATGTCAAAAAAAAAAACATAAATTGAAAACTAAACAGTAAATTATCCTTACCAGTATTATAAATGCGAAAGTACCTCTGTCTGTCTGTCTGTCGCGCTTTCACGCCAAAACTACTGAACCGATTGAAATGAAATTCGGTACAAAAATAGTCTATAGCCTGAGAAAGGGCATAGTCTTCTTTTTGCCGCGATAACCGACATCCATGCGGGCGGAACCGCGGGAAACAGCTAGTATAATAATATATATTTAAAAGAATTGTTTATCAAAACTATTAAACACACATTCTACAGTAAATTTATAGTTACAAAAGAGTCTTCGTTTTTTTAGCGAACTAAGCCATTCGATTTCACAAATACTGCCATTAGTTTGTCAAACCTTATGTAATATACAAAAGAAGTTTTTTCTCAGCGTTTGCGGCTCCGAAGCAGTAAACGTAATAAATTATACTCTTTCAGAATAACATGCCACGTTTTGGCGAGCATTGCTTTTTTCTATTAAAACGAAATAAGACGCAAAAGGTTTCCGAGTCGGGTGACTAATGTACTAAAGTAATAAGTAGTACTTGAGAATAAAATTTAAACGCGTTAATTTATAATAGGATTTTTGATCCGCTTGCAATCACCTTTTTTACCCTAGCATATCTATAGCGCCAACAAAAATGATTTATTTGTCTATTTAGTAACGTATTCAGGCCTAATTTGATACAGTTTTGTTTTACTGCGGGCTATTAATTGTAAAAACTAAAAGTTATTTTATACAATATTCCTTAATTAAATAGTATTATCTTTACCTGTTAAGTTGGTAATGAAAACCTTAAAGTTTGAGGCGGGGAAGATGGGTAACTCTGTACCTTTTATCTAACCCATATTATACTACATCATAATCACTGCTGAAGTAATAAAGAAAAACCGTTTCGAGGCTTCTAAAAAGAACTTTGAAGCGAGTTTAGAAAATTATTATTAAATTCAAGCTCGTATTTTGTTTTTTGTTACCGAGATAGGCAGTCAAGTGTTGTTTTTTCTGGAAATGAAATGGAATTGAAATTTACCAGTTATGTTTTCGTTTCAATAGTACTAACTTACTTAGGTCTTACAGAAAGATACAGGAACGTCTTAAGTTTAGTAGCATTAGAAAGCATATAATATAACTCAAGTTATACCGAAAAAAACACTTTAAAATGGGGTAAATTACTTTAACAAATTGCAGACTATATCAGAGTATGATGAATAAATTTTGTCTCTGTTTAATTAATTTATTGAACATGCACAAACATGATTGGTGCAGGTATATATGTTAAAACAATAATGCAATGACCTCGATATGTTCCGGTAAACAAGAATACAACTTATGCACAATACCCCCCGAATAAATTCAGACTAGTGTCAAACAATTAGTATTTCGACGTCGAACTATGTTAATTAACAATATGCCGTATTTATCACTAAGAGAGCCTTAACAGCGGTAGTATTTCATGGCCTTTGTCATCATAATAGTATTTCGTTGCGCCCAGATGTTGGAGCACTTAGCGGCTTGCACCCGTTTTATTATGAATAGCAACGGAACTAGTATTTTGCGGTTTCGCTGTGGAGGCAGACGCAAATTAATGCCTCAGCTTTCAGCTAGAAATTAATGTAATGCACCTAGGTTACGTAGCCAAATTGTTGGCATTCAGTAAATTTTGCAATGCGCAACCTGGATATGACAATTTTTTTAATTGAATTTTTGATTCTCATCGCGCGATATCTATTGTGACTATTTTTCGGGCGATACACTTATGTTATAAATATATATCTTCTACATTTTTTACGTTTCATCGCCCGTTTCTTACTCTTACAACATTGTTTGACTCATCCGTCTTTTAGGTAAAGTTTTCTTAGAATAAGTTAAACAAAGTAACCATTTTTCTTGGAGGTCTAAAAATTATATCTTATGGTACATTGTTATTTTATTATCAAAAACATTATATCACAATTTATCCAAAAATGTGCCTGGGTTAAGTTTAGATACAGGTTTTTTAAAAGAATCGGAGTGGGATGGTTGTACTCATCACCAAGTAAATTAAAAATAGAGGTAGCTTATCAATTCTAAATAATTACAGTTTTAGTGTTATCGCTTTCAGGAGCAACATGGTTAGAATCACGGGAAAAGGAATACCGCGGTTAGAATGGCAGAAGACTCTTCTTTAAATCATTTAGGGTTAATTTATATTACAGCAGAGTTGAAGCACATCGAAAAGTCAATCTAAAAGTTAATATAACATACTCATCCTTTACTTAAATTTCTTCACGAATTGGTTAATTCTACGGAATCATATTTTTTTTATCTCAGAAGAAACATGAGTACTTACTGTGTAATTGAGTTAAGAATGATTTTTTTTGTTAGATTTTTGATGTTGTACCTACGTTTTTATGAATAAATGATTATATTTTTTTTTTTTTTATTATTAAGTGTTCAATGTGCTGTAGTATGAATTAACCCTTAGTCCGTTTTTATCTTTAGTTGTTATTATACGCAAATTGTATGACAATAATTGAGAAATATGAGCATGGGCTGGTGTGGTTGTTTAGGCTCCTATGTCTAGTTAATCACGTTTCTATCGCAAAGAGTTCTTTATTAGCATTCTGACGTAAAGTATCCACGTATGTTGTAGGTATGTACAAACTTATTGTGTATACATATGTAGCACTTAAAGAGATTAAACGCTTATCGTGTGAGCTTCTTGCTCGTTTTTCATTCTCTTATTTAAGGGCTTTTACTTTCGTTGCGTTTATGTGATGTGTTCCACTTAGAGATTAAATTTAAGGCCTACGATCTACATACAGAGTTACAAAGTTAGACGGCGAAGCGTGTACGATGAGGAAGATTTTCATAAAATGTAACTGAATTATTAAGCATCTCTCTTCTATTATAAGAGTGGAAGCAATTTTGGCCTTATTATGTTACTTGCGCTTATAGTTATCACTTTAACAGATACTGAATATGATTATTTTTGTTGGGGTGACCCGTGAACAATTAAACATTAGTTACATATCTCCATTTTTTTTAAATAAATCGTTCTAACAATGTTGAGCTACGTATATAATATATTTATTTATTTATACTTGCACGTATGCGAGCTAATGAGTGTTTGAATAGAAGTAGGTATGTGCTCAGTTATTTTAAATAGTTATTTAATGATGCAAATATACTAAATACCCAGCCAATCAGCATACTCTATTATTTCCTACTAGCCATCATATATATATGCCTAATAACAGCTGGTATGTTATCTAAAGACAAGATATTTCAAATCAATTGTGGCAGTGATCTAAAATCGGAATACTTCGGAAAACATTCAAAATAAAGCAATGTTTAATGAAATTGTTGGAATATTTCGTCACGTTCTCGACGTGTCAACAACAACATAATAATGTCTCCGCTTTGTGTATGGTGACCATAAAGCTAATTGCCGCAACACTGTCTCGGTTGCGGGGGTGCTAAATACATTGTAGGTATATGAAGAGCTAGAATATTATGAATGAAAACTATAAACAATTTACTATCAACATAACACTAAATTATAAAAACTCTAACACTTTACTAAAAAATATCTATGATTAGCTGTGACCAGTAAATTTTACATTGGTACTGCTTACGTTTAAATTTATAATAATTCTAGTAGGGCTTAAAAAGTATTGACAAAATATTATTAAAAACAAATTCTTTTTTCTACTCCTTTTATTTTTAATGTTTTATCGTAAAATGTACAAAACACACAGATAGTTTTAGTTGTATTTTTGTAATAGCAAGCCATTCAATTGATGAAACCACAAAATATGTTTAATTCTTACATTATTTACGAAAACCACGAACAATGATATTAGGCATTGTTAAATTAATAAATTATCGAATTAAATACCTGCGCTATTATGGATTTTTTTTATTGATAATAATCAATTTAGTTTAATTCATTATAGTGATAAGTTTTAAATTTTAATTATATAGTTTCGGTATGTTCTCATTAAGACCTTTAAATACTCATTTTGTAGGTAATAATTGAATCAATATTGTTTTATATAATAAAATGGTGCATGTTGATTTTTTATTTAAATTGTTATGTTCGTACTCTACTTTTAAAGTACTCATATTTTGATAACCCACTCGAGGCTTATTTCAGCCCGTGCATTTAAGCGATTACAACCCGGCATTGTGTTTTTTTTCTTAGAATTGTATACAACCTACCCATGAACATTCGCGCTATTAAGATGAGTCTAATAACGTATAATTGATATGAATAATCGGTTGAATTGTCGACTATTTACGAGGGGACATATAAACCGATATATATACACATACATACAGGTCAAACACAAGTCTACTTTTTTGGCTTGGCCAACCAGGTAAAAAGGGTCATTTTGGGAAAGAATCTAAAGTTTTTATGCATTTTCGGAAAAAGAGCCTCCTGTTAGAAGTGCCATTTAACATTCAATAACATCCCAAAATATGGATGTCTAACCTCATACACACTTACGTGCTAAAGCAAAAACGAAACGAGGTCATTGACAAATACCATAGATCCATGAAGGTTCTACATGCGAGATGCACACTTGGTAAGCAATAAATCTTTGATTTTGACGTACATAAAACAGAAGATCACATTACTAAAATTTGTAACATACAAGAAGCCCAAAAATACATTACTAGTAAGCCATTTCTCCGCGACTTAAAAATAAATGCAAATCGTTGCGCATTTTCTGTTTCAGTAAAACCAGGAAAATATTGTCTTGCGTACAGATTCGGGAATTAAAGAAAAACAGGATTTAAGATTCTTATTTCTCGCGGTATTTTGTATCTGTTTACCCATGCCATTGTTTTTTTAACATATAAGATGCTTGTTACTTTAAGTATTGTATCTTGTCGGCAAACAAGCGTTTCGTTCGTGTGCTGAATAATTTTCCAAGCGAGTTATTAACTAACATAAATTTAAGAACCACCGTTTACAATTATCCGAATTAACACTGTAACACATTCCGTTAATTGTAATAAACTCTAAAGAGGAAAATGTGCCGGCGCAAGTATATTTACGGTTTTAATACACAAAACAGTAAGTAGACGGTCGGATAATAAGCAAACAGCTTTGACTGCGGAATGAATAAGTTTATCTTATGCTTCACAAAGCATCGCTACGTATATTAAGCACAACTTTCCTGTGTATTTAGAATGTTTATTAACGTAAATGTAGTAATAAACATAATAATGCATAATTCAGTGGGTAAAATAAAAATCTCATCCTCAAAACGGGGTCGGATGAATGGTTCGCCTACATTTCATCCGGGGAATTTCACAGTAGCTAATACGTTGCGAAACGGTCGCAACTCGCTTCGAGTATGGTAACAATTTTAATAAATAATTATGCTCGTCGGTGCCTCTCTGAATAAACAGATACAAGCTTAATTCCTAATAAATCCACTTAAAGGAAAGTCAATTTGCATTTTTGTCTTTGTTTTTTTAGCAATAATGATAATGTTACGTACTGAGCCGGACATAAAACTTACTCATAGGCTTTATAATACCAGCCTTGAAATGTTCCACTGTTGAGCACAGACAGGTCTCTTCTCATCTAGAAAAGATACGAGCATTAATCACCACGCTTGCTCATTGCGGGTTAGCGATTTCAGATTCTAATTTTTGGAATCCAGGCTTCCTTACGATGTGTTCGTTCACCGTTTGCCAATGGTGTCATAGAATAATTAAGAAAGTACATACAACTTTAAAATAGTCACATTGGTACTTGCCCGTAGTGGGTTCGAACCTGAAACCCTATGCCTACAAATCCATTCGTTGAACCGCTAGGCCACCACGACAATTATAGGCTTTATTGAAGTGAAACTTCTTTAGGCGCATGAGGGTAAAATTTTTACAGATGAAACGTCACGCCGGTATGCAACGGAAGTCAATTTTTTATGATAATTGGTTTGAAGGTTAGGTAGTTTTAATATTTACAAATAACATGTGGTATTTCAACTTGCCACTCGTCATTTGATAATTTAATAAATCATTTACCATAAAATAAAAATATTTCATAAATTCGCTTTTCTAAATTTTGAATTCAAAAACAAAACTTAATTAATAATTTCTAATATTGACAAAAAACACGTGGCATTTTTATTTACAATTCGTCATTTGAGATTTCAATAACTCATTGTGCATAAAATACTAATAACAATATTTCATAAATTCTTTTGACGAAATTTTAATTTAAAAATTGGAATTTCTAGAGTTATCATTAATTTACAAAAATTTTGTATATATTTAAATTGGATTAGGTATTTTTAATATTTACAAAAAATCACGAGGAATTTTAATTTAATATTCAACATCTGAAATTTGACTATATTATTTTTCAAACAATATAAAATAAATTTATTTTAATAATTCTCTTTAATTATTTTTATTATTAAATATTAATTTCAAATAACTTTTCATTTTCAGATTGCAATGCCAAAAAGAAGTTTCACTTCTGACATGTGTACTTTGTACGCACGCATGTTTTTTTTTGTAGATCAAAACATCATTCATCCATCACCAAAATATCATCATTTTTTATTTGGCTACGTCGTAGCACGTAATATAAATTTTGTTTTTAAAATGTGTTAAGAACCTACAAGAAGCCAAGAGATTATACGCCCAATGTATTAGTTGACTAAGCAGGTAAAATAGTCTAACTTTCAACGAGCTGAGTGCCTTTTCGAACATGCTCTAACTTTCTGTTGGAAACAGTAAGCTCTATTTTAAGGTAATCAATACATTTTACTACCCTAGAAGACTCAAGATTTTCCGAACAATAATAAAAAATATATTTTTAATCAATGTATGTATCAGTTATCAACAACACTCAACTAATAGTACTAAAGTTACACGTATTCATCAAAACAGGATGTCATGCGTAACATAGATACGCTCCAAATAGGTCCAACAATATTTTTGGGCACGGTCATACACCGAAATGGTACAACGGACAATTGGGCACTCCTAATATGCTGAAGCTAATTGCAGTAAGATACCGTCCTTCTGCTAATTCGATATGTGTTACACGGGGCGCGGCTTCAACCCAATGTTCTTTGGATACAAATGTGTATAAACTATAGCCGAAATTCAACGCAATAGTAGAACGTTTAGGGTTGAATTTTGCACGTGCGACTTTAAATTTAGGCTGTTCATATTACGGCGCGCCTTAATGGAAATTGTGAGCCGTGCCCGTGTCGTTACGCGCTGCAAATGTACATAATGTGTCGTCAAAAGGGTGAAATATACTTTAGTAGGCTGTGATTTCGTTCGCAGCGAGCCGAGGCTTACCGGCTTTTAAAAGTTTCTCGAATGTGATCCGCGTTAGACGGCCAAGTGCGCCAAACGTTCACGCCAGGATCCGCTGTTTGTAAATTTAAATTATTTCGACAGTTCTATAAGATGTCGTATTCTCATTTTTCGCACCATTTATTATACAACGTGTTGTTTTGCACTTTCGTCAAATTCAAGGAGGTAACTATGCTAATGATTCTCGGCATGAATCAATAATTAAATAAGTAGGTTTTTTTTTTTAATTTTCGGTAATCAGCATGTGTGGTGTGTGGGCATTTCAAAACGCAGCCCGTGTGTCACCGCACTGTACCTAACTACTAAGTTCTTTTACACACACACATAAAGACACTGCTTACCGTAAAAGCAAAGGGGCAATTCTATTCTTTGAAAGTAGTGTATTCTGAAATACTGTCAAACTTAAAAAACTAAAAAACAAGTTTGTTTTAAATATTGCTTATCTGCTTAATAATTAAAATAAACTTGTTTTTTTAGTTAGCAGTATTATAATTTTATTTTTTTAATGATGTCTTTTACAACAGCCTCCTAAAATTTGACGAGAAAGCAAAACGACACGTTGTATATTTATATCCTGTCATATCTTTAGATGAAAACGCCAGACAATATTATAAACTTTGTAAAATTAAGGAGATCAAACTCTTTATTGCTCTTCCTTAAATTTGAACCGCGCACTCTTGTCTTTTATGTTTTTTTACCTTTGTTAATTGTAAAAGTTTGAAGGCTTGAGTCAATGTTTGTGTAACGAATATTCAAGCACTAAAATATTATTTTTATTTTAGTGCTCAAAGTGAAATCATTAGATTCATTCGGTATTATTTTTCTTGTTCATTTTGTTAAGTATCAAACAAATAAACAAAACACTATACAAGAGGCACCTGGATCATAATTATTTTCTATTTCACCATTCCCTTTTTCAAAGTCTTTGTTTTCATAATAATTCTAGGAACCAAGTAATGAAATTTCATATTTAATTAATTAGCGTAAACAAGGCTACTTAGCAGATAACTTGTTAGAAATAGTAAGATCGTATAAGTCACCTTCGTAAATAAGAAATTATTTTCGTCGAAAACTCGAAATAGAATAACAAATGAACAATATAAAATCAGATAAATGCTCAATAATCAAAACACAAAATAGAAAAATAAAATATAACAATTGTACTAAATATTTCAAGCCAATACCAAAACGATAAATAAATTCATTGAATTTATTATACGGCCTCGACGCTTATCAAACCTTCGTATCTTTCATTTAAATTATAGCCAATTAGTACACACGCTAATTTGTTTGTGTAACGTCATTTTATTTTACATGATATTAATTTATTCCAACAACAATAACATTGTAACGAAATGGGTAATTTCACATCCTGTGTTACTGCGTTTCAAACAGAATGAATTATGAAAGTATCTCAAGCAGTCACGAGTAATTTGGAGAACCCTTTAAATTTGCTGTTGCAAATATTTAAAAAGTCGTTCCTTTGATTTTGTCGAGTAGAAAGAAAGATAACATTGATTTGTAAAACTATACACAAAAATAATACAAAGACTAATAATAAGGTATAGGTTACGATAAATGGCCAGCGGTCAGCAAGTGAAAAGGTACATGCTAGAAGCAGAGCATCAGCGCTGGTTGTCAGCGGCCGGTAGGTATAGCAAAATGCCTCTGTACTTCATTATTTTAATATTATCACGTTATCTAAAGTTACTTAGTCTTCTTTTTTCACATAGAAGATAGGTAAGAAGAATATTAACGGGTGACTATACTGAAAAACATACAAAGACATGTTACCTTTTTACTTTTGCACTCATGCTGAAACTAACAACGAAGAAAAATAAATAAGTCTGTATAGCAGTAAAATAGAGAAAATACGCTTTCGTAAACACCATAACTTGATTTATAAATGAATAAGCATTCATTGTTGGCTTAAGCATTCCTTCCCAGTTTTTGTTGAAAAGTGTTTCATTTTCCTCCAAGGCTAGCCGGCGCCGAGACAATTAAATTCCCAATTCCTAGTCCAGCATCTACACAATATTCTTATCTCGCGGAAAACAAAAAGTCGTACTCAAAATATGACGCTTTTATTAAATTCTTCTTACGTTTATTAACTTAGGGGGAAAAAATGCTCCCAAGTTGTTGCGAGAAAAGCTAGTGGAAAAAAAAGTTTCGCGTTTCTTGACTGAAGAATTTTATTAATGTTGGCTACACTGTTTGTTGCGAAAACATTATTTTAACACCCATTACAAGGTTCAGGTTCCTTCAAAATAATTCTTGTTTTGTTAATCAACTTTGAGCGAACTGGAAATTGATTATAATATCGTTACATTACTTTTAAAAATTTGTTAGATAAGACTTAACATTTTTGTTAATAATGTTATATTTCAAGAATTTTATTAGTTTTTAATCGTTTCTAATTTTGTTTGTAAGTGTATAGTGTAGGTTAAGTATTAGTTTAAGTTCGTAGCAATCGCATTAGGGTAAACCCTGTAATGATAGTTTAAGGTGATAAAAATTAATAAATAAAATAAAAAACATTTAATATAAGGAAAGGCATTCATAGGAAGGGTTAAAAGGTAACTAATTAAAATACCTAAATATTAAAAAAAAACCAACACTATACAGGTACTTCCTAATGTAAAATACATAGTGTTACCAAAAACATTGCATAAGACATACTAGTAAAATATTTAAAACCAACTGCAAATATTTAAATACACTTAGGTGCAACCTACTCAAATAATATAAAAGTGATGAGACTTTGTGAAGGCGACAACGATTTGCAATGATATCAGCTTAGAAATTACTCGAAGAGTGGTCAATTGTCGTTAGTATTTTTTTCCTACTTTACAAGCTCAACAAAGGATTTTCTACTTAGTTTGACATTTTTTTATTATTATTAATTTTTCATTTTCATATATCGAATAATGAGTCAATGCGTCTCTTGCTTATGGTAGGCTAAGATATTGACGGGCATGCTCTTTGTTGTTATAAAAATTAGCTTGATTCTTTAGCAATTTCTGAGAGCTATATATTGCAATCAATCGAACACATTAATGAAATAGACCACATGATGACATAAAATAGCATCTGAGCTACTGGTATACTAGGATAATAAGAATTTGGGATGGGCAGTTCAATCACTGAAGGATAACTTTTCTCCTTCCCATCTTGTATAAATAACCAAAACCTTTGATAAATCTCATCGTCGAAATTCCGCCGTCTAAAATTTTACGAGTCTTGCAAGTCGTAAAAAACCTGTTAATGTTGATTATCCTGACTGAGTTATGAAGAAAAAGTTAACATAAAAGCTAGATGAATTTGGAATAAGATAACAATACATAATAGATTCGTTATATTTTATTAAGCATTGCTTTTACACTATCTTCATATCTCTTTATAATACAACTTGAAATACAGACAGCATGGAATACAAACTGTGTTAAACAATGAAAACCTTTCAATGCACCCGTTACACCACAAAATAATATCATAATTTGTTTGTAGAAACCATCTAAAACTTTTAGTTTCAGATAAAAGTTAATTTTCTCACAATATTTTCGCAAATACGCAAGAATTTCAAACTTCTAGGCGATTCAGCTCGCATTAAAATTGCAATATTCCTAACTAGTTTTCTTTTTCAACACACTGTAAAAACTCTCGTTGCAGGCAATGGCAATCCTTTAAATAATATTTTCTTTGAATCCACACTGATCCCAGAATGGAAGATAAACAGAAAACAAGGGTGGCTTTGTCATTCTGCTTAGTTTCTAAGAGTAGACTGAAATTGTGGCAATGGAATTGTAAAAAAGTTTTAGGCACGACCTTTAAATTATTCTTGAAATTATTAAGATTATATGTAATTATTTAAAGGTGAATTTATTTTTATTTATCAGTTAAAACTAAATAATAAAAGGCTAGTCATATATGCCAGTTAAAAAATAAAAATAAATGTTATTGATAATATACTTAAAGCAAATTTTGAAATAAAACGTTACATTAAATTTTAACGTAACGATGTGAGATTTAAATAAAAATAAAACCACTGTACAATAGAAAAGAGTACAATGTTTTAACTTTCGTAGCTACAGAGGGGTGGAATTTTCTCGACTTGAAAGTTGTTAGTTCGCAACAGCCTATTAATATCCAAGCTTAAGAAAAAAGCCTCCCACTGAAGTTATTAACGCAACAAGGGGTGTCTACTGGAATATTCCTACTCTAAATACATTTACAGAGAGAAATATCTAACGTATATCTAGGAATATCTGTATGAAACATATAATTTACATAAAATTCTTAATGTAAATCTATATAAATATAAACATAAATCTTTGTACTCAAAATTCGACAGTATATCCGTTATTTAAAGTAAAATAATAAAATTTTGCTGCATCTGGACATGCAATTCTATTTTCATAAAATACTCAAACTGGGAAGTATCCTAGCTGGATTCAATATTCTAGATTATCTGAATGGTGTAGTTGAGCGTTTGGTTTCTGAATGCAGAAATCTAACGCACTTTACGTGCTAGTGGAGAAAAATAAATTCCTATTGAAAGAAAAACACGACTCTTAAAATGAATAATAAGTTTTATTGGTTTTGATATCGAGTTCTTTAATGCACAATTTAACAAAATATCGAATATTTTTTGTTGAATGAATGTATTTACTTAATATTATATTATATTAAATATTCATTTAGTATGACTAAATCTCTAAGTGTAGATAAATATCCACTGAATCTCCTCATAGAGACTAAGCGCTTAGCGACTGCTAAATCCTAAATATTTCATTTGAGGGTCCAGTTTTTTAGATGAACTAAAATGCGATAATCCCACAAAGCAATAAGAATCAAATAAATCAGACCCTCGTACTGTATATAGTTAAAAATATATTTTTGATGGACCTATCTATACTAATATTATAAAGCTGAAGAGTTTGTTTGTTTGTTTGTTTGAACGCGCTAATCTCAGGAAGGTTCGAATTGAAAAATTATTTGTGTTTTGGATAGTCCGTTTATTGAGGAAGGCTATAGGCTATATAACATCACGCTACGACCAATAGGAGCGGAGCATAAATGAAAAATGTTGCAAAAATAAAAAACCGTTGAAACTAAAACACGCGAACAAAGTCGCGGGGGACAGCTAGTCTGTTATAAAACAGATAAAAGCTACTTAATGTTTTCCAGAAAGTAAAAAAGTCTAATTCCAATAAAAGCAGTGTAAAGTGGTGCTTATAACCTGAATAATAATTGAAATTATCCGTTATTCATTTGTGGAAATTTTATTATTAACTAGCTGTCCCCCGCGACTTTGTTCGCGTGTTTTAGTTTCAACGGTTTTCCATTTTTGCAACATTTTTTCATTTATGCTCCGCTCCTATTGGTCGTAGCGTGATGTTATATAGCCTATAGCCTTCCTCAATAAACGGACTATCCAATACAAAAAGAATTTTTCAAATCGGACCAGTAGTTCCTGAGATTAGCGCGTTCAAACAAACAAATAAACAAACAAACAAACAAACTATTCAGCTTTATAATATTAGTATAGATAATTAATACTTCCACGTATCATCATCCGTGTTACTATATTTCAAACTCGGAATTTGGTTCTGATTCTAGGAAACAATGTAACTTTATGATGTAATGTTTGGCTTTGTTAGTTTGGTTGCCCATTTGTTGTTAAATAGTTAACTGATACTCAAATATGTATCTAAATATCAAAGTAAATGTCCATAATTAACTATGTACGTATATTTAATTCTCGTGATAAGTCGCGCGTCGTGTGTCTTTTTGCAACTACACATAGTTTGAGCATATTTTTGCAACTACACATACGGAAATGACGTAGAACGAACACCTAGAACTCAAAGCTCGCGAAATATTTGATCCTCACTTACACCTTCAATCAAAAGTGCATTTTTGCTGTCATACAAAACCCAAGTACTAAGAATATTTAAGCGTAACACAAACCTTAGTAACAAACAGAACCTGGTAATGTTCCAAAAAGCCTATTAAGGCTAGGCGGGTCGGTAGTCCGGTGCGAAATGATAAATGTTAAAAAAAAAAAACGAGCCGCATTGCGGGGTTAAAGGCAACAATTTGCCAACGCAACTACGTTACGAAATATTAATGATACCACAAATTCCATTAAAATTACCATCCAACTTACATACACACGAATATTTTTACTTGTATCCTTTTCGTGTAAAAATACACTTCAAGCTCGTAACAAAATAGGTGAGTTACAATAAACAACTATTCTTTACAAGCTTTTCAAAATGTGTCACCATTCAGGCAGCAAACATGTCACGAAGAACCGAAATACTTATATTTATTTTTCCTATAGATTTTTGAAGGAGTGTATCGTGCATTTGACATTTGACTCGTCGGTAACAAATAAAAAAATATAGAGGTACAGCAAAGCAAGAATTGGTAATAAAACTGAGTATCAAATATAAAAAAACGTTACTACTTCTGCCTAGCCTTTTCCCAAGCTATGTTACGATCGGCTTCCGTCTTACCGGATTCAGCTAAATACTTTTTTTTACCTAGAGTGACTGCTTATCTGACCTCCACAATCCATTTTACTGAGTAAAGCCCGGTTTCCACTGCGAAAGGGTAAAGCCCGGTTTCCACTGCGAAAGGGTAATGTGCGGAAAATGGTTAGGCGGAACGGACTCCTTTTTAATGAAATAGGTTTGCGTTTCCACCAACGAAGAGGGTCATTGACTCTTTTCAATTTCTTTTTACTCGCTCAATCCACCCCGCTCACCACTTTCTGTGTGGAAACGCTACTATATAAATTGTAATTGCGAGTTGAGCGGAGTCCGTAAGTACTCCGCTCCGCTCCCTAGAACTAAGCGAGCTCATTTCTACTCTTTCTACACGCTCGGCTCTTTCCGTCCGACTATTTGTTGGTGGAAATACAAGTATGCAGTTTGCGTTTGCGAGTTTAACGAATTCATTAATGGGTCCGTTCCGCTCGCGGTGGAAACCGGGCTTAATGTGCGGAAAATGGTTAGGCGGAACGGACTCCTTTTTAATGAAATAGGTTTGCGTTTCCACCAACGAAGAGTTGGTCATTTGATTTCCACTGCAAAATGAAACTGAGATAGAGAAATGAGCGGACTGAGCTGAACGGAAAATGAGAAATGAAAAAAGAATAGATAATTTCCACAGAGAACGAGTTCAGTTGAAGTTTTGAGCTGGTTGCGTGTGGTCGTGTTGTTGCGATGTTATCGAGTGATACGGAATCGAGTGATGACAGTGATTATGTATACAGAAAAAAGAAACACGTATTGTTGTATCTTATGCAAAGAAAAAAACGCGCTAAACGAAGATTTTGGCTGTGCCAGCATATTCAAGAACGTAAATTAAAGGGGGAATTTAGTCTGTTTTATGATTTAGACGACGAAAAATTTAAGAATTATTACAGGGTTAATAGAAGCTCGGAGTGCAGACAGCGAGCGAGTCCGTTCTGAACTAGTCGGTGCAGGCCTTGCACAGCGGACTCTTTTCAATTTCTTTTTACTTGCTCAATCCGCCCCGCTCACCACTTTCTGTGTGGAAACGCTACTTTATTAATTGTAATTGCGAGTTGAGCGGAGTCCGTAAGTACTCCGCTCCGCTCCCTAGAACTGAACGAGCTCATTTCTACTCTTTCTACACGTTCGGCTCTTTCCGTCCGACTATTTGTTGGTGGAAATACAAGTATGCAGTTTGCGTTTGCGAGTTTAACGAAGTCATTAATGGGTCCGTTCCGCTCGCGGTGGAAACCGAGCTTTAGACAGTAGCCCATGATAAGACTGGTTGTCAGAATTGTTATGACAACGACTGCCAAAGATCTACGTATGACATCCGACGTCCGACGGCTTAACGTGCTTTCCAAAGCACTGATGGGTCTCGGTGTGTTTACCAATGGTCACCCATCCAAGGACCAACCGTGGCGAGTGGTTTTTCACCCTTATTATCGATCAAACCTAAAGGCTTACACTTAGCCACGCGCCCTTCTATATATAATAAAACGTTACTTTGTACGTACTAATAATCAAAGGTTTGATATTAATTACCTAAGAATGACATATTAACTTCCAAAATACGTTTGACATTTACGTTGAAATGTTGTGTTATAAAAGAATATATTTAGTAACTATTACATTATAGCTAAAGTCTACCCCAAGAACGATATATTAATACGTAGGTATTATATATTTTTCACATTGTACGAACATAATATTATTATACGTATATAAAATCAAATATATTTGTGTGCTAATTATTACCAAAATATATTTTTCGTTTGTATCATGTTTCACCTGTATTTAACTGGCAACGTGTTATAATACGATTACCTACGCCCGTATATATTGGTAATGGGTTTTAGTGAGTTCCCTAATAAGATTAGCCTGGCCTTTGCATACATACGTATTTGTACACTTATTGGCTGTTTCTTCCGAAATAAGCGGATCTTAGAGCGGCATTAAGTTAGTAGAATTATGTTTGGATAGCTTAGCTCCGTTAGCAACGATTAGCATTTGCATAGCCCTAACTTCAACCTAAATCAATGTTGTGTGACATGTAAAAACCGGCTAAGTGCGAGTTGGACCCGGGCATGAAGGGTTCCGTACTATCGTACAAGATTTATACCGTTAAAAAACGCAGAACACGTTACAAGTAGAGGTAGCTCTTGTAATTTAAAAAATTATATAAAAATTTCAACTTTCTAGCTGTTACGGTTAAGATACTGCGCGCTGACAGACAAACGGACAGCGGAGGCTTAGTAATAGGGTCCCGTAGGCACCAATCTAGTGCAGAACGTTAAAAAGCAATTCATTAAAAAATTGAGTCATTTATATCAAAATGTATTGGAACAGAACATACAATGTAACATCAATAAAGATAGTGAATCGTATTTGTCGTAAGTACATTAAATACAAATGTTATTACCTACTGAAATAACCTGGCCTCATTTTGTTTATAAATAATGTTTGCCTATTAGGAGTTGTCATAGCAACGGCTTATCGTATCGATTCGAAACTTGCGGTATCGGATAGTGTTTGATAGTCCAGGATAACATACCCATAAAAGTCATAGAGGGTTATTATCTGGAAAGTCAATAGATAAATTGAGTGGCCGTTTTGTTTTAGGAGAATTAGATGAAATATAAAATAAATGTTCTTAATTGTACATTTGTACTTACATCAAATAGACGTTATTATAGCTTTCATGCTAAAAAGACTCTTGATTTGAAAAAAAGACTTCACACTGTTAAGTTGAGCATTTCAATCAGGTAAGAAGGTTACATTAGATGCCTTTTAAGAATCTTCCGTTTTAAATTTAAAGTCAACAATAGGGGCCGTGTTTGGTTAAACGGTCAGAACGTACATCGGTCTAGAAAATTCCTACATTACCAAGAACACAGTATGCGGAATGGATCGTAGCCCGCACTGTATGTGCGCGGGCTCTAAAAGCGATAAAAGCCTGGGCTAAATCGATGGATCGAATGGAAACATTTTGAAGCCGCTAGGCATTCAACACAACCAAACCTTTAGAATTAAATTATTTATAATTATTTACAAATATTGTAATAATGGAAATTTGCATAAGTATACATTGTTTTTTCGAATTAATATCTGGTGTTCCAAGGCACAAAAACGAGACATCCTCCATCGTCAAATTCAACATTCTATCTTGTATAATAAAATGCTAGTCCTGCTTAGACTATGGATGTAATAAAACCTTAAATTAAAACTATAAAAGCTCAAAATTAATAACTTAATTAACTAAATTTCTCAGTAGTTTGACATTATTTATATGACGTTTATTCTACATCTAGTTGGAAAACCAAAGACTTGTTAATTACGGCTGTAAAACAAGTTGCACTCGAAGATTGCGACCGAGCACAAATGTAGAGACAGGTTGCTGACTCAACAAGAACATTAACTAAGTGTAACGAGTTAATTAAGCAATGTACTAGGTGTTGACACAAGTTGTGCCGGTAGCTGTCGTAATGTATGTTGTTCTACAAACTCTACACGTTAAGTTCCTAATGTTCATAATCAAGTTGGGAAACCAATATTCACTGAATCAGTTCCTAGTATCTTCTCAGAATAGCTACTGTATAGACTATCTTGGGAAATTCGTGGAAAATGTTTAATATTAGTTTACAAGACATAAGAGTAATTAGTTCACCTGATCATCATAAAAAGCTTTTAACAAATATTATAACAATGTCGTATAATCGTATTATGTCAGAGCTGAGAAAAGTATACCTACATACCTACACGCTCTAATATTACGTTTAAATTATGCATTTTCATCTGCCAATTCATGGGAAGAATTGGAATTGCCTTATCTTTAACTTAAATAATTCCTTTACCACAGTGATATTCTTAAACAGAAACCGAATTTCAAAGCAATTGATGTACTCAAATACATTACAGAATACTATCAGTAATGGTTATTTATCATAATTTTTTAATATGCAAATCCATTTTTATAGTTTTTCTGCACATGCATGGCTAAAATATAAACCTACGTCATAAATCCAGAAAACAAACACTCTGACTTGTTGCTCAACCTAAGCTTAATTCCGGAGAATGCGAGATCTGTCGGATCGCCATATAATGAGCTACATTTACGGTCAAACCCTTTGACTGCGGTGACAAAAGTGGTTCGTGCCTCACATTCACGAAACCTTCGGTGGCTACATAAAACGGTCAATTAGGTAAAATTAAAAGCGGCGCATTTGCAAATTGGTGTGTTTAAACCACGGCATCGGACAACAATGGCCACCGTACATAATAGGAACTAAAGCGAAATTATCCTTTTGTGTATGAAAAGTCCTTTGAAAAACCAACAGTTTTTTATTTTTATGTAGAACACGACGCAACTGCGATTGCGTTGTTGATACAGACTATTGAGGGAAACAATGTCTTTGTTACTGTCGTAGTTTTCAATATTTTTGTTCGTTGCGGTATAATAATCTTTGAGGGCATTTTGCGGCGATTCAAATGGTTATTGATATTTATTTTCTTAATTACCTACATTACTATAATTTTGAGAGAGTAGATATAATTAGAAACATAACGTTATAATAAAACCGACGTCGTGACTATTACTAGGTAAATCGTGATAATATGTATTGTGTAAACTTACAAAATTCATATTTTAAACAAATACTAACAGTGCGTGATGTTGACAGGCCATATTCCAGGCCATATATTATTTTATGTCTCTAATATAACCTGATGATGGGGCGAAGTAATTAACGACTTAGGGTGGTTTGTTTGATTACTAGTCGTAGTAATTAGTAAAATTCAATGACAAACCGAACTATTTGTGACAGGCATGTAATTATAACAAAAAGTTACTTTAATCAGCGACTGAAATATCCACCCACAAATTATAGGATTATTTATTTATCAGATGAATCGTTTTCCAGACTGATGTCCTAGAATATTGTATATTAGGGTATGTTCATACAAATTAAATTTCTACGCTACGCTTAATTAAAGCTCTACGCAGTAACTACACATGAAGAGAACAGTTCTAAGAAACTCTTGCAGTTTCTTTAACAATATAAGCTTGTGCAAACGTTGAATGCGAGATTAAACACTACAACCTAATCACACATCAAACTGATAGATTATAGAACACATACTATGTAATTGTTATACTATAATTGTTATCCTAAGCTTATAATCATCTAGAAATTGACATTAATGTACATGGAATTTGCATAAAAACGAGCAACACGCTACATAATTATCCCTTGGAACTAAACAGGTGAGGTACCTACTCATTTGCCGTGGAAAATATGTCAGTCCTTTGCACTGGTGGACAGAATCACCCTTCACCTTATTTTACTGTATTAAATTAACATTATTCACATACCATGGAGTAATTCCATCGGGACACGCGGAACATAAAATAAATTCCCATATTGCCGAGGCGATACATGCGACGCAATAACATAACCATTCTAAGGATCGGGTCGTGTTACAAATCGCTACCGCATAGCTTAAAGCGTGACAGTAACCTATTCCTACAAACTGAAAAGATAATATTAAAATTGAATTGTTTTGTAATATTTTTACCAATAATCTATTTCTATTCGATTTATTCGTACAATAGAATTGTATTCGTTTAGACATAACGTACACGGAATCAAGTCATTACCGAGTCTATCGATCTGCTAAAAGTACGACCAAGAAATACAACTAGAATTTTTAAAACGTGACCTCAAAGTAGGATTTTCTTTGCTTAGCCGGTAAGCCGTGGATTTTTGGGACATTACCTTTTATTGGCCCAGAGTGTACGATGTGCAAGCACCTGAAGCTTGAAGTATTCATAAAGCTGAGGACGTCGAGAACTAGACTAGACTTCGTCCTGTAGTGATGCGCCCAAGCGGGATACAACTCGCAAAGGTCGATAACGGTTATTAACCGTGACTCATGTTGTTTCGATAGCTGATAATGATAATTATAATATTATTAAACTCATTGACATTTCTAAAGCTACTTAAGTATGTAGCAATAAACGAACACTCATTATAATATAAAGATTTAACAAAACGAGTAAAAATCAATTTGCCCTAATAAGCGTTCGGAATATAAAATAATACGAATAAGTTTTGTACGTGTAACTAAGAAGAGTAGGTTACACTTCATAAAAATAATATTTTATTTTTTATTACACCTTATTTTCTTTTTTAAAAGAAATACACATTAATATTTCAAAAAAAAACTAATAACGTAATTAATCAGAAAGCTCGAAAAGGAATCGATAACGGTAGGTTCCCATCCCTATAACACTGACAGTCTTACGACTCGTCACTAGAGGTCGGCGGGTCAGCTGAAACCTGTGGGGGTGTGGGAAAGGGGTGCGGGCGTCGCCATGGCAACCGCGCCCCACAACACGCCGCGGCGGCGCCGACTGCGCTCCACACACAAACGTACCTTATTATGTATGTTTTATGTGTTTGTTGGTTGTAACGTGGATTGCAACTCCAACACACACGTACCCACATATCCACGTATCCACATCTATGCAAACACCTACGTACGAATAAATATACGCGCGGGAAATAGAACGTGTTTTAATATTTAAAAACGTAGGACAGACGTACGTTACTCAGAATATTAGCCGTGTATTTACCAAATTAATAGGGTCTGAACTTTCACTATGAAACCGGCGTTTGAATAACAATTTAGTGTACGTCAAGTAATTAGCCGAAACCTCAAGCAGGTTAATAGAGAGCTGTCTATCTCGTTCGCATATTAAATTGGATCTAAAACGAGCGATTCATAACGTGTTTACCTAATTAGTACCTTAAAATTTTCCGCTTTCATCTGTGTACATTATTTAAATACATACATCATTTAATTTACTATAAAATTGTTTTGTACAATTTGAAGCAATTTTAATCCCATTTACATATATAGAAACAAACTCGCTCTCCATTCGTCATGCATTTCAGTTCAAAGCAAAAAGCTCAATTAATAACAATAATTGTAGCAATTACATACGTTAGTTGTATATTCAATTATCTACGAAACCTTCCGACCGTTCTTACTGCTCAGAAGCACACATTCGGTGAAATTACAGAAGCGTTATGTTAGTAATTGATGCTATAAAAGGTAGTTACCCTAGACGGCCGTTATTATATAACAAATTCTGTTTTAGCCTCACACGCACACTGACCGAGCCGCGGACAACTAACAATGAATTCTTTATTATTGCGCGTGTTTATTTTACTAATAATTAATAAGATTACTTTCGTAGGTACATTAGTACTGCACGTACATTTAACTGTGTTAATTAGGAATGAGTGACGCAGTTATAAAGTACTTGCCACTGGCCAAATCATGAGCTAAGTACACTTAGCTAGATGAAATTTATTTTCTATTGTTTGCTAAAACCTTTTTATATAAGGGTTTAAGCTTAAGGGTTTAAGTTTAAGTACGCATTGGTTCATGAAGGAATGTTATATCAAGCAGCAAATTATGACGTCATATAAAGGTAGCTGAAATCTACAACTAACATTCTTTGACTCTACACTAATCTGAATATTTAGGTCTCTGAATAATCGAGAAGCAAACAATACTTTGCTCGTTCTCTATGTAGATGGTATGGTAGAATTATTCAGGAATATATGTATAACCTCTTTACTCCTGCGGGCATATGGAAATACTCATAAATTATGAGGATTTCAATCAGTTCATGAGATTAATTGATTAAACAGTTAAGTAAAAAATATATTTTCTTTTTCTGTGTTTTTTTGCAATGTTTTGATAGTTATTCTGCTATTCGGGTAAGAAAACAAATCCAATAAATCAAAGATCATAAAAATTGATCCACGCGTTCTTAAGTTATAAATGGTATAACTAACCCGACTTTGTTTTATACATTTAGGGCTGATTTTTCGAACGCTAGAAATTTTTTATTTGTGGAATACTTAAAAGCGACGTTTGACAGATTTTGTATGGTAAGTGTCAAAAATGCAAAATTATTTCTTGGATATTATTGTGTGTTGGAAAAATCAGCCCTAAGATTATTAAATAGAATAAGAAGTGTCGATAAAAATCTACATATTTATGGAAACTTGCTAACTGCAGGGCCAATACATACACATACAAAATCCACGAAATCTTAAACGTGTGCATACAATGTTCTCTGCAACCGTTCATCGTGGACGTCTAGTTCGCCAGCTTAGCATTGGACGTTTACTGGCTTATATGATAAATTGATATGTTAAGAATTTCATTTTGTTCACGGTGCCGGCAAATTTGACGTCAGCATAAAAAATATCTATTACTCAAACGTTAGTTCAGCTGTTCGTGAAACATCCGACTTATTTTAAACAATTACAAATTCTGGCTACACGAAATCAACATGTTGATATTTATTGGTTAGCCTTCCACGAATCGTTGCAGATAATCGATTCTTATTCCGATTTCTCTTGTTTATTTTAACTAAGTACTATAAAATAGATACTTAACTCAACATTCGTGTAATTTATGTAGTTATAACCAATTTTAATTACATAATACAAGTAGTTTTAGTATTGCAATAAAAACTTATTGAATTGTAAAATTAATTATTAGCTTACAAATAACCAAATCAGCTCTACATTCAAACGTGATTAGCATCAAATTCATGTAAGGAATCATTACGATAGGAAGCGAGCTTTTACGATAACTTTTATGAACGATAATTATTATTTTACACTTATTATATACATTAAGGCAAACAAATGTTTGACGTTCTCGCAAGTGGTATTCAAAAGTGTACGGTACACGAAAGCTCTATTAAAAACAGGGCAAATGGATTTAACCAACCGATTTAAAAACAATTAAATATATCGTAGCTCTCTGTAGTACAATTATTTAGTATCTATTTGCATACATTCGGGTCAATCTTCATGTTAACATCCATTTCATAAATCATCAAAAAACGCTACCAGAAATATGCAATAAAATTGATGGCAATTACAACTCGAAATAAAATGGTGACTGCATACAAAGAGTCAATCTGCAATCCGATATCGCAAAAAATTCACACATTTTCAGTTCTCGGTGATAAATAAAGTGAACATTTCAGAGAAATATATATATGCAGATGTATTTGGGACGTGTTTGTTGCTCTGTTTGCCTCGTACAATATAACTTGTGACTGTGTATGCCCGATTTTCAAACGCCATTTTGTCGTATGTCAGCGTACGACAGGCGGTATGGAGCTGCGTGCAACACGCCAAATCTCAAAATCTGTCATTCCGCTCGGGCACGCAACAAAAATAATAACTCATTTTATTTATGAAAATTAACCATTTATTTACCGTAATATTCTGGTTTTTATTACGTGACTCATATTACTTGCGTAGAGCACTTGTTTTAAAAACGCTATGTAAAATTGAACCAAACAAATTACGTTATAAAAAAATACATTATAAAAATGCAAATAAAATATTACCTCATTCACAACGTGAACAGAACTGTATAGGTCAATAAATTGCTAGTACCTTCACAAATACACCCTAAAAAACTAACTTAATTCTCTTACATAGTACTTATTAAATCTACATAAACATTTAAATCAATTTTCTTGAATACATGAGGGTGCAGTGAAATCGCAAATAGGTTTTTAATTTGCCCTCAATACAATAATAGTATCTATAAATCAGTTGGCACACAGTGTCACCGGAAATTGGTCCACGGGTCGGCGCGCGCGCCGCAGGAAATGAAATCGCGTCCGACCGACCGACGTACCGAACTATTGTGCGATGCGCACACGCTTGTTATTGTTCTGTGTTCATACAATTTCAAGCATTTTAATATAACTGTATTTTTTTAATTCAATATTTTTTTGTATAATTTAATCTGTCACATTGTGGCAGATTAGGTGACGTTTTTAGGGTTCCATACTCATAGGGTGCCAATGCTATTATTAAGCCTCTGCTGTCCGTCCAACCATTAGTCCGTCGCTCCGTCTGCCAGCGGGCTGTTTTATCAAAAACCGTAATAGCCAGACTTGAAATTTTCAGAGTGTGTATTTCTGTTGCTACTATAACAACAAATAATAAAAAATTCAAATAAATTAAAAATTAAAGGGGGACCTCATACAAGGGACATATTTTTCAACTGTTTTTGCTCAATTTTTCCGGCACAAATTATGTACGGCAGTACGGAACCTTTCATGCGTGAGTCCGACACGTTCTTAGCCGGTTTTTTATATATGCGCTATTTTATTTGCTAAAAGATTAATTGTATTTAATGCTAGACTGTTGACATAGAGCTTAAACGTTGCCAACAGCTTGCTTTTTGTTTGAAAAAGCCAATCTATAAACATTACAGGCTTTTATTTGAAAAGTGCATAGATTCTGCCTAGCTTTTTCCCAAGCTATATTGGGGTCGTTTTCCAGTCTTACCGGATTCAGCTGAATACCGTATTTTACATGGAGCGACTGCCTATCTGACCTCCACAATCCATTATACTCGGTAACAAAATATCCCATGGTAAGACTGGTTGTCAGAATTGTAATGACTTAACGACTGTCTATGTTCAAAGTATGTCAGTCTGAATATGGGACTCTACAGTTTATAATTATATTCCATACTTATTATAGGGGTGCGGACCGGGTATGAAATATCTATTTAGTCCACCAGATAGATAAAAAAACTCGTATTTTTTCTTTTATCAAATCAATGAAAAACGTCCAAGTTAAAACGCTTTAAAGTTCCGGAGAAGGGGCTTCTGGCGTCATATGTAGGTAAAAATTGTAGCTACAAGTGACATCAAGCGACATTTCCATTCACTGTATCTTCCTCATTGTTTGTTTAATTAAAAAAAAACAAAAAATACGTGTCTAATTTTATTTTAAATATGTAAATGAAAAAAATTGTCCGCTCCCCTATTGCACTATAAAATAGCTTATTCAAAATAGTTATTTTTATTTAAGCGTTTTTATTTAAGGAAAGTACAAATAGCTAATAGCACTTGAGTAGTCCTGACAGGCAGTACTCGTACCTCGTGTAGCTCATCCATATTTTAGCGAGAGCAACGACCCAAAACTACGCAACTACCAATAGGCCTATTAAAGTTGCAGACAGGAAGATGGCATAAAACCTGCAATATAAAACTAACATTACAACAGTAGCGAGTATGGTATAGTTCAGAAAATAAGACTAGGAACCAACTAAGTTAACCAAAGATTTTAATTTACACAAAATCGTTGTAAACTTTAGTACCTTCTATGCAATCTCGTTTTCAACCTTATTAGAAAGCAAAACTAAATAAATTTAACAAAAAGTTAACATTAAAAGTAAATTTCGTCAAATAACACAAGTACCGAACAAAAGTATCTATTGGACAGTAGAAAATGAAACGGATTTTGAAATGATTGCTTTACAAATAGATAGAATTGCCGGTCGGTCACGGCACTGCGCCCGCGCCGGATTTGAAATCGCAACCAAACAATTAGGACGCTCTTTGATGCGTTACGGACGAACTGGCCGCGCCTGCTCTGTTACAATTATACTTACTTAATCGATTAATCAACTCATCGATTTATATTAATCAATAGTGGTTGCAAAAATAGAGAATATTGTTATGTTATTAACTAAGAAAAACAAAGAAATTGATATAAACCTTATTTCGATGACCATCGAAAAACGTTTTATACCATCGATGTGGATACAACAAATAAAGTGGTTAAAGCTTTGTAATAATAAAATATTTTTTTCCTTTGTAAAATTACCCTCATTATAATAAATTATAACCAAAAGTTTCATCTCATACATTTAGTATTTGAAGTACACAACATCAAAACGGTTGCATGAATATTGTATGAGTACCGTACTTGTTTTCAAGAAATACATTTTGAATTAGGAATATGGAGAGCCTTAGAAGAAATACGACCTGTTTGACCGACACACTTGAGGAGTCCGGTCCAAGATCAAATCACAATTTAATTGGCTCGGTTTCAAGTAATTATCGTTATAAGCATGGTCTACAAGTATGTCATTATTTCTACATATATCTGAACTTGAACGACATACTTCAATGAATGTATACGAAACAGTATTTAATAATTCGACTCACGTCCTCTCTACAACCCATGCATAAATGTATAGGTTGTACTATTTCTTTGTTGCAATATCTTTCGTAACTCCCTAGTGTTGTAGGAAAATTACCCATGTCTTTATTGGACATTAACTAAGGATTAATCATATTTTGAAGTTCTTTCAAGTTTGATAACGATCTTGCGATCGTCTTAAAGATCATATTCGAACCGTTTTACATAAATATTTCTTGATATTGCAAAATTCTTATCAAACTATCTTAATTACATCGATTCATAAAATGTATTTTTTAGTTAGGTCTCTATTGAATTACTAAGATTGCAAAATGAATTTCAGTACTAGTTATTTATTGTAACTAATTACTATTTACCAACAGACCTCACTAACTGCCACACTAATTGCAACATATTTGGTTTATGTTGATGATAAGCTAAGACACTCGTTTCTTTGAACTCCATGAAATTAAACAATTAGAAAATACAGTTATAATTGGTTTACGTACACAATAGTACCTACATAGAACTACGTCTCTTCTTTGGAAGCCTAAATATAGGAAAGCACGAACGTCAATATCCATAATTGCTTGCCTGTGTACTAAAATGTGGAAAAATGTAGGCGGCTGCTATAGAGGTTAGGTATCGTCAGCATGCGAGGAAAACGCAAGCGCCTGCGAGCACGCGAACCGCGCCCGTGTTCCATTCCAGTCGACATTTTATAGGGGAAATAGCTAATGTTTTCTACTATTGACATAACGTTCTTGTTTGCTCATAAAAGTACCCGCAGAACGAGTGAAGCGGCGTCACAAATAGTTATCAATTTAAACTCGCACGAAAGGAAATTGTAAGGACGACGTTCGTCTACCAATATCCGTATTTTTATCATTGTATGTGAAATCCATTACGGATAGTCATTGTGGTTTTAGCTATTTATAAGATTAATTGAATTCAAGGGAAGTAAGTGATATCAAGCGCTACTTCTTAACAGTAATAAAATTATCAATTGATAAAATAATAGATTGCATCGCTGTAGATTTTATGACGCAAGAGACGCGGAAACTCGTACTTTAAGCTTTAAAATTTGTATAAAAAATATTTCGTTACTGACCTTGAGACCCGATTACAAAATAGTACATTACTGGCCAGTAAAAATATTTTTTTTTACTTTGTTATATTAGGTAGGTATACCTATACCAATTTATTAAATAAAAACAAAATTCCATAATGGTCGACTTAGCTACAGTTATTTTGATCAATGTTCGTTATCAGGAAAAAGTTCTAAATCAATCTTTAAATCTAAATCTTACAAATTCTTTTCTTTCTCATAACTGTCGACTTTCGAATAAATGGGTTGATGAATGTCAGGATTAACCGCTCCACTGCTATGAATGTTGGAAGTTGCGTAGTTATTTCTTACTCGTAAACATTCCTTCAGTCAAATAAAAAATTGAAACACTATGAGTTTCCACACGCGACTTTATAAGAAGGTATAATGAGGTTATAAAGTGGGTACAATGATGTTAATCGTACTCAGTAAGTGGACGATTGTATAGCTGGATACGTTTGAAAACGTGTTTTAATGGAATCGACGAAAATAAATTTTAATTTAATTGGTGATTATGAGTGGAATACCTAAGTGTACCTATTTATTTCTTTCATCTTTTTTCCACGTGTACCATACAATACTAGTAGCATTTTGACATTGAAAGAGGCTTAACTTTAAAATAATAAGGTTAGAAGGGCCACGCGATCGTCCGTTGGTAAATTTTTACTTTTAGGTATTTGTAGTCTGATAATGCACAAAAAAGATCTAATCGTAAAGATATAATCCCAATGTGAAAACCGCCTTAATCTGAAAACTTTCCAATGCGAACACGAAGGCGATGCGACGGAAAAACATAATTTGAATTTCCTTGTGTTGTCTTGCCTCACCTTTGTTTGGCTTCCCGTCACTACCCCAAATTTTCACTCCATCAGGGAAACGACTTGGTAAATACACATTGAGCAAGCAACGCGATATGGTTACATTTAAAAACCATGTTTAATTATGTATGTAGGTATACCTTAGGTCGTAGATTTATTTTGTAGCATGTAGAATTTTATTGTTGATGCTACGAATTTAATTAGTCAGTATTTTATACTTATTTTTTTAGTTTTTCTTAATGAAGTGAGCCATTAATATAGTAGTTGATAAGCGATATGGTATTAAAGAAAAAAAAATTGAATACTCAATTATTTTATACTCATTTAAAAAAAAAAGCAACTAAGGAATTTAAGCCTTGTATCCCGGGGGTTTCACAAACATACAAATCTCATGCACACAGAACACCCAGAATGGAACAAGCATTTGTGGATCACACACATGTTTGTTCCATGCAGGGATCGAACCCGCAACACGTTTCGCACAGTGTTAGTTACGGTGTTGACCTATACCACTCGGCTATCCGTGTAGTCGAAAAATAATTATCAATTTTTATATAGGAATACTACTTGAGATTGTACTACGTTTATTGATTACATAGGTAGGTTCTGTCTGCAATGTTTTATTGAATAACACAGGTGAAAACTGAAGTGTTCTATAGACAACCTGTCACATGTCAAACCGCGAAACTGAACACCTGTTTGATGTATTCATGAGACGTCCATGATGCGCGTTTTAATCAATTAACAGTTAATTAATATTAACATAACTGTAATTTAGCCTTAAAATGTGTTTTTAAAATTTATTCATACACCTTTAGCAGTTGAGTCGTCACCAGGAATTTCGAAAATGAACTTTACAGCTTTGAAATAAAATACAATTACAGTCGAACAACAGAGTAGAAGGTACAATTTCAGTGTTACTTGAGAAAATACTCTACTGATGTACGATCGATCATAAAATTATCCTAAATACACTTGTTTCTCGTACAACAAAACAGAAATCGATTTATCGATCGACATGTACCTAGCTATATATCTATCTAGTATCTAAGTAAACACCAAAAACATTACAGTACCTATGAGACATAGGTAGGTAGGTATTATGTTTGCGTGACGAACATAAATAAATCATTTAGGTACTTGTACCGCGAGCGTTGCATTTTCAGGGTGTCGTCCAAAACTATCTAACATAAATTCGTGTTTTACCGTTTGCTTTTTGGTAACGATATGTATGTATTCGTGAATCCTATTCGGTCTACCTCACGTCATTCTTTAACAAATTACAAAAGTATACCCTAAGTACTTCGAAATAAAGTTACTATTCCGGTTTTATCATTTAATTGTGGCGGTAGACTATATAAGTTACCATTGACAGTTCTTTCACTAACCCTAAAAATCCACGAATCACGTGGTTGCTACGCGTGACTATAAGGTAAATAAAATATGTATATTGTATGGTTAATAGTGTTGTAAGGACTAGTACAGTATGTTCTCATGATTATATTTATATTTAATTAAAATATCCTTACATATTTAAACAATCTACAAAAAAAATAAGGTGTACTTACCAAATAATTTCTTCTTCCAAAAAGAGGTAATTTGTAGAATTTACAAGTTCAATTTCCCTTAATATTCATCTCAATATAATAATTTTCTATTTAAAATTGCCAAAATATTTTAAAATGTTCATAAAATGCAATATTCATAAATTTAAGGTAAATATATGGGATATTTTATTCTACAGGCACAGTAATGATATGTATTTGTTTGATAATATATTATATTCTAAGTCATTGATATTCTCTCACTACAGTTGATTCATTGCGTATATTTTGTTATGTCATATCTTGGTTGTACATGTTGTTTCCATGCCTCATAGCCGCGGGCTCTAAGTAACAGTTTCTTCAAGGCTGCCTCAAAGGAGTTTGTATAGAGTTCACTTTTATAAACATTCTTGAGTAACACTGTCCATTTCTTTTGATTATGATGTTATTATCACTTATTTTATGATTCGTCCGGGCTATGGCGACTTGATGTGTTTAGATTGGTTACATTTGGAAACCGCCTACAAACAAGCACTGAAGCTAATTATCTACCCGTAACTGCGGCCAGAAAGGCGACAGGAAAACTAGAGCGGTATGTTAAAAGCACTTTAAAGTAGATTTGATGGTTGTGCAGTTATTATTTTACTCTGTTTTTAGGGTGTATTGCTTCGCAGTGATTTTCTAAGCGAGCTTCAAAATGTCAGATGTGTCACATGGCGTGCACATGCGCAGTGGCCTCCCCTCTGACAAGTAACATCAAGATGTCGGTAAAACAGGCGAGTTGCTTGTGGGGTATGTTTGTAAATAGCATGGGTCGGTAACGAGAAAAGCTGCCCGCCCTAGTTATGGTGCAATTTCCACGAGCGAGTGCTTCGCGACGTCGTCGGCGAGTTAAAACGGTCGCTGAACACCCTATCATAACAACTTGCTGCGATATACTTAGATGCAAAATGTTGTCGGTCTCCTCGCAAACCCTTGATTTTTTACAATGAACTTTTTAATAGGTGGGTATAGGAATATTTCTTTAACAAGTTTTTCTAAATTAAATAAATTACTTTGTATTACGTACATACGCATTTTTTGCAACATTAATTTATAAAAATGCTCATTTGCTATGTAAATGTTTATAATTCATAATTATAATAGGTATACTCCACATGAAAGTTCTATTTGCGGATGTGAAATAAAAAGCTGAATACAATTAAGTCGCATTAAAGTGCGGATAAAAAGCAATGGGTAAGATTTTATTTATAATACAATTATGAAAAAAAAAACTGTATGTTTCCAGATAAATATCAAAACGAAGCATGCTTGACCTGACCACTCAAGTACTTTTAAGCTACTATTTCTGTATGCATAGCGTGACAATTTATTTACAGCATTTCTCTTTGTTAAAGAAAAGTAAAATATTAAAAGAATCATTTTTTGCGGTCATTTTCTAGGAGCAAATGACCTCAAGTCGCGTGATTATTATGAATAAAGATTTTTATTGTAGCAATAACGTTCCCTTTTAAATCCTTTTTCCAACCTGTAATTGTTAACTATAAAACTAATCTAAGTTGGTAACGTAAGGAAAAATAGTTTTATCAGCTCATAACGTTTCGTGTGACTGAAAAAAATATTCGTTTCATTTTTATTCACGATTTCACGCACAAATTCCGAGACTAGGGTAAAACAACTTCACGCCACACAAATATACGATGCTCGGAGATTTCTCTTTCAGACTACAGCATCATTCGTCTTCTCGTCAACGTCGTTATCACTGAAATAAACAATTCTAGTTTACCTATACCGTTTACTATTAATTCTTCTTTTCCCGTAGATACTATATCTTCTTAGCTCTATGTTTTCCTACTAATGTGGCTTTGTAAGGTTGATATTTGAAATAGTTTATTTTTTTGTTTTTATAAATTTTCTGACTTAATTTTTTTTATCTGAGATAAAATTTTTGTTAACAATAATATTTACAAAACTTATTGTCAACACGTCTTTTTCTGTCACTAGATTGTATTACACACACGTAAATATTTTTTTTTTCTATCCGACTACTTGCTAAACGGCTCACCTGATGTTAAGTCAACACTTCTGCCAATGGACGTCTTTAGCACCAGAACATATCCTTTAGCACTAGAGACACAGTACATACATCGGGTTTGGGGCTCCGGATCTCCCACTAACTCGAATGAAACACGGCATCGAAGCCGCTACTACACGTCAGCAATTAATGGTAAGGGTTATAAATTTATAATCATTTTACTAATATTATAAATGTGAAAGTTTGTATGAATGGATGTTTGTTACTCAATCATGATAAAACAGCTGAATGGATTTGAATGAAATTTGGTACAAAGATAGATTATTACCTGAACTAGCGCATAGGCTACATCATCATCATCATCATTATAATCTCCATTTTTGTTCAACACGAGGGGGAAACCGATGGGCGCAGTTAGTGAAAACATAAAAATCTTGATATACGCAGTCATGGTATTTTTAAGTATGTTTAAGTGACAAAATATCAGTAGTCTAAAAAAAATTAAACAGAATTGTTACTTGGCAGAACTTGATACTTTATTTTAAGTAAGTACTTATTACTCTGTAATCATAATTCATGTCGTCATTTTATTTTACGTTCTAAGGTAAAAGAATGATTCATTTTGTATTTCAATGCCAAACTATAATAAAAAGAAATATTGCTAATAAAGTCGCCCTTATATTCTTAGAATGCTTTCCAGACATAAACCAAAAGCCTACGACTATAAAAAAGCGACAGGCTCATGGTTGAGCGGTCGTGCCGACATTTAAACATTGCACTACGTAAGTATAAATAGCCTACACCACCCTACTTTACCCCCTCGGGATAAGATATTTAAATAAAAACGCAGTATGCTTTCTGTAATATTTTTGCTTTGTTTTGAAGGCTAGCTAGCGTTATAATTTATTTACTTGTGATTTTTTTCTAAATAATGATTTTACCTAAAAAAAATCTCTCAATAGGTTTTTTTAGGTTTCTAAAGCTTTTTAATTTTATAAAGCGAAACTCACAAAATCATTAAAACGAGAGGCTAAATCTAAAGCAAGGTCTTTTAAAATACAATTTCCCGTGTCTTCCATAGTTTCCTTATTTGTACAAATATAATATGTAGTTACTATGTAGTTAACTTAAACAATTTAGGTAATACATGTCCTAGAAGTAATGAAATACACATGATACAAAACTGAAATATTGAACATCTTACGATGATCATTCATTTGGTTCTTTTGGTTGGGAAAATTATTAAATCTTTATTTGATTTTTAAGCACCTAAACATAAAATCTTTGAATGAGAGGCTGGAACTAAAGAGGTCTGAGCTACTGCTGAGCTAAGCTAGAGACATGAGTACGCAACAATAACATTAGGGCATATATTGTACCACGCACGGCAGTCGGTACGCAATGCATTGTTTTAATGGTCGCAATAAACTGTCTTCAAATTAATGGTTTATTGTTCTTTGTGAACGACCAATGGATCGGAACTTACTGTGCTTTGTTGTACAGTTATGATAATGATCCTCGTAACTATATATGTCTATGAGTTATGTTGTGTTCTATATACGAACCTATTACTATTTTATATTCCAAAGGCCTTTTCTGCCACAAAGAGGCCAGGCGTACATGGATTAACACAAACACGTACTCACCACGGGATGAGGATTTTAGATTTTTATATGCAGATACTTTAGCAGTGCCCCGCAGTTTCACTCGCCTTGCTGTTCTCCAAAGTCAAGTTTCGTGATGTTAAATAGCCTATAACCATCCTCGAGAATTGGGCTGTCTAATACAAAAAGATTTTCTCAGATCCGACTGGTAGTTTTAGAGCTTACTGCGTTCAAACAAAAAAGTCTTTAGCATTATTATATAACTAGCGAACCGATCGGTATCGAACGGGAAGACAAAACTTTAATTAATTAAATGTATAAAACTTTCTTTTGAATAACTCTATCTATTGCAGAAAACTGCATTAAAATTCGTTGCGTAGTTTAAAAGACCTAAGCGTACAAATTTATTTACATTGACCTAAGCGTGTAAATTTATACTTTGTTCTATACTATGTAAAGAAGAAGTAAAGATTCCTTTACCATCAGCAAAAAACAAAAAAAAATGTACATGTACTATTAACCCTAAACAGTCACAGTTCTATCTTCTCGCCTGGGTTTGAAATGACCTTATTGAACCACTAGGGTATACCTTCCACAACACCGTGTTACGTTCATATTAATGATATATTATGATAATGTAATTATGGAGAACAAATTGTAGGTGGTAATTGCCTCTCCTTTCTTATTAGACGTTAGTTTATTAGTTAAGCACTTAGCGTATTTTTATCATCTTTTGATGTAGAGGGTACAATTAGATTCATATCAGTTGGCAACTGTAACTAGCAGTTGCTAAGGCTTGCTTTGATATCAAAAAATATCAGACCTTTAAAATTATTATTACATAATAATTTGTTATTAATTATTATGTAATAATAATTACATAATAGTTAGTGACAGATTATTAAAGATTCTCTACTGCTCCTTCAGATATAAAAAGAGATTGACACATCTATCCGGTAGTAATATAATCTATGAAGCAAGATAAATTACAGAGACAATTACATTCAAACCATTAACCAGCTATAATAAATATAAAATATAACGTCAACGATCGTGTACTCTCTACGGAACACGTTATTTTTATACGAAATAAAAAAAGCATCTAACGTTAATATGTATAACAGTCGCGGCCCCGAGCCCCTGAACAATTTACATTTTATATAAATATTGAAGAATAACCATGTCGGTAATGTTCAAGATTAAATGGATATCGTTGGCCTCCGTCCGTTTTGCTCGTTTTCGGTATGTTACCATTTCGTTAAAATCAAATCGTACTAGATTTTATGAAATTTAAAATCATCTATCTGCCATTTTATGAAAATTAATCTTAAATTATTTTCGGATTAAGTCCTTAGATTTTAACCTTCTAACATAAATCTGTGTTAACTATAAACAGTCAGTCACAAAAGGAATATTTTTTTTTTTGCATATTTACAATCATGCATAAGTGGAAAAAGTTTTTGCACTTCCTTTGTACAAAATAAACCGGACAAGTGCGAGTCTGACTCGTGCACCACGTTCTCCGTACAAATAATGCTAATTTTCAATATTCTTATTTTTCCTTCTAAAGTGACGTTAGAACTATCATCATACCGAATTTTATGAATCTGGGTCGACGGGAAGTACCCCAGGGTAGGTTTTGAGTTTCCCATAAATCTATAGCAAAACCAACATAAATGGCTGTATTTTTTAATTTCGTTGACATGGGAGTTTGAATTATTTATTGCATCAAGAGTTTGTAGACCTGAGTATTTCATATTAATTTAAACACGACGCGACCTCGCTTTCCTAAGAAAAAAAATATTCACTTAGGTACTGATAGACGGACAACAAAGTGGGCCTATAAAGGTTTCTTTTTTCCTATTGAGGTACGGAACCCTAAAAATAGCGTAGCATTCAAGTTAAGTCATGTATTATGTCCTTAGGGACGTTAAACGTAATATAAATATGTGTACTGCTTAATATGTAGTAGGTACTTATACAAGCTTTGTATATTCCTCTATAATATTTGTATAGACTTGCGTCTACATTTCTCTTTTTTTCTTTTTTTTATGTAATCATACATTCTTCATGTTGTAAAAACTTATTGAGCAATAAACGGTCAATAGCAAGCCTTTAACTCTCTTTGCATATTAAAACTAAAAGGAAAAAAATATCGGTAGCCTAATTGAGAACAGGGCTCACCTGCTCACGCGCGGTTTAGTGCGTCATTATTATTGCACGACACCACACGTGGAATAGGGACCGCATCTGCAGACGTTAAAAGGTTAACATTTTATAAAGTTAATTTTCAAAAAACGTTATCCGATCAGCTGACGTTCGCACGTTGTTTGCATAACTGCGGGTAGGGTTGAAGTTACATGTTTATTGTCTGATGTTTGTTGATGTGCTAATTCTGTTTTTCGGTTTATATTCGCCTTAAACAAGAGGTCAATGAACTTTAAGAGATGACTGCCTAGCTCTAATGGTTACAAGTGTTATTAAAATTCTGTAGAGAATAGAGATCTTACATAAGTGTATAATAAATATAATAAATTTTTAGATAACTTCATAATAATTATGATCTAGGTAGTTTAATATAACCATTTTACGTATCGTAACAACATGGAAACAATGCCTTGTTAAGAAAAAATACTTCTATAAACAAGCTGTTTATTGACGACCACCGTGGTCGAGTGGCGTACACACCGGTTTGCAACATGCACCAGCTCTGAGGTCCCGGGTTTGATTCCCGGACGGGTCATTGTAGAAAAGCACTTTTCTATATTGTCTGGGGTCTGTGTGTTTGTGGTACCTCCGCTGTCTCTGATTTCATAACACCGTGCTTGAGCTACTCACTCGGTTCAGAGCAAAGAATGTTACAGACCCACTTAAAAAAAAAGCTGTACAAAAAGTAATGTCAATAAACTGGTTTTAGTTATCAATACTCATAAACTAAATGCCATAGTTAATCAAATCCGAAATAGAACGCCACAAAAATATCCTATTTCGACGAAGGTTGAATATTAATATCAATCTGTTGTTATTATCCATTGTTTACTGTAAATTACATGAGCCTTGAGGCTATAAGGCCGCTAAGAGAAACAATTAGAAATCTAACTCGAACGGGTTCGCGTGCTACCAAAAACAATTAGTAGCATAGATCTGCTAGGCCGGGAGTCAATTAGTAAGATTATCGTTCGCTCGTGAAAAGCAACTGGGTCACAATGGACGAAGCCTTACCTTATGCATAAGAAAAACTGTCTATACTAATATTATAAAGCTGAAGAGTTTGTTTGTTTGCTTGTTTGTTAGAACGCGCTAATCTCAGGAACTACTCGTGGGAATTGATTTTTTTTTTGTATTGGAGAGTCCGTTTATTGAGGAAGGCTATAGGCTATATAACATTACGCTACGAACAATAGGATCGGAGCATAAATGAAAAATGTTGCAAATATGAAAAACCGTTGAAACTAAAACACGCGAACAAAGTCGCGAGGGACAGCTAGTGCTTGATATTTGCGTGACGATTCTGATAAATCACTAGTTCCAGGTAATGTCACAAGTTTGATTCGATCTGATACAATGAAAGAAAGAAAAAGAAAGAAAAACGTTTATTTGCGGCAAATGCGACACATAAAAAAATTACAAAAAACGATGAATGAATGAGTTATTCAAACTTTCTTTCTAATACTTCAGACCGTCGACCACTTTTTTTTAAATTGCAGATAGATCTTATGTAGGTATCGCAGAATCTGCAATTTACAGAAAATGTTTTTAAAACTATCGCTGCTTGTTAAATCAAACCTCAAGATCATAATTATTTACAATACAAACAAAAACAATCCTTTTAAAAATGAAAATGATGAATTTAGATGAAATTATTTAGGAACATAGTTTTTTAAATTATACCGTACCTATCTGATACCTGTTTATTATAATACCTTGAAACCTGTTTTTTAAATGTTAACCATGCTGTCTATTTACAGTATACGTATGTACAGAGATAAGCTAAAATAAAATTATTACCTTTTTCCAGCACTAAAACTGAATGCTATCGCAAAACATTTCAACAATAAAGTGCCGTTGACCTTTCGTTGAAATATCACTCATGTAAATGTAACAGCAAAAGTGGACTGTGACGAGAAAAAGTAACATAATTTGTATGTAGTTTTAATTTTAAAGTTAAATATTTAAAACAGTCATAACTAATTCTCTTAACTCGCTTACGCTAATTGGATAAGTGGATTAAGTTGAACTCAGCTCTCGCACTAAAGTATCTAAGTAACATCTAATTGCAACCGAAATCCACCTGAGATGCATTGTTGCATAACATACCATGTCCAAAATGAAGAACAATAACACGATACTATGCTACATTACTACGTTTCTGTCAAGATTGTGTAATTGAGGGCCGGATATGGCAGCCATATTAAAGGAAATCGCAATATTGAGCAGAACATAATAGACTGTTGATGTTATTATTGGAAATGTTATAGACTTAGAAAATCTAGAAATACGAGAATGTACTACCATAAACCATAATTATCTATGATGATTTTCTGTCACTACTATTATATAAGACTAGCTGTTACCCGCAGCACCGCCCGCGTGGGTGTCGTTAATGCGGCAAAAAGTAGCCTATGTCCTTTCTCAGGATCCAAGCTCACCCCATACCAAGTTTTATTCAAATCTATGCCAAAGATAGATAGAAAGACAGAGTTATTTTCAAATTTATAATATTAGTATGGATTACCAAAACCTTTTTAATTAAATTATTATGGTTTATATAA
This sequence comes from Diachrysia chrysitis, assembly GCA_932294365.1. Classification (NCBI taxonomy): domain Eukaryota; kingdom Metazoa; phylum Arthropoda; class Insecta; order Lepidoptera; family Noctuidae; genus Diachrysia; species Diachrysia chrysitis. The sequence goes on along the minus strand of OW028651.1, from coordinate 6,103,073 downwards.
TGCACGACTTTCAGCGGAAACTTGAAGAATGATATAGATGAAAACCCAAATGTGTTTCATAGAAACTTAAAATACCAGCAGAAAATGTAATTCCCTGTACAATGTAACTCAAGGTAAAAACACTTTGACTCACATTAACCGTATAGTAAGTCAATGAAACCCCAAGTGTTCGTGGTATGCGCTCGCGCCGCGCAACCCAATCCGCGCTTCCAAGATGGCGGGCATAGAGCACTGCGCACACGCCGTGTCCGTTACGCTTGACCACTGAAGCGCAAACAGTTTTTTTTCTACATAAACATTGTTCTCCGTAGAGAAATCGACGGGCGTGACTGCGGCCATTGTTGTACGAAGCTAAACGCAGAGAATATTAGAGCGTGATACGGTAAAATAACGTACAAATATATAATACGTGAATATGATAATGTGTCTGTAGGTACTGGATGAGGTGACATTTTGTAATGACATTGTCTTTGTACTAATGTAGAAGGACAAAACGCAACTCGCCTCGAAAATGACAGCAATCAGTAGGTAGGTACCTAATTTAGTATGTATTATAAGAAAAACAAAACTGGAGGTAAGTATAAAATATTATAAGGATCTCGTTATTTCGATTCAAGTAGGTACAACATCATTCATTATTTTCTAATTATTAAATATCTTACTTTCGAGATCGATATTGACGACCTCCGTGGTCGAGTGGCGCACACACCGGTTTTCAAGGAGTCGCCAGCTCTGAGGTCCCGGGTTCGATCCCCGGCCGGGTCAATGTAGAAAAGCTTTTTTCTACATTGTCTCGGGTCTGGGTGTTTGTGGTACCTTCGTTGTCTCTGAATTCCATAACACAAGCGCTTTAGCTACTTACTTTGGGTTCAGAGCAATGTATGTGATGTTGTCCACATTTATTTATTTATCTTAGTACCTATTCCATTAAATAGTCGAGAAGATAAATATAGTACGAGAGCTGACGACCAAAACCATGTCTCATAGCAATACGGCAAAAACCCTATAAAATCGTTAGATTGTATGATTCTGAACCCGACTAGGTGTGTAGTAACGGTCGAAAGTGTAGCAACTGCGTGGGAGGCCATTTCTGCTGTGTCAAAAAAAAAGACAGTCGGTATTATAGCAATACGTCTGATAGTGAAAATGTACATAGATTTTATAATTGTATTACGAAAAAGTTTGTTTTCAGACATTTTGCGCGTAGCATATAGCCTGAGCGCATTTTTGAAAATGTCAACAAATTTAGCCGACCTGTATCATAGCAATACGGATAATTTTTTTTTTCAACTTTTCGTATTGCTGCCATGATTACCAAAAACCTGTTTTCAGACACTTTAAGTGTAGCATATACTCCCAAAAACGAAAATAAATTGTGCGATTTATTTCAGTCCTTCAACTTCAATGTTACGGTTTCGGGTAAATTCTTTGTTAATTATCATCTAATAAATTCAGGGTCGCAACGTATTCATTGGTTTGTAACAGAAAATTCAAGATGCCTCAATACGATTTTTAAATGATATCTGAGTATCGAAAAGTTGTCTGATAGAGAAGGTGCTACACTTAATTTGTCTGATATAAATTTTTTGCACATGTGGACCACTTATTTTATCATGTCCAACAATTTTCAGACATATTGCTATGATACCGATCGGTTAAATTTGTTAACATTTTCAAAACGGTCTCAAAATTTAATGCGTTCACATTTCCGTCTGAAAATTGTTTTGTTCGCATCAAATAACCAAAATTTACTAATAAAAAAGATTTTCAGACGTATTGCTATGAGACATTTTTTTTGTCTCATTTTTTATTTTTTTAAGTGATTTTACGGGTTTGCGCTACACTACTAACGTCTGAAAAATATGTTTCCGGTATCTCAGAACTATCATTCAACTACAGTCTGCAAATCAGACATATTGCTATGATGCAGTTCGGTAAAATTCTTTGACAATTTTGAAAATTCGGTCAGATCAAATGCTACGCGGAAAATGTCTGATATTGGTATTTTCGAGTTCAGGATAATCGTATCTATCGATTTGATGCGGTTTTGGCCGTATTGCTATGAGAAAAAAATTTTGGTCGTCAGCTCTCGTATTAATAGGTATAGGCACATAGTTGCATATATATATATTGATGTACTATTTTATGGTGGTCAAAGAAAAGGATTTCGCATTTCAGTCAGATCTCATACCAGCTAGCTATACGACAGCACCCATTTACATCCAAGCCCTGTTTATAATGAGGAAAAGCATAACACTTTTTTTAAGATTTTTTTTTATTTTTTTATTGTTTCATTTAGAATCGTTTTTTATTTTTCTTATTTTATTCCTTCTCAACTGTCACACTGATGTATAGATTTATTACCTGTATACCAACGCACAAGTTTCCAGGAAAAAAACAGAGTTAGAAAGTAGGTAGATGCAACTGCACCTATAGGTAACCAATGCTTTTAGTTTTTCTAAGACTATACTAATTAATAAACATCACTTATTTTAAAAATATAGGTTTCATTAATCTAAAGTCGAAAATACGTACAGCAAACAGCAACGAATACTTACTATGTAATATTATAAATGCGAAAGTAATTCTGTCTGTCTGTCGCGCTTTCACGCAAAAACTACAGAACCGATTTAAATGAAATTTGGTACACAGACGGACTAGATAGAGTCTGAGAAAGGACATTGACTACTTTTTGCCGCAATAACCGTCGTTCACGCGGGCAGAGCCGCGGAAAACGACTAGTCCTCTATATGAGAGAGCCATTAGTCTGCAGTCGGTCATTATCACAATAGGAAATAGGTAGAATAAGCCGCATTAGTAGTCTAGATTTGAATTTGTAACTACTAATTAATCCGATTTGAAAACCTCTGTCTAGCCTGCAATATGGTCGATGGATGTCGATATCTCAATTAAATGCGTACTGAAATCCTATTGGCATTGCTTTCATAGTTTGGTTTAGTAGAAGAGATTTGTCTATAGGGAACCAACTTCATTTCCATCTGTTACTGGATAAAGCTTATTTTAAAATGTTATAATACGGTCCTAGATGCCCTACACATACTGTACCATTTGTGTACCGTACCAACATAATGTAGAGTCTCATGTATGGTGGTCTTGATGACACTATGAGTATACTTACCACAAATTATACCTAACGTTTAAGTAACAAGTTGCTACCTAAAAGTAATTCTTAATTCTTTATTGTACACGTAATACATAAAACAGTAATAAAATAATAAATTTTATGTACATAGGCGAGCTTAACTCAAAATTGAGTTCTTTAACAGCAAACCTTTGAGTGGTAAAGTGAATAAAATATCTAATCAGGATAGGAAGAAGTGTACTATCACAATAAACATACACATACATAAAAAATAAAAATAATACTTAAAAATACACATCATAATGTCATATATACTATAATTATATAAACATACATACACTATACACTAACTCTTTTTGAAAGGAAATGTTCCCTGATTCTCCTCCTGAAGACGTTTAACAAGGGGCATCCCGCAAGGCATATGGAAGCGAGTTCCACAGCCGCACGGCACGAATTGTGAATGATTCACCATAGCGACTGGTGGAGTGAAGGGGAATGCGAAGAAGAGAGGAAGAAGTGCGGCAAGGATGTCCCCTAGTAACCAAAAATTCAAAGCGCTTCCGCAAATAGTTTGGGGTGTTAGGATTATGAAGAACGGAGTATAAAAGAGGAAAAACATGAGAATCTCGTCGTCGCCGAACAGGCAACCATCTCAACTTAGCCCGGCAGTCCGACACATGGTCATATTTCCGGAGACCAAAAATGAAGCGAATGCCTAAATTCTGCAGACGTTCGAGTTTGTTGAGAAGTTCCTCCGTTGCATCAAGGTAGCACACATCAGCGTAGTCGAAAAGAGGTAGAAGAAGGGATTGGGCTAGAGTAGTTTTTGTTTAAAAAGGCAGGATCTTTTGAAGTCGTTTGAGAGACTGGAACGAGCAATAGACTTTCTTGCTTACCTCAGCGACGTGTTTTTGCCACGATAAATTGCAGTCCATGTGGACACCTAAATTCTTAACCGACTGCACATACGCTATAGGAACGGAATCAAACACTACTGGTGGAAGAGATTCAATATCCAATTGATTATAAAAGTACCTACCACCAAAAATGATGGCTTGAGATTTCAGTGGGTTAACTGCAAGCCCAAAAGATTTCGCCCATTGGCCAATTTTGCGTAGATCACTATTAATGGCAGCAACAGTGTCATAGAGATCCTCTGCACGAAAGTGCCGGTACAGCTAGTAGTAGCAAGTCGTCTGCGTAACGGTGATAATACGAAGAAAGAACTTCAGTGATAGAGTTAATGAAGACGGAGAAAAGAAGAGGAGAAAGGACGCCACCCTGGAAAACACCCGCAGCAAGATCGCACCACTCAGAGGAAACCTCATCGGAACGAACCAACTGCGAACGACCCCGAAGATAAGAGTTAAACCAGGCCGTTGCAGAAGGAGAGACATTAAGAGAGGATAAGGTAGTAAGTACTTTAAATAAATATAAAACGTTAATTAATTTACTATGTTTGTTAAAGAGTTTTGATCCTTATGATTGATCCTACCAATTATTGATACCATAGAAGTACACAATGTAAATTTTTCGTATTTTAACCAGTCCGATTAAAATGCAAAGACAGCAAATTAAAAAAAAAGCAGTTTCGATTTAAAAATAAATGAATGTTTTCTTTTAGTATACTTTGCTATCTCCAGCATTTAGAGTTAGGTAGGCATTTTCCCTGCAGGCGGCATTAAAAAAATCCATCCTGTATAACTACATCTCTTTCTGTAACTGACAGTGACGTAACAGTTTTTAAACGTCATAACTTGAGTCTAATACACTTTATATACCTATATATAGCAACCATTTGTAACAAACAACGTTTCGTTCGGAACCCGTTTGTTTATCGCTTCCGGTTGATTATCCTTTGTTCAAGCCTGTTCAGGCGCATCTATTCAAATTACATGATACCGATGCGCATACGCAATGAGCCCGTATGTACGGTACCTTAGACATTATCGATCGTAAGCTACAATACTAAGTTGTACTCTGTTTAAGACAATCAATATACTTACTCAATACTTGACATTATTGCTAGTCAGTGACATTATTGCTAGTCAGTGACATTATTGCTACCAAAAATCTCGTTAACAATAGTATTATTATATGATATAAGTATTGCTTACATGGTAGATACTTAAAGATTTTGAACAATAATTGGCTAAATTAGGTACAATACTGTCAATGCACGATGTAACGCTTGGCATGTCAGTTAACTTAGCAGATCATTATCCAGCAGATCAAAAATAAGTGAGTGCCCTTTTCGCTTGCATATTAATTCTATATGTTTCAAATACATACTTTTTAGAAAATTAAATAGTTCTAACGTTTTTACCTTTAAAAATCCGTTTGACAAAATAATCTTCTAACTTCCCGGGTCCAGGTCATTTTGCGGAAAATCAAAAAATAAATAGTTCTTTTTATACGCACACGAGCTTATATCTATCTATATAGTCTAGATTTCTATTCCACAAATTCTCTTTAGGTAACTAAATACTTTTAACTTAAGTGAATAAATTAGATAGTAGGTTTCTTTTAAGTAAAAACATAAGTCCCCTTTACAATAAGGTAAATTAAGATACCGAGTAGGAAAATTGTATACATAAATGTTTATTTAATAAAGCAGAAATCAATATAAATACATAATTAATACTATAAAAATAAGGCTCGACGCAAATGGGCCACCGAACACAGCCACAGCACAGGCGCGGCGGTGCCCAGCAACAGTGACGTAACAGACTTTTGTTTTTTATTTACATATTTTGTAGACACGCTAATCTCGCTACAGCAGACAAATATATAAAATAGTAGTCGCTGACTACCAGTGGTGTATTCGGTGGCCCGTTTGTGTCGAGCCTTACGTTTACCATTTATTAATAAGCCATTAACGTAGAAGACAACTTTGATTGTGGCTTGCGGCATGTGTTTCTATTCGCACAGGCCTATTAAGGCTATAAATATCCTCTATCTACGTATCGATCCCGGCTACTTTGTTCACAGTTTAACTTTACTTTATTCGTCGATAGAAATAAATTGTTTTTAGAAATAGGTTAAATTAAAACAGGCCACTTGAATACGTGTACGTATTCAAGTTCTCAAAAGGTAGTTTCTTAAAAAGTTTGTGTAATAAATAACTATTTACTTATAACCCACAAAATCATACCAGATTTTATATTATTTTTTTGCAAAAAATCAATAATTATAACTTACAAAAAAAATGAGCTATTAACTATAGTTAAGGAAGCTAAAACATCGATAACGTTTAACAACTCAAAAATAAATAGAAATTTTTCATACTGAGATAAATAAAACAACATTAATTAAAATAAGTAACAAGATAAATTCAAGTCATTAACTCATTTTGCCATTTCTTAAAAGTATTTATTAAAACTGAAAATCTGAAAAAAGTTGATGTTAGGTAGGTACTGAAACCACAAATTATTGGATCTTTTCAACTTGGGTACATTACGTTCCTACGTTTTTCTTATTATTTTATTACTATTCTAAGTTACATAATCCGCAACATAGGAGGTTTTTTGTAGCTAATCTATAACACTTACAGATAAGTCGGCTTTGCTCACGCTTTGGTATTGGTAGGTACTTACCCACTTGCGAGGGATAAATTATTGTTGTAAGAATGTCTGTGATTTATTTAGGTAAAGTTGATTTTCAAGCGGCAATAGCCTAATGGTCAGGGTGTCCGCCTTGTGATCGAGAGGTCGCAGGTTCGATCCCCACCCATTACACTATTGACGTGAACCCACTCCAGATACAAGCATATTTAGCTTAGTTGGAGGGGTTAACAAGATTGCTAGTAATGTGAATTCCACCCACATTGCTAGTAACATTAAAAAAAAAAAAAAAGTCTTTGTCACCATTAACGTGCGCCGTGCGGTCCATCTTTGCGAGTTGACTGAACCAACACTTGGGCAAGTCACATTTGTTCCAGTTTGATAACGGCTCTAACAATATTTTCACCCGCTTGTTACATTTTTTACTAACTAGGTACTTTGAACACGCAAGAATTTGTGACACGAATGTCGTTTACTGCCCTTTCATTATTATAATACGACGGTATACCTTTAATCTAGTATAATAAATTATTAATTCTGAGTGTGAAATTAAATAGAATTATTAATTATTAAATGCCTGTTGGGTAAAAGTGGATAAAACTATCCAATGCGTTAAAAAAACTAGTTGGGGTCTTAGTATGTAATAGCTACAGCTACTAAATTTGGGTATCAAATTTTATTGACAAATGCTTTTATCACTTTCCAACCGCATGTTACCAACCAAGTGTTTCTAAGCGCATAAACCAATAAGATTTTTTCCTAGGTCTTAACAGCTCTTCGTAATAATAAAAGAAACAGATCGAAGAAATCGAAATTCGCCTTCACAGCAGTAGTCCAACATCATTAACATACGCCATTTACCGAGAGATGATAACGAAAACTAATAAATGCCATTTCGTTCGTAACCATGGCGACACTACCTATACCTAATTTAGCAGCTTAACATTCCTATAGGTCCTACCTACATTTTTCTTCACGTTATAACGAATTTCATAACAAAATTAATGAACTGTTTCAGGCAAGCGAGTGTAGTGTCCCGCAACAAAATGGATGTGGAAAGTCGATAACTTTGAATGTTTGATACGCTCGGCGAGGGACTGTCAAACGTATCTACCTACTCGTAAAGTCATATTCAAGAAATGTGACACAAAAAGAATACTTAAAGCAGCTTTCTAGAAACCTATAACTAAACAAAGGGGTGAATTATGGATTTGGAAAGGTATTTCTGGCTCTCGTGGAACTGCTTGAGTATTTTTCAGATCGCCCCCAACGCAACCTAGGTATGTGAAGGTGGAGTCCTTAAAATCAATAGGTAATCATATCATTATTTTTTAAGACGGAGCCTTACCAAACTGTTTTTTTTTTATTTCACGGTAGGTACCTGTGAATTTACCGCAAAGCTAAACCATGCTACTTACACACATTACAAACAAGGATTAAGTATACTTACCTTCCTAGTGTATTCTGTTGAGTAAATTGCTTTTTTTGATGAATTTGTATTAAATGTGAGTCCTATCCCACAAGTTGTTTTTCACTGCGTCGATTTTGGCTTCACGGAGTCGAGTGGTATAGGTCACCACGCCAATTACCACTGTTCGCGACGTGCTGCAGGTTCGAATCCTCGCATAGGACAAGTATTTATGTAATTCACAAAATCCTTTTTTTAAGTATGGGTGTTCTTTGTACATCTGATTTTTTTAAACCCCTTTCTACATAAGGATTAAATTCCTTAGTGCGAGAGTCGGCGAAACAAAAGATTTATCGATTGAATAATAATCGTGGCTAGTCAACATCTGCTTAACAGGTATTGCGTTGTTCCTTTACCTATCATGATTGTAATGGATACGTAACGCATACATAATCAGTAATTAATACTTACATGTCGTAGTGTAGGTTACAAGCTACCTAGCTTTACCTCTGCGCCTAGTTGCATTCGAACGGTTGCTAATATGTTAATTTACATATCTACATATGCCTACTAGGTACGTATGATTGTAGGCAGCCTAGCAGGTATGTAAATGAACAAAAAACAATTGTTAGTTATTAAGTAGTGTACCTATTTCTTCTGCTTACATCTTCTGCCTAGCCTTTTCCCAAGCTATGTTGGGGTCGGCTTCCAGTCTTACCGGATTCAGAATACCGTATTTTTACATGGAGCGACTGTCTATCTGAACTTTCCCAACCCATTCTGGTGGGTAACACAGTATCCCAAAGTAATACTGGCTGTCAAAATAGTAATGACTTAAACGTGTCAAAGATCAACGTATGACAGTCGGGACCAACCGCTTAACGGCACGGAAGCTCACGGTATGTTTATAAAAGGTCACCCATCCACGGAACAACCGCGGCAAGCGCGGCTTAACATGTTATCGCTCAAACCGTACGGGTAATAAATTAAAAACCTATTTAAGCAATAAAATATTCAAGCAAGTGCTTTATATTCCTACCATATCGAAAGAATAATAACACAAAAGGAGCGAGAGTTGCAGACAGAGTTTATGAGGATATCTGACAAACAGTCAAACGATGGTACCTAACCTATATGAATATAGCTTTAGGTAATATGGACTACCACCTCGTCTTGGGTTTGAATCACCTGACATCACATGACAATGGAACACTACCTTTCATCGTTAACAAGAAGTGTTACTACCCCGAGTTCTTTTAGATTGGCGCAACCGGTCCTCTTCCATTTTATTAAATCGTTTCAACACTAACATTTTCACAATGCCCTTTATCTCAATGAGGGACAAGCATACCTACCTACTTTTAATAATACATTAGTAGAACTTACTTCAAACGTCAATAAAAAAACTGTTTCTTTGTAAATAATTGATTGTATGCCTTCCTAGTAACAAGTACTGACGTCAGCCGAGACACGCACCTCATGTGTTTCAGACTACATTACATAAAGTATGTAAGCATGGTTTGCTTACCTACCTTTATTCTAGTCGCTTTAATGTGACGAACTGATGATTAACGCCAGAATTCTAGAACTATTCCTTCTGTTTTAATTCCTAAAAATGTAGGTGGCGGATACAGGATTGGATTGATTGGGAAGGGGGGTCTTAAGGTCTAAGGGGAGATTTAAGCAAATCAAATATTCATATCACATTTAAAACTTAAAAAAATAATATTTATTAATGTGGGGGTTGTCAGGTGGTGAGGGCTAGAGGCTAGAGGAGAGCTGCTCCCCCCACCTCCACTCAATACCTGCCGTAATAAAGAAAAACGCGACCAATCAGCGGCCGGATGTTGATTGCTGCTTAATTTTGAAAGGTCAGGGTAGGCTGTTGCCGGCTATTTTGGGAAGCAATATCTTATGTGGCCGCATGCAGGCATGCTGACGCTTCTCTAGACCCTGTAGGATTATTTGCTATCACCAGTTGACAAACCAAACGATGTTCACTGCATAAAAATAACTGTAAAAACGCAAATTAAGTATCGGCTAACGTCGGTGACCAACTACGTTGGTACGTGGTTACTAGTAGATCTTGGTCATCGACGTTAGACCATACAAAATTGGTGTTTTCACAGTGTTTCTGCCAAATGTGTTGGGTTAAACATGGCATAAAAAAAAATCAGATTGCCCCGGGACCAAAGGCTGGTTATGCCATTATTTATGAACTTAAGGCTACATAATAATTGAGGATAATTGTACCTTAGATTGTGTAAACTTTACTTAATTAAGATTTTTACGGTAGTCCTCCCTAGATCCGCCACTGGTTCCAAGGGTTCCGCCAATTTGCCAACAATTATACAATTGTCTAAGGCCTTTTTACAACGCCAGATAATCTTATCCGAGGATTAATTTGAATTTTAGTCCAGTCAAAATAGACTAAATTATGATTCCAGTTTGCATTAAGTCCCAACAAGCCGGATTTTTGTGCAGGCCAAGAAAAGTGTTGAGATCTTTTTTGTAGACAATTTTACGATTTACAAACTTTGTCTGAACCATTTTTCGATAGCTCTCGTTGTTTCAGAGATATACGCAAAAAACGCAAATTTGTGACCTTTGATCTCGAATAAAAAACAACGCACAAGCGGGATCGATGGGGACTTTTGACATATCATTTGTAATGACGTATTCAAGGCCTGCACAAAAATCCAGCTTGTTGGGACTTAATGCAAACTGGAATGTCTATTTTGACTGGACTATTTTTGACAGTTCTTTCATAGAAAATCTGTCAGATGACAATTATATTCCACGAACCAAAATAATAGTCCATAGGGGGTTTTCAATCGTTTTACGGCGGTATTATCTCTATCGCACAACATTATATCTAGGTTTGTATAACAAAGTAACACATCTAGGTACCTAATACCCAGATCGCATGCCGTGCTTATGACACGCGATTATGTCATTTTAAGTTTTTGCTCTGTGCTAACTTTTTACTAGTTATTATTTACACAAAGTTATATTACATTATTTAGTCTTGGTACATAATGAGGCCTGAGAACGATATAGTTACTTATATGAGTTTAATAGCAGTTGCCCGCGGCTTCGCCCGCGTGGTTGTCAGTTATCGGGGCAAAAAGTAGCCAATGTCCTTTCTCAGGATACCCATACCAAGTTTCATAACACAGTAACTTTAGCATTTACTAGATGTGGCTCGCGGCGCCGTCCGCGTGAGTGTCGGATATCGGGTCAAAAAGTAGTCTTTATCGTTTCTTTGGATCCAAGCTTACCCCTTAACAAGATTCATCAAAATCGGTTTACTAGTTTAGCCGTAAAAGCGTAATCTGCAGATAGAGCTACTTTCGTATCTATAATATTAGTACGGAGTATTACCCATTAAAAGCAGTACCCACCAGTATTTAATAGGCAATTAGGCATCTCCTCTAGTAAAATATAGGTTTATACCTAGATCCTTTTGTAACTCTGCCAGTGTGGTGTTCCCAGTCTTAATCTCAATAAAAAAGTGTATGATTACCTTCACTTAGGAGGACTTTAAGTACGCAATAATCGACCTTACGGCATGTGGTCAGATGCCGTTACAAAGCAATACATTTACCAACTGCTATCAAGTTAAAATCAACAAAAGTTACCTATTTTTTTTAGATGTTTGTGTTCTGTGTATGTTGTGTGTACATAAATAAATAAATAAAAGTTATTGACACACTCGGCTCATTTGAACAGCATCTTGAACTCTTATGAGCTAGCACCGCTGTAGTTCTTGCATCCCTTTGCACACTGGAGACCAGGCGAGAATTATATTGCAGTTATGTACCGTAGTCAATTGAACCTATACTACTCTGAGTGATGTGTTTATCCTGATACATAGGTATACGTACAATGACAACAGGTTTATAAGTTACGCCGACATACCTGCGCAGAAGTCTGGCACAAAATATCTAATCATATCGATATTTTAAAGGGATCGATCTATCAATTAAGTTATGAGCGAGACAGAACGAATCTATGTTATTCTTGAATAAAATTTTAGTGTAAATCGATAAGGTCTATATTTGGTATTCACGTTCGATTTTAGTCTGCGTAGGTTGCACTTTTCTTAGCAATCGAATACGTGTACGAGGGGTAATACGTGTACCTTTATACATACAGCGTGTTGTCTTAAAACATAGTGATTGTATACTATGAATAGGTGACAATCGCACAGCAAAAATACAAACTGCACGAGCGTTAAAATTAACAAGACATTATTAGAGCATTTGGGTTGTATTACATATCACACAATAAATTACAAAAGCAATAAATGATTTACATAACATTATAATGTAGTATGTACAATGAGATCCTCATAGGTCACCGACCGTGTTTTTCGGCAGATTGATACTTCGAAGCAAAATAGTTTTCATGCCGCCACTGCCAGGCGGTATATCAACTTATCTATTTACAAAATCCTGAAGCAAAAGGTGTTTATTAATTGTTACACGGGTACTGAAGGCCAACTTAGATAACAAAGGCTTACCTCAACACACAATCTTTAAACCACCAGTTAGTTTTATCGATAAAGACTTTTACATAAGACCATTATGCGTGTGTATAAAATTGTTGATATGCTGAGGTTGGCCATTTGCCTTTCTGTCCAAATTCTTATTTTAATTACATGCATTATATTATCATTCGGTCGGACTGTCATCATCAACATTAAATATTGTATAATTTCAATATTCTTCTTCACAAAAGGCGGTGATCACACCTTTTATAGCGAATGTATAAAGTCACAAAAATCTCTGTTTAATAAAAAAATAACTCTGTTTAAAAAAATAACAAAGAGCATAACCAGAATGGTTTAAACGAGCTTCAAATAACAAAAAGCAACTAACCTAAGTCAAATATACAATAATTGGCAAAAAGTATGTGTGTATTCTAGTTATCAGCAATTTTGATTTATAATTTCGTTTCGGTATAGTTTAGTATTAAAATTATTGCGCTTCGCTTCAGTGTATCTTTCATTCTCCACCGATAAGAGACAAGCTATTGAATTGTGATTAGTGGAAATTGACAGATAAACCAGATGCGAGCTTGGCATCCCTAGTAGAGTTTTGACTCGTGGTAGCCCTCATTGCTGCCATATAACTTACATAGTAATAACTATTAATGTGAATAAAGTGTAAAATAATTCAAGAATATTGAATATCATACTTTTGTACTCTGTTTGAGTATTTTATTTTGTCAATTTTACAATACATAATTATATTTATGTACATAGTGCTCTAATAAGTATTAGAGCTTTTAAATTGAGCTTGTTCATAATATACATTTAAATATTATAATTGAAGTTTAAGAACTAAGATAATATATTATGTTTAAAGTGGTACAATTTTAGTCAGAGCTAAATAAAAAAAAATAGCAATATATTTTATGCATACATACGCAACTCAATTTTTCATGCATAGTAAATAAACAAAATAAAAGTCATTAAATAAAAATAGCTACACTAACCCATAACATACTTAATTTCTCAGTCACACTTCTAAATTCTGAAACTAAACCTTATCAGCATTTTAACATACTGATGTTAAAATGCTGTATCATAAAACTAAAAATGTAATTGAAAAACAAATTAATTGAGTAGTCATTATTATTTTTAACTGTTCAATTATACTGTCGTCTGGTTGTCTACAAGTATATATAAATTATAAATTTCCATCTTTTTTAAAACAGTTTTTTTTAAGTTTATTGATTTTATAAGTTGTGTTAATTTGTTATGGATGACTTAAAAAAAAACCCGACATTTGGTTTTTCACTAGTGGGGTATCTAAATAAAAGCTAGGCTTTAAAAGGCAAATAAGAAAATACATACTATCTAAATAAAAACCAATATGGCGGATGTAAGGTGGCATTTTCATATGTGTACACAATATTATTGCTTCAATTATTAAAATGCGTATGAAATTGAAGGTCTTAAAGAAGAAATTTCGAAACTATATAATTGTAATTAAAACTTATAACTAAAATGTACAAAATAAAATTATTGCAATGACAATAAGCGAATGCTGCTTGGTTTTTTCCTTTTTTTTTTTGGCATGTTTTTTATTATTAATTTCATTATATACCAAATTTTTAACCCTGTTAGCAGATTTTGCTGTCAAATTAACAAAGTATTTAAATTATGTAAGGCTAGCATTCTGAGCAGAGTAGCGAAAAGACTAGATCACTCATCAATGAACATACAATTTTTGTTGTAAGTACAAAGAATTTTACCTAGTCACTACATAACAAGTATCTAAAATAAAACAACATTGTACTTCATATTTGGTTGCATCATTCATAAGTATTCCTACTTTTTTTATATAGAACTAAATTGTACAAAACCAGTCATGTAAATCAATTACATCTATATATAAACACAAGAAAAATAACATAATATCTGTGTAAAATTTTATGAAACCAGTAGGTTTACTTATGATCAAAAGTAATTTATAGATAGAAAACAGTAAGCATGCATAAATACTAGTCAAGGAGTCCTCCATGAGGCTTACTTTAACTGATACAAAGACTAATCCCCAGTTTCTAGATGGTCATTCAATTTATTTTTGTCAAATGTTATGTTAATTACTTCTATTGGTTGACCAAAAGACAAAAAATATATAATTAAATACAAATATTCGCTCCACATATGTTAATGAGTTACAAAAATTAAAAAATAAGACTTGAAAAAATATTTTAGTATTTTGAATAAGGTTTAACAAATTTTTATAAAACATGCCTTTCAGAATCTGGAGATAATCATTTCTAGTGTAAATTATAACTTGTAAAGAGCAATACCTACAATGACTTTTTGTTAGCTTTTGGTTTCAGTTCCTAACCAGACTGTACTATAATGAAGCTTATTACAGCCATTTAATAAAAAAAGGTTTATTCTTGTCATATATTATACCTCCTTTTCATAGAGTAATGTCGAAAAATAAGACAATTATATAAGGCTATTATTATTATCCTTATTAAATATTATTGCTCACATGTGTAATTACAACTACATGTTTATTAAGTAATTTTAGTATTAAATTTAGAAATATTTCTCATTTAATAAGTCACATTATGGTAAAATTTTAGACTATGTACAACTAAATATTTAAAGAGCAATTTACCATGAAATCCAAGGAGGCTGATTCATCTTATTAAATGGCACATGTGTCATATTTATTGGCAGATTAATAACAGCATATGATTTCTTTAAATTTCTTAATGTGTGAAGTATTGTTGCACCACTTCTACCGAGAAGAAATGCTGCAGGTATATTCACATCTACCTCCATCCTGGAAATGATTATATGGAAACATTCAGTATGGCTGGGTGTATTTAAAAAAAAAAGGAATCATGTCAGTCTATCAAATGGGAAACCAGAGAGTGGTCTTTGTCCTGCAGTGGAACAATATGGATTAGTTAGATTTGATTTTAGAATTTAGAACTTTTATAATTTAAGTAAAACCCCTATAACTACCTATGTAGAAACATTGTGGAAATGCAAAATGAATTATAATTATATTAAAATAATAAATAATTTTGGTATAACTATTTATTATATTTTTTTTAAGTAATCCTTTTAAATACCAAGTTATAAATATAGAGTGGCTTAAGAGAAAAATGTAGAACTTACTTATCATCAACCATTTCTATTAAATGGTCAAGTGAATCATCCCATCTGTCTATAGACTCTGTTATTATGACTGCTCTCGCTCCAGCCTGCTGGGCTTTAGCAGTTTTAAAAACAAATGAGCACTCTCTGAAATGATAAATATTATTATTATTATTTTAAGTTAGTCTGTACATTTGTATATAACATTTTTTTTCTAAATATACTTTTTTTAACTACTCTAAGACAATGTAGTACAAACTATTTATTATACTAAGGAATCCTTTTATCAGAAAGAAAACATGTAAGTTTGCAAGTTCAGTTACTGTGTCAAAGATCACTTCTTAACACATGAAGGGTGTAAAGCTTAGTGACCTTATTATATATTTTATTCAATTTAATAATCAATTTGACTATGCTTTGGGCTGGTCAGATCTAAAGATTATGTTGGACATGAGAAAATAAGCAAACTTACCCTCTCTCAGACAAAGCTATTTGACCAACTATATCGTCATGATTAACTATGTCAGAGCAGCTATGCAGGGGTACCGTTGGTACTAGCCTAGCTTCCTGGAACTGTACACTTTCATTCTGTAAAATGAATAAAATATTTTTGTACTGGCTCTTCCATTAGCCAAATATCTCCGATAACCTTACGTGATTAGTCTTTTCATATTTTGTACTTGATAATATGACACTTACGAAAGGTGTACCGAAATCCTTTGCCGGTCGAATCCTGTAAGAGTATCTGAGCTCCGGAGGATCTAATATTTCGAAAAACACATCACCAAAGATCACGTCTGCCGTAGATACGCCGTCATAAAAGTGTAAATCGTTTGCTGAAATATTTAAAAAACAAATAAGTAATACAATAATAATAAAATTGGTATGAATGTTATAGCAGGATATTTTGATACGTTGTTTTGATTCGAACATCATATTATGTACTCATAACTTATACAAATTGATACATTTTTATCTTAATTATAATACATAAATGCTTAATGAAACATAACCTAATCTAAAAAATAATATTACCACCGGGCGAGACTGCAGTTATAAAAATAATCAATATTAAGATAGAATACAAGGGCACAAGCATTTTACTCGAATTATGTTTTAAAATAATCATAGCCACAAACGATATTTAAAAATCGTCGTATTTATTATGTTCATGGACAGAAAAGAAGACAATTGAATCAATTTAGTTGACACCTAAATGTACACTGTCAATCTTGACATTCATTGACAATTTGACAAATTTATTTTGTTTGTCAATATTTGACACTCATGACAGACCCTTGATTTTTTTTCCCTCACCGAGGAGCAGATTAAAGTCTTTTGACCATACCGCCTTGTTCATATTTATCAAAAAGGATATTACACACAACCATTTCTAGTTTATAAATTGAAGCTTTAGCATTTTAAAATTAGTTCTCACCACTGATCTCTATAAGTTGTATGATACAGGTCAGTGGTTCTCACCCAGTTAATAAATTTTTCTGTGGCTGGATGAAATAGATATAGCATAAACCTCGTTTATATAGGCTTTAATAAACATAAAAACAAGTGATATCTTACAGGAGCAATAGTTATAAAAGAGAAATGTCAAGGACGAGACACCTCTATGTTTTTAGACCACAGAGATTGCATTCGATGCAATGAGGATTTCATCTCATTCTCCCATACTATATTTTGTATCACAGCTCATAGTCTTCCAGATGTCGCGGCGGCCTTCTGCTCCGGGCAGATCTTCTAATTTCCACACGTGGAGGAGTTGGCGCAAGATCATCATCGGGAGGACGTGGCTCATAACTAGTTGTAGCTTCTGGTTCTGCTTCTGGAGATGTGGCTAAATCATTACTATCGTCTTGGCTTTCGGAGTTTAGTACAGGCTGTATTGGGTCATCCGGTCGATCCAAAATGATTTCTCCTTGCCCTTCGACAGGCGCAAGGTGTCGATTCGAGACGGTGGTTTCTCTTCCATCTCTCAGTCTCACATACGAGTAAACTGGATTTGCTTGAAGCAGCTTCACTTCTTCCACCACTGGCTGGTACTTATTAGAACGGTCAAAACGGCGCATGAGGACTTGCCCCGAACGGGTTAGCCATGTTGGAATACTGTGTCCATTCATCGATCTTCGCGGATGTGTGAACATGCGCTCATGCGGCGTGCAGTTAGTAGCTGTACATAAGAGCGATCTAATCGAGTGGAGAGCCACATTAAGTACATGCTCCCAATTTTCTATAGGCATGTTGTGCGAACGCAGACAGAGCTGTACTGTTTTCCATAGCGTGGAATTCAATTTCTCGACTTGGCCGTTGCCTTGAGGATTGTAGGCCGTAGTTCTGCTTGTCGCGATGCCACGTGAATGTAGAAACTCTCTCACTTCTGACGACAGGAACGATGTCCCCCGATCTGAGTGGATGTACGACGGGAATCCAAATATCATAAAAATGCTATTCAGATGTTTTGTTACTGTCTTGGCACTAATATCCGAACAGGGAAATGCGAAAGGAAATCTTGAGTACTCGTCTATTACAGTGAGTATGTACCGGTTATTCGTTTTCGATGGAATAGGTCCCTTGAAGTCAATGCTAAGGCGTTCCATGGGTGAGGTAGCCTTTATCAACTTAGGAAGTGGGTCAGGATTCTTGAAATACCTTGGCTTGATCTCGGCACATATACGGCAGTTTGTAGTCATTGCCCTTACTTCGTCGACAGTATAGGGTAGGTTCTTTATCTTTAACCAGTGGTACATGCGAGTAACGCCAGGGTGACACATTGTTTCATGTAGAGATAGAAGTCTACCTTTTTGAGATTCGATCGAGGCACAAACCCTGGAAAGGGTATCGGCAACATGATTCTCTTTTCCAGGTCTATACACAATATCATATCTGTATGGTGCAAGTTCCAGCCGCCATCGCTGGATCTTCTCATTTTTTATTTTACTAGTATGTTTTGCATCAAACATGAAGGAAACCGATCGTTGGTCCGTGATGAGCTTGAACGGTCTACCTATAAGAAAATGGCGCCATTTCTTCAGAGCTTCTACGATGGCATAGGCTTCTTTCTCTACCGCTGAGTGATTTCGTTCGCTCTGATTGAGGGTCCTTGAGTAAAAGGCGACGGGCCTTAAATCCTGCGATAATGTAGCGGCGATGGAATGCTCGGAAGCGTCAGTCTCGACAGTAAAAGGTACCTTATCGTCTATGGCGTGTACTGATGACTTTGCTATAACAGATTTCAGGTCCTCGAAACATTTCACTGCGTCTGAGCTTAAAGGGAAACTTTTGGTATGCGCCATAGGATGGATTCTCTGTGAAAAATTAGGAATCCACTTTGAATAGTGTGCGAACATACCGAGAGTCCTTCGAAGAGAGGCTACGTCATTGGGTGGAGGCATATTTTGAAGCGGTTTCAGTCGCTCACTATCCGGCTTGATAACATGATTTTCAATTGTATAGCCAAGAATGTTTATAGTCGACTGTGTGAACTTGCTCTTTTCTTTGTTTAGGGTAAGGTTGTACTTCTCCGCAGCTTTGAGAAATAGTCTAAGATTTTTGTCGTGCTCTTCTTGTGTCTGTCCGCATACAGTAATGTCATCAAGGTAGGCAAAAGTACCGCTTAGGTTTTCGGTTCTGATGAGCCAGTCGACAGTTCTTTGAAAACTAGCCACACCGTTGGTTACACCAAACGGAATTCTACGAAACTGGTACAGGTTACCACATGCCTCGAAAGCTGTGAAGGTTTTCTCGTGAGGCAGGATGGGCACTTGATGGTATGCGCCTTGTAAGTCTATAGTGCTAAAAATCTCGTATTTAGCTACCTTTGTTATCATCTCTTCAATGTTGGGTAACGGGTAGGCATCCAGTTCTGTGTATTTGTTGATGGTTTGCGAGTAATCTATTACCATCCGCTTCTTGTGATTCGCATTTTTCGTGATTAAAACCTGCGCTCGCCAAGGCGATAGACTTTCTTCTATGATTCCTTCTTTTAAAAGTTTCTCCACTTCTGCTTTTATAAAAGCATTATTCTCCATGCTGTATTTCCTTGACTTCACAGCGATAGGTTTGCAGTCCGCCGTGACATTAGCAAATAGGGGTACAGCAGGGACAGAGGCTGCAGCTACACTGCATACTTTTAACGTATCTTTAGGTCCACCAAATTTGAATTCTAGAGTCGAGTGTGATTCTAAGACGTCATGGCCAATTATAACGTCCGCACATAAGTTCTTCACAATCAAGAGATTGACGTTGTTATAGATGTTGTCTCCGATCCTAACATTCTGGAGAGTCGAGCCGTTAACCTGTGACTTGTGAGATAAGGAAACCATAGAAATAGTTTGGTCACAACGTCTCTTCTTGAGTTGACAGAGATTGGCGAAGTCCTCATTGACGAAGCTCAGGGAGCTCCCGGTGTCAATCAAGGCTTCTGCTCGAACACCCTTGATGTAAGCTGTCACCATTGCCTTTCGCAGCGAAGTCAGTGCCGCAGCAGATATTATACAACTACAGTGGTTGCAGTCGTCTGTTGCCGTTGTTGAAGCAGCTGTTGGATTCCTGCTACGACAGACTTTTCCAAAGTGGCCCTTTTTGTTACATTTTACGCAAGTTACATCTCGAGCCGGACAGTCTTTGCGTGGGTGTATAGCTGATACTCCACAAAAAAAGCATTTCCGTTTGGGTGCAGCAGCGGCAGTAGCAGCAGAAGTGTTATAATCTCCGTTCCCAGCATTATCAACATTTGAAACCGAATAGACCTCTGCTATGGTAAAATGATGACTGTTTCGCTCTGCCATCTCCATCGATTGGGCTTTATTGTAAGACTGTTCTAATGTAAGTGTCAGATTCTCGAGAAGGCGCTCACGGATTTTGTTTGACGAAATGCCCGCTATGAACGCACCTCGGATGCTGTCGTTCTTATTCGTTTCAGCGTCGACAGCGGTGAACTCGCAGTCCTTGGCTAGTTGCTTTAAGGCCTGGAGGTACGCATCGATCGATTCGTCCGCTTGCTGGCGTCTTGTTGTGAGCAAATGTCGAGCATGAATGACATTCTTTGGTTTCACGTAGAGTTTGTCCAGCGCGGCCAACATTGTGGTATAAGTTGTGCACTCACTTACAGTTGCGTAGACCTTCGGAGTAATGTGGTTAATAAGGAGTTGTAGCTTGATTGAGTTCCACATAGCTTCCTTCTGAGCTGCGGCATCCGGTGATTCTGTAGCACTCGGACTATATTGCTGTGCAGTTAAGAAGTTTTCGAATGTCATCTTCCAGTGCTGCCATTCCTTTGAACTGGAGTTCGATGTCGAGTCGGCATCAAACCTTTCCGGTCTTAGGTACTTGTCCATATTTATGTTTATTAAATTGAAATAGATATAGCATAAACCTCGTTTATATAGGCTTTAATAAACATAAAAACAAGTGATATCTTACAGGAGCAATAGTTATAAAAGAGAAATGTCAAGGACGAGACACCTCTATGTTTTTAGACCACAGAGATTGCATTCGATGCAATGAGGATTTCATCTCACTGGATGTAATTAATCTATAATATTCGATTATATTTAGAGATTTATATAATTTTATTAAAAAATAAATTTTATTTTTAAAGAAAAAGGATATATACACAAATAAATTTAAGTTATGTATTTTTATCAGTTGTCTGGTTGCCATAATACAGGTTTCGCCTAGTTTGGAATCAAATGGCCGTGTTTACGCGGGAGATCTCTCAAGATATGATTATATTATATTAAATTGTTTGCTTTGATTTGATGATAGTACCCTTTTTTGTTGCGGTGTGAAAACCTAATGACTTCGACTCACGCCGAGGGCACGGCGTTTGGATATATAGGACTTTCACCGACTAAAAACACCCCGATCCCTTCTCTGCCTTAACCGGAACGTGGGATCGCTCGCGCACTCCCTGCACTTTTCCGGCGGGCCCCAGTCCTGGCGGTCTCCTTTTCGAGGAGTGGGTATAAAGATCCCACTTCTCACTCCTTCTGAGAACGGATGCGCAGGAGGACGCACCCGTCTCCTCTTTGGTCTGTTATCTGGTCGGATGACAGGTACCATAATTAACATTTAATTTTGATCAAATTGTCGTGTTTAAAGCAGGGACCATTTCGGTTACCTGTTGAAAGACTTGTCAACAGGGTTTGTGTAAAGTGTTGTTAAAAAAACCTTAATCATATTTGTTACACATTAAACGATAACCAGTTCTAATGGACAACCTCTTCAAAACCTTTTCATTAGGGTTACCTATTCAAAAGGTTTGCAATAAGATTTGCTTATAGGACATTTAAAAAATCCATTCTAGGTGGGTTATACTATGTAACAGTAAGCCATTCCGAACGGGTTACCTCTTTAACCTTTTAACAGGGTTACACTTTCAGTGCAATTAATGTAATTTGGACCTTCGGGGCTTTTCATTAAGTGCAAAATCCCAAGCATTCGCCTAGCACGTGTCGAGTCGCCACTGCGCTATGAAGTATAGTTCGATTCAAACTTAATGGCGGCTGTGAACACGAGTCGAGTCGCTGCGCAGTACCAAACTTATGCGCCAGCGGGGGTGCGGGGCGAGGTACTGCGCAGCGTTTAGCGAACTTCACAGCCGCCATTAAGTTTGAATCGAACTATACCTAGCGACTCGATAAACACGCGACTATAGTCCTTAATACAATAGGTTTAAACTACAATACAAGCATAATACCTATTTTTTTTTGTCGTCTTACTGCTCGACCGGCGAAAATCTGACATATACAGTCTACAAACCCACTTCAGATGTATAAAACTTTTTATACGAGTTTAAAATAAAACAAATATCATTTTTGCGTAAAATATTAACTATATCAACATGAAAATAATATAAAACTGCCTATTCATTATGAAGAATAACACAAATCTATACTTATAAATCTGTAGAGAGGTCAATTCTGTACATAAAATATATTTTCGAAATAACTATCAGGGGGGTGATTAGTGATCGATACTGATGCCAAAAATGCAATCAGTAAAATTTTTGTCTGTCTGTCTGTCTGTCTGTATGTTCCTTATAGAAACAAAAACTACTCGACGGATTATAACGAAACTTGGTACAATTATTCTTCATACTCCTGGGCAGGTTATAGGCTTTTCATCACGCTACTATCAATAGGAGCAGAGCAGTGAAGATAAATGTTTGGAAAACGGGAGAAGTTACTCCATTTTTTAAGCTTCCGTCGCGTATGCAGCCTTAATGGTTAAAGCTACATAGAAATCATGTATGACGGAAATGTTCTACATAAAATTATCTAAAAAATATCCCACAACAGCATATGTCTATCTTTTATGGTTGACTCACAATAACACGTGTAACTCCCGATAGCTTAGCAGTTCGGATCTTTCTGATTATATTTGTTTACTCTTACGTTTATAATACTCTCACTCATCCCTAATTAAAAAAAGTTAACATTATTACCTATTCAATAAAAAAAGAATCATAGAAATCGGTATAGAAACACCAAACTTATACATGAAATACGATAATAAGCCATCGCGCTGTCGCGCGTGAATACTGAATCATGCTATAAGGATTATTTTTGTGTAACGGTTGCCGCGCTCGACGCGGGTCGCGGCGGTAGGGTATAAAAAGGCGGGAGGTCCGAGCGCGAGCTTTGGCAAAGTCCGGTGAAGCAGTCAAAGCCTGCGCTTAGGCTAACTGAAGAAGACCTCTTCCAAACAAAAAAGGGCGAGCTTCAATCAATATTTGGCTGTTGATGCGTTCAGAGCGTTCGACCTTATTGACAGACAATAATTGATATTAACAAACCGTGCTTATCAGCGCGACTTTTAGTCTTTAAATAGTTTATTTGAATTTCTTTTGTTGTTATTTTAAAAAATAGGTATTAGTTATTTTGTTCTACAGGTACTTAAGCCTCATGTGAAAGTGATCTAAAAAATATTACCAATACATTAACTTAATAACATACAAGGAGTTACACGCTGATGGAGTCGCGGGCAAAGGTATTAATAATAATATTCTGCGGTTCCTTATTGCGATATTTTTCAACAGTATTGTGGATTGACATATTATATTTCCCTACTAAAATACGAAAGTTAATCTGTCTTTTACATCAAAACCACTGAACCGTGAGGAAGGACATATGCTACTTTTTTACGAAAAACGACGGAAACGCGGACGAAGTCGCTGGCAAAAGCTAGTCATACATAAATTAATGGCATATATTTGAAGTGGGTGGGTGTACCGATTACATTTTATTAGATTTATTTGTAGCTGACTGTGCAATATTCAAGCAAGTTCTTTAAGAAGAAGCCCCACAGAAAGTGGACATGGCGGAGCCCCGATAGTGTGACGAGGAACGAGATAGATTTCATCATCACGGACAAGCGGCACATATGTAGAGATGTCTCGGTGATCAATAGGTTTAATACCGGTAGCGATCACAGACTCGTCCGAGGCTCTCTAAATATCAACCTCAAAGCCGACAGAGTTAGGATGATGAGACCTACTCTCCGACCCACGCTGCCCCAAATAGCCTTAGGTTCCGAGAAGTTCCAGTTGGAACTCGAAAACCGTTTCGCACTGCTGGAAACCACCGACAGTGTTGACGAGAAAACCGACACAGTGGTCACAACGCTACAGAACGTGTCTCGAAGGTTGTTTCCCGGAAAACGCGGCAACAGGGAGTCTAAACTCTCACTCGAGACTCTCGAACTTATGAAGGAAAGACGAGAAACGCCAGACGCTCAGATGTCTTCGTCAGATAGGAGGGCCTTAAACCTGAAGATCAGGAAGCTGACGCGACGTGACCTCCGATGCTACAGCACTCGCAACATCGAGGCTGCTATTGAGCAAAATCGAGGCACCAAAGTCTTCGCTCAGCAACTAGGCAGACCCCATCAGACGAAACTGAGAACTGGGGATGGCAGGACCGTTACCTCTAAGTTCGAGATACTCGAGGAAATTGAGAGTTTCTATAGACACCTGTACGCATCACGGATGAATAAACCAACGAGACCTAGCGACGATGACCACAGAACCCCACTCACGCGCCACTACACCGAGGACATCCCGGATGTCGACCCGGGCGAGGTCGAGGCAGCGCTCAGGCAACTACAGAACAACAAAGCGCCGGGTGATGACGGAATTACAACAGAGCTTTTTAAGGTCGGTGGGGTCCCCTGTCCTGAAAGAGCTAGTGAGTCTCTTCAATTCCGTCATTCACCAAGGCTTGACACCACAGGCGTGGAGCGGGAGTGCGGTGGTTCTGTTCTTCAAAAAAGGTGATAAAACCTTACTGAAGAATTACAGACCTATCTCACTCCTGAGCCACATCTACAAGTTGTTCTCGAGAGTGGTCACGAACCGCCTCGCCAGGAAACTTGACGAGTTCCAGCCACCAGAGCAAGCCGGGTTTCGAAAAGGCTTTAGTACCGTGGACCACATCCAAACTGTTCGGCAGATTGTACAGAAAACTGAAGAGTACAATCAGCCGCTGTATCTGGCTTTTGTGGACTACGAGAAAGCCTTCGACTCCATCGAAACTTGGGCGGTTCTGGATGCTCTGCAACGATGTCGTATCGACTGGCGATACATCGAGGTGCTGAGATGTCGGTATGAGACCGCCACCATGACCGTCCAGATCCAGGACCATAAGACAAACCTAATAGAGCTGCGTCGGGGGGTGAGACAGGGGGATGTCATATCCCCGAAGCTGTTCACCAACGCTCTCGAGGATGTCTTCCAAGACTCTGGACTGGACTGGACGGGGTATAAACGTGAACCGTGAGTACATCTTGCACCTTCGGTTTGCCGATGACATCGTCATAGTAGCGGAGTCGCTGGAACAGCTGAGCGGAATGCTGCACAGCCTAGATGGAGCCTCACGGCGTGTTGGTCTCGGCATGAATTTGGATAAAATCAAAATCATGTTCAATGAGCATGTCGTGCCGAGACCAATATTTGTCGACAGATCGATGCTCGAAGTTGTTCAAGAATATATCTACCTAGGGCAGGTAATTAAGCTTGGTAGAAACAACTTCGAGCGAGAAGTCGATAGAAGAATCCAGCACGTCGATTCTGTAAAATTCGAACAACAACTCGCATCTCACTTCACTATTCACTCTCACTTCGCACAAGATTTAAAATGTCATTTATTTTGCCTTCTGTAAGCATCACCTAGTCACTTGCGAAGTGAAGTGAGTTCCGAAGCGACCAATATTGTACTAGTGACTACCACACTCAACTAATTAATGTTAGTCGAGTTTTATCGATTTCCGTATTACAATTGTTGAGTTTTTGGGACAGAATTTTAGACGATACGATGTTTAAATTAAAATTTATTTTTTTAAGGAATTTGAAGTAGCTAATAAGTAAAAAAAAAACAGAAAACACTAAATTCGTGCTACGAATACATTTCTCTTACGAAAAAAAAAAAGCTGACAGACACTATTTTGTTTTGCTTTGATCTTTCAGTGCGGAAAATAATTAATTCAATTGTGAAATAATCATGAAGTAAGTATTTGTTTTTGGTTGTAAAGTTTAAAAATGATATTAATTAAAATAGAATTGTGTGAAATTAGTTTATTTTATTATTCCTTTTGTATGTATATATAGTTAACTTTATTTGAAATAAATAAACATATAATAATATTTGCGGTAAATACCTAGAATTTATTTTGTTATCTAATCCAGCAATAATGTTCCAGTCCAAATGAGACACGTTCGTGTCACCCATCGTTATCGCGTTTCACAAACACTAACACAAAAAAATTACTTTACACAAACACAAAAAATAAGTTTTAAACCACAAATTATATTTATTTTACTACTTTTAAACACTGTTTAATTTATAAAGAATGTCTTCTATTCTATTGTCACTCGGAAAATAGATGACTTTATTTGACACTTTGAATCGAGTTCGAGTGCGAAGTGAGGTTCGAATTGACAGGGGAATTTAGTACCTTACTGAATCCCACTTCTTACGTCATCTCATACTTTATCAGTCAAAATCTCACGGTTAATTTAGTTCAACTCGCTGACACACTCGCAAGTGTAGCGCTAGTGTAAATTCGAATGTCAATCAAACAACTCACGGCGGTTTCAGATTCGAAGTTAAGAACGAGTTCTTACAGAATCGCACCCCTGGTGGGTTGGGCAGCATTTAGCAAACTTCGTCGAGTCTTCTCTTCGCCTTTACCGCAATGCCTGAAGACGAAAGTCTACAACCAGTGCGTCCTACCTGTTATGACCTACGGTGCCGAGACGTGGACAATAACGGTTGCACTAGTCCACAAATTAAAAAGTCGCGCAGCGGGCTATGGAGCGAGCTATGCTCGGAGTTTCTTTGAAGGATAAAATTCGTAACGAGGTCATCCGACAAAGAACCAAAGTGACCGACATAGCTCGCAAAATAAGCTCGCTGAAGTGGCAATGGGCTGGCCACGTCTGCCGAAGGACCGACAGCCGTTGGAGCAAACGAGTCCTGGAATGGAGACCGCGTCTCGGAAACCGTAAGGTGGGACGCCCCCCCGCCAGATTTGCAATGTAAGCGCAAAAAAATATGTTTATTTACGACTTCCATTAAAAACCTCTAAAATTATCAGTGTTTCTCTACTATATTATGCATGTATTATACATATAAACCTTCCTCTTAAATCACTCTATCTATTAAAAAAAACGCATCAAAATCAGTTGCGTAGTTTTAAAGATCTAAGCATACACATGGACAGACACCGGGAAGAGACTTAGCTTTATACTATGAAGTGCTGATTTAAACATGTACTGAGCACTAAACAATATATGCGCAGTAGAAATAACAACTGCACAGTAAAGGATCGCGGTAGACTTAACTCGCCATGTCACTCGCACCCACCCATATACATACTGCCTCGCGCTCGTTCCTACAGCTACCCTACATGCTTAGGGGTTCAATTTCGGAAAGCATTGAAACACGTGGTTTTTATTTTTTTTCCATAATGATAAACACCAATTTTCATGGTTTAAACTACAAAAATGAAGAGTTTCCATACAAACTTTCATCCCTTATTTAACTCCCTTAGGGGTTGAATTTCTAAAATCACTGAAACTCGTGGTTTTTAGTTTTTAACCAGAATGGTAACCACCAATTTTTATGGTTAAAACTACAAAATTGACGAATTTCCATACAAACTTTCATCCCCTATTTAACTCCCTTAGGGGTTGAATTTCGAAAAATACTAAAACACGTGGTTTTTAATTTTTCACCAGGTTGGTAACCACCAATTTTTATGGTTTAAACTACAAAAAATACGATTTTCCATACAAAATTTCATCCCCTTTTTGACTCCCTTAGGGGTTGAATTTCGAAAAATCCTTCCTTATTCCTTGTCTACATTATAAAGGGAACCTTTGTGCAAAATTTCAGTTTTCTAGGTTCAAGGGTTTGGGCTGGGCGTTGATGAGTCAGTCAGTCAGTCAGTCAGTCAGGACTTCTCTTTTTATTTATATAGATGTGACCTCACACTAGGGAGGGGGCTCTCACAAATATGACCAGCTGTGACAAGGACGGTGCTAGTAAAAAAATATTTATTCGTGTGACGTAATTTATGGATGGGATAATTATTTCTTCTAAGATAAAAATTCCCGAGCGAACGGGAGCGGACTCGCGCCCATTCTAAGGAATTATTTCCTTTTTATCTATCTTCTATCTATCTAATCTAATATTATAAAGAAGTAAAGTTTGTGTGTTTGTTAAATTGTAAGGGGTAATCTCGGGATCTACTGAACCGATTTTAAAAATTCTTTCACCAATAGAAAGCCACATTATTGCTGAGTGTCATAGGTTATAATAAAAAACCGAAAAATAAAAAGGCTTTTACGTGGTAGTCCGTTTTGCAAAGTGAATCGGAGAAAAAACGGTCGAATGAAAGCGTTTCTTACGAACGCTGCCTTAACTATGAAAGATATATTTTTGAGTTCTAGAGAAAAGATGTGGAGCTTGAAAATCTAATATTATAAAGAAGTAAAGTTTGTGTGTTTGTTAAATTGTAAGGGGTAATCTCGGGATCTACTGAACCGATTTTAAAAATTCTTTCACCAATAGAAAGCCACATTATTGCTGAGTGTCATAGGTTATAATAAAAAACCGAAAAATAAAAAGGCTTTTACGTGGTAGTCCGTTTTGCAAAGTGAATCGGAGAAAAAACGGTCGAATGAAAGCGTTTCTTACGAACGCTGCCTTAACTATGAAAGATATATTTTTGAGTTCTAGAGAAAAGATGTGGAGCTTGAAAATGCCTACAAAAAAGTCAACGACAGCATATGTCTAACTTTTATATTTAAGTTACAAAAAGTAGTTTTTTTAATATTAGTATAGATAATTTAATTTTTAATATTAAATAAATAATTTAAATCGTTAGGTCATATGTACTAAAAAAGGATTATTAACATTATGCCCAACGAAGTGGGCACGGGTCAGCTAGTGAGTAATAAAGTTCCCGAGCGCACGCGAGCGAATTCGCTCGCATTCTACAGATTTATTTATTTTTCAAATCTGCATTCTTACAACTTTGGAAGAAATTGACGCTCCGATGCGTCTACCTGCCTACTGATATAGTATGTATACTACTGCTGTAGTATACATACTACAGCAGAGTCGTCGCTTAATACTTTGTGAGCTATTAAAGTTTAAAGTGTACCACCAGTTTCATGACGCACCGGCGGCCGCTGTACTGTATCTAAGTACTACTTATAAGTAGGTAATAGGTACTTAATTATTTCAAATGCTAAGTGCATTTGAAATAATGCCTTTGTTCATCGTCAATACAGAAGTACTGTCAAGCCTAGTGACCGAAACCAATAACACGAAGCTAGATGTTCCCAAGGTAAAACCTAGTAATAAATATAAGAATAATTACCTTAAGGTTATCCTATAAAACCCAGTTAAGAGGATAACCACTTCATATGGGTATCTCAAACGAAAGGGTTACCCATTTAATTCGATAATTTACCGAAAGGATTACTCTTTTACTGGTGTTAGGAAAGGTGTAACACGATCAAGAGGTAACAACATCCATACAGAAACCAAACAAACGGGTTACATTTCTGAAAGAATTAACTTATAAAGGGGGTTGTACGGTCCCTGGTTTAAAGGCGTATCTACTGAGCCAGTTATTTCACAAAATATTCTTAGAAAACAAAAATTAGGGGTTAGGCCACAACACAGGGCCACAGAACCGGCTTGACAGTTAAGAAAAGGTATATTTGTATCACATTTCGGGAATGACACAATAATAATATGTCCGAACAAGATGAATGGAGTCACGGGAAGGGACTAAAACCCCAGAATGCGATGTTGTTGTGTTGCTGGATTTGATTGGCAACTTGTTTTCTGGTGGATAAATCATGATTATACGGTAATACGAAGTTTTTACCAACGATGTGATGGACAAAACAAAATGAAGGCGAATACGAGAGTAACCTAGCCCCTTTATTTTATGTTATTTTATCCGCGTTGGAAACCTGTTCAAATTCAGAAAATTTTGTTATTGTTGTACCAAAAAGAAATCCACATGTACATTTTTGAACATCAATAATTTCCATCTAGGTATATATAACAAGACTAAGTTTTAAGTTTCAGAATGCCAACTAAAAAAAGAAAACACTTCGCTGTGTGGAAAAAAACCTTCAGGTTATTGCTCTGAGAAAAAACCTGTGGATGACGTGTCTTTTCAATATAGTCTATGGACCGGGAAACACCGTATTGTAGAACAGTACGTTTCATTTTGCTAAAGCTTTCGCCAAACTCTGTGAGAAAGTAGTGGCTTTTTTTTATATTATCTTAACTATTAAGTAATATTTTTACTCTTTGCAAAAGGTTTTAAAAAATATAATATTGGTGTACAAAAAACGTCTGTTTCACATACAAAGCGAAAATTGTAAGTAATCAAGCGCAGCATGTAATTCCGCACGTAGTATGAAATGTTAAAAGTCACTTTTCAGTTAATCCACATGCATACAATACCCATTTTTGAGGGAAATTTGTATCTTACGAGAGTTCAAAACCTTGGAGGAATAAATAAGAAACTATAGAGCGCGCATATTGAGTATGAACTGTTGGCACTGTGAATGAACATGTAAAATCGTAAAATTTGTATCAACAGAGCGCACCGTTTTATTAGAACTATCTCAAACCTAATATTACCCTAATAATATTGGAAACATCAATATTTTCGCATATGCGTCTGTCGTAGCACGGAAAAGCCCATAAATCAGTAAACGAGCGTAGTACATTTAGCTAAAAAGGTGCTTACGCTTCGCGAAGGGCCTACTAGCGATTCGCACGATCTATGCTCGTCTATGTTTACTCTAAGAAAGAATCACTTCGCCCAAGATCATTATCATGCTCCAAATCATTTTATTCATCGCGCTCGCGCGCCTTGTAGTTCCTAGAGTTCAGAATCGATATACCTAAGTGCTCCAATACTTTACTTATTTTTTTCTCTAAGGATTCTTTGAAAAATATTGACGGATTCATTTTCAATGTACCCGAAGGTTGTTTGTAGACACGAGATATATGGACAGTTTTCGTATAATTATGTTGATAAAAATAATTTACTTTTTAAATAGTTTTAAATAAAGTATATTAAAAAAATTGTTACTCATTCAAATGATTTAAATAATTTTAAAATGTTTATCCTAGATTGAATTACCCTACTTACATACTTATCATTCGCAGCAGTTGTACAGGAAATAGGAATGAGATAAAATCACAGATGAGGAACTTTTGACGAAGAGGATGGCATCCCTTTTCCCTATTGCTGTCATTGTCAATGACAAATAAGAAGTGAATTTGTGGTAAGCTCTCCTCTCAATAAGATTATTAGTTTATTTTGTTTAGCTGCGAGTGGACGTGAAAGTAAAGTTTATTTATACTTTGAAGTATCCTGGAAATTTATTCAAAAAATAAATATTGCATCACCCGTCAACACAGGTATGAAGTTATTGTTTTCTAGACTATTAGATACTGTTGTTATTGCCGGTAAATTAAAGTTATTGTACTTACGTAGAAAAAAATAGGAAATTATTATTTGGTAATGATCAGTTTATGTTCCTTTTCCATCTTATTATTACTGCTTTCGACCCATAGTTGCAAGTAAATGATTTTCCGCCAAAATGGACTTATACCCATTTAAAGAACTAAATGATAAGTATAAATAGTTAACGGAAACTCTTTCATTAACGTTTTGATGAACTCATTGCGACACAGGAAGAGTCATGTCGTAAAAAAGATATTTTAATAAGTTTGTCTTGCAAAGTTAGTTTCTTTTTAATGACAATTGTCTCATTTAGGGCACTAACAATATACTAATAATTATTTACAATAAGTATAAAAATATAGTAATGCAACCCATGGCTTTTTTTTTAAATACACCTGACTTAACCTGATTAGCTAGAAAAGTTAACATAATAAAGGTATTGCATCAACCTTTATAGTTCAATTATTTATATTTTATTGTGTCTTAAGGTCTTAAAAACCTCCCCTCAGCTTTGAATTTTAATTATTATAGTATATTTTGAAATATGTCATAGTTTTTAATATTATTTAAATTCAGGTTCTTCAAAGATGAGTTATATAAAAAAAATACTTTTTAAGGTACTTGTCCCACCGGCACCTCTAAAAATAAACATGAAAGAGTAGAGCTATTAACTAGAAGATTTTTTGCCTTAATGAATAATTCTGTAGTATAATTAAGATCAGATATTAAGCAATCAATCTTCTAAAGAAACAAATTATTATGAAAGTATAATTTCTCAATGTATTACAGCATTTTACTTATTGCAAATGAACATTCTCTATTTAATCCTTGTTTGTTCTTTGTGGAGAGTGATTACTTATTTCCTAATTATCTTTCTTTAATAAAATCTATTAATACTAGAAGTACAAATTATTATTACACAGAAGAAGAAAGAAGAAGTATATATTATTATTTTTGTAATGATCATAATATTATAAACAGGAAAGAATTGTATGTTTGTAAATAATAATCCCTAAAACCACTGGACCGATTTCGAAAATTCTATTATGTTAAAACAAAATAATGGGCCTGTTTCCTATTTTTTTTTTAATGTCCGTCTTGTAGATTAATGAATTTTATTGGACACGTATTTTTTCTTTTTTCCTGCAAACAAAAAATGATCAAAATACAGAGAACTAAAGTTACGCGTGACGTCACTCCTCGCTACGATTTTTAGCGAGGCGTAGCGTCATAAGCCCCCACTCCGAAACTTTAAAGCGGTGTATCTTTGTATTTTTTTATTGTTTTGATAAAAGAAAAAATACGTGTCTAATATTTTTTTATTATCTAACTGACAAACTAAATAGATTTTAACTTTTCATACCCAGGAAACATCCCTATTATTATATATACTATCATATTTATTTAAAACAAAATCAATTACTCACGTATATTCTCGGGATCGCCCGACTAGTCGCGAGTCGACACCACCGCCGCCGCCGCGTCAGCTCATGATTAGGGACTCCTATTGAGTCTGAAACTAGTCGGGCGATCCCGAGAATATACATGAGTAAACCGTGTATGAGTATACCATGAGTAAATCTTGTTTAACAAACAAAGAAAGAAAGAAAATATATTTAATTTTTAAACACTAAGTAGACACACAACAAATACAATAAAAAACAATATAAAATAAAAAAAAATACAACAAGTTAAAAAAGAACCCTAATAATAATAACAGAAAAAAAAGAACAAAAGAAGAAAAAATAACAAAATAATAAACAATAATAAAAATAAATAAACGGGTTGTTTGTTACTGTTACTGACGGACTAGCACGAGATTTAGCAGCATTTTTTAACATGGAATGTTTTTGATAGGATAAATGTTTTATCTAAAATGATATGAGGTTTTTTCTTTTGCTAGGTTCCCATAAACATGGAGGTGGAAGAAGGGTCCGATGGTGTCGAGCAATTAAAATCAAGGCCTTATCAAGCCCAGCTTGAAGAGATAGCTGTTAGAAACAACACTATTATATATTTACCAACCGGTAAGTGACTTATCTATTCCTGCATACTAATATTATAAAAGAGAGAGCAAAAAACTCTGTTACCCTTTCACGTCTAAACCGCTGAACCAATTGTGTTAAAACATGGCATGAATGAGCTTAAATATCAAAAAAGGACAGAAAAATGTACTAGTAAAAAGTATTGTTTATTGTAAACACACACAAAAGTAACATTTACAAATACAATGTTGTAAAAAATTACAGTGGCAGTCTTATCTGTAATAGCTAATCCTACTTTACAACCAATGTATGTACAGGAATGATAAGACACGAACTTATTGACTGCACGGATAACCGAGTGGTATAGGTCACCATGTCAATTACCTCTGTGCGCGACGTGTCGCGGGTTCGATCCCCGCATGGGACAAGCATTTGTGTGATCCACAAATACTTGTCCCAAGTCTGGGTGTTCTTTGTGCATGTGATTTGAATGTTTGTAAAACCCCCCGCGACACAAGAATTAAATACCTTAGTGCGGGAGTCGTTTTTAAAGAGGAAAAAGAGGAAAAAAGTTAGCTGAGTTTAAATTGATATTTAAAAAAAAGTGTAATAATTTTACTTTATTTATAAATATTAAGAGTCAACTTGTAAGAGTTCACTTGTAAACAAGTTATGTCAAACGCATTTATTGGCGAGTTTAATGTAATTATTTTATGTATTAATAAAATATGTAACTATGAGCATATCTAGCTGTAAGCAGCACGAATAATTGTTCTTGTGTGAAATATAATATCATTGTGTGCCCGTTGCACGCGCTAGAAGTCGATAATTCGGTATAAATATAATCTCGGTGTGTAAGTAACTCGCACGCTCTTGTAACGATAGCTGATGACTCATTTTAACTCATTATGTATACCTACTGCTATAAATAACGAGTAATTGTTTGGTTTTGATTAGGCGTCCGAAGTATACGAAAGTAGCTGTTAGTTCCGATATGCGATATCTTGATTGACTTTGTTAAAATTTAATTTCATTAATTTGTTTAATTTTCTAATGGCGTATAATAAAGTTAATTTCTTTAAATAAAAAAAATGCGGGCGACGAACTTGCCATTTTATTTCGGCCCTGTTCCTTGGCTGATTCGCTCTTGTTATAGTTTTCATTTCGTAAATTGCAAAAATATTTTGCCTAATCCCGGGGCAAAAGTAAAAAAAAAAGGAAAATAAATAAAAGAGGTGATTGAACTGCTTTCTCGTCATGCAACTCGTACCGTAAGTACGAGTAGGCGAGCACATCGTAATATGATCTTTTACTTTTTGCTCACTCGTTTTATAACCGCACCTGAAGCGAGATATTGCAAACAACATAGTTATAAACTCAACAAAATCTTGAGGCAGCTTAAATTTGTTTCAGGTTCTGGAAAAACCTTTATTGCGATATGCCTAATCAAAAGATTTCGAGAATCACTGCAGTTGCCTTGGGGCCAAGGTGGGAAAAGGACGTTTTTCCTCGTCAACAATGTTCCATTGGTCAATCAACAAGTAAATACTTTTTTTTTAATTAATAATAATAACCATTTATTTCAGGCATCAAGGCCCATATCTATACATACAATACTATATTAATATAACTTAAAAATACTTTAAACACATAAATTTATATAATTATACTACACACGAAGTGTCGGCGTCGTGTTTCGCTGACTGGTGTCATGTAGCCGGCCACGAAACCGGCGATATACAACACCCTTCGGCCAAAACTCTTCTTTGAGGAACTTTTTAAGTGCTGTGACGCGGCTCCAACTTCTCGACCCTAAAATCCAGTTAGTCTTCACACGCAGGTACTCCACGATCTTCTCAACCCTCGTGGAGTGGTGTAGTCTGGACACGTATAGCTGCGTCGTAGGGATTGCTGGACGAAGCAGCATGTTGGGTCCTACCAGCGCGTTACCGCACTAGTTCCGACAAGAAGGCTTCTTCTTCTTCTTCTCCGCCTTTATGAAGCCATCCTTGTCGCACGTGTCCTTCTCTG
Organism: Diachrysia chrysitis; assembly: GCA_932294365.1. Classification (NCBI taxonomy): domain Eukaryota; kingdom Metazoa; phylum Arthropoda; class Insecta; order Lepidoptera; family Noctuidae; genus Diachrysia; species Diachrysia chrysitis. The sequence continues at coordinate 6,067,324 of OW028651.1, read as the reverse complement.
GACCCGGCCTTTTCAAGACCTTGTTAGGCTCAGCGGCTCAGTTTACCCCCTTTTGTAGTTAGCGCTTGTTTTGCCTGCGAGTTTTGCGACCCAGCAGGCTTGCTAGCGGCTACTATCGCTGCGTAGGCTCGTTTGGGGGTCGATGAACCAACACAAGGCGTTGTCTCTACCGGTGTCGAGGCAGGGACGACGGCGGCGAGCGTTGCAACGCATGCATTTTCGGCAGTCGGTAAAGCAGTTGAGCTCGCTGACTCAAAACTGCAGATGGAGGCGTTTTTTGCGCCGCGACGCGTGTTCACGTTAGCGGCGGCGGTCGGTGACCTACTTGCAGAAATTGCATTGCGCAACAACACTACTTCGGCAGGTCCTTCACCACGAATTCAGGCACGTCGTCAGGGTCGGTCTCCTTCATCAGAGTTATGATGTCTTGGAGACTCTTCTCTGTACCGTCCCTTCGACGAGACGGCATCTAGCTGACTTTGCCAAGCGTCGTGAACAGCAGCAACTTTTCACTGCTAATCTCGTCGTTCTTGTACGAGGACTTGCAGATCTGCATGATGCTGACTTCGTCCATGTAGTCAATGGCATGTTTGATAAATGCCAATACTTCATTGGCTATGAGAGCTTGGGAACTCATAGCGGAAAACGGGCAGCGACTATAGCCGCGCAGTTCGCGAATATAATATTCGTACTGTGCAGCGCAAGCGCGACCGTACTTGACCGCGCATCGTACTGTACTCCATTGCGCCTTTTAGTCCCTCTCTGGCGAAGGTACATAAAGCAATAGATAGTATAATACATTACCACTGACGGCTACATCATTTAGGTACTATTTTGCTTTAAAACGAGCTAATTTGTACAATGACTGTTTTGAGTCATGTTCAACTCATAAAACATGATAGTCTATTCTCGGGGATTCCCCGCGAAACCGACATCTACGCGGGTGGAGGCGCAGGATACAGCTAGTATCCTAATATCTACCCACCCATCCGTCTTTCTAAGTTTCCTAGGTTGGATCGTATTATTGCCGGCTAAAATAACCACGATATCATTTCTACATTATTTAATTTGCTTTTGTTTGATCTTAGAAACTTTTCTGACTCTGACTGACTTATTGACACGCTGCTGAATCATTTGTTACGTTTTTAGGCGAACAGTATAGGCGATTTAGCACGACTGCGCGGGTTTATTAGCCTAGCACAGTAGTTTTCTTTTCATAGTCACGTATTTATGTGGTTATTAAAATGTTGTAGTTGTAAAATGTGGTTATTAAAATTGTAAGTGTTTAACTGCCTCGTTGGTCTCGTGGTTGCAAGCGCGACTGCCGTGCACCGTGCCGGGTTCGTTTCTCGTATTGGGCCAAAAATTGTTACTGGGTTTTTTCTGTTTAGAATTACCTAGTACAGCTCGGAGACATAAGTTCGGCGGTGCTTACAGCCCCGTGCCTCGAAAAGCAAGTGAAGTTGGTCTGTTTTTGACCTGTTGTCTGTTGATCCTGCGCCTAATCTCTCTTCGGTCGTGTCGAATTGCTCTCCCATCGGACTATGAGAGTGAAAGAATATTATGCCGGACGGGCGGGTCGGTATCGGCGGTCTCATATATATCTCAACATTCTCGCAGTCGCCGTCTAGGCACTGATCTAGAAAATCTAGACCCTAACATAGTCGTTATAGAAGGTTTCCGCCACTTTATCTATTAATAACACAAAAATTGTTATTACATAAGTACCTATATCATATAAAATGCAGGACGTGTCTGTGGCGTCATAATTGACATATAGTTATAATATTGTTTTTTTTATTTTCGTATAGTTATGATTTTCATTTGATTAAACCAAAGTCTGATAGTAAATAATTATATTTCTTATCACAGTTACGTTATATTGCAGCATATTATTAAATTATTATACTGACATTTATCATAATTATAATTAACAAAATTACAGCTGCCCTACCTAAGAAAGCAATTTTCTGGTCCCCGAAGTTAATAATCATACTTTTAAAACGTTGCAAGTTGGTCCAATTAATCATTTCCAATCCAATGCTATTAGTATTGGGAGGACAAACCGTTTTTTTTATTCAAAAGGAAGAACAAACAGCTACATTATACAGTATAATTAAAGAAATACACATAACATTTTAACAATATTGTAGCTCACAACACTGTTCACAGATTAAATGTAGAATATAATAGAGATTAAAAATTTATCTTGTGTTATTTATGTATTCAATGCATTAGAATATATTTTAAGCTAGCTTTTAACATTCTATACCTTTGAAACTATAATTGGTCGGCGTTAATATTAAGAGGTAGGTGCGTGTTATAATTGGTTTACACATTCGTTTGTGCTTAAGTAAAATACGTCATGGATATATAAATGACTCATTTAAATTGTCGACAAGCGTTGAGGCAGCCACAGAGCTCTGTTGTTATGTAGTTTATACTTCTGATAAGTCATAGGAACCTTATCTTATTTTGAATTTTATTGACTTCAACTCTGTTTGTGCACTTTTAGGCTATTTTTAGACAATGTTAAGAAAATCACAACATAAAACGCATGTATGTATGTATTTTTTTTAATACTATTTAGCACCTACCTATCCATATAATATAGATATAGGTAGGTAATATAAATATAGGTACTAACTAATATTATAAATTAAGGTTTTGACTTTAATGCTTAAATGAATAGTATTTGTTTGATTTGATGTTTATAGCCATTTAAATAATTATTTTTTGTTGTAATTCTTTCGAGTTTTAACATATAAGTATAAATATATCGGAATCGAAAATTATGAATGGCCCTTAAATTTGTTGCCAAAACCAACAACCAAAATCACATAAGAGTTGCGCTTATTACACTTTCCTGATTTTAGTATCCTAAATAAAATCGGTCCTGTATTTAGGAACATATAAACGCATTAAGTCTTCCTAAATGCGAACAAAACGAATTCTTTGAAATTAGGATTTCTTTTTTACGATTCTTAATTCAGACACTGAATTTAAATGATATTTACGATAGTGTACTAGGAGACAATAAAAGTCGAAGTATTTTTTTAACGGTTTAATTAGGTAACTCGAGTTTGACTTGACGCCACAGCATCAGTAGTGTTTTTTTTAAAACATTATTGTCATAGATTGAAAGCTACTGATTTAAATATCCTGTATATTTTAATCAGTAGCTTCAATCTATGACAATAATGTTTTAAAAAAAATACTACTACTAGGGACACCGACATAAAATGCGGATGATTCAGGGGCCGATTTGCTCAAGTGTCGTGAGTGTGGGTTGAATATGATGTGTTATGAAAAGGCTTAATTTTTTAAGGATTAGGTAGTAATACCTACCTATTCAAACCGATTATATACAAGTAGGTACACCGTACACCTAACAAAAAATCTATTATGTATTGCTTGGTTTCTGCGTTTCGTAAAATAGGTTTATTACAAAATGGTAATAAATCTTGAAAACTAATCACGATTGCTAACTGAACTATTTTTTGTTTTCTGTAGAAGAACGTAATAGAAAAGCTGTGCGCTGTAACTGGAGTAGGGGCTTATAGCAGTGAAAATGGAGTCGATTATTGGGACAAAGCGAAATGGGACGCCGAACTTGAGATGAACCAGGTAAAAAACAAACCTAGGTATTATATCGCGTAGGTTTTTGGATGGACTAAACTTGAGCTTGACCTTGACGTTTGTCCCTTTCTACGTTTTGTCTTCATGCTGTGTGAAGTGAAAATACTCTACTTTACATCATAATCACGTTATTTGATTTGATGATTTCGATAATAACACCCCCTGTGTATAATAACCGTCCAATGTTTTTTTAGTAAATGGCTATTGTTGTAATCTCTTGAAATGACATACACGATACGTCAGTTTTTCCAATAGGATACAGTAGATTAGAATCTACCCAATCCTTTTACCGTAACCGGCCGTACGGTAGACCGTACGACCGGTATGTACTATGGTTGAGGAGAACATCAGCGTATGGCATCTCCCGTTTTCAATGCTCTAATGGCCTTATTAACAAAAGTCGCGATGGAGTTTAACAACGGATTAACAGATTCTAATTTTAAATTCTCCATAGAAAAATTAAATATAGAATCTGCTAAGCAATCGCTAATCGCAGTCGAGATTTTATTAATAAGGGCTTAACAAACGTTTCTAAAATAAACTTAGTAGGTAGCCAATCTGATTATGTTTGTAACAAAATATTGTCTACTATAAGTAATATTTCTGTGCAGGTTATCGTGATGACGAGTCAGATTTTGAGTGACATGTTGACCCATCAGTTCATTAGAATTGAAGATACAAATCTGTTGATATTTGATGAATGTCACCACGCTGTTGAAGATCATCCCATGCGAGTTATCATGAAGCATTTTGAAGGATGCCCGAAACAAAATCAGCCACGAGTTTTAGGTAACAAAAGAATGGATAAGTAATACATAAGTAATTTTAATATTTTCTGTAAAGTCTGGTATTCTATTATAACCGCCATGTTCATTTTTCGTCTTGTTGCTTCTAAGAATTAAAAAAAAGTTATAATCGTAGTGTACATATACGTTTGTTCGGAATTTAGGAACGAATTCCTCATCTCATATAGATAAACATCATAAAAATTTAGTTTCTTAATTGGTCTGGTCCTTAGGTTCTTTTTGCCTTTCGCTATGTCTTAAGGAATTGAGGACCGATCCTTATTAGTAGGGTAAATTAAAAAAATGGTCTTGTTTAAACTAGACAAATATATGATGAAAATTTTCATTCTTGACCATCATTAACTTAAGTCTTTTACGTAGGTACGTCTACTATTATATACCAAAGATTATATTTACTATTACATATCTACAAGGCTCACAATCAGGTAATAGGAAGTACCGAAGTATTTAATAATGTATTAATAACGAAGACTCAAGTATGCATTGTTTAACCTTTTTACATTTCAGGTCTGACTGCAACTCTCCTGAACGCAAACGTAAAGTCAAGTAAAGTCGAGGAAACATTGCATGAACTGGAGATAACATTCCACGCGACTATCGCCACCGTTGACGAACTCGGCAAGGTCTTGAAGTATGTAACAATTTTAGTAATTTTATTTTATACGTAGAAAACTGAACCCAGAACCAGAATCCGAAGTTTAATTTATGATCGTTTTTAAGGTTCCGTATATCAAACTAAAATTTATATCCAATGCTCAGGTCTACTGTCCCTTGAAGCTGTAAAAAAAATCGAACTTCTAAGCCAAAGCAATCAAAAGATACAGCCGTTTATGCCGCAAATTTCCGCAAATTTTCAAAACTCGCACGCGAATCAAAACCTACAAGGTACTTCTCGTAGACTTAGAATCTTGAAATTTGGTACGAAGTAACGTCTTATAGTATAGATAAAGGAAAAATTGCGAAAACCGTAAATTTTTAGTTACATCATATAATAAAAATATTTTTTATATATTTTTTTTTCGTTGTGCAGTTAAAATACCATAACTACGACTATGACTCGATCATCGTGATGGGTGAACTTTTACTTATATACCTACAGGTTTGTACGGAACCCTCGTTGCGCGAGTCCGACTCGCACTTGGCCGGTTTTTTTTAGTGTTCCGTACCCAAAGAACGGGCTGTATCTCATGAACCGTTATAGGTAGACTATTGAAATTTTCTCAGAGTGTGTATTTCTGTTGCTACTATAACAACATCTATAAAAAACAAAAATAATTTTAAAATTTGGGGATCCCCAACTAGAAGTAATGGCGCTTGTTGCTTGATTTAAACTGTATAACTCTTGTACGACGGTACGGAACACTTCATGCTCGAGACTAACTCGCACTTGGCCGGTTTTTTAATAATTGTATTTATATTATTTTGTAATACGAATTTTGTCTTCGGTGTTTCTTTATTTGTCGCTTTTGGTTATCTCCCTACATTGCCACCTAAATGTTCACAATTATTCCAGTTATTCAACAAATCCAAACGAAATGGTCCAGTTCTACAGAAGTTCACCCCCTTCGGCAACAACAAACGAGGTTATAAGACTTTTAATGGCACGGCAGGAACTTATTGCAAATGTGAAATTACCCCGAGCTTCTGGAAAACAGAAAATAAATTTGAAATATAATCAACAGGACATATCCGATAATCCTAAGAAGGTAATTAAAAGGGCTTATTATTATTGAGTCTTAGTTTTATGACCGATTTCGTATGCACAAGGTGCACCCCCAGTATTCATGCAACTTATTTTAAGTACCTCATTAGCTATTCTAGGATAGTACTTGTATGCTGAGAAGGTTATATAATAAACCATGAATTGAAAATTTGAAATCGCTGTGCCGTAGTAAACAAGACTGGGGAAAGCGCCAACAAAAACGTAAAATGTCGTTGTTTATTAATAAACTATCTGCGCTCTCCGGTTTTACCCGCGTAGTTTCCCATTCCGAACTTTTTGGAATGAAAAGATCGGAATTGGGAATTTCAAATGCTACTCCGAGTTATAAACTATCTATGTACCAAATTTTATCCATCTCGTTAATTAAAAAAGTAACAAACATCCTTCCATTCAAACATTCACATTTATTATATCAGTAATAATTAATCGTCTTTTTCGGTAGGCAAACAGAATGGGGCAGATGACTTTTTTTTTAATATTAGACACTTATTTTTCCTTTTTGACGTATCCATAAACTCACGAAGTTATCATTTGTTTTAAAATGACGCTTGACGTCACGATTTTGAACATTTTATGTACAATCGTGTTGTTATTTTATTATCTAACTGACAGACTAAATAGATTTTGGCTTGTCATATTCAGTCATCTACCCTGTAGTTTCACAACGATTTTTCATTTTCAGATTGTCAAGGGTGTAAAGAATATGTTAAGTTCTATGATATTGTTTCTAAATGAGCTGGGAATGTATGGCGGTGCCTTAGGCATACTGGCTTATGTCATATTGTTAGAGCGTCTCAGACGACGGGCTTCGTCGAAGGAGGAGGACATTCTTTATCAAAATGTTATTACATGCTGTATTGAGTAAGTTATTTGCTAAGTTTTTGAAACCGTTGCTTTTCGATGTTATTTTACTTATGTACGGTTGTTTATTACTCTTTGAGAACACTTTTAAGCATGACATAATTATTATTAAAATGAATAAACCTTCTTAATTTTAAATTAATTAGGACTATAACTGTCATTGCGATCACCAGTTGGCGCCACTGGCGCGTCAGCTGTCAAAGCTCGCCACAAACTATGGAATTTTACACTTTTGGACAACACTAGCGCTTAGCGCTTCTGGCGGCCCTCAGCTTACAATATCTAAATTTTTATTGGACAGATATTATATAAATATGCAATAGCGCTTCTGAGCCAATCCATCTATCAAATATGATAGTACCAAACAAGTTTTTTTATTAAATTATTGCAGTGCTCGGGCCAGGCTATTAGAAGCAATGAGCGACGTGCAAGGTTATGAAAAAATCGTAAAATATTCTTCAGAAAAGGTATTGCTAACATTGAACATTTTGAAGGAATATAATCCAGCCTTCCTGAATGCACCTGGAAGTAAGTAAATCTTAATTTAATAGTCTCAATAATTTAAGTAGGTCTTAAATTAATATGTAATGTTAATCGTGATTCGTACTTAGTGATGTTGCTAGATTGAATAAATGTAATAAAAGCTGTTTAGTGATGTGTATTTAATAAGGTACCTTGTCCCCCAAAGATGTTAAATATCCGATCGTTTATAATAAAAATGCATAAATAGCTAAAAAAAGCTTAGTGTTAAAGAAATTAATGATATTTGTTTTAACTTTGTGCCTATTAATTTATACCTAGAAATTGCATGCTATGTTAAGCAAAACATGCGTATCATAATGTATTCTTTACAAATGTAACATTTGTTTATACCATGTTTTACTCAAATAAACATATTTATTATTATTAAATGGCTAAAGGTTAGACTGCATTAGACTGCACTAGAAAGAAAGAAACATTTATTTGCGACAAATGCAACGCATTGAAATATATATATAACATAGATGATATGAAATAAAACATAGACTAATAATAAGGTATGGGGATACTGCAAACTATGGGTCGTAAAAAAAATGAGATACTAATTTTTCCCGCGGCACCGGCCCCGTGCATGTCGGTTATCGCGACAAAAAGTAGCCTATGTTCTTTCTTGAAAAGAATTGTGGTGCCGCCATAGATTTATTAGAGGGATTGATTGTTTGGTCACCTCGGCTAAACATGAATGTTTATTTTGTTTGAAATGCATTCATTGGCACAAATAATATTCATTCATCTCTTAATCTAATATTGTGATTTGTGCTGAAACACTATGGTAGTAGTAATCGCGTCTTTTATCGTCTTTTATTCGCGTATAGCCAGTATTTGTATCGCCCACTGTAGCTAGTATAATGTTATGGTAGGTTTTTATTGCTTTTATATTACTTTATCTGAAATATTTCTGCGGCCACCTATTTTGGTCACAATAATTACACCGGCGAAAGCAAAAAAAAGAAACTAAGAACTTATTTTTATATTTACAGATATATTAAAAGTAAATCATGCAAGAAAACCTCTTTCGGCTATCATATTCACGAAGCAGAGGTTCACTGCGAAAGTTTTGTATAATTTACTAAAAGATGTAAGGGACGCGAATCCGGAAGAGTACGATTTTCTCAAACACGATTTTGTTGTTGGTTTTAATGTGAATCCTTTGAAAAGTACTAGAGAAGAATATTATATTAAAAAGACTGGACAGCAAGCTCTCTTAAAGTTTGGAAATAAGTAAGTATTGCTTACATACTCAAATTCCCTTCTTCTTATACAAAATAAGGCCAATGAGACGAGATAAAGAAAATAAACAACCTAAACTCTACTGAGATACATGACGATAGCAAGCGAAACTACGTCATTTGTTTAATCGCCATCGTGAAATCGCTGTCGTTGTGCGTTTTGTGATACAGTGAAGCGGTCAGCTGCTGTCCAGATTGGAGCCGTCAATTTTCTTAATTTTAGCATTACTCCACTATTAATTCAGAATCTTTCGACGAATCATCTTCATGTAATGACAAAACAAAAAAGTTATTTTTACTTGAAAGTTTTTTTTATATTTGTATTAACTGCTCGCCCCAACTTCGCACGGGTGTTGTGAGATTTTCAAAAGATGTCGATACTTTTTTTATTTTCTTTTATGAAAACCTCGTTATTGCAATAAGGAGGATTATCAGATTTGTTGCAGTCGTTCGAAAGTCATGGCGCATGACCAATGGAAATCGGGATTCATTTATATATATACAGGGTGTTACAGAAATGGTATATCTATACAAAAGGGATAAGAAGTACATCTGGTACAGAATAAGTTTACAAAATTGCAGCTCAAAATGAACTGCTTAAGTAATTGATAACTAATTTTTCGCTTCAATAATTTGACACCAAAAGTCATAACAAACGTCACCGCACTGCAAGGGTCATTATCTTATAACGTCGAGCGAGCTTATTATGATTTTTGGTGTCAAATAATTGATGCGAAAAATTAGATATCAATAATTTAATTAACTCGGATTGAGCTGAAATTTTGTAAATTGAATTTGTACCAGATGTACTGGTCACGCTATTTGGATTGATATACTCTTTTGGGAACACCTTGTATAGATAGTTCCGCTGGTCTTACTTTGATTGGGTCAAAAAATGTCTTAAACTAGCAAGTTAATCTATTGACTTTTATGGTTTACACCCTCAAAAATACTATTATAGTTATAATGCAGATTCAGTGTTAACACTTATTGTATTTTCAGTGACCTAAACTGCTTAATTTCGACAAGCGTCATAGAAGAAGGAATCGATATACCACAGTGTTTATTGGTCTTGCGGTATGACCAGCCTTTAGAATACCGTTCGTACATACAGAGTAAAGGTTTGTATAATTACTGGCCTTGATTTCTTATATTAATAGCTTTAAAATTCTAAAATAATAACTTGAAAGATAGATTTCCTTAAATAACATTTTTTACATGCTAGTAATATAACAAGAAAGGGGTAAAATTTAAAAAAATATAAAGGCTACAGTACAGTCCATCGCACTTTAGTGGTATAATTATAGAGTATTAATAAGTAAACTATAGAGTACGCCTAACAAAGTATGAACTGTGAGCACTAAATTTGCTTACGATCGGAGCAACGGGCTACAAATCATGCACGAAATCTATGCTTACTCTATCGAGTATTTTTTTTTTATAGCGCATTTATTTTAAAGCCATACTGTGTATCTTATTATGCCTGCGTATATTATATATGTGTATGTGTATATTATATGCGTTATATCCACGTTCCTTTTAACGTACTGTTGAATGGAACAAAACAGTACAGCCCCCCTAGACAATTGAAGTTTCGACAAGCGATAACGCTGATCAAATCGTTTAAATGTATGGAAGTGACAAGTCCAAGTCACGTGACTTATTGAAACCAAATGTCATTACCATATATTTAATGTCATTTAAGCGATTTCTATTATCGTTACCGCTTGTCGAAATACCACTTGTCTAGAGAGCCATAAGGGTTTTTATTGATGCTTATTGATCAAATGTTTCTTGTATGTACTATGTACACTTTTAAATAACACATGTTTATTTTTTTAAATTAACTAGGTCGTGCTCGATGTTATGAATCCAGTTACGTCATTTTAGTTAACAGAGAAGACGAAAGAAAATTCATGGCACTTTATAAGGAATTTCAAGCAACAGAACGACTCATTCAACGTGTAAGTAATTAGTTATTTTACCCTAAACAAAATTCAATATTCACTATTTATTTCGAAGTATTTTTTTCATACATAATCTATATTTTAAATATTGACGTATACGTCAATATTTAAAATACGACGTATACATACGTATATAGACGTATACATACGTCTCACAAGTTAATAGCAATAAACATTAATTTATTGCAATTATTAATATATTTCTATTAGTATTAAACTATAAATAGTACAATGGCATTAAGTAGGTACACTTTGTGTTCCATTATTGTACATAAAATGTATAAATTATAAAAAATTATAAAATAATTTAATCATGTTCAGAAATTTAGAACAAGGAACAGTATACAATATCATTTTTTAATACTTTAGATATTAGTTGGCAACACCGACGATCGTGACGAACCGGCACCGGAACACATTGATAGAAACCTGTATAAAGATGAGGATGTACCTCCTTTTATATCACCGAATGGAGGTATGCAATTAAAACGCTTTACTATTTTATTTTTAGTAGGTATAAGCTAAAACTGTGTTATAAAAACTTGAAAAAGTTAAATGCTTGCTGTATTGCCTCTTTGGTTGCACATAAACATGTTCACGACGCATAGGAATTAACTTAGTTCTAGTTTCTAAAAACCTGTTGAGTTTAATCTATAGTCAAATCTATTAATTATGACTGAGATTGGTTTGATCAAAATACTAACAACCAATCACAGCCATTGACATGAAATTTCTAAAATGGCTCTTTATAATAATCATGTGGTTTGACAGTAATTAACTAATTTTTGTGTTGATCAACGATTCTGAAACAGGAGTTAGTATGGTATCTAATTAAACTTTGATAGTCCGGATGATAACTAATTTCTAATAAAAAATAACTAATTTTTTCAAAAGTCTCTCCGACCATCCTTTATAAGATATTGTTAGATTCGTCTTAAAACCCCAAATGTCAACAGTAAGATGATTTGAAAAAATAATGGCATGATTTTGCCGATACATTGTAAGCCGTTAATTTATTTAATTTATTAAAAAAAATACCTTCGATAGTAAGGTGTCAAAATATACGGTTTTATATATGTTTTACAACAGCATATGCAACTTAATGTTAAAATGTAGTTTGGAATGAGAAATGCTAAAATAAATAATTGTAATGAATAAATGCCTTAGTAGATCTTAATGTTTCTTAGCAGGGCAGTCGGGTTTTAATTTTACTAACACAATGTGTTAGTTATCTCATGCTTGTAATTAAATATAAATAATAGAAGGAAAAACTTAAACCTCAGGCAGGATTCCAACCTGTCTGTCGAGTCCTAATAATATGTAATGCTTTTCATATTTTGTGAACAGATTTCATTTTAACTCTTAATTTCTTTACACAGGTCGCTTAACAGCCACATCAGCTATTAGCCTGCTGAACCGCTACTGTTCTGTGTTACCACACGATCACTTCACTGTAATAACACCTATGTGGATAAAGGAAAATGTCATAAATAAAAATAATATGGTTTGCAGCTTAATAACTATTGTAATGCCCATCGCTTGTCCTATCAAGGAAGAAATTAAGGTAATATAACATCTTAGATACTTACACATACACACATAACACTTCTTTCATACATACATAATTCTTTCAATTTCAATGATATATGAAATTACAACAACATGAGATGAGAAGAACAGTCGGGTTGTGACCATGGCCATTGCAGGGTTCTAACGTCAGACATACCAATAAAATAATCTCTTTAATTCCCGAATAAATGTTAATGTATTGTATTTTATAGAACGGAATTGTCGCCAAGCGATAAAGTTCTGATACTATTATTAAATAAAAAATATGCAACTCAAGTGGCTCCCATTTCGTTTTCGCCAGAACAATAACATATTATGCCTTATTTATAATATCCTTTACAATCCTACATATCCTTCTTACCTCCATGAACGCTTTACTTATTATCGACCTTCCCATGTCCCTTGCAGATCCCACATTAAATCCCTTTTACATTTCCAATCCCAATCAATTGACTTTTATCATTCGTTCACTGTACACGCAGTAAGGCTTTGGAACTCACTGCCTCCTAACATCCGAGATTCTTAATTTTTATGCTATGTGACTACTAACGCCAAACATTTGGCTGAGTCTTGGTCAGTCATCTTTATAATATAGCAGAGATAGAGGACACTTAAGGATAAGTTAAAACCTAAAGAATGTAAATTAGTTTTTTAATAAAGATATTATTTAACGTTAGTGTCATCCAAAATTTAGAAAAGAGATAAGTACTAAGAGTCCCTCATTCTTCGTAATATAACAAACTAGCTTTTTCGCGAGACTCCGCCTGCGTGAGTGTCGGTTATTGTAGTAAATAGTAGTCTATTTTGCTATTTTGGTATCCAAGCTACCGAGTTTCAAAATCAGGTCAGCAGTTTAGCCGTAAAAGCGTAACAGACAGATAGAAGGAGTCCATTTCGCATTTATAATATTAGTATATAATAATAGATAAATATGATTACAAGTAACTGGCTTATTTTATTGCAGGGTATACCTTTATACAATTTAAAAGCAGCCAAACGATCAGCTGCTCTTAATGCTTGCGTCAAACTTTATGAAGCAGGCGAATTGGATCCCTTGACGATGCTACCGATGCGATATACGTAAGTATAGGTACAACGACCTGCGTGGTCGAGTGGCGTACACACCGGTTTTCAAGGTGTCGCTAGCTCTGAGGTCCCGGGTTCGATCCCCGGACTGGTCTATATAGATAACCACTTTCCTACAATGTTTCGAGTCTTGGTGTTTGTGGTCCTTCGTTTTCTCTGATTCAATAACACAAGTGCTTTAGCTACTTACTTTGGGACAGAGCTATGTATGTGATGTTGTCCACATTTATTTTATTTAAGTGTAAAAATATTTACTTTTATTTAGAATCAACACAAATTAAAATTTCTAATATAAATATAAAATAACAGACAATAAGAGGATATTATACTATCGTTTATTTTCATACAGCACAAGAATAGAATGGCAATAATAAGAAAAATAGTTAACATACCGATGTAATAACAAACGCTTTCAATATCTCTGTATTTGAGTGAACAAATGTTTGTGTGTGACTTTTTAATCCAAATAAATTTTATCAGTTTTATTCCAAAAAACAAGTCTTAAGAGTATTAATCCTCCCTATTACAATTTTTTTCTTTCCTTATTATCTATAATAATATAATTCACCAAAATTCCAAAAAATATTGTTATTTTAAAAATTTCAGGGCTGTGGATTTTGATGATACCGACGTACAGTCGTGCTTTCCGAATTGGCGTAGTGACGATAAAAAACGTCATGATGACCCTGACTATCCGGATCCCGGTACAAAGACACGAGTGCGCAAGCATAGGATACAGGTGCGTATTGTTACTAAACTGAATAAGGTCTAATTTTACCAATTCCAGACAATTTTATTCAAAGAATAATTTTGAATTTTTGACACTTCTTCCATACAAAATCTGTCAGATATAAATTTCATTCCACGAATAAATATTATCTGGAAAAATCAGTCCTAAGAGGTATAACAAAAGAAACAGGTTATAAATGAATTATGAAAAATAGAATTAACATCACTTTAAATTTTTCAGTACTTATTATTTATTTTTGCTTGCTGTCCCGTTTGTTTTATTCCCTCATAAATCTTAATAGTTGTCAATATGTTACAAAGCTGCTGAAGTTAAAACCGCACATCATTTGAGACAAAAAGCAACGTAATATTATGAAAACCAACCTTACTACTTTAGAATAAGGTTGCCAAAGTTTTATCATCTATGCTATCTAGACATTTTTTGTACTAGAAGGTCACATTTAAATTTTAACAATAACTATTCACATTTTTTCAGTTTCCCTCGGTTCTAAACAGTGTTCCAGGGGAAAGCGTATACTATTTACACATAATAAAGACTGCAACTGCATTTGAGGAGCCTAAAGATACGCGTGAAAAAGCATTGTATGACCTCCTTCATAGGAAGGAAGGTTTTGGGTTTTTGACCCAGAAATCTTTGCCGGCTATTTGTGATTTTCCCATGTTCATGACTGTCGGAGAAGTATCGACGTCCTTAGAAGTTAACTATGCGGTCATAAAGTTGGACGCGAAACTTATTCAGTTGGTGAAAAAGTGAGTGTTTATTGCATATTAATCATAACTTATTTTAACTTTAATATCAAATATAAATGAAGAAGTGAATGAACTACGAGTTATTTATAGAGTATACTCGTATAAGAAATAAAATAGTCACATTTTCTGCTGCGATAATCACAATGAACGTCAAATCATCGGATTCGAAACGAAAGCTCGTAATATATATTTTGCGGGTCTGTTTTCTGCACAGTACAAAAACATATCAATTATTCCAAATAAAGAGTTTGTATATCAATAACATGCAAAATTAATCCATATGTCCTTTTTTACCTTTTAGATTCCACTTCTTCGTTTTTGACCAAGTATTAGCTGTCGCAAAGAAGTTCGTTGTGTTCGAGGGTAAAGTGAACTGCTTGTACGTTGTACCTGTAAAGGAAGATAATGGATATAATATCGATTGGAATGTTATGGCAACACATGATCATATACAACCAGTGTTACCACCACCGTATGAGGTATATCTACCATACTGTTAGTTTATTTTGTGTAGTTACATTGGCTAGTGCTGCTTTATAGCTTAGTATCTTCGTGTTGGTTTAGATATCGTATTTTTGTTTAGACTACACCTTCTCATTACAAAATAAGTTATAGATGCATTAAATTAGTTTGTATTTGTTTTTATAATTGTATTTTGAAACGTTCCTTTCTGGAAACCTTAAAGAATCGTGATTATGAATATATAAAAATCATCATCATCATCATACCAGCCTATAAATATCCCACTGCTGGGCACAGGCCTCTTGTCATATAGAGAAGGAATATATAAAAATAAAATTATGAATTAATCTCACGAAAGTTATTATTCCGAAATAGTAAATACTTTACAACTATTACTTAACAATTAATAGGTATTATTTTTTATGTGTTTAGGACAGAATTAATTTAAACGTCACCCCGGAAACGTACAAGGATTGTGTGGTCACTCCGTGGTACAGAGTTTTACCGGATAGGTAAGTCCATTATTCGTGATTAAGCGGTTTTTTTATGTAAAAATTACTGACCGTTAAAGACTTAAAAAAGCGATGAGCAGACGATGGGCATTTTGTCTTGCTTGAGTCTTAGATTATAAATATGTCTAGATGGACTAACAAAGCTAAGAATGCGTCGCAAAATAGTGGCTTCTTAGTCTTTTTGCCGCCCTCAGTGTCAGTTGCGCTATCTGTTTTGCTTACAACGACGATTTGTCTTATTAAAGTGTGCAGCAATTACAGAGTTCGATCAAAAACAACGAAAACTCACCTATCATCGGTATGTAACAACATTTCACGTCATTTCCAAACATATTTATAATCTAAGGTTGACTACTATTGGTTGACGTGGGGGGTTTAAGCAGGATCACCGCGTCCAATAGCAAGTAGGGGTAGTTTCTGTCCGCGGACGCATTGTTCATGCGTTATGTCGTTGAATTGTGTTTTATATGTAATGTATGCCCTTAGGCACTTGTCCCACCGCCAACAACAAACGAAAAGCGAGTGCAGCTATGAGCTAGATACGAGTTAGCGAGAAGCGAGAGTGTAGTCCCGATAGTTGCCTTAGCCACAGCTCAAATACCATAAATAAATACACTATCGTCGTCTTCTGAAATAAACAACAATAATTAGTTCTAAATTCATAATGAATGCGTGCACTCACATCCGCACTGGAGAATTAAATGACCTCTGGTTGGTCCTTCATCGCTGCAGCACCGCTCAGCAAGTATTTTTCATAGCTCTTGTCGCTGTGATAAACTAGTGGCGAGAGAGGTCTTGCCGGCAGTATGAACAGTTAGCGTTCAACTATTAATATATATATGTCTTTTATTGACGCGGGATCTAAATCTTATTGTACGTTTCTTGAGCGAGAAAATAGTCGATGGTTACTGGTTTCCTCGTCGTTGAAAGGTGCCTTAAGAAATTATATTTTTCAGGTATATTGTGTCGAGGGTTTTGGAATATATGACACCACAATCTCACTTCGAGTCAGATTCATACATATCGTTTGCTGATTATTATGCAGACAAATATAAATTAGAAATTATTGGCGATAAATCTCAACCTTTATTGGAGGTAAGCTTAAGATTATGTTAAGAATATTCTTTTGTTTTTAACTCTAATCATCAAAACATTATTGTTAATTGATTGTGTGCAGTGTTCTATATAGTACCTACTAGCGACCTACACTGACTTCGCATGGTTGCCATTAATTAACGTTATTTTGCCAACTTATAACAAATATGTATAAATTTAATACAGAAACGTTTAGGTAACGATTTTTTCACACAGGAAGTGTCTGTGGAAACCGTAAATAAAACCGTTGACTGGTTTAAGAGGAATTGGCCGAATATTATCAGCATCTATTGTTGAAATCGATTAATATTTAAGTTGCAGCTTTTGTAGATTTTCAACCTTAATGTTAACGAAATACGTATTATTATCCTTAAATGAATTTCTTTTTATAGGTACGCAATATAAGTTCTAGGATGAACTGTTTGTTGCCTAGAGCGGCAACTATAAAAACGTTTACTGATAAACAAAAGAAGCTAGTGTCTGCTTCACAAGGTGACGATAAAACTAACAGAGGTTTTGCTGAAATATTCGTAGCCGAGTTTTGTATTAAATACGATTTTCCCGGAGTTTTGTGGTACAAAGCCATTATGCTACCGAGCATCGTACACAGGTAAGGCCAGAAAGTAAAATTTATATTAGAATTACTATCGAATAGAGTAGGACTGGGGGTAATGATTGACAAAAGGAGCTCTGCCCATAAATATGTGATTGAACATTCTTAATAGTAGTAAACAAATACATCTTAATTACATAATTAATTAGGAATATAACGGCTTACTGACGCACATCAACTAGTCGTTATATATTTACATACGGCCATGTGACATCTCAGCCATAACTATATATTATGAATACAAAAATCAACTTTACTACTTTGGCTTAAGGGTGTCAATTACATTGCTACCACTGTTGTA
The DNA here is from genome assembly GCA_932294365.1 of Diachrysia chrysitis. Taxonomy (NCBI): domain Eukaryota; kingdom Metazoa; phylum Arthropoda; class Insecta; order Lepidoptera; family Noctuidae; genus Diachrysia; species Diachrysia chrysitis. Next base: position 6,049,421 of record OW028651.1, on the reverse strand, counting down.
AGATAGAATGTTATATATTTTTAACGAGTAAATAATTTGCAGAGTATTTATGCTGTTAGTTGCACACGAACTTCTTACGGAAATATCCGAAAACACAAACTACGGAAATCCACGACGCAGAAAGGGCAAGTATAATTATTATTCAATCTAAATGCAGCACGAGAAACATTATCAAATAATTTGACCTATATACCATATAATGGAATTATTATTTATTATTATAATATTGCAGGCGAGGAATGGCTTCCAGTAGGTGCAAACCTGCAAATAGCTACATTGTCGCTGCTGGCCCAAGTTGAAGAACCCACTCCTATTACTTCTGTCGACAGGTAATTAAAGTAATCTCAAACAAACTATCGCAATCCTTACCACCTTAGATTGATCTTCTTAAGGTTCACCAAAATATTTATCGAAAAAAAAAACAATCATTTGTGCAAATAGTATTAAAATTATGGCCTGTAAAGTATACACTTGAACATATTCTTTATTACGAGTCAGTTACATTAGAAGACTCCATTTAATTATTGTATGTTGTACATAGACATTAGACACTTCTCCTAATTTTAGTATGAATCTTGAGAGTACAAAGGACTACCTACATCATCATCTATCTCACCGTCGGAATGAGATTCCTAACAATCTTACCGTCACGTTCGACTAACAAACAATAAAGTTTTATATTTTCAAATAAAATCAGTGTTAGCAATAATATATTTTGCTGAAATTGTTCATAGGATAAACAACCCTATTGACGAGGATAACCCACGTCGGCCAAACATAATGTCCATAAAACAGAGCTTGTATCAACTGCAGCAGAAGAAACTAAGCAAAGAGTATCCGTGGGATGTAAGTTGTACCTTATTAGTATAGTAATAAAGATTGTTATTGTATGTCTCTCGCAGTCTGTCTAAATGTGATAAATATATTAATATATAAACGAAAACTGTCCCACGTAAATTGTAACAAGGAAAATTATTTATTAATTCGAGTAATGGGGACAATGTTCTGGTCTTAGCAACAGCTGCACATAAAGACATGCATTTCAATTTCAATATTTATTTGCATACCACAATGTGAACCTTAGGTGGTAACTTAAAACTATGAGATCATCGTGGACCCTGTCGGGCACGCAAAATTAAAAATGAGAGAAAGAGGGCTTATAATTATACATTTATCTAATTCTAATATCAACAACCTAATTTAATTCTAATATCATGAAAATCTATTTCTAGATTACGTTAATCAAAACTATGTTTAGTAGACTGAAAATAAAAATACATAATACTACTTTTACATCGATCTTGATGATACATACTTTTGAATGGCTTCTATAGCGGTTTGGTATTAAGTTATTTTCCGACGTTATTTGTCGACGTTTCAGTTCCTTTGCAAGGATCATAGTTACAATAGGATCCGTTAAAATGTTACACATTGAAATAAAATAATACTCTCTATGTGTAATATTCGCAAAACCTCAGAAATCATCACGTCGACTGTCTATTTATATTACTTGTAACAATCATATTTCAAGATTATAATACCTGCCTATAAATGTCCCCCTGCTGGCTGCACAGGCCTCTTCTCATATAGACAAGGAACGAGCATTGATCACCACGCTTGCTCAGTGCGGGTTGGCGATTTCAGATTCCAATTTTGGGAATCTAGGTTTCCCCACGATGTTTTCCTTCACCGATTGTCAATGATGTCTTAGAATAATTAAGAAAATGCATATAACTTTGAAAAAGTCACATTGGTACTTGCCTGTAGTGGGTTCGAACCTGCAACCTTGTGCACACAAATCCGTTTTGAACCACTAGGCCACCACGACATTTCAAGATTACTGATTCTTATTATTTTACAGGAAAAAATGGAGCCAATAGACATCGAGCGCAATCTCTCAACAGTAACAGTGATGGACATAGAATGTTACGATGAGTTTGTGTCGTCGCCGTTAGTTACGATCAAGTCGCCACAGCGAGTGCTTTCCCCGCCGACAATTATTCTAGGAAAAAAGATATCAGCGGCCATATCCGCGCCGCCAGCCAAGTATGTATTGTATTTGTGGTGTTCCATTTAAGCTATATGTATGAAACAGGTATAGAAATAAAGAGCGATATAAAATAAATCGAATTAATTTCATGTGACAATAGAGACTCTTGTTTGCTTAATTACACTGAAGTTTTATGCTGATAAGACTAAAGTGTTGAGTAAAAAGCTAAATACTATGTTTAATAATAATAATATGTAACATAATATCTCAAACTAGACAGAGCCTGTATTATGGCAACCAGGCAACTGATAAACATCCTAATATATATCTAAATACATAAATAGTATAGATAAATTACACCCAGACACAGAATAAAGTGATCATTGTTGTTGTGCGCGCTCTTTGGCGTGACAATAAATGTTTTTTCTTGACACAAACATTTGTCCTGAGTGGGAATCAAACTCACGACCTCTGGTTTAGCAGTCAGGGTCACTAACCACTAGACCAATAGGTTAATCATAGCGCATCTGACTCCCACATACCATTTACAGAATTATGTGAATTTCGCGCATGGAGTGGTGTTTATACGTAAATTGATTGTCACTGCTCCGGTTTCTATAAGAACGATCTATAAAAAAATCATTTGTCAAGTGCTATGATGTAACTAATTATTATTTAATTCACACAGGTATAACGACAAGCTTAATATCCTTAAGTTGTCAGCTACCGGGAACGGGCCAGAGTTACGGGACATATTAACCGCATTAACTACAATTAAGTCACACGATACGTTCAATTTGGAGCGAGTGGAGACACTTGGAGACTCATTCCTGAAATTCGCAGCCAGCTTGTACTTATTCCACAAGTTTCCTAAATTCAATGAAGGACAGTTGACGAATATTAAAGGCAGATTGATTAGTAACAGGTATTCTATTTTTCTATACTTCTATACTAATGTTATAAAGAGGAAAGATTTGTATGTATGTGTGTATGTATGTAAAGAATAAACTCAAAAATACTGGGTCGATTTCAAAAATTCTTTTACCATTTCAATGCTACATTATTCCAGATTAACATAGGCTATACAATATTTTGCACCAAATCGGATAATAATTATTTTATTACGAATAATTGATAAAGGTTTTAATAAAAGAAAATAAACAAGAAGTAGACATATTTTGAAAATCTCACACCGCCCGTGTGAAGCACTGGGGCAGGCAGTTTATTCTTTACATATCTTTATAGTTCAGTATTTACTTCAAAATTTTTGCTCGTAAAATTTTAGTTATTTTCAATAACTATATTTATTGTTCCGTCGTGAAGATCCAAATTCCTAACCTAATAGAAATAACAGCTGTTTTAAAGCGTGATCCAAATAGTGAATGTGTTGCACAAGTGACAAAATGTATTTTTTTTTATTAAAAATGCGTATCTTATAAATACGACATAATACCAAAATACTTCTTTAGATATACACATTTAAATAATTATTGATTACTAGCTGTCCCCCGCGACTTTGTTCGCGTGTTTTAGTTTCAACGGTTTTTCATTATTTGCAACATTTTTCATTTATGCTCCGCTCCTATTGGTCGTAGCGTTATGTTATATAGCCTATAGCCTTCCTCAATAAACGGACTATCCAATACAAAAATATTTTTTCAATTCGAACCAGTACCAGTAACAAACAAACTCTTCAGCTTTATAATATTAAATATAGATTAATTATAATACTTATAATCTGTTTTCTTAAGGAATCTATACTACGCTGGAGAGCGGTTCAACTTGGCCGGTCGTATGAAGGTGGAACAATTCAGTCCTCGAAAAGACTTTATGGTGCCTGGATTCTTTGCACCGCGAGAAGTTGAAGAATTCATTGCCGAGAAAAAGGTATGTTCTTATTAAAAATTTTACTGCAAATATCCTAGGCCCTAGGGCTTTGCTAAAAACAAGAAACGATTTGCCTGGTATTCTAATACTGTTGAAGAATAATCTCTTTACATCAGATCATTTAAAATATGTAAAACAAACACGAATTCCCAAAAATTTGATAATGGTGTCATACAGCCGCAATATATATATTTAATGAAGCCAGTGTCACTCAGAATGATGTAAGGATTACAATTTACAAACTATACCCTATACTTCTAAATCTATACAGGCATTAAGAAGTTATCATCAAATTTATAAATACCTCAACTGAAATAAAATAAATACGTAAAAATGTTTTTTTTTTTTATTTAACATTATATATAATAAATATACTTGAGAAAAGAAATACATATTTAAATAATAAGGTTTTAAGTAAAACCAGAGACATGTTTTCAAAACATTTATTATTCGTAAATTAAGTATCTTTTTCGTGCACTGTGTATTTTTTACAATTACTTGACTGGCTATAGTAACATAGTCATATCAATGTATTATAATAAAAAAAATAAGTTATATTTTAAAATGTAAAATGAACGACTATTTACTAAAATACTGGAGTAAAGTCAGGCTTTGATTGACACTTTCAACTAAATTGTTTAAATAATTTTATTAATTAATTCTTATTTTTAGTCTATTATGTTTACAACTTATCAAATGTAACACAACTAAGTGCTATCTCGAACTATTTATTTATATTTTTACCCAAATACTTGCTTACTGTCTTAATTTAATATGTACTATTATTTAAGCACATTATAACATTAAAATTCAAAGTTTTAATTGTTAAATAATCCATAGACGTGCAAGTAGATATATACAAGGAAATGTAATATAAAAAAACGCTTTATTATAATACAAAATTTCAAGTTACATTCTTACTGGTTAAAAAAAAATCATTCACTTAGTATTTGTACATGCTTGTTTTGATCATAAACACTTAACATAGTAAATGCAAATTCTAATAAAAGACGAAAATATTTTATGTTTTACTGGGTACATTTTTGTTTAAGTTCAATGACCGTAGCAGAAATTTTACTAAACGGATTATTTATCGCATAAAATTATGATAAAAGAAAAAGTTGGTCAGGCAAGCGTAATCCGTACTAATTAATTAGATAACCTATTTATTTACACAGCCGCAATAAAGCTAGAAAGTCTTATTTATTTTGACTGTGAAATTTAAGGAACTCGGCCCCAGAAGCAAATAAATCTTCGGCTAACTCCTTAGGGTTATGTAAAGCTGCAAAATGTCCACCAAAATCGAAAGCTGTGGATCTCACTAAATTGACAAACTTATCCCTCAGTACCCAGTCTGGTTGGTAGACTACTTCATGTAAAAATTTGATTGCGGCGGTTGGCACTTCTGTCGGTGTACTAAAAAAAAACAGAAAATTTAATTAGCATTGTGTTAAGGTGAGAGTATTTACAAATAATGGTTACGTGTAAATTTTGCTGCGTTTAATTATTTTATGTTAAAAATAAAATAAAAATATATTCTGTAATAATTGATATGCATATACTGTTAAGCATAATAATATAAGTAACATTTCAGCACTAAAAACTTACTCTTGGAGTGCATAATCTTCCGGCCAACGGAAGCCTTCTGAGTACAGTCTTGTAGACGTGACAATACATTCGTTCACCCAAATTATAGTGATAGTATCCAACACATCATCACGATCCAGGTTTTCCAAACCACCGTGTGGGGTATCCATTTGATCTCTATTACTGCATATGGCTATTTTTTCCATGAGATATCCCGCCAACCCGGCTGGAGAATCAGTGAGTCCGACACCTATAAAAAAACATTAGTTCTTTGTATTCTTTTGTTTGAACTTTTTGGTAATTTAGAGCTTCGTTAAAGTACGTTAATTTGAATCTAAAGAGCTTAGGCTCGTCATTTTATTTAATATAATTGTAAATAAATCATTATTAAGAACTCACCGACAGTATCAGGTTTTGTAAATTGTATATGAAAGTATCCACTTTCTCTAATGATGTAGTTGAAATATTTAGATAAAGGATATACTCTTTCTGGGCGAACTGAATCAATCAAACTTGGAAACAGGGATCCTACTAATAGCTTTACAATACTTATTCTTCTTATAGATCCTGCCATGGTTATATGATACCTAAAAAGATAAATAAATGTTATAAAATATGACATTATGCTTGATGAGTACCAAATAGGTTTGCCCGCTTCAATATGAATTAGCTAGTGAATAGACGGAGCCACAGTACACCCATCTAGACTCCTTCAACCATGACATAATGACATATTGTTACAGGATAAAATTACTTTGACTTGTCAAGGTTATTCCATTTCTACTAAATGTATCAGTTACATATAGTAATTGGTGTAATCACATCATAATCGAAATATGTTGACAGTGTACCAATTTGATACTGTTTGATTAGCTCAATAAATACCATAATGATAACTGCTATCTGATAGCAGAAGTATCGAGTCTCTTACCCTAATACCGTATCGGGGAACAGAGTGCTCATGTGAGTGGCACACTGGGAACCCCAATCTCCAGCGTGGATGTAAAACTGGTTAAAACCTAAACGTAGCATTAGGTTTCTCATCATAACTCCAATATGTACTGGGTTTAAACCGGGTTTGTTAGTTCCCTGAAATTAAAAGAATGCCACTTAAATTAAATCATTTTAAAGCTATAAAAAAAAATGGCTTCACCTACTCACTAATTCAATACTCTTAAAATTATTAAACATTTCTCGTAATGATGAGATCTTATTTTTTTTCTGCTCTTACTGCGATTTCTAAATACAAACATTCTTGCAGTCGAATAGATCCTGTTTTTTTACTTTACGAAACCGGACAATCAAAACAGTTACATAATGTAAACAATTCACGAATTATAATATTGAGCTGATGTCACTACCTACAGCTTAAAATATAGTCGAACTTGGATAAAGATAAAAAATACACGTGGAACAGTCAATGGACTTGTTGACCGACAAGCAAATTTCAAGGTTTTGTATCATATTGTTTCCGTAAAGTCACCGGTAGATTTTATGCTCCTCGTTTCAATGAATAAAACTGTCTGAACATAATGCTATGAAAATTCGTGTTGTGTGACAGTGCGAAGATACTAGGCTTTAATATGTATGCAAATTTCTTTGTTTGTGTCGAAAGTACCCGTTCTCTTTTGAGTTATATTCATGGAAACGCGTTTTCATGGCTTATCCTTTGCAATAAAGATTTCGGTCGACATTCGCAAATCGAGAGTTCGAGTCTGCATTATCCTTGAATTACCGTTACAAAATTAACTCAAATTTACCTCTGAAAAGCCGAATCCGGGCAGATCTGCTGCTATAACTTCGTAAACGAAATCGTAACCGTCCTGAGGAGTTGTTAATGTTGGTATCACTCTAACAAATTCTTTGGAAGAGCTCGGCCATCCATGTAACATTAGGAGGGGTAAGACTTTTATGTTCTTGTTAACATTCGGCTTCACTCTTATGTAATGTATATCTAATCCTTGTATTCTTGTTTTGTAATGAGGAAACTGATTCAGCAACTCGGCTCTCTTTTTGAAGTCGTATTCCTCGACCCAGTACTTCAGAACCTTTTCTAAGTAATCCGTGTTCATTCCGTATTCGGATTGTATGCCCTCTAAAGGCTTTGTGAACCTCCGTCTATTAATTAATCGTTGCTTCAAGTCTTGAATCATCTGGAATAAGTATAAAGACAAATTAGAAAGTAAGCCCACCTCAGATTTGATAAATTATCAATTCTTAAATAATTATTATTATCAGCTCGTGCTGTCCCACTTTTGGACAAAGGCCTACCTCCATTATTTCAATATTTCTCAGTTCTGCGTCAATTCATATAAAGGGTACTTATATTTCAATAACTACAAAATTATATTGCTTTAGCTGTATTAAAAGTCAAAAGTATTAGCTGTGGTACGTACAGTATCATTGAAGTCGATTTTGAAAGGCCGTATTGACTCGTCTTCTTTCGCCGGTTTTGGGCCATTTCCCCACCATCTTTGCTGATCTATTTGTGGCAGTTCTGGCACACTAGTTAGGTAGTTGTAGAAGATGCGCAAAGATATCGCAATTAACACTGACGTTAATAATAAAATTTTCATCTGAAATTTTTAATAACCGATTACTGGAAAATATATTTCTTCGTAATGCATATGTGTTAATCAAACGAGTAGGAAACACCATGATTATAAAAATAATATTTCGTATGTCATAATAATCATAATCTTATACCATTAATTATAGTAAATATAAAAGTTCGGATACCCGAAAACACGGTGTTTTAAAATAAAAAAAATGGTAATTGTCGCACATTGATTGCTCTTTAATAACAAAGTCGATAATACGTTAATTAATTTCATCCTGAGGTATTTTTCTTATAGATATATCAAAATTGAATTTTATTACTAATGATATAATTACCTTCGTAAAAAAAAATCAACTACGCTTTGGCCTTCCAACCATTAGCACCTTATTAAGGTAGATGAAAATATTTTTCTTGTGCTCGTTTATATATAGCTCGTGTAAATTTCATAACCTTCTGATAAGATAATAATTTCGCAATCTGTTAATTTGTTATTACGTAAGTATTTGAATCCTACCTACACCCTAAAATAAAATTAATTATTCCGTAATCTTATCGTTGTCTATTATCTATCTCTAGTTACTTAGCAAAAACCTTTATATACGAGGCCAAATAAAATTTTCAATACTAAACGCGATTTTTTCAGCGTTATGACTTATGGAAGCTATGTCGTCACAAAAAATATATCGATTAAGTATACGTTAAAATATTTATTTGATCAATTATACTGTATAACTACCTATATTTTACATCTTTAAGAATATAAAAATTTTAGTACCCAGTTACCACCATATAAATCACGGAAAATCAATTACCCGAAAAACGAAAGTACTTATAATCTAAAACTACTCACGTTTTTGTTTACTGTATTTTTTTTTCACCACAAACAAATATTAAATTCACTTTTATGACACGAATAATTTTTATGATATTAATGTAACCGGTGATGAACCTACTGATGAACACGGAACATAACGAACGGATGTCTCTTGTTCGCACTTAGCGGGTAACGTGTGATGCCGTTCACCGCCGAAATCATAATAATATTGTGTTCGCCCGCCGCGAGTTCGCCGCACCGACCGGCGTGTCCCCAACCTTGACCTTATTAAGCCTATATTGAGTACGAAGCGTTTACGTAAAACTTAATAATATACGCTACACTTTATGTAATAATATACGCTACACTTTATGTAAATCTAAGATGTGAAACGAATACAGTTAGTATACACAACTTTAATAATATAGACGCCAATCTGCTAATAACTATTTACTATCGTACATTGTTTTTTGTTTTTAACTCTAATTGGTAGTATGACCTATTCGTAATGACCCTAAATTTATTAATATTTAATTAACATTAATGCAGTTGCCGCTATATGTTAAGGTTAATAATTATAATGAAAGTTGACTTGTAACATCTATCAAAGTACGCTAAGTTTTGAGCGTCTGCAAATTTACTTAAATCGATATACGGTTCGCCTAAAACGAAATTACTAAACAACTGATTATGAGGGCTACATAATAATAAAATAAAATGGATTTACGTATGAAGCCTTAAATAGAGGTCTCTAAATTTTGAATAGTGACGCTAACCTATTATATTTACAGCTACCCTTATTTAGGAAAGTTTTAATTTAAAGTAAAAAATATGAGTAATTGAACACAATTACTTCATGTTGTAATCTTTTCAACGAAATTGTTTGATAATAAATTGTGATAATAGATTATAAAGAGTTATTTTTAGAATCAATTGAGCGTAATATTTTGTAAATACCATCTAGAAGGTATGGATATTTTACAATTTAAATGTATGGTGTGGGGTCATAAATTGATTGTTACAATCTTTGAACACACATACCTGCAATTTTGTTAGTATCTTGGTAGTCATTAGAAGTTGTAATCCTAAAAGATTAATGACGAAGAATGGAAGTTTAATTTGCACGTCTTGTACCCTCAGTTTACACGCGATGACCTGCTAAAAGCTAGAATTCAATGACAAAGCTGTTCGTGGGGCTAAGATAGGTGCACAAAATTATTAAAACATAATGACCGGCACTATAAAAAGAACCCAATCAAATATACTTAGGTTTGCATGCTATCGTTAGTAAAAAGTAGGAAGTAGGTAAACTACAGATGAGTCAGCATGTTGATAGCGCGGCTCAGTCTGCCGCGTGTATTGGCGGTAATACAGGTTCGCACAAATCCGCAACTATGATATGACATTTTTGCGAATGATTATTGCGGATTTTTTTGCGACATTCCTCTTTTTACATGCGGTGTCGGTCGCCTACACTGTGTTAACGAATGTGCGGGCCTCTCATAAGCAAACTTTTGTAAATTTTACAAATGTTTGCATATGTGTGTAAGTAAGCGGGAACAAAAGCAGTAGAGTTGATATTCGTAATTTATGTTGTATACTTACTTATATAATGTTATAGATAATAATGTACTTAAGAATATTATTAAACAAATACCTAAGTAAGTATTATTTTTTGTATAAATAAAGGATAAAAATCGTTTTAATTATTTTCATGTTAATATAATCTTATTAGTGTTTTTGAAAATATTACCTACTTGAAATATTTATTTGCGTTCAGCTTATGTTGTGTAATACTAAAAAAGCAAGAATAAAATTTTAGTAGTATTGAAATGGAATTATGAAATATAAAACGTACAACACCGACAAATCTATGTGTAAACTTTTGAACCAACCGACATGTTTGTATATTTTATTGACATACATATTATATATTCTCAGTAACTATACTAAGTAACCGATTTTATTCATACCATATCTTATCGTGTTCTAATTCTAACCATTTCCCTGTCCTGTGAATCACATGTCTATGCAAATTATTGTTAAAACACTTAACAATAAATACAAAAAATCTGCATCTGAGAAACGTTTTTCCCCTGGTGTATCCTTGGCTTGAACGTAACAATCGCTTATATTTTTTATTCGAATCTGAATTTGACCCAGATTTTACATATTTCTGTAATTCTTTGTGTGGATGTAAATTAAGTCATTTATAAGACGTACAGAAATAGCTTTTGATAAAATAATCTTTCTTTTAAGAATGATCACACAGTCCAATAAAATAAATGAGTTAGCTGATATGTAATACTGTATTACTATAGATAGTTACCTTACCTTCATGTTTTAAATGATTCATACTGTCACACATAGTTACAAGCAGTATCTTATGGCCACTAAAAACTTGACTAAACGATATTTTTTTGCAGATTCGTCCAACATTCCTGATAGGCGTTTACTTCCCTACATCAGAGGCTTTCGACGGCAATCTGTCAAAAGAAAGCATGGCGATGGTACGAGAGAGATTTGCTGAATGCGATGGCTCGGCGGAAAACGAACCCGAATGTAGGGCCCAAAATGCCATGCAGTTGTACGTCCATTCGCAAGCTGTGTCCGACAAGGTAGGAAGAGTTCTGTAGCCTATATGCTTTGACTATGTAAGTTAGGTACTGATGTGCTGTATATAAATACTATGTATGCGTGGTATTAAAAGACTAAGGGCTGATTTTTCCAACTCCAGATAATATTATCCGACGAATAGTTTTGAATTTTTGACAGTTTTTCCATACAAAATCTGTCAGATGTCAATTTTATACAACATATAAAAATTACTGGCGTTGGAAAAATCAGCCCTAAATCTATTTAGACCGTCAGTTAGATAATAAAATAATTTTGTACACGTATTTTAGCATTTTCAAAATAAAAAAATACTAAGTCGATAAAGCTATGACGTCATACGTTCGTACTTTTTTTGAATACGTGACGTCTTGCAACATTCAAATCAATGTATCGTCGTGAGTATTTAATACGTGCAAAAAGAAAAAAATATGTGTTCAATATTTAATATTTAATGTAGGTATCTTAGTGCCCCATTAACTAGATTTTTTTTGTTTTGCTATTTAGTTGAGGAATACTAAAAAAACATCGATAAGCTCACTTAACTGTACCGACAACTTTACGATTTGTTATGGACCTATAAAAACTTACACGTGCTTTTCTGATAGGACACTGACATTTCGTCTGCCCCGGGTGTGCTTATTTGATAATTCTACTTACACGTGTAAATTGGACGTAATACATAAGCAAAGTTATAAATAAAACTGACGCAACTCAATGTCTGTAATATAACATCCGTTTTTAATATAGATAAATCATAAAGTACCAATAATTTTGTAAAAATTTTTTTTTGGCACGACTATCGAAGCAAAAAAATTTGAATGCCAAAATTCTCAGACATTCCAATACATGTATTTACTTGAATCATATAATTTATAATAAGTGACGGGATTAACCATAAAAATAGTCGCCTTCTCCACCAACGACACTAAAAGCTATTTTGATTTCATTTATTAAGGGATAATAAACAACTACAACATAATATAATTCAAGAGGTTTACAAAACATAAAACGTGTCGCAGCCCATTGCATTATCGGCAGATAAAAAAAATATAGATCAGTGGTTGATTGACCAAAAAAATATAATTGGGTACCTATTTGAATTTCTTATTTATATTTAATTGGATTTATTACAAACTATGTCGAGTTGTAAAAAGGGCAGATTAATTACTTTCATATTAAACCAGTTACAAGCAGTAACAAAATGTGATGTCACTATTGTTTTCTCATACTAATCTGGAGCTGCCCCGTACAAGTCGTCGTTTTGCGAAAAAGAGATAGAAAATGCGTTTACCTACTAACTTTAAAAGCTTATAACTTTTGTAACCGTGTTTTTTTTTGTGTGATATTATTTTGCAGTTCTGCTTCAATTTATTACTATTAATAGAAATATTTTTAATAAATAAATTATTATATAGTTGTCCAATGTAATATATAATTGTATATGTGACTATAATTATTATAATAGTAATATTTTTGCAGTCCGTTGCTGATTGTGTGGAAGCACTCATCGGTACCTACTTACTGAACGGTGGTATCACAGGCGCTATCAAAGTCCTTGAGTGGATGAGGATCATACCTCCAAAGGTACGTAAAAAACTAATAACATATAAAACGACACGTAATATAAATGTAATAAACGTGTACCTAGTCTAGGAGACCAGACATCATTTATTTCTGTCAGACATAAATACACTTAAATTGCGTCATATTAATATTTTAAGTACTAATATTTTATGTGAATATTATATACACGACATACCCAGACTTTTTTGTAGGTATTTGCTAACAAAAACCCTTTTATTCAACACTAGTTGTGCCCCACGGATTTACCCGCGTTAATTTGAGGGAACATATATTAAAAGACATTCCATAACTTTAAAGAGTACAGTGGACCCCCGGTAATACGGCCCCTGTAATCCGACACGCCCATCACTGTTGATTGTACATATCATTTAGTTCAGATAGAATCTTTGATTTTAAATTTGTCGGATAACAAGGTAGTCTTTTTAAAATATTCCGGACTATAGGGGGTGGTATATGCAGGACTCGGGCAGTATTCTATATAATCCGACAAATTCGACAACCCGACACCGCCCTGCAAAACGTATGTCGGGTTATACCGGGGGTCGACTGCATTACCTATTAGATTAATTTACAATGCTATTATATTTACGGTACACACGCGCGCGTGGTACCTACTCGATCATTATTATTGTGTTGCGGAGTTATTTTAAAACTATGATATCTCCTAAGATAATCATTATAATTAAATAATGTCAAGGGCAATTTCGTTCGCAATTTAATAATTGTGATGAATAACGTATTTATTGGATTTATATCATACTAGCTGTCCCCCGCGACTTTGTTCGCGTGTTTTAATTTCAACGGTTTTTCATTTATGCTCCGCTCCTATTGGTCGTAGCGTGATGTTATATAGCCTATAGCCTTCCTCAATAAACGGACTATCCAACACAAAAAGAATTATTCAATTCGAACCAGTAGTTCCTGAGATTAGCGCGTTCAAACAAACAAACAAACAAACAAACAAACAAACTCTTCAGCTTTATAATATTAGTATAGATTTATAAAAACACCTTCGCAAATAAAACATTATTTTAGAACATATTTGATTACCATAAAAAAGGTTATAGTGGGTCATCCTTAAAAGATAGACATATGCTGTGTGAACTTTTATGGCTAAACAATTCCGCCATACATGATTTTTGCGTAACTTTAAACGTTACGCAGCGCACGCAAAGGTAGCTTAAAAGGATTAATTGATCCCGTTTTTGCAACATTTTTCATTGATGCTCCGCGTCTATGATGTCATATAGCTTTCCGCGATAAATGTACTGTCTACACAAAAATATGTTTCCAATTCAAACTAGTAGTTCCTGAGATAAACGCGTCCAACCAAACAAACAAACAAACTCTTCGGCTTTTGGTATATCAAAGTATAGATTTACATTCCAAAAACATTTAACTCCCACGTCTATGTTTCGGTATGAATTACCTAATTGTATGTAATTTAATAATTCCAATATTCCCGCTGCTCGATACGTAATTATTCCCCTCGGAATAATAACGTATCGAGCAGCGGGTCTCGCAAGCATTTGATCGCATATACAAAACACTCCGAGACTTCGAACAAATGTTGGTCCAATAGTATCGAACCCGCAACTCGTTCGTTTTGGTAGTTGGCGTGAGTATACCACTCTGCTATCTATAGGTACAGTTATATAATAGGTATCTTAGTATAGGGATGTTTCCTGGGTATGAAAATTTAAAATCTATTTAGTCCGTCAGTTAGATAATAAAAATATATTAGACACGTATTTTTTCTTTCGCTTTAAAGTTTCGGAGTGGCGGCTTATGACGCCACGCCTTGGTAAAAATTGTAGCGAGGAGTGACGTCACCTGCATTTCCGTTCTCTGTATTTTGATCATTTTTTGTTTGCAGGAAAAAAGAAAAAGTACGTGTCCAATAAAATTCAACAATGTACCAGGTGGACATTGAAAAAAATTAGGAAACATGCCTATTATGCGTACTAACGACTTGCCTCGGCTTCACACGGGTAGACAAAACATTAAAGAATTAAAAAAACAAAAACCTTCCTCTTAAATCACTATCCATTGGTGAAAAGTATATGAAAATCCGTTTGATAGTTTTTGGGTTTATCGCCAGATGTACAGACAGACTTAGTTTTATATTATGTATAGATATTGTATCATAGATGGTGCTATTGGCTTTGGCCGGTATATTAAATAACATAGTCTTGTTTCAGGACAACTTTCAGGCATATCTTCATAGACAAGTTTCGACCGTTATCTCAGAAAAACGAGCTACCGAGACTGACATCAATTTCTTATTAAGTCATTGTAGGCCTGACGTCGAGAGAATTTTAAACTATAAGTTTAAAGACCCATCTCATTTGCTTGAGGTAAGTTGCAAATTCTAATTTCTTCTGTACCTTTGCCACATAGGATAATATGGATTATGCACAAATCCCCGATATCAGTTCTAATTCATAACGTTATGATTATTTTTTTTATTGTATTATATAATAAAATAAATAATATTAAAATAGATCCCAAAATATACGTGGATTTATGAATAAGTGATATGCACGTTTTTTATATAATTCTGTAATTTTTACTACGATAATTTTCTAGTGTTAAGACGTTGTAACTGAACAATTGTCTTCAATTCCCACCCAGGGCAAGTCTTTTCGTGATGAGCATGGTTATTTGTTATGTGTCTTGGTGTATTTTTATTAAATATTTAAGTATGTTAATCAGTAGTCTGGTTGCCATAATACAGGCTCTGCCTTGTTTGGGATCAGATGGCCGTGTGTTAGTTATCCCAAGATATTATTGTTTTATTATTATAAATTAAGCACATAACGCGGATAAGTGCGAGTCTGCCTCGCGTACCGAGATTACCGTGCAAATTTCGCTGATAGTCACTGAAATGCTTTTTTAATAATATTGTGTAATGTTTTAGTGATTAAAATTATTTAATATAATGTTTTGTCATTGTAACTTTATGTTTTTATGTACGTAGGATTACGTGCGATCCTTAGCTATAATTGATCGTTCGATATTATTACATATGATGACTAGTTGTTTCATTGTACTTAGGAACATAATATACGTAGGTATTCGCAGCATCATCATAATGAAGCAAATGATTAAGTATTAATAACAAGGTAGTTGTATTTTTGGAACACGTAAAACAACCCTCTGCCGTGACATGAACATTTTTTTTTCGGGGTTTAATATTATGGTTTCATCCCACGCCGAGGGCACGGCGTGAGGAAATGTCATACTTTCACTGACTAAAAACACCCTGGTCCCGTCTCTGCCCTTTGCCGGAGTCGCAGGATCGCAAGCGCATTCTCTGGGCAACTCCGGCGGAGCCATGACCTGCCCTGCCCTGCTAAGAATCATTAAAATCTGCTATAGCATGGCTTTTTACCTGACTGGGTTATACTTTTCGCGCGTATCTTGTATGTTTGTAAATTTCTTTATTACCTTTTATCCTTTGAATGACTGAATGGATTTTTCGACAGTTAAGGTATCGTTAGATTCGCCTCAAATACCCAAGTGTAAAAATGACTGCATTTTGGTGATAAATTGTAAGTCGTTCATATATTTGTTTAACTAAATCTATGGTTTACAAAAATATATACAACTTGTATGTTTTAATGTATTTTTGAAAGAAAAATGCTAAAATAAATAATTATTAAAAAAAAACCATGGCTTAGCAAATCTTTTAATGTTTCTTTTCAAAGCAGTCTGTTTATTTTTTGTTTTTTACTAAGTTACTTTTAAAAAGTTTTAAGTCCCTTTCAGATAGTGATAAACTAATTTACTAAAAATATGATGAGTTTCAATAAATATTATATACCTAAGGTATGAATTTACCTAATATAGAACACACACATACATTTATAAAACAACTTACACAATATATATTTTCAGGCTTTATCCCACCCGTCGTACATTAGAAACCGTTTGACTCGTTCTTATGAACGCTATGAGTTTCTTGGGGATGCTATACTGGACTTCCTTATAACATCTCATGTGTTTGAGAACTGTGGAGATCTGAAGCCAGGGGAGATGACGGATCTGAGGTCAGCGCTTGTCAACAATGTCACCTTCGCGTCCTATGTTGTAAAGCTGGGACTTCATAAGTAAGTTATTATTCATATAATTATAAAAAATAAAAATTCTAATAAAAATAAAATATTTAATATCAATAAATACATGTTTAACTAAACTAGAAAGGAGGATGTTTAATATGGTACCAACCTTCAATAGTATGTACATTGTTAGATAGGTATTTTTGAGATAAAGAAGAGTTGATATACTATGCCAAGTTCCAAATACTGTTCAGAGTTACGCTATATTAAACAGTAGGTATGTACTGAACAAAATTTTCTATCAATAGGATATTAAATCAGAAATCCAACATGGAATTATAATAGTGCTTTACCAACTATTGAATGCTGGGGTCTCATTTAATTCGGTCTAAGAGTTGTGTATAATATCGTTATGGGCGATTTCAGATTCCTGTGCTCAGAGTTGAATCCAACGTTAGACAGAGCCGTCGTTACCTTCGTTGACCATCAAGTGCAACGTGATCACGAGATAGTAGAAGATGTTCTCTATCTGATAGATGAGGAAGAGTGTCATATTGCTGAATACGTCGAAGTTCCTAAGGTGTGTACTATGTGCATAATTCTGTATCAGAAAACAGGATTAGTATGTTTTTTTTCTTCTGGAAGTGATTTACTCAGTTAGCCTGTGTGCACGCTTTGACTGCTTCACCGGACTTTTCACGACAACCTTAAGGGCCTCCAGCCAGAGCAATAGAAAAAATAACTAAGTCAGCAATGTTCACTAAGGGCACCCCCTGTGGGGTTCGGACCTCGACTTAGTAGTAGTATGGATGCGGCTGATAACAGATAAGATAGAAGTTGGCAAAACTAAATAAAATAAACCTGACGATTGTGAGCATTGTCCATTTACAATACTTCTCATGAGATTATAAACTGTCGATATAAGGAGGATCTCGAAACTCTAATTGACAATATGTAAAATAAAGTTTTGGGCTCCTATTTTTATAAATGTCATTTTAATTGACCAGACCAAGTCAGAGTGTGTGATAACTAATCGCTGATTCTAAATATATCGATTATTTATGATATCGCGAGAATGACGTAGTCATAACCAACCGACATCCTACTGTGGCTGACCCTGATCAAATATGCTAAATCATGCTAAGCATTACTTTGCAAGTTAGGAACACACATTTGGAAGTTTATAGATTATTTTTATTTTTTTAACGTGCATGACTCGAACTCGCGACTACTGGTAGGCGCACCAATAATCATATAAATAATAGTTAACAGGTAGATATAAATGAGATAATATAATAACTCAAAATAGAGAAATCAGCATTGAAAACATAGAGAATATTCAAAAAATATATTTATTACAGGTTCTCAGCGACATATTTGAGGCGTTAGTTGGAGCAATATTTTTGGACAGCGGCGGTGACTTACAAAAAGTTTGGTCCTTGGTATATAGCATCATGTCCAAGGAAATAAACGCGTTCTCCTGCCGCATACCGCAACAGCCAGTCAAAGTGCTTTATGAAAAGATCCATGCCTGTCCAGTGTTTAAGTAAGTATCTTAAAACAGGGTAAATACGGATGCCGAGGGTAAATAATTAAATTGACAAATTCCAAAAGGGTTGCCTGGCTATCTTCTTATCTTAATTATTTAAAACAAAACAGATTACCTACTCTGCTATTTTTTTTAACTAATTAGAATACTCATGAAAGTTATTATAGCAAATCTTCGTATATTATTTACATTTTAGATGAAATCTGCCTTATAATAGTTTATTTGACAGTTGGGAGTCCTCATGAGTAATGTTTTTTGAATATAAGACGCGAAAATCTCTTTAAAAATTGGGTTGTGAACTAAAGATCCCAGGACGTAAGAATTAAAGTAGGGATTTTAATTCGTACGTTTATAGTTTCGACTTGGTCAAAGAAATAACATTATTAACGACCAAATAGCTTACTTATATTTGAATAGCTAATTTACTCAAAAATGCATAAGTACATAAATATGCATAAAAATTTAGCTGTTCATAAAATAGGTCGAGATCTATGGTTTCTCAACTCAAAATCCAGTAGGGACGCGGCTCTAGTAGTAGAAATAAATCAACATCTACTGACAATAATTTTCTTTTCAGCAAACCGATTGTGGTGGATCCTGACATACCAAAGATAAAGGTAGGCGTGACTATCACGAAGAACGATTGGCAGCACACCGTCTTCGGAATCGGCAAAAACAAATCTCAAGCTAAGCGAGCCGCCGCTAAAATGGCACTCAAAGTTTTAGGCATTTAAAGTTTATACAGCTTTGAAATAAGGCGCTGTCAATGTCAATGTCAAAATGATATTAATGGGAGGAGGAGGAAAAGGAAAGGAAAAAGAGAAAATGTAGTTTTTATGTATGTTCGCCGATTTCTCCGTCAATTGGGGAACAATTCTAAAATTTTTGAAGTAAAACTTCTTTACGCACGCTTGACTTGGGGAGTAAGCTGTTGAATGCGTGATGAGAGCGTTACGAAAAGTGTGATCTGGCGAAGCGAACGACAGTTGAGAGGGGCATATTAGTTAGTGAATAATAGAAAGAGAGAGTTACGTTTCGTATATTACTGTGGGGGCAAAAGAGAGTGGTGCGAGCACATGTTTTCTTTCTCTTTCTCTCATAGCCAGTTACGTTTCATATATAAAGAAGTTTTACTTCAGTCGTGTCGTCTAAAGCAAACTCGTTTTTATATTGAAGTACGGAACCCTAAATATTGACGCATCCCTACTATTTTAAAGTAGACCATTGTTTTCTGACCGTGTAAGTACTTTAGTTTTATAGTTCTCCTGCATTATGTGATTTGATCTTAAAGATCTCAAATCAATTTTGTCCTAATGGATACAAAATTTTAAATAAATAAACTGACTGTACTGGTCAATCACTTGTCAAGCAGTATTGACAAGTGATTGATTGACCTATCGCGCAACCATTTACAAGTAGGTATGTAAACTTTTGTGCCTTCTACATTATAACCGTACGAAGCCTTTTTTTCTGTTCGGGGGTAAAAATCTAATGTCAACCCACGCAGAGGGCACGACGTGGGGATGTGTCGGACTTGCACTACTGACTAAAAACACTCACGTCCTTGCCTTTCCCGGAGTCCCGGGTTCGCTAAAGTATGGTCGGCGGGGCTCCGGCGGGCTAATTACTAAAATTTCGTATCCATTACAATAAATTATTAAAAAAATAACTAAGTACTACATAGATGAAGTCACAGATATAAACTGTCTAAGAATAAAAATAAGAAAGTAAACTATTACAGAACTGTTTTAAATTCTACTTGTGTTTTTGATATTGTTCTTAGGATTTTTTTCAGTTGATTAAAGAAAGGTATATATTAAATAAATAGTGTAATATCGCTGTATTTGTTTCTTTGTCAGACATATTAGATAAGTAATCTCATAGTGTGATTTTGAAGTGTTTCTAAGTTGTTAAAGATATCCGATAGCCGCTGACGAGAGGTATAGGATGAGAGAAAAAAAACGAGGTTTTATGTGCTTTTTACGGAGACTTCGTTCAAACGCTATAAATGTCTATTCGAAAAAACTGGCTTCTCGAATTGAATGTTTTGACATAGATTTATTTACAATGTTTATATAATTTTTGTAGGCGTTTTGTTTCGTAGTATAGTTTGGTATTGAAATATAATTTACTTACGGTTTAATTAAA
The DNA here is from genome assembly GCA_932294365.1 of Diachrysia chrysitis. Classification (NCBI taxonomy): domain Eukaryota; kingdom Metazoa; phylum Arthropoda; class Insecta; order Lepidoptera; family Noctuidae; genus Diachrysia; species Diachrysia chrysitis. Next base: position 6,028,625 of record OW028651.1, on the reverse strand, counting down.
TTTATTAGGATATTTGATTACTAACAAGATAATAATGTATTAATAATATTTCTAATGTTTAAATAAAATTTTGGGTTTATGTTGAATGAAAATGTGAAAGATCTAAACGATTATAAAATAAGCTTATGAAATTAAGTGGATGAGGCATGTTCTATCTATTTGTCACAAATCTAAATGTACAATCATCATCGTTTCGTTAGCAATATTGAAATACTTGTAACTAAATACCTACCGGGAACCGCTAAGGTTCAATTTCCACCTATCATAGACCATTAGCTTGTCTCTTATTAGTGGAACTCTGTTCCACCTGATGCGACCCTAGCGGATTTTTTATTCCCGCTATTATAGTTTCTATCTTGTTTTCATATACCCAATTGGATATCTAAGCTAGTTTTAGTTACTTGTAAGGTAATTTGTTGAAAAATATAGTAGATACCTAATCACTCTTAATGTAATTGGAATTTCTGTGATATCTGCACGAATGAAATTTTATGGTAATTGCATGTTGGTTTTGCAAAAAAAAATAAGCAATTTATAACTTAGAAGCGTTATCAAGTCTGTCAAAGTCGCATTTCTAGAGGGTTTTCGTAATTATTTTAATAAGTTTTAATCAAAGCACTAATTTTTCAGCCAAACACTAGATCGTTGGTATTTATGCTATTTTTTGACAGTTATTGGTATTTTGTCAATTATTTGCTCTAATACGATTTAATATTTTTTTATAAGATTAGGTAAATTTTAATTAAATTATAATATAAAAATTTGTTAAGAATATACCTATCTAAAGTAAATTAAATATAAAATTTATATGTATGTAATAAAAGTATGTACGTTTCATAACGTTTTAATTTATTACTCCTTCCATTATTATTCTACTGATGAACTGGCCCCGACTATAAAATAATATAGAGGTTGACAAGCAACTTAAGATTTCTCAAGCGTCCACGTGCGGTCACTAAACGCACGTGCACGCTCAAGAAGTGGATGCAGGACGCAGTAAAGCACAGACTACTTCAGTAAAGCACTGGGACTAAGTATGGTATACTCTAGTTTGGTTAGATTCTTCTATTTTATCAGAATTTTATATAAAGGCACATACGCTGGTGTGCTGAGGGCGGAGCGTTGTAGTAATGTATTTATTTTCGAGCAGCACGGGTCTTTGACGCGGCCTTTTGAAGACGTCGCGAATGAAGTAAGACCTTTCATCGCCTTCAAAAGGCCGAAAGCCGCCGGGCAGTAAATGCGTTAAACAATCGCTTGGAGAGGGCACCCTACGGGCCTATTTTATACTCCCTCTAAAAGAACTTGCTCGACTTTTCGTAGTCATATTTAAAAAAGTGGGTCCTGCACATCTTACTAGCTAGACCATCACACCTTACCATAAGAATTCAATAAAAAATGACTACCATCTGTTTTTCGGTACGTAAATAAGTAGGAATACATTGTATAACATAGTTAAATTCAAGTACCTTAAGGTCAATTCATACTACAGCAGAGTGGAAGCGTTAATCTCAAAGCACAGAATATTATATGAATAGAACTACGTACAGAAATGTTACTTCGCGAAAAAAAAACTAATAACCAGAATGTACCTACTTCATTCATTGCAAAAATCAGAAATGATTCTAGTAAATAGTAGCCGCGACAACCTACCGCCGTGCATACCTAACTGCGGAGTGTATTGTGTAACCCTCTGCTTAACGTTAATTAGGTAGGTATATCAAATTAAACCTTAATAACTAATGCTTCTTCAGGGACAAAAAAAAGACGCGACAAACGCTGAATAGTGCGCGCGCATTCGCGAGAATCCAAACGCCTCGTCGAATCTCGTCAAACCGATGCGTTGTCACTTTTTTATACGAATGCGCCCGCATTCGTGCAACTTATGAAGAATTTGACGCTGTGATGCGCTTCAACTCTGCTGTAGTATGAATTGACACTTAGGCTTCCTTATGTTCTTTTTTTATTTGGCTATCATTATTTTAGGCCTAAAATTAAAGCGCTAGTTGCGCGTGCGAAAACAAAACCTAACCGAAAAATTAAACAAAAAAATTGGTTCCCACATCAGGATGTGGATTTTATTATTATTGTGGCATACATAATAAAATTAGAGGAAGTATGTGCTGGGCCTCTTGTATGCGAAGGTGTTGAGGCGTTTGTGGTGGTGCACGCGCTTGGGCAGCGGGAATCTGATGTTGCTGTTGTGGAACTGTTTCACCTGTGGCCGGCGGCAAGCTGACGCCTTGATGACTTCCACTTTAATGATCTGTGAAAAGAAATTGGTTTATTAGCTTCACACTTCAATGAGAGTAAAATATGACTGAGTAAGGAAATGTGCTAGTATAAGTACTTATACTGTTTAAGACATTATCTGATTCCATTAACTGAAGATATACTTTTTTTTAATGTCAGATCGTGTAAACAAGGTAAAGTAGCAAGGACTTATTAAATTATATTTCCTAGTAGGGCTTTGATATAATTATAATGAGACATTGTGGTTATAATATGTATGTCATAAATGCAAGTGTAAGATAGGAAATGGGACCATATTCCAAATAATATTCTATTGGCAACAAACCAAAATAAAGACGTATGTATGCATTAATAAGTTTTAAATTATATTTTCTGAAAAAGTGAATATTGGTTTCAAAGATTGCCTTGTTTTAAATGCATACAGTGGGTGTGGCATGAAATACCTACAAATACATCATGTCTATGCATCCATACTAAAATTTTATTAATGTGGTGTATGTTTGTGATTAAAAAATACCGCTATGAGTTTGCTATTCAATGAGAGACAGGCTAAGGTCTTGTAATTGGTGGAAATGGACAGATGGTCCACATGCCAGACTAGAAAATAAGATTTTTTTTCATTGCCCTCATTTTTAGTAACATTTGCTATGGAGTAAGGTAAACTTTGTAAGCTACTTTTGGCGAAATAACTGTAATTTTTTGGATGGTTCTGCTGGAGAAAGTAATGTAGCACTAATCTATACTAATATATAAAGCTGAAGAGTTTGTTTGTTTGTTTGAACGCACTTCCGTCAGATTGTAAAAATTCTTTCAGTGTTGGATAGCCCATTTATTGAGGAAGGCTTATTACGCTGCAACCAAAAGGTGCATAAATGAAAAATGTTGCAAAAATTAAAATCCGTTGAAACTAAAACACGCGGACAAAGTCGCGGAGGACAGCTACTAAAGTTATAAAACAATCGATGTTATACATGGATGGAATGAGCACGAGCTCTGTGCCTGGCTCCCATATCGCGGTAGCACTGAGTAACGGCGCCACCGACGCTGAGGTCGCGGTACTCGCGGTACATGTTGTGTACTCCAGAACGAGACTCGTAGCGCAACCAGATGCCGAAGTTCTTGATCCTCGCCGGGCTCTTCTCTGGGATTTCCTGAAATATATAGTACATAGCTTTAAAACTACAAGAACTATAACTATTTCGAAATCCGATAAAATATTTAAGATCCAAGGTAAGGTTCTATAAAAAGATGTCAAATACTTAATATGAAAAATAATAGTTTTAAATTACAGTATTTTTTACAGAATACATACATAAAAAGGAAATTGGTTATTATAAATTTTACATAGTATAAAATGAATTACCTCCTGCTGTTTGTACACTTAGATGTTTTAAACTATGCAACGGATTTTTGTACAGTGTTCAGCAACAGGTAGAGTGATTTAAAAGGAAGGTTCATATGTATAATACATTGCACCCTGGGGCGGGTCGAATACAATATAGTAACTTGTAAGAATTAGATAGTTTGCATGACAGAAATATGATCGAGTGCAAGATGTTGTACAAATTAAACACTACTCTAGAAACATTCCTAGCTGAAGCCTATACAGTACTAAATTAATTGGGATATACTAAATTATACAACCAATTACTATAACACATACTATAAACACTAAATAGATACAAAACATAGCAAGAACAGATTCAAATATTAGGAACAGATCTTACTTACGTAGATTAAATTACATACTTAGACTTCTATAATATCAAATATCACTAACCTTAATGGAGACTATTTCGCCAGTGGTCTTCTTGAACTTCTTCAGTTGACGCAAGAAGTACCAGAAACGGGATTTAGCCACAATTTGGTCCGGGGAGAAAATTCTCATTTTGTATAGAGGCGGCTTAGGCTCGCTCTCCGAAGGGAGCTTGCGGCCAATGACCTCATATTCCTTCAACTGCAAAAGACAATGTTCGAATTAGCTCGTGAATTACCAAAAAACTTTAATCAAACCTTAGAAGAAAATGATTATGTTGTTGACAGGATTAATATCATTCGCATAGAGCAAATACCTAGGTATCTAAAAGAGTACATAGGGTCATGTTTAGTGTCATTATAAATAAGGCACATGCAGAATGAAAAACGGCATCACAACATGACATAACCTAAAAACACTTAATAATTAACGAGCCACATCTTCATCATCATCGATAAGATATTGGATATAGATCTAGTTAAACTACTGTGTGCAGTTTATCATGAGGGTAAAAAAGAAGAACATAGAGAAATTGAAAACCGAATGCACCGACAACGTGTACGCCTCACACATACCGATATTATCACTTTTAACTCACTGTTTTATGTTGGCCAGACACTGATTATGGCTTCGTTATATGAATGGACCATAATTAAGAACTATTTTTCACTAAAACCAGACAAATTATCGAAACTTACCTCTCCCTTAGCCTTCATATTCGGAGGTTTTGATCTGAAAGAATCTGTCAACGGAAGCGGAACAGTGACGCGAAGAAAAATGGCGCCTCGGTAATGTTGCAATACACAAAAATGCAAGCCCTTTATTTCTAAAAGACATAATTAACTGATTGCTTAAGGTTGAAAGTAAAAATTGTAATAAACTGTGATCAAGGCTTGGTCCATCGACGGAGCTCCGCTAGTCGGCTCTTTTTTTTGGAGTCTGAAGCAAAAACATTTTACACAAATGGAAAACAAGATGCACCGACTTTGATTTTGGCCGACTAGCTGATTAGGTTGGTTGCAAAGAGGCCGACTATTCGGCCAAGCCGATCACGGTTTTGGGGGTATTCAGAAATTACCGTAACGTTTCGTACATAATTTTATAGTTCTGTAAAGTAAAAGAACTTATAAAAAAATTGGTTGTTTGTAAAGTAGGTTTACGATCGAGATGTTTACGTGATAACGTCTTATTGGTGATATAAGTTTTTGGGAAGTAAGGAATTAATGAAGATAACAATTTTTTCAAATTTTCATAGTTTGTTTCACTGTTAAACATTCAACGAAAACTTAACCGCACGAGAAAATCTCCATTCGTTTGTATGCCGCTAGAGTGAGAGAGACGGAAGATCGGTCCACTCACTCGAACGCTATGCCAGCCTCCGCTCGTGAGGATTCCGCGTGACAAGTTTCACGGAATGACTGGCAGCGCTCGAGATGAGACGGGAGATCGGTCCGTCTCTCTCTCGTTATACCTGCGATCGCGCTCGTGAGGTTTTGGTGTGACACAAGTTTCTGAACATGTCACCCGACTAAAACGATTTTAAAGACGTTATCACGTCAAAAAATTTCTCATTGACAATCTCTTGTAGTGAACAGGAAACACAAAATGTGTAAAACTGATCAAGCTTTTATTTTATACCTCATATAGAGTTAGGTGGGGCAAGAGAAACAAACTATACTTTAGAATTAACTTTTTAGGTTCTTGCTACTAAATGCGAAATCCTATTGTGTATAGTATAGTATATACCTTCATCTATGAGCTTAGCATATTTCAGCGTCTAACCAATTTATTGTACAGTGGCGTAGCTTAGCATTTTTTTAATAATTTAAAATTACTTTTCTTGTCTTTTTTAAAGCGAAATACTTACACAATTTTCAATATCGATATTAGGTCATTTTCAATTGTGGACGTGGACAAAATTATACTAAAACTTTTACTTAAAAAAAACAAGTCGTAACGTTTTAACCAAAGCTTAAATCAGACATAGCTCAGCTCAATGCTTATGCAAATTAAACAATAGGTATATTTATTATCTTAATACTTCCTACTTCCATCTTTATTTTATGAAACTTTGGTACTTATGGGATATTTATTTATTAACTTTAGTTTAGAAAATTTTCTCTCCAACTGGCATAACTAATGGCAGATGTTAAATATATTCTCAACGCTATGACAATGTTAGATTAGCCATCTTTAAGTTAACGTAAAACGTAACGTTAAAGTTCTCAATAACAAAAACAAATTTCTTGACAGCGAAATAGCATGCCATCTCTTTCATCGAATGACATTACACATAAGTTAACAAGAGACAGAGTATAGTTTTATACTTCCTTATCAATTTCATAGATATTTGTATAATAAGGCTGGTTTTATAGCTACGCGTTTCGACAGCGCGGTTGAAGCGCGCGCGTTCGGATTTGTTCGGGGTAGTAGTTGCGTTTTATAGCCACGCGCTTGAGCAGCGCTGTTGAGTAAACGCGCGCTGTTCGCCGGCGCTGCCGAAGCGCGCGCTGCGAGTTACGATACGATCAGTGTGCGTTTTAGAGTGACGCTGTTGAGACGCGCCGTTAAGTACAGTACAACATGAATTATAATATCGATTTTATTTCATTTCCCTTAGAGTGATCGCCAATTTTTCCTCTGGAGATATGGGGATGCGAAATAAGCTGGATCGTTGTAAAGAGGACTGTAACTTGCAGAGTAATTCGTCAAAACTAGTTATTGATAGGCGAAAATATTAATAAAATTTATGACTATTTTCTCGTAAATCGAAAAAAGATCTTACGTGTTCACCTCTCACTAACCTTGTACCATTATAAGGATCAACAGCTAGTCTTCTTTGCCTTCTTTTCCATAAGAGATAAATAGCCACTACTCTAACCGCATTAATGTTCATTTTGTAGACGACTGTACACAGCAGCGAAACGCGCGGTACTAATCTCGTTTTACAGCGGACCGTTGTTTAAACGCGCGCTGCTAACAGCGGCGCTGCTCAACGGCGCGTCTAACAGCGTAGCTATAAAACCAGCCTTAAGGTATATGTAATATGAGCGTAGAATAGGGCATCTCCTCTTGTTTCTCTAGTCAGAGATGTCTAATGTCTGTCCTGCTGTCATGATGATGGTAGGTGGTAAAGTCAGTTTGACTGACTGTTTGACATTGGCAATTTGGCAGTGAGTGATAATGACATTGGTTAGTTGTTCACGTTATATTTGCATGCGCTGTACAGTGCAGTTACGTAGAAAATAGTGATCTAAACAGTAATATGTGAACTATTACGCAGTTACGAATAGCTATCCAAGATGTTCTCTAGAAAAGTAACACGCGTGGTTAAGTACGGGCTGTACGGTAGTGTAGCCATCGGAGGTTCCGTTACTGCTGTCAAACTTCATGATGGTGATTACGACTCCTTGGCGATCGTCAGACTTACAAGGACAGCATGTACTGCTGTGGAGATTGGGAGAACATACAAGACCATGTTATACAGCAAGGAATGGGATAGAACCTCGAAAGAGTATTTGGAGGTCAAGAGTCAAGCTCATCAAATTGGGGCAGCAAAATTGCTTGAGCTGTGTAAAGCCAATAAAGGTGTGTATATCAAAGTCGGACAGCATGTCGGAGCGTTGGACTACTTACTGCCGAATGAATACGTGACTACTATGCGTATTTTGCATAAAGATGCGCCACAGAATACTGTAGAGGAATTGTATAAAGTTATGAGAGAAGACTTAAAGAAGGATGTAAGTAGCTTTTAATTTAATTAGTAATTAAAAACAAATGATTTAATTATCCATTAAATTATTGTGTTAAGAAATGCTTAGTATGTAACCCACTTGTTCATGTATTACACAACAATTTCATATTTCTAGCCTAAAGAATTGTTTGATGAATTTGAGCCTGAGCCACTTGGAACTGCATCTTTAGCACAAGTACACAAAGCCAAGTTAAAAGATGGCACAGAAGTGGCTGTTAAGGTACAACACTACTTTGTCAGAGATAATGTAAAAATTGATCTAAAATGGATGGAGTTTATAATCACAACTATGTCCAAAATATTCCCTGACTTTGAAATGCAATGGCTGATAGATGAGACTAAAAGGAATATTGCCAAAGAACTTGATTTTATACAAGAAGGTCGTAATGCCGAGAGAGTATCAAGTTTATTTAGTCATTACAAATGGTTGAAGGTACCAAAGATTTTCTGGGATTATAGTACTGAAAGGGTACTAGTAATGGAATATGTGAATGGAGGACAAGTTAATGATGTAGAATATATTGATGTAAGTAAAAACTAAAAACATTTCATTATTTCACCACATAATTTGCATATTACTCATTCATACATCAAGTGATGGCACATTACATTAAGTTGCCTACTTGTATAATGACCTTTATGTCTTCCCAAATAATTACTTATTTGAAAATTTTATATGTATATTTCATAAACTTAATAAATCATGTGCTAGTAGGCAGTGGTAGTGTACCACATGCTAAGGTAAATGTAATATCTAACCTGATAAGAATATGAAAAAAAGTTGTAATAGATTGATGAGTTTTGAGGTGAGATGAAGGGATAATAATTTCAATATACTAAACTAAAATGAAACCTTTTTATTTTAGAAACACAAAATCAACAGATTTGATTTGTGTAAGAAGCTTGGTGATCTTTATTCTCACATGATCTTCATCAGTGGGTTTGTGCACAGTGACCCACATCCAGGCAACATTCTTGTGAAGAAAGATCCTAAGGACAAAGATGTTACAGTCTACTTGTTGGACCACGGTTTGTATGCTGTAAGTTGTAGATGAGTGTTCAATATGGGAATTCATTTGCATACTGGTGGTATATCCCAATGAAGCAGTAAAAAGCCTCAGCCCTTAATGTACTATAATATGATTTACTAGTTCCTTCTTTTTAATCTTGGCTTGAGACACTGCTGTACATCTAGATCAGCCTTTCCCAAAGTGGGCGATAACGCCCCCTTGTGGGCGCTGCAGGCCTAAAGGGGGGCGGTAAGAGACCCAGAAAAAAATCGAATCTCTGCTGATATAGCTCACAATAATTAATTTAATTTGAAGTTATAGTGCCCCCCCCGCGTGGACGCCGTCGCGATCACACGTATTTTTGTAACCGTCCGTAAATTTAATTCCTAAAAATAGTTTTTATTCTTCTAAACAACCCTTACTTTTGCATAACTATCCGTATCTATGTGATTAATGAACTGAGAAAAAACTGTGTAAAACAAATTACCAAAATAAAAGTTATAGACAAAAAAGTGAGTGAAACAAATAACAAAAACGGTCATTTTGAAATTAGACGCTTATAAAAGTTGTGTTGTGCCCGGTGACCCGTGACTTTCAAACACAGTGGAGAAGGTCAAACACTGTTTACGGCTATTCATCGCAAGGATACGAACTATGTTTTTGACAGTATAACTTAAGTGTCAGCGTAGCCGAGCGCATCGAGTCGCGGTCTACGAACGTGAAACGTCGTGCGTTCGAATCTCAGAAGAGAGTATCTTTTTGGATTATTTTTTACTTTTTATTTGTTTTGATTTTCTACTTCTGGGATAAACAGAACTTTTTACAAACAACAAGTTTAATCTATCATTGCACAACTACAAAGTGAACTGTTTTGCGGCAAAGTATTGTTTACTTTTTGTTGGAGCTGACTCATTTGCTGGATTTTTTATTTGGAGAGTCTCACAAAATGCCGATAAATAGATCCCCACCACCTACACCTATTGTTTCAAGGACAAGACTTACTCCGCCGTCTCCTTCGACGTCAAGAAGTCCGTTACACCCTAGTACTTCGGAGCCCAATATGATGATGCTAAATACAGAGCAGTCAACAGGCGCCGACTACGACTTCGCTAACATAACACAGCGTAGTAAACGTAAACGCTCTGATTCCAGAAACGAAAAGGATATTGAGCTTTCAAATTTTATGTCGGAGATTAAAGCTATGTTCCTTGAATTCAAAGATCAACAAAATAATAAAATTGAAAAAATCTACGAATCCGTCAAAGAAATTAAATTACAGAACACACAAATTCAGTCCAGTGTTACCTCTCTCTCCGACTACTATGATAACCTTAAAACTCAGATTGACCAGCTGGAGATACGGCTAGAAACTGAACGCAAGAACAATCTGATTTATTTAAAATCATTGGAAAATAAGTTAGAGAAACTAGAGCAGGGTGCGCGATCGACTTGTGTCGAGATAAGAAATATACCTGTGAACAAATCTGAAACTAAGGAATGTCTAATGAATACTGTGATGAAGGTTGGATCATTAATAAATGCACCCGTAAAGACGCCAGAAGTTAAGGACATCTATAGAATTGGACCAACTGATTCCAATAACAGGACGATAATCGTGGATTTTGTCAGCAACCTACAAAAAGAAAAATTTATAAATTTGTTCAAGGAACACAATAAAGTCAAAAATAAACTGTTCACGGAACATTTGCATATAGGTGGACCACCTAAACCTATATTTGTGTCAGAAAACCTATCACCGAAAATGAAAAGGCTTCTCTTCCTGGCTAAAGACTTTGCCAGCAGCAATAATTATCGCTATTGCTGGGTGACTAAGGGTAAAATTTTCCTACGTGAAAAAGATGGTGCCCGTCATATATTAGTTAAAGACGAATCAGATATCCCTAACACACATAAGTCAGAATGACTAGTTGATCTCTTTGTCCTCTTTTTTGTAACTCGTTTCAATGTTCCTTATGTTTTAGCTCTCTATTGTTATTGTTACCTTGTTTTATTTGATTTTTACATTTTGTTTCGTCAAGCCATGTCAATTTTTGTTTACTTTTACCTCGCACATTTAATTATACAACTACACACAACATATTTTACTAACACTTCTACTTATACACATACACACACTCACCCATTCACACCACCAATTCACAATTATTTACACAATACAACGGAAAAAATATATCTTAAATGTAGTATCGTAGTGCCCCTTGCTATGTTCTTATGTTTGGCCTTAAACCTACTTTTCTATCGCGCTAACTCTCTATGTTTAGATTTTTTATACTTTCATCATTTAACTACGTTCAAAAAGTTGATTCAAATAAAAGAAAATGGATAACGGAAGAACTTACATCACAGACGATATTGAAAATATCTCTGTTTCTAACTCCTATTTTTGCCCCCCTGAGGAATGTAGATCACATGTTAATAATGTTGGCTACAGCTTAAAATGCTTTCACTTAAATATAAGAAGCCTAGGTAATTCATGTAATTTTGATAATCTCATTATACTGCTAAATAGAATTAAAATGCAATTCGATGTCATAGTACTGTCTGAGTGTTGGTTAAGTAAATGCCCTTTTCTCCCAACAATACCTGACTTTGAATCATTTAAATCAGCATATACTAATCAAAATGACGGGGTGGTTGTTTATATCAGACTTCAAACCCGCTATACTATTGAAACACCGATCTTTAATAACGCAAATTGTATTATTGTGAAATTCCAATCAGATGTAGCACTACTTGCAATATATCGTTCACCCTCAAATCGAAATATCCAAAACTTTATTGGTAGCTTAGATCTAACCTTAAATAAACTCAAAAAGTTTAAAACTATAATTATACTTGGAGATATTAATATAAACATTTCACCAAATGGTAACGACATGAATTCAGACCTTTACTTAAATACACTTGCTTCTCATGGAATGCTGCCTGGCCATACTTTTTCTACTCGTAATAATAGTTGTATAGATCATTCAATCATTAAATCACACAAGCCTGCTACAACAATAGTTGTAGACTCTTTTATTACGGATCACGCCCCAGTTGTTTTAATTTGCAATTATCAACTAAATATCACGAGAATCGCCAACATATCACGACGAACTGATGTAAATGCTTGCGTAACTGAGCTTGAAAAAATGGATTTTACTACAGTTCTTGATTGTAACGACGACGCTAATAAAGCAGCTTCTGAGTTAGTTAATATATTATCAAGCGTAGTTAATAATAATTCCAGTACGTCTGTCGTACCAAGTAGAAGAAGAATAATTAAACCGTGGATAACACCTGGGCTTTTAAAATGCATCCGAAATCGTGACAAATTATACCGTAATACAAAACGTGATCCAAATAATTATATACTTAATTTAACATACACGCGATACAAGAAATTTTGTAATAACTTACTAAAAAAACTGAGGCGACAATATGAACGTACGGAATTTCAGAAACATAAAAAAAACCCAAAAGCTACATGGAACCTTATCAAGGCTATTACTAGCATTCCAAACAAAAAATCTACTTCAACTGAGCTACTGTCCCTTACTGCCGACCCGTCTACTTCACTTGATGCTGTTAACGTTTATTTTGCGAATGTGGGTAAATCATTAGCTTCTAAATTCACACCACCGAATAGCCCCCAGACCACGCCTAACTTCGAGACACTGAACACGGTCTCAGAATCAATGGCATTGTTTGATGTTGATGATAATGAAATTGAGAGAATCATTTTGGAACTGAAACTTAATAGTGCAGTTGGCTGGGATGGTATATCGGCTGCTGTTATTGGGGCTGCTAGACACATTCTTGTCCCAGTGATTTGCCATGTTTTCAACCTCGTGCTATGTACTGGAGTCTTTCCCACAGTCTTTAAGCGAGCTCTTGTTCACCCTATTTACAAGAGTGGAGACAGATACAGTGTCAGTAATTATAGGCCAATTTCTGTGTTAACTATTTTGTCAAAAATATTAGAAAAGGTTTTGAATAAAAGGCTCGTAAATTATATAACATCTAAAGACATTTTGGCAGAAAATCAGTTTGGTTTCAGAGCAGGTAAAAGTACAGAAGATGCTGTTCTTGAGTTAACTAGTACTGTTGCAGGTAACTTAAACAATAAACTTAAAACTGTTGCAGTGTTCCTTGACCTTTCTAAAGCCTTCGACACTGTCTCCGTTCCACTCTTGCTCATCAAACTCCAAAATATTGGCATACGTGGGCTAATACTAAACTTGTTTGAAAGTTACCTGAGTGGTCGCTCTCAAACAGTTAAACTTGGAAACGTGATGAGTAAAGAAGAATTTATTAGTTACGGCGTCCCACAGGGTAGCGTCCTCGGACCTACCCTCTTTCTTATTTATATTAATGAGTTGTGTCGATTGAACTTAGCCAATACCAAAACCATAGTTTATGCCGATGACACAGTAATACTTGTCCATGGTAAAGACTGGCTTGAAACGCGCACGCGTGCTGAGGCAGCTTTACAAACTATCATGACCTGGCTCTCAAATAATCTTCTCACACTGAACATAGAAAAAACTAAATTTATTCCATTTGCTATTAGACCTGCTTCACAGCCCAGTTCAACTTTTGCTCTAACCGCTCATACTTGTTGTCCAATAAATCGTACGCTCTGTACATGTAATACTATTGCACGTACTACCAGTATTAAATATCTTGGAGTAATTATAGACAGGGCAATGTCATTTCAAGAACAAATTGGGTCTCTGATCTCCCGTATTAGAAAATTAATTTATGTATTTAAAAAATTGAGATCTTCAGCTGACGTGCCCATATTAAAAACTGTCTATTACGCTCTAGCTCACTCAATTCTTAACTACTGTATAACTGCATGGGGCAGTTCCGGTAAGACAATTATGCTTCGTCTGGAAAGAGCACAAAGAGCGGTTCTAAAGGTCATGATGCACAAGCCAATTCTTTTTCCTACACACGAACTATATGCTCTTTGCAAAATACCTACAGTCAGACAAACTTTTATTATTAGTACAATTTCACGCAAACACTCAGAGCTTGTTTTTGACCCCAATCTATGTAGGCAGAATCGCAGATCAGGTAGAGTGTGTAATTTAAAATTTACTAATATCGTAACAGTAAGACGACAGTACCTCTTTATAAGCTGTATCTTGTACAACAGAATAAATCAAAAACTGGATATTTATCCCCTAACTGTTCATGAATGTAGAACGGCCGTTATTAAATGGCTCATTACACAAAATTATGGAGAAGTCGAAAATCTGGTAAAAGTTTAAGTTTAAGTTAAGTTTAGTTAAAGTTTAATTTTATAGATCTTATATTTTTTATCCGTGCACATATAAACACATAGATATACACACCCACTATTACACAAACATCACACTACACATACACCACACCCACACTACACACACACATACTTTCAAAAAACACTTCACACATAATTTTTAATAATGTTATTACGATCTCATTATTTTGTAACCTTATGTATACGTTTAATAAGTTAAGTTTAAGTTTATATAAATTTTTAAAAGTGGAACACTGCTGTCCCCGTCCTGGAGGGGCGCTAACAGTTGCGACACAGTTTTTTCTAAACTAATGTAGCTGTTAACGCACAATTAATGTGACTTATCTTGTTTTTTGTTCCAATAAATGATTTGATTTGATTTTGAGTGGTTTTTAACTGGGTGAAAAAATGGGGGTGCAAAAAAATAATTTATTCTTAAAGTGGGCAGTAGACAAAATAAGTTTGGGAACCCTTGATCTAGATCGAAGACATCTTACTAATATACTAAATGTGAAAGTTTGGATGTTTGTTACTCAATCATGATAACACGGCTGAATGGATTACCTGAATTAACACATAGGTTACTTTTCATCCTCATCATAATTTTCTAAATTTTCATCCTCACAGGTGAACCGTGGAGCACAGTTAGTTTTATACTAAATTTGAAACTCTTTATGATGTTACCTCTTAATGCTATTTCTATATTATTCATGTTGCATTTTTGATGTGTGCAATTTCAACTAAAACACAAAGAAGCGTTGTGTGTATCATAAACTTTACATGTATGGTGTACACCTAGCCTAACAGAGACCTTGATTCCAAAATTGGAGGTCAATAAAGTTATGATTTCCATAATATCTCTTATGTATATTAAATAAGAGCGGAAACATATGAGTTGCTTTGAGCATAGAAAAAAATATTGGTATTGTTTGTAAAGTATATTTTTAAAAGGGCATACTAATTAGCACAATAGTTATGTCATCTGTCAAATAATATGGGTTATATTCTCATAACTATATTTTATTTACTGATTTATGACAATACTTTTTATTGCTGGCAAATAGACATAAATAGAAACAGTTCATGGCAATTTGCCAACCCTTTGCATCATGTTTTTTAAAACTGTTAATACTTTATTTCAACTTGAAACACATTTGGTTTTTTTTTTCAGCAACTGACAGATAAATTTAGGTATCATTACTCGAAACTGTGGCTATCAATAATTGATCGAAACAGAGATCAGATGAAAGTACATGCAGAAGAGTTGGGGATACGACAGGAACTATATGGCTTATTTGCTTGCATGGTGACGGGACGGCCGTGGGATTCAATCATGAAAGGCATTGGTCGGACCAGACCAACATCAGATGAGGCAAGTATTAAATGAAAAAACACTATTTCATTAAGTGGTATGTCAGAAATATGCTGTAGAAAGGTTTATGTATCCACCGAAAATTATTTACTTTCTAAATTATAGACATTGTGTCAGTTTTGAAAGTACATACATTGCTATTGCTACATGAGGAGAAATTTAAACCTAGAGAGTAGTGTTTATTGGTTTTAACTCTCTAATCTCTAGAATTACGAGTCGTATTTAAAAAATCATTTTATAATGTACACCTTAATTTTTAAGAAAATGTATTCTTCGACACCTCTAATCATACATAACTTAAGACTCACGGATTTACCCGCAGTGTGAAGGGCATAGTAACGAACACAATAAGTAAATAGTAATAAATACGTAAGTATAAGACGTTAGACTAACGTTTTAACGCCTTCACACTATGGTTAATCCGCAGGGCTAAGTTATGTATGATAGAAGAGGAGGTTTCGATGTGAAACTCGAGGAAAGTCAAACTGTACTGTAGTATTTAGGCGATAAATTCATGTTAACCGTCGATAATCGATGTATCTATCATATAACTAACCATTAAAGCTACAACAAAATTTGTCATTTCAGAAATCAACATTCCAAAATGAGTTACCAAACATTTTGCACTATGTTACACAATGTCTGGAGCACGTCGACAGGCAAGCGTTGCTTGTTTTAAAAACGAACGATCTTATTCGTAGCATAGAGTACGCGCTCGGAATGCAAGACCGCATGTGCGGTTTTGTAGTCATGAGCCAGTGTTGCGTTCAAAGTGTATACAACCTTGAATATAAGGTAAGATATTTTTTTAATAGTATGGTATAATGCGTATTGTGTATTTTAAATTATTTGATCTTATTGAAGGTTATGTTCCATAAATTTTACTGGCCTTGTATTTTACATACATAATACATACTAATAATATAAATGCTATGTATATGTATACGAAAGTAACTCCGACTATCTTTTTTATTTCTATATGTCTGTCTGTTACACTTACACGGCTATACAAAGCAACAGAGTTTGATGAAATTTGGTATAGGTTTAGTTTGAACTCGAAGAAAGGACAAAGGCTTTTTACCGCGATAACCGACATCCATGCGAGCGGAGATAGTTTACATAAATTCTAAATATGTTATAAATTATGTAATAATTCATGGATATTAATTTAAGCCAAAAAAAAAGTTAGTAAGTATCTATAAATTAGTAATTATCTTGCCACTGGCAAGAATTTAAAGAGGCATCGAGCAATGCTCGATAAACGATGGGTAGAGGAAGTAGTGCATATAAAGTGTAAATAATAACCATTTATTTCTTTTTTTTTTCAGAATGCTGCCTCCTTAATTAAGAAATCGTTTTTAAATCTA
Organism: Diachrysia chrysitis; assembly: GCA_932294365.1. NCBI lineage: Eukaryota > Metazoa > Arthropoda > Insecta > Lepidoptera > Noctuidae > Diachrysia > Diachrysia chrysitis. The sequence goes on along the minus strand of OW028651.1, from coordinate 6,011,820 downwards.
AAGTTCAAATGGTCATTAGTACTGTTATATCTCTACAGTTTTTATTTAAATTTACATTTTAAATTTTCATTTAAATAGCGAATTTTATTATTTACGGAAATGGTAAAGTTGTTTGCAAGTCTGAAAATAGTCACAAGAAGCTTAGGCTTTATAGTACCTTCATATTATTTAGGCAGTTAGCTTTCTATTTTGATAAAAATGTAATGTTATTAAAAAAAATGTTATTTATCAAGATATTGTAAGTAATTAGAAACAAAATGTTCAGCCGTGTCGAGAACCGATGATGTACTAATTAACCATTATTTTTTTTTTATAAAATATCCGTACGTTTTGTACGCTTCGTACATGCAAATACAAATTGGAGCAACAACACGAAACAAAAGCATAATTAATAAAACGACTGAACAATTTAAATTAGTTCTGCACAAATGTCTACATATTTATATGATAAATACACATTTTTTGTGCCTTTTTTAGAAGCTAGAATGTTATCTATATTTTAGTATTATAGTTTCATCGACCATTAAAACTAGTCTGTGTTTTAAATTGAACGAGTTTAGGAACTATAGAAAGTGGTTATAGTATTTTTAATTCACTTAGGTAGAAAGACAGTGGTTATGTTATTATTTCTTTAAAATGTTTACATAAAATATTTAAATGCAACAATTCGGTGTTAGTAGCTAGGTACGTAAAACACGTGTGCTTTGGTTGTGTTTATCCGAATAATGATATGACACGAATTACATCCGACGAATATTGTCCATTTCTTCAAGATTTTTTCTATTTATAGTGGCATTGAGCATATAACTGGTAGCATATAGTTACACTAGTCCAAATAATACCTCGAATTGGTAGGTATTTGTACATAACCTATGTATAACTGAGAATTGTAAATAATAATCAGGTATAATTTTGTACCATTTATAATGCAACGTTGTTAAATTCTATTATCGAAATATATGTATTTTATTTATTAGAATACTAGTTTGATTGTATACCGCATGTGGAAGTATATAATAGGGATGTTTCCTGGGTATGAAAAGTTCAAATCTATTTAGTCCGTCAGTTGGATAATAAAAATAAATTAGACACGTATTTTTTCTTTTATCAAAACAATAAAAACTTACAAAGATACAGCGCTTTAAAGTTTCGGACGCTTAAAGCTTATGACACCACCCACGCCTTGGTAAAAATTGTAGCGAGGAGTGACGTCACTCGTAATTTGTGTTCTCTGTATTTTGATCATTTTTTGTTTGTAGGAAAAATTAAAAAATACGTGTCGAATATTATTTTAATATTCATTAATCAACCAGGCGGACATTAAAAAAAAAAATAGGAAACATGCCTATTATCCTATATATATTTCCAAAATAGTTAATTCACCCTGTTGACTTGAAAACTGCAAACACATCGTACATCGCATTTATCAAAGGTGGCTAAAGTATACATGAGGTCTTTAGAACATAGACGTTATACTTCTATTGACAATTCAGGCAAAGTTGATGGGCGGTCATTCTGTACATAAAATCACTTACAGTCCGGAGTAATTTTATTATGTCCAATGCCAATTTATGTGATGAATAGGTATTTTTTTCTTCTGTCTAGCCTTTTCCCAAGCTATGTTTGGGTCGGTCTCTAGCCTTACCGGAAGATATATGGGAGAATAAAAAAAATACAAATTGGACACACAGTTTAATTGTTAAATCATTCAATGTGTAGAACCACAATATTTCGCTGAATATTCGTCTAGAATTCAATACTTTTTTTCCACCTTAAGTAACAAAGCGTCGAGTTTATTACCTAACATGTTTAAATCATTTTGTATTCTAGTCAAAATATCGGCGAAATTGTCGCGACTCTTCTTACCGTTGAGTTTGAAAATAGAAGTGCTGGACATACGACACGACATATCCCACTTTTTAAAGTCTGATATGAAGGTGGTCGCCGGTCTTTTGTTTTCAGTAACGCGAAGTTTGTTCAATGCCAGTGTTTCATTAGATATCGTAGATTGGGCTGAAAAATAAAAATCTATTGTTATTAACCGTTCCTACTTTTTAGTTCAGGGCAAGCGGAAACTGCCTTTGGCTGTTAAGATGTTGGAATTTGTTAAAAAAAAAAAAAATATGTTAACATGTGACCCATTGGAGATTTAAACATACAGAGATGGCCAGCCTCTGTTTAAGCCGCATTTAAGCATTGGCCATTTAGTGAGACACACTGTGATGAACTAAAAATTAATATTAAAATTAATTCGCCAACGTGCGCATTGTATTCGCATAAACAGGCGTTTGTACGATATGTGTTGAATGGTAAAGCCCTTTCCAATATGATAATTAACGAATGGTTTGTTGGAAAGCGCATAAATATTAATGTTTTACTGGCTGACTAACAATCATTTTACTTTCATTTTGGCTACCAAATTACTAGGTAGACTTCTCTGCATTTACATAATCAGTTCTATGTGTTTCAATGTCTGTCCAAAATATATTATTGAATATATATAATATATACCTAATAGGTCGCAAAAAAGTTTTTTTTTTAATTATATCTTGGGACAACTCACACAAGAACATTTGGTCCCAAACTAGGCAGAATCTGTATTATGGCAACCGGAAAACTAATAAACATACTTATATATTTTTCTAAATACCTACATATTATAGATAAATTACATCCAGACAAATGATTGTACTCATCACACAAAGATTTGTCCTGGGTGGGAATCGAACCCGAATCTGGTTTAGCAGTCAGTTGGTCACTAACCACAAGGCCAACAGGCCAGTCAAAGTGAATGATCACTTGTATGATTAATAAGGTACCTCATCGGTTTCAAAATATTAACGGGTAGTAGGTTCTATAACCTATCTGTAGGAAGTTTAGCATCCACAAGCCATGATTGACTATTCCCACGTACAATACCTACTCAAGTAATAAATTTGTAAGATAAATAGTTAAGAATCTTACAAAAGCCGTTTCCACCGATTTCACCGTCAGCGTCTAGATTGCCATCGCATATAGTGTTAGTAGATGGTCCTGTGTTACCACGCGGTATCCGTTCGTCTCCATTGCCGATAGTCAGCAAATTGTTCTGTATAAATGTCGACGCTGTTGAAAAAGAAAGAAATTCAATTTAAAAATCAAGATTTGTTTAACATAAAAAGGACAGTAGGGCCAGTACTGCATTATTTATTCAGTAAGAACATACCAACATTATTATTATAGATATGTTTAAGCTACACAATAATTATACGTGAGTCGTTTAGCATGCTACTGACGTTTTTTTTTTAAATAAGTACAATAAATTGGTTCTATTGAGTAGGACCTACTTATGAGGTCATCAAACAATATAAATATTTGCGTAACTCGTAGTTTTGGGTATACTTGTATGTTAGATGTACTTTGACCTATCCACCAAAAATTTTAGGACAGGGAGGATATAATATATAGTTATATACATTTGCTTACAGTCTCGTTTGGTCCCCAGTAAAAAAAAAAAGTAATATTAAAGTGGTTTTATCCGGTATCTACGAGTTCGGCACGCCCTTCGCAAGGCTAAAGAGGACGTTACCTAAGGATTGTACCAGATAGAAAAGGGTACAGATGTTAATTAAATTAAACATTGATCTTACATTGTTTCCGCTTTCCCGGCAACCATACTTCGAGTATATAGGGATGTTGTGGGTCATTGCCTTTCCGCATTTCTATCAATGGTATCACTGAATCAGCATTTGACTTGAGTACGATTATTTCTTCACAGTAATCTGGCAGGTCGAGTATTTGCCACACTTTTTGCCGAAGAACAGATATGGATGCGGAAGGCTTTATAGCTATATACCGGAGCTTGTCTTCGAAAACTAAAAAGGTTATATAAAAGTTTTATCTAAGTAAAATAACTAAGAAATTTAGTAAAACCGTAGTTACCTATGTGTGGTATCTAATTAAGAATAAGTACTTATGGTAATTATAGCTAAATAAGTAAAATCGCTTATTCTTTACATAAGAATTGGATATGTACCTACTTAGGATAGATTTATTTTTTTCATACAAATATTATCCTATGGCCTACCTATGTTTACAGAATCATACCTTGGCTTCTTTTAGTTTTGTAAAAGATGTGAGCAATCAGAGGTATTTCCACTTGGTAGGTATGTCTAATGGAAATTGCTCAAGATGTTTCAGAATGGTTGGTAACAGGGCTGTTGGGTTATTATCGTGCTGATCAACATTAATAAATTCACCGGGACAGTCGTCTTTGAAAATTACCTAACTCTTGTTAGGTAGGTATATCTGTGCAGGCAGTGCAGGGATACAAATGAATTTTGCAATTTTATTTATGTAACATTTTATGTACGCAATGTTATTCTATAAGTATCAGTTGAATGATTTCAGCAGTTACTCCAGTTAGGCGAACAGAGTAACTGGTGGAACTTGTTCGGTGCTATGGCGCAACTTCAAAGGCTTATGTGCAGCAGTAGGCCAGTTTACTATGCTGAGCAGATTCGTATTGGCAAGAACCAGCAGTTCCGGCATTAAGCCCATTGAGTCCAGCCCACATACAGAAAACAATATCTTGTTAATTCTTTTGCTGAACCAATACGCATGTGAACGTATATGTATTAGGAATTTCAACTTTCCTTTGGCGTTACTCAGAGCTAACGACGTATAAGTAGGAAGGTTCATCCGAAGCCTCATCTCGTTTCCCCTCCACTACTGCAATACTTTCGTTCATTAATTATGACCTAACGCACAGTGAGGCTAGCCACATCGCAACGCGACATCGAAAGTAATTTAGGAACATTTTTGATTTGCGTTGCGGAGTGTGCACCTTCACACTGGCACTGAGAACAAGTAGCTTGACTTACCGCCCAAGTCATATCGACGTATGACAATGAATGTTATGACTTCTTTCCTGAATAATTTTATTGGCGCCTTTAAGAGTTTAGTCAGTGACATGATGATCCCTATCACTAGAACTCCCCTTAAAAACTAATAAATTAAGTTTTTTCATAATAACGTTAAAGCATTTTTACGGTTACAATTTTGTATTCTTCGAACTGTCAATCGACTTAAACTGTCTGAAATTTGTATCTATACATGTTCTGTGTTTGTCTCAGTAGTTACTATAGATAATAGAAATAAAGAAGTATAAATAACATTTCGAATATTTACATCTAATAATTTTATTTTTTGGTTTTCATTACCGAACGTTCATATAAATGTTTACATTATATTCGGCAGCGTAGTTATAACTATAAAATATCAACGTTTGCACTCAACCGTTAAATTATAACTATTAATTATGTCTACGAATAACTACACAGTTCTAAGCTTTATGATAAATAAACCTCTGTTCACCTGTTCATTGTGTTTTTATGCAATAAATAAGATTTTTACAAAATGTAATACAAAAATAAACTTATAGGTAATATCCATTCGAGCTTTATTATTCAACTATTTTATCGAAACAACTTACGAAGATTAGAAATTCTGATAGCACAGGTAGAGTCTGTGCGAAAAGAGAACTGTCGTGGCGTAAAATGGAACTAACATTATGATTGCATTAAAATAATTCCTTGAAACAATACGGCATCTGAAAACATTATGTTCAAACATAATTTTATAAATATTCAGATGTTACACTCGCACTTCACTGTCGCTACAGTGTTTTTAGCATAACAAATTCGGTAATTAAACACAGCAGCGTCCTCAATCCCAAGACGATTATCTTACCGCACAGACTCTCGGTATAAATAAATAAACAAAATAGCTCTTAGTTAACAACTTTATGCAACAAATACTTTCAGTCCTTTTCCTTGCAAATATAACATTTCGAATACATTGTGACCCTAAGTTTTAAGTTCTATTGGTTACATATTCAACCAAATTAACTTAATTTTACAGCTTGTATAGCATACTGGAGATGTTGGTATTGAGAGAAGTCCCATTTGCGAGTGATAGGATTGTAAATAATACCGTACGATAGTTCCACATGGCAATCATCTGAAACAAAGCAATTTTCATGAAAAAAGAACAATCTGAAAATGAGTAAAAACCGGTAAATTGAAAATTGCGAGTCGGATTCGCACACAAACGTTTCCGTCTGATCGTTCAAGTTATCACTATGTGCTTTCTTATTGTTTGTTCTTCTAGCGGCAAAAGAAATACACACGCTGTAAAAATTTCAACTCTCAACCTATTATGGTACAGTGATGCAGTCCTTACAGACCGACGGATGGACAGACAGTGGAAGCTTAGTAATTGGGCCCATTGGCACCGTTTTTGATAGGGAACCCTAAAAATCTTGATTCTTAATAATATTATAAATGCGAAAGTTTAGATGGATGGATGTTTGTTACTCACAATCACGATAAACCGGCTGAACGGATTTAAATGAAATTCGGTACATAGATGCTTTTGTAGATAGTTTGTTCCCTAACACACAGGGTACTTTTCATCATCATTATTATCAGAATTTTTCATCAACACGCGGGTGAATTCACGGGGCGCGGCTTAATAAATAGAGTAGGGGTAGTATAAATTTGCAGAAAATGGAATGGAAATGGTGTCTTTACTTACTTCTCTCTAATATAAAAGTGAGTTCATTAGGCGTAATGAATTTTTCATACTGGTGTGCTCCTTTTGGTATTAAATTTAATACATTTTCACTAAGATATATAAGTAAGAATTGTGATAGTCTCGTCCTGTTCGGTGTGGTAAAGAATATCCTGCCGCCTGGTTTTAGAGTGTGTATGCATGATTTGACGAACAATTCCTGGTTATTTACATGTTCTATCACTTCTGAGGCAACAACCCCGTCATAGTAGTTGGCAACCGATTTGGCGTGATCCTGTAATAACAAATTTGTATTGTCACTGAATACAAGTCCAGAATAGTCCTAGTTTACCACACATATACATATATCTAGAATTAATATCCATAGGAAAGTAGGAGAAATAGTAACTAGAGATAATGCCTTGAGGGTTGCAAACATACTTATTTTTTTATGTTATAAATTATTATTATTATATAAATACATTTTTTCAAACAAAAAAAAAACAATCTATTAAATAAATAAATGTGGACAACATCACATGCATTGCTCTAAACCCAAAGTAAGTAGCTAAAGCACTTGTGTTATGGAATTCAGAGACAACATAGGTACCCCAAACACCCAGACCCGAGACATTTTAGAAAAGGGGTTTTCTACATTGATCAGGCCGGGGATGGAACTCGGGACCTCAGAGCTGGCGACACCTTGAAAACCGGTGTGTACGCCACTCAACCACGGAGGTCGTCAAATTTGTTATAATACATTTTCGAACACACCGAAATGGCTACCTAACACCAAAATTTTTCATCAGATCAAAGAGATATTGATTTGAGAAAATATAGTTGATAGACATACTTACCTCTATAGTGCCATTGATGTATTCAGGTTTGTTGTTTGCTATTTTGGGGTCAACATTTCTATGCTGCTCTGCAACAGCTATCAAATCCTTGCTTGCATCAATACCTGTGACATTGGCACCAAGTCGGGCTAAACCCTGAAATATTTAATTAAATTTATAATTAAATTATGTTTGAAATAATATTATAAGGCAAATATAGATGTGACTTTCTACATTATAGAGACAATACTGTAAAATATTTTAGTATACACTGGAAATCTATGGTTCAATTCTGAAAGACAACTCAAGTTTGATTCAATAAAATCTTAAATTACTGGCAATTTAATAAATAAATAGATTTCAAAATAAATTACAAAATTTTTATTAATAAAAATTAATATGATCTAATTTTATTATGAAACATTTGGTTACCTCAGACAAAATGCCACCTCCACAGCCTACATCCAAAATCTTTTTATCCTTGAGAGGTAGCAAATCCCTTTGAGAAGAAGTGACTAGACCGTCTCTTACAAAAGGAACTCTGGAAATAAAGATGACTTTATAGAAATTATGAAATAAATAAAATTGAAATAGGTACACTTTAAAAATTTAATTTTCTTAAATTTACTTTTCATGTGTAGTTAATGTACTACATAAATAGTTAAGTTTTACTTTTTAGTCTTTTATCTAACACTTGAGCATAGAAACAAATAAAATCAAAATGACTGTAATAAGCTTCTTATTGAGGCACGGGTAAAAGCCCGCAGCCACAGGGTCTAGTGCTAGTTTAGTTTATATGCCTTTAGCTTTTATTTAGCAAGCATTTTAAAAGCAATACAAATAATAAGCCAAGACATACACAAACATGAGAACATCTAAACACTTCCGAATAAAACAAGATATATATTTAGTAGCTAAATAATTAATTTAACATACCTTAATAAATTCATTCCATGTAGTAGAGCCAATGCACCATCTGGATTCCACCATTCCTTCATTTGTTTAGAGAATAGTTCAACATCAGCGGAATCGATCGTCGAATGTGTATAACGCTTGGTGTTTGTTACAGGTGTCCAGGAGGATACAGAACAAATTTGCTTTATTATCACACTATTTCTGTAATAATTATAAATTATTATGCTTATCATTATAGTCTTGCGCACAATTTTCATTACTATGTCTGAGAAACGTCTTAAAAACTTATAATTTTCATACTTAGTCCTGTTTATTACATTTTTGCTAACATTGCAAGACCACATTTTCGTGTTTGTGTAATATTTAGAAATAAATAAACAACGGTATATTATTTGTCTTGTTCGATTTGACGTATGGCTTCACAATTTATAACATAACCTCATAACCTCTCGTTTCACGTCAAAAATAATTAAAAAATAATGTTGCTTATAAAAAAATATAAGGTACACCAATTTCCATGTATATATTTGGTCGTAAACTAAAGTTTAACAGGTGCTTGCTCTTACTCGAGAGTATGAATAACAATAATCTTCTAACTAAATATATTGTAAACGAAGTGTTTATATATTCTTGGTTTAGGTATATAATGTACGTCGGGAAAACTAGTTTGTTATAATTATGTGATGAAAATTGTGCTATTTTTTTTAATTAAAATTAATAAAACTAGCAGCTATATATACATATAAAAGGCTGGCGGCATTACCACGTTGTACAGCAATACTAATCCTCTGTCTAAGGTAAAAGCCAGGCCTCAGGTCACGCGAAGTGTCAACAAGGCGTTTGACTAGATCCTTAAAAAGCATGTGCGCACTCGGACCACACGGACCAAGGGTTTCAACCCCAAACGGCTCGAATATATAACTTTCAGGCCTACCCAACTTCCATGGGAACAAAGACATGCCGTCCGGTCTCTTGCCATCGTCGTCATTGGGATGGAGTACAGCCAGAACGCCGACGGCAATAAGAGCTCGTCGGATGATGCCATTAACATTCGCATGCCGCGCCATGTGGCTCGCGCAACGGCTACATGAAAGGCCGTGGTGTCCGAGGCGGTTGACAACTTCGCCGCAGTGGCAGCGATGTGGAGAGCAGCATGAAGCACCTAGGCGTAACAGCGAGGCGGAAAGTATTGTCGTCGAACAAGGTGTATATGTTCGAAGACGGCAGTGCGTTAAGTCAGAGGCCCGACACCCATTCACCCACAGCCAGCAGGCGCACACGCTCTGCAGAAGTATCAGATGTTGAAAAAAGGTTTTCCTGAACTAATCTGCAGAGCGGCTCATCCCACCGTCTCTGGAAAGATGGGAAGTCAGGGAGATTTGAATTAGGGCAAGCGAGTTTCCAGCACAGCACATCAAAATCAATCGGTGAGGAACCTAGTATATTCCTGATTAATTTATCAGTGCCGTGGACCCGGGATATACCTAAAAGCCGGTAAATTAATACTTGTAATTTTGCGGACGCCGAGCCCGCCCATACGGATGGGAAGAGTTCTTTTTTTGCCAAAGTGTCTGAAAAGCCTCAACGCCTAAAATTTTTAACCTACAGATTATTTCTCAGGCTTTTTGCCTTCAAGCTAGATAATAAGTTAATTAGGTATTCTGCGCTACAGAAACCTGAAGAATAATTTTATCGTGCGTCATGCACGACGCACGATAAAAAAATATCAGAAAAAAAAGGATAGGTGAATAAGTAATTTCCATGAAATAATTATCCAATTAAAAACACTACGGTCCTATTTTTGCCTTTGCTGGAGTCGTGGCGCGATGCCACGACTCCAGCAAAGGCAAAAATTACGCGTGCTTTGCGCTGCTCTGGCTGGGATCGGCCCTAGCTGAGCCTTCTTGCCTCTCCTTGCGTGGGCGGCTGTTCGTGAGCGTCAAGATGGCGGGACCAAGTCACCAATTCAAAAAGTATTACATGAAAGTGTTTGTACTACATATGTACTATTTGTACCCGAAACAAAACATTTGTACCTCTAAAGGCAAAGGAAGTATATCAAGACGTCCCTGGTCCCGCCACTTTGACGTCAAAGTAGCGGGACCTTCTGAAAGCGCTACTCTGAGGCAAGTAATTTACACCCGAAGACTTAGTACTACATATGTACATATTTATACTCAATTTTCAATACAATTGTAAGTGCCATATTAATGTTATGGTATTGAAACATTGATCCCACCAATTTGATGATTGATGTTACCGCTGAACATATATGAAAAACGTTAGAAATTGTGCAAAATCTAATGTAAAAACTTAGTACGTCCGAAGTACATAAACATGGTGTAATTTTCATGTTAATAATCTAAGTACATCAAAAGTTATCAAGCATTCATCGTTTATCTCTGAAGGACACATTTATGCAGAAATGAAACAACCCAAAATTGCTGTCATAATAATTATTAAATATATTTTGATGAAACTCAAATTAAAACTGTTGACTTTAGTGTTCTAATGATAAATTGATATATGTATATAAATTGATAATAAATTTACGAAGAGTCAAACGTACATTGTGCCTAACTGTTTAATACTTATATGCGCAAAAATAAGTCTTGTCAAACTTTATTTCTATTATAATAATAAATTTATCTAATGATAAATATATCATTAAACACTAAAGGCAACAGTTTTAATTTGAGTTGAATCAAAATATATTTAATAATTATGAACGCAATTTTGGGTTGTTTCATTTCTGCATAAATGTGTCCTTCAGAGATAAGCGATGAATGCTTGATAACTTTTGATGTACTTAGATTATTAACATGAAAATTACACCATGTTTATGTACTTAGGGCGTACTAAGTTTTTACATTAGATTTTGCACGATTTCTAACGTTTTTCATATATGTTCAGCGGTAACATCAATCATCAAATTGGTGGGATCAATGTTTCAATACCATAACATTAATTTGGCACTTACAATTGTATTGAAAATTGAGTATAAATATGTACATATGTAGTACTAAGTCTTCGGGTGTAAATTACTTGTCTCAGAGTAGCGCTTTCAGAAGGTCCCGCTACTTTGACGTCAAAGTGGCGGGACCAGGGACGTCTTGATATACTTCCTTTGCCTTTAGAGGTACAAATGTTTTGTTTCGGGTACAAATAGTACATATGTAGTACAAACACTTTCATGTAATACTTTTTGAATTGGTGACTTGGTCCCGCCATCTTGACGCTCACGGCTGTTCTCTGTTCTGCCTGATTGAATCTTCTTTTACCTGATTGGAGAGTAATTTGGGGTCAGCGTAGTGTGTACCTAAGTAATTTATTAGGTACCTGCACATAGATTTGGCAAACGGAAATGTTTCGTGGTAGAGTACCGTTTATTTAGGGTTAGACCAGTTAGTAGTTACTCGTGTCTAATGTGACTTCTTATATTGATTTTGGAGATTTCTGTATCCTAGACGCCGCGCACCGGCGGTGCCTAGCTTTGTTTCAGATTATAGGCCCAGACTCTGCATTTGTGTTTATAAATACGTTCAGTGATTTTGCTTAATTTGTAAACAGGCCTATAAATAAATTGATCATAAATTAAATTATCAGTAGGTATTGCGAATATAAATAAGATTGTCGTGTTTATATTAATATAAATAATTCTAGGTTATCATTATATTCTAGGTTTTTTGTTTGTATGTAACAAAATTTGATTATATACAGCTGCAAAGGTAACAGACAAAATGCATTGTTGCAAAGCTTGAGATAATATAGGAAGTAAGAAAATATTCTTTGGAACGGGCAAGGGTAACACGGGTAACACGCTTATAGTACAACTAGCTGTTCCCCGCGACTTTGTTCGCGTGTTTTAGTTTCAACGGTTTTTCATTTTTGCAACATTTTTCATTTATGCTCCGCTCCTATTGGTCGTAGCGTGATGTTATATAGCCTATAGCCTTCCTCAATAAACGGACTATCCAATACAAAAAGAATTTTTCAATTCGAACCAGTAGTTCCTGAGATTAGCGCGTTCAAACAAACAAACAAACAAACAAACAAACAAACAAACAAACTCTTCAGCTTTATAATATTAGTATAGATATCTACTATGATTAGGTACCTACATATTAATAGTTATAATAGAGTTTAGTAGGCCAATAACGCTATTTTTAAACGTGGGTGGTACAATCACATTTTTCATTTATCCTAAACATCTTCCCCTGTATTATATTAATCTGTGATCGTATACGGCCTCGTTTTTGTACATACATTTATATCTATATCATGTAATATCATTGTTACGACAAGGATACGGCTATAGGACAGACCATTGAATTAAATAACCAGTATAAATACCTACTTTGTTTATATATGGTGTATATAGTACCTACCTACTCTGTGTAAATAACAAAACAACATGACAATGTCACAAACAAAAATTGTATTTGCAATGAGTAAAGGGGAAAAAGCACCAAAAGTCCCGACTGTAGATTTGTCCAGGTTTTGCAAAAGCTCATTCACAGTCACATTTGTAGTGGAAGTAGTTGGTTTCGAAGTTTGGCACGATTGTAATGAGGGGTGGTTGGATCTAGGACCGGTTGAGCAGGGATTCAAAATACAATATCAGCTTTACCCAGGACAAAGCTTTGATATAGATATCTTAATATGGCCACATACTGCTAAGGTATTTGATAAAATTCCATACTATTTTATTTACAACCAATTTTGCGAACGTTTTAAAAAAGTAGATCTGATGGATACTAGTCCATTTCATGTCTTTGTTTGTAACCAGCATGACTATCTATTTATATATGATATTTTTGAGATCATTACCCATTATTTATTTCAGGTTTTTTGTGGAGCCAACTCCGGGTGGGTCCGGACTTGGCAGTTTTTAGAAAGAAGATGGTTGGCTTTCTCGATTCGTCACTATTATCCTGTAAGAGTGACCGACTTACGAAATTTTGTTGCCACAGTAGTACCTCATCATGGACTAGGGGCTCTTGGTGCAAAGTAAATATATTATCTGCTATTAAACACATATATATTTATTAGTGTATTACATTGATATTACTCACCAACCATAACAATGAGGAATTAAGTTAATGTTAGGTCTATTTGACGCTAGGTACCTACTTCCTAAGGATATATGTGGTGAGGGTACCTAATCGACTTACTTAAGTAGATGTATTTTTGCTCTCTAGACCTTTAGTTTTAGTGGTTTTATTTAACCAATTTAGATAGATAATAGAGATATTAAGAGAGGTAACAACGCGCTCGAGTCGATTAGATGCACGACTAGTGTGAACAGCAACAAGCAGGCACCTATGCGAGCACGATACGACGCGACTTTAGTCTTACAACGGGCGCTGGCCCGTCGGATGGTTTTTTGAGTCGTATTAGACTAAAAATCGCGTCTCATCCAATGTGAACAGCTCCATATAAAGTGTATGGTGACCAGAGCATTCGACTTTTAGTCTTATGCGACTTACGACTAGTGTGAACGGGCTGTAACTGTATATTCTTTATTCTGTATGACCTAGTGCAAAAGCCGACAAGGTCACTGAAGTATTCCTTCCTTCTCTGACGTTTGGCCAACGTCGGCAATTTGCAACTGTACTGGAACCAGACGACATGAGCACGCATGAGTTTATTTCTGAGTTGATTTGGAGATGCGTGGTTTATTATATACCGATGATGTACGCTGACCTACTCTTTGATACGCCATATCCTGTAGCAGGTAAGTATTTCACACTATATGACTATAGGGTCTGTCTGTCGAATGGGCCTGTTTCCTATTTTTTTTAATGTCCGTCTTGTAGATTAATGAATTTTATTGGACACGTATTTTTTATTTTTTCCTGCAAACAAAAAATGATCAAAATACAGAGAACTGAAGTTACGCGTGACTTCACTCCTCGCTACGATTTTTAGCGAGGCGTAGCGTCATAAGCCCCCACTCCGAAACTTTAAAGCGGTGTATCTTTGTATTTTTTTATTGTTTTGATAAAAGAAAAAATACGTGTCTAATATTTTTTTATTATCTAACTGACGGACTAAATAGATTTTAACTTTTCATACCCAGGAAACATCCCTATTTCGAATGAATAGATACGTGGTTGTAACTTTTGGGAATTCTTTGTATGTGTCATGAAAGTCAGATTGTTCCGACGCAACTAGTTATAAAGTCCTAAGAAAATAAGAATCAGAAATGGCCCTATCAGACTATACCTTTTCTGTTGCTGGTAGCACGGATTTTTAACGTTATTTTAATACGGTCTTACATGAGTTGTCGTCCTACACGAAGGATGCAAGTTTAAGTCATCTTAGACATACAGATCTCGGTAAGGTTCGTAGGTTACTTTTCATAGATTTAATCGATTCGCAACAGAAATAAGACACCAAGATGCGGCATTATACCACGTACGGAGTACAATTTTAAAGCGAGCCGAAAAAGAAGAAGAAGCTCGTGCCCTTGAAGCTGAGGAACAAAATAAAGTGCGACGTGACTCAAAAACAAAAGACAAGAAAAAACCTTTTGAAGCTCAAAAGATTAAATTCGAAATAAAGTTATCTGGAGATACACTTTTAGCTGGTAATTATGGAAAATAACTACCTACTATTTTGACATTAAAATGACTTTAGCAATGAAGAACAAATAATGTATAATATTATGTACTGTTAGTTCTCAGTTCTGATTCTATATTTTCACACTTATTTTTACACTTTAACAAAGATCACTCACGAATGGATTGGTTTTTTTCCTGTCTTTGAGATGAGACGGTTTCGAATATTAGTTAATTTGATCGTTCTCATTAAAATGAAGCATGCACGACGTTATACGTATTAAATATTTTTGTTGAGCACCATAATAATATAACCTAACAAAATTGGAAATCTCAAACCAATTTAGTTATTGGTTGAAGATCCTTACTACATTCTCGCCATAAGTACATCTAATAATAATAACCCATAACCCACCAATTAGGTATATGTACCTATGGATACGTGCTTCAAATATTTCAAGTTTGATTTAGGTAAATATGTATTGATAAGCACTATTTATTATTCTGTGGTTATAAGAACATTGAGAACGTTAAATATTTTGCATAAATGTTTTCAAATTGCTCGATATATTACAAAAATCAAGGCATGCCGAGTTAGGTCTGTGGTTGGTCTGATTTTCAGACCAGCTATTTAGCTACAATAGTATCATATAAACCAGAAACCATATAAACCAGTAGGTAGATGTTTTATAGAGATCATAGTCGGATAGGCAATCTCTCCATGTAAAAAGAACTTAATACTTAGTTGAAATAGATAATTAATAATTATTTATTAATAAAAATCTATACATACCCAACGAAAATACCGAAATAACGACGAATACGTAATGTTGATAAAAAAAATCTCTTTATATAATGTTGTATTCTCATACACTTTACAGGTATCGGAAGAATAACACCGTTTCAAACGTTTGGCGACCGGCCTGCCGATCTTGGAGAAGTAATAGTTCTGATAGGTAGCACTAATGTGCCAGCACAAGATGACCTGCCTGTTGTGTTTGTAAACGTTGGCGACCTTGCTGATTTTCCCGTAGACTACTTCAAGAACAACAGGTCAAATTATTTGATTGTTTGTCATACACAAAAGAATCAGATATATGGGTTATAAAAAAAAGTAGCAATTGTTTTCTTTGTGAAGAGTGTGAATGACAAAAAAGTGTCTGTAATAATCATCATATTTACTAAACGATACGATACTGAACCTTTTTTAGTCTATTATTTCGATCTGTTACAGAATAACACACCTTTATACGAGGTGGACAATAAGTGAGGAAGAACATTGTTCAGAGCAGGTTTCAATCAGACCGCCTAAAACAGAAATGAATTTCAATGACCATCATTCAATACCACTGCAGGTTACTTTGGCCTCAGATGTCATGGCTAAATTTTTTGATGACCCTTTTGAAATTGAGGTATTATGCTTTACAAATTAATCTATCATTAGTGATGTAGGTAGAATCCTGATTTTCAAATCTACCTTTTTATTTTAGCTACGTGGAATAAGAATGCCTCCACCACTATCTGAAAAACCCAATTTCTTTGGCTATGAAAAAAGAGACCGAGATTATGGCATATCTATGCCACCTCAATTGCCTAATCAGGACACAGATATTCTAATTGCTCGAACCAAGATTGATGCCAGATTATTATCAAAAATTAACGGATTTATTCGTGGAGACTTTCCATTATATCCACCAAAAGTGTCTGTGGTAAAATTGGAACGTGAAGGGATTTGTACTAATGACATAAATGCAGTGAGAGCTAAGATTCTACCGGAATTGTTTATACAACCAGGCAATATCTTAGAAGCACAGATGACATTGGAAGTGTCAATGGGTCTGGCTGGTTGTAAGCCTCAAAACGTGCCTCAGCGTTATTCTAGGTTATATTCTCTCATCAGCTGCTCCGAAGCAATAATGACTATTTTACGTCAAATAACAGAAATCAACGAGTCAATTCTGTTGACGGGTACGAGAGACGGTTTGTTGACCGGATTTGGTTTAGATACAGGCGATACTGTCATGTTGTATGTGGAAGGTCCAAAAGATGGAAGGATTTTACAAGTATGGGAGATGACTGAAGATTTTCATCCAATAGTAAAACCTGTTTTTTGTACTTCAGCCAAATATCATAGTCGTTTGTATCCTGGTGAGTAGATAAAATCTATACACATAAAATGTTTTGTCCTGAACGAGTTCCTGCAAATTTAAAGATCCATTTCTTATCATCTGGGTGTAATAGTTTAAACAAAGCTAAGCGCACTATACATCTCCTAATATTTTATAGTAGTATTTTTTGAAGCAACCTTTTACAGACAATCTCGCAACCGTCAAAAGAAAGTCGTTTACTGTTCTATTATATGTAGGTATAGATATAGATTTCGATTTTTGTATGTTTTATTTCAGAGTTACTATTGGCTGCTATGCCGTTTAACATTTTGAAAATGTTTGTGCCACTAGCAGTGATATTAGCTTTGACACCGATTTACGCCCGACCAGCCCTTCCTTTACCGACCCGTGCTGTGAGTGATTGTTTTAACAGACCTTAAAAGCCTCCTCCTTTTCAACTTTGTTCTCAACTTGTCTGTACTTTTTTGTTTTGTATGTTTGCTGCTCTTAATATATTTCTTTACTCAGGCCGTGCTGAAGATTGGCCGATTGGTTGCCAGTAAGTTTCGTCACGCCCCCTGTAGTCAAGACATGCCTACTGCGATGGAATTGAAAAGCTTTCGGCTGGAACTTTGTGTCGCACCCCGACCCCCTCCTGTTACCATTCCCGAGATACCTTTTTCTAAATTAAGTACTTACTAATATTTAATTTAACTTATTTAGCTTTAATTTTATTTTTATTTATTTTTATTATTACTTCCGTATTCCAATTCGTCATATAATAAGTTACCTACTGTAGGTTTTAATAAACCTTAACGGTGTATTTTCGTAAATTGTAATGGATTGTATTAGAGGCACAGTTAATGGTATTTATCGACCATAGTTCTATGTTTCTTTTGCTGATATCGAGAACTGCAATCAATAACGTCTTTATTCAAATATCAAATGAAGTGAATTACAAAAAAACTCGCAAAGAATACCTTTATACATAATGCGGAAAATAATATATGAAAATATTATATGGCAGAATCGGTAGAAAATCCTATCTGAAATCCGTAATGTCTATTTCCTTGGCTCTTCCACATCCTTGAATCTTTTCATACATGATGTCCACGCATGTAAGGTAGATAGATGTAAGTTATTTAGTATTTGGATCATAAATGTGTTGAAGTCACTATTTGTCTTATAACAATTATTCCCTAATAGTCTCTCAAATCTACTATAACTAAAATAGAATTGGTAAGGTATTGCAAATACTTGGTGGCGATAGAAAGTAAAATATTTAAGAAAATGATAATAGGTTTTTTTTAGTTTTAGAGAAGTTAATAAGTTTAATTGTTATTAATAATATTTTGCTTAATTTTTTATTATAGGACGTACTTTAACTACATAATAATTTTATTTTAATAGTAACAAATACTGGACAGCCCAGGAGTACCGAGCCAAGTGTGGCAAGAATTAATTGGGAAAGCAATGAAAAGGGCGAAATATAAACGAAGTTCTTTTATAATATTATGTTACCTTACAAATATTTTTGTTACAAAATATACATGTAAATACAGTACTTATTTCTGTTTTTGTTATATGGTTTTTCTAAAGAAGATTTACGACTACGAAACTTCAAACGATTTTTTGTAAGCTTCGGAAAAACGTAAATATTTAAGAAATTATATAGGGATCAAACAAATATGGACAAAATATTAGTTCGTTAAAATATGAGCTAATTGTCTTGTAGAAATGAATAATATCTCTGCACCGGATCGGGACCTTCCGTACCTAGATCAAGCTGGCCTGAGCCTGCCAAACCAGCAATAAAAATATATTATGTCCCTAGATAATAAAATGTTAGATCCAGCCCTCTCTTGCTATTTGCCTATATGTCGAGGTCCGAAGCCCGCAGGGCATGCCCTTAGTGAACGTTGTTAGTTTTTATACTGCTCTGGATGGAGGCCTTATGGTTTCACCAAAAAGTCAGGTAAAGCAGTCAAAGCCTGCGCTCAAGCTAACTGCGGTAGACCCCTTTTAAAAAAAACACTGGTCAAGGGTATTACACCTACTTAGGTGTCATTATTTAAGAAGGCCTTCTATTCTAACTAAGACTAGAACTAAAATAGATGAATTAATTTTCAAGCCTGCTCAAGATGATCTCAAAGCGAATCACGGTGTTCACCAAAAAATGGTAATATCAGCAGAGATATAAAAAATTTGAGTGTGAATCAGATTAATTCTCTCAACAAATACGATTTTAGATAGGAGTGAAAGCTCACAAAATAAGTACATTAAGAACATTGTTAAGTTACATTATCTACTCCTCTACAATAGGTGTACATTTATGTCAGTTTGTTTAAGCAAACTTTGGAGTTACGCGGCTTCCGAACTCTTAAGTCAGGTAAGAAGCTTAGTGAACGGTGGTTTGATTTGCGTGTGAACAAGTAGGTATAGGTGAATTAAATCGACGTATTTAAACATGTTAGACACATCTAGATGATAGGTCTTGTTACAAAAAGCGGTTTATCTAAAAAACAGGTTTAAACCTTTTTACACTAGGGAGTGTTAATAGAGGTTTAAACTTGTTTTTATATAAATCACTTTTTGTAATAAGATCGTGTGCCTTATATTTGTAAAAATCTCGACAGTGCTTAGAAAGTGATTAGCAAATTCTTACTTAAATTTTCCTGTAGGGATTTTTAATTTAGAACCTGCTAAGCAGTTGCTAACGTTTAAGACCACCTTCAAGATTTTTATAAATTATGGTACTATTTTCGCTGTAATTTAAAGGCTATTTTTTTAAATTTATCACAAATTCAAAAGAATAGGTAATTTTCTATACATAAGTTTTGAAAGAAAACTAATTATTTGTATTTCTTTACTAAGTCACACACTGTTGACTGCCAATATTTACCACTTCTATCGCGGGTCTGCTGGCAGAGATTTCTTAAGAAATAAAAAGAGAGTGCCTTTGTACATCTGTTCTATTATGTTTTTATAATAATATTTTATGCGTGTACATAAATAAATTAATAAATAAAATTTTAAACTTAAGTCTGCGCGTTTTTCAATAGTTTGCTTGTTATTCAAAACATAGTGACAGAATCACTTATATGAAACCTAAAGACAATTTAATATAAAATATTATAACCTAAATTAAAAACAAAAAATGTTTTACAAGTAAACTTCGAGCAATTGTGAGCATAAAAAATAGAATTAAGCATTGCTCCTGCAATAAATTCCTGTGTCATAAAAATGAAAACGAGATGGCAATAAAATCTGTCATCTTAAGTAATGCCGTCGTGTTTTAGGCTTATCTGTTAACGACGACAGAAATCTTCACCGCCGTGAAATTGGTAAGATGGTGAAGTAAGATTTATTGCTCCGGTTGTCACCCAAATAACCTATTCTTGTAACTTAATTAAACGACATACTTTGTCATATTATCCTAGATTTGGTGTCAGTTTAAGTGTTTTTTACACGGTTGTTCATGAAAAGCCTATGTTGCCTGATATATTCCTTTTTTTAGGACTATTTTTTCAACGCCAGTTTTTTTATAAATGGTAATGATTCCTTGATTAAAATTCCAGATAATTTTATAAAAATCTGTTAAGTAGATGTCAATTTTATTCCACGAAAAAAAAATATCTGGCGTTGGAAAAATTATCACATAATGTGTTCATGTTTACGAGGAGTAGATAGATTTACTAATGCGCCTAGAGCCATATCTTCTTTTGAAAAGTCTTAATCGGAATAAACTTTGAGAGATTGTTTATGTTTTGGGGTACTTTGTTATTAACGTTTTACATTAACTTGTAGAGCTTTTAGCCATAATTTTAATGCCTTTCGGACCCGTTTCTTCACCCTTAAGTAAAGTTTTGAGTACCTAAGCTAATCGCCAGTTAAAGCCATCCGTACCTATGCATGTACGAATTTCATCACGTTCGAGTAGCACTAATCACAATATTATCTGACCAGTAAATTTACTTGCCAAGTAACGTATTTACATGTCGCTTTTAATTTTGCTTGCGGTTGTCATGACAACAGTGTTATACAACCGCATTTTAACGTTTGACGAGTGATTGTTTTTAATTTAAGATTTTTGCGTAGACGAGAATGCTATTCTCTGTCTACGGATTTCTTATAGATTTAATGAGTATTCTGTACAATTTGATATGTCATTCACTAAATTTGGTAGAAGAGACTAATGATTTGTACTTGCCGATTAAAATTAATCAAAAAGTAACTAATCAACGCTTTACTCGATGGTGGTGAACGAGCCCTTAGAGTACCTTGGCATCTAGTTATTTCATAACTAATCAAAGAGAACTGCCTAAAACATTTTGTAAATTATCTAAACGATCTAAATGTTAGAAACTTGTGAAAGAACTAAGTTGACAGCAATATGGCATAACTTATTCATTGTAACATACTAGGCACTTGAGGCGATAATCGTTACTTGAAACAAAGTAACACATTAAAACTTCAACACTGCTGGTAACTTAATATAACGTTTAGCACACCAAAGCGAAATGAAGTTAATAATTACACATAACTTACTGTTACAACTTTATAAAAGTTTACGTAACAAGCAGGTAAACTGGAGGTGTAACTTTTACCCATGTCTTGAGTTCATATCTTTGTCGTTATCACTGTTTTGTGTTTACGCCCAGCCTATTGTTTTGTGTACAAAATTTACATGCACATTTATTTACAATATACAATTTGGGGTTGTAAACAACCTGGTTAAGCAGATATATTACTTAAGAGCCGGTAACAGTGTTTATTTATTTCTTGTTTATCTACACACATAAAAAATTAAAAGGAAAAGTAAACATAAAGAAAATGTAGGTACCAAGGTAATTCTTATTTTTAAAAGAAGAAATTTCATCCACCAGACCAGGAACTGAAAACGTTACAAGAAACATAGACACAGTGTGTAATTTTATTATTAGCATTATGTTTTTATCTAATAACAAACACTTAACGTGCTTGTTATTACATGAAAACACAATGCTCTTGCAAAATTAATCGAATAAATTGTGAGTTTTGCGAGTATAAGGAAACTATTACTACTTAATAGATAGTATTTTATACTTAGTTTTTTTATTGTTTACTGAAGTAATTTAATTAATTTTATGTCACATTGAGAATCAGAGAAACGTCTGCGACTAGCGGCAGGGTTAAAGTACTACTTAATGATTAAACGAGTCAGTAAATTAATCCTAATTACTTCTCAGGTAGTATTTCTAGCTTATAAATGCTGCGCACTCCCGACTAATCCTTGATTATCTACCAACGATTTGTTAAAGATTAGATCGAGACACTTTTCAATTTCAATCTATAAATCTTTTGTTGAACGGTGACTTTGGGGGCTCGGGAATCTTAGAGTGATAGCTAAACATCCCCTACTAAGATTAATTTGAGTTTTTCGAAGTAGATTTATGTGGGACGTTGGATCGCGCGAGCACGGGCTTGCGCGTCGACCGATCCATTCGGCCGATCATTTGTCAGTGTCTCGGCTTTATCTGGACCGAAAACTGAATGAATTTTGGCAACGCTTTCAGTCCTGCCCTGATTGGATCAAAGCAGACATATGTATGCGGTATTTTAGATTATTTTTGATGTCATTCACGCACTTTTTAATTGTATAGTGGACACTTGCACAGTGGTTAGTTACCTACGTGATTTAAAGCTTTTTTAAGTTTAACGAAAAAGTTTAAGATTACTTACACGATCTCCATTTTTACTTACGTATCTACCTATTTAAAATTAAAACTAATTTGCCTAATACATTCAACTATATTACTTTCTATTATACAAGACGACAAAATTAAATCGTAAATAACGAGTAAAGGTACAGTGGCGAACATTATCTTTTAAAACAATGCGAACGATAGTCGTCTTACGAGACATGGGACTCCGAAACCCAAGAATACCCTTTTCAACCCTTTACGTGACGTGCTTGCGTGTTATTTGATTTTTATTACAATTAATTTGGCTTTACGACTCAACTGATATTTGTGAAATATATTATGGTTTAGAATTATTTGTTTAAATCGATATAACAGGTTCTATTTGATAAGCTAAAATATTGCAATTAAAACATTAAAATACACATTAAATACGAAACTTTTAGTGTCTAAACTAATTTCATTTTCAAAGTAGATATTACATGTAGGTATGTTGTTTTTTTAATTAGGTACAGGTAATTAGAAGAACATAACTTGTAATTAAAAAGAAATAAAAAAGAACAAAATCAATGCATCTGCTCCACCATAAATAGATAGAATTATCTTCTTTAAAAGAAAGGAAGTGAAAAAGGTGAATGCTAGAAAAGTATTCTTGGTGTCTTGCCGATTTTGTTTAAAAGTTAAAAGTTTTCATTCTAATTATATTAATAATATAGAAGATATTTAAATGTTTTGGTGTGTGGCAACACATTCAATCACACACACACACAAATCATGTCTATATTGAGAATGAGAAGGTCTCAACTGTCTACATAGCTTTCTATTCTATTTTATTATTTGCCGCGTATAAACGTGGTTTATGTTAAACTTATTTATAAGCAATAAATACTTCTCTCGGGATCAGGTTATAAGTAAATGAAAATGGTAATCTCACCTCGCAAAACCTCAAACGAAACCTTAAAAAGTGTTACGTTCAAAAATATTTATATTTGAACGTTTGCGGTGACTGTTCAAAATTTTGGAATGAAATTTGAATTTGTTGTTTTTTTAACGGCCAATATAAACTTATTCTTAAATAGCGCCATACAAATTATGTCAAATTCTTATCTCTAGTAGGAAAATAAATTTACGGATAGGTTATTAATATTGGCCATAAATCTATCTTATTGGTATCTATAATATTTTATTTATTAATTTAATTCTAAGAAACTTAACTATATATATAGAAAAGAAGTAACAAAATAAACTAATCTAATTAAAACATAAAACCTAAAATATGGCATCAAAAAATTCGTCCACATCGCTGTTCACTGGAGGTGTTCCTAAAAGGCTGGCGGCATTGCCACGTTGTATGGCAATGCTTATCATCAGTCTAAGGTAAAAGCCAGCCATGAAGGGCCGTTGTGTCTGAAACTGTTGACAACTTCGCCACAGTGGCAGCGATGTGGAGAACAACATGAAGCACCTAGGCGTAGTGCAACAGCGAGGCAGAAAGTAGTATCGTCGAACAAGGTATCTTCCTATCTTCCATTGGTTGAATATGTAAGGTGTCTTAGAATGTGTTAGCGTATTTTAGTAGATACTAATGCGTTTAAAAGTTACACTTATATCGATTTGCTTGCTCTGAAGAAAACACTGGCAGATTTTTTGATTATTTCCGATCTCATGAATAACTTCCAGTACCTATAGAATGTTTTGCAGTGCCCTTAGTGACTTTGTACGAGAATCAACGCAACGCCAGACCATGTTATTTTCCACGTTTCAGCGTTTACGGGTCACGAAGGTAGCATACACAGATATACGGGACTGAAATCCTCGGCAAGGAAGATAGAGATTTAGAAGTGTCAAAGCAATGTACCATGTAACGTAAGAAATTGTAAAACATTTGCTGTGTCTCGCAACATGCAACAATAGGGTCAAATACTGGCAACTAAAAGTTACAAGTCAGCATTTTTCGGTTTTAAAAGACTGCAAACAGGCAAGCTGCCAGCATCACTGTTTGAACGGGACTGCACGGTCATATCTACGACCTTATAAATCCGGTGCAATAAGTCATTTTCACAACTTTTTACGTCGGGATGTCAGGAGGCAATTTGTGAGACTTGTTTTGTGTGCGTCGCGATGCTCACTGGCGGCTACGGGACGCGATTTATGAAACTGCACGTTAAAAACTACCAACTTTTACTTGCATATTGCTTGAATCTTATCCAATTGTATCAAAGATCATATTACTTCGCTTCCAAAATCCTAGTTCCATTCCACAGGCAATATACGGAGAGCTGAATAACGGTCGGGTTGACTGCGATTTATGCTTCGCAAAATCTGTTATTGGGATCGGGCATAATAGACACTATTTATTATTTTAAGTAGGTGTTTAAGTCAATGAGGGTTTTGTTTATCCTGCCTGGTCAAACAGGTTTCCAGGTAATGTAATGGTTTGCATTCAGAGATAAATACAACGACAATTTTTAACAGCCATTATAAGCGACGTTGGCAAACTAGATCAGTATTTGTAATTTATTTTAACTATCTATGGGTACATTTAATTAAAAAAAACTCCTTAAAAAAACTCGTATATTTTCGTTAATTATTTTGATGGAAAAAAGCCTAACCGGTTGTTTTATCAATGTTGTGTTATCTTGACCTATTTTAACCTATTTTTTCAAATATTTACTAGCTCTGTGCTCGCGGCTTCGCTCCCGTTAACTGACTACTTGTCCCTTTATTTTATTTTTTTGTTACGGGGTGAAAATCTAATGACTTCAACCCACGCCGAGGGCACGACGTGGGGATATGTCGGACTTGCACCGACCAAAAACACCCCAGTCCCGTCTTTGCCTTTGCCGGAGTCCCGGGTTCGCTAAAGCATGCTCGGCGGGGCTCCGGCTACCTACCCTACCCTTCCTAACTACCATACTTACCTACCCTAACTACTCTACCCTACCTACCCTACACTACCTATCCTACCCTACCTTCCTTACTTACCTACCTACCTATTTTCTTTTTCAGTCACTCACATTTCAAAACAGATTAAAAAAACTGATATTTTTTTATTTATTTTTTATACAAACCTTGTCCTTACACTTTATCAATCTTTTAAAACAAACTGATAGAATATATGTAATTCGATATTATACATTCGAACAATAGCAGTTATGGACATAATGAGAGGTAGTGTTTTTTTAGAATCATTTTAAGTTGATTTTCGATTTGACATTTGTTATCAATTTTGTTTTTTTTTACTTATGTTGGTACAATATATAATACTGTAAGTACAAAGTTTTTTATACGAATTTTAAACTTCTACATAGTTCTGAATTGTGTGCTCATCATTTCAACTGCAAAGGGATCTTTGCTCTGCATTTGGCTACGTAAAATACACTAAAGTCTTATCCTAACACATGTATAGAATAGTGAAACGCAAAAAGAATAATAAATTAGGGTACTCGGTCGAGGCGCGGTTAACGTGCCATGACGGAAACATTTCAGATGCATTCAAACTATACTGGGAGGATCTCTTTAAGAAATGTTTATCCACGTAAATATAACACTGGTATCATTATCGTTTTAAATGCTGTTTTTTTTGTACATTTACCTCTTTTAAGGAGTATATTTTTTGTCTTTTAGATTTCTTGTTAAGACTTTTTAAATAGAAGAAAAGACAAAAATAAATTTATATAGTAAATAGAAAATAAGACAAAAAAAATGAATTAAAATACTATGTACATAACTTAATCGTTTTACCTTCGTGTTTATATGTAAGTAAGTTAAAAAAATGTGAGTGAGTCTATTAAATTAACCTTGTAAGGATAAAATAAAGCATTTTTCCTTTTTTTTTTAAACCAAAGTATCTTTATCTAGACATTTTTTTTTTTTTCTAAATATTTATAAAGTGTTTAGGAGAGGGCTTTTGAACTGGAGTTGGAAAATACAGAATTAAAATGAATAATTAAGTGAGAGATGCAGATTTAACTCCAACTCATAAAACAAAAAATACAGTCGGGCTGTGTTTGATCTGAACAAAGAGAAATAAAAGAATTATTAACTTATTTTTGAGTAACAATTCTTGGTACTTTAAGTACATGAAAAGGCCAAAGTACAATGTACGTTACTTTGACAAAATATAACAAAACATCACAGAAACTAATATTATATGTGTGAGAGATAATGGTGTTGTATTTATATTCTGTATGTTATATAACTGCAATGTTGGTGTACCATAAGGTAAAATACAAGCAATTTTATATCTGGCCAATCTGGTAACATTAAAGTGTTGCCACACATAAATTGCCTGAACCAAACGTTGGCGGTATTTAGGGCCTCCATAAATTGTTCGCACATAGCAGACATTTACAGCACATAGCCTTAACCTGGAGTGACGAATTTCTTGTTTAGGCAGCTTATCAAACAGTGTAACCTACACCTATCATTATGTTTGAAAAATAATCTCTATTTCCCTTGTTGCATTACGCGTGAACGGATGGAATAATTTCGCTAGTTCTTATTTTGTTGTGTTAATTATTGTCAGGAGAAGGTTTTTATAAAAGAAACAAAATGTTTTGAAAATCTCACATCAGCCGTGCGAACCCGCGACTGGCAACAATTTTGCACCTTCCAGCGCATCTTATAGGTAGATATATTATGACTAAGAAATGCATTTGAATTTTAAATAATTAGGTAAATGATCTTATCAAACAGTTTTTGGTAAATTATAATTACATTTATTCTACAACCCTTTTTTTTGTGTTATGACGCAATATCCTATATACTGCGCCATAAGACAAAAACAAAATGCTTCTCTTGAAAACAGATTGGCATCAACCGCAATTAAGACAGATTTAAATATTACTGAATAGTTGATAAATCGTTGTTTTATTCGAATCTTTAGTTACAATTAAACTTTACCTACATTTTATCAACGAATTTCTAACTAAATTAGCAACTATGATACACAGGGGACTTCAATTAAGACAAGAATATATTTTTTTCGATATTAATTTTAATCAAATTAAATAGCACTACAAGACTCAACAGAACCTCAAAATATTAACAGTCATCTCTTCAATAAGTCACACATTACACTAAATTACTTTTGCTCTAGTTAATCGTGGACTGTTCATAATTTTGCTACAGAGCTCAGTGAATTTAAGTGGCTATTAAGTTGGACGGACACAGCCGTCGACGGGAAATGTTCATCATCGCCATAAAATAAAACGTTCCCCGTATTACCGTTGCGGACATGTTAATTTACGATTTTATTAAGGAACTATTTTTGCTCCAATGTTTACGCGTTTTACGAAAGTTTGAAAGCCGTATCGTGATAGGGTGGAAAGTTGGTAGAGTGCTTTTTGATCAAGTCTCCTTCCAAGCGGAATCAATAGAAGTGAAAAAATAAAGAACCTACACATCATCATATCAGCCAATTGCCGTCCACTGCTGAACGTAAGCCATCCCGGTCCTGAGCAGTCCGCATCCATCCGCTGCCAGCCACCTTCTTCAAATCATCGATCCATCGTGCCGCAGGGCGTCCTACACTACGTACCTACCTACACATAGTTTAGATAAATTAAAGAAGTAGGTAAGTTTGTCATACAATAAATGACTATTAATTTTAGGTAAAAAAAATTACGCATAAAATTTATGAACAAAAACAAGTGCAATAAATACGAAAATACATAAAGTGAAAACGATAAAACATAACAGCAAATACTACGAAGGTTTTTTATAATATAACACAAAACAATAATATTTTGAGTAAGAACAGATCAAGAACAGATTATGTAAAGGACAGTAGGACACTTGTCTGATAAGGAAAGGGTTACCATAGTAGATTCAAACATAACCCAGCTTTAATACTTTGTTTTGTTTTATCTCGACCCAAATTTTCTTTTACTAGCTTTTCTTCATATTAGCCTGTAAATGTTTACTACTGATACTTTGTTTTATGTTAAACTTCGGGCTGTGATAACACTCTATTTACAACATCTAAATGTACTACAGTCACTACCAAAAATACCGTTCTTGGTATTTATACCGCTACAATTGTTTTTGTAATTTTATTAGTTAGAGAAATATTTTTGAACGAAGGCTGTAAATATGTTTTCAGTTCGTTGGTATGTAGATTATTGGATCTAGGACTTAAATTTTTATATCGTTTCTTTTTTAACAATACCTACTTTGTGATATTTTTAATATTTAGGTATATACCTACTTTATAAAATGTTATAAGGAGAGATGAAAGTCATATTATAACTAAACAAGTTACGAGTAGGTATAAGATATAGATGGAAGTAAACTTACCCTTTGCACCTCAAATTATTAGGAACAGGGCAGATGATACTTGAGAAAATATTTAAGGTGTTTTTTTTAACTCAACAACTTCTTACGTTTCGCAGTAATAGCGAAAGCAATAAACACCGTGTTCTTCGTTCCATGTTTCAGGTACAAAAATAATGTTTCCATTGTCTTACCGACATTAAAATATTGGTACTTATGTAAGAATTCACGTTGCACAGACTATTGCACTAGTTTCCATCATGGCGTCTCGTCGAAATTGCATCGTGCCCGGAATTAATTCGAGGAAGCATAGCGGAATATTTAACGAGCTTATTACGTATTTTCTGGTACCTTCATTTGTTTTAGCTCGGTCCCTAATCTTATCAAGTCGTTACACCCACAACTGAAAATAACTAACATCGCTACTAATTAATGTTCAGACTAGACTAGAGATGTACGACTTGTGATGTTCTGCCAATTATAGGATAAAGTCCTACATTTATATCTACTGCTTTTTTTTAATATAATTGCAAAAATAAAATTGTACTCGAACTCTTTGATATTGCACAGGAGAAGCAATTTTCGTCTTTAGCACAAAATTCTGGTTCTGTCGGGTTTTATTACCAGACTCACCGAAATAATTCAATTAAATGCAAAACTCTCGCTCGCAGACAGAATTACCTTGACACTCCTAATAAAAACCAATTGTTCGAAAATTATAGAAGTAACACGAAACTAATAACCATTTCCTTTATAGAGAAAGTTAAGGCTTGATATTGTTACAGCGTTTATCGTACTGTTATCTACATTGTTTCGTCTGTATATTTCGGAAAAGTTGTTATCTCGCATTCGCATTCCCTATCTATGTGCAACTCACTTCCTCAGTTCTCGCACATAATGTACCATGTTAACGTCAAATTCCATATTCCTATCTGATTAAAAGTTGCCCAAATCCACTTGAAACATCTTATAAAAGTTAGGGGTGCTTTGCAACGCCCGGAATGTTCTTGCGAATAAATTTGATTTAGTTATCAGACCCTAACCTGCTTTACAAAGGACGTGACCTGCATACATTTAAAATAGATTCAAGCGGAATCGCTTTCCCAAGTTCCGTATAAAAATATAGAAATGAGCCTCTAGACTGTGACTGGATTTCCTATTAAACACTCTGATAACTGCGTACTATTTTATATAAATGGAAATTGCGAATATAAAAGCTGAGTGTTGAGGGTTGTAATCAAAATATTACTTATCATATTTTTACTGGTCCCTCGTGAAATAAGTCAGATTTTCACTTGACTTGGTAATTTTTACCAGCACGTGTGAATGGTAGACAAAACCTCCGCAATCTTTGTACAGATCAACGGACTGATTTATTCGTTCAATTCTTCTGGGACCAGCTTCGGAATTCATGTTCACGAACGTCGGCGGCTGCTTCTGTACCTGAGTGTAATATAGTGCTTATATTGTAGAGTAATAAGATTAGTAATGGATGGATTACTACTGGGACGTGTTACACGACTTGAAATAAAGTTCAGTTGAAAGAATTAATGCTTATACGAGTAACTGCGTACGATTTCATCCAAAAAAGCAATTAAAATATCAAATAAAATCATTCAGTCAGTAATTTACAGTCCATTGCTATATAAAGACACAGATTAGTGAACGAATATACAGTTTATCATTGTTTTTTCCATTGTCTTTGAGAAAATGGATATAGGTACATTGACGAATTTGGCATAGGTATTTACAGTTATAGTTTTTAGTTTGTAGCAATTTGAATTCTACAGAAAACTAATAAATTTTTGCTTTCCTGACAAGACAAAACCAAAATATAGCGTACTGCTTTAAAATTTTCACATTAACGTTTTATTTATTCGTCATTCGCCGTCGTAATATTTATGAAATAGCATCACGTTTTCAAATTTGTATTCGTCCCAACGGAAACATTATTTGCGTTAGGTCTTGGACTTAATTAGGGGTGGCCTTAATAGACTCGTTCGTAATTTACGGGCCACTTTGACGGACAAGATCAGAATTCCGTTCTAGCTTGTCTCAAAGGGACAATAGGTCTGCAAAGTCAGAGATTATCTAGGAGTCCGTTTCGTGTTTATTTAGAATTAAGTTTTGTCGTATACTATGAGACGGGAAGTACCGCGAGCTATTTTTGGGAGGATTGGCCATATGATCATCGTTATAAGTTTTCTTTATCTATGCTTCTATCCAGGTGGCGACTTTTTTGTCAAAAATAATGTTACGGCCTTCTTCTGCCTAGACTTTTCGTTTGTCCAAATTATGTTGAGGTCGGCTTCCAGTCTTACTGGATTCAGCTGCATACCGTACTTCACGTTTTTTATTTAAAATAATGTAAGGGTCATTGACACGAAAATAAGAGAAAGAAGGTTACTTTGACTTTTAAAACTTTGAGAGGTCTTTGACATGACTGTAATGCCTACCCTCACAAATGCAATATTTTGCAGTATTTTGTGGTAGGTAAGTTGATTCAGTAAGTTATGATGATGATGTGCTACTGTATCAATTTACAATTTACATGGTTTCCAATAAGTACCAATAAGTATTTTTAAATATAAACGTCGATGCCGTTAGGTTTTAAATTACCACACCAATGGAAGTCGAATAAAATAGATGTGTGGTGGAAAAATGAATCAATCCTAAACAAACAAAACTATCAGTGTGATATAAGCGTTTCCGCGAAAGATTAATTTCGCATGTTGCGCACTGTAAACTACCCGGGTACGATACAGCACGGAAATCGACACTAAACGTGAAAAATGTAGCGATCCACAGATTTAGTTGGTTTCCTGTTGTTTTTATAACGCAACGCGGTTCGGAGAGCTTTCGTTTATCTGAGCCTTCAATATGTTGTCGATATATCTTTTGTTTTGTTATGTCCCTTTAAATAGTCTTGGTAAATTTGTTGAATTCATCGATTTTGGCACTATGGTCGCCCACTGTGGGGCCAACGTTGGAGTATTGATATTTTTATTTTATGAATCACTACTAAAAATACATGGAATCTGCCTCTTCGCATAACGTTCGCTACCCAAGCTGTTTTTAACATGCTTTTATTAGCTTTAACTGTAACTGACTAGGTTGGTAAGTAAAAAAAACTTGAACAATAACTTTCGTGAGGAGTATTCATAAATATTTAGAACGTTTTGTTCTTAATATTTGGTTTACTCACGCATATTCTCGGGATCGCCCGACTAGTTTCAGACTCAATAGGATTCGCTATCCATGAGCTGACGCGGTGGCGGTGGTTTTGCGAGTCGAACTCAATCGCGATCCCGAGAATTTACGTGAGTTAACCGTTTTGTTCTAAATAATTAAAAAAAAACTCCGAAGTTAAATTTGACCTATTTCCCGGTTCCCGATTATGCTGAAATTTTGCATACACGTTATTTGGATGACAATGCATGGTTAGCTAAAGAGTTTTTTTATATTTTTTTATGTTGAAATGTGGAGTCAGTTCTTTGCTATATCTCATATTTTAGACTACCTATTTGGTAAAACAAAATATTGAGTAATGACTTCTAGAAAATAATCTAAAAAGACTTAATGTGAGACATCCAGATTGTTAATATTTAACTTGTAATTATAGCAGATTTTTGTTAAATACTTGATAAAAAGTTTAGTGCCTCAAATCTAATTGTTACTTAAGTTCCAAACAACGCAAAAGCAAAACCGACAATTAAGACGTAACAAACCTACTAACTAAAATCTAATTCAAAACATGAACTTTAACATTTTTAGTGTTACATTCACCCCGCATCTGGTATTTTCATGTATTAAGTAAATTGAGGGAGCCTGGTCCGTCTGTGTTGAATATTATCTTAATTTGTTAATGTAAATGTTGGTTTTGCGATGTTGTCTTAAGCCTACCGGATAGCCATTGTAATGACGGGTATTTTGACTTGTCCCTTTGTTGTTTAATATACAAAAGACTTTAGGACTGTTTTATATAAGCTCAATTTGATGCACAATTTTGGTTGTGTAAAGAGTATTTAAAACATCACCAAAAAGGTAAGAAATGTTTCAGCCACTTGTAGCAGTTCTTAATTTGAAAAACAAAATTCTTAAATTCAAAATTAAAAAAACATGTAAAGAGAATTTAAACGAAAACCAAAAAGGTTAGGTGTATACATACTATTTCAAGCGCGTTGAGCTACAAAAACAAAAAAAGATTAAATGAGAAACAGACAAAGAATAATAAGAAATTTTACGTTTATTATATTCGAGGATAGGAAAAAAGTTTATTATGTGCAAGCCAATATTGTTTGTCGTCTGTAGGTACTTGCCACTCAGCTTATGCACTGAGCTGGTTTATTACGAATCCCGTCGACAACAAAAACAGACGCTCAAAGGAAATCAAGTTAATATCGTTACTGTGGCAATATATTCTTTACGCACGAAAACACGACGCATCGAGCCATTTCATTTGCTTTTTCCGGATCCCCCGACAGATTACACAAAGAGAAAATAATAAAAAAAACATATTTTTCACCTTTATCACTTATCTTTGTAGGCGTCAAGTTTTGTTGCGAATTATGTGGTTATACCACGGTTATAGGTTACGACTGATGTTTTGAACGATATTGTTTGAGTTCAATAACGATTGAATTTCGAGTGTGAATGAATGAATATGTGAATGGAATTCAAAAAGATTGGTTGTGGTGGAATGATATAATCGACTGTTTTTTTTACAAGGTTTTATTTTATTTGTAATGTATTTATGTAAGAGTATGTCATGTTCGTTTAGGTCAACTCGCACTCACTGCAAACTTAAGGTCGTGGCACACTTATACGACACCGGTCCCGCACGGTAAATGAATGGACATTCAAATTCAACCTTAAACTGGTTTTATTTAGGTACATTTTACAATGATACAGATAATTTACAAATCGGACTACTAATAAAAAGAGTAACAAAAACAATAATTAATAACTAAATTATACATTTCTATCTCTATAAGAAAACAATTCAAATAATTAATATTAAGAACAGATTAACAAATAAAGATATAATGATAACTAAGTACAATAACTACTTTCATTGCAATAATTATGTGTTAATGAATATATCATAGGTACCTAGGAGAGTAAAATTTATAATTTACTGGAGATTATCGGTCTCAAAGCTTTCCCAATAATTCACAGATCCATTTAAATAATGCTTCTTCGTAATAATAAAATTGTATTTTCATCTATCTTTTCTCGTAATAATTGAATTATATACCAACATAAAATATTTTATATTCCTTTTATATTTCTTCTTATATTCATAGATCAAAGGTTAATTTTCCATAGAAAATTTAATAGAGCAAGTGAAACCTTAATACCTACTCGTCGCAAGACGGTATTTCTGAAAAAAAAAAACACTACTAAGGATCTAAATTCCTTAATGGAATGGCAATTTAACAAAACTCGAGACAGATTAGACACTCACGGGTTTGGTACTTTACGATCGAAGATGCGACTTTCATAGATAGATCAATGACATTCGTTTATTATGTAATGATCTCTACTGCCTTTTCCTTAATTGATTCATCTGACCTCCACAACCCATTCTACTGGGTAGGTAACTCAGTATCCCACATGGTAAGACTGGATGTCAGAATTGTAATGACTTAACGATAATGATCAATAGAGCGTATAGTCTCTATAAGTACTAACTTAATAAAAATCAAGAGATTTTTTTACGTCGTTTATCTCTGAAAATAGCTACCAGATTTATTTCAAAAAATCTCCTTGTATTAATAGCAAATATTAAGCAAGGAACTGCGGGGCCAGTATTATATTATTCATATTATATCAGTAAAAGGCTATATCTACTGTTCATCATATGGATAACAATCATATAGCCGAGATACGCTTAATATAGTTTTTTTTTTCCAATATCAAAAGCAAATTACAAATAAATCATAGATACATTGTTTACTGAACCTTAACAATGAATAATTGGTATAATAATGCGTTCATATATTTTAATATATTAAACAGTAATTACCAATTCAAAATACCTGTAGGCACATCCTGTATTAATTACGCGGATGCCAGGAATTTCACATATGCAGAAATTTATTAATTATATAACCAAAGAAACAGGAAAGCCGAAAAAAGGTGCATTAATTGCTTGAGAGATAATATGAAAAAAAAACAGTGAATGACAATAAGACGGCTAATAGAGTGGAATGGAAGAAGAAAAAATTGTACGCCGACCCCAAATAAACTGCAAAAAAGGCAGGAAGAAGAATAAGAAAAAGGTTTTTATAACCAAAATTTGTATTATTTTAGAAGATTTTAAATTTAAAAATTTGTTACTTGGTAGTAAGTTGTAGTAACAACATAAACAGAAGACAGGAAACACAGCCGTTCAAAAAGCAAACATATAAAAAATAAAAGCCCTGTTGCAATATTTGCTATCTCCAGTTAACAACCCAAGCGAAGTAGCTAAAAATAACGGTAAAATTTAAATTTGGTATCGGGTAACGTGACCAATTACAGTAGTTGATCTAGTTGCTTATCGACGTTAGACGGTACGAAATTTGTATGTTCAGTGTTTTTTGCCTGCTGGTAATGTATAACTTCAGATAATTTTTATTTTCAACTTATTTTATTTATTATATTTATTTAATTTTCATTTCTCAAAAAGTTTTTATTTTTTATTTACTACTAAATAAAAAAACTGTTTTGTTCATGCACGTTTTTCTGCAGTCTAAACAAGTATAGTAAACAGAGATTTACAAATCTTCCTAGACCAAGATTATCTAAAGTAGTCCCTTTGAGCCATACAATCGTATGTAATAGTCCCATATCACGGGCTATTTAATTTTATTTCCAGCGATTAAGTGATATACTCGTAGCATTCTGACTTTCAACGCAAACTTCAACTGAATTCTCTGGATATAAGATGAAAGTCAAAGAAGTATACATTTTATGGTACGAGGGAGACGCGAGCAAGTCAAGATAAAATAATACAAGTTTATTTTGTTTAAATGTCTTTTTATAAATGATAAAATATTATTTTTATCTTATTGATTATAATATTTAATTTAATGTAAAATTTAAAATAGTTTTTGTATACGTGACTAGATTTTTGGACTTCTGGTAGATGTAACTAGCTGTTATGTTTATTTAAATTAGATACATACTTGTTAAATAATCCTATTTCTTTACAAAAAATAGCACCTATAACTTAGGTGCATAATTTACAACACATAAATAAACAAAAACTGTTAAATTGTGGCCCATAATACGGAAGCAATAAAAGAAAGACAATTTTGGCGGAATCTCTTTAAGAACCGTTATTCGTGCGGTAATGGTACGTTTTAATTTATTTAATCGTATTAACTTGCTGGGCTACTAAGGGAGGATTTGGATCGCAAGAGAGTTGGGGTTGGATATAGATGTTCTCTAATGGATATGGAACTTTTTTCCTTGGCCCCACTGCCGTACATTAGGAATATTTCTTGGATTAATGCGTTAAAGCGGTGATGTATCCTACAAAGTCGTTCAAGACATAATGAAATTAATAAATTGCTCAAATGCGTAGCAAGTAATATGTTAATTGCTCAAATGTGTAGCAAGTAATATGTGCAGCAAGTACCTAATGTTAATAGAAACTTAAAATAAAATTACTTATATTGTTTATGCTTTACCATTTCTCGTCATCAAAGTTTAGTCGTTGAATTATTTTTAAAATAATACTATAGTTTTTGTACACTAGTGTTGTATTCTAGATTTTAAAGTAGACTCTCGAATCGATCGACTATCAACTCCAGATTAATCATACAATCCTATCCAATATTTCCTATCATTCGTATTCTATGCACGGATGGAAGTGATCACGAACAGAACTAGGAATATCGAAGATCACAAGTGGTAGGTCCCCGGAGAGTAACTATAAATGTCACAACGACGCAACCCCTGCAGCTTGTTGAAACGGTTTATGGACAATAAATCGGAACGTACTAGCTCCGTCAAGGGTCCGTTCACACAGACCAAGTCAGAGAGGAGAGTAGATACTCTTTTCTCGCATTCGCGTTTAAAAAAGTTTTTTTTAATTTCACACTGAGCGCGTAAGCATTCTCTTTTTAAAAAACGTCTTCTGTCTACCTTTTTCAATCTCTTTTTTAAAAGCGATAAATGTATACTCTCCTCTCAGACCCGATCTGTGTGAATGTACCCTAAGTCTGCTTGGTCAGATGTTGAAATGTTTTATTCCCGACATTAAAAGGGTGAAAACCTTTGGACTAACAAATTATACGTTTTATTGAATCTTAAATTCACGTACTTAGCTAATAAAGCGGGTTTTATGTTTGGGCACTGTGTCAAGTCGCTTAATGATAAATTAAATCTAGTAGGGCATTATCGTCTCCGTTTGTTTTAAGGTAATACCCTAAAAATATTTCATTTGTTTGCAACGTTGGTTTTGCGTGTCCCTTTTCTGCGGTTGACTTGACCCCTTAAGTATTTGTTTAGTGGATTTGTTGCTATGTGAAGATAGTTGTTGACCTACGGACTGCTAAACAATAGGGAATATATGCACGATTTGTATGACCTTATTTGTTCAGTTTACACTAGATAATATTATAATATCGTTATATAAAATGTCAAAATAACCGATAGTTCTCACATATGAATTATAGCGTTTAAAACAGGTGCCATTTTCAGATGTAAACAGGAACGATGACACTTATGTACCTAGTAAGGCGCATGACGTCTCAATTAAATTAGACAAATGGCAAAAATTGCGATATAATATTATATTTTTTCAATTTTATTGAATTATTCAAAACAAAATCTAATAATTGCGTTATGAATTCAAACCGAAATAGCATTCGATCAAAATGTTTAAAACAACTGTGATTTGTGCATATTCCCATTAAAAAAGTTTTCAGATTTTATTTTTGTAGTAACTGTAGTGGCCTGTTAGAAAAGGACTCCTCATATAAAAATAAGTCTCTTCAAAAGAGATTTCACCATCTATTTTTACTACAGCATAATAAACATAATCCTTGTCTTTATTTTCACTCTGTCAATTTTCAGGTACAATATAAAGGTCGGAATTCTATTCAATATTACTCGTGTCTCGGGTTTCGTATGTGAAAGATCAAAGTATTTCAATATCTATCGGGTGTATTGATGAATGCAAAAGAACGAGCCTTTGACTACTATAATAATTTTAAAAGGAAATTTAACAAAATGACTGTGAAGGTATATGGTTTTTTTTTTGTGCGTACAGTTTAAAAATTGTACTATAATTAAAGATACAACACGTTACTTAAAATAGTATAGTAACACATTGAAATCATAATTAAAAGGCGATTTGAAATCAATTTGAAAAAAGATAATTAATTTAATAGATTTCATTAAAAATATCTTGCTGTAGTTTATGTATAACGTTGTTATCGTGTCAAGATAATTAGAGTGGAATCAAATTCGATCACCAAGTCGATACGTGAGATCGACAATTCATCATTCGATGCGGGCTAAACAAGGATTCAGAATAATTAATAGGATTACAGTACGCACTTAGCCAGCAATGTCCTAGTTAATCCACTTTAAAATCGAATTCAGATTAAGGTCAGAAACAATTGACAAACTAAAAGGACAAACGGGTCGTGTGACAATTAGTGTTTTAACATTTAAACATGGAACACAAATTGTGTGCGACAGAGCCACATGTCACCAAACCTTACGAGTATGTTCCTCTGTTATATAATTCTGTTTATAAATGTTTAAAACCAACCTAGCTTTGCTCAGTAATACTTACTGTAAGCTGAAGTCCAAACCCGCGTTGAGATAAGCTTTCCGGTTGCTTCGTTAAATTTAGTTTGAGCCCGTCACATCCCTTCGTTAGTTCGTGAATAAAAAATATGGCCGTACGACCAACTAGTTTAGATTAAATCATAAAACGTGAAATTTAAATCTCTAACCTATTTTTTGGTAATCATTAATTGCTTTAAAATGTAAACAAAAATTTTAATTTATTATTATTTTTTTACAAATTTTAATACATTATGTAACATTATTTAAATTAAATAAAATCTTTTATGTTTTACAGCGAACGTGTGAAATTGAATTTAAAGTTAATAGATTTCGTTGTCGCGTTGATTGTCACTAGTGATGTTATCGTAATAATTTATTACAACGTTAATGCGATTGGTTACGATCTTATCTGTAGGTATATATTTTGAATAGAATCACTGAAGCTGGTTAAAATAGTCCTTAAACATATATAGGTTTTTATATCTTTCGTATTTCAAGCAATATTTTTTATAATTCATCACATGATATATAAAAAAATCTCATTCGTATTTTTGGCAAATTTTTGTGTTACCTATACGATGTCATAACTTTTTCTTGCAAATTTGTACCGTTTTAAAATACTATTTAAATATAACAGTTACATAAAACTAGCTGGTGTATAGCGATATTAATGAGCTCATTGTGAACGTTACTCGGCACCCGGTAATGGCGAAAACAATTTAAAATACTGAAACCAGAATAGAGGAAAGTGCTACCGTAAATACTAAATAGTGAAAAGTATATTCCTTTAAAACGGTAACTTTACAGATATTTTTTTAATAAAGTTGGAAACACAAAATCGGTATCACGAAGTTTTCATTTAGTTTGTAATAAATTGGAAAATTCTCAAGTAGGTACGCTACTAAGAACATATTTAAATAGTAATCAATCATGCCTAATTACTTAAAACGTGATAATTAAAAAATAATAATATGTATAGTATAGGTT
Organism: Diachrysia chrysitis; assembly: GCA_932294365.1. NCBI lineage: Eukaryota > Metazoa > Arthropoda > Insecta > Lepidoptera > Noctuidae > Diachrysia > Diachrysia chrysitis. Next base: position 5,972,110 of record OW028651.1, on the reverse strand, counting down.
ATTCTTTTATTATACCTACGTATTAAGTAATATTTTTTCATTTTATTTATCTTTTGTTACTACTACTTATATTAATTTAATTCTTTATTGTACACTTTAAAGTTAATACAGTAGGTAAGATAATAATAATTTACATGTACATAGGCGAGCTTATAACAAAATTGAATTCTCTAACAGCAAACCTTTGAGTGATACAGTGCTTAAAATATATAATGAGGATAAGAAGTTTACAATCACAAATAAAATATGTTATCACAAATATTAAATACAAGTACATAAATAGAAGTATGCAAACATCTTAATTTTAGAATTGCACTACGTTATTTTCACAGCTATCCTTAAACGATCTCCAAACACCCCCAAAGTGCAAGAAGATTCTTATTTAAGAGACTGCACATTACAGCGTTCGAGATAAATCGCCGAGCTGGCGATTAATAGTGTGCTTTCATGAAGCAATGTCTGGAGCAAATTAAATTAATACGTTGTGTCTTAAGGCAGGTAATATGTGTATAGTCATACGTAGCTTAGTCACTGTGTATACAAGCTTTATGTACTAGCTATTACTTGGCATTTGTCCACACTCAAATGTTTTTCTAGTGCTCCCTTATTTGCAGCGTCGTAAATCTTTGGAAGGACGCAGTAAGGACCTACTCAGATTCGAGTTGGTATCTACTTCTGCCCACAGTGCTTCAACAAAAGTGATAGTTGGCAGTAAGCTCTAAATAAGTATTACCGACCGTCTGCAAGGTTTTGATTAACTTTTTTAAATAATCTTTAAGCCTTTGAGCGCTGTGTCGGTTACGTCTCCTCGCGACTATCGAACAATAGATTTTTGATTTCTCCGTGTTTAATGTGTTACGAAATTGATTACGAATATATTTTGAAACACATATCTATGACACACAAACAAGAAAAGAAACATACAAATTGACCACTTTCTCTAAGTCGGTGAAAAGAAAAACCAGTTCATAGCTTGACGCTATCTATTACAGTTCAAACTATTATTGAATTCTAATACAAGATCAGAATTAAACGATCCATTATTAGTTTAACTGTGATCAAAATGGTTGGCGTCATTGATTTTAGAACGACCCGATTAATAATGGCATAGGTTTGAATGCCGTACAAATTGGCGTAAATTACTTCTATTCACTAATCTCGTTAATGACCTATACATTTATTTTCGGGATTAGCACTAGTAGGTCAACGTATTGTGGTTTTAACTGATTGCTTTTTGGAACTGACAAATAATTTGGTATCACTGAATGAAGTTGTGCTGTGAAGTCAATATATCAAACAAAGTAGTAAATTTACTAATTTAAATATATTAGTTTTTAGTTTCTCTGCACTAGTCTGCTCAAGAGTACGGTAATTGCAACCAGACGAAAGAAATTACGCTGAGTTAATATTTATTTATTACTACTTATAGCTATGCAATAAAGATTATTGATCCTAAGTATATGCCTTACCGTTCGTATTTCGTTTAGTATAGGATAGTTATAGGATGCTAGCTAATGCCACAGGTACATGCGACAAAAAGGTCAAAACGTTTAGTTTGTAAAAATATTGTACATCAAAAGAAATCCGTCCACTCAATTCACGAGATCTGCACGAAATTCGGTATTATTGATACAAGAATTTGCAAATATACGAAAAATATTCTCTTGGGGCGGGATTGGTCGTAATATACGTACCTCACATAGAGGCCTTTACGACGTGCCAGTGGCATTCTGAGATACGAAATAAGAATATTATGTCGAACCTATTCGGGCTTCAGAATAGTGTTTTCTTATAAACATCTCTCAGAATACATTTTGACTTAATACAAACTTTTCTCAAACCTAAGGGGGAACAAATTTGGATTGTGAATGTTGTGATCCATGCGGGTCAAAGATAAAAAGCTGTAACATGGATGATTCGGGGTTTTCCTTTTACTTTCAGAACAAAACCAAACTTTATAGTCCTCGCGTACAAAGAGTATTGTATCGTAGAAACAAAAAAGAGAACGAGCAATTTTGTGTTAATTTATCAAATGGATCGGTAAGCTCTCAGGTTTTGTTTTTATGTTACAAAATGTGTGTATAGAAATACGGAAAAAGAGATACCAGAGAAGTATTTGTGCGATAAACAGTTGGTCATTATTGTGGACTTCATTTGTTTTGTGCGTTTAATTCGAGGTTTTCAATTGTATTACAGTGCTGTTTTTATGAATTAAAATGGAACAATTTAACCCTACTTCGCTGAAGTCCCAAACAAACACTATTGAAACTATAGGTAATTTTTCCTTGTGCAAAATTTAAATATGTTTTTTCCTCTGCTTTTATTTTTTCATTTTTTTCATAAGTTATTTTAATATTAATTTATTTAATAGTAATTAATGAAAAAAATGTTTTGAAAAAGTATATTTTATTTTAAATATTTATTTAGTTGCATGTTTATTTACTTGTTTCTCCACGATAACAAAACTACGTAACAGTACGCTCAAAATTGCAACCAGTCAGACAAAACCGCGTACAAACGATGCATAATGCGGAGTATTACGGCACACTCATTCTGATATATTGCACGGGACCTGACAAGATTAATTTATAGGACAAATTTTGGTTGCAGCTTGCCCTTTATTTGTTCAGCTCTGGTAATTTTTTTACCGGAATTAAAAATATGGTTTGTTATTTATGTTATATTTTGTACCAACTCTCACCTCTCACCCCTCACTCATTACCTACCAAAACATCGTAAGCAGAACACTTTCATATACAATAATATTATTATTTATGAATAATAAGTATTTTCAGTACTTGACTACTACATTGATTTAAAGATTAAGTATTAACCACATACTTTTTCAATGAGAAATCAATTTAGAAGGTTTCTATATTGTTCGTAGTTTAAATATAGAATAATTTGGACCAAGAATTACTTCGTTTAATTAATTTTATTGTATTAAGGTCTCGGATATTACAGAAAGTTAATGAGGGGTGCTTTTAATGTTCATGTAGTCTGTTATTTTTGCCTAAGGTTAGCACTATAAAGATATTTTTATTACCTAGCTCGCAATTTATTTTAACATTTATGTATTTACCACCCATTACAAATAGGTTGCCATTTAAATACCTGAGTAAGTATCAACAACTAGTTTTTTATTTATTTTGTGATCTAGTTCTTTGTTTCAACTTAAGTATGTAAACTGCAAAAACTGACTTCGAATTTTAAAATAGTCAACTTTGTTGGTTCGGGTGTGGTTTCAATAATATTTGGTTTCATGATTATCTATGATGACGTATCAAGACATCAGACTTGTGATCTTACTATCTACTATACTACAATTTACATTCACCTACTTACAAATAAATCTGGTTAATGAAATGTAAAAAGCATACAAACGTTTAATGATACTTTAGATTAAAACAAAAGATGTTTATAAGGTCACTTTATCAACAAAGCATTTAAGATCACACGACATCCCTTTTGATTAATAACTCTATTCAGAAACTTGGCTGTAATCTCCGCAATTGTAAATTCGTAGCGGAAAATGTAATTTTAAATTTCTTCGCGGTTAATTTTACGCTTTAGTTGAAGTAAATGAATAACAAAATGTCTCGACAGGACTTTGATTAAGTAACTTAGATGATTAAATGTTGTAAGGCTGTTTTTGTAAAAGTTTTTATTAATTAGTAATTCATTTTTAATGTGATATTAAAAATTAATTCAACGTAATTGAAAAATAGGGTAGAGCTTTCTCACTGCACTGATTGTGACGTAAACACTAATTTGACCATCTGTTTTGAATCTGTTTAAAACAGTTATTATTAATTTATTCAAATACTAAATTTTATTTATGAAAAGAGTAATTAATGATTTTTGTAAATAACAACATTCACGTTTTTTGAGCCTCATTAAAATAAGAATTTATCGCACCTGTCTTCATTACAAAATTTAGTCTTCCACAGCTCTACAAATACTTATTCCAGTGATTAAAAACTTTAACAACGCAGTCATGCAAAAGGAGATGATTTTCATAATGAATGGATTGAGGGCCACAGCATGTCGTGTGGGTCTAGTTATAATTTATAACGAACGTTTTCACTGCCAAAGGCTTTCCTTCACGGGTGGCTTGAAAAGCGCGTGTGATGAAAAACTTTGCCTATTTAATTAGAGACTGAAATCTCCTGCTTTGAGCTCGTTGAATTAGTTTCGTGTTTAGGTATTAACGAGATTTAATTTAACGTATGTGAATGTAAGTTGGGTTTTTTTTCTTCTTTAATGTAACTTTGTTGCCAGTACTCACTTCCTACGCTCACAGTTTTTTTTAATTTATTTTCTAATGTTTATGACGTACTACATACCTAATGAGCTTTTTCTTTTAATGTTTAAAGTTTACAAGAATATAAGTTGCCATCTATACCTATAACTCGTTGACGCCAACAAGTTTAAAAAATAATAAAATCAGCGATTTTGAAATAAAACTTGTATATTTTTTCACTTTTAGGCCTATTATATACCTAGTCTTAGTCTTCATTTATATTTGACATAATTAAGTTTACGTATTTCGTTTTAGGTTAAATGTGGCTTAAAGACTCAAATAATATTACTTAACGATATAAATCATAAAACATTTATTTTTTAAATTAAATTCTTTAAATGTCAAAGACGGATTTTACGTAAATATTTTCTTGAAATGTCTAATGCCATTAGCAGTAAACGAATTAATTTTTGGTTAGGATTAAAATTGGAAATAAAAATATTGTTCTCGATATTTCATTTTATTTTTCGTAAATTTCGTAAAAAAAAATGTAAATATGAACGAACAAGTAGTGACTCATGGACAAATACCTCATGAGTAAACATCTTTATTTTAATAGGTAAATTATAAAACGACAAAAATAAATCTAGTCTCAAAGCAAATATTTAACATTTGTTCTTTAATTTGTTTAGTTTACTATGAAAGTCAACAATCAGAATGATGAATTAAACGTTAATAGCTGTGACAACACCAACTGTTCTCAAATTTCAGTTGCAATTAAATTAGAAAACGAATTTATTATACTTCCGAAACACTCCCTTCAGTTAATTTTCTTTACTTTTAATGCAGTCTCTCCAAGTGTTGTTTCATTAATCTTGAATTTATTAAGTCTAACAAACAAGTCATTGTGGCTGCGCATATTATTTTCAGTAATCATCAATCCATTACTGTGACAAATCGGTGTGGATTTCCTTTCAAAATAGCCTAGTCAACAGATTTCGAATTCTGTCGGCTATAGAATATTATGTCAGTTAAGGTAGATAATTTTTGTTTAAGTTTTACGATGGACATTTTTTTTTATAACCAGGTAATTTAATTGTGAAAGAATTTTAAACTTTAACTAAATGATTGACATAAATGATCGGAATTGAAGACGAATTTTAATTTATTTTGAAAAAAATAATCAAATCTGTTAGATCCCACTAATAAATGTTTTGTTAACGTAAAAGTTTCTTGAAATAACAATGAATATAAGAAAGCTAATAGTGTTTAATTGTTAAGATAATTCAAGGTCCCTTTTTTAACGTTAGCTAGCACTATAACAAAATACACACACATTTTAAATAGGCAAACTTTGATTATGCTAATGGGCATATGACCCTGTGGGGATCGTACAGCGAGGGGTTATTTATATTCTTAACGAACTGTTAATAATGCTAGATAATTAAAACTGTCTACTAAGCTCTTGTTTGTATTATTCTGTAAATGAGTTACTTTAAATAATTATTATAAAAGAGAATATACCCTACACTGAATAAACCTTAATATACATCTTTATTTGAACTAATACGACTGTTTATGTACCAACTTAGTGCGAATAAAAAAATCGCACTAAAAAGAGAATAGTAGAAAAAGGGTTAATGAAAAACTGACAAATATTTTGTAATTCAAAATCAAAATCAAGTTTTTATTACTCATAAACGTTAAAAAGGCGCTTAAGAAACGTTAAAATTACAAATCTAAACGACTCCTAGGTGCTGTAATTGATCACATAAAATAAAAATACTTTGCTTTTCAAATTGCTATGATTATCTAAGTATACCACAGGGCCTATAATAATCTTACTAAAACAATGAAAATATTTTATTGCATTTTGCTTCACAATTGTGTATAGTTTACACAATATCAGCAAATTATGCAAATTGTGAGTGCAATTGAGAAGAGCTGATTGTTCCGTTTCAGTTATTACCTATCTATTTTGGCGGAAGGCCAGCAAACCTGTCACTAGAATGTAATTGTCTAAAATTGTGCCGTGATTGTGGAAAAAAGAGCTGAGTTTAGAACTGGCTTGGATTTAAAAAAAAAAAAAATAGGTATCTTATTAAGAAATGCAGATACTGGCAGCCATGTGATTCAAAACAAAAGAAAAAACAGACATGCCATATTTGAAAAACGAAACCGAATGAGTCGTCAATTCCATTCTTTTTGTATTTCACAATAGGTTTTTGTTAATAATTAAGTTTTATTATCTTATATGTACATAAATATAATATTATATATGTTTTGTGTTTTGTTTTTCCTTAAAAAAAATGTATCGTGTAATGCAAAGCAACGTTAAGTTAATTTCCATTCGTATCAAACCCCTAGTATTTTGGCACACACGCTAGCATACTTGTATGGCTGGCAAACAACAACGGTTTTCCTCAATAAAAACTGGAGTATAACAAGTATTTCTGTACCGTTGTGAGTACTGGACAGTGACATTCGTGTAACTGCGTGAATAAATGAAACAAGCCTGGGCAGGCATTCGGCAGGCCTTTCCCATTGGCCTTACAGCTGCGTGTCGTTTAATTAAGGCCTAGCATAGTTTTGTACGGAACTATTAGTATTTTAACACGCTTATTTGGGTATGTTAGCTTTAGAGAATACTGGTAGAGATGTAGCAGTATTAATGCATAAATATCAATTTTAAGAAAAACGAAATCTTTTACCTTTCTAATATAATAAATAAAAACTTCCGACAAAATCTTACTACTATAGGCGGCTAAATGAGATTAATTGAATTATGTATTATAGCTGAGAACACTATCGATCAAGTCTCTCTTGATCGATAATCTAAAGTCAACTATAAAAAAAAAACGGTCATCAGCGACGCTTATGATACTCTTTTTTTTGTGTCCGCGTCGGGGTTAAATTATTTGGTAGGTTAATAAGACTGTTTATCGCAATACATACCTACACAGTAAAAAAATACTTAAGTTTGAAGTGTCAATTATCTTAACTCATCAATCACAATTTCTCTCAACCTAAATCTTTCGAAAGATTAAAAGCGAAAAGAGTATCTAATCGTAGAAACAATTTTTCATTTTCAACACACAAACAACACACAAAAATCCACTCTTTCGAGAATTTCTTTGATAGTTCTATATTAAATACGTTTTAAACTAAAAATATTTTCTATGAACTATCTAACGGGCAAAGGTACAATGAACCAAAAAATTAAATCATGTCGTGTACGTGTAACGGTTTTGTACTAGCTCCTATGTATAATATTAATGTACTTTATCTTTGGGCCACACTTATGTAGGTACTATTCCTAATACCTATCAATAATTGTGATATTATCATAATAAATTGGTAGGTATTATAGGTACTCACATGTTTTAAAACTAATCATATCATTATTTTTTATGTATTCTCGTAAATATTGTAGGTGTACATTTTCAAGCAGTATATTTTTATAAATCAATTTTTAAGTGATTGATCATATAAACTTAGATTTGTACTTAAACATAATACGAAACAGAACGACATTGAAAAGCACGAAGTTCTAAAGTTTAATATGAGATACTGAAGCTCATGAAATTCAATATATAGTGCGGTTCATTATTGCAGATCTCTATGCAGTTTACTTACTGTAAGACCTTTGAGTACAGCACTCGAACTTTCCTCCAATACTCCTTGAAGTACATGTACAAATTTTGAAATTGGTTTGTTAAATTTTGCAAGATGTTATTTAGTGGTATATACTATATATATATATATATATTTTGTTTAAGTGTATAGTGTATATAGTATGTTGTAGTTAATGTAAAAGCGTAAATAGGTACTGTTTGAAAATAGTCACGATAAAAAATGTTATAGAAAATGCTTTTTTTAGCAAACACCCTTTTTAATTTGGGAACAATATCTTTTTAATTCAATTGTTTTTGGAAGTTTCCAGATCAAAAGTCTATTTAAAAAAAGTCTATGTGCAGCAATGATATTATACACAGGATGTTACCTTCTTGGTTAACGACCAATGCCGCTGGTATTTGTCAAAATGTTGTCAAGTTGCTCTAATGAATAGTACTAAAAATGGATTAGCACGTAGGTAAAAGAGCTATCATTGAAAACTTCCTAATAAGGTGGGTTTTGCGTGCAAATAACATATCTCTCTCAAAATGCGCTAATAACGTAGGTACCTATCTGCCTCATTTTTATATAATTTTATCATTGACTTTTAGTGTTTAAAACATTTTGCATAGGTTAGTGCATATTGTATATTGTGTTTAGTGTACTTAAGTATGTTTTTAAGGAAAAACAAAAACCTTTCAGAAACTTCATTTTTCCTAATCGGTTTTTCTTCTTATAATTTTATTTGTTACAACCAACGCAGCTTAAAGAAAACCTTTATTTACAAACCTAATCAAAACAAATTTAAACCCAAAACATATGTCAACGAATATCAATAAAATCTTGAAGTAAGAAAGTCTAGAGTATACATAAATAAAACTTTAGCTCTCTCCATTTCGCTCGGAGCTTTAGTCTGTCGGAAAGATCGCGACATGCCAGCGATGTACGACGTGGTAAAACTGGAGTCGCAAACCTTTTGAATTATTTCCAAGTTTGTCTTAAACCTTTTCCTTCAGCCACTATGTTCTACAGAAAGAATATTTAAAATGGACGTGTCTATGTAAATATCATGCGATTGTAATTTTTATTGAATGCTTTTAACAGTAGTGTATTCATTTATTTAAAAACAACATTAAGCTTACAACTGTATAACAAATCGCTTGTATGTCGTACGTGTTTTTTTTTTATTAAAATACAAAACATTTAAATCTACACAATGAAATAATATCTAACGTTAAACAATAAACAATTACTGTATTTTAATAGCCATTCTTAGCCAATAAATCATATTTAGCAATAATTATAGCCATTCTTTAAAAACAAAAAAACTATGTGAAGAATTTTACACTTACTTTTACACCTCAGCTTTGTAGACTTATTAGTTCTCTAGATAATGGTCATTAAACGTTATACTTAAAAAAATCGTAAATATCTTCTTGTAATTTATTTGGACCTAAAAGTAGAAAAATCCCTGGACTTATACTATTATAACTTGTTTTACTTTTCTGTAAATCTAGGGGTTTGTATTAAAAGAAAATATTATTTTAATTTTTAATAGTTGTCAGTCGGTATATTTATAGGCTTTTATAAACATTAACTTAATCTGTAAGACAATTTTTCACACAGTATGTTTCCCATCTATACTATATAATACTATAAAGCTGAAGAGTTTGTTTGTTTGTTTGTTTGTTTGAACGCGCTAATCTCAGGAACTACTGGTCCGATTTGAAAAATTCTTTCAGTGTTGGATAGCTCATTTATTGAGGAAGGCTATAGGCTATATAACATCACGCTACGACCAATGGGAGCGGAGCATAAATGAAAAATGTCGCAAAAATGAAAAACCGTTGAAACTGAAACACGCGGACAAAGTCGCGGGGGACAGCTAGTGTAAGATAAATACACTTCTGTAGTACTGTGTGGTAAGTATTTAAAATCCTTTTAGCAATAAATTTCCGTTCTTCAAGTTATAGGAAAATCCTTACCTTAAAAGAAATATAGCACTCAAAACGGTAGGTTTAATTAAAGTTTACAGCGATCCGAAAGACAACAAAAACAAAATTCTTGCATAAAATATTAAATCTAAGACGAATGCTTGACAAGAGCTGCGAAAGTGGGGGGAAACAAAGAAAGTAGGTTACTGGGGATCATGCCTATTTGCGTTTAGTTCTTTCACTGTTTCCCTCATATTTTGTTGGTAGTTTTATTTGAGGTTACATAAGTTTTCTGTTCGCAATTATCTACGTTATTTTTCATCGTAGCAATCCTGAAAATTGAGAGTGAAATGAAATCTTAAAATAGTTTTAAATTAGTCTGTGTGCCTACCATTCATTAATTTCTTAGCGCTTTCAAACGTCTGAGCAATTTAAAAAAACGATTCTTATCCATTAGCGCCTGAACGTATTATGTTAATTTTATTAGTATTACGGCAAGTATAATTATTTTGGTTTTATAGTTTATCGAAATCTGCCACTTTTTAATACATAAAGAAAATTTAATAAACAATTTTTTTATTTCGTAACTCACTGCTCTATTCAGTTATTTTCAGAATTTCTATATTTTTAATTACATAGGTAGATTTAACTCTATTTCTGCATTTTCTCAAATATTAATTTCATAAAGTTATGCAGAACGAAGGAGGACAACAAATTGCAGACGAATTTGTATTCAAAACGAACTTGAATATATTCCTAGAAAACTATAACAATTTTACCTTTTGTAGTTTGTACTGAGTTCTGCGAATTTCTTTTTACATGTTTGATAGTTGCTATAATTACTACAGCTAAATAGAAACGTGATTTAGAATACGCAATATTAAAATAATAATAAGAATAAATACTACTTGTATTAAAACATATACCTAACCTATTTCAAATCTTGTTGATTTACCAATACCAAACTAAAATTTATTTAAGTACGTTCATGTTCTGTAGGTTGGAAGAGAATTATGTGTGTCTATTGAACTTTGTTTGGCTACGAATACAATGCTGTTACCGTAAGTGTCGCAGGACGGAAATAAATGTCGAATAAGATTGATAATGTCTAGGCTGAGTTCGCACCTAGCATTTTATTAGTGACGAATTATTGAATGTCGCGATGTGGGATCTATAAATTACGTTACTGTTCGATTAAAAATGCCACTAAAAACTATTTTTTTTTCGAACGTTTAATTTTTAAGTACCTATAGGGTAATGATTAGCTCATATTTTAAAATCAGTAGTCGTTTATATAGTATGGTTTCGATATATGGGATGTACTCAAAATCAAACGATTGTTATTAATATAGAGTTTTAATTTTCTTCTTCGATCTTTTAGGATTTTTCCTCGAGTGTAGTTCCAGGTTATAGATATCTAAAGAACCGTGAACTTTAAAATGCGGCGTGGCCACTCTATGTAATTTTGTCGCATATTGTCAAAATAAATTAAAATGCGACGGGGCGCCTCGCAGTTTCTGAAGGTAGGTATATTTTACTTTATTGAATTTATTTATAATTATTTTATTTATAAATTTCATTATTTTATTTTAATTTTTGTTTTATTATTTAATAATCAAAGTTGTTGTAGATATATATCTGTGGACGAGTGTTGCTTGAGGTTTCATTTATTGTCCATATGTCGTATCTATACTGTATATCATATTTTTAATAAATCTAGTTTACTTAATATTAATTATTATTTAACGTCACTAAGTCAATAACAATAAATCCTAAACGGCCATAGTTTTAATCTTAAAAAGGATATTGTAAAACAATTTTGTACCAAGATTCTGGGTTTGAGATTTAGCATTCTTTTTGGTTGCCTTATTACGTCAGATGTAGTATCGTCGACGACGAATAAATCGTTATCGTATTCATACTTTTAAATACTACTACGGAAAACGAACGTACCTACTTGACTTACCTACTAAACAGATCATCAAATTTTAATTTAATTTTAATACTTTGATCAAGTTAGCTACATTAGGTAAGCTATGTAACAGACTGCTTTCCACTGTAGTTCACTGTGAACTAATAAAACTAAGCTTTGCTTATACTCAGCGGTGTTAAAATGGGAACGCTCTGTACCTACTAACTATAGGTGAGCTTAGCTAACTGCGATCTAGTGTTGTTTTGTTTGTAGTAAGCCACGACATATTTTAGCTTTGCATTATTTAAGGTGTTATTTACTAAATTAACACAATAGAATCAAAAGAATATAAAGCAATTATTATAAATACTGAAAAATTAAAAAGTTATGGAGAAATATACTGGTTTATTTTTAATAGTCGGGATCAGCTACTGTTTCACAATAAATAATTGCAATAATACTGTTCAATTTCATAGAAAACCAGAAATTCGAGTAAATTTTAGTTATTCTCAGTTTAACACCAATAGTTTATTGTAACGACATAAATATTTGTTACTGTCAGTAAAATTTTCGATTTATAAGGCTTAGACTAAACATGGATACACCTTCTGCTCTTCATGCCCATAGTTTTACAATCCGTTGCAAGCGCCTCCGAGGGTGTCGGTTGACACGGCCAAAAGTAGCCTATCTCTCTTCTTAGATTAAAAGCTTACCTCATACCAAATTTCATCCAAATCTGCTTTGCCAGTGAAGATGTAACAGACAGACAGAGTATATTAGTATGGACAAATAACAAGGTGAAATAAAAAACGGCTAAAATTAAAGTTTAAAACTCACATATTTAATACTCAATCTCCAGTTTTCGTCGATAATAAATCAAATCTTGTTCTGTTTTCCGAAATCGTGTCACTTTATGAAAAAATCCAAAAAAGTCGATTCACGAGCGTGTTATTTAAGGGGGTGACTTTGTAAACCTCTCGAGTCAGGTGTGCGTAGGTAAATATAAGCTCTTGGCACCCTTGGAATTATTCGTCAGCTGTCATATTTGGCAGTATATAAATATTTTCTCTACAGCCACGATGAGAGCTTCATAAGGGCTTGAAATATTTTGTTTCAAAATAACCCTTAAATGTTTTATTAGTTTTCGAACTTTAATATTTTATTTGACAAAAAAACTAGTCGATATACTATCCATCTGATCTTCGTACTACATATATACATAAGTGCCGTTACTAATGCCCAATTGGGTTCCAAGACTCTTCAAAGGGTTATCGCCCCGAATTAATTATACACAGTCTAATATCGTTCGGGATTCCTACAGCACGTTATTAGGACCGCCTAAGTATGCATTAGAGCTTCAATAAAGGGAATTGACTCAATATTAACGGAGCCTTTGAGGTTATGTAATATCTGTTAGAGAAATGTCTTCTTGGTACGGTTAATCCTAACCCTTGTGGCTATTAGGACGATTTGTACGATCTAGGGTTTGAAATTGATTATTGAATGGCTGACACATAAAGGTAAATGTATTCCGAGTCAGCTTAACGTTTCTATGACATTAGGGTTAATGGTAACGGAGACGAAATGGTGTTAAATGGTGGAGATTATTTAAATCAGCTAAATCTATTTGATTATTTAAACTCTTATATCATTATGTGAGATATAGTTATTTTAATACCTACACCTACACTAATATTTTAACAAGGAAAGGTTTGTATTTTTTTATATTTGTAACGAATAAGCTCAAAAATTACTGTACCGTTTTAAAAATGGTTTCACTATTAGAATGCTACATTGTCCCTGAGTAACAAAGGCTACATTTTATATCCCTATTAAAAAATAAATGTCCACCTGTACCAAGCCGGACAGGCCGTCTAGTCCCTAATAAAAACCGCCTTCTTTAAACCTTAAAAGTATTCTTTAAAATAATATTAGTTTGGTTTAACCATTGTGACTTTGCGAAATCAATGTTTAGCTATCTGTGAAATTTCTTAACACACAAACAAACACAGCTTAACTGTTTAAAAAAATAAACTACATGAACGTGAACGTTCGTAAAGTTGCTATCGTTAAATTGGCGGCACTAGGTAATCTGAAAACAATATGTTTTGGGTTTTTATTAGTCGGAGCAAGCCATGTTGAATTAAAAAGAAGTTAAGCCCGATAGACCATTAGTTTACGTTGTAACAAATTATTCGTTTCATTAGGTCCCTAAACGGACCTTGCAAAAGAAATGTGCTTACGTATTTTCAGGCTAAAGACACAAATAGCCGAATAATTAGTTGAAACATCGTGCCCTTAGAACAGCGTAGATTGGTTGATTAAATTAACGGGTTCTGAACTAAATTTAACCAATTTTATTACAGAGGGGATGCTTTATTTATCTTTGTCAAATACTTTTTGTAGGTTTTTAATTGCAAGTAATAACTTTGCAGGCGTTATTGCGTAATCTCTTCTATGTATATATATATAAAATTAATTTTATATCACAGTGTTTGTAACCAAACTCCTCCGAAACAGCTTGACCGATTTTTTTTTTCTTGTGTATTCGGTAGGTCTGAGAATAGGTTGTAAACTATTTTTTATACCCCTAAGTGATAAGAGTGGGTTTTTTAGATAGTAAATAATAAAAATACTTTTTTGGTTTTAAAGATGTGATATATATAACTTAAGTTATAGCTACGGGACGGCTTCATGACATGTAACACCTTGAAATAGTTATATAATAAATAAAATATTTAATCAATCACACAAAATTCTGTAGTTACACAAAATACAAAAACAAAAATGTTTTAGTAAAGCCACGAATTAGGATATTCAAAATAAAATAACACACAACAATAATTTTTTTCATTGGTTGAACATTTTTCATTACATTTTTTTTTATGTCTGACCCGTAATTTCTTTATGATCCTATTTTACGATATACCCGTAAACAAAAATTTATTTAAAATGTTGTTAGTTTAAAAGTTCTGAGCATAAACTACGTAAACATAGATCTTGTCATTTATGCTATATTTTTACTTGAAAATTTATCCAGGAATCTCATAAGCTTGTGAAAGAGAGGGTTATGAAACCCAAAATAGGGACGATGTATGAAGGTCGCGTGTTATTGCGCTCGTTTTTCTCTACTCGTCAGGTATGCACATATGCACCTAAGTAAATTGCGGCACAAAGGCATTCCTTTCTTTATTAAGCACGTTACGCTTTCCAGCCAAATGCTAACTTACTCAAGTTTCGTCAATTTAAAATGAACAGAACATGACGCAGAACAAAAGAATTGCAGACGAGATTCTTCCATAGTTTCAGAATGTTTCATGAATATCCTTCGAGCAAGCCATTAAAATTTTTAAGCATAACGCTTATGCAAATTTGTGGAGCCATATTTTATTTATATCTTAAAGAAAAATGGATTGTACCGCAGCTACAAAGAACCCCAAAGGAGGATCGTTACTGTCTAGAATGAATCCAAGAGTTCCCGCCTAGATCTAAATTAACGAAAAGATTTAGTGCTAAGGAAAAAGAATTTCGCAATTCAGCTTGTTTAAAAATAAGGAGCCAGTGGAATCAGCCGAGCGTTAAAATGAAGCGCCTATAATTAACATGACATATACATGTAATCGTTAGCCGACGTTGCTTCACGAGAAACTTTTGACTTCTTCTTTATTATATTTAGAACGCTCTGAGAACATTAGAGCAACTATTCGCTTACTATGTTATTTTTACGGTATTTTGTGCATAAAATGGACTCATGGTTCATAATATGACACCATTACATTAATTTAATCAACATGGATTTTACTTACTGTTATCGTAAGTTGTGGTTGGTTTGATTCTGAAAATGCTTACTTGAAATAAAAACTTTTTGAAATTGATTTTATATTTTCATTGTATTGCATATCCGACATGGGTAGACTGTTGATTCCAAATCTATTTATGTTATAAAATAAGATCTCATTTACACAGTCATTTCCATTTTTTAATTATAGCATTATGCTTTTACACAACTTTAACTAGTGTTCAAAACTTTATTTTTCATTTATTTTTTACAGTAAAGTGTGGACGAACGAGCTAGGCATACAAAATATTAAGGTGACTATAGAAGTAACAGTCATAAACATGAATGCTTCATATAAAGCTTGTATGGAAAAGTTAGCAAAAAGTTTCCTTTCAACCTTTAGCTTTTACTGCAACTCGTTTATTATAACTACGCACGCACGACTAGACCAACAAAGTTATCAAAAATTTTAAAAGCATAATTCTATAAGTTTATTAAAAAAATGGAAATGATTGTGTACATGAGATCTTATTATATGTCATAAATTGAATTGGAATCAACAGTCTAACCATGTCGGTAATGCAATACAATGAAAATATAAAATCAATTTCAAAAAGATTTTATTTCAAGTAAGTATTTTCAGGTAGGTACTTTGAAAACTTTAATGAGTCTAGTTATAATTTAATTTAATAATATTTAAATGATATATTATACACTCAACACTCACTCATATTTTACCGAAGAAGACGTTTTACTGAAGAACTCTTGGAAGTTATAAAATCCATAAGGAATAACAATTGTTTTAATTTAGCTTTAAACATGTTTCATTTAATTCATGATATTAAGCCAACTACAACTTAAATTTTGGGGTATTGTAACACACAACCTTTAGATATGTAACCAATTGAGTTCAGTTTGAGGGCTAAATTTAAAATATTGTCAATATTCAATAGAAGTCCAGAATTAGTAAGAAGAACGCGTACGAAGTCGCGGGTAGTCGCTAGTGTATATATAACACTGAGCTATTGTCTTCTTCAAATTAATTTAAAGGTCCTTGTTCAGCGGCGTCTTCTAAGCGACGCCATGACAGATTTTCGAAAGGTCTAAAGCTGAGCGGCTAAGTAATAACCTAAGGCTCTTGAATTTGAAACCGCGTTTCCAAGAGATTTAGAGAAAATGGTTTTTTAATCGTTTTTAAAACGCGTTGGTTCTTCGTATTGTGTGTCACGAACATTAAAAGGAATTCTATTTTAAGAAAACCAACTTATCGAATGGGATCACATAAGTGTACTTTGAAAGGTAAGTGTTTTTTTAGTTTATATTGTTGTTTGCTAGTGCATTAGTGAATTTTTGTTTACATACATAAATTTGTATGTATGAAAACCAATAATATAAATATATCTATAAGAGATTTATATCTATACTTATAAATAGAATTGAAGTATCTGTTTGTAATATTAAAATAACCGCTTATTATGTACTACATGCATATGAATGACGGTACATATACCAAAATAATATTTTTTACAATTTTCGTCTATCTGTCTGTCTGTTTGTTTCAGCTAATCTCTGGAAAGGCTGGACCGTATTCGACGGGACTTTCACTGGCAGATAGCTTATGTAATAAGGACTAACTTAGGCTACTTCTATTTAAAAAAAATACTAAAATTACTACAAAAATTCCACGCGGATCAATAAGAATATGATTGCCTTTCACTGAAGTAAACATTGTGGAATTTTATTATAAAATTATATCAATTCTTATGTTTAGTCGTGCCTACTATTCTTAATATATATATATTGGTTTTAGTAAAAAAAAAAACACTTTTAATAAATAGAGTGCCCAAATTCCGTAGTTCTTGCCATCGAAATAAAAACGAGCCTAGTTCCCAATAATGTTTGGTATAACCATAAATACGAAGCCGGGTCAAACACTTAGGAGAGGATTTGAGTGGACCGTGCTTATCACGTGGGCTATTTTATGTAGCCCTTTCGCGTGTCACGACCATAAAGAATCCTTAGGTTCGGCGTCTGGAATAAACACTACGAAGAAATATTTTCAGCTTCCAAGGTTAAGAAAACTCAAATATACTTACGGAAATTCTAATCGAGTTGTCGAGGACTTTTGTGTGTTATTACAAAATAGCTTGATGTATAGAATGGGGATAAATGTCATTTTTTTTTAAATGTCCGATAATTTAATTAAAATATTTTATACGTATTTATTCTTTTATTTTACATAACAAAAAACTCACGATGGTACATGGATTTAAAATGTCGCATGGCGTCATAATTTCGTATATTATGTCCCCATGATGTCATTAGCCATTCCTGAACTTTGAACTCCGCTTTTTCCACGTAGTGTTTGCTTATTTCGAAAAATTGGGCATTCATTATTTTTCTTGTATTTCGAGTCAGCATGGACTAAATGTCACACAGAAAATCCTGATCCCTTGACGTGGTGTTAAAATTTACCAGTCACCCATGATGCTTACGATGTTGATGCTGCTGCTATATATAAAATTGCTATACTTTTAAATAAAAAAACAGAAATAATACAAAAATAAACTTTGAGTAATTAGTGTAGAAACTTCTGGTGGCTTTATTTCAGTGTCCGAAAGTATACTAATTTTATGTTCAAATTAATGACTTCTTTGCCGTTTAAATTAAACTAACCGAAATAAACTCCAGTTGCTTGTAGAATAAAAAACAACAAAATACATCGTTCCCTACATTGTGGACCGTTAAGTACATAGTTTTTTTCGTTGCTGAACATGTAACAAGTTTTTATGTGCTTGAGTTGAAATTTAGCCGCGGCCATGCAAATTTGTAAGCAAACTGAGGGAAAAAGCACATTAAAGCGATGTAAAGCAATACGTTAGTAACGTAAGTAGCGGATTATGTTAATAAAGGGAAACTCAGATGTATGTACCATTCTTAAATAAAGGCTGGAGACGTTAACAGCAGCCTGTCTAAAATATTGCTACTACTTACACCCGCAGAAAAAATATTTAGATAAACACAGAGACAGCCTCCCTTTACGTACCATAAGCTGCCAGTCACTATTTTTTGTTTGTAAAATATGGTCTTACTTTTTGCTATAGTAAAGCATAATACATAAAACTTGATTTAACCAACATAATATTACCTTTTTTCAAAGAACATTTTGGTTAAAATACGTTTCATATAATTTGAAGACGTTTTTATTATAATATAGCATTTTTATTAATGTTATTGAAGCTATAAAATAAAAACTCAGTTTATTGTCAGAAACTTTTGTACATTATAATTATTATAATTCAATAAAATATAAATAATTATTTATAGATGGTTTTAGAATAAATTTGTGCTTGTGTCACGGGAGGTAAACTCTTTGTTGTTTCTTTTTTATGTTTTATTTTGTACCTATTTTGAAATTGTAAATACTGTCGTTATTATTTTAAAGGTTAATTACCCTTAAGTAAAAATAAATTGTAACAAAAATAATAAGTAAAGGTCACTATCGTTATAAATTTTCTATTTTTAAATAAGCATATTATCAAAAAAATTATAACACAAATATAATTGTGAGCATAGAACCATTGACGTCAATTTTAGCGCTTGTTAAAATCTTCCTACGCTTATTGGAATTATTTTTAGCTACACAATGAAATACAGGTACGCCAACTTACGTTTATCCTCCGTCAGAAGTACGATTATTGAGATGAAATCTTACAAACGACTGCCGTTGTAATTATTATTTCTGTAGCCTATATTGTTCTAATAGTGAACAAAAGCCTTCCTTAGATATACCAGCATTTAAAATGGTCGAGAAAACTTTTGAAAATTTTAAATGAACAGAAACAGACGCAGAAATAAAAAGGAATCATATATTCTATTCGTGTTCAACCATAAAAGATAGAACTGTCGCGTTTATTACTAAAAGGATAAGAACAAAGCTTTACAAATATTTCTATAAAGTTTCCGAACCCGCATAGTGTGATGATAGTCTACATTTACGACGTCGAATAACATCGTTGACAACCACTAAAGCTCAATCCTTATGTCTGCCGCTTGTATTCTGTTTTGCTAACGAGGTTTTATGTCTCAATAAAATACTATGTAAACGCCGCACCGTACGAGAGCCCATAAAGTTGTAAAGTTTATTTATCCGGTCTTTAAGCGATATACCTTGCAGTAATAATAGTGATAGCGTGTTGATATGATGGCTTCATTTTAAACGTTACTATCAGTTTGTATTAAAGTTGACAACTAATTAGGTAAGAATAATTTGCTCTGAAAGTTTTGGTAGGGTTGGAAAATATAGCAATCAAATCGTTCAAATTGAATACGTTTTTAATGTCCTGCAAATTTACAATGTTTTGGATTTTTTGTTTTAAGTTTTTTTTTTGATAGATTCGATCATTATTTTGTTTAGTAACTGAAAGAATTCAAGGGTCGCATACTTTATAATAAATCTGAACGAAAAAAAAATTAGGTTCAAAATCAGTTAACCTTCCAATCAGACAAGTATTTAGACAAAAACATATTTATTTCTTCTTTTAACTAAAACTAAAAACATAATTTAATAAACACACTACCAATAAACATTAACTACCTACGTCAAATACGAAGCTCTCTGTAATAATAATTAATTTATGCATAGTTTAAGTACTTATGAATAATATTTATCTTAAAGTCAAACAGTCGCTACTGCTTTGTGAGGCACTGTTTAATTTATTAGTTTACTATGTATACTAAAACACAAATAAATAAAATACCACTTCTGATATTAGTAATATATATAGATATAAAGTGAATGTATATAGACTTATGTTAATTTTAATTTCTGGCAACTCCCTTGTTGGTATACCATCGATAAATCCTCCTGACTGAATTTCGGTCACGGCGGTCAATCTTAACCGAGACGAATCAACTACGCAAGAGGGATTATAGCGCAGTGTATGCACAAACACAGGTGTACTGTCTATTCCATTACTCTCATAGTCCAATATCGGACGGCCATGATCATCAGCCGTATAATTTAAACGGTAGCCAAGAGACTACTCTCCTATAGTTTTCCTACCCTATTACGTATCTACTAATAAAATTGACCATCAAGATTATTAAGTCAAAATCTATACATATAATAAATCTGTAGATTCTGTACATTAAAGTTATTTTCACAAAAAGTTATAGGGGCATAAAAGAGTATTAGTAAAACCCATCTATAACATTTTCGGAATGTTTGTCTGTTTGTCTGTTTGGTTGTGCAGCTATCATGTCAAAAGCACAACATAAATGGATAAACCTTTGTAATAAAATGAAATTAGTATGCTAAAATGATCATTTTATATTGACTGCTTGGAAAAATCACGCCAAATCACGAAATTACTAAAAAAGAGTAAGAAATATTCGTAAAAATTTTACCTGAACGAGAGTTGTGACTGCGGACAGTTTAAGCGGCTGTATTTTACTGTAATGTGCTTGTACTTCACTAATGCACTAATACCAGCACTTGACTTTACAAGCTAAGAACCACTTGGGGAAACAAATGGTTACTGAAGTTTTTCAAAACGTTTGATTTTTAATCGATAATACCGGTCTATATACAAGTTCTATGTCCCGTGTGCTGGGCGCAGGCCTCTTCTCATGTACAGCAGGAATGAGCATTGCTGGCACAAGCCTCTTGTCATGTAGAGAAGGAATGAGCATTGATCTCTACGCATGCTTATTACGCGCGATTGCAGATTCGATGTTTTCCTTCATCGTTTGTCAATGATGTCTTAGAATACTAAGAAAGTTCATATAGCTTTGAAAAAGTCACACTGGTACTTGTCTGTAGTGGTTTGAACCGCTAGGCCAACACGACATTTAAAACTATACATAAAAATATTTGTTTCATTTACTGATTTGTGTCATGCTTATGTACAAAATGCACGAAATTCAGTCACAGCCATGCGAAGTTTCAAATCTGTCAGTTATTATTTACTTCAAATAAGAAAAAATACGTGTCCAATATTGAACATTAAAAATAAAATTCGTCATCTACCCTACATCTACGACTTTGACTGCACGGATAGCCGAGTGGTATAGGTCACCACGCCAATTACCTCTGTGCGCAACGTGCCGCGGGTTCGATCCCCGCATGGGACAAGCATTTGTGTGACCCACAAATGCTTGTTCCAAGTCTGGGTGTTCTTTGTGCATGTGATTTGAATGTTTGGACACAAGGATTAAATTCCTTAGTGCGGGAGTCGTTTTTTTAAAAAAAAAATAATCACTAACTTAATCATCTATTTGAGTTGACATCTATACATTAATTGTATACATTATATACAATTGGTTGCTTCGATTGTTTTATAAATTTCTTTAACCGAAAATCGGCACTAATTAAAACTAAGACTTTTCTTTACAAACTAGTTTGGTTTCAAGTTTGTGCGGATTTTGCAGCGTTGGTTTCGATACTCCAAAGCGCAGTATATCTCGGTTTTACTATTGGAAGTTTCTGTACTGCAATTGCACTCGAATGCAATTAGGCCATATGTGCCTCGATAGACTCTCCATCTATCACTTGGGGCTTATTGCCATCAACGACGAACATAAATACAACCCCCGTATTTTACTGACGTATTTACAAATATTGCATCAAATGAATATTAAGAAATTTATTTGAAAAAGTTTTCTATTTCACAGGTTCATTAAAAGCTCGATCCTTTTTTATAAAAGAGTTTTTACTTTTATTGCGAGAGTACAAACAAAAAAAAAAATATTCAATTTCAAACTAAACATGCTAACACAAATTTCTTTTAGTCTACGTTACCTTTGCGCTAATTGAATTTATTAACAATATTTTTCCAATTTCAAACTTAAAATTCATTATAAATATTTTTTCGTAAAGTACATATTTTTAAAAATAAATATTTGTCTCATAAATAAGCATCATTATTTACTGGCCGATATTCGATGTTGCCAACTCTATAGTTATGTTCGGTATAAAGCAAGCATGACTCATTCCAGCGTTCGGAAACGAATATTTATTGCATCGGTTATCGAGTTACAAAATTAATTCAATATTCTCACTGACACCAATATCATGGAATCGAACATCTGATAATGATTCGACAAACTTAATATGAATGTATGGAGTCGAATTTTGCATATATTTGTTTTAACGAAGAAATGTTTGTTATTGCGATGAACTGTTGTTAATCTTTTTTATTGTACTTAAGTATAGGTTATTGTGTGAAATTTATATAACTTTCTGACAATACATTATGTTGTATGTACCCACCATTACTTATTTTTTGGCGGTAATTTAGTTAAGTTACTTGTATTTATTCAGTGTCAGTTCTTTGCAATGCTATGTAAAAATAAATTAAATGCCGCGTAAAAATACTAGTAACATAATATACAAACAACTTTGCATTAATAAATGTACGCAGACTACAGTAACGGATGAATTCTATTGAACATTAGCGTAGGCTCCGTAGACACGTAGCAAAATCATTGCTACGTCTGCTACGAGATACAGCTTTGATGCTTGTAAGCATTTCTCAGTTCCTAGAAACTCAATTTGTGTTCAATTTAATATTATATCAACTCAAGTTTGCCTTGCTTTTGTACGACATTCAATAAGTGTTCATAGCATAATAATGATTTATTTCTATGAGATCTAACAATTTCTCTTACATAGATTTATGTAATATGTAATAGAGTTTGAGTTGAGCCAAATCTAATGTAGAATCAATAAAATTCTGATATCGCCAAAACTTTACGACTGGACCATTCGAAAGTGCTAAAATGAGAACTTTATATTTCGTCACTAAAATTCTGTCCGAATTACTTATTTGCTGTAATCTTATGGCAAAGTACTAGATTAGCCGTCTTACTGTTTGGCGATCGTCCAAACTATTTGAGTGATCCCAAGATCTGTGACCAACTTTATTTGATTCGAGGCCAACGTATAATTTACTAATAGAAGTACCCCGAATTATGTATTCAGAGTAGTTGATCGTGCTAAGTTAAATAAGTAATCTTCGTAGTAATCTTCAGTGAAACCAAAGCAAGATTTCTTAGAAAACGAAGTGTGAATACTTACCATACATTTATTTTGAGATTTGACGACAAAGGTATTTCGAACAACTTTCTTTGTATTCTCAGAGTTTCTGTATTCAAGATAATATAAAGGGCTTTTTTTGAATACATAATTACCTCACGTCTGTACTTTTTTTTGAATTTTACTGTATAGGCAAAAGAAGTCGTAAATTAAAATTTAAGTCATCATAGTCCCGCTGTAAAGATATGATGGTGCTCTCTGTGCTTCTCCGTTCTTCTACAATGACTTGTTACTGCTTTAGCAAAGTTCTGAAATGAAACACGATATGAACTAAAATAATTTCTACCGATTATTGTCTTCTTCTGCTAAGCCTTTTCCCAAGATGTATTGGGGTTGTATTTCAGTACGAGAATAATAAAATAACCAAAAACATGTTTTGCTGATTGTTTGCAATGTTTCGATATTATGTTTTAATACCTGACCCGCCAGGACCACCCTTATCGCCTAGGGGTATAAAAGACAGCTTACGACCTATTATCAAACCTACCAACCTACATACAAAAAAACATAAAATCCAGGTTTAGTCGTTTCGTAGGAGTTCAATAACAAACACTGTGACCCGAGATTTTTATATATTACACGAAGAAGAAGCAAAAGGCATAAATATCCTATATATGGCTTATATAGGATATAATTATATTATCTGATATTTATGATTTATGATAATTACCATGACTAAAAAATCTTATAGCCAAAGTTTAGAGCTTCATTTAAAACAGTATGAATTGTCATTAACGATTATTATTAACTCATAGTTAACAGAGATTTCTCGCTGTTGCAAACTATTAGATGTTACCATTTAAATACAGACATTTATTTACCCCAAATTTGTCAGGTTCATCCTCCAACATTGTTGAAAAATATCATTGTTTCAGTGCATTGTCCTCTGGTGTGCAATATATTTCCAAATTACAAACGTGTAGACCAACAGTCAATTAACGGAACACTGAAAAAACGCTTCAATAGTTCCATTTGGACGAGTTGTTCGCCAATTCGTTCATTATTTTGAACATCACGAGGGAAAACATTCAATATTTTCTAGGTTTTTATCACGTGTTTTATGTATGTCAATACATATATGACTTTTCAACATTAAAGTTGTTTCAAAGTTCACGTTTTATGTATAACTAGCTGTCCCCCGCGACTTTGTTCGCGTGTTTTAGTTTCAACGATTTTTCATTTTAGCAACATTTTTCATTTATGCTCCGCTCCTATTCGTCGTAGCGTGATGTTATATAGCCTATAGCCTTCCTCAATAAACGGACTATCCAATACAAAAAGAATTTTTCAATTCGAACCAGTAGTTCCTGAGATTAACGCGTTCAAACAAACAAACAAACAAACGAACAAACAAACTCTTCAGCTTTATATATTACTAGCTGTCTTTAATTCTTGTAATTCTTGTATCGTTGTAATTCTTCAGCTTTATAATATTAGTATTATACACAATTCATTCGTTTCGTATAATATTTGATTTTAAAATGATTACGGGTTTTCAACACAAATGCGTTTTATTTCTGTGAAAAAAAAAAAATGGCTGAATAGATTTAAAATAGCACAAGCATTCTAAAATGATCATCATAAACTTTGCAAAGATAAATGCTACTTATCTAAATTTAGTTTTTGTTTTTTTGTTTCGTGTTTTTTTTAACTCTCTGACATTCATAAATTAAAATTTGAATCAGATTTCATATTTGCGAAATCAAAATAAAATAAATATTCCCAGACATACTTTGTGTTTTCATATTAAATACGTAGGTACTTATAAAGTAAAAAAAACATTTTGCATTTTATCTACATTTGGTTACGACAAATTTCAGCAAACCGTTATATTTACATAGGCAAGATACAGCGTCAACTTTGAACTCCTGATGATCTTTCGATGTCTCTATAAAACGTAATGTACAGCTCCATTTATTTTATTAACATCGTTGAGTGAGAAAACGATAAATAAGAGGGTATTTGTTCATCAGTCATACAAATAAACATTCTACTAACAGATTTTGTATTAATATAGGATTGGTTTTAATCCAAAGTTAAAAGCTATTTCATGTAAGGTTTCAGGTTAATTATGATTCATTTTTATTAAAATATGTTTCCTAAATGCGATTCGTGGTAAGATTAAAATATTTAGGTATTCTATCCTATTCTTAAATACCGTTAATTAAGTAGGTAAATAGATAATTATGATCTTTTTTAAGGTCCCAAAGATTTAGGTCAGAAAATTAAAGGATGGAATTGTTGCAGGACTTTTATTGTAGATACGAGTTTGCTTGTGAGAAAAAAATACCGTTTTCCGAACTTTAAGTAGCGAAGTATTTATATGATTAAAATAATTTCTTATGCCAGTGAAACTGATGCAAGGGTTGATTTACAGCTAAATTAGTGTTTCCTAATACAGAAAAGTTAATTTTCGACGTCACCAAACTCGTTGGTTTATGTATGTACATTGGTCGAGCAAACTTCGCCTGCATTCTAGAACCGAGTGACGTCATCACGGTGCATATAGCGAATTTGCGCGTCAAGTAAAACTTTGCTGACCCACAAACTGCACCCTGTATTTTCACATAATTCATGCGTACAAACCGGGGTACGTGTAAACACATTCCGGACTTAGCGATCTTGGTTTTACGATTCAACCTCACTACAATATCTTAGATATTCTGTTGACGTCTTTAGCGGAAATTACAGAGTTTTCTCTGGCCTTATCGCAGGTGTTTTTTGTAAATCTATGAAATGTGTGCTCGTAGAAGGTTCTCAGTTTAGTTTAATCCCTAGAGAGGTAGTCTCGTAGGTAGGATCCGGGAGAAAATTCCTTTACACATAAAAAGTATCCGAATGGTATTGGTGAAACGTGACTGTGAGTTCTTTTGCTAACAACCGCTTGTTTTTTTGCTTTTCTTAAAGTTTTCAGCTGCTCAGTGTTACCAGTTTTTGTTGTGTAAACTTCACGTTGTGATGTGAAAACATAATACCGTGAGAATTCTATATTGTCTGT
This sequence comes from Diachrysia chrysitis, assembly GCA_932294365.1. Taxonomy (NCBI): domain Eukaryota; kingdom Metazoa; phylum Arthropoda; class Insecta; order Lepidoptera; family Noctuidae; genus Diachrysia; species Diachrysia chrysitis. Next base: position 5,945,532 of record OW028651.1, on the reverse strand, counting down.
TATAGATCAAAGTACCTACGTTGATTGTTTTGTCCATTTTGAATAGACCTATAAAACATTCAGTTTTATTTTCTTTGGCGAAACTAAATTCTGTAGCTGTTATTATAATAGCACAATAAAAAATAACTTTGGCAGAAAATGCTTTTAAAATAAATATTAAAGGTTTTCATAAAATACACACTAATTAATTTTGAAGTTTAATATAATAAACAAGTAAGATGTTTGTTTCAAATTTACTTTCTTCTGCTTAGCCTTTTCCCCAGGTATTTTGGGGTGGGCTTACAGTCATAGCAAATTCAGCTAAATTCCGTATTTTACATAGAACTATCTGACCTCCACAATCCATTTTACTGGACAACACAGTATCCCGTGGTAAGACTGTTTGTCAGAATTGTAATGACTTAACGACTGTCAAATATCACATCATAGTATTACAAACGGGACCAACGGCTCAACGTGCTTTTCGAGGCACGGAGGGGTCTTAGTATGTTTACAAATGGTTACCCATCCGCGGACGAACCGCGGGCAGCGCTGCTTAACGTTCGTTATCGGATGAACCGTACGGCTTACACTTAGCCACAAGCCCCTCCCTTTGTAATTTACTTCATCAAAACCTAATTAGTTAAAGACGAAAATAACACCTGCGAAACAACTTCGCGAAACGTAAATAACTCCCAAAACTCGGAGCAAAACAAACAAGTGTAATTATAATTAATTCACAAATTTAATCATGCTACCGTTTATTAAATTTCAAATAAATAACATTTGACGTTTATCTAAGTCATGAAACTTTTTACTTTAAGTAGCTAACGTTGAACGATAACCATTTGAAGTTACGAAAGTCGTTATAAAATGACGATAGCATCGATATTACACGGTCGATTCCACTGGCTTGTTGAATTATTCCGCGTAGAGTATTAGGACAGTTTACACTTCAGATATTATTCGTAAAATATCGTTTGGTGGCAGCCGCTGGATTATTTAATCTTGTTTACGATTAGCTGGTCGCATAAATTTGGAACATGTTTTGAACCGTAAACCGACGTATCTCACGTCTGTGATCAAGTTTGGTAGTGAGCTAATGGTAACAAAATCTGTCGTTATAAATTAAAGAAGTCAGAGAAAAAAAAAGCAAATCTTTTGTTCCAAATTTAAATTCACAACCAATAAAATAGAACGTCTTTTGTTTAATAACACTTTCGATAGCCAAATATAATTCGTGATATTTTTTATTTATTTAATTTGTCATCTTTATTCTTACTATTATTATAAATGCGAAAGTAACTCTGTCTGTCTGTCGCGCTTTCACGCCCAAACTACTAAACTGATTAAAATGTTATTTAATACTCAGATAGTCTAGAACCTGAGAAAGGACATGGCTAGTAGAAACTAGTATTACATATAACAGCGCGATCAGGTTTAACAAGAAGGTAACATATCTAGTGTATAATATCATTGTAAAACTACGAGATAATACTAAATCAAATTCGGGAATGGACGCTCATTATGTCATTACTGATGATGAATTTCAAATGATTTTGCACCAGCAACAGGGTGCTCTTTGAACGCCCTTCCAATCCCATCAGATTATGACGTAACGCGTGTTGAATTTCCAATTACAAATTTTCACAGCGTTCGTAGGTACACCAGCCAATTACTAATAGCTCGATAACCCACTAAATTTGTTTAGGAATTATCTGCTATTCTGTAAATTTGTGATATATGGAAGAATATCGTTTTGGCATTATAAATAAATAATAATAAATAAATAATGTGGAAAACATCACATACATTGCTTTGAACCCAAAGTAAGTAGCTAAGCACTTGTGTTATGGAATCCAGAGACAACGAAGGTACCACAAACACCCAGACCCGCGACAATGTAGAAAAGTGGATTTCTACATTGGGCCGGCCGGGGATCGAACCCGGGACCTCAGAGCTGGCGACACCTTGAAAACCGGTGTGTAGGCCACTCGACCACGGAGTTCGTCAATTGTATTTGTTAAACTGTAGTTAGACCTAATGTACCTACGTACGTGTAAATTTATATATTTATTTTTAATGGAACATGTTGTACCTAATCATAATTTTTATCATTGGTTCTGAATCCATTTAAAAGGTATTATAAACAGCTGAATAAAAAATTTTTTTATGTTTGTATGTCTATTGCTTGTTAGAAAACAACTCAACGTATTTTGATGAAATTTGACTTAATTATAGTCAGATTAGGTACTTACTAGTTGGAAGATCCCATGGGATAATTCAGTGTTTTCTGTACCCAAAGTGTGCAAGGTGCAAGGGCCAAGTCGATGTTAAGTTAGTAAATAAAAGCAATAAAAGCTTGGATGTGTTAAATCGTTCCAAGAAACTCAATAGGGATGTTGACGGGATATGAAACGTACAAATCTATTTAGTCCGTAAATCAGATAATAAAAAATTATTATACACGTATTTTTTACTTTTAGAAAGTAACTAAAACTTAGGAGATAAAGAGCTCAGAAAAAGAAAGCGTAAAGTTTACTTTTACTCATAATGTACGATGCGTCATTTCAAATCAGTGTATCGTCGAACTTACGTAATAAAAACAATACGTGTCTAATATTTTTAGAGTAGATACCTGACGGACATTAAAAAAAAATCGCTAACCTATTACAAACATATTATTGATAGTATCTGTTTGATTGGTAGTTATTACAAAGGTTTTCTAATGTTCTAGGAACTGTCATTAACACAATTGTGTTTACTTGTGATTACTATTGAAGGCAATTACAATCTAATTAGAAATCACTGGTCAGTAATGCAGTATAGTCAGGTATATTTGATGCTTGTTTGCAATTTCTTAGTTTTAATTTAGTGACAACACATCTAGAATAATTTTATAATTTTTATATCATTCTATTAATACCTGTAAAGGTTCAAGGACCTATATAGTACGCAATTTAACAACTATATAACTTTTCTTTATTAAATTCATTCACTTTTTTAAGACAGTGATTTCAAGCTCGATAAATTCGTAAAATGTATTCAGTAACAGTGATATTACTTTGATAGTATTTTGAGGGTGGCACGAGATAAACGAAGTACAGGGATTAATAAAATAATTTCAGTCATAAATAAGCATATCCTGCCAAATGAAGTCATACTTTTAGAACTCACGTGACAATCCATAAAAATATTATAACGATGTCTGTCTGTCTGTTACGCTTTCACGGCTAAACCGCAGAACCCATTTTGATGAAATTTGGTATGGGGTAAGCATGGATCATAAGAAAAGACATAGTCTACTTTTTGCCGCGATAACCGATACTACTCAAACTTACTCGGGCGCAGCCGCAGGCATCAGTTAGTGTCCTATATAGCCTCAAATAATGGCCTGTCTCACTCAATCTTGTTCTAGCTTGCTTAATATTCATACAACCGACAGAGGTCTAGTTTGTGCACCGAACGTAAGAGTTAATGCACGAACAGTTCTAAAATACCTTGGTATTCACCCGGGAGAGCTATAAATTCTCCGTCAAAATGCTTCCTCCGTAACCGCCCATAGTGCACCTTTGGCCTGCACTTTGATCGAACTGCAGTGATAATTCGTATTTGCAAGCAAATTAAGTTAGTAATGAATTTTAAATATTTACAGCACTCATTTCGAGAGGTAATTCGATTTTAAATTTTCAAGCAGATCGGTAAAAAAAATCATGTGAAAATTAAATTTAACTTTTAAATTAATTGTATCTTGTTAAAATTCAACTAAAATTTCCTGTGTGTGATTTCGTAAATACTTAGGTTTATATGTAGAGTGTCTATAATATCGCGCAGGTTGGTAAAAAAACACATAAAAGGAATTTATTTCTGGACTCTTAATAAACAAAAATGTTAATGAAAGAACAAAATCTATTTGATGCCTATACCATTTAGTAAACGACTGCGGTGCCTGATTGTCTTTGATAAAGCGAGGCGAGCTTTGATAAAGATCTCAAAGAGCTATCTAGTTAAGTGTCTAGAATTAAGGCTTGTAGAAAGTTGTAGGCACTACCAGATAACATCTCAACAACAACAACAATATTAAACAGACGTTGTATTCCAACATTAAACAAATTATAATCATGAAAACTATAACAATGGAGATAATTTCAGTCCTAATCGTAATACTTGTGTATATATAATTGTAAAATCTTTGTAAAAACAACAGTAGGTACTCTTTATCGTGCCATTGTGAACAAGCGTTGTCTAAGATTCCAAGCCAGTTATGGTCGATTTATCTCTGGATCTGTTGCGGATTAAAACAAAGGGTAGGGTGCGCCGGATGACTTAATCTTGTGAAATACGGTCCGGGGAGGGGGCTTATCTTAAGTGAAAATGCGTACCGAAATATTAGCAACTGAGGTCCTTGCTTTTTTATTTCAGCAGCTTAAATATAAGCAATAAAAAACGTTTTGGGTACGTCGTTAATTTTTATGTGTGAGATTGTTTTTCCGCAGTCAGGGTCGGCATGTGGTGTTAACAGCGTTACCCGTTTAAGGTTTCCATCAGATCGCAACGTTATTAAATCGGATGAATTTAGTTTCTATAGGGCTTCATTATTTTTCTTGTCAACGCTCTAAATTAAAAAGAAAAACGGATAATGAACACAATAAATCTCCATAAAATTAAATTACCCATTAAAGTTAATACTTGGCGTTTAACCAGACGTAGTTTTATAACAAGTGTGCAAAATTACATGTGAGATAAGATAGTGGAGCCCCCGCTAAGCGGAGTGAGCTCGTATATTCACGCGATCTCATTTCCCATACAAGAAGCTGATTAAGAAAACGCGCTCTAAAAATGTCTAACTAGATGTAATAACTTTTAACCGTCACTTACACCTGTTACTTAAATATTCAGAAATTGGATTTTCTTAGAGCTTTTTTGTAAATAAAGTCCTAAAAATTGTACAGGTGTGGCGATTTCTATTGAATTTTATATCTGGAACGTTTGACGTTGATGAATCGATTCCATTCGATTAAAATGCTTCATTTATTTAGTTTGGAATTAACTAGGTTGATGATTGGCCCTAAAATATACAGTTAGAGCTCAAGGGCGACAGAGGTAGGTAATGATTTATAATTTTGGCAGGAAATAAATCTGGGATTATTTATGAAAAAGTATTAAATCTTTTATTTTTAATTTTTATCATTTATCTATTAATATATTTTTATTATATTGTGTATCTCCTATAAAATGTAGTATATAACGCAAAGCAGCTGCTCGGAAAAGAAATCATTATTAGAATAATAATAAATAATTTCTATTTGGAAGTGTTCAAAGTGCAAGCGAGACAAATGATCAGTGATCTTTCTTCCGTAGTTTGAAAGATCTCCTTTGCACAGCGGTCTAAGAGTTACAGACAAAAGTAATGGTTGGATTTCTGGTTGAAATCCAATAGAGAAATACACACATTTTTTCATGTGCTTAATTGTTTAGTTACAACGTATCACGTCATACTTAAGTCAGACCAGTTGCGTTTTAATAATTCATAAAGCACGCGTATATTTTGCGATATTATTTTTTTATTTTATTAAACTAATCACTACGTTTTTAATTAGAATTAGCATTCTATGTAAAAGTTTAAACCAAATCGGTAGTTTGTGCATATTATTAGCTTTTTTAACGTATTGGATGGTAAGTTAAGAAGTTATTTGAGGTGAGTTAGGCAATGTGAGTAAAATGTACATATTTGCTAAGTTATCAAGAGATAAACGTCAATTCGTGCTAGAACTTGCGTCATTATGCACGAAGCCAAGTTATCTGATTCAGAAACTCAATGTCTAAACTAATTAACGTCTTGAGATTTCCAATTTTGGTCCACATGTTAAGGTTTCAAATAGCGTTAGAATTGTGAAACATTAGTAGGCAGTACACGTACGTTATGTAATAACAAGCACTGTGAACATATAGCCTGGTTGGCTTCGCCTCTTGTACATAAATCGTGTTACAAATCGCTTGGTTGCCTTACCCCTAGCTTAATGGTCTGTCGAATCAGTTCGCTGGTCCACGCTACTTGGGTGACGGATGCTTGTGTTGTGGATTACATACTAGTGTCTTGCGTGCGTTCTACGGTAACGGTTGAAATGTACCGGCGGTGAGCGTCGAGATCTATTGGGCAATATACCCGGGGCTTGTACGGTTTGTGTCTAGATTTAGACGTATTTTTGGAAAAACTATTCATGTTTATGGTTTAAATACGTATCTAATAATATATTAAGCTTATAACATAATAAACTTAATAAAATATACCACTCTTAAAAACACGGTTAAAAATACGAGTAGACTTTTAAATTAATAAAAAAAGTCTTTAACTGAACCTAGATGATTATAAAGAAAAAACAATCTCTTAAACAAAAATACATCTATTTATTTTAAAATATTCAGAAAATTAATTAAAAATACGTTTATTTTTAAATAGTAAAATGTATTTTAGGATAAGAGTATGCATGTAATGAGGAGGGATGAAAAGCATGTGAATAAAAGAGTGATGAATTTGGATGTAGAGAGCTGGAGAGGAAGTGAAAGGTCGCAAAAAAGATGGATTGATTGTATGAGAGATAATTAAATAAAGCAGTAAATGACAGTAAGACGGCTATTAGAGTGGAATGGCAGAAGAATACATTGTGCGCCGACCTCAAATAAATTGGGAGGTGGGCAGGAAGAAAGAGAAGGTAAACAATAAAACCGAAAATAAAGAATAAAACAGCTAAAGATAAGTCAAATGTTTTCATGTGGTTTTCTAAACCGATCATGTAATTACGTTAACCTTAGGTCACTGAAAATTAAAACTTATTTGCATGTAATAAGATTTTATTTTGTACATATTTCGTTATATCTTCTTCTTTTACAATAATTAGCATGGCTCTTAACTCTGTAAACTAATTAAGTTGTCTGAAGTTTTGCGGTATTTCCGTTGAATGTTGTGTGCTATAAATTTGTAAGAAGTGAAGATTTTCAATGATAATTAGTATTCATCTTAATTTCAACTTAGAATTTGTAAGATTCAGTAATTTTAAATAAAAATAATTTAATGTTTTTTGAAAAACCTTATTTTGAGTCAGAACTGAATTTAATAAATCTGTATAATTTTAACGCTGTACAAAAGCTAAAATTAGAAGATATATAACTACGATAGCTTTGAGAGATTTATAAGAAAAAAAAACAAAATTATTTAAATAAAATCCCTGTTTATAATATAGAGATGCACCAAGTACGAGATTTACCGAGTATTATTCGGTTTTACAAACCGAGTACTCTGCCGAATTACTAACTTGTTACAGTAACTGCGCGAAAAGTTTTGTTCTCTCTACGAGTGCTGAGTGTGAAATTTATACAGGGCACACATTAAACTTACATTTTTTTTAAACAACAACGTTTGCTACTTTTACAATTTAATGAATTGAACTATTTTAAATGTGGTTTCCACAATGTCGTAACCTAACCAAAGTACATAGATACTCCTCGTCAGGTGCACTGAGTTATTCGGATGAGAACGAATGTACTGAAAAAAAAAACCGCAGCAAAAATATGCAGAGTACCGAGTATTACACGAGGTTTACATGGAAGACTAGCGCTGTATTCCCAGCAGCAAGCAGCCTCCAGCATCAAGCTGAGTGCTAACCTCGTTGCCGCACTCCGTGGGCATATACTTATATATACCTAATGTTATTTTTTTCTTCCGTTTTTTTTTGTATGGTAATAAATATTATTTGATTTCTTCTTTCTTACTTGGCGAAGCGAAGCGAAGCTTAATTATAATAACTTTAAAGCAAAATAATACATTTTTTCACTTTATATAATCGTGTATTAGTATATCCCAGTCGATTACTGCCTATTGTAGGCGTTAATCACTGTAGCTGCATATTGGTATTTGGGTCTGTTATTCCATTAAGGCCTTAATGAACCCGTCTGTGTACAAATTATGCGCCAATCCAATCTATATTGTTCTACAAATTGAAAGACAGTGACATTGTCGGCCATGTTCCGAGCTTGCGATGGCTCTTTATGAGGTAAATAGATAGGCGTTGTGTATTTGTTAATTATAATTGTATTAGTTGCATTGCAACACGTATAGTGTATACGTAATACAAAGGTGGATGAAGGTTTAAAGGAAAGATACAAAGGCATCACCATATTGTAACAGAACAACAAAGAGGTTGCGACGTTAGCTGTCAACTGTCAGCGTGAACGCCTATTATTATGCCTAGGTCCGTCAATCAAATCGCCAGTTAATATAGATCAATATCTACACTATTATATAAAGTGACAATCTGACTGACTGACTCACCAACGCAAAGACAAAACAACTTAACCTGGAATGATGAAATTCGGACAATAGGTACCTTTTATCAACAACATTAGTAAAATTAAGGAATTTTTTGAAACTACACCCCTTTATGATTAAAGAAAATAATGAAGAGTTGTATGGGTACCTATTCGTCATTTTCAAAGTTAGAAGCATGAAATTTCATACACAACTTACTGGTTAGCAATAAATAAGTACATTTTAAAGGGTTTTGAAAATATATCCCACAAGGGGGTGTAATAGGGGTAGGAAGTTTATATGGGAAGATCGTCATTTTAAAAGTTAGAAGTATGTTTTATATACAATCATCTTTTGTTCGTCATATTATTCAAAGTTAGGTTGACTTTTATATTCAAGCTTCTGGTTAGAAATCAATTAACACGTATTTACCATTTTCGAAAAAAAATCCCTTAAGAGGATTAATCAGGGATTTAAAGTTTAGATGGAGAATTTGACATTTTAAAAGTGAGAAAAATAAACTTTAATAGCATCTGAGACAAAATAAATGCAAACGTAAATCGTCATTTTTATAAATTCAACCCCAAATGGGAGGAAACACAAATAATAAATAAGGCAAAAATAGAAAATGATATAATAATAATAATACCGTAATAAATGTCTTACGGCTGAGCACAGGCCTCGTCTCATTTAGAGAAGGAACGAGCATTGATTGCAAATTGAGCAGACGACTAAAGTGGTCGCATTTTTATTAGCACGTTTGTATGACATATTCTTAAAAAAAAACCTTTTTATTCGTATATTTAAAAGCAGTAAGTAAGTTATTATGTAGCTTGGGATCAATGCACGGGTATCTGAGACTGGGACCGCGGTCCCGGATTCCCCTTTTGGATTTAACACGGGCGGGTTTGAGACTTCATCCAAAGAGGCCAGGAGAAAAATATTAAAGAGCGAGCAAAGCCACGGGTAATAGCTAGTGTGCTATATTAACGTGCATATTTCTGTAACAAGAAATATCAGTCCATTTAAAATTCTTCTCTAGTTAATTAAATACGAATTAAAACTGCATAACTTAGTTGAGTCGGCAGACCTATATGTTTGCAGCTTTTCTGCAAAACCATGTGTTTCTGTTTAGGTCCGTGTAAAGGACGGTGTTATGCAACAAGGTTTCAATAAATAATACTTTTGTTCGATATCCTATTTTAAAGGTTTACGTTATAGTCAGATGTGGAATAACAATCGTGTTGTGCATTATTGCATTGCGCTGTTCTCCATGGTCGTACAATATTGGACTAATAAATCACGCCTTGGGCGGTCTAGTGGTTGGACTCTCTGTAGTAGTCAAGAGATAACCGTTTGATTATCGAGTGTAGGATACAATGGTATCATGTTATGAAAACAGAACATTTACCGTTTTAGTACCTTGATGCGCTTTTTGACTAAGTTTTGTTATAAAAGGTGGAAAAAGCACGCAAAAATAACCCTTTGTTGACCCCATGGAAAGAGAGGATTGAGCAATCAATTTTCAAAAGTAATTAATTCTGTAAAAAGCTTTCCATAAACTACACTATAACATAATAGAAATACTCTATTGGTACAGTGAAAAAGTGACTGACTTCTTTGCTATGCGCTACGGATTTGATTCCCGCTAATAATAAATATTGGTGTGATCTTTCGACATCATTATTCCGTGCCTGGGTGATTTTTTGCTACTAGTGCCAGATACATTGAAAAAAGAGAGAACAAAAAAAAGTATATTGGAGCCGTACCACGGTCAATCGATATACACATACACTTACTTCTGTAGTGCTTGTGGGACCTTTTGTTATAATGTTAATCCACAGAAGTACCTCTATCGTTCGTCTTTAAGGTTATATAAGCAACCGCGGTCAAGTATTGTATAGGTAACCACTCTTGACACATCGAGACCGCTCCGTGCTCTTAGATCCACTTAAATGTATATAAAAAGAAATATGTAAAGTAAAATTAGGAGACTTTATGTACACTGCCTTACAACTAGAACTAGGAAAATTTTCGATTGACATAAAATATTTACGTTGCATTTCAAAACACGAATGTTTCAAAGTAGATTAGTTACATTTTCTTCAAAAAGCGCTTTGCTTCAAAAAGCGCAAAACTTTGAAATAATATGTGTCCAATGTCCATGATCCAAAGTACGCAATGCATGAAAAAAGTACAAACCATTTGCCTACTGACCTAATATGGCAATCAATTTTGGGCACTGATTAATTTTCCACCACCAAGGAGTCTACTCAACTATGCACGACTCACGTGGGCATTGACGTCATTCTTATCAAGAACACATAAACTTCCAAACTTCGAACCCATGTTATCACTTGATCAAACTCAAACCCCAATCTCAAGTGACGACGCGAATAAATCTTGAGGCGTTAGGAAGCGTAATTATCATATATTCACTATGATCTATGATGCAAATAAGGGTGACGTGTCGACCCATGGACCCATTAATAATTATCAGGCCTGAGTACAAGTACTGCATAATTGATTCGGAGATAACCGTCTTGAGTCATTGTTGAACCGCCCTAGTTTGCGCTATATCAGAAGCAAATATTCAAGGTGATTTTGTTATCATTGTACTAACAAAAAACTATGACCTCGATTATAAAAAACGATTGGTATAAAAAATCGAGAAATAAACAAAAATATTATCTAGAATGTCAGTACTATTACCGTACAACTTTTACAGCTACAGTATTGAAATTCGAGTAGTTGTTATTCATTTGTTTGTTTATAGCAATCATTTTTATAACCGATATAGAGGTCATAGTTTTTGTTTGTAAAACGATAACAAAATCACCTTATTATGAACGGATAGATGTTACGTTAGGAAGACAACTATATAAAATTATACAAAAATTTCCATTCGGTATTAAGGAAGTGAAACTACGTCGTTATGTAACTTTTGGAAGTCAAACCTATATGATATTTCTGGAAGGTATACAATACCGTTCTTGATAGGTACCTTTTAGTAAATCAATTGATACGCGAAGAGGCTTTTCCAGAAAAAAAGTTTTGAGTCATCGGATATATTCACTAAACACGTTTCGGTAATTTACTTAGCAAAAACCTAAACAATGACACCAAATTAAGTACATACTAAAAGAAAATAACCAAGCTTTTATGTTATCTTAAGCCTACTACCTATCTAATACTATCTCTAGTACCTACTATGGCTATTGGGATAACCGAAATAGGTACCCACAGCGTTATGTACAATCTTCTATGGTAATGATCATTGCGTTAAGATTAAGATTTCATTGATGGAACTTCCTGAAAAAAAAACATGAGTACTTGCAGACATTAGTAGCCTTCTTAATTGAGCATAATATAGTGATAAAAAAATTGTAGCTATATTCAATGTAGATGCTTAAAAAATATGCAAACATTTTTTTTTTAAGAATAAGTAGTTTGTTTTTGTGGCCGTCACTAGTTGTGGTGATAGACTCTGTAGCGCGGTGCGTATTGCTAGTTGGCGTGATCACTAATAAATAGCAATCACCAATTATCTAACTATACAGTAAAAACTTTTTAACAAAAAAATAAAAGCGCTGAAAAACTGAAACGATACTACGAGAACTAAAAAACCTTTCTCCAAGCAATTTTTTTTTTTATTTAAGATTGTTTTTTCAATTTTAATTAATTAAATGACGTTGAATATTATTTGAAAATCATAATTATTGTTTTTACTAACACTAGTATATGTATAAAAACATTGTTACTAACTAATTGGATACTATGGTCTGAAATAAAAAGTATATTATACAATTCTGAAAAGTACTTTTGAAAATATTAACATAATGTAAAAAAATACATTAACATAATGTATACTATCAGTATTTGTCAGTGTTAGCGCTTTAGTTTGCCGAACAAATGTTGTGTAGCGCTATCGTTCGTCGATCAAAACTTCTGTCGTCTCTATGCGCGTTTTTTGAGAAAACAATCAGTAGCACTAACATACGTCGAGCTGATGTGCTGTTGCACCACTGATGGTCGATGTATATACTGTCAACCTAACGTTTGTCGTGTATTTGTTTGTCGCAACTGTGATACGGAATCTAATAAAATCTTATGATAAATTGTGAATGTATTGACATAAAATAAAGAAATATGAAAATGAAACATCATATTTACATTATATAATTTTTGTATGTATTTTACAATGTACTTAGATTTTTTTACATCAAACAATTTTGTAAAATTAGTAAGTTACCTATAGGTTTGTTTTTTTGTTCGCTCATTCCTTGCAAAATAATAATAATATTTAATTGTATAAGGCAAGGACATCTCTCAATAAAGGTATAATGAAAATTGATCACCACGTTTTTCCCTGAGTATACCGTTCATTAAGTGTAGATTTCATCACATTTTCCTTGACCATACGTCAACAGAGGGCAAAACAATTTTTTGAAAATAAAAAATCTACTCGATCTTATTTATATAGTTCTTTTTTTCTCTCCTTATAATGAACAACCTATTGAATTTCATGAGAACGTTCGACTATTCAATTCGAGGTTGGCGAATTTTATTTGTTTTAAAAGTTAAATAAAAGTCCCCAAAAAATCAGTGTGTATGAACCTTAGAGTAAACATAGACAAGTATAGAGTGCGCGCATTTCTAGTAGCTCGTTGTGCCGAATGGAAGCTTTTTTTAGCAGTAGGTTTTACTATGCTCGTTTACTGATTAAAGTGATTTTCGGTGCGACGACAGACGTTATTAGGTTCGTAATATTAGGTTTTGAGATAGTTTTAATAAATTGATGCGCTCTATTTTGACACTAACTTTACGGTTTCACTTTATACATACTAGTGCTTACAGTTCATTTTTTGCTGTATTCTCTTTTCTGTAAACCATTTATGCATATTTTTTATTTTCCAACCTTATTATTTAGATACTACAGTTTATTTTTAAGGCCTATTATAAAAATAAATAAATAATAAATGTGGACAACATCACATACATTGCTCTGAACCCAAAGTAAGTAGCTAAAGCACTTGTGTTATGGAATTCAGAGACAACGAAGGTACCACAAATCCCGGCCGGGTCAATGTGGAAAAGTGGTTTTTCTACATTGACCCGGCCGGGGATCGAACCCGGGACCTCAGAGCTGGCGACACCTTGAAAACCGGTGTACGCCACTCGACCACGGAGGTCGTCGAATTATATTTGATTAGTCTTGTACTACAGGCTCGTCTTGCAAAATGTAATGAAACATGCCTAGCAGATTTGAAGCAAAACACAGGGTTTCTACAATATAATTGGTGATTAGTTTATGGAGTTAAATTGAAGCAGCTTACACAGGTTAAGAACATACCAATGTTTTTGCAAACAAGGCTAGACTTAGATAATTACTGAAACATCAATTTAGTAAGAAACTTTTAAGAAACGTTAATAAGTAATACCTACGTATTTATTATAAACGTATTCGTATCTAATAGGTATAATTTACTCTTGGCCTTGACGGCAGATAAGAAGTGCGATTTTAAGTATGTAATTATAATAATTATGTAATTAAGATTTGTATTTTATTTTTGTTATTTAAGCAATTAGTCATTTGTAATAATATATTTCTTCCAAGCTATTTCTTAACATTCCGCTTCTAAATCAGTGTTCAAATGGCAACAAATATTTGAGTTGACGTAGTTTTGAATATCACTGCGTTTGATACTGAAAGTCTAGCAAATAGCACAGCATCATCACTTGCTTTGCTTGTTTGGCTTCATAACTAGAGCAACACCTGGGAAGAATCAAGTATAATTTATTACTATATTAAATTTCGCTTTCTTATCTCGCTTTTTATTTGACTAGCCTGTTGGTCTAGTGGTTAGCGACCCCGACTGTAAACCAGAGGTCGTGAGTTCGATTCCAAACTAGGACAAATCTTTGTATGATGAGCATGATCATTTATTCCGTGTGTCTTGGGTGAAATTTATCTATAATAAGTATTTATTTAAAACTATATATGCACTAGCTGTTTTCCACGGCTCCGCCCACTTGAATGTCGGTTATTGCGGCAAAAAACCTATGATGTCCTTTCTCAGGCTCTAGACTATCTGTGTACCAAATTTTATTTCAATCGGTTCAGTAGTTGGCGTGAAAGCGCGACAGACAGACAGAGTTACTTTCGAATTAATAATATTAAGTAAGGATTTTTATCAGTAGCCTTGTTGCCATAATTCAGGGTCTGCCTAGTTTGGATTCAGATGCCTGTGTGTGAGTTGTCTTAAGATATTATATTATTATTATGTAGTTAACTCTTCCTTTTTATTATTATAGACGAAAATTAAGAAGTAGCCAAGGCATGTTATTATTTTCTTCAAAATAATAGCTTAGGTACTAGTTGCTTGATTCGTGAAAATAACAGGCCTTGTTTAATTAGAAGATATTGTCCTTTATTTCTTAGAATGACCGCAGAAATTTATATACAATCAAGTTATTTATAATGAACAAAAAGCAAAGTAATTTTCATAATACGCCAATAAATTATTATTTTCAAAGAATTTTCCTGCTTTCAAAGTTGAAAATTCGGACAACCTTTTAAGCCTTTCTGTAAAGTCAAGAAGTCTTCTTTGATCTGTTTTGGAACACCTTGTTTTTTTCCTTAATTTTTACCCGTTTTATAATTTACGCGAGGCTTGTGAAGTTGTTGAACATAAAAGTTAGTGTTGTTAGCGTAGTGCGTACCTTTTTAGTTAAAATATAATGTTAAAAATTAGTATTAGTGCTAAAAATTATAATCAGACAGCTGAAGCAATGTATGAGATGTATCATAATGTTAAATAAGATATTAACACTTGGAGAGCGGTGACGCGTTTGATATGATTTTTGGTCTCGAGTAACTGATGCGAAAGATTTGATATCAATTATATAATTAACTCAGTTTGAGCTGAAATTGTGCTCTTACTCTTAACCTCTTTTGAATAGATACCTTTTGGTAACAACCTGTATTTATAAAAATAAATCCCGATTACCCTTGGTCACGTGATAACTTCCGAACGACTGCCCAAATCGAATTTTTTTTTGTTATGTTCCTTATTGTACGGAGCTTTTTATGAAAGAAAAAAATATGTATGCAAAAGCTCACACCACCCGTGGGAAGCCAGGGCGGGCAACTAGTTCTAAGTAAATGATATGATACAAAAATCTGTGTGTAGCTCTTTTGTGCTTCACACAATACACCCAGCCAGCGATCTTTAATAGCTAGACCGTTTCTTTAGTATCTAACTTTAACATTAAATGAACAATAGGTTATACTTATTAGAAGATATTGATTGCCAAACTAAATAATAACAGTCAACCAGACAAAGAGAAGACGAAACTCTGCAATATTCATTACTCTCGATAATTTATCACAGCTCTTATGTTGATAACAAATGAGTACCTAATATTGAAGTGATTTATTATTGTCCAATCGATTTACATTTATCATTGTGTTACAATGAGTACGACAGGGTTTGATAAAATCAATCGTAGTCTGAATTAGTCCGAACAATACTGTATAGTTTTACATTAGGGCGATACACAAATTATTTAGCTATTTTCATGTCGTTTTAACTAAGCAACTATAAAAGTTATTGACTTGGAATTTGGTTACTAGATGGAAGAGGATATGATGAAAATAAATGTCGATCGGTTACACGATTAAAGAAACCTTCCTCGATAGTTTTATTTTTTGAAATCAGCTCTATAAAAACACTTTTTTTGCTTAATCTACCGAACTATTCAACTTAATAATATATTTTTTACACTATTTGATGTTTAATCATAATATCTAGATTTATGTCGATTGTTTATTTTCCGTCCGATAGATTTCGATTTATAAGAGATTTTCCATTTTGTCGCTTACATTATTATTTGTAAGACAATCTTTCGCGACATTGTCATATGTTTAGCTCTTTTCGTCTCGTAAGCAAGCAGTTAGTATTATCTTTGTCTTGCATTTCCGGATTGGATTTCCAGTCAGAATTATTTGTGTAGCCTTAAATGTGGCAGTTGACTAGATATGAAAAATCAAAATTTAATTAGTCCGTAAGTTAAATAATTAAAAAAATATTAGAATAATGTTATATTATATTTTTCTAAATAAGATAACAACTAAGTAGGTAAAGCAAATCAAATTTCAGTAGTGCGGTAATATTATAATTATTTGTTTTGTTTTTTCTTTTCTGAACAGTTCTTATGAAGTTAAACATTTTAGGTAAGTAATTATTATCTCATAAGCATATGCTAGCCTTAGTATACGTTTCAAAGTCAAACACTTGACATTTGAACTATTATTAGGTTACAGAATATAATTTGTACATTAAGGTCTTATCATATTTCATAGAATTGGAGCTCTACTTGAAATGAGACATATTTGATCTTTGCTCTAATAGAGTTTCTGGAATTAATACCGATCTTTGTATGTTTAGGTGATCTTTTAAATTGTTTGACTCTATTTTTATAGGTAAGTATAGTCTATTTAAATTATTGTGCCAATTTAAGTCATTTCCACGTGGAAATAACATTTATTGGCACAATAATGTAACATGTGTTGGTCTACGTAGACTAACAATAACTTTTTGAGTGTAGGTAAATAAAGTTTATTTTAGACTGACCGTAGTACTGTTGAAAAAGTAATAAAAAAAGAAGAGTTGTTTTACTTTAAACTCCTATTTGTTTACATTTTTGGCATATAAATTTCGGTCGCAGTATACACATATTACCTACCTATTCAGTTGAGACAACTGTAACAACTGAGTATCTCTGTAAAGTAAAATACAAAATACAAAATACAAAAAAATAAAAAGTTAGTATTACTAAGTTAATACTTTGTAATACCAACTATATTAGTGGGTTATTCTTCAGTATGTTATATCACACCCGCAAATTAATTTTGCATTTTACAACCAACACATGACATTTGTGTGGTTGAACAATAAACAAAAGCTAGTTCAAATATTCGTCTGTAAATGAGTATAGAATGTTCATCACAATAATCTACAGTATAAGTGTTGATATTAAACAAAAGAATGAATACAGTTATATCACAAAACTTTATTATAATTTCTCCCATCCTTTCGCGGTATAAATTTAATATTGACTTTATCTTTAGGTACATGTATGAGGACTCTAGGGTCAAACTTTACTGTTTCTGGCATGCCATCTGCCAGTTTGATCCTGTAACTCTTGAATATCGTTACCAAACCCGCTAACATTTGCATCTTTGCGAATCGTAATCCTGCAATCAAACATTTTCTTTAAAATAATTAATTTAGTTGTATGTGTGAAAGGAGTTTACTCTAAGACAATAAAATTGGTCGGAAAATATAGGCCAAGATAGTAAATCAGACATTAAAACTTTTGCACCTACAGACTGGTATCGTATTTTTCACTAGAAATCGATGCCAATCACGTTTGGTCCCATTTGTGGTAGGTATTCAATAATAAAACAAATAGCTCACCTATACAAAGTCTCGGCCCTTCCCCAAATGGCAAGTAAATGTAAGATTTAATATTTTTCTTTTTTTCAGGTAAAAATCGGTCAGGGTCATATTTTTCAGGGTCAGGAAAATAAATTGGGTTTCGATGCATATGGTATACCGGTATGTGGATTCGGAGACCTTTATCCACCTTGAGACCTGATGGAAACGTGTAGGCTTCCATCACCTCACGAGTCAGATTTGTTACAGGTGGGTGTAATCGCAACGTCTCATCAATACAAGCTTCTAGGTAAGGCAAGTCTGTAACAATACTGTAGTCAAGTAAGTTATCATGTTTGTCTAAGTACTCATCTACTTCTTTTAATACTTTATTTTGTATTTCTTCATTCTTTGCTATTTCAAACAGAGTCATAGCTAGCGTTGTTGCTGATGTTTCGTATCCTGCACCCAAAAACGAAATGCACTGTCCAGCTAAAAGATCGTAGTCAACCTTCATCGATACTTTTTGAGTTTCACCAGTTTTGGAAGTCATTATGCTTTCACCAGTTATGTATTCATTCTTATATAAGTTTAATAGGAAATCAACGAAATCGTTTCTTGGACTAGGTTTAAAATCACGCTGTTTAAAAATTTTACCAAGCAAATCTATAAAAAAATCTGTAATAAATTCGGGATATATTTGTAATCGTAATTTGTAGAATATGTAAGGCCAGATAGCACGACTTGTATTCTTTATGCCCCTTATAGTTGAGCGAGCAAATATCTGTGCACCCATAATTCCGTATGGATTTAATTCATAACCCTTTTGCATACCGTTAGTTTCCACTCCAAATGCACACGAACCGATGCAGTCCATTGTAAAACGACACATTAAACAATTGACTTCTATCGAATCAGAAGCAATAGAATCCTCTTGTAACAAATTCTCAAAAACACGTGCACATTTATCTATTAAGGGAAACATACTTTTCATTTTTGCAGTTGTATACAACGGCGTCATATTTTGGCGTATGACCTTCCAGCTGTCTCCATGTGTGAAAAAGATATTTTTTGTAAGAGGTTCCCTGTCTGTGTAGTCTGTGACTTCTCGGCCGTGAAAATAATAAAAGTCTTTCGCCAGACAGAGCTTGATAAGTTCTGGGTCTTGTACTATGAGCGTCGGCTCAGTGCCGTAAAATGCTCCGATGTATGGTTCATTAGGAAACTTGGCACAAATCTTGCTAACAACATTTCCTATAACAGTTTTTAGTAGTATAAATTCTCCATAGTTACCAAGTAATGGCATCGGTTTTAAGTATGGCACTTTCTTTTTTTCCCAATAGTCAAACTTGTATTTTGATAATTGATACAAAACAAAGATTATTAAAAGTATTAAGTATAATATCCACATGGTTAGCTTAAAATATACGTCTCGCACAGACACAAACAATCCTTAAACTGACTTCTTTTTCGATTATATAGCAACTTTTGTGTACATTAGGTACATATCTGAATAAAGTAACCATTGTTCCGAAGTTAACTGGGACAAAAGTATCTAGGCACCGATATATTTTTTAACTGTATTGACGATTAAAATAAAGTAAAGATATTAAATAAAAGGTTAAAATAGAAAGTTTTGAATATTTCAGAATCAATCAATATTTCTGAAAATGAGTTAATTAATTAATGGATATCCAATTTTTCGCATCAATTATTCGACACCAAAGGTCAATACCACCAGATCCTGCTGAAGCGATGTATTTTAACATTTAGAGAGTGACGCAAAAAGATATTGACCCTTGTTATGCGATGACAAGCTTGTTTTGACTATTTAATTGATGCGAAGAACTGGATATAAGAAAAAGAGATAATTAAAAAATTGAATATAGATTTATTTAATTATCTCATTTTGAGCTGAAATTTTGTAAACTGACTTCATACCATAAGTACTCTTCACCCCTATCGGATAGATATATATACCCTTTTGGTTTTAAACCCTGAATATTTCCATATAAAATGTGCTTAAAAAAACAGTTATTTAAATTCCTAAAATTTAGAACGTATAAACGTTTTTATTAGTAAGCAGTATTATTAAGCAGTATTTTCTTACCAAGCGGCCAACTGCCCTCAAGCACCTTTCTTAAACTTAACTTGTTATTAAGATTTAAAAAAATCTTTATAATAGTATCGTTTGGCCATCTTACTCGACGAGCCATGATATGTCACATAATAAGATAAAGTTAAAAATAAAAATGGCCCGTCTAAATCTTTAGTTATTTACTATTGTTATATAATAACAGATAACTTTGTTGTTCCTTCATTGACCTTCAAACTTATCGTTTGATGAATATACTATAAGAACTAAATGCAAAAAATATTACCATCATTACATAATTCTAAAAGATTACATTTTATTTATATATTATTTTATTTTTTAATAGATTATTTTACGCTTCAAAATGACAAACGAAAATAATATTTAAGTTTTGTGACAAGTGCATTTAATTGTGGTTTCTTAAGATTTTAAAGAAGGGATTGCCAGGAGCCGCTTTAGGCCAAACTATGCAGAACCTGTATTATGGCAACCAGACAACTGATAAACATACTTTATGTTTCTAAATTCATACATATTATAGATAAATTACACCCAGACACAGAACAACTGATCATGCTCATCGCACAAAAAATTGTCCTGGGTGGGAATCGAACCCACGACTTCCGGTATAGCAGTCAGGGTCACTAACCACTAAACCAAAAAGCAAGTCAAAGTTTTATTTCTTAGACACGAAATAAGCAAATATTACCGTTTTACTAAAATTTCAAATAACTATGCATTAAATCTGACTACAACTGCGCTAAAAGGTACGTCCGCAAATATTGGGTCGCTCAAAAATTTGTAGGTACACCTTATAACTTTCTATTGATTTAACGTCCCTTTTGGGCCCTAACGTCCGATCTTTGATTGACATCGGTTTAACTTTCCCCACATTTATTTTCTTTTACCTTTTTGTGGGGCCAACTAAAGTTTTATAACTTAAACTTTTTCAAATATCTATCAAATTAAAGATTGAAGGCCTCATCAATATCAATTTTATAGTTATCATACATTTTCTTTTAGTTTGAAATAATATAAAGTATTTTTTTTATAACTTTATTGTATCTACATTGCCCATTCTTTTTATTTCTTTAGACTTTTGTCAGCTTGAAGCATGTGATCCAATAATTCATATAAATTTGTTATAAATCCGTTTAATTGTGCGGTATTTAGGTTTTGTTACACATTTAACATTTAAAACACTATTAAAGCTGTATGCAGGTTGATTGTTTTCTTGCTAGACTCGATTATGTTCGTTCTAAAACTCCCGCATCTAGTTTTCAAAAGTTCATACACATTACTTCTATCTCAACTTGAAAGCTTTTCAATTGCGTGAGACTAAGTTTGCAATTAAATGGCTCTGCTTTAGGTGTGCTGCCGTTAAAGTTTTTAAACGTAAGCAAGCAATTTGTGTGCGAGAAAAGGGTTGCTATGTAAAAGCACTTTTATTTACAAAGTGTCAAAGTACTGCAACCATGAGGTCGCAGTGCTAACTTAACTAGAATTATACTTGCTAATGATTTCGCACTGGAGCTTAGTATTTTTGCTTTGAATAAGGATTACTTTAGATTTTTTGAGATTTAGATTAAACTTGGCTCAGACAACAGATTTGTCTTGATTGATTTTCTGTGGATTATTGTGGATTTAAGCAGTGAAGTGTTTACGCGGCTGTATTCTCTTAACTGTTGTTAAATTGAATAAGTAAGAGTTTTCTTTTTACCAAATAAATACAATTTATTGGTGCAAACTATGTCATATTTGTAAGTGACAAAACACTGTTAATTTTTAATCGACTAAAATATCATATTTTTATATTGTATTGCTCCCAGTCTGAGTGACAGGCAATACAATGCGTTTGTAGTTCGAGTATCGAATTATTTATACAAATAAAGCACTTAAAAAAGAATGAAAATATAAATAAGAAACTCATTCAAAAAAGGAAACCCTGAGGAGTTAGATTCAACGGGTTGAACGGGTTGCAGAAAATTAAAGAATCCTCGAACGAAGTTGGCAGAAACTAGAACGATACATCATCCGTTTGATTTAATCAGACTCTTAAAGCTCGATAAATCAAATGATTCATATGATATCCACATAAGATTTTTTTCCCGTAAGGTAATATTCGGATTTATCACACATTATCTGAGACAATGGACCACAATATTGAATGTAGCTTAATGTAGCATACATTAATGCTAAACACACGAATGTCTATAATTGACAATACAATATTTATATTTATAAAACAAAAGTAATAGCGACGCTATAAATAGGTATGGTTGGACAAATATTAATCTAATTTTCTGCAAGGACACTAGTTACAGAGACAATCTTAGATCGATTCCCTAGAGGGATCTATTATATTTTTATTAACTAGACGGACGAAATGATTGTTTTTTTTGTAGACGGTATTCTATCTCGGTATTTATATATAGAAGCAATAAAGCTTAGATTAGACGTTCAATCTAACTTTGTCCGACTAAGTCTTTGGCACAAACTATTCGGGAGTCGCTCAACTGTGGAGTCTCGGTTGTATGACGTGGCAGAATTGATACGAATGTGTGCTCCTAACCTATTGTTACATTCAAGCGATCGCTTACAATTGTAGTCTGTCAAATTGGATCTTGCTATGACGGAAGCAATTAATATTTATAGTAAAACTTATGTATGACACACTTTTATTGTACACAAAATACACGCAATTCTTTTTTGTACAAAAATTAAAATGCGATACATCTTTTAATCTATAAAAATCTTCTGTCACAGTGTTTTGAGGTTGTAGCTCAGTAAAAGCTCGTAGGCTTTATTATGCCCCTAGGCGTGGTGATAAGGTTTTTTTTGAGTTTTATTTTTTGGATAAGTTTTTTAAGCATAGGTATATGGAAAAATAACGTTTCAGCTAGTTAACTCACGTATTTTGATTGCCTTGAGTTCCATCGAATTCTCTTATATCAGACTTCCGTATCTAGTAGGTACCTGTTTACCCAAGAGGATATAATTTAGTTAGTCGTAAATTACGTGGATCGTATCTTAGCCGAAACGCTCTTCAGTTTCATGCCATTTTTTACTGGCAAAGTGTGAAAGTACGGCCTTTTAGAAACACTTTTGTAAAAGTATTTTGCTTTAAAGAGATGTTTTTCCTTAACAAAAAAGAGAGGTAGCGATAATTATTTATACTTGAGACAAAGATTCTGAAAAATCACTGGACGATTTGCATGATAATCGTGTTTAGATTAGAGTCTTGGCTCGCTTTTCACGTGTCATCTGAAATAAAGCTGCGATTAAGGACTAGTCTTCACAGCGGAATGGTCGGCGGGTAGCTCAAAATATAACATTGAAATGTGTTCATGTATCTGCATTTTCTCAAAATCAGGTGTCGGAAACTGCCATAAATATTTTCTCGCCTGTACCAGCGGATTAGTTCGGTGGCTGGTTTGTAACTGGTTTAATTTATAGCGAGGACGGGCGTTGTTAATAACATTGCTATAGAATATTTGACGTCCGAAACTCTGAACAGTCAACTCGTAAAATAGAACGCTACCAATTTATTTACCAACAAAACACTACCACCATTTATGTTAGTTAATGAATACACTATTGTTTTACAATTTCGAATGTAGTATATTTTTTAAGTGTTTTAGATTTTTTTTTGTGTATATATAGTTGTTTCTTAGAATTAAGTTGATATATAACTTAAATATAACTAAGACACATATAAACTGCAGCTATACCCGAATACACCGACTCCGTCACTGTTTGAAAGGCAGAAAATGAAGTAAGTATATGCATTTATTTTACACGTTTTACATTATATTCTAAAGACCAAGTAATAATGAATCCTCCTAAACTGCTACAGATCAGTAGTCTTTGATGAGCATCTACTTCGTAATTGCATGCAAATAAGTCTAGTGTTAAGCTCGTGCATGAGAAGTTCAGATTAAATGCCTTTAAAGTTCTTTGATAGAAATTAAAAGGTACATTCAAATGAATGGACTTCGATTTCAAATATATCGGCACTTGTTTTTGATATTCATATTGTATACAAATGGCTTGTTTGCTTTTTATAAAGTCTATTTAGATGCCATTTTGCTTCAGAGCAGATTAATTTGTATGAAGCAGACCGTAAAAAATAATAGTACACACCATTAAAAATGTTTTTTTTTTTTTTTTTGTGGCATGTGTTTAAGGCCAGTTTTTCAATATTCAACCAAATGACCAGATTTTATGCTGGCCTCTCACGGCGCGTTTTATCACGATTTGAGCCGCACCGAGTCGACACGCCAAGTGCGAACCCGCGTCACCCGTTCTCAAGGACGACTCGTGAGGTCACGGAGGACTCATGAGAATCAAACATTAGATTTTCAAAAAACTATTATTAACATCTTTTAAAATTTTTAAAATAAAATAAATTAATAGCGTACTTATAAAGTAGCTATCCTACAAGCTGTTTAATAAACTCTTGTTATTTAGGAAAAGGTCAGTTATGCATATTTACGTAATCCCGTACGTTACAAGTCTTGTGCATAGTGCAGCATTGCACTGCTTCAACAAAGACCGTCGGGCCATTGTACTGGTTTGCAGTAGAGCCAGCCGGAAAATTGGATATGTCGTCGCAAAACATACGATTGCTAGATCCAACATATAATCAAATAATAGCATGTAATAGGACGTTATGAATAGTTACGGCAGTATTAAAAGTAAATTGAGGATTAGGTATAGTTTACTGCAACATCCAAAAAGTTTTTATGTATTTATTTGAGACTTGTTCAATAATATATTTTCTAAAATATTCATTTAAATTTTACGTACAAAGTTTGCATGCAAATCCAGCCATTACTTTAGGAGCATTGTATAATGAAGTTTTTGCGTAGAGGTGACCGCTACACGTTTTAGAATAAATAAAACAAAAAACCAGCATAATAATGAAATAAAGCAGACCATAAAACATAACTTTTGCAGGAGTTATGGTGTCGTTAAGATGATTTATGTAGTCTCGGAATCCTGGCTTGATTGGCATAAACTGAATTTAACTTACTCTAGAGTAAACTTCTTAGTTGTGGTTGGATAATAAATAGACGGGTATTACAGTTTCCGTTCATATTTAATGAATACTTCTGGTTGGTGTTATCTTTCGCAATCTGTTAATTGTAGATTGAAGAAGGCTTATTAAAATGGCTACCTTCGTTGTTTTATTTAGTTTATAGCGTAGATACGTTTCTTACTTCATGTAACTTGATCGACGGAAAAATTTAGATTTCGGACGTTTCTATCAATCTTTGGGTTTTAATATATAATATAATTAAAAAATATAGTTATTTTTGAAATACATTTAACACTACGTACCTTAAAACATTTCACGACACAACAAAATGTACAATAAATACCTAAATAGAAACTAGCTACTACCTTAGAAAATAACCACCCAATCAAAGGCACATTATAATTTAAGTTCTTCATAACCAAAGAGGTTCTAATCATTATACGAGTGATCGGTTTTATTAACGCGAACTCGAAACTCAACCTGCACTGAACTTAGGAACAAGAGAAGTTTGGAGAGTTCATTAATCATGTCACCTGCTATACGTGATATTGGAGCTATCGATGTCCCAATTTACTGATAATGAAGCAAGTTATACATAAAAGGCCCTACCAATACTACCCTAATGGGTAATATTTACCAATACTACCCTAATGGGTAATATTGGGTGGTTTATTTGCATGATTGGGTGAGTATTTAGTTGTAATGCTGAGCTGAAATCCAAAACTCCACGAAATGCATTTTTATATAGAGTAGATATAGAGATAGAGATAGAATAGATACTCGTAAATGTGGTAAGTATTTCAACAACCTCTGTGATTAAAGATAATATTATTTATTTATTTAAACTTTTAGTACAAAATGGTACACAATATTTTAATTCCACTAGGCATTTTACGCCAGTCAACCTAATTAATAAATATTTTCTGTAATTTCTAAATATTAATGTAAAAAATATTTTTTTATATTAATGCAAAAGTAAAATGTTTGATTTTGAAACATTACTTAATAGGACAAATAAATCTATTTGTCATCTAAGATATGAGAATTATTTTTATACCTAGCAATTTTTCCCCTTCCTTTTGTAGCCCGATTTTAGTTAAAACAGATTGATCATTATACCAGTATTACACAATGCTTTACTATGAGATTAATTTAGTCAAATATAAATACATTTTGTTTTCTGCAGGCGCAGTGACATACTGTGCTTGTAGAGTGCCTATCAGCTATTTGGACCACTATTGTTTGGAGCCGCAGAAAACCCATTTATTTTGAACACGCGGCTTTGAGCAATAGGTACTAGAAGCTCGATACAAGTGCGGCTACGAGCCGTAACGATTTCTCCGAGCGAACCGATCACATGTTCTACAAATGTACAGACGTTGAGAAAAATCGATTATAATTTTTCTTTCACTGTCGTGAGAAATATGTCTGGAAAATTATGAACTGTAAAAACTTTCTTATTCCTATCAAAATAGTGTTCAAATTTAATTATATTAAGTCTAGTAATTTTGGACAATAGATATAAATAATATACATTGATGGGAAAAAAAAAACTAAACTATTATGGGGTTGAAGATGAAATGTCGTTCAGTGTTTTATGATATTGTCTCACGATAATAATTTTATGAAAATCCAAAGAACACTCCAGTAAACTAGGGACACAATATAATATTTAGATGACAATGCGTAGATAGAAAGGTGTTTGAAGTTTATTCAGTCAATCTCCAGCTTGTGGATTACTTATTCAGTAATTATTGAATACTAGATAGAGGTGTCCAATGGTAACCCCGCGTAAGTAGTCCCTCCCCGAGTTAACTCAGCGTAGCAACAGCTTTCGCTGAGCTTGCATCGCCACCAGCAAACAATTAAAGTGCAACTTAGCATTAACATAATATTGTAATTATAATATTTCCATTGTTAATTAGACAGTCGTAAACCAGCCTTCAGCTTATATCCTGTTTATATTATAATTAAATAATTTGTATTAAATAAAGTTTTTTTTAAGTAAATACCCGATCGCCCAAACATAACTGGCGCAGTCGGTAGGATCGCGACGCTCTAAGTTCGAATACACTCTTCGTCTTATTGAGCGACGGTTCTCAAATCGTTCCTTCGCGATTCGCAAAGAACCTATCGCGCGGTCGGGCACCTGTATCGAGATCCAGACTTCGAGATACGAGCAAGAGGATTCCCTGGAACATTGGGGAGAGCTGACTGGCTGTTAGAAGACTCGGCGGGAGATGCACTGGGCGCTTAGGTAAGTACTTGTCGTCCTACCAAGTGTCCTTGCTCTATTTCCTGTCTATTTTTTTTAATCCTTATTTAAATAGTATTTATTTGTGTCTGTCTTAAAGCTACAATCGCATTAGGCAAATCACATATTTAATTATAACAATAGACATACCGTAGGTAATATTCCACGTGAAACTTTACACCTCTATTGTTATATTGTTGAGCCACAAGACAGGTAAATAGCAGTAAAACCATGTCGCTCAGAGATTACGATGCTAATTACAAACCTTATAAACTAATTGCGGATTTAATGCCAAAATATGATGGCAATCCCAAGTTACTTAATTATTATATTAAAGAAGTAGAAAATTTAATGCAGTTAACTAGTGAGTTAGATCGCTCACATCCAGCATTATTTTGTTTAATTAAAAGTAGGCTTAGTGGTCCCGCTATCGAGGCGATAGCATACGAACCAAATCTTAATTCATGGGATACAATTAAAAGCGCGTTAATTAGACGACTTGGAGAACCGCGTAACGAGATACAGGTTATGCAGGAGCTCACACGTGTTCGCAGGTCGAAGCACGAGGATGCCGAAATATTTGGCAAACGCCTTAGAGAACTTCTAGATACCCTGTACTCAGTAGGAGAACATGGACTTAAATCATATTATGAGAAAATGGTTATTGAACAATATGTTAATCAGTTAGACTTCCACGTATCACTAGGTGTTAGAATAGCGAAACCGGACACGTTTGAAGCAGCGATTATTGCGGCTCGACAGGAGGAAGCTAGGCTTGCTTATAATAAATCTAATTACTTTTCTCAAGCGAAACAAAAGGAGTCTAAAATAATACCTAGTAATAATTCATTTCGTAATTTTGTCAACCCACATATGCAACCCGTTAACATGGTAAGTCAACCTTTTGCACAAAATTATTCTCATCAACAAAATAGTCTGACACCGGAACAACGACAGTGGGTACAATCCATGCTGCCCTGGAAAAATAAACCAGCTTCAGGTAATGTAAGACCAAGTGGTTCAGGCAATTTTAAAAGTAGAAACTTCAAGAACCAGCCCAACATACCGAAACAGCAGGTAAACCCCCCGGTAGTGTCGTCAGACGTCACAATGCGTACCGCAGGTAAGCCAGCTAAACCAGGATTTGCCTCACAGGAACTGTTTTATATTCCGAGTCAAATGGAGCAACCAGGCACAAGTGAAAGTGGGTACTACGATTATCCCGCTGACAACGACAACAGTTGCGAGTATAATGTAGGCATGGACGATCAAGAGGTAAGCCATGATCAGGATTTTTCCTGGGAAGCGAACCTAGAGGACCAGAGCTAGTATCTATAAACATACAAGCTAAGGACCACTTACCGTATATCGAGTTGCCGGAGTTTAACGGTAAGTTTTTAATTGACACTGGAGCTAGTCACTCTGCCATCGCATCTGATGTAATTTTTGGTACCATCTTTGAATATTGTGTAGAAACAGAACCATTTCAGATAGCCACGGCACATAGCTCATCTAGACATGACAAGGTAGCATACCTGCCTTTACCCCCTGCATTTAACAGCGATATAATACATAAATTTTTAATATTTGACTTTGATCCTAAGTACAAAGGTTTAATCGGTTTTGATTTGTTAAGAAAATTAAGAAGCAATATTGACTTAAATAATAATGTGTTACGCACATCGACAGCGGATATACCTATTTATTTTAACTACCCAATTAAAAAGATAAAGGTTGAACCTAGATGTGAAAAGATAGTTACAGTTAAAACTAATTACTTAAATGGACATTATTTACACGATGACTTTTATTGGTCAGATAATTTAAAGTCACCCGCAGCTATTGTCAAAGTAACGAACGGTTCGTTTAAAACATCTGTTATTAACTACAGTAATGAAAAAAAGTTTATTCCAAATTTAAATTCAATAGAATTAGAACCATATACAGATATCAAATCAATAAATAAACATAAAATAAATTCTTTACAAGTTCAATCCGACGTAGATAGTATTTTAAATGAAAACCTTAAGAAAATACGCACGGAACACATGAACGAAGAGGAAAAACGTGAAATAACGCGTATATGTTATCAATATAGGGATCTATTCTATTCAGAAAGCATTCCTCTTACCTTTACACATGCAGTCAAACACGAACTCAGACTCACAGACAAAACACCAATATTTGTACGTAGTTACAGGCAAGCCCCTCAGCAACGCGAAGAGATCCGTAGGCAGGTAGATAAACTCTTACAACAAGGTATTGTCAGGGAAAGTATATCTCCGTGGTCTTGCCCCGTACACATCGTCCGCAAGAAACCAGATGCATCAGGTCAAGTAAAATGGAGACTTGTAATAGATTATAGACGATTGAATGACCGCATTATCGAAGACAAGTACCCTTTACCTAACATACATGATATCTTGGATAGGTTAGGACGTGCGCAATACTTCACAACCCTGGACCTCGCTAGTGGTTATCATCAGGTGGAGATGCACCCTAAAGATATAGAAAAAACAGCGTTTACCACCGAACGTGGGCACTACGAATTTTTAAGAATGCCCTTTGGCCTTAAAAACGCACCGAGTACGTTCCAACGTTTAATGGATCATATTTTGAGAGGTATAGATAACGTTTATACATATTTAGATGACGTTATAATCATTTCCACGTCTTTACAACAACATATTGAGAAGTTAAAACAAGTTTTCGATAGATTTAAAACTCACAACTTGAAAATTCAGTTAGATAAGTCAGAGTTTCTTCAAAAGCAGGTAAATTTCTTAGGTCACGAGCTAACAGATGAAGGTCTAAAACCTAATAAGGATAAAATAAAAGCAGTTTTAAATTTCCCCCTGCCTAAATCCCAAAAGGACGTAAAAGCTTTCCTAGGTCTTGTAGGCTATTATAGAAAATTTATAAAGGACTTCGCAAAATTAACTAAACCAATGACTCTTTGCCTTAAGAAAAATCATAAAGTAGTTCATTCTCCCGATTTCTTAGAAGCATTTAATAAGTGCAAACAAATTTTAACTAATGCACCAATACTGCAATACCCTAATTTCGAGGAAACTTTTATCCTGACCACTGACGCTTCAGATGTTGCTCTAGGAGCGGTGTTATCTCAAGGTACGGTAGGCTCAGATAAACCTATAGCGTATGCATCCCGGACATTGTCAGATACAGAATCTCGGTACTCTACGATCGAAAAGGAGCTACTGGCTATAGTTTGGGCAATTAAATATTTCCGACCTTATCTTTACGGTAGAAAGTTCATTATCTATACTGATCACAGGCCCCTTACTTGGTTAATGTCACTAAAAGATCCAAATTCTAAGTTAACTAGATGGCGCCTAAAACTCGCGGAATACGACTATAAGGTAATTTATAAGAAAGGTCGTCACAACACAAACGCGGACGCCTTATCCCGTGTTAAAATATTTCATCATAGCACCGATTCGTTAGCAGTAAATTTAGACGATAACGAAGATGACGAGATTATAAATAGGATCTTTGAAAACGCACGTAGGGAAGCTGAAAATGAAACAGTCGCAAACGCACCACAAGACATTGAAAATATTCCGTCACAAAATCCAAGCGTATCGGAATCGCAAGATACTGATAGTATGAGTGTAGAACGTCCTGAGTCAGAACTAGTTTCAACACGGCATACACAACCTGACAATGAAAATAACGGCATACCTATTATAACAGACGCTATAGATAGGCAGTTGAAACAATTCCATATACGATCAACACCCGGATCAACTTATAGAGTCGATAATAGATCTACTAATTCAAAAACTGTTATTAAAGATGTGTTTATCCCTATAAATAATACAGAATCAGAAATAATAAGATTTTTAAAAGAACACACTATTGCTAACCGAATATTTCATTGTTATTTTTATAAAGAAGAACTGTATCATGCCTTCTCTAGAGTCTACACTACAATTTTTAATGACCGTGGTCCAAAGTTAATTAAATGTACTACACGCGTTACTCTTGTTGAGAACAAAAACGAACAACAAGAACTTATTAAGAAATATCACGAAGGAAAGACAGTTCATCGCGGTATACAAGAGACATATAAACACCTCCATAGGAACTATCACTGGTCGAATATGTTACTTACCATTCAAACATATGTAAATCAATGTGAAACTTGTTTAAAATCTAAGTACGAGAGAAATCCGCTAAGACCACCTCTAGCTATAACAGATACACCTCGTAAGCCGATGGAACATTTGTTTATGGACCTCTACTCAACAGGAGGAGCCACATTTCTCACAGTGATAGATAATTTCTCTAAGTATGCACAGGCTGCCCCTTTGAATGCATGTAGTAGTGTACACATAGTAGAAGCTCTCCTAGGTATTTTCTCAGTGTTAGGATTACCATGTAAAATAACTACAGACTCAGATAGTAAATTTGATAATGATGTCATTAAAGAAATGTGTGCCTTACATAACATCCACATACATTTTACGACACCGTACAATCCCAACTCTAACTCACCCGTAGAGCGCTTACACTCAACATTAGCTGAATTAATACGAATACAGCGCACGACGAATAAAGACGATCCGATTCAGTTACTTATGAAGTATTCTATTATAGCTTATAACAACGCTATACATTCAGCTACAGATTACACACCCCACGAGCTATTATTCGGACACACAGCATCTAGAAATCCGTTAGATTTACATTATCCTAGAGAGTTTTATCAGGACTATGTCTTAAAACATCGTGCAAATGCGGAAGCTGTTCAAGAATGCATTGCAGCACATATGTCCAAGAACAAGGAGCAGGTTATTGCAAAACGCAATAAAGAAGCAGAAGAAATCAAATTCAAGGTAGGTGAAAATGTTTATAAACAGGTAGCGAAGTCTGCGCGGAACGACAAGACCAAACCTGTCTTCAAAGGACCCTATAAAATCATTCACCTGCACCCAAACAACGTAGCTGAAATAATAGGTAACCACCCTAATTCCAAGTCCATTAGGGTACACTTTAAGCTACTACGGAGGCCTCATCTTGTTGCAGGACCTTCGTCGCAGGAGCCATCGTGCTTTACGCAACAGGACTCGTAACGTTGGACCCCGTAAATAACGAAAATGGTATCCTTCTCCTTAAACAGGGACAACTCCTGAAACAAGATGACTACTTTAGTCTCGCTTGCGTTTATAATATTACCAACTTACATCGTACGTCTAGTCGACTGATGGCCTTATACGCAAGCACTAAAGCTGCAGAAACCAGAGTTCCTGGAGAGTTACATAAGACATATAGAAATCAAATAGAATATAGTTTAGATTTAATAAGTAAGAAAATGACATATTTAACCCCTCAGAGCAGAAAAAGACGCGGACTCTTTGACGGTTTAGGTACTGTTGTCAAAGCTATCACTGGTAATTTAGATCACGATGATGCCGCGAAGTTCGAAGAAGAAATTTCAAATATTAAGAGTAAATTTATTAGTGTTCAGAATTCTCAAAAGAAATCATTAATTCTAGCGCAAAATACAATAGATTCGTTTAGTAAACAACTGGATAAAGTAAATAATAATCAAAAACTATTGGCAGATTTATTGCAAAATGTTACTCAAAGCTCTAATATCGAGTCAAATAATTTACGTTTTCTAGATATATATATACAAATAGATTTTAGTCTACAGATTATATTAGATAGGTTAATGCTATTAGAAGATGCTATGACTTTTGCTAAACTAGGCACCATGCATCCTAGTATTATAAGTCCTCAAAACCTAATAGAGGAACTAATTAGCTTAAATAAAAAGTATAATTTTAGACCAGTAGCTGAGATAAGTCTTAGTAATATAAATAGGATAGAAAAATCAATAAAGGTTAAAGCTTATAGTACAGTACATTCAATAAATTTTATCTTAGAAATCCCTTCTGTAGCCCCGAAAACCTATGACCTTATCCATCTTTTTTCAATTCCGAATAAAAATAACCTAACCATAATCCCTAAATCCAAATACCTTGCACTTGGTAACGATGAGTACGCCTACCTGGAAGAAGACTGCCAGCCCTTGACCGACGACATTCAGCTCTGCGCGTCCCTAGATACCAAGAGGCTTGAAGATACCGATGATTGCATCCCAGCACTTATACAACATCGTCAAGCTAACTGTACGCACGCCAAGATGAACTTAAGAAGCGGTAAAATCCAGAAGATCAGAAATAACAACTGGTTAATTGTCCTAAAGGAGGAGCAAATTATAAAAACTCAATGTCATCTCAAGACAGACTACCAACGGATAAGCGGGATCTACCTAGCAACTATCACTGAAGACTGTCAAATGAAGATTCTGAACAAAACGCTAAGATCACATACCAACACAGTGATCATTAACGAAGTCATACCTCTACCAGAACAACATCAAGTAGTAGAAGAAACAGTTAAATATCAACTTAAACTAGAAGACATCGCGCTAGACAGCATCCATGAGTTAATCAACAAAGCCAGCGACATCTCCGAGCCCGATGACATCAACTGGCCAATGATCATAGCTACACCCAGCTGGACAACTATACTCCTATACATCTTATTGGCAGCAGCTATAATTTGGAAACTTTACCGATGGAAGACTATCAAGATCCTAGAGGACACCAAAGGCAGCGAGGACGCCGCCAGAAGCAAGAGTTGCTTCTATCTTATGGAGGGAGGAGTTAACTCAGCGTAGCAACAGCTTTCGCTGAGCTTGCATCGCCACCAGCAAACAATTAAAGTGCAACTTAGCATTAACATAATATTGTAATTATAATATTTCCATTGTTAATTAGACAGTCGTAAACCAGCCTTCAGCTTATATCCTGTTTATATTATAATTAAATAATTTGTATTAAATAAAGTTTTTTTTAAGTAAATACCCGATCGCCCAAACATAACTCCCGTAACACATTTTTTCTCGTGACTTTTTACGATGTTTTTAAAGTTATTCTGCTATTCGGGGTGGAACCGAATCCGAAAAATTAAAGATCATGAAGATAGATCTACCCGTTCTTGAGTTATAAATGGTGTAACTAACTCCAATTTGCTTTATAAATATTGAAGATTAGTTAGCAAAACAGTTTAGAACTAGATATTGTAATAAGTTGTTAATCTCTAACATGGAGGAGTACTTTAACAGATTAAGTTTTTAAAGCAACGAGAAGCTCGTCTTGTTTGGCGTAAACTCGGTTGCCCGACAACTACTGTCAAAGTTTAAATAGTGCGCAATTATGTAAGTAGTTGGTTGTAGTAGTAGCAAACGTGCGGATAATTTGCGTGTTCGGTTAAGTTTGTTGTTGATGCTTAGAGAGGCGTTGAATCGTTATATACTCGTTCCAGTACATTGAGAACTCATATACAGTATGGATATGACATATAGGCAATAAATAAAACTAAATATAACACAAATCCACAGAAGCAAAAACAAAACGGTTTTAACTTAATAACACAAAAAAAAAAGAATTAAAGTTTTACTCAAAATATTACTTACATAAAAATATAACAATACCTACTGATTCTTTGATTTTATTGTTAGTTTTTCAATGTTTAAAGATTGAGATTCATTAAATAACTGCCCAATATGTTTAATTTGTTCAAAATGAAAACTCTTCTGACGTTTTAAATCAATGTATCTTCGTGAATTTTTGGTAAAGTAAAATAAAAAATACGTGTCTAATATTTTTTAATATTCTATCTGACGGACTTTTTCTTGTTCTCCCTGAAGTGTTTTTTAGGTCGGTAAGTGTGACTTTTATTTATCCTCTTTTATGCTCATTGGTAAGGGCACGTAATGACCACGTTAGGCAATTACCTTTCAACTATTCTATCACTGGTGCCACTTTAAAACTTCATCTGATAAATTTATTTATAACTTCATGTACCAAATTGCATTTTTCGCCAGTCAACCGTTGAATGAAAAAGAAGAACTACATTGAAGGGGGTAAAAAACTAAAACCGAAAAAAAAACGAGAACTTTACAAAATAATAAAATTATACATATATGTTTTAAAAATAAATTAATATAAATACTTATAATGTTACGTGATATACACATACTATCTGACGGATATGAAAAAAAAATAGTCATCCACCCAGCAAAATAGGCAATATTAACATTTTCCTTATAATATATTACTGCTTCAGTTTCTTGAATAATATGCTAGGCTTATTTATTCATGACAATGTTTACTCGCAATTTCAGCGACGGGACATAAGATTAAATTCTCTGTCTTAATCAACCTTAATTAAGACAAGACAGACTTTTAACGGCTCGGAAAATAGGAACGAAAGCTTTGTCAATTCGTTCTGTTTACGATTCAGCAAAAAATACGAAACTAGGAAATAGCTAATAAAAAATATTATTTATCTTACGTAGCGACGGGCTGCTGGATTCCCAATAAAACCTTGAAATCTGGTGTTGAAGCTAGACTGCTGTGGCAGTAACAAATTGACCTGTCGCAGAACCTATTAAGGGACTTTATTTAAGTGTACGAATAGCATGAAAAAAATTGAATTTCTCATTCTACCTATACAAGGTGACTTTTTTTGTAATTGTACAACTATCTATTAACTATATATTGTAAACTATAACCTCTTTATCGGTTATAAAAACGATTGATACTAAAATTTCGACAAATAAACAAAAAAATCTCAAATATTGCCAATGTTACCGTGTACCTCTCTATTTTTTTAATTTCTAACATCAATCGTTTAGGTCATAGTTTTCGTTTCTACAACGACAAAAAACTCACCTTGTATAATTTTGGTTTTGGACACTTTGTAAGTAATTAGTATTAATATTCAATTAAAACTGCGGTGTGACACTGTAAGACCTCATTCTAAACTTCGAATCTGAATCCGCTGTGAGTTTCTTGATTGGCATTCCAAAAACTCGGTTGATAATTCGAATGTACACTAGCGCTACACTTGCGAGCGTGTCAGCGAGTTGAACTAATTTGACGTGAGATTTTGACTGATAAAGTATGAGAGATAAGAAGTGGGATTCAGTAAGGTAATTTTCTTGTCACTTCGACGCTCACTTCGCACTCGAATCCGATCGAAATCAAGGTCATTTTGAACCTTATGCGAAGTGAGAGTGAATAGCGATGTGAGAAGCGAGTTGTTGTTTGAACTTTACAGAATCGACGTGCTGAAAATTTTCCGTATTCAAATATTGAAAAATAAAAAAAAGGCTGTCTACCAAACTCACTTTCATAAAAAGCATGAAGTTATTATATTCGAAAGTTCCCTGTAATTTTAGAATTTTCTGCAGTATTTTCTTAGTTTTCTTTCCTTTAGATCTTTCCACAAAATATAAGAAAAAAAAAACGATGAATGAAATCGGTATATATTTAGATTGAGTTCTAGTAGCAATTGTATTGGAGCCTGATTGAGTCACTGACTGATATTTCGATCTTAAAGTAGGAATTTCTATATTTATGTTCGAAACTTATTTTAATTTACCTTTGAAGCAAAATAACATTTCTAAAAATATCTTAATTTGTTTTACCGTTCCTTTTCAGAAATTCTCACCTTTTGATAAAAAGCTTTATAGAAATATAATTTACTTCTTAAAAGGTCGCTAGGTAAACAGATTTAGTCATATATATCACCTAGAAATCTGGAACAATCACAAAATTTATACCTGGTCAGGTAGGCGTTATCCTAAAATAAATAGTCTTTGTGGACCAGGGATATTGATGTAACAAAGGTACGATGGAAAGGATCGGAATGTTGAGTCATTTTTCAAGACATTTTCCCGCCAAAATTCTAACAATATAGGCTCGTATTTGTAGCACAAATAATTGAAAATTGATGCCTTTCAATCAATCGCTTGGTTGTTTTTGTTATGTATACTCATATCAGATACTAGTCCTAGAAACCAGTTTATAGGTTTATAATCACAAAATACTATGTATTTTATTAATTTGTTATGGTGTATTGACATTCCAAGTAGATTGTTTAATAATTAATTTCATATAACTGTAGTCTGACCACCTCATAAACTTGTAGCGAAAATTATTGTAGCTACGAGTATTGTTAAATTTAATATTAAAAATGAATTTCACAGCAAATCATTAAAAAAATGTTTAAGCACATCATTGGACTCGCGGTTACCAACAAATATGTCAAAGAAAATCGGACTCCGTTTACATAACAGAAAAAATGTTTTTTGTACTTTTTATCATCTTTATGACGTAATGTGGTCCATCCTTACTATTATAAATGCGAAAGTAACTCTGTCTGTCTGTCGCGCTTTAACGCTAAATCTACTGCACCTATTAAAATTGGTACACAGATAGTCTAGAGACTGAGAAAGGACATAGGCTACTTTTTGCTGCGATAACCGACAACACGCGGGCAGAGCTGCGGGTTACAGCTAGTACTAAATAAAGTGTATTTACAATACCAACACTGTGGAGCACTATTTGATGTTTATAGCATACTTATGGTATAGATCTTTCTACTACGGTTAATATTTATATTTAAGCGTCGCACAAACACTGTTCAATACCAATCTTTTGTGGAAAACCGTGCCATAATAAACTTACGTCAAAGGATATTTTAAATTCAAGCGCAAATTAATCTAATCTAGAAATCTAGTCTGATTTTTTAAGCGTATTTAACAAGTCTGTCTGCATAACTTAACCCTACAATGTTATCCCAACTGGATACCTGATCAGATTTCTTTATGACTTAAAATTTATTCCGTTCAGTGGGCAACTAGTCACGTCCATAAGATAGGGTTTGTACCTGTTTCAGACGCCGACTATTCATGGGTTAGTGGTTCTTAAAGAATGCTGGAACACGTACTGGTTTTGCCAATAAAAGCTCAGGCGAAGATTTGAACAAACTTGAACTGTTATTGCAAAATGGTAGTAAGTTTGGAACAACCCGTACCGTTGTAAGGTAGCGGGGTATGTTGTCTGCCGGTTTACACTGGCTGGACATATATTCAGAGGATCTCAATCAATCGGTGAATGACTTAATTTGTGTTTGACAAATATCCTGTACATTACTTCTGATAAGACTTTTGTTCAATTATATTAATTTACTAGCTGTGTGACTTTGTCCGCGTTTTTTAGTTTCAACTGTTTTTCATTTTTGCAACATTTTTATTTTTTTTTGGTCGCAGCGTAATGTTATTTTAGCTTATAGCCTTCCTTTTAAAGAATTTTTCAAATTGGAGAAGTAGTTCCTGAGATTAGCGCGTTCAAACAAACAAACAAACTCTTCAACTTTATATATTAGTAAGTATAGATTAAGAGTCATAAGTCCAAAAATAATCGGTTTCTAAGATAAACTAGTATTTTTTTATAATAATAACTTACTTTGCTTATTTATTATCATATTATTTACATCATGATTTGGTAATTCCTACAAAAAAAAAATACTGTAATGAAAAAACCATAGGTTTAAAACTACATGTTGAAACGATTTTGTCGCGGTTTATATTTAGATTTTAGTTCTCGACGTTTCGACGCCTTTTCAATGGTTATGGTCTCGGGCAGACTGAGGTGGTATTCGTCTGGACAGTAGATGCTGCTCGTTCTACCGCGATAAAATCCGTTCAAAAAGTAGTTTTACTTCAATGTCTAACAATCGCGTAAACCTCAGAAAGCTTGTATACGATAGCTTTATTAATATTTTGGCATCGAAATTACCTGCACTAACATTTTTTTTATTTATTTATTAAACTTTTTAAATTATTAGACTGTTTACTTTTACATAAAACCCCATAATAAAACAAACATAACATAATAACTCCTTGTAAAATACGTTTAACAAGAAAATATTCTTATAGGTATACATTTCATTAATATGCTTTATTAAGGTTTGTTAAAAGAAAATCGTTATATTTAGCCTTAGCTTCATAAACCACAAGAATGGCGGCAATATCCCGAGGGTAACTTTCTTTATCAACAAAAGGGACTCATTTTGAAATACTAATAACGAGAAATAATTTACAATCACACTTCAGACATTTTGTTTAGAACTTCGTCACTTCGAGTAAAGTAATTGTTTTTAATGTGAAAACAAAAAAAAAATGGAAAAGGTTTCTTTAAATTTTTTTGGTGTCCGCCATTTTGTTTATGATTATGCTTTTGTTCATTATAATAATTTAAACGGATTTTTTTATTTTTATTGGTTTTTACTTCAAGCATAATTAAGAATGTATTATATTTTTTCAATTAATAATCTAGTTTAACTAAACACGTTTCCTGTAGGGTATATGTACGCAACGGTTTTATTTATATATTTCGGTACTGGTAGTTTTTGTACATTAACATTCGTCGCCATGTTATGTACTTAGGTAGATCTATCTACCTAAGTACATAGATCCTATCTACCTAAGTACATAGATACCTACTACATATACCGAGATACTGGCTCATATTATATTAGAAAATAAAATATTCATATTAATTATAATTACTAAGCATACTCGATTACATTACAATACACTAAATTAACTACATTCGTCGGCTAGAAATATTAAGTTTAATGTAACAGTGATAATTCGAATGATAATTAACATGCTTTATGTTTAGATAATGGTTAAGTTAATAAGTCACTATATATTCATTATAATTAGTATCGTTAAATTTACAGAATTACGAATTTGTTTGTTCGAACCGATATTATGCTAATAATGCAGTTAGACGAGTGCTTTCAGTGGTGTATGTTATTTTAATTAAAGAAAACCACGTAAAGTCGACCTCACATCAGTAATTTACGTTGAGAGTGTCTTTATGTCAATGTAATAAGGTCGGTTCTCGTACCTCATTTATAATATTATGCTTTCTTATATGGTATTCCTCTCTTTTCGTATAATGTGCCAAAACAATATTTTAAGACACATCTGCCAATTCTCAATCGCAACTTAGCGTTATGGCGGTTTTAAATGGGTCTCTGTCGCTACTAAACATCTTAAAGTAGCAGAAACAGCATGAGTCCATACGGCGACTTAAAATGGAGTTGCATTTGAGTATTTAACCATTATTCCTTAAGCTTTTTATAATGATATCATAAAATGTTTCGAGTATCAACGCCTAGTCTTAGATAAGATATTTGTTGAACACAATGTTTATCTTTCAATTTAAACTTCGGACTTCTAAATTGTAGGCCGTATCTGTGTGCTGATCACTTAGCTAATCGGATAGTTTCAGGTTGTTGGAACTTTGCCGGCAATCACTAACTACTCTAATAAAGGTATAATATTACAAATTTAGTAAAATAAAAAAACAATACATATATATATATATATCTACAGTTAAATTTAGATTTAAGGTTGCCAGCGTTCTTAAAACAATACCTGTGCTAAGTATTCTAAACTATTAAATAAGAAAAAAACAAAAAAAACATAAAGCAACTTATGATTCAAATCATGTTAATATTTGGCTGAATATTTGAGAATATCTGAATATAGATGTAGAGCTAACTGTAGCTTCTTTAACGATAACGTCGAACAGTACATTTGCAAAGCAATTCGTTTTATTGCTATTTCAGTTGTGTATGCATTGTGCATTACGTGAATAATGTTCGTCGGACATTCAGATAGTGCTTTATTGTAGTAGAAATAACAATGTAATAGATTTTATGTTCCAGTAAGTATTTTTTACAATATGTAGAATTGAGTAAAATAGCTTTTATTATATCAAACATTATCTTGATTTTACAAAAAAAGCAGTTATGTTTTTCAAAAGTGATAAAAAACATTGGCCCTATAGAGTGTATATTTTTTCAAGAGCTAGATATTTTTTAACTTTTTTGTAAGAGGACTGTACGGCTAGCAATATTTTTTGGACGAATCCTATCGGTGACAGTGAAAAGCATTGAGGTTTTTATCGATCTTTCGTTGTTGGCAGTTCGTCCGTCGGCATACCTCATGAAATTCAATTGCTTATGAAATATTAAAAGTCTACGCTGCGTCTTTTTCAGTCACTTTCAGGCACAGATATAATACGAACGTTTTACGATGAAATATAAAAATACCGATTACTGAAAGAGTGGTTTAAGTCTTTACACTGACTGACAATATTTATTAATTATTATTGTTTTGTTTAATATGTATTTTTTTCTTTTTCCGTTATTCTGGCGTTATTATTCAAACATGTTCCGTTATTATTTTTGTGTCCTTGATCTATCTCAACTAACAACATTATTAGAATGTCTTTAAGGTTATCCTCAGTCGGAAACCGTCCGCTGGTTAACAAAGGCCTCGCCCATAGATGTCTTTAAGGTGTCTTATCTTAAATGCCAAACGCTTGGATCTCCTTCTTGGTGATAACAGCAAAAAAAACCTTCAATTTATAGGGGTTTAAATAACTAACCAATTATGAACATTATCCTTATCGATACCCACACATATTATATACTTAGATCCATCTGGGCGGGATTTTTATCCTTTCAATAGCGTTAAATATCGACTCCATGTGCCGTAATATTAAATTTTCTCAAATAAAAGCCCATCGCAGTGGGAAACCCGAAAGATTATTATGCCCTTTAGGACCGCAAGGCGTCTTTGGAGAGCCCAGAAGTGATCTCTGATATTTCCTTAAGTATTTTCTAAAAGTATACCTACAGGATATTGAAAATATTGATTTGGCGTTTTCTTTTTTTACGTTCTACTTCGGGATTTGTTAGGACATTTCGACACCGTGATCATCTTACCATTTCAAGTGTTATTTAACGAAAATCACTTTTCAGTTTATGTTTTTCCATAAATTTTGTTCCGAACAAAGTCTTCGTTTTTTTTTAATCACTACATAGTATAAAACAAAGTCGCTTTATCTGTCCCTATGTCCCTTTGTATGCTTAAATCTTTGAAACTACGCAACGGATTTTGATGCGGTTTTTTTTAATAGATAGAGTGATTCAAGAGGAAGGTTTATATGTATAATAACATCCATTAAATAGTGGAGAAGTACTGTTATTTTTGAGGTTTCTAATGTGATGTCGTAAATAATTACATTTTTTCCGCTTACATTGCAAACGCAGGCTGAACCCTACGAGTTTTATCAAAATAATGAGCTAAGTATTGTACACATTGAAAAAGTCTACAGAAAAGTCCGTGATGGTATAAGTCTATCTCTTATGGATAACCCACAATAACTTTTTTTTGTCATTTACTTTTTACGACAAATAATGGCTAATTTTCGAAGCGATTTTAACCAATACAGCATTAATCCTTAACCAATTAAATACCTTGAATACATTGTTCATTTAATATAGATCTATATGGCCCTTTACACCGTATGATTTAAGTGAATATTTTCGAAGATATTACAGATTTCAAAATTGCGGGACGTATTATTATTCCGTTGCGTAGTTTCAAAGATTTAAGCATACAAAGGACATAGCGACAGAGAAAGCGACTTTGTTTTATACTATGTAGTGATTAAAAGAGATTGTTCTTCTCTCATTGTATACTCGGAAAAAGGCGTTAAAACTGTCTTAATGGCCGATGAAAGATCGGCGTAGTCACGATAATTGATACGGTACTTAATATTTGTTAATTAATTAATACGATGTATGACAAAGAATTCTATCTATTTAATAAAAAGTCGTTACCTTGAATGTTGAAAAAAATCTACAAAAAATGATTTTACATTAAAATTAATAAATATCTTAGGACATTTCACACACGGTCATCTGATCCCAAACTAGGCAGAGCCTGTGCTATGGCAACCAGACAACTGATAAACATACTTATATATTTCTAAATACATACATATCACTACATAGTATAAAACAAAGTCGCTTTCTCTGTCCCTATGTCCCTTTGTATGCTTAAATCTTTTAAACTACGCAACGGATTTTGATGCGGTTTTTTTTAATAGATAGAGTGATTCAAGAGGAAGGTTTATATGTTTAATAATATCCATTAAATAGTGGAGAAGTACTGTAATTTTTGAGGTTTCTAATGTGATGTCGTAAATAATTACATTTTTTCCGCTTACATTGCAAACGCAGGCTGAACCCTACGAGTTTTATCAAAATAATGTACTAAGTATTGTACACATTGAAAAGGTCTACAGAAAAGTCCGTGATGGTATAAGTCTATCTCTTATGGATAACCCACAATAACTTTTTTTTGTCATTTACTTTTTACGACAAATAATGGCTAATTTTCGAAGCGATTTTAACCAATACAGCATTAATCCTTAACCAATTAAATACCTTGAATACATTGTTCATTTAATATAGATCTATATGGCCCTTTACACCGTATGATTTAAGTGAATATTTTCGAAGATATTACAGATTTCAAAATTGCGGGACGTATTATTATTCCGTTGCGTAGTTTCAAAGATTTAAGCATACAAAGGGACATAGGGACAGAGAAAGCGACTTTGTTTTATACTATGTAGTGATTAAAAGAGATTGTTCTTCTCTCATTGTATACTCGGAAAAAGGCGTTAAAACTGTCTTAATGGCCGATGAAAGATCGGCGTAGTCACGATAATTGATACGGTACTTAATATTTGTTAATTAATTAATACGATGTATGACAAAGAATTCTATCTATTTAATAAAAAGTCGTTACCTTGAATGTTGAAAAAAATCTACAAAAAATGATTTTACATTAAAATTAATAAATATCTTAGGACATTTCACACACGGTCATCTGATCCCAAACTAGGCAGAGCCTGTGCTATGGCAACCAGACAACTGATAAACATACTTATATATTTCTAAATACATACATATCACTACATAGTATAAAACAAAGTCGCTTTCTCTGTCCCTATGTCCCTTTGTATGCTTAAATCTTTTAAACTACGCAACGGATTTTGATGCGGTTTTTTTTAATAGATAGAGTGATTCAAGAGGAAGGTTTATATGTTTAATAATATCCATTAAATAGTGGAGAAGTACTGTAATTTTTGAGGTTTCTAATGTGATGTCGTAAATAATTACATTTTTTCCGCTTACATTGCAAACGCAGGCTGAACCCTACGAGTTTTATCAAAATAATGTACTAAGTATTGTACACATTGAAAAGGTCTACAGAAAAGTCCGTGATGGTATAAGTCTATCTCTTATGGATAACCCACAATAACTTTTTTTTGTCATTTACTTTTTACGACAAATAATGGCTAATTTTCGAAGCGATTTTAACCAATACAGCATTAATCCTTAACCAATTAAATACCTTGAATACATTGTTCATTTAATATAAATCTATATGGCCCTTTACACCGTATGATTTAAGTGAATATTTTCGAAGATATTACAGATTTCAAAATTGCGGGACGTATTATTATTCCGTTGCGTAGTTTCAAAGATTTAAGCATACAAAGGGACATAGGGACAGAGAAAGCGACTTTGTTTTATACTATGTAGTGATTAAAAGAGATTGTTCTTCTCTCATTGTATACTCGGAAAAAGGCGTTAAAACTGTCTTAATGGCCGATGAAAGATCGGCGTAGTCACG
The DNA here is from genome assembly GCA_932294365.1 of Diachrysia chrysitis. Classification (NCBI taxonomy): domain Eukaryota; kingdom Metazoa; phylum Arthropoda; class Insecta; order Lepidoptera; family Noctuidae; genus Diachrysia; species Diachrysia chrysitis. Next base: position 5,900,957 of record OW028651.1, on the reverse strand, counting down.
ATAATTGATACGGTACTTAATATTTGTTAATTAATTAATACGATGTATGACAAAGAATTCTATCTATTTAATAAAAAGTCGTTACCTTGAATGTTGAAAAAAATCTACAAAAAATGATTTTACATTAAAATTAATAAATATCTTAGGACATTTCACACACGGTCATCTGATCCCAAACTAGGCAGAGCCTGTGCTATGGCAACCAGACAACTGATAAACATACTTATATATTTCTAAATACATACATATCACTACATAGTATAAAACAAAGTCGCTTTCTCTGTCCCTATGTCCCTTTGTATGCTTAAATCTTTTAAACTACGCAACGGATTTTGATGCGGTTTTTTTTAATAGATAGAGTGATTCAAGAGGAAGGTTTATATGTTTAATAATATCCATTAAATAGTGGAGAAGTACTGTAATTTTTGAGGTTTCTAATGTGATGTCGTAAATAATTACATTTTTTCCGCTTACATTGCAAACGCAGGCTGAACCCTACGAGTTTTATCAAAATAATGTACTAAGTATTGTACACATTGAAAAGGTCTACAGAAAAGTCCGTGATGGTATAAGTCTATCTCTTATGGATAACCCACAATAACTTTTTTTTGTCATTTACTTTTTACGACAAATAATGGCTAATTTTCGAAGCGATTTTAACCAATACAGCATTAATCCTTAACCAATTAAATACCTTGAATACATTGTTCATTTAATATAAATCTATATGGCCCTTTACACCGTATGATTTAAGTGAATATTTTCGAAGATATTACAGATTTCAAAATTGCGGGACGTATTATTAATCCGTTGCGTAGTTTCAAAGATTTAAGCATACAAAGGGACATAGGGACAGAGAAAGCGACTTTGTTTTATACTATGTAGTGATTAAAAGAGATTGTTCTTCTCTCATTGTATACTCGGAAAAAGGCGTTAAAACTGTCTTAATGGCCGATGAAAGATCGGCGTAGTCACGATAATTGATACGGTACTTAATATTTGTTAATTAATTTATACGATGTATGACAAAGAATTCTATCTATTTAATAAAAAGTCGTTACCTTGAATGTTGAAAAAAATCTACAAAAAATTATTTTACATTAAAATAAATAAATATCTTAGGACATTTCACACACGGTCATTTCTGATCCCAAACTAGGCAGAGCCTGTGCTATGGCAACCAAACAACTGATAAACATACTTATATATTTCTAAATACATACATATTATAGATAATTTAAACGTTTACAGTTTCCGGTAAAGACATCTTTTGCAATTACCATTAATAAATCGCAGGGTCAAACCTTCAACGATGCAGGCTTAGATTTGAGCGTTGACTGTTTTTCACATGGACAACTGTATGTCGCTCTTTCAAGAGTGACCTCCAGAGAAAACATGTTTGTATTGTCTAATGACAAGAAAGCTGTGAACGTTGTTTATAAAGACATTCTGTAATATGTTGTAAAAATAAAATAAATAGTTAAAAATGTATAAAGTTAATAAGTAAAAATGTAGTGTATGAATTTAGATATTCCAAAGATAGCAGGAAATCTTCATGGTATAGGGAAAGGGGGATTGTTTTACTCCAAATTTAACGCGTGCGGGCCACGAGCAGTAATGAATAAATCAAAACTACTGGATCGATTTATACCCGTGCGAAGCCGGAGCGGGCCACTATGTTTTTATATACAACGTTCACAGTTTTTCTGTAGTGTATTTAGTATCAGCATTGCACCCGTGCGAAGCTGGGGCGGGTCGCTAGTAAAATATAAATTCTTGTTTATCTGTAATGCTACGTAGCAAGCTGATGTACAAATCTAAAGTGTGATGAAAACAATGGGTAAGAAGGTAGAGTGTAAAGTGGTGGGATGGAATGTGCATTAACAGAATAAAACCTATTCTAAGTTCGCGTAAGTAATTAAGTTGCTGTAGGCTATTCGCTTTTAAGGCCGATGATAGTGCAATTTCGCAGTGAGAGTAGTCCACACGGCGCACGGTTGGAAGTGTTGGAACATTTGATTAGGTAGAGTGCCCACTGGTTGGTTTCAATTGAATTACAGTTACTTAAAGCATTTAAACTTATCTACTGAATAACAGATAGTTTCACATTACAAAACACTTTTTTCACATAAAACTGGAAATTGTTTTTTTATCGAAAACTAACTTTCTTAGTAACCGGGTGTGTAGGGCTTTTATTAAAACATCAAACACCTACATTATTTGGCTATACCATAAAGCGGGTATTTTACTTAATATGAAAAAAATCTAAAAATATATTATTGAGATAGCTTAGGTAAAAGAGGTCGGAAATTGTTGGTTTTAGTTCATAAAATAATTTTGTTATTAATTTTTAAAATTTATTCGAAGTTTTGAGTTTTTATTAATCTATATTTGAACATCATGAAATAGTAGCAGCCCTATTATTACGTCATACGGCTGTGTAAACAAAAAAAATTCGATGTCAACTGATCAGCGTATTAGCTTTGTTTTCACAGCCAACTGACATCATGACCATAGAGCAATATGACGTCCACGGCATTCAGCGTTTTTGTCAAATTACGCGCGAAATTATCGCATCGTATAAGCTAGTGTATAAATGTCAGATTTTACCACGGATTTCTAGATTTCTGAATTCCAAATTGACAGTTTGTAGTAATCTAGATTAGACGATCGATAAATAAGGTATTGTGTCAGCATCACAGAGTACTTTTATTGGTCAGTATGCTTTGCAACAGAGATGGAGGAGGACATGTTTTCTGAAATAGCGGAACGCACGCCGCCAGATTCGGTGACGAGTTCATCATGTACTTAAAATTCAGCCAATAAATTCAAATGAGTGTATTTTCTCTCCGTTTTAGCAAATATTCTTTTTAAACCAACCGCTAATATAATAGCCACACATGCTTTTGTTTTTGCTTCTACATCCATTTCACGTCTAAATCTTACAAAACACATTACAATACTGTTTATTCCGTCGGCAGAACGTAACCTACCAATGTTTATCTTAAACTGAATATCTAAACTGAACGTCTAGCTTACCCTTAAGTCACTTGTTTACAAAATATCCTTGAACATTTCTCTTATTATGTGAGCTCCCCTACTAAGTTTAATGTTACCGATACGCTGCTAATAAGAAGTAAAAGTTCAGTTAGTTTGCAAGTACGAATGTACTTTACGATCTAGATTCGTTCTGGTTGGTTGGTGAGTTAGTGCACTTAACGAAACTGCTGTTACTCTGTACCAGAACTTTATAAAGATAATCGAGTTCGGAATACTATCAAATGTAAGGATGTACGAGTGATACGTTAACACACGTACTGGCATGAAAAAATAAAACACTTATAAGAGATCACGTAAAAAAAGAAAACCATAATTTAAAGAGCTCTTCTACCTTTTTAATGTCAAATAACATTTTTCGTTCGTCACATTGCTTCAAACTTTTGAAGTGAAAACTTCTTTAGGCGCGTTGGGTATTTTTGAGATAGGAAAAACAATTGAATTCGCGACACTGTACTGTTACCGTTACCGACACCTCTGTATATAAGTATCTACATAATATATTGTAATTGTTTAAGTTTTCACTTCTGTTGGCACTCCCGGAGTGCCACTGTTTTTTTTGTCTGAGTCATAAGATACACATGCAGAGATCGAACCGGTAACCCATAGAGAAGCATCTCAATATTTATTTATTATTTTTAACTCCAATTAGGTCGTACAACACACTTGTTTTCCACAGAGTACGACCTAATTGGAGTTACCACAACAAATATTTGTAATTAGAAGGTTTTTTTTATTAAAACAGCACGTCCGTAAAGTGTTACGGACGTGCGAATAGCACGCAATATATGCTGTATAGTGTATACTTGCAATTAAAAATATTTGCTGTGGTTTAAATACAGCTCGATAGAGTTTATAATAAGAAAGACAAAATAAAAAAGAAAATATGAATAAATAAAAAACGAGTTTTACATAGAAATTATTAAATAATAATCAACTGAATTAATAACATTGGTAAATCAAATTCTTGTAGTAAGTTAATTATGAATTATCAATATATTTGAAAAGAGGTTTTATTAAAAAAATTGACTATATATTTTTTAAAATACAGTGTTTCTATAATGAAATAAGCTGAGTAGCGTTGGTTTTTTTTACTGCTGTAAACAAAATAAGTCAAAAGTTATGCATTGGATTAAATATGCTTTTTCAAATAGATTAATTTGTTTGTGATAATAAATTTGGTAGGCTAGATTATCCACCCACGCTGGGCGCCTGACTGGCAACTTGGCAAGTTATTGATTCTCATGCATAACATTATCATGATATTTATCGGGTGTCGTTTTTTTTTAAGAAAAAGAGAATATTATCTTATTTAAAAATGTAAAAAAAATTAAGTATGTATTTGTTATTTGTGCACGCAAAAACTACTAAAATTTTGATCAAATATCCCAGTTTTGTTCCTCAATTCTAAGGAATATAAATGTAGAGGATCAAAGCCAATCTCATAATATTTATATGACTTGATTGAACGAAATAATACTTACGAACAATAAAATGGGAACATTTACTGCGTCGAATTATTACTCAGTAACGTAATTTTAGTTTCTGTAATACTGAGCAACAAATCAACAGCTGCATAAAATATTCTAAATTATACGCAAAATTGTAAACTACATACCTAATTATTTTAATTTAATGGCTGAACATTATAACATGAATACCTAATTGAAATTGTTATGAGCCAAATGAATTAAATAATCGTTTATTTATTTAATGAGACTATATTCATAAATTCAGCTTCAAAATATGACCTACAGGTGTGTCAGTATCAGTGTTTATCATTCAAAATAATTGTTATTGTCATTAAATATTATTTACATAATTATAATGATATTGCATATTTAATAAATGTTTTTATTTGTTATTTTACCAAAAATGCTTATAATATACCTAGTTTTGAATCCTCGAATCCACGGATCTAGAAATCCTACACATGGGTCAATTTCGATATCAACGTTTATTGCTTAGGGTTCAAATTGCATTATTATTATTCTCTAATTCATTAAAGGATTAGGCAAAAGTATACCATAAGCATAAGCACTTTAAGTCGTATATGCAACAGCTGATTCAGGTATACCTATAAAAGCGAGTCGGTTCGTTCCTAGACATGATGTAAATACTAACATCACAGCATAAAATATTGACGTTTTTATGGTTTCTAATCTTAGAGTCTAAAATGAGGAAAAGTACAGGTTTTTAATGACCGTCATAGATTATTGAAAATAAAATACACAAGTAGTTTTTCTTATTTTACGTGATTAAAAACTCACGACAATACATTGATTAGAATACATATATCTAATAATATAATGTATCTTGGGACAACTCACACACCGCCATCTGATCCCAAACTAGGCGGAGTCTGTACTATAGCAACCAGACAACTGATTAACTTACTTATATATTTCTAAATACATACATATTATAAATAAATTACACCCAGACACGGAACAAATGATCATGCTCATCACACAAAGATTTGTCCTGGGTGGGAATCAAACCCACGACCTTCGGTTTAGCAGTCAGGGTCACTAGACCAACAGACGATTTTTTTATACCTGTCGTAATGACAGGTATAAAATCATACCTTGGTGTCGATTTTAGAACCTTTACTCGCCAGTATAACAAAAAGCCTTTTTTACCTTTAACATTTTGCTTATAATTCGACCGTAACAATAACAGTATTTAATTAAGCTTTGGCAATTAAATACCATCATTTTTTACAATTCTTCGGTCTTAAATAAAACAGCCCTTGAACAAAACAAAAGAATATAGAACAATATTTAAAACGATCGTCTTTTTTTATATTCATTCCTTTACTCAATTCTTTACCTGGAGAAGGGTTTAATTTGACACCATCTCACGAATTTTAGAAGGTTTTCATCAAGTTTTTAAAAAGTAAAGGTATCTGCCCACTACACCGTATCAAGCACGGCAAGAACACGGACTACTATGCCCTATAGAACGTATTACGTTACGTACATGACGTGTTTAGTGTAACGTGAATCCGCGTATCATCCGAGTATCATCCGCGTATCGGTACCGTATGGTTCTTCTTATTTTCGCGTGAGGCGGATCGACGATCAATATACGCAGTTGTTACCCGTATGCTCCCCGTTTCGCCACTGCGCGCAAAGGTTTGGCAATGCGCGCTATGCATGGAGCGTAGCGGCACTGGCAAATATATTGACAAAACGTACTTTTTTTTTTAATTAAATTTAAAATACTATAAAATTTTATAATTTACTAGCTGTACCCCGCGACTTTGTTCGCGTGTTTTAGTTTCAACGGTTTTTCATTTTTGTAACATTTTTCATTTTTACTCCGCTCCTATAATTGGTCGTAGCGTGATGTTATATAGCCTATAGCCTTCCTTAATAAACGAACTATCCAATACTAATTTTTCAATTCGCACCAGTAGTTACTGAGATTAGCGCGTTCAAACAAACAAACAAACAAACAAAGTCTTCAGCTTTATAATATTAGTATAGATAATAATAAAAAAAAAAACTCGTCCTGGCATTGTCATAGGTAGCATAGTAATACGGTGTAGTGGGCAGACGCCTTAAAGGTAAGATGCAATGGTAAAATATTAATCAAGTAAAGTCAAAGCCAGACGAAATCAGAATACTTGTTCATTAAATGTGGCGCTTGTTGAGTTCAAACTTACTATACTAAGAAATGGTTTTCTAAGAAATAATCGCAAAATATTAAAATTATTCTCATTTCTTTGAAAAACGGATTGACCTTAATTTAATCGAACATGGCTGGCCCTTAGCTACTTCAGCTTACTCATTTCACGAGTTATGACAACACTTTTGGTTTTTAATTTAATTAACGTATTAATCAAATTTGAGTTTAAGTTTTGATTGATTATGATTTCTTTTAAGTTGTTTTATTGAATATAAAATTTAATCTAATCTAAAATTCTATCAATATAATAAAACTAACAAAGGTATATTTACGGACCGTGTTTTATTTAGTTTCAACAACTTTATAAGCTAGGTACTAAAAATACAAAGAAGGAATTTTCATTAAATCTATACTGAATAGATCTTTTTGTTCTTATTATACTTCGTACATATTAACTTTGCGAGCACTAAATCGAGTTTAGAAAAGGTCACCGAGTAAAGTAATGTATGTACCTAATATACAACCTTGAGTGGTTTCTTGTCGTACGCAACCTCTAGAGACTATTACAATCGCAAAGCATATCGATTCCTTAGGGACAACTTTAAAAAAGAAACAATAAGCAGTGAACAAACTAACCGTAGTTTCTCAATAAAAATCCCACGCTCGATTCTCCGATCCCGCTCACAAAGAAGATATTTGAGGGAGAAAGTTTTAAAAATTGTTGTGCTCCAGATTTCGAGCTCTTTGTCCCAGTCACGAGCAACTCCTCGGGGAAAGCTCTCGAAACACGCTTACGTTCGATGTGTGGGCAAACGAGCCTGTTTTTTAAATATTTTTGTACATTATGTCCCAGGGTTCCTCTTAAAGAAATAACTTCAGGTAAACATAATTCTAACTGACGTGACAAATATATATCAACCGAATATTGAGCAATAAAGAACCTAGGTACTCATCTGTCAGTAAATAAATTATAAATAAATGTGGACAACATTACATACATTGTTCTGAACCTAAAGTAAGTAGCTAACGCACTTGTGTTATGGAATTCAGAGACAAAGAAGGTACCACAAACACCTAAACCCGAGACAATGTAGAGAAGTGGTTTTTCTACATTGACCCGGCCGGGGATCAAACCCGGGACCTCAGAGCTGACGACACCTCGAAAACCGGTGTGTACGTCACTCGACCACGGAGGTCGTCACACATAGATAAATTAATATAATATAAGGGTTCACAACACACACAGTGTGACATCTCTCGAGTAGGTAAATGTTTGGTTACAGCGGTTGGTCAGCAATTACTCGAATTAATGTCAGTTCCATTTAATTGCCGTCAGTTTTTGTAAAACGTTACGTAACCTAGCAATGCCAGCTTTCCCCCTTAAGCTAAGCGATATAATAGGGATGCGGACTGGATGAAAGGAAATATCTATTTAGTCCACTAGATAGACAAAAAAATTAAAAACAAAAGTAAAGCGGTAGTGCTATTGCTAACAACTGTTGACCGATTGATCCAGATAAAGTAGGTACTGAATTTGAGGGTGATTTGCTGTAGATAATGCTACTTCAACCAGATTTTATATTGTTCATTTTTTATTACATTTTATTATTGCACTAATAACCAATTTTTTTTTTTTTTTTTTTTTAAATTAAACTAGGGTTAAGAAACAATGGCCCTAATTTACCCTCTTATTTAATTATAATTCTTATTATTATTCCAATTCTTTGACTGATTTTAGAATCAGCAGTTTAGGGGTTAGTATTTACAGTGTTTATACAGTTATAGTAGCTGGCTGATCATCAAATTATAATTATAGGTACTTTATTGGGGAGTTCACATGTTGTTGCTCAAACTATTTCTTATCTATACCTTCAGACCGAGTGACATATGAAAGAATGATATAGTGATAGTGGTAATGGAACACAAACATAGGGTCTCGTCCACACTAGGTATTGAAAGACAAACCAATTGTATTTTGTTTAAAATACCGTTACTTTTATATTTTTCGCTTGTAAAGGAGAACAATGCTTTTGTTCTCGCCAATTAAATGGCCCGTCGTATGTTTTCGTATTGTGTAGATTAACACTTTCGTTCTGGTTAGTAAGTAAATAAAATTTAATTTGACGTCTAGAGTCAATTTACTCGGGCAATGCCGCGCCCACGATCAGCTAGTTTAATGTACAAATCAATATTCTTTTAGCAATAAAAAATATATAAATAAAGTAAATAAAATTAATGTGAACAACATCACGTACATTGCTTTTAACACAAAGTAGGGTACCGTAGCTAAAGTACTTGTGTTATGGAACCAGAGACAATGAAGGTACCACAAACACCCAGATCGAGAAAGTGTAGAAAGTTAGTTTTCTACATTGACCCGTCCGGGGATCGAACCCAGGATTTCAGAGCTAGCGACACCTTGAAGACCGGTGTGTACGCCACTCGAATACGGAGGTCGTCTAACAACAATTTCATATACTCTTCGGTTAGCTATAAAAAAAAAATATGGTTTATTAAGGTTAGGTTACGTCGATGGTCGAAAGCGGGGGAGCTTGGGACGCCGTTACCGCCTTTTGCGAAGAGGTAATGGCGCTCAAAGAGAGCGCGGAAAGGGAGCGAGAGTGTATAACTGACCTCCCGATCCGCGCTCGGCGCACAAGGGCTAGGAGGAGAGCTGACAATGCCCTCCTTCAGCCACCATAAATGGTCTTAGGCGGCAGACTTGGGGAAGTCTGCTGCTCTATTTTAAGGCCAAAGTTGGCGCGTGCGGTGCTTCCGCGCGCCTCTTTATCAGCGAAGGGGAAGGCAGTAAGCTTTCCCCTCTCTCAACGTTGCAGCTCCGTAAAAGGAGCCTCCCTACTGGAGATCGCGGTAGTTTGCACCGCGTTCCCGTGATCCCCAGTATAAGGGAAAGGAGAAGCACTCCGGTGGTTTTAGCCGGTAGGAGTCTCTAGGACGTCCTCCACCTTCCCCAGGGTGGAGGACGTCCATGAGGATTTCCCCGGGTAAAAAAAAAAAAAAAAAAAAAAAAAAAAAAAAAAAAAAAAAAAAAAAAAAAAAAAGGTTTATTAATTATTACTGGTTAGGTTACGCATAGTTCAATCAATAATACTATTTTGAAGACTTCTCCTAAAATAAATATTCATATAGAGGTTACTTAGCTCAAAACTAGATTTACTTGTCAAACAGGTTCAAATCCTACATTTACTTAACTGTTTCCAAGGGTGTTTCAATTGTACTCCCTCAAGATACCTTGGCCCCAATACCTAAGATCAATGCATTCAGTCACAGATGCACAGATGTCCTTTGACAAGACATCGAAGACCATGCCGTGATCTGACCTAGGTAGTAAACTAACATTTATTGAAAGCCTTGTTACCGAAATAGCTTTAGTTGGCAACCGAAACTTGGTATATGTGTAGGTATAAATGAGATAGATAAGACCTTTTCACCCTTCTTTGTCCTTTTTATCTAATATCTATATAAATGTACATATAAATAAATAAAACAAAGTTGGGTTAGTAACAACATTTATAGCTCATGAACTGACATTTTCATGACCTTTGATTTGTTAGTTTCGTCTCTACCCCAAATAGCAGAATGAATAAGATAATTAGAAAAAGTAACAAAAAAATTGTTTCTTACGGGAACAGGGACTGTTTACGCGGTTGTTTTAGTTTTAAATAACATTCATGTCTTATCAAGGAAGATTTTTAGATCATTACTAAATATATCATTCATCGTTTATCGTTTATCACGGTGTCACAAAAGTGAGAACTTACATAGCATAGCAAATAAAATTACAAGTAATCTTATTACTTCTTTCTGTGCCATTTATTCTTATATCGTGACGAATAAATTGTCTGTATCTACCCTCTTTACTTTGAGAAACACAGCCCATAAAGCTGAAAATCATAAAACATATTTTAATACCAGTCTAGATGTAAATATTAGGCTCAGAGATAAGTTGCGTTCTCTTTGTTCGATAACTTAACATGTTTTGACAAATGTTGCAAGTTGCGTGTAATTTTCATTTGTTTTACGTATTGTTATAGGTATGCCTCTTTGTTTGTATTGTGCTAAAGTTTTGATAAATGATGCTAAGTGATATTATACACACTTCTTATTTCTTGCAGCGAAAACTTCGTGAGAACGTTTGGATACGCTTTGTTTTATTCACAATTAAAATTTGAATTATGATAGCTAAGTTTAAACAAAACATTTATTTACATTGTGAGACTGTAATTTTATATGTATTTTTTTGTGAGAATATTTATTTATTAGTATAATTTAATATGTCTAAAGATTTTGGAAGGTAGTTACGGTAGCAAAGATACACAAACCGTTTTAAGCGACAAAGACAAAAGAAAAATAAACGTAAAAATTTTTGGAAAACGGAATTACAAAAGTAATTACTTAAATTTAGGAAATTACATTTCTAAATCAGAGCACTTGAGCACACATGACAAGACTTGACTAGACAACACGATGTTCGTGAACACAGTTATAACTGAGATTGAAAAATGCAATTTTACTCTCAAAAAAACAACATCTACGCCTCAATGTCACATGTCACAAACGTACTGTTAAATCTATAAAAAAAACAACATCTTATAATCATTTCTTGCAGCTTAAGGTGTACTCGTACCTATCCTATGTTTTAACAATGCAATTTGGGAGATGGCTAGATTAAGCACATATTCTTAAAATCTAAACGAGACATTTATTTTGATACTCTGAAGTTATATTATATAAAAAGAATATTAAAGTAGCAATGATACATTTTCTGAATGAACGTATATGTAACTATCCAACTGCAGGTATAAATCTTTTTTCGTTATTTTTATACTAGCTGTTACCAGCGGCACCGCCCGCGTGGGTGCCGGTTATCACAGCTAAAAGTAGCCTATATCCTTTCTTGGGACCCAAGCTTATCCCATAGCAAGTTTTATCAAATTCGATTTAGCGGTTTAGCCGTGAAAGCGTAACAGACAGACTGAAAGACAGACAGTTACCAATAATATTCTTCTTCTTGTTCTTCTCGTGTCAAATGACTCTCAAACTCTTTCTGACCAAAAAGTTACCACCTGAATGGCCCGGTCGTTGGCCTCCATTACGTCCTGGAGGGTGCAGGACAGGCAGGACAGAAGATGCGCCATGTCTTGCGCCGGGGCACCACATTCACATTGGATATGTGAAGGAATAATATTAATACCTACGGATAACATTTTTTGTGTCTCATTATAGCTATCATACAAGAAAATAATATAAACCTTAAAAAAGCACATGTTACTACAATCTAATGAGAGGATTTCAGTCATTAAATAACTTTCAAAGCCGACGACGCTTTTCTTGTCAAAATATATTTTGAATACCTTCATCGATTTGACTACGTAGGAAAATTTAGTACACCATTATTATTACGATAATAGCAGCAAGCAACATCTGTCGATAACGGTCAATTAATAATTCCGTAATGGGATCCGATTTTAACAGCTACATTATAATATTTTGGATATTGAATCACGCGATACGGATTTAACGGCGACCCACATCCGGATTTCAGAATAAACGGGGTATTCTGGTTTGAAGGTTTTCTTACCTGGAAACTTTCGATGGACGTATAAAAATTATGAAATTAATATTTTTCAGTAGTTTTTAAAAGGACTTTCGTTTAAAATGATCTAGTTTTGTGTATTATACCTATTACATGTCAGCGTCACAGCTTCACATGTGATATACATAATAATAATGTCGTCCTGACCGAATATCGGTTATGGCGGCCTCTCTCAACAGACATTAGCCATCTGCGCAGGAGGTATTTCAGTGCACGAGTGTATGTGCGAATACATTTGTTTTCTCTATTCCTTCACTTTCATAGTCCGATGGGACGGCAAACGACACTAAAAACAACTTTACGTGATTTCCGAGGCACGGGTGTGTAAAACACCACCTAATTTCCTGACTCCAAGCTGAGCTGTACTAAGTAAGTATTTCTAAACGAAAAACCTAGTAGGTAATTAATTATTTTTGGCTCGACCCGGGATTCGAACCCGAGACCACTACACTGCAGTCGCACTTGCGACCACTAGACCAACGAGGCAGTCAAATATATACATAGTATAATATAGGTATACACACACATGTGACTCGGTCGATGTGTGCTCGATATATGTGTCGGACTGAAAACATTAAATCAATCTAAAAATATTCAAGATTTTGTGTAAAAACGTTGTTGTACATGTCGTGCCCCTTTTCGAACGACCCGGGATAATGCGGATGGGGTACGTTTAATTAAAATGGTATTTAGGCGTTGGGTTATCGATAAATCCATTGAGCTTTCCAATCATTATGTTTTTTTTCACATTTTGATGTTTTGGTCGCTTATGATCTGTGCTTATGATCATGTACCAATATTATGTTTTCGTTTTATTTTTTATACTCTTATGAACAATATTTAAACATTTATGGCCTTATTCATAAAAATCATGACGATGATTAGCAATTGATTAGCAGATTCAATTATTATTATTTAATTTTTTTCTATTGAGAATTTGAATTTAGATGTTTCTAAGTAATTGCTTAACACCGTCCAGATTTTTATAAATAAGGCCAGTTGTATGCAGCTATTACGAGAACCTTTAAAAAAGCACAACATAATTGATTTCAAACAGTCAAGGATATGAATGAAGAAGGGTTTTGGATGATAGATAGATTAGGATGTGGATCCAAACACAAAAAAAACAGCCTACTTTTGTACCAGATTAAAGCGAAGAAAAAACTAAACTCGTTGTCAGCACGATTACTCGAATAATAAATTATTTATAAGAAGGAAGGAAGTATTGAGACTACAGTTTGAGCAAAAAGTTACTAAACATATAAAAACTACAATTGAAAAGCTAGTGAATATGCAGCAAGTTACATTAAATACTAAATATCTATATGTAAATCGAAATCGCTTTTGGTATCGATTACATTCGCATTCGTGCAATTCGTGCTTCACATGTTTGCCGGACAGAGGAACCCAGTAGCAAATTGAATTTTCTAATCTCCAAACGGTAAAGGTGACTCCTGCATACGAAATGTAGATCGTACCGTTTATTGGAAAATAGAAATCCAATGTACGGTAATCGAATTAAAGTTACTAGGTGAATAAACCAATTAATACACTACCGAGTGTTTGTGACCAATTTTATAGATTACCTTTAAATTTTTCCATTGAATACAAATAAACATTTTGTGAATGGACTATTTAATTGCAGTTATTACGTAACAGTTACTGACAAAGTCTTCTCCGCTTGAAGAAGAGAAGAAGACTTTTTTTATGTATGTTTATTTTATAAATAAATACTAAGTTGTACACTTCTTTCTTCCTCAACTTTTATCAAATCTCTCCATCACTCAAAGGTTTGCTGGTAGAAAACTCAATTATGAGTTAAGCTCGCCTCTGTACATCAAAATATAAATTATTGTATTTTTGTAAATTGTGTGTGCAATAAAGAATAAGAATAAGAAAAAGAAACGATCAAAAAGTCTAAATGACATACTACATGGTACTTAAATTTATAAATAATTTGCAAAATAAAGAAGTCTTAATTTAACCATAAAACAAACTTATTTCAGTACGAAATAATAAAAGTTTTAAGACATTAACAGACATATTATATTTGGTGTAACGGCCAGCAACATACGTTTTGAGACAAATATGTTTTGGAGTCACACACAATGCAATGTTGGCACAAGCCATACCCTACTGCTGGTATTCTGCCCAAGTTACTCATGCATAGAATAGATAACAAACGCTTAAAAGTAAAACATTTTGAATTTTATTTCCTGTTAGCAACAAACAATATCTTCTTTTAATTTATTTTGCTTGTTCATAACTGACAGGAATACTTTCTGTACTTTTATACTAATATTATAAAAGGTAAAGATTTGTATGTTCATTTTGCCAAAGACCACACTCCCACAGTATATGATGCGCAGTTTGCTCAAACTCACTACTTACGGATGAACACTGACACAATGGTGAAACGACAAGCTTAAATGAAAATAACTTGCTTTTAAAATTGCCGTGACCCGTAAGAAGCTGGGCTACACAATGATCAACCTCTATCCAAGTCTTCTCCAGCCGCTCACGAACGGACGGAAAAAACTGGTAAAGGTTTAATAGACGTTTCCCACCTAAGTTGCCATTCCACCATCAGTTCCTCATAGACATCGGTCTGTGGTTTAAATAATCGATCGATCTTTATACGTTCGCGTTGAGTCAAAAAGTCGTTATTCAAACCATCTCTAGTTGAATAGTACATAGTCTAATTATGTTGTCAGACAGACAGGTTACTTCCAACTTTATAATATTTGTATGGAAGTATGGATTACTGGTATTGTTGGTCACGCAAATTTACACAAATTTCGCCACCCAAGTACATAAACTAAAGTAAAAAGGAAATATATTTAGAGTTACTTACATAAGTTAATAAAAAAAAGAAAAAATCTTAATTGATTGTTAAGTTAGAAAGCTTTGTTTGTTTTTACTGAAATTCATTTACATATTACCATTTCTTGGTACGCGAACAGTTTTCTACCCTGCAGAAACAGAACACAAGAAATATATATGGGTAAAAACCCAAGTAAATCAAAGTAATAGCGAGGCAAACACGCATTATGAAAACTCGCCGACAACTTAACAAGTCGGCGTCGTCGGGCAAGACGGCAACTGTATTCTCGTCCATCAAAAGTTGCCTGAAGGTGGCAAGTTTACTCGTTAATCATGTGTGTATCCTGAAACGTGACATTGCCACGTTTAACTTCCACGTGAAATTATTACCTAAATAAACGACGGCTTCTTAATTGATTGTTTAGTTAAGAAGATAGACGCCCGTTGGGATTAAGTTTCAGATTAAATTGGATTTTTGTTGGAGTTCGGGTGCTACAACTCCTAATAATATTATTACAAGCTTCTAACATTAGATTTCCTTGAAAGTAATGAGAATTATCTATCTATTTATTTGAAAATTAATCCCGGAGAAATTTCTCTTG
Organism: Diachrysia chrysitis; assembly: GCA_932294365.1. Taxonomy (NCBI): domain Eukaryota; kingdom Metazoa; phylum Arthropoda; class Insecta; order Lepidoptera; family Noctuidae; genus Diachrysia; species Diachrysia chrysitis. The sequence continues at coordinate 5,885,225 of OW028651.1, read as the reverse complement.
GTCAACGCCATAACTTCCGAATAATTGTACGAAATCTGATAATTCTTTTTTAGTTATTTTCCTTATTTTGACATTTATACAAAAAAAAACTACTTTTTAAACGGATTCTATCAGTGTTTATTTAGGTTCCCGACGTTCGTTAGTCTGCCCGTGACCATGACACCTGTAAAGGCGTTGAAACATCGGGAACTAAAATATACTTAAACTCATTAGAATTCTTTAAAAAAGTAGTTTTATTTTAATGTCCAACATTAGAAAAAACCTCAGATCATTAAAAAAAAAATGTTTTGAACATTTTACACCACCTGCGCTAAGCTGGGGCGGGCAGTAATAAAATGTTTTTCATCCCTGCAGTATTACATTTTGTAGTTCATTCTGTAGAAAAGTAGCATTCACCATGTATTAGAGTCACAAATTACAAAAACATATAGTACCTAATATAGAACTTCTGGTCATTTTGTCAGGATAATAAAAATGATATATTACTCCTTATGTCAATCAATAATAAACTATTGCATCAGCTGCTGGGGTGGTGCAGCTAAAACACATAACTTGATTGTAGAACGCGCGCAAAGAGCTTTATTGAAGGTTAGTTATTGTAAACCTATGTATTATCCCACAACTGATCTTTACAGGGATTGTGAAGTACTCACTGTACGTAAACTCTTTGTTCTTTCTTTGATACTGAAACAACATTCAAGTATTAAATTAAGTTCACTAACTGAAAGAGACCACACGAGGAGAAGATATCTAGAACTGTGTAAATCTGTATATTGCAGAACATCTTTTGCTCAAAGATTCTACCTATTTCTTGGTCCAAGAATTTATAATATAACTAATAAAAACAATAATATTCACTCCATGTCTAAGCGAGAATGTAAAAAGAAAGTGATTGATTGGCTTCTGTCTATTACATACGATGAAACTGAAATGCTCTTGAAGGTATCTTAGCAAATCCACTGAAATAATTATTTAAAGTTCAACAAAAACAAACGCATAACTCTCACAAACACTTATGCAATCATCCTAAGATGACCCACTGACCATAGACACACATATACACATTTACACACGAACATAAACACACCCTCTCACACACACTCTCGCACCCACACACCTACACACACACATGCACACACACACGCGCGCGCACACACACACACACACACACGCAAACACACACAATCACACGCACTCATGCGCACTCACACACACACACGTAATTCACGATGTAATTCCTATAGAAAAAATGTGGGGCCATGCTGGTCCCTCTTCTTGATACTTAGTTTTAATCTGATACTTTCCTTGTTTATTATTGTATCCTTTGTTTTGTTATAAGTAAATTTACTACAAATCTTTTCTTTTGCAAATGATTACTGAGGTTGTCTTGTTTAACTGAGGGTGGGCGCTGACGCCTATATTACAAGATATTAAGTTATCTTAGCTTAGGTGTCAGCTTCAAATCTGTTTTACCAAAATAAATACCTCTTTACGGCCTGTTTGTTTCTAACTAATTATATGTAAACTGTGAAGGTGCAAATAAAGATTTTTTATTTTTTTTTATTTTTTTTTTTTTATTTTGCTAACAAAAACAAGCGTTAAATCCCTGCAGCTCTTGCTTCAACAAATTGGTTGTCCTGTCTCGGTTAAGCCATGGCAAGTTTTAATGAAGTTTTCATTAAAACCAAATATTTATATTTACTTTCCCGGCTTTATTTTGTATTCCCAGTTGTGGAAATAATGGTCCCTTGGAAAGCGACTTTTGTTGTACAATCGTTTTCATAACTTCAAGAATTGTTAACGCTTCAAGTGGTACTTAGAAATATGTCTGCAGAAGTTCGCATTGCGTGGAGCTTTCTTTAAGAATGAAATATTTACCTGTGTTTTGAGAGTCGTATTAGTTGCTTTGCTTTCAAGTTTTGACAAATACCGACATTTTTTTTTTTAATAAATGATTTAACAAATATATATCTTTTTATTAACCATACATATATATTCAAATATAGACTTCCTACAAATATTCTTTACAACTTTAATGAAATCATCGATGTGGTTGAGTTCCAATTGTAAAAACTTCGTTTTGAACTTATTTAAATATTATTAGATACAAGTTTAACTGTGGAACTTAGCGACAAGTAATACATGTTTTAATTACATTAAGAACCAGTCTCAATGAAAAATAAAAAATAAATCTTTTGATGATTATAATAATAATATTTCTAAATAAACGAAACCAATTAGGTATATCTGTAAGCTTCACCCTTGTACCGCACTGCAACGTCCCAGAAGAATTATATTAGTGCAATAACAGCACGTCACGTGTGTTATATTATGATAGCAGAATAGGTGCATTTTCGGCGAGTAGTAACAGAATCGGACTACTTTATTTGCTTACTCTTCAACCTCATTACTATGGACTTCGCGCGGACACGAGGCGCCGGATCAGCATAACGAAGATTGCACCATCTTTACACCATTCTAGCGTTTTTAGATAGATTCCCTCCTCACTTCTTGTTCTAACATCGAACAGTAGGGACATATTAACTTAGGCTAAGAATAATTGTACGAATTAAGTTTTAATATACTTTTATTTTAATCTCAACATTTTCGTTTCCTTCATCTCCTTCGGCTGTAGCCTCCCGTAACTGGCGCAGTCGGTAGGATACTCGTGAGATTAGGGCAATTCGTGTCGCGGCAAGATATCCCCAAAAATCGGAGCGAAGTCCCCGCGCGCGAGACTCCCGATTGCGAGTATCCTCGAATCTACGGAGCTACCTGGAGGGTGTATCCAGACATTGATACGTGAGGGAGCCAAAATGTTCATGTAAGTACCATTAGAATCGCTCTGTGGTTGCTTTCCTGTATTTCCTATAAGTCCATTTTATTTTACCAAAATTTTCCATCCAAGGAGAACGGGTACCCGTAGGCTAACTAGCGTTAGTACTAGTAGGAGTAGTTTAGTGGATTCGAATAGAGAATTAAGTCCAGCTAGTAGTAGTAGTAGTTCTAATTATAGTAATATGTCTGAAATTGAAACAGTGTACAAGGCCCTACGCCTTCTTCCCGAATTTGACGGGAATCCCAACGTACTTACCCGATTTATAAAATTATGTGACCAGCTAGTTAATGAGTTCGTCCGTAACGAGGCGGGCTGCGAATTGCGCAACCTAGCCTTATTAAATGGAATTTTGAACAAAGTAACTGGACCAGCAGCTCGCCTTATAAATTCAAATGGTATACCCGACAGTTGGCAAGGCATTCGCAGTGCTCTGATAAATAGTTTCGCGGACCAAAGAGACGAAACGTCATTATACAATGATTTAGCTCTTCTTACTCAGGGATCATCGTCGCCGCAAGAATTTTATGAGAGTTGTCAAAGTTTGTTCAGTACAATCATGACCTATATTAGTTTACACGAGACCTTAGGAAGTACAATCGAGTCGAAGCGAACCTTGTATAAAAAATTAACTTTGCAAGCATTTTTGCGTGGATTACGCGATCCGCTAGGGTCGCGCATACGATGTATGCGACCTGAAACTATTGAAAAGGCACTCGAATTTGTGCACGAGGAAGTGAACACCTTATATCTCCAACGGAGGAATGATAATTTTAGTGAAAAGAAAAATATACCTCCTCATGGACAAATTGGCCAGCCATTTAAATTCCCGAATACGCAGGTAAGTTCATCACCGCGACCTCCCATGTTTAATACACCAGGTCCATCACGTCAGCTACCGCAGAGAGTCCCGATTTGGAGGCCACCGCAGAACCTTCAGTATAGGGGCCCCAGCCGCACTCAACAGGTATTTGGTGCACAGTTGCCTAATTATAGACCAAGTACTAATGTGTTTAAATTAGCGCCGCGTAACTCGGTACCCGACGCGATAAATACCGTAAAACCGATGAGCGGAGTAAGCCACTACGTTTCAAAACCAATGCCGGTTCGAGGTCACGATTGGTCAAAATTCGGCAACCCGCCCCCAACAAATTATTTTAGATCTAGGGAAGCTAATTTTAATTATTTTTATAACGAACCAACTTGTGACAGCCCTGATTACTATTACGAGGCGCCTGGGTCAGATTACATTTCTTATAATGAGGAGTACTATAACTCTGAACCTCAACCATATTATTACGAGCCTAATTATTCCGATGTAGTAGTAGAAGAATGTCCCGAAGAAAATTCGCCACTTTCGTGTGAAAAATCCTCGCAGGATTTTCCCACGGACCCCAATTTAGAAAAGTCCAAATAGAGGTTAACTTACAAACACAGCGACAATTGCCTTATATAGCTATTGGGAACCCACCTCTTAAATTATTAATAGACACAGGTGCCAATTCGTCTTTCATTAGTCCCGATATAGTAAGTCAATATTTTCCTAACGTAAAATTAAATTATGAACCTTTCGAAATATCTAATTATCATGGTACAAGCCGCCATGAGTATTCGATTACATTACCATGTTTCCCCGAGTTTTGCGAACCCGATAGTATAAAGTTATATATTTATAATTTTCATAGATATTTTGACGGACTCATTGGTAACGATCTATTGCAAAGTTGGGAATCAATCATAGATTTGAAAAATAATATTCTGAGGACCAGAAACGCGCAAAATCCTATTCTTATGTATAATTCTCGGAACTGTAATTATTATGAGGATATAATACCAGCGAATTCAGCCAAAATAATGAAAGTTCCAGTTAATTCCCGGGATGGACAAGTATTAATCCCAGAGCAAGTTATTTGCCATTGCATTGTTACCGAATGTTTAACCGAAATTAGTAATAGTCGAGGTTATTTAGAAGTAATAAATCCGACCCCGAACGATATAGTGTTCTCTATGAATCGCCCTATAAGTGCGGAGTTATTTACTAACGAGTGCAACCGCACCGAACAAAGTGTGCCGCAGTCCCGAGTTAGTGAAGTGCTCTCGCGCTTACGGACCGATCACTTGAATCCGGAGGAACGTTCTAATTTAGAAGCGTTATGTGCTCGGTATGCTGATGTTTTTTATATTGAGGGAGAGGCTCTTACATTTACTAATAAAATCAAGCATCATATTCGGACTACTGACGAAATTCCCATTTACACAAAAAGTTACAGATATCCTTATATCCATAGAAAAGAAGTACAAGATCAGATTTCCAAAATGTTAGAACAGGGTATTATTCGGCCTTCTGAATCTGCTTGGAGCTCACCGATTTGGGTAGTTCCAAAGAAGATAGATTCAACCGGAAAACAAAAGTGGAGATTAGTTGTAGACTTTAGAAAATTGAATGAAAAGACAATAGATGATAAATACCCCATTCCCAACATATCAGATATATTAGATAAACTTGGAAACTGTAACTATTTCAGTACTTTAGATTTGGCTTCCGGATTTTATCAATGCCAAATGAATGAAAGCGATATTCACAAGACAGCATTCACCGTAGAGCACGGCCACTTCGAGTTTTTGCGTATGCCGATGGGCCTTAAGAATTCTCCATCAACTTTTCAAAGAGTTATGGATAATGTGCTTAAGGACCTTCAAAATAAGATATGTGTGGTATATTTGGACGATATTATCGTGTTTAGTGTTTCTTTACAAGAACATATGATAAATTTGGAAAAAATATTCAGTAGACTCAGAGAATCTAATTTTAAAATACAGTTAGATAAATCCGAATTCTTAAAATTAGAGACGTCTTATTTAGGGCACGTAATTAGCAAGGATGGTATCAAACCCAATCCCGATAAAATAATAGCTATTCAAAAATTTCCATTGCCAAAAACTGCGACAGAAATTAAGCGCTTTCTTGGCCTATTAGGATATTACCGTAAGTTTATTCCCGATTTCGCAAAGATAACGAAACCTATGACTCAGTGTCTGAAAAAGGGTTCCAAAATTAATATAAATGATCCTACTTATTTGAATTGTTTCGATAAATGTAAAACTTTGCTAATTAACGACCCAATACTCCAATACCCTGACTTCGAAAAGGAATTTATTTTAACAACAGACGCATCGAATGTTGCTATAGGTGCCATATTATCACAAGGCTCGTTAGGGTCAGATAAGCCCATTGCCTATGCGTTTAGGACGTTAAATACCAGCGAAACGAACTATAGTACAATCGAAAAAGAACTTTTAGCTATTGTATGGGGAACTAAATACTTTCGGCCTTACTTGTTTGGTCGAAAGTTCAAAATAGTTACAGATCACAAACCCCTTCAGTGGGTGATGAACTTAAAAGAACCAAACTCAAGATTAACACGATGGAAATTGAAATTACGCGAATATAACTTTACCGTAGTATACAAGCAAGGTAAAACCAATACCAATGCTGACGCTTTATCGCGCGTACAGATTAATAATGATGAGATTAGTTCGATTTTGGTAAATCCCTCAGAAAAGGCCCCATCTGTTACTGGTTCTACTACGCTTACAGCCCATACAAGCGCTGAAAACCCTATATTAGAGATTCCTTTGTCAGATGAGCCACTTAATAAATTTACTAGACAGATTTGTTTCATGATTGTAGGTGATATAAAAAAACGACCAACGGTCACCAAGCCATTTGAAACACACACGCGTACCACTATTCAGTTGTCAGAATCCTCCCTGGAACAAGAGGTTATAAGTGCTGTAAAAGAATTCGTTAATCCAAAAGTGAAAACAGGCCTAATAATACATCCTATTTTAGCCATGTACAAAATTATTCCTATTATTCAAAATGCATTTAAAAGCTCTGCCATGAATTTAATATTAACTAAAACTGAAGTAGAGAATGTAAAAGAATACTTACGTCAGCAAGATATTATCCGGAAATACCACGAGGGTAAAACAAACCACCGCGGCATTAACGAATGTTATCTTGCTTTGTCACGGAAATACTATTGGCCAAAAATGAGAGATCATATTACAAAGTACATCAACGAATGCAGTATATGTGGGCAGGTTAAATACGACAGAAATCCTGTAAATCAGTATTTGAGTATCGTACCACCCCCTAGTAAGCCTTTCGAAATAGTTCACATAGATCTTTTTACAGTACAGAACGAAAAATATATAACAATAGTAGACGCTTTCTCAAAATATGCGCAAGCGTATTATTTGAAAGATGGCACAGGATTAAGCGTAGTGCAAGCTCTCTTACAGTTTTTCACTCATCACGGCGTACCATTAACGATCATTACAGACCAAGGTACTGAATTCACTAACCAATTATTTTCAGAATTTATCAGAGTTCACAAAATCCAACATCATAAAATTCTTGCTCATAGTCCAAATGCCAACGGTATAGTAGAGCGATTTCATTCGACGATTCTCGAACATTTGAGAATATTAAAGTTAGAACACCGTAATGACTCGATAGTGAACTTAATGCCTTATGCTTTACTAGGATATAACAGCTCTATACATAGCTTCACTAAATGTAGGCCTATAGAGTTGATAACAGGTCATTTCGATCCAAGAGACCCAATTGACATTAAATTATCAGAGCATTTGCTTCAACAATATATCCAAGACCATAGGAAAAAATTAGTCCAAGTTTACGACATTATAAACCAGTCTTCGCTTCACGAACGCACTCAGCTCACAGAAAACCGAAATAAAGACCGTGAACCTGAGCAGGAACTCCTACCTGATCAGCAGGTTTTTATTCGTAACCCTTTAGCTAGCCGACAAAAGATAGCACCTCGTTACACGCAGGACACTGTCCTTGCAGATCTACCAATTCACATCTATACCAAGAAAAAACGTGGCCCAATAGCTAAATCTCGCCTAAAGAGAGCCCCTAAAAATCCTTCATTGTTACAGGATACTTCCAATATTGCATCTTCTTCAACTGACGAGCGCACAAGATGTAACGATTGACTCGCTACAGGATGGACCCGGCATTCTACCTTTCAAATTGGGTCAAGCCAAGATAATATCTCATTATCATTCTTTCTTGCAACATGTAAATCTTAACGACATTTACTCTCAAATTAAATCAGTAAGATTACAATTATCAGAATTACAACCTCATCTAAACAATAAAACCTTATCTCTATTTGACCCCCACATCAGACACTTAGACAGTAAAATCATTAATTTGTTTGATAGATTAAAAACGTTTGAATCTCATCGTAATAAACGAGGACTTATGGACGGGTTAGGTTCAGTGATTAAAAGTATCTCAGGCAACCTTGATTATACGGACGCCTTGAAATATGATAGCGCGATCCGAGTCTTACAAAGTAATGATAACACGTTAGAATCAGAACTTAATAACCACATTAGTTTAACAAAGGAATGGATGTCTGAACATTCTTCTATTTTAGATAACATAGTAAATAATCAGCGAAAAATTACTAATACATTAAATTCATTAATATATAATAGTACTAACAGAGATAAAGAGTTAGTTAAATACGCCCATATGGCACAACGTTTCTTAATCTTAGGGGATAATTTAGAAAGTCTCTCTGACGAGATTACTAGGTTAGAAAATGCTTTGGCATTAATCCGTGCATCGGGCACGAGCCATTCCATACTTAGTTTAGAGTCACTTAAAACTATTTTAGATAAAATAAGGGTTTTATACATCAAGGAACAGGTCCTTGACATAGAATATAGGGATTACTATGATATAATTAAATTAGGGTATTTCTATATTGATAACCAGATAGTTATAGTTTATAAGGTACCAATTGTCCTATCCTTTACATATGATTTTTATAAACTTTCAATTGTTCCTAATAAATCTAACCTTACCTTAATACCTACCTCACCTTATATAGCAATCCATAGTACCGATTCTAGGTACATGGAGGCAGAATGCCCGAAGGCAAGTTCTTGGTTCCTTTGCGAAGTCAATTCCTATCATCAAGATGAAGGACATACAGATTGCATACACCAGCTCATCACCAAACAGCATCTCGACGTATCCTGTAAAATGACAAAAATCATACTTACCAGAGCTGCCCTTGAAGAACTCGATGAAATGCACTACACGATCACCTTACCGGAGTCAACCAGGATTAAAATATCCTGCGGACAGGACCAGTACAAAAATTTACAAGGAAGCTTCCTGGCAATCATCCCACGTGGCTGCTCTCTCTCAACGCCTGAGTTCACCGTCTTCAATGCGAACAATAAGATCAAAGGAAGAGCTTTGAAGATACTGGAGTTACCATCTATGGTTGAAGACTGGAAAAACAAAGATAACGCCATTCAATTGAATACAGTCAACCTTGAAAACCTGCATCGAGCGAACACTAAAATATCTATGCAACAACCTGTGAAGATTAATCAAGTCAAAGATTATACTCTCTACCATACAACTATTCCAGTCTACATTATACTAACTAGTGCAAGTGCACTCGGTATTGGATTACTATATCGTCACCTGCGAACCAAAGGATCTAAGACACCGCATTCTGACGTCACTAGCAACAGTTCACCTCAGGACATCTATAGCGAAGTAACTGGGGACAAGAAAGTTTGTCCCAGGCAGATTAGAATTGACCCTTGTAACATCTCCTCAACTCTCGGACATCTATAACGAAGAAACTGTGGACACAAACCTTGTCCCAGAAAGATTAGGAATGACCATGGCATCATCTCACCAACTATTTCGAATAGCTTTTCTCATAGTTGCTGATCTACGGGGGGAGATGTTATATTATGATAGCAGAATAGGTGCATTTTCGGCGAGTAGTAACAGAATCGGACTACTTTATTTGCTTACTCTTCAACCTCATTACTATGGACTTCGCGCGGACACGAGGCGCCGGATCAGCATAACGAAGATTGCACCATCTTTACACCATTCTAGCGTTTTTAGATAGATTCCCTCCTCACTTCTTGTTCTAACATCGAACAGTAGGGACATATTAACTTAGGCTAAGAATAATTGTACGAATTAAGTTTTAATATACTTTTATTTTAATCTCAACATTTTCGTTTCCTTCATCTCCTTCGGCTGTAGCCTCCCGTAACTCGTGCATAAAACATATGGTACGGCCCACGTTAAAACTAATTCAAAAAAGAAATGAAGTTCATTCTGGATCTGGGTCATGCATTCATGTTATGAAACTTTTGTGAACCCGCTATGATTATCATAGCCATCACTCGCCCTCACAAAAGTTGTCTAAAGAAAAACGAGTTAATTATAATTGTGTTTAAATGGTCATTGATATAGATTAAATACCTGTGTCATTGCGGCCTGAATTGTTTTCATGCATATTTGTATTCTATAGCATGTTTGATATAATTAGAGCGAGAATTATGTCATAATTCATCATCATCATCATCATCGGCCGGAAGATGTCCAATGTTGAAAAAAGGCCTTCTCCATAGACAACTTGCGGCTTATATCTACCGGTTGCCCGCGATCCTGACGATGTCGTCGGTCATTATAAATTAGTAGGAAAATACAATGATTTAACTTTTAATTTACTAATTGCTACTATGTCGACTAATTGATACTATAGACGACTTCCGGTGTCGAGTGGCGTACACACCGGTTTTCAAGATGTCGCCAGCTCTGAGGTCCCGCGTTCGATTCCCAGACGAGTCAATGTAGAAAACCACCTAACTACATTGTCTCGGGTCTGGGTGTTTGTGTTGCCTTTGTTTTCTCTAATTCCATTTGGGTTCCAATGTGACGTTGTCCACATTTATTATTTTGTATTTATTATAATTATGTATGTTAAAAAATATGCTTTTTATTAAAGCGTTAAAATGTATATTTAACTTAAATCCAACGCCAGGTTTCTAATTAAGAAGTGTTCAAAATATAAATTAGTTGAATTCTAATAACTATTAAACTGCAATAAACAACCATTTTTCTAAATTTACACGTAGATACCAATTTGCAAAATTTTCATAAATTCAATAAGGCAAAAAAGTTAAGTATTAAATTGAATTAGTTAGAATGATGTATGGCATATTGTTTTTATTATTTAGTGCTTTTATTCTAGAGATTCTGTGGTACATTAGCTGACATCACATCTCACAGAGAACTCATTAATCATCTTGATGACACTGACGAGGCGAGATAGAAGTCTGGGGTTGCCAGATTAGAAAATGCGATATTGTGACAAAATATTAGCGACTTTTCGGGACATTAATTATAAAGGCTTAATATTTATAATTGTTTAGGTAGAAAGTACCAACAACAAAAAAAAATATATGTATATTTCGGTGGAGCGTACCAAATTATAAAGATAATATTATTTACCTACGTGATTATAGTGTCAAACTGTCACATGTGTGGCTACCACCCATCACTAATTACATGGCAAGACAACACGTCTCATGGTATTTTTTATCATCAGTTTAGAGAACTTATCGCACCTCCGAGTCCTGCGCTTTCAGATATAATTAAGTCTTTACTCCCAAAAAAAGTTAGTAAAAGTCATAACCTAATGTTAGTAAAAACCACACCCTATACAAGGTCATTCTGTGTACTGTGTTATCGATGTACTAAGAAAACTATGACTTCCATCGGTTATAATACGATTGGTATTTAAATAATAAAAAAAAAACAAATGAAATAAACACTCGAATTTCAATACAATAAACGCACGAGTAAATTGGACGAACAAACGAAAAATAATCTCAAATTTCAGGTATAGTCCTGAAATTTGAGATTATTTTTCGTTTGTTCGTCCAATTTTTTAATACCAATAGTTATTATAACTGATATAGACTTTACTGTTTTCATTTATACAATGATCACTGAATCGCCTTGTATACAAAATTTAAACGTCTAAAGCAATACCCGTAAATACAAAAAAGAAGCTGCACCTAAAATATATGGACCATTATTTTCTTTCCTAAACTACCCTATTCGGTTTCGCCATTAGGTCACCCTATCAAGAAACGAATCAATTTACGAAGTTATCCGTATCAATAGTATTGATAAATGTCGAAGACAGTTTCAATATATCGGAACGAACTTATTTGATGCAGTGATTAATGACTTCGGTAACGATACTAAGATATTGTCGGAGCCAGAGGTTATATAAGAAAGTTAGAGGTCAGGTATGAGTTAATCGAAATAAGGTGATATTTACTTATACATCTAGCAGTGTCCGTGTTAAGTAGTCTATAGCAATCCTTAAACATTTGCATTCAGCAGAATTTTAAAGAATTAGCTTTACAAATGCCACTGGTTCAAACGAATAGCGAGTTTAAACAAATTAATTATTTAGCTTTATAAAATTAGTGTTGGTATTAGATGGATATCGTGGTGGCCTAGCGGTTCAATGAACGGATTTGCACGCACAAGGTTGCAGGTTCGAACTCACTACTGGCAAGTACCAATGTGATTTTTTCAATTTGTATGTACTTTTTTAATCATTCTAAGACACCATAGGAAAACAGTAAAGGAAAACATCGTGAGGAAACCTGGATTAAGCAAATGTGGTGATCAATGCTCGTGCTCGTTCTCTACATGAGAAGAGCCTTTGCCTAGCAGTGGGACATTTATAGGCTGGTATTATTATAGCTGTAGGGCGCATATTAGTGATTCCAGAGGTGGTAGATTATAATTATGACTTGGGCGTCGATTTTCGGCTCTAAACTGAGAAAATCTTATAGTATTGTTAATTAAAAGTTTTAAATTTGCGTAAAAATGTGTTTTAATAAAACAATACGTTACCTACCTTAGGAATCTGTATTCATATTCATCACAAAATTAAACAAATGACTCTTCAGTGTCATTCTAAGTTTATCAGAGAAAACTTTTCGTTTCTAAATTATACGAAGTAATCTACGTTTCTACTTCGTTATCAAGCGAAGCCGTAGGTACGGAGCTAGATATTAAGGTAATACAACGCGGAGGCACTTTATTGGAGATAGTTGTTGTAAATATTGAGGCACACTGAGTGCTAATTAAAACATATGTTATATATTCACATATATTTAGTTTAGTTAAAGTTATCTCGTTTTATTTTAACAGAATAGTCTCTCTACATATTTATACAGAAATGAAAGTAATATGATTAAAAAATAATCATAAAAATGAGATGCAAAGAAAGTAACAAACTTAACTAAAAAAAGGGTAAAATTAATCTCAGCCCGGTGTCCGGAATAGTGTAAAGGTTTACAATTATTTTAAACATGCAATCTCCTGGATAGACTTTATTTCAAACGAACACATACATTGCACTAAATTCGTTCCTCTGTCCGGCAAATGCATTGTATGCTGGCATTTGTGAAACAGACGGGCGCGTTGTGCCCATAACTTTACGTTTGGAGCCGCTGGCTACATATTCCCAAAATTCGGGGCACGTACTCATATCACCAAGTGTGAGTAGGCTTAAGTGCGTCAAACGGAAGAAGGGATACCCTTGTACGATTAACATAAGGTGATGTTTGAATATATCGGGATCTAATTACTTTGTTCAAGAACGGGAATAAATAGATAGCACTATCAGTAATTCCTAGATATTAAGTCCGTGATAACTTTGGATTTATGGGTATATAACACTTTTTGGAATAAAATATTTTAAAACGATATATCGAAAAAAAAAAGAAAGGCAATTTAACTATTTATTTTTCCTTTTTTATTGATTTATATTTTAATTTATAACATAAAAAAGAATTATAAATTTATATATAGATAAGTGACACGACTAATATTATAATTCATCATTTACAAAAATATATCCTAAAAAATTTCCTCACTTTTTTGTATTTTACTACCTGTAGTAGACCCCAAATCTTCCTTTCTACAATCTTAAACGTTTCACCAGTGATATTATTTCTTACCACTTTATCCTGAAGCCTATTGCGATGCAAAGTATCGTTTTATGTGAGCGTTTCTGATATTTGTTTCTATGTCCTAGATATTGGCCGAACATTCTGGTAGACGTGACTTTGGAATATTTTATCCCTCATATCCTATGCAAACAGATACAAGAAACAACTTGTTTGAATGTTACATTTCTATTCTCTGATTTTGTTTATTGATAAGAGCAGAATTCTTGACAGAACTGTTGTTTAGGATAAAAAATCTTTGTGTTCCGATTTTAATATATAACTTATATATAATTATTTAATATTAATTTTAGAAATTAACACTAGTGTAATTTGGACATACCTATTAGTCATCGAAATTAAAATCTTGAAGAATAGTGTTATAATCGATAAGACACTTAGGTATTCATTACGTAAACACAGCATCAACTAATCGAATAAGGGGATGTATATACAGTTTTCATTGTAAGAATAGATGTTTCTTTTATTTTTCATTCGACACATATTCTGAAAGAATATTGTGTGTGTTCTAGCACTGACATACAGATTGACTGTTACACTTCATCAGTACATATTTTTGGAATACGAGACTGTAATTGAGGGCGTGTTAGCCATCAATCTTGAAGTGAAGTTTTTTGTGGTCTGACTTCTAGGCAAAAAGAAAGCCAAAATTACATAACTAAATGTATGTAACATTTAGTTATGTAATTTTTCGTAAAGTTTCGTACGTCAAAAGAAATCCCTATAAGGTCACTTTGTTGTCCATAAACAGACTGATGGTATCATGTTTAAATTAATATCACATAGATATTTAAGTTACGTACGGACTCTTGATACAATGTCAATGCAAATAAAAAGTACAACCATTTATATAGCTTTTCCCGTACGTTTCCGAGTAACTCAAAATCACAGGTACTTCCCGTCGACAAAAATCACGTAATTTGGCATGTTGGTGATACAAAGTACGTTATATAGGTTATATATATAGTGTTTTCGATTACAAACCTATATTTCTGGGTGGAAATTTGATAGTGTCACACATCGATTTATGAGAGAACATTTTTCAGCTGCACAGTTAAGTTTGTTTTTGGAGAATTATCCGTGACCATCAGCCAACTTTGTACGGAGCCCTTGGTGTGGCAGTCAAACTCACTCTTTTCCGATATTTCATTATAAATTTTAATGAAACGAAAAGATATGAAAACTCAGCCTCCTTGGTAAGTCGGGAGAAATAGGTTAGTAGGTAAGTCGCTGTAAACTGATTACTGGGACATAAAACGGAGATTTATTTTTAAGTTATTCTTGAGAGTCCTCGTATGTCGACTTTTTACGCATGAGTCGTGAAACAAATTTGAGTGAATGTTGTATGAATTTTAATTTGACGAGGTATGTTATTTAGTTGGTATTTATCTCTTTAAACAGGTGCGTTACTGTGATTTACCTTGATAGGTTTTGATTAAAATGTTCCTAAATAGCACGTACTATTTCTTTGTACTGCATTATTATATTTTTAGACTTTTATTTTTATGTTTATGTACAATAAATAACTACTGTATGTATAACTGTATTCTTAGGTAGTAAACTTTTATGCTGAGTTCCTCTCAGGCTAAATTTTCTACCTATAACCATGTTAATAATAAATAAATGTTTAAATAAATAAATGTATTTTCAAATAAATATATGTTTAAATCTATACTTAATATATAAAGCTGAAGAGTTTGTTTGTTTGAATATTTGTTTGAACGCGCCAATCTCAGGAACTACTGGTCCGATTTGATAAATTCTTTCAGTGTTGGATAACCCATTTATTGAGAAAGGCTATAAGCTATATAACATTACGCTGCTACCAAAAGGAGCGGAGCATAAATGAAAAATGTTGCAAAAGTGAAAAACCGTTGAAACTAAAACACGCGGACAAAGTCGCGGGGGACAGCTAGTAACAAATAAATGTTTACGATAGCAATTAAAAAATAACAGCCTAAAATCGTTTTAAAGCTGGCAGTAGTCCCTTGTCTTAATACAAATTGGGATCCCTAATCTAATTTCGAAGCTTGTTTAATCAACTATTTATTGGTCCATCGGTCCTAATGAGCGAGAGATGTAAACAAACTGATAATCAACTAACTGATAGTGATACATTACACAAACAATATTAAAATGTATAATTAATTACATAGCATTTTACTGAAAATTTATTCCATTTATATATGCGAACTAAAATAATAACCTCGCATTTACGGTAGGTGGCCAGATATTTTTGTAGTTGCACAACTGGCATAAATTTTCAAAATGGATGCACAACGCTACCTAAGTTTTGTACGTTTATCTCTTGAATTTTCACAAACACACTGCACCGGAATAAATTGCATTTCGGGGTGATATTTTAGCACTTACGGTTGGTGTATTTACAATTTACTACAAAACATGTTCTTTGAATAATAGTAACGATAATAGTTGATACTTACTCTTTGTTTTAACGACTGTAGATTACGTAGTGGTTGATTTTATTTTCCTTAAGATTTATATTCGATTTAATAGCCCTTATATTTATTTCTTTGGTGTCCATCCTTTAACAAGTACTTTTACTAAGGTAGATACAAAATTAACTAAGCATACTTGAGCATATAAACTCAAACTCAAACTCAAAATCTTTATTTGCATGTTAAGGTCTTACAGGTCTTAATGAATTAACAGGCACAGCTTAACGGCCTTTTTCAGGCGTAGCAAATATGAGGGCTAGTACTAAACTTATCATAAATTATATTAATTAGGACTTAGCATAACTTATACATTTATTTTTTAATATAAGTATTTATTAATTTGTTCGGAATAAAGGTAAGTATGTAATATATTATGTGGGTTAGTGCAAAATGTAAGTAGGTATTCTTAAAATGTAGTATTTAGTTGGTAGGTTCTTGTGGGTGTGAGGGGTTATGTATTGGGTGGGTTTTTTTAACATTTAATTTTGGTGTTCTGTTTTTTTTTTCGAAGAATTCTTTTATCGAGTAAAAGCATTTTTGTATAAGGAACTTTTTTAATTTTCTCTCAAATATTGTTTCTTAATATAGTAGTAATGTTAGGTAATTTCTATATTATTTAATTATATTTATATCTATCTAAACACATTATATAACAAAGTCCCCCGCGGCGTCTATCTGTCTGTCTAAACTCGATAAACTCAAAAAATAGCAAACCGATTTTTACATAGTTTTCAGAAATAGATAGAGTGGATCAACATGAAAGTTCGTGTGTAACATTCACCAATGTATTGTCTACCCGTGCAAAGACGGGGTCGCTAGTACTCTAATACAGTAAGTTTTAAAGCTAAAAGTATTACTTGATTATAAATTACATTGGGCAAGACAACTTCATCTTGTACTCCTCAAACTATTTCAATAGATACTTAGCGAGGACTTTATATAAGAAGGACCGCTTGACTCAGATCTTTATTCATGAAGAATGAGTTAAGTGCTCGACATAGTTGCCGTTATAAGAATTTTTATATGTACCGAGTGAATAGGTAATTTCTGTTCGGACTACGATGTAATGGATAAAAAAAGGATTTACTAACTTAAATTCTTATTTAATTTATTTATCTTAGAAATATATTAAAAAGTTTTTATTAAACTTGCATTAAGTTAAACAAAGTATGTTTTTATATGAGTATTATTAGAAGGTATGTCCATACTTACTAATATATACGTGTATATACATACTTATTAATAATATCAACATCCATTTGTATTGAAATAAAACTAATTTGAACGGATTCTATCGCGATTTATTTTAGATTTTTGTTCCCGACGTTTCGACGCCTTTGCAGGTGTCATGGTCACGGGCAGACTGAATCCGAGACAGAATCCGTTCAAATTAGTTTTTATTTCAATGTCTAATATTCGCGTAAACCTCAGAAATCCATTTGTATGTTTTTTTTAGGCTAAATCTTTTAAACTAAATTAGAATCACTTCTTGATATCCGATTGAGATGAAATTCTAATATTATAATATGGTACTTTCAAGCTGATCTGAAGATGGAGCCAGAAGGTGGCCATAGGAACTCTGTAGCGAAACAATACGACAACAATACTGACTTCTTTGATTAATATTCAATGGTACTGTGATCCCAGCTAATTTAAAAGCTTGTGTTTAAAAAAATATTTTTAATAAAAACTTATTATTATTTAATCCACGAATTTCAATTACTTACTTAATAAATATATTTTTTTATTACATTTATACAAAAACAAGTGAACACGTAGTAGGTTGAACTGTTACTTATTGATTATTATTTTCTCAATATTTTTGGACTGTTGAGATTCCAAATTTATATTATATACTCACAAATAAATATTAATAAATATACATATACATAACTACTTATAAAATAAATTTCACATAAATCTTATATTCTAACTCCTTTCGCGTTATTCTGCTTGTATTTCGAAACCCAGCTGGTAATAGGTTTAGGATAGGCAAGTGAATGCCGAAGTTCCTGTAAGTATGCCAAGTCATGGTAGCTTTACCAAAATCGAATCCGTCGAGCCGAATAATTGTTAGTAGAATCTACCGTAAATACAATCTTGAATCTAAGAGTGCAGTTGTAGATTGTTTTGGTTTAGTTTTAAGTGGTTATTTATTTATAAATGGAAGGAAATTGAAGGCATTTGGTATAGTCGGGACGTTAAAGTAATTTTGTTTAATGTTTAGATATCTCGAGGGATTTTCTAACAATCCTGTGGCATGTCAAAATAAATGAGCACAAAAATGAATTATAACCATAATTATTGATGTTTGATTGAATGAACTGTATATTAATTATTTAAAAAAACAATCAATCAAATAATAAATCGAAATATTTCTATAATAACTTCAGTCGAACTGGGCTCGACTACCCCCGCCTCGGCTCATGATTAGGGAATCCTATTGAGACTGAAACTAGTCGGTCGACCCCGAAAATATGCGTGAGTAAACCGTTTTGTTTCTAAATAATTGTATCAAAGTATTATCTAAAAAATATATAGAAATTCCAATGAACATTAAACCAATCTAAATAAACCTGTTTTTCGCGTGAAGATTTTTAAGTATTTTGTTTTTTATTATGTTATTTAGATTTCATGCTGTCTATGTATGAAATCAAAATTAAAAAAAAAAATAGGCCACATTCTTTAAAATAATACTAACGGCAAAAACCTACAAGTGCTACAACAGATTCCCTCCTTTAATTACAATGTAAAAAATTCTAAAAAAACACGAACTCAATACTGTTGTTATTTCATTTCCTTGAAAAAACGTATCCCTTTGTTCAACATTCTATTTAATTACGAGGATAATTGAAACATATCCGCTCTTGCTTCTATTTAAATTGTTTTCTCCTTGCAGATGTTCTGTTCGTAAAATACTCAGATACTCCAATATGGGATTGCAGTGACAAGTGCGACTGTCAGAAGTGCTGTGCCACTACAAATACGTTCCAAGAGTTGAGAACGTTTGGATGAGGTAAATTTATTTTTTACAATTTAATTTAATCCATCTAGTACCTACCGCTGACTGTCTGTTTTTAAATCTTGTCAGATAAATTGACCCACTTTACTGTTTTAGATTGAGCTGAAATTTGTATGCATCTGCATGAAATATAATGCAGCTGATTTGATTGATCTGGAAGTTAGAACAGATCGAGTTTGGGTTCCAACGAGCAACCATAGGCAGTTCAAGTACGATAAAAAAAAGGATAAAAAGTTTCTTTTGTATATTATACTATAATAGCTTTTGGTTTTTTGGCACTTATAAAAATCAATCCTATCAGAGTAAGTGGATAAATAGTATTTTATGCTAACAACATCAAAAGTAACAACATGAAAAAAACAAGATTTTGTTAATAAAGTTGCGTACAAAATTCTCAATTTAAAAAACTAGTTAATGATAACGTAAGTACTCCTTTGTAAAGTTTTACTGAATTACTTACAAGAATCCTTTGTGTTCAGTTCACGGCTAAAAATGATTTTAATTTTATAAAAACGGTTGAGCGTTCCTCGAGTGTCAATTTTAATACTGAATAAAATATAAAACAAATAAACACTATATTTTTTTCCTTTGGCTATTGACCTTAAGTATCCATTGTTCTTATATTCAATTAATCGGTAGTAATTATTTTGGAATTAAACAATAGCATTAATTTACACTTAAAAAATCTAAAGAAGGATTAATGGGGGCTGATGGGTGCGAATATAAAGTAATTGAATTAGGAATTCGGACTCTCAGTTTAGATTCTGTAAATAGTTGAGAGCTTGATAATTAGATAAGATTTTAGAGTGACATTATGGTAAATCTCTGCTGTTTGTTCTAGCTAGTACCTAGATTTTAACTCTTGTTTCTTACTGGCTTCTACCTACCTCCAATAGTGGAAAGAGTTGTAAAGATTTTCAAAGTCAATCAAAGCAGGACTGTTACCGTCGTGTAAATGAAGAGCTGATACGTGCATTTTTGTGCTCCGTCTCACTTCCATAATCGCAACAGTCCTTCTTTAAAAGCTTGTAGTACAAGCACAGAGCTAATTATGTGTCTAAAGCGCTTGAAACAAAGCGTAATGAGCTCAGGGTTTAGGGTTCCGTTTGGTCCGGATAACTCCGCCTAACGGCGGTCATCTCCGATATCTGCAGGTGAGTAAATTCTTCATTCCATATATTTTTTAAAATTTTATTCATCTCTAGAATGTTCTATAAATGATAGAAAGAAAATGCGTTTATTCGCGTCTATGTTAAGCTTTTGAGAAAGTTTTACAAAATTCTGTCTCCAAAGCCTTACAATATATTATGTTCTGAAGGCACTGAGTGTAAAATATACAGAAAAACTAATTAAACCTTTCACATTCGCAAGCTGTTCAAAATGTAAGAAACTGTTATCAGCTTCTTGGCGTTGCAATATGAATTCAGACGACATCTCCCATATTTGTTTGACGCTGCATCCTATTTCCATGGCCCTCACAGTTGGCTTGCAGCCAGTCGCCTGGTCCGTGACCAAAGGCACATTACAGCACACCAGTCACCCCATACAAATCTGGAATTTAATTTCAGTGATAAATGGATTAAAAACCTGTCTTACGGTGTGAAATAGTGAACGACGTGATTCGTAATGAAAAAGATTTTTAGATGGATGAGATCCAATTCCTGCGACGTACAGGAAAAAATGTTGCAGTTTGATTAGTTCTTAATTTAATTTCACGACACAAATACATAAGTAAATTTAATAAAAGGTTCTGAAAATAATTCCAATTACTTCTTTATGGCTTCGTACATTAAAGGAATATCCCTATTTTTTTATGATCAATTTGTTTTCCGTTTGTCAGTCAAGGTTTTTTTTCTCCGGAACGCTTGATGGTACTCAAGTTGACAGACCATTGCAACAAAAATTTCTACGAGTAGGTTTTAAGTTAAGTAACGTTAACGTAAGTTACGTTAAGTTTTTTGGAGAATTAACCAAGCCGATCAGCATAATGCGCAAGTCAGACTCGCACTTGTCCGGTTTTTAACTTAAATATGATTGATTATAATTTTGTGATTTCACAATAAATGGTAAAAAGTGCCTCAAATAATATTGTAAATTGGTGCAATCAGCAGGTATTACAACTACCTGTGTTTGAGAGATTTCACGTGCGCTGATAGCGAAATAAAAATATTTAAAAAGAAAATATTTCTAAAAATAATAGCTCTATTTACAGATAAAAGAAGTAAAAGCTGATGCAAGTACTTATCGATCGAACTTTCTAGACTATTTAATAAATGGCCACATGGGACATTGCAAAACACTTAGACAATAATTAAAGCAGTACTTGCACGAAGCCTTGGTTTAATATTAGTCTAAGCGGATATGGCAAGAAGAGGTAAGCTGAACTTTCAATATTGTGTCATCAATTTCAGACTGTCAAAGTTTTGGAACTAAAGTAGTTAGAATGTGCTTAAGGGACGGGTATAATTTAAGTTTATATTTAAATATATTTTAAATACATTTCTATTTGACGACCTTATCCATTCGCAATGGTTGTAAAATAGATATTAAATATAGTTAGGCATAAAGAACCTTCTTTTAATTTTAACCTTTTTGCTATGCGTTGCAAAATAGCCGATAGGAGGTTTTCATAGAAGACTACAACGTGTCGTTTTGCATTCTCGTCAAATTTCAGGAGGGTGTTATGAAATAAAATTACGATATCTGTTCAATAATAAATACATAATTGTTTTCTTAGTTATTTAAGTTTGGCAGTATTTCAGAATACACCACTTTCAAAGAACAGAATCGCCCCGTTGTGTATGCGATAGGCAGTATCTATAAGCATGTGTGTAAAAGAGTGGTTACAGTGCGGTATCACACGGGCCGCGTTTAAACATGCTTATCCCACACATGCCGATTTCCGAAAATTACAAAAAAGACAAAAAATACCTACATGCAAAACGACACGTTGTAGATACTTTGTATCTTGTGTACCAAGGTAATACTTGACAAAAGAGTTACACATTTCAATTCAACGGTATATTCTTTTAGGGACAAGCATAAAGATTTCAACTCTACTTTTCTTATTCATGTTATAAAATGGACGGCAAGCAAAATGTACTGGGGCCTTAAAGCCTTGTTGACTTCAATTTTCTTCAATTCGTAGTATTTCTTCGCTTCTCTGAAATTGGCTTCTTCGAAGGCAATAATATGCTCTCACATAGCAAAATAGCACTTATGAAGTTTCTGATGACCTGTACGAAATAAAATCAGTAAGTTTTTGTCATCTGAGAACATTTTTAAACCTTATGTCATTCCAGTTTAGATTTTATTTCTTTACAAAAAGAAAATACACGTTGTGTGAAAATTTCAACTCTCTAGCTATATTTATGAGATACAGCCCTCTGACAGACAGACGGGTAGACGGACGACCGGACAGCGGGGGCTTAGTAATAGGGCCCCATTTGAGGGTTACGTACGCAAAGGGACCACCTATGCGTACGTAACCCTCAAAATAAAAAATATGTTGGTTTATAAATTCTACCCACAGCAAAATTATAACTCATATTTGACAAATCGAAATGAGATAAACATTGTACCTACACAAAAATCTTGCCTCAGTTGACATTCGATATATTTAATAATTTCTTTGAAGTCTTGAGATTTACCCGGATCTTCAAAGTCTCGAGAAAGCATTTGCGTGACGAAAATACTCGTAATATTAGTATTACCTTCTTAGAATCATCAATCCCATCAAATATAAATTTTTCCTTGTTTACTGACAACTGTTTTTGATATTTCTTATTACAGGTAGAAAAGTATTATTGCTATAATATCGTCACAAACTTAATGTAAAAAATATGTACTTTGCAAATTTTACTTACTGATTGAAAGTATTTTATTGTATCAAAAGAAAAGGTGATTCATTAAATAAAAGAAAGAAAGAATTCATTAAATTAATTAAATCTTAATCCTAAATGAATTAAAATATTATAGAATAAATGCCAAATAAAATAAAACACTATAAAATAAAGTTATCTACTCAGTCTCAATAAATATTTTCAAACTGGATTCATATAGGTATAGTAAAAATACTTATATTCAATTCTGTTACGTACGCAATTCTATAAAGAAATTTATTTAAGGAAAACCTCTCTTATCTAATAATAGTTGCTTCTTTTATCACGTTCAACAATTTTCCGGCATCCCACACATTGGCCTACGCACGGAATCATTGTACTCAATGACAAATTTCACGGCGCGACACTAATGGCATCATATATTACTCTCATACCCCATCCTGTGTGATAAGAAATGAGCTTATCTCACAGACACATCGCGGCAATATTCGGATTTGGGCTGCAACACAAATGAGACAACGTACACTCGTACCCATATAAATAATCACAGGGAAGCACAAAACGTACTGACTACAATGTGGAACAAGCATCCGTTTCCAAACTTTGGACGGGTATAAGCGATACTTAGCATTATTTAGAATTTATGCAATAAAACTGTTATTAACTTTCTTTTATAATTATTTAGGAACATCGACGGTTAGTCACGCGCATTATTGGGATAGCCCGACTAGTTTCAGACTCAATAGGAGTCCTTAATCATAAGCTGACGCGACAGTGGCGGTGTCGCGAAATTTTTTAAGGCCACTCTTTTAATTATTAAACTACTTTATAATATTAAATTTTGCATTGTAGTTGTGAATGACAAATAGATCGATGGTTACATAAGTATTATATGCCTTATGCCGTAATGTTAAGTATGGATTAGAGCAGTAATCTAAAC
Organism: Diachrysia chrysitis; assembly: GCA_932294365.1. Classification (NCBI taxonomy): domain Eukaryota; kingdom Metazoa; phylum Arthropoda; class Insecta; order Lepidoptera; family Noctuidae; genus Diachrysia; species Diachrysia chrysitis. The sequence goes on along the minus strand of OW028651.1, from coordinate 5,861,200 downwards.
TATAAAACAGCTAGGTTTTCTACACTCAAAATATTATCGTAAATCATTCGTATTGTTTTTAACACTCCAATAAAAATAAACAGCAAACGCAAAACTTTTTAATCAAACATACGACGCCATAAATCCTCTGCGTCTGATTGCTGCAGTCATTTTAAAACTAAAAACTTCATGTCAAACTGTCAGACCGTAAAACAGCAATTACGACAATGCTACTGCATCGCCCAATTATTCGGAAATGCAACGTTCGCACGTCTGTTTTGAAGATGCTAAGTCCGCATTTTCGAGATTCATCCATTAGGAGGATAGACCCAATTTCCCAGTAACAGTTAATCTCGGAGTAACGAGTCCATTAAGTAGACTACGCCATTATTGCATCGGTTAAAGTACATAAAATAATATTACGTACTTTAAGTGTAGGATTTCAGGAGATAAACTTATAAGGTGGTGGTTATGTAACTTACGTTGTTATAAGCACTATCGATAATATTTTAAGATGAAGATTATAGGATAGGATGTCAATCGTTGTTAGGTATTAAAAAGTAAATATTAATTTAATTATTTATTTTCATACGAGGTTGTTTGTTAATGTCATCAATCACAACACTAAATTCAATTCTTTATTTATATAAAGATATAGTAAGTATCTACAAAAAATATTTAGAAAATACTGAATACACAAAATGAAAATACAGTCGGATTCAGAACTTCACCCTGTTTAAAGCTAGTTACAACCAACTATCGAACGGTTTAGTCAGATACTCCGACAGCGTGTGTCTGAAATAACGCAATTATCGCGACCCCCGACCATATGGCAGCGGATTTCGTCATCACGAAAGCAACGTTAGGTACTAAATCTCTGCCTAACATCCCAGAGACCACAGGCGTGACAGTTTTGAAACATAGGTATACACATTACACCAAATGTTTCGGTGGGTAAACCAAAACGTACCCAGTCATAACTTGTCGTGTTTAATTAAGTATGAAATGAGATTTTCAAGGGTAATGAAAAATAAACTCAGACTGTTGTCACGCAAGGCCGCACAGATAAAAGCAAACAGAATACTCATGCAATGAAGTTTGAATGCCGGTTTGGGAATGGAAGGGAAACATTCATTGCACTACCCAGTTATTTCAAGTCGTAGTTTCAAAAATAGGGCACCGAAACTAGAAAATTGAAAAGGTGGCGTAGTGACAATATTGTTTGGTTTAAAAATACCTTATCCAAGCCCGAGTTAATGACTTATTGTTTTGTGATTATTGTTCGACAACTAGGTAAAAACAAAAAAGTTTCGGCAAATATGAGAGGCATGTAGAGTAATAATGCAAAGTCAATTGTGAGTAGCCAGCGGAAAATGTGCGATGAAAACTTTTCTCATAACACAAAATTCATAGGAGCCAGAAAAAACTTGTAAATAATTCAGGGTATTTGCCAACAGGATTGGTTTTTAGTAAGTTTGTTATTCAAAATCAAGTCACGAAAATAAATATAGGTCTAGTCTATTAGGTATCTTATCTTTTGAATTGCTATGTCACGGAACATTAATTTAATTCAAACTGTTATATACATAGACTAGCTGTCCCCTGCGACTTTGTCCGCGTGTTTGAGTTTCAACGGTTTTTCATTTTTGCAACATTTTTCATTTATGCTTTTCTTCGCAGTTTTCTCCTTTTGTTCGCAGCGTAATATTATATAGCTTAAAGCCTTTCTCAATAAATGGGCAGTAGTGGCAAATCGGACCTGATGATCGGTTCCTGAGATTAGCCCGTTCAAACAAACAAACAAACAAACTCTTCAGCTTTATATATTAGTATAGATTTTGAATATTACATCAGTTTATGTTTTTCCCTTTTAATATGAACCCAAAATCCTTATTAAAAACACCTAAACCAAACTGTCGAAATTCGCACCCTGTAGCTAAAGTTGAATAATTAAATAACTGACAGAATTTTGTGGTGACTTAGTAGATTTTAAACTAAATCAGTGAAACATTTAAAATATAGCAGACCCAAAATTTCACTCGAGAATGTCGAAAACTCCCGGATGACAGTTAATTTTACGGCCGATAAATAATTTGGGCTTTAAAATTTTCGACATTTTTCGTTCATAATTTTCTCTGCTTTAATTGATGAACTAATTATGTACAGTGTTTATTAATTTACCGTAAAATAACACTGCCCAGGCTCCCGACATCAAAAAAATATTAAAAGAGAAAAACACGAGACTAGAATTTCACTTAACAAAATATATTTCACTTAAGCGCTGGTAACTGGTTTAGATTGGTTTTTAATAAAAATAATGTGGAGCTGATAGATAAATTATAAGTTTAATAAGTTATTTTGTCAAGTCGGAGAGTTGTAAAAGAACGCTTAAATGAATAATAATTCCGAAAATTCCAATTCACACAAACTTTAAGAGCCATAAATCTGTAGGTGCGTAAATAAACAAGTAGTTTCGAAACTGGAGTATGGTTTGAACACCTAAAACGTAAAACAAAGATTGGTCCGGTACATAATAAATAGTGACGCGAAGTCGACTGGGTCGTGAGTGTGTTGGCTCTCGCCCAAACACGTGATATGTGGCTGCGTCTTTCCAACCGCGTTCAACGCTTAGATTCAAATAGTTTTTCTCCAAAGATTTTCATTTCAAGAGTCCTGAATAAAATTTTCGGAAATATGATAGTAATAATAGTAGACGTATTCCGTATGCGATGTTGATTTCAAATTCGATTGGCGTAGCTTAGTAAGGACTGACACACTTATTTATTGGAACTTAGCTACCTAAGCAAAAAAATTGGATTTGCGAGGCATTTTGTAATTTAATTCAATAAGCTAAAATTTTTTTTAGACCATATCTTATACAAACCTACATCAGGATAGAGATGTAGAAATAAACCAAATTATTTTGAGTTATTTGTTTAGTATGCTAGGAAATTGAGTTTGTACTCGTATGCTGCTTAACTAATTTGAATGAACGAATGTCTTCTCGAGTCATCAGTATGGAAAGTAAGAGACAATGTTTGGCAAGTACTATCGTTAAACTCGATACGACTTGCCAACCGTAAAAGTACTACTGAATACGCTTTTAACTAATGAGAAACTTTACTCTACAGATCATATAAGTGTTAAAGTCACATTGCACATTTTTATAATTTACTAAAAAGTAGCCCATGTCCTTTCTCAGGCTCTAGACTATCTGTGTACCAAATTTCATTTAAATCGGTTCAGTAGTTTTGGCGTGAAAGCGCGACAGACAGACAGACAGACAGAGTTACTTTCGCATTTATAATATTAATAGTAAGGAGGAAAACCATAAAGGTTTTAAAAAGCTCCCATGACAACCGACAAAGACGACGTATGCCTGGCGAATGAATGCGATATTCAGCGCGGTGTAAAAGTGGGCTTGAATAGTTAGACTGCAATCCAGACCAGTTAGTCGAGTCTGAATATCGCGTAGTATAATAAGCGCTTTAGTCTTTCCATGCCTTTTTTTCATTAAAAATATGCAATAGAAATTCAATAGAGAAAAATAAATAAACCATATTTACTTGACATACACCAAATGAAATGCGATTTTTTTTGTGTACCTACATAATGAAATGTGAGTTTTTTTGTGTACCTACATTTTGCTATTCTCTGTACTCAACTCAAGTAGCATCTATAATATTTAGTACTGCTTGTTAATAGATTCACTTTTTAGTGAGGGCCCTCATTGAACTTTGCCTTTGCAAACTTTACATGACCCTTAAAGTGATTGGGCTATGGCTTATAAACTTACATTAAGATTTCCCTTAACATCATTTAAACTCACTTATCCATTTGCTCAGAATAAATATAACTTCAATAACGGGATAAAATATCAGAATTAATTGTTTTTAATCAGTCGTTCTTACGTTTGAACATCAAAATTAAAGATTTGAGCCGTTTCTATTGAAAAGCCCTTTAACTCAAGCATCCAAGTTTTAACCTCAGAATAACGTTTCAGCTTCAAAGAAAGTGTAGGCGTGTGCGTATGAAGCATACTCTTAAGTTGAAAACATTTTTATCGGCTACACTTACCGTTCAAATCCTTGCTGTAGTGATACTGTACCTTAAAACTGAAACGTTAGGGTTGGTAATCGTGTGATTGCAATTATGTAGATCGATTGGACACAAGTGGGCCGTGCGGGACACACATCACGGACCTCGATACAAACAGTTTAATATAAAGTGTAATGTGTTGGAGATAAGTAGTGAAATAGATTTTTATAGCGAACTGTTCATGCATTACATTGATTAAAAGTAGGTGTGACATAAAATATATGAGATTCTAATATTGGTTACTCTGGCCCTAGGTAACTCCTTCACTAGGTATTTACCTAGTGAGCCTAATTGAAACTAAAAAAATAGCCCAGGCAACTTAATTTATTATAATGTAGTCACTTAGATATGAGTTGTTATATTTAAGCAAAAGTAAAGCAATATTTTGTTTGTCAAGACACGCCAAGCGAAGCGCAGGGGTACCTACCTTTTCTTGAAGCGCGTCGTCGTTTGTTTTCTTTTTTACAAGCTTATAAACAAACACGACGTTAAAAATGGAATCAGTGCAATAGAATAAAATTGCCCCGGAAGAAATATACATAATAATTCAAAGAAGCACTTAAAATGTCAGTCAAACGTTCAAATCGCATCTGGAACATCTTCAAGTAAAGTGCCTCCGATCACAAAAGGAAGTGCATCTACGGCTACTCGAACATTTTACGTTGCACTCGGCCACAATTTGTATCGTTCCCTGCATAAGTCCTCCTTTTAAATTTCAATATTATAACCTATATTACTCGAAATAACAGCTAATTTAAATACGTTAAAACGTTTGCGAGAGACGGTTCTAAGTTGCAAGTGCTAGCCAAATGTGGTAGCTTTCGAATTTGGAACACTAGAATGTTATCGCTTTGCGGTTTTAGTGTTGCCAATGGAAGAACTTCTATGTTTAATTAGGTACGGGAGTTTGGAGTGTATAACAAAGCATCCCATCGGGTGTGATAAAAATATTTTGTGGAATAAATTTAATGATAAACTGTCATTCCCAATCAAATTGAAAAATACCAGTAATGACTATTTTGTGTATTGGTATAGTTTTAAAATTGTGATTGAAAATGTTACCAATTTATATTCAAATTAATTCAAAATTAATATTAATTAAAAGTTTAGAAAACCCCCACAAGTTTTATATTCAAATGAAAACTGAGGTGAACTATTGAAAATGCTAAACAGATCTTCATCAAATAAAGCTAAGAACCATCTTTATCACGTCATCCGTTTAGCAGCTACGATGTCACACAAAGACACGACAAACTTATAACACCCCTCTTTTTACGACGGGGGTTAATAATGTTATTCACCGCATCTCTATACACTCCAAACCGGCGTAACTCTTGATTTTGTTCTCGAGTATTGTTTTCTCTTCAAAATGAATATCACAGTTCGCAGGTGACGCTATCGAGTACTAGTTGAATATTCAAATCCCGATGCAATAACAGAGAATACTTGTTGAAATATTTTATAGGAATTTGTTGCAAAAGGTACAATTTATTTGAGTGCACTAGCGTTGCATAGAAAACACCATTTGATATATTCAATAATTCTTTTTGAAGCGTCATTACATAATAAAGTGAAGAATCTATGTTGTTGGTAAAATTTTATGTATATTTCAGTCCAGGTGTTAAAGTTTACTGCATCACGCAAAAGTCAACTATCAGAGAATGCCTTCTAGCAGTAAGTCTGCCTTTGTAAACTGCACATAAAGCATTAAATAAATAAACAAAAGCTGGCACATAGGTACAACTACAACGCCCAAACAAATGCCATTTTCATATTTCCTTACTAATATTAGAAATGCGAAAGTAACTCTGTCGGTCTGTCTGTCTCGCTTTCACGGCAAAACTACTGAACCGATTTAAATGAAGTTTGGTACAAAGATAGTCTAGAGCCTGAGAAAGGACATAGTTTTTGCCGCGATAATTGACATCCACGCGGTCGGAGCCACGGAAAACAGCTTGTACGAAATATTTTAAATGTCTTATTGTTAGCAAAATCTTTTAAAAAAACGAATTAAAGACACACGGCATTTAAGATTTTTGTTAAACAGCCACGAAGTTTTTAATAAAAAGGTTTCAATAAAGTTTCAAACATTTGCTGCCGCATTGTTTTACCCACACATCCACAATTTCAATACAGTTCACCTGTGATTCGAGAAATGTGCTTGAATATGAACCAAACCCCAAGGCGCAATGTAACTAAATGACTGTTCAATTACCAAGTCGGAGTATGTTAATAAGGAAAATGATTGGATGTACATAAGTATTTTCTTTCAAATAAATTTATTTTTTATACTTTTTGTATGAGTATTGTATACAGTAATGAAATACTACTATAATTAGTTTAATTGGCAAATATGCGGTTTACGCGATTGTTAGAAATTGAAATAAAATTACTTTTAAAACGGATTCTATCGCAATTTATTTAGATGACATCTACTTAGGACCCAATAATACACTAACTTAAAACTAAAACCAAGAGCAGCGCTGCAAGACCTCAAGACACAGTGAGCTCATATTGTGTAGGTCGGAATACGAATAATTGTTTAAAATATAAAGGTCTTGACAGTAAGTAGATGTTTGCATCTACTGTCAAGACTAATCCCACGTCAGTCACAGCCCGTGACCATGACACCTACAAAGGCGTCAAAAGGTCGGGAACTAAAATCTAAATAAAGAGCGATAGAATCCGTTTTTAAGTAGTTTTTAATTAAAGATATACTTCAAATAAAATTGCGTTTAAGTACTCATACTTAATTTTTTCATATAATATACTTTAGTAACTCTTTCAATATGACGTAATGAAACGAGTTTTATCGTATATTTTCACGTAAAGGCCGTTTTCGCAGATTGCGCTAATCTCACCTTTAGGTATTTAATTCACCGACTCGCCATTTGTGAGATACTTTAGATAACATCGTGAACACTTCGTAAAACGTTAACTCCCATACTCAGGGGTTTAGTAAAACTGTTGAGTAAATACCGATAATGTTTGGTTTACGTACATTTTAATGAAAATTGTGGTTGTGGCACAGTTGTGGGCAACTATGTCAGTTAGCTAACTCTAGTCTAATCAAATTAGACGCAAAGCTTCTCATATTCTCAATTCCTAGATTTTATGTCTTAGGTACCTAACTGGAATAAGCCACTTTCCTACTATTTTAACTAAATTATTTTCTGCTTAATCGCTCTCCTAAACAGACGGTGCCGCGGTGGAGTTAAAGCATATTATATTATAGTATTAATTATGACTTTGTATTTTGGAAATCCAAAATTGGATAAATAAACAAATGCATATTTAAAATTCATGAAAAATTTTCGATCTTATTTTTAGGCCAACGGCCACTTAATATAATTAAACATTTCAAATTTATATTTTGAATGATAAATAACTTTAAACTTTATTTGCAAAAACAAATTTTATTTATTATGTAGATAAATAACATATTAAATTAAATTATATCTATTCAAGCCTGATATTTTAATTAAGCCTTGTAGTTATAGGTAGTACTAAATAAACACATATTTTTTTTGTTTATGTATTATTATGTGCCTCTGCAATTTAGTAAATCATAAATAAATCTCAACATTTCATAGTAGGTATCTATCGCACTAGATACCTAGTAACGTAGTAAACGAAAAAAAGTAATTTTAGATTTTTTAATTTTACTCGTACACGTTTGAAAAAAGTAGAGTTTCAAAGTCAAATTCATCGATATTAAATTGTTTCAAAGATCTTGAAAAGTATATTATAACGATCATTATAAAATCTCAATGAATTCAATCACAATTTTCTGCAAAGTTTAAAACTATGCTAATAGATATTATGTGTTTTAATCAAGAATTATTGCTATTAAAAATATATCTTACATAAAGAAATAATGCCATACTAGTTAAAATGATTAATACATACATATATATATACATGATTAATAATTTATTACCCGAATATAATTTTAACTTCTTTTATGCATTTATAATATAAAATACTATGTATTTGAGAATTTAAAATAGTTTATCCTCAATTAAGATATTTTGATTTTCTCCTTCCCTACCTAACGTAGTTTTTAAGTTTGGTTGAGAGGGGTTACTTTAAAATCAATTTATTTTCTTAGCATAACAAGTAACAACCTACCAATAAATAACAAAAACCCCGACTATAGAAAATTGGTCGATCACGTCAGCTTGCAAACCAAAACAACCGCGACATAATCTATTTGTTTAGGAGATACGCAGCCACAGACAGACACATCAAACATAAAACTCCCCTCTTTTTGCAGCGGGGGTTAAAAACAGGAACATTTCATCTTAGCTAATAATGATTTTTTGTAGTTCCCTGTTAACTCGATACTGTTTTTTATTAAGATTCAATGTTTGCGTGGAAATAGATTCTGTTTTCAGCAAACTCGACGTCGAAACAACGTTGCTTTTATCTTTTCTCATTTCCGATGTTGTTTTTCTTTATGTACTGTTTCTTATACTAATACAGCCGGTATTTGTGATTATCTGTTTGATAATATGTGTATCAAAGTTTGAAACAGATCACAGAACAGAACAACTAAAAGAACATTGTGTTGTTATAATAAAATAATGTAACGGGTATTTACGCGAACTCATGCATTTACATATAGGCTTGGCGTTTGATATACATTATATATGTTTCTTATAACATATCCTGTTGTTATATAACATTGTATAATATAGAATATAATCAAAAGTTGATTAAATTAGTGTTATAATAGCGAATGTGAGTACTAATACAAACCAATTCTAGATTAACGGTGCAATATAAAATTAAAAACTGTAATGCACTGTATTTTAGGAAAAAAAAAGGAAGTAAGTTCTGTGTGGTTTCAATATCAATATCAATTTCTTACTAGTTATGACTAAAGTCCGGTGAAGCAGTCAAAGCCTGCGCTCAGGCTAACTGCCAAAAAAACTAGTTAAACAAGTACCTATTTTATTTGTCCATATTTCTATGTCAGGATTAAATATAATCTACCACATCATACCACAGACTATATATTCAGGCGACTTAAAAAAAATATGGTTAGAGAGAGAGAAAGACCCTCCAGGAGTGTTAACAATATTAATATCTCTGCATTTAACCTCCCTATCCTGACAATTAGCCTGAAAAAGTACTTGAACAAATATCGTAATTCCACCTCAAAATAACAATCGCAAATAGTTGACCTCCTGTGACGTGCCGTTCTTAATAATCATTTACTCAAATGTGGATTCTCAGTCACAATCTGTGAGCACGTGAAATCGCCTTCGGGGGTAATAATCGTAATTGGTATGTATGTAGTTTCACAACGCTAGTATTACTATGACTCGCCTCTACAAATTAGCGAGAATGTTTGTTTGGACTCGCTACTCGGTAGTAATAGGATTTAATGAAAGAGGAGGGAATAGCAGTTACAGGAATTGCACTAAATTGGTCTTTGAATTGTAAGTATTACTAACTGTTCTGAATACTTTACTCGTGGGGTTTGGCGACCTATTTGCTGCAGAACTAAATATTTGACTTTCTGCGACTGTTTTGCAAGATACATGTAGTTTAAACGATGGGTAATGAATGTGCGTGGAATATTATCACAGAAGGGTTGCTACGAACAATTTTATCAACCAAAGTGATATATTAGTTTGAATTAATTTCACACTTCAATGAAAACTAAGTGTAATTATAAACATACTTCACGTTTGTTTACATGTAAGCAGTTATTAAGCGCGTCAAGTTCGCACGATATAGGCCCTCATAACCGCCGAAGTTTCCTTAATTAATATTCAACGAACAACGCAAGCTATTTCTCTAATTTGCCTCACGTTTCACACAAACTCACTTGACCTCAGCTTTAACTATTAAGTAATATACTCAAGAAACGAGAAGTAGGTCATTCGTTGCCATTCAATTAGCAATATAGTTACTAAAGCCAGGATTTAGACGCACCTAATTGGTTTGAGTTTTCATATCCACCTAATTTTCTAAGAAGGAAGGCAATTGGAATAGATGATGGGGTAAGTTTGCGTCTATTGGCGACAAATTGAATCCGTACGCTATCGTTCGTCTCAAGCGATTTTATTAAAATTAGGTGCCATTTTCAAGACGCCGTGTTTAGCTTTGCATCTTGTAGCGACGGGGAATTGAATGTAGAATTAATTTGTTTAGGATCGGTGATTCCGTTTGAATTCCTTGTATTTATGATGTTGATACTTATTTGTAGTTTACAGAACATCTATTTTGTAATATTTATAACAATACATATAAAAGCTTTGATGGATTGTTTTAGAATTAGTAAATAAATGTTTTAAAGAATACTGTACTTTTCAGAGTCTTTCTTCATGTGTGAATTAAATTAAAATTTAATCAAAATAATAACTAAACGCGTTATTCGCTAAGCTAACTTTATATCTTTTTTAACAGCTTAGTAACATAAACCTGTTCATTCAATACTTTGATTCAAACATAAAACTGCTTTTGAGTTCTTTAACAAATGAGGCCGTTTTGCAAACCCATAAAATATGTCATAAAACCCCTATAATTTAAAAAACTTTTAACATTTTATGGAAGTTAAGAAAGAAGTCAGAAGTCAAAAAATATCGTCTACTAAGCAAATTGAAAAGCATCTCAGATTTAAAGCCAATTTAACTTGGTTGCCTACTTGCAGTTTTCAATAGTACGACGTCGATTCATTTGAGGTTGCAGAGCTAAAGAATTTCAATTCCTGATCTGATTCTAATCGTATCTTAACATAGATATATCTGAAAAACGGGTTTCTGGATGAGCAGACAAGATTCGCAGATTAAGACTTTCCGTAGCATGTTATTTATTAAATGATACTTTATCTCAGAAAACAATACAAAAAAAAAACAATTTTTGAATTTCACTCTGCATTTCTCTTGATATTTGAATACATATGAGTAACCTGCACATAGATAAAAAGTATAAACGAAATCGGTTCACTTCAGGTGAAAACATTATGCAACATTTCAGACGTAAAAATATGCTTGGCAATTCGTTTTATAAAACATTTTAAGTAGCAAAATGGAAAACGATTTCCTGCCTGTTACCTACATTTTTGAAAACAATAAGAAAAAAGATGATCTCAAAGAAAAAAGTTAAAGTGTAAAGTTGTTTTAAATTGCAATTGCTTAAACTATACAGATTAAAACAGTGGAACTTATAGCATCTAGCCCAGATAAAACTCCACGCTTTGAGGTTGATAGATAGAGTAGATGAGTATTGGATGGATGGCGGGATGAGAATCCTAGTGGTATGCCAGCTAACCGAATTGGTCACTTAAATGTGCATATATTTTGGAATATTAAGCTGGCTGCAGAGACAAGAAAACAACTACTAATTTGCTTCTTTTTTTTATTTATTTTAAGAACATGTCGCATGGTGTAGGGACGAGTGAAAGGAGTAGAGAGAGGTCTTTTCCCAGCAGTGGGACAATATAGGATAATAATAGAATATTAATTGAGATATTTTGGGTAGAGGTACAAAATTTAAATGCTAAATCATATATTTTTCTGTACATTAATTAATATTGATTAACCCATGTTGAAAAACTACAGCTTTGTTTATCGTGTTGACAAAATCGTCTTGTGAAATAAATATAATAACAAAACAAATTGATACAGTGCCAGTCTGGAAAATAAGATTTTATGAATAAGCTGAATCTTCAAGAAATTTAATCAACAATGTTATTCTTTTTTACATTGTTACATTTCAAATAGGTCTCGTGCCAGCTTTGTATGACAAGTTTAACATTTCAGTTCATTTGTTCTAATTTAAGTTGCTTTGTTGGGAATTCGCCAAGCAATAAGTAGTTTCGACAAGCTCCCGCTACTTTATAGATGGTTCTCCAATTTATCTTTGGTACAATGCAGACCTAGAATAGTTTGCAATAATGTTGTCGCGATTCTAAATAATTTAGACGCTGAAGGACTAAATTGTAAATTGCAAGAGCTTTTGACCCATTCATCTATTCTTAATAGAAGATAAAAGTATTTGAAACGTGTCGTGGTGGCCTAGCGGTTTAACGGACGGATTTGTTTGCACAAGGTTACAAGTTCGAACCCACTACAGGAAGGTACCAACTAATCAGTAAGAAATTACATATATATAATATATAACTCTGAAAAAGTCACTTTCAAAGTTATATGTCCTTGTACTTTCTTAATTATTTTAAGACCATTGACAATCGGTGAAGGAAAAAATCGTGAGGAAGCCTGGATTCCAAAAAATTTGAATCTGAAATCGAACCCGCTATTGAGCAAGCGTGGTGATCAATGTTCGTGCTTTCTCTACATGAGAAGAGGCCTGTGCCTAGCACAGTGGGGCAGGTATAGGCCGGTTTATTATTTGAGACGAAAGCTATTTAGTGTCTACGGCGATAATGAGCTGTATATTTAGAACAGTCAATAAAGGAAATAAGATGGTACATAGTGAGATGAGGGTACATGATAATGGGAGAAGCCGCTTTTGAAAGTTTATAAAAATCAAACCACAATTTGTATGCCATAATTTGCAAAGCGTAATATTCTTCCCATCCAAAATTGTTTAAACCATATTGTTCAAAGCCATAGAAATCACTATGTAATACCAAAACAAGAGTCGAACTTTTTGCTATGATTTACGATTGTAAAGTATGTCCAAGTATTTAAATCCCAAAGAGTGATAACAAATAGTCAAAGTTTGGCGGTGTACTCGACAAATTGTGGAACTTTTCAACTATAAAATACGAACAGTGCCCGAGCGATTCAAGCTTTATATTCTGTTCTTCAATTTTAAAAGCGATTTGTTCTAAACATTTCCTAAGTATTGCTTGAGATAAAGTTTTGAAGGTCATCTAAAAGTCAACTCAGCATGATATGAGAAAACATTTTATTACAGTGATGTTATTAAATAGGTGTGTTGTTACAAACTTAAAGCAAAATGAGGTTCGTATTCAACTACATAGATTTTGCCCGAAAACTGAGAGACATAGACACAACAAACACGGTTCGGAGAAACTTATGGAGGCTGTTTCCTTCAAGATATTGGAAAAGCACATAGTTACCGGCTAAGTACACAATTTGGTCCCGCAAACGTTTTGAACATACTGTTAAAGAGTTGGCAACGGTACACGGCTTTAGTCAATAAGTTAAACGTCCCAAGTCAATAATACGAAAGTGGAGTTCGTAGGTTGTGACTTCACTGCTAATGTTTTTAAATTCGTTGTTTCCTAATTCAAGAGCTCGTAGCAAGTGCTACGATTAATACAATTCGCCACTCTCGTAGCCGTAGTAGTAAGTGCATAAATTTTTTAGTTATCTGCAACTTGCAAGCTAATAGCATATTAGAGTAAAGATTGATAAAAATAGCTCTTGAAATTAAAATAAGCGCATATTATCAATAAGTTTTTTTTATATTTTATTTTATAGTTTAATAAAAAAAAAAAAAACAAAGAACCGTGTGGTCGGATCGCCGCATTATATACCATGAAATAAACAAACATACAAACAATTGTTTTAAAGAAATCGTTTTCTTTTCAAATAACGTTCACGTATTCAAATCTTTAACCTTCTTCAAAATTCACCCCGACAAACTCTTAAATGTCACGCGGGAAATAAATAAATGCTTTCAACATTTTATTTTACGTAATTCGAGTCTCGTCATGTCTGAGAAATCGAAATAATCCGACGGAATCAACGCAGGCTTTTGTTTTTCACCCGAGTGTATTTTGCCTTCGAGTGCGAGTTTTCAAATTAGCGAGAGAATGTTTTTCAAAGCAATTCCATCAACTGCATTAAGACACAACTGACACCGTTATCCGTCTTGATTTGACGGAGCAAGCTTTTGTCATTCAATTTGCACTCTAAACTCCTATTTGTCGGGTTTTCGTACGATTCGTTGCTCTTGAAATTGATATTTTTTTTTTGCGAATTTCAACTTAATGTGTTAATATAAATATTAAGTACTATTTTGACTAAGCTGTCTCCTTAAACATAGGTCATTTTGGAGTTTATTCTATAAATAGTAGGTCATTAGCTAATGTGTATCCCGAGGTGGCTTAAAACACGGCATGTCAAAATAACACATATTCTGTCAAAAACCTACGTTCAAAAAAGGAAAATGCTTGAAACAAGGAAATAGGATGACAGACCCAATTACCAACACGTGCAGTGCTAATATTAGGTTAGCAAATGGAAAAATTATAAATATAAATATAAAAAAATATACAAATAACTAAACATAAACAATTTATGAGTATGACGGTGAATTGGTATACATGCAGAGGAAGGCTGAAAAAGAGATGGATTGTGTGAAAGATGATATGAGAAAGAAAGGAGTGAGTGCTGAGATGACGAGTAGCAGAGATGAATGGAAGCAAAATACGCATTGCGTCGACCTCAAATAAATAAAGTGGGAACAGGGCAGGGAGATGGTGATGATGATTATAAAGTATACATGTTACAAAATCTTTTATTTACAACCCCTTGCCCTAAAATTATTGTCAGTACTGATATTTGGCTTCTACCTAGAAACCGTTAATTGGTGGTAACGGTGCTAATGAATGGGGATTAGGCCTGTTTTAAGATAAAAAATAGGTTTCAATTTAAAAGCTGTTTTTACAACAACCTATAAATTATTACTAAATATTTTTTTATAAAACTCTTGTTTTTTTGCGTATGGCCGTTCTTTCGATTAAATATTTTTTACTTAAAATGAAAATATATTACATAATATTATATTATAATATTTCGGTAAAACCTACTGTTCAGATTTTCAAACCCTCACACTTTCCAGCGCCTTTAAAGAGAGCAGCCAATTAAAAAAAAAGTACCTAAGTAACAAAAAGTAACTTCCAAAAACCAGATTTACATTTTAATATAATAAAATCAGCGAATTATAGCAAAACGTACGGAAATTAAATTTATATCGAATGATAATCTGATATGTACTCAGTGGCTATTTGGAAGCCTGCCAATTAAAATTTAAACATTTATAATTAATCGTTTTTCAATAGCAATAACTTGGCTCACACACTTTCAAACTATGCAGCAAAATAAGGGACTGAAATAATAACAACAGTATAATAAATACCTACATACGAAATCAAAATCTGTAGGTAGGTACATAATATTTTTGAGGTAAAAAAATGCATAAATCGCTTGCCGTCGCAAGCTCCTTGTTTTTATGAATTTAGAAATGTTGTTTGGAAACCGACTAGTAAAAACAAAATGTCAAACGAAATTACAATATGTTTACTTAAAAATTATATAAATTATATTGGATATTATTAACATGACTTAAATATATTTAAATTAACGAATAATTGCAAACTATTTATAAAAATACTGAAGCTAAAGTAAACTTAAATTAAAACTTATAATGTAAATAGAACTATGGTACTTAATAAAAAGAAGAAAACTTATTAACCATTATCAAGCAAAATTGTTTTATTAAATAATTATTAAACAATTTCAATAAACAAAAATCATAAAAAATACACATTAATGCACAAGCAACTTCAATAACAAGCATCAAAACATTAAATGTCGGGAAATGAAATGTGCCTAGAAGGCTGGCAACATTGCTATGTTGAATTTCATTCCTAGAAGAATAAGGTTCTATAAAAATGCCAGCGTCCAGGTTACGGGACTCACGGATAGTGCCGACTAACCAATATGTATAATTATAATGGTATAAATCAACAGTAATTAACATGCTTTATCGATTAAAATATTTCAAACAACACGTCTACTTCATTCTTTCGTCTATTAATGTCGATGTTCCATTCAAATCCGGCATCATGTAAATTAGCCATCACCTGACGTAAATTACACGAGATAATGAACAATGGATCCGCCAAGCGAGGTGGATGTTCCTGCCCTGAAATGCGTTGCATGATCAATGATTGGAACTTTGATAGACGATCTGCCGATACACGGGACATGTCGAAGTGCGGAATTCCGGATACCGCCACACAAATGCGATGGAAGCAAATCACTTTATCCTATGACAGCGATAATTGTCTGCACGGATTTCCGAGTACCTTATTGTTTAAGCGAATTTCAGGTTCAATAAGTTAAAATATGCAAGCAATTATTTGTGTACATTTAGTACCTAGGTAATGTTTCGGGTATATAAGCGGTACTTATTTTTGCAGTAGTTTAGTTGCACTCCTAAAACTGCTTGAGTACTATTCCCACTAGTATATTTTCAAAACATATATTTTCACAAAGAAAACTATTCAACTCTTTCAGAACAGAAGTTTCTTTGAATTGAAGAACAAGTATCGTAAAGTGCATCTGCATTATGCATTATTTAAGAACAGCATTAGATACGTATGCTTTATATTCAACTTTGCAACAGAATTTTATTTTATAACAAGTTTGACCTTTCATTGTTTCTGAATTATCAAAGAACAAAGTTACATTTCAATGTAGTAAAAGTAAATTGCTTCTACTGTTAAGCTTATCTGTGTAGAGAGTCTGCACTAATTCATGCTGGCTGAACTACGAAACCGTTCGTTTTATATTTAATGCTAGACGTAATCTATGAATGGCTCAAAGTGAACTCAGACAAGGCTCTCTGCCAGACGAATTAAATTCATAACTCCGTTAGCTATATATGAACTGAAATTTGAAATTAACGTTAGCCTGAAAAGTTACAGAAAAGTCAAAGTATTTTAAAAAAATCAGGCCTTTATTATAACACCGAACCCAATAAAATGTCCCAATTGAATGTCACAAAGGTATTCTGATACTTTACTTTGATGTTAAGTATATTCATATTGTAAAATATTCTCTGGCTTCCTTTGTGTAGCGTGGAATTTTATATTTTGGAAATCAGAGTATTATTTTGAGAAGTAATTTTTCCTCATGAAACGGTATTCTTTGGCAATACAGCCTTGGCTTTGACAACAGCAGACGATCCAAATGTAACGGTCGGTCTGTTTGCTTGGGACAAAAGTATAGCAGTTTGTATCACAAAGTAAACAACTCAGAACGTACGAGGACCTTTTTCAGGATTTAGATAGAAACTTTGCCATGTATATTTAAACAGAGTCCATTAAAAACTTTCTAGTACTTTTTGTTGCCTGTATGTACCTGTCGTTCTTTGTATGTATGTAGGATAAGGACCTGATTTGATTTCTACGACATTCACTTTGATCGAAGAACTTATTTGATTGAACTAACATTAGTTAGACATATCTGCAGAAGGTAGTTAAACTTTTGCGAGTTCCCGCATTTAATGTTCAAGAATCTAATAACATAATCTTGTCAGGTTTAGTTGGGACTTTTGACACTGGAAGTCGCAAGCTGATTAATTCATGGCACTTAAGTAAAATTCTAAGTTTACAGAAGTTCATTTAGTTTAAATAGTCAAAGTTCTTGTGACGGCTCCATTATGCATGCATTTGGCAGAACTTCAAGCACAATTCTTGGAAATGGTGCTATGTTTACTGGCGTTTAGGCATCAGATTCGTTTCACGTAAATAATTTATTGTGTACGTGTTTCACCGCCTACGTCATTTGTTTACCGACTAATGAAAATAATATTTTACTACTGTGTAAAATTAGTGTATTTATATAATATCCATATATATAAATATATATTTATTATGAATGATCCGTAGAGCTATCAATAGGTGGCAGACCTATAATAAATACTAAATACTTTATTGCTAGAAAGTTGCGAGACTGCATGGATAGCTGAATGGTATAGGTCACCACGCCAATTACCACTGCGCGCGTCACAAGGATTAATTTATTCAATAAAAAAATAATAATAATAATAGTGCGGTGGTCGTTTAAAAAAAATGGAAAAAGAAAAAAGCTGTATTACATAATTTTGTCATGAAATAAAATCGTCAATCATTCATAGTAGTCACAATTTCAATATAAAAGATTAATTGAATGGCTTTAAAATTTTATTGTTTAAAAGTTTATTTAAACAATAAAATTTCAATAAAACTAAATGGTTCTACTAAAATAATAGAAACGGTTGAAATAGAATTACTTTTAAAAGTAATTATAAACAGATTTAACAATAGATGTTTTGTAATTACTTGCTCTAAACTACTTTAATTCTGCGTTGTCTAGGATTTTAGAAACATCTACATTTTAGGAGAAAGTTTTGTACTAAAATTTAGGTTTAGTGTAGGATTAAATATGAAAAAAGTGTAACTGAATAAACGAAAGCTTTTAATATCGTGTTTCATCAATTTAGTCATTCAATAATATTTTCCAGGAAGCGATCGAAATTCGACTCTATTTTCAAACGTTTGAAACGACCAACAAACGCATGAATTAAAAAGAATTCTACGCGATCCATAAAGTTGGTTTTCTTATGAGACTAATTACGTTTCAAGACTGATATCTTTAATCAGCAAATGAAGTATGAACACGGAATATCAGATTGCTTAAGTTTCGTGGTTCGTTTGAATTCAAGAGATACCCCAACTTTAGTTAGTTTTAAACTCGTTTGACATTTGACATAAGGATCGGCAGCGATAAAGGACTGAGTAAAGTAGATAGAATGAAGATGGGCAGATTAGTTGAAGGGAAGAAAATAATACGTTTATTAAAGTCATAATTAACTATTTTCTCAACCACCGTGGTCGAGTGTCGTACACACCGGTTTCCAAGGTGTCGCTAGCTCTAAGGTCCCGAGTTCGATCCCCGGACTGGTCTGGGTGTTTTTGGTACTCGTACCTTCGTTGTCTCTAATTCCATAAAACAAGTGCTACTTAGTTTGGTTTCAGAGAAATTTATGGGATTTGTATAATAACTTTCGTGAGGCGTATTCATAATTATTTAGGAATATTGACGGTTTACGTAAGATGTAGGACTGCTATTGAGTCGGGAACTAGTCGGGCGATCCCGAAAAAACGTGTATATTGAATATTCCTAAATAATTTATGAGATGTTGCCAAACATAAAAACAAAAGGTAGGTACATTATAATAGTGAATGGGTATAGGTACAGCCAGAGGAATAACGAAAAAGAGATAGAAAACCCTTCTATCTATGAAAGAGGATTAAATGATCAGATGACGATCGGTGGGGATGAACAGAACAAAATACTCTTGCGCCAAATTGTTGGGAACAGAGCAACGGTAAAAGGTTAAGGTAGATAGAAGGTCACTGCGTATTGATTAGGTATCTCATAGAGAATTGCGGTGTCGCATTACCGCATTGTCACACCGCAATAAGGCGGTGTCACCTCTCCGACGATGCGTTACGTTGTTTTCTTCCTTTAACACCTAAACATGAAGGTACAGAAGCTTTGTTTTACGCAAACCTTTAAATTATTTGGGGAATAATAATGGTACTGTACTAAGGGCTGATTTTACACAAGCCAGATATTTTTTGACAGTTCTTCCATACAAAATCTGTCAGATGTCAAAAATTATCTGTCGAAGGAAATATCAGTCCTAACAAGGATACAAAGTCGGTTAAACGTGATACACTACTGCAGATGAATTTAGATTAAGAGAAGACTAACAGTCAATTAGATACACTCCCGGCTTCTTACGTCAGTTATATTTATGGCATAATTTCAAATACAATATACCTATTGCTATGAAATATTATAGAAAGCAAAAAAAAGTAGTCCACAACAGAGCTTAAGTTTTGAGTAAAACACCAAAATCAGTTTGTAAATAATACATCGCTATTAAATTTGTCACTTTGATATTTAAGAATACCGAAATTAATTTACGAATGGACCTTCTGAACGCGTAGTGTGACCGCTTTCTTGTCGCCTTAAGACGCGTCATGAGCCGTGCCGCAAGTTTCAAGCCATTTTGTACATAATACGACGCAGCGGCGCCGCAGCGACGTCGCTACAGATCGTATGTTATCACTGAAGTTATCTTTATTAGTCGAATATACTTTTCGGTTTAACGATATAAGTTTTAAAGTAAATAAATATGTTAAGTATTTTGCATGATAGTAGCAATTAGAGGTCACATATGTTGTATATTTAACGTTTTGTTTGTAAATTAATTTCCTAATAAATAATCTAAAGAAGATAGAGGTACCTACTTTGTATTGAAGAATAAAACTAATACGTAGATAAAAAAAAAATATGGGCATCTTGGAACAGCATTTAAATAAAAAATCTGCATTCAAAGTAGACCCTCAAACCATAACACAGAAATTCAATCACAAAACCCAACGATCCAACGCTCGCTACTAATTAGGTTGGTGTGTCCTTAAAACAATAATTTTAAACTAAAAGCAAATTAAGAATCGCCAGACATTTAAATATGGTTCATGTTTAATACATACTGAAAAAATATCCGCGTTGTGGGATCCCAAAATGGTAATTCGTTTGTGCAATTAGGCGACAATTAATAGCTGAAATGTGAAAGGAGGATTATTATGTTTACAAATTGCTCCATAGACACCCGGCTCGTTAAGCGATTTATTGTCGAGGTGGGCCACTCTATAAAGCTTTTATTCTCCACTTATACAAATTACGTGTTTTTTCCGACATTAAATTTCACGCCAGCGACTTTAATGGCTTCAATAAGATTACGTCCTCTCGAAGAATATGACTCCTTAAGTTATTATTCGTCTTAGGTGTTGCCGGGCTTTGGGAAAGATTCAGTTGTTTTATTAAGAGAGCGTATTGAGTTTTGATTCCTTGATTTTTACTTAGCATTTTATTTTGTTGAGTTTTTTTATTTATTCACAAAATTTGATGGAATTTTTCGGTCGATATTTTTGTTGTAATATTAATGTAGCACTTTTATGTAGGTTTCTACTAAATGGACCTAACTAAAATTTGACAAGAGTTGAAAGCACATAATTAATAAAAATATGTTTTTTTTTGCCATTTAATAAAAACTTACATAGTAGTTACCTACTAATAGATAGTATTTTTCGTGTTTATTTTGTCTAACCTTCCAAAGATAAAATACTTAGATAACTAATATTCATACTAATATTACAGTTGCGAAAGTAACTCTGTCCATCTGTTACGCTTTAACCGCTATACCGATTTGGATGAATCTTGTTAAGGGGTAAGCTTAGATCCTAAGAGAGTATTATAGACTAGATACTTTTCGCCGCGATAACCGTCACCCTTTCGGGTGAAGCCACGAAAAACAGCTAGTATAATAATAATACGCTACTAATTAATGGCCAGTTCAAATTTTCAAAAAAACGATTCAGTACCAGACATTAAATATTATGTTTAAACAATAGTAATCCTACATCAAACATTTATTACGAGAGTAAACACAAAATCTTACGTTTTCAGATATCTCGTCGTTTCCCCCGAAGGTATTAAAACAATCAAGTAGTAACACTAATTGCGTTTGTATCACTTAACTCAAAGTCACACTTAGCAATAAGTAACTGTTAAGTACAGTCAATCTCGTATTACGCCTATCGTTGTGTACACTTGTATTTATGTATGCAGTGCTAGTAACGACAAGCGAAACTGAACCTTAATGCTTTTATATAACGCTTTTGTTTTTGTCAAAGTGTTTTCACTATTGTATATTTTTATACGACTGAAAACATTTGTCTTTACATACTATAAAACCAAGTCGCTCTCTGTATGCTTAGAACTTTTAAACTAGGCAAAAGCTATTCAAGAAGAGGTTTATATGTATAATACACGCATATTGCACCCGTGTGAAGCCAGCGGGTTGCTAATAAAGAGTAAATGTCAATTTATTAACATGTTACATTTTTATTACACCTACTATAAAAATGTCGCAAAAAAGATTACTTTACTTGATTTTATTTTTGCGATTCTTATTTATATTATTATGATTTATTTACTCACTTTTTTTGCAACACATATATTTTTTAATTATTGCTCTACTACTTACAGTATGTAGTAATACTAGAGTATTACTACATATACATATACTACACATATACATATACTACACATACATAAATAAAGGGTTATTACCTAAAATCTGTTTTTGTAATATTTTATAGAACCTACAAGCAACACTTTCTGTGAACAACGTTAAAATATTTTCCGACCTAAATTATAATTAGATTCTAAGTTATTAATTTTGATTTGATAACATTAATAATGGTTTTAAATGAAGGGCTGGAAATGTTAAGTGTATTGGATTTACTCTCACCACCCACAAATTTGAAAACTAATTAAATTGCCTAATTTTATTTAAAACCACTATTTTCATACGATTAACTAACCTTAGAGTAAATATTGACAAGCATAGAGTGCACGCATCGCTAGTAGCCCGTTGTGACGAGGTTGAGTATTTTTTTTGCTGTAAGTACTACGCTCGTTTACTGATTTAAGTGATTTTCTGTGCGACGACAGACGTTTTGAAAATATCGATGGTTTTGATATTATAAGGGTAATATTAGGTTTTAAGATAGTTTTAATAAAACATACTAGTGCCTACATTAAATTTCATAGTGGATATGCGCACTCTGTAGCTTACTTATTTTTTCTCTAAGATACTAACATACCTAATGAGATTGTGTCTAGCGTTCATGCGTCTGCGATAGTAATTAAAACTTTAAATACTTTAGACCTTCTACGGTCTGACTTAACAAAGTTATAATTCTATTAATTCTTTTGAAGTATTAAGAGTATGTTTTATTTATATAAAATTTGTTTTTAAGCAAGTGTGTTATTGCAAAATTAGAATAACACATTAACATGACATGTGTATACATAATTGCCTGGTGAATGTCTTAAGGCGTTTAACGTCTGACGATAGTGAAATAGCTGTTATGAGTAAATTCAATTGACAACGTTTGAAACAATTACTTATTTTAAAATATAGTATACTAGAGAACTGCTTCAGCTTCGGGTAGCACAGCAAAATAGACTTTGTTAATAAGGGATAATGTAGC
The DNA here is from genome assembly GCA_932294365.1 of Diachrysia chrysitis. NCBI lineage: Eukaryota > Metazoa > Arthropoda > Insecta > Lepidoptera > Noctuidae > Diachrysia > Diachrysia chrysitis. The sequence continues at coordinate 5,838,270 of OW028651.1, read as the reverse complement.
ATTCTAATGGCAAAATAGTTTTTTAAATCGATCCAGTAGTTTTTGAGTTTATTTGTTTCAAACATAAATACAAATCTTTCCTCCTAATAAAATCGTACTTACTTGGCTAATATATTTTTTTATTATTTCATTAATAATTATATATCTCAAATACGTCTACTGGAATTTTTAATGTAATTCATGTAGAATAATGCACCCTCCATATTATGATAAAGACAAAAAAAAATCAGATAAATTAATTTCAAAGGTAAAATAAAAATAACAAAATAATCCTCCTTCGGCAGTCGGGTAACTGCTCTCAACAATACACAAAATAATTAATTTAAGCTAAGGACAATAAAAATATGTTTAGGAAATATTATAAACTCAAAGTTTCTATATATTTCGATGATTTAGTTATATATATCTTTTTCGCATTTATTTTAGGCACGACTCCAACAAGACGTTGAACTTAGCAAAGACGTCACAATACAAATAAGACCACATTGTTTTTGTTTACGCAGGTTACTGTACCTTAGTTTCAAGATTCAATGTTGTTTGAATTCTGTCTGGAAACTTGTTTTCACTGGGTATTATAGTTGTGATAAAACAGATTAACTTGAGGTGTCTTAGTGTTTCGGTTGAAATCCTCTTCAGTTACTTAGGGAACAGAATAGGTAAAGCTTAACACCTAGATTATTATTCGCTGAAAGTACGTGCGAATGATTAGCTAGTTTCACTAAAATTAATACTTTAGTTTGTCGACTTAACTACCTACGGGCTATATCTAAAATGGTATACCTAAGTATGTTATTTTTCATTAAAAGTTAGTCTTAATTATAAAATAACTCATCTCATTTATACGTATATGTTGACTGGCCTGTTGGTCTAGTGGTTAGTGACCCTTCTTTTTTTTTTTTTTATTACCGGCTGAAAAGCTAATGACTTCGACCCGCGCCGAGGGCACGGCGTGGGGATATATCGGACTTGCACCGACTAAAAACACCCCGGTCCCGTCCTTGCCTTAGCCAGAGCCGCGGGATCGCTTGTGCATTCTCAGCGCAGCTCCGGCAGATGTGGTTAGTGACCCTGACTGTCGTCGTCGGTCGTGGGTTCGATTCCCACCCAAGACAAACCTTTGTGTGATTATCATGATTATTTGGTCTGTGTCTGGGTGAAATTTATCTATATATGTATGTAATTAGAAATATATAAGTTTGTTTATCAATTATCTGGTTGCCATAATACAAGCTCTGCACAGATGCCAGTATGCCTTGAAGTCATCTACCAGGGCCTATTCGCTTCTGCTCTATGAAAGAACAGATATGACCGGTCCAAATTATATTATTAATATTTTAAATAAAGTCTTTAGATGGAATTTATTTCAAATAAATTTTATCGTTCTTGCCTAAATAAATCACCTAACGCCTACAAATTTATAGAAAACAATTTATATCCTTTTGACAACTCAATAAGTGTTAGAATATAAATCAACATCACTACCCTTCCTATGGTGCCCATGAACGTCAAATAAACCGCTCTAGGGCCTGATAACAGATTTCGGTATTCCACAGAAACACATTTATTTTCCGTTCGCTCTCCAATATTTTTTCAATAATATATTATGATCCATATGGGAAATGTTTTAGTATACTTCGGTGGAATGAGTCGATTTATAGTGAAAAAAATAACATTACATTAATTGTTTTACTTTTATTTGTGTTATATACTACATGAAAATAAAAAATATAGAAATCACGAAAATACAAAAATTTACCCCAATCACGATAGGTTTGCATCGCTTCGTTACAGAGATACTATGGTATATATTAATTCTGGCTCCATCTTCAGACAATTGGATGACACCTTGGATTGGAAAAAATATGAAAGCGTGGTATACACGGAAAGGAATCTGCCAAATATGATAAATGTTTACATGGCTTTGGTTGCTCGTGAACATCAATGGTACAAAAATATTATTAAAAACCAAGTATCTAATTTATAAGCTTTTTTCATACAAATATATTATAGCATAATATTACTGCGATATGCATACATAATGCTTGCCATAATATAAATGTTCTGCATAATACCTACAATAAATCGTCTCTTATGGAACCCTATTATCAGTGATGCGAGATTCTTTAAGATCTTTTGACTTTTGAGGCCCGTAGAGATATTCTAGACGTACTTACGACCACTTGACCTGTGCCATAAAAGCAGCGTATTCAAATAAGATTTCAAAAGGTTTTTAAAGAAAGAATTCAATTTTAGGTTTTAATTTTAGCTTAAAATAATTCTAATTGAAACTTTTTAAATTATACAAATATTGATAATCTATATACATTATACGTAGCTTAACAATATTTTTATTAATAAAGTGTTTGCTTTTACTCAAACAAATACTGTAAGTTTTATCATTTTAAAAAGAAATGTAGTAAATGTCGATTATAGAAATGCAATTAAAATTTAATGATTTATTTAATAGTTTATGCAAATACAAAATGAAAACAGCATTAGATAGCAAGGTGCAAATGTACTGCTTATTTCAATGGAAATTTTTGCCAGCAGACCTGCGACAGGAGAAGTGGTATGGTAGTATGGAGGGGTAGTATGCCAACTTAATGACAATTAAATAGATTATGATTTAGAGAGAGTAATATTAGATAAAGCTCAAATATGTACATGTTAATCCCAATATTTTACTTAATCAAATTTAGTCCCAGTACTTTTTATGGCCACAGAAAATATTTGGATTTTACGATGTAAAAATATACAAACAAGTCAAGGATAATATTATCTACGGTTCGCCAGGCCGCGGGGACTAAGCGTGAACTAACAACGGTATTTTTAGCCGTTCATACTGATAAATTGTATTCTTTGAAACTTTATTAAGTGAAAAATAGTCGACTTACTTTAATTTATAATCAAACTTGCCTAGTTTTTGACGTAAACTGTAGTCTGTTTCTTGCTTTAATTTTGCAGGCATAAGAGGATTAGATTATTCACGAGTATATGAAGACCTATAACTAACTGTTACTAGGCTATGATATTTGCGCGAAACTCAGCCCTCAATCACACACTTTAATTTATTCATATATTCTATACCATCTAAGAACTTGGGAGGCCAAATATTTCAGAAGTACTGGTAGTCCGAATGTCTCCGCAAATCCTAATGGTGATATAATGATAACCCGCATTAGAACTGGAATTTGTTAGAGTAGTTTGGACAACGTTGTAACTTTATGTCTAACGCGCTCAATAAGCGGTTACAATTACTGTGGGTGAATAACTATTGGATTGCCAACTTGGTACATTAAATTCAAAGTTTTTGGTTCTAGAAAGGTTTTTAGTGACACGTAGGTACTTTTAAGAGTAGTAGTTAAAAGATATGATCACTTAGCATTCGTCAGCAGCATAATTATGTCTTGGTTGATCAGTTGTTCAACGAATGTAGTGTTTGCACAAGGTTGCAGGTTCGAACCTACAGTCAAGTAACAATGTGAATTATTAAAAGTTATATTACATACTTTTTTAATTATTCTACGTCGCCATTGGCAAACGGCGAACGAAAAAACTGAATTTCAAAAATTTGCCGCCAGCCCGCAAATTAGCAAGCGTGGTGATCAAAACTCGTACCTTTACTACATGAGAAGAGGCTTGTGCCCAGCAAGAGGACAGTTATAGGTATTATAATTATTTAATCATCATTGTGTAATAAAGCAGAAGAAATATTATGAAATTTAAAACATTTTAAGTACAGCTTGTTTTCGTAATTATCTAAACATTACAGGCCCTATTTATATTTTGACGATGTTTAGCTTCTGCTAGGCATATTCCAAAGTCAAATTTACTATTAAAAATTTAAATAAGTATCTACTAATCAATTGCTAACCACCGTCGAGATATTTATAAATAGAGTCATAAGTAATAAAACAAAATCGGAGAATTGATAAATATTCATGCAAATAGGCTACGCTTGCTTACACGGAATGCTTTTTGCATCTAAATACATTAAAGGAGAATTAAAGAGTAAATAGCCGTTGTAAAATAAACATAAATATATTTATTTCGTAAAACATGAGTAATATTTACAAGAACTTCTAAATAATCATGGTGGTAAAATATAAACAAATATCTAAATGTTTTGCCGTAATGGCGTACAAAAAATTATAAGCGTAGGTAAAGTCAATAACTTCTTAAATAAATAATATAAGATCAGAATATTGGCAGTAGGACCTGTTGGTGTGCGGTCTAGCTACGAATTGGTTAATCAAGCGTACAGGATGGGTAAAGCCGCTAACGTGTAAAATTTCGGCTTCATAAGTTTCACGATTTACGAGATGTTTTTCAATAGAAATGCGATTTCTTGTCGTTTTATTTTAAACAAAATTCTTGCGTGAAAATCTAAGTACCAACGACTTTATCTACGAAAATGTGTAGATCGACAATAGGTGTAAATAAATATTTACAAGCACATCGTATAATTTGAAAACCTTTGGTTCAAGTGTTAACACAAAATCAATTGAAACAAAGTATTATCGTATTCCATGAGTTACATCAAAAATAAGTTGATTTAAAAATATAAAGCCATTTATGGATATAGTGCACATTATACTGCTTATTTTTACGTAGTCACATATTGTTAACATTGTTTCTTTTTGTTATGTTTTTTTTTCTAGAGCGGGAGCCTAAAACGGCACTATTTAATCTCTATACCGCGGGGGTTTCAAAAACATTCAATTTACATACACAAATAATACCCCGACTTGAAACAAGCAATTGTGGATCACACAAATACTGGTCTCATGCGGGGTTCGAACCCGCAGCACGTCGCGCACAAATGTAATTGGCGTGGTGACCTATACCACTCGGCTATCCGTTGTCATTTGCTATCGCATTGTCGAAACGAATCTATTTTATATTCTCAATAGTTGCTTCAAGTGCCAAGATTAAAATAATTTGTTTTCTAAGTTTAAAAACTCGCTTCAATCTTGTAGCGTTCCATAAAATCTTTTAAAATAAGTTTGCAGTCTAGAATTTCTTCTTTAGTTGCAGTAACGAAATTTTTTACTTTGTACTGCTAGTTGCTAGTGCTTTGAAAATTTTCTACTAGTTATAATACCCCTTGGGGAAACGCTGAAGAATTTTATTGTAAACATTTTTATTAACAGTATTCTATCGGCTGTTATGAGCAGCTGTTGTTTATAGTCAGTTTCTGGTTTGCACGTTCGTTATTAGAGTTTTTGTTTAGTTTTTATTACTCAGCTGAAAGCAATTTTCGCCTGACTTTTGGGTGGGTTTGCTACTATAAAACAAAAAGTCATCTTTGGTGGCGTATCTTTTAGAATTATGGAAGTGTTTGCTGGTTTCATGTTTTTATTCTAATTTCTCAAAACTGTTTAATTAAACAAGCTTTATTATGTGGAGGTTTTTTCACTAGAGATAGTGCTGACGTTTCTCTCTCGTTTTAAATGCTATGTACCTAGTTACCTACTTCCCTTACTTTTATTATAGGTGGTGAAAACTTGAAAGTTTTGTGGCTACATGCTTTAACAGCGTTAATTCCCGTGGCGTGAATAAAATCCCGCAATCTCGATTTAGCTTTTGGGTTTCAAAATAAAATATGTTTTCTTACAGAAAACTCTTCCAAAATTTAGTTTCGGTCGGGTTATTACAACATGTATAGCAGCTGTACAAACATACACAAAAGGGAAACCTCTTAAGTGCTTCTCAAATTTGGGACCGCAAAATACTCGACCTTTCCTCGTTTTTGGAAAAGAAGTATATCTTATTGTTAAGGAAACCTTATAGCGATTAGGGATTTGCAATACTATATTGCATGTTCTTAAATAAATAAAACTTATTTTTTAGTATTGACAATATGTTGAAAAAAAATAACAATTCGGAATATTGCGATAGATTTTTATTCTTAATACTTAAATTATAGGTTGATTCTGCAGAGTACAGTTAATTTTATCGTCATTTATCGAGACGCAAAGAAGAAACGTATGGTGCATGTTTAAGATAATTAAATTACTTGTTAATTAACAAAACTGTTCTGATTAACATTCAAGTCCGAACGCAGCCTAATATGAAATGGCAAATTGAATTTCGAATAGCTACACTAACTGCTTCGGTGGGTTAAAATTAATACAGTATTAAAGCTGTGTTTTGTCTGCTAGAGAAAATTATAAAGTGGATAAATTGGTGATTCAGTAAGTAAATAATTTACGGGCGAAAGAGCGTGTAATTCACTGCAATGAATAATGTTTTAGGTGGAATTAAATGTTCGTGGAATGTAAGTAAATAAGGATTACTTATCAAGTGACAGATATTGTGTGCCAATGTATTAATGACGAAGTTATAATTACCACTTAGCGGATTAAAACGATGTAGTTAATAAATGCTCAATTGTTCATACAAATTACCAAATAACAATTTAATTTAATTTTAAATGAAAGTGAAGCGTAGGAAGGAAGGCTGCATCTGAATGAGTTGAGAATAGTAGAGATTCTGAAATGAGTTATGTTATGTTGCAAATTTTGTGCTAGAAGAAAATCATTTTCAATAAATAAACTCGACTTTTATATAAAACTATGTTGTAATCTTTAAATTACTTGAAGATTTATAATAAAAATACCTAAACTTTTCTTGATCAATAACAAGCTTAATAAATTTAAAACTCTAAATATTATAGAGAACGTAAGGCTTGGACGATAAACACTATATAGCACTACTCTTTTTCTTCCTAAATTTGTCGTAAACGCTGCTCAGTGAAATTAATTCATCTTTATGACAATGTCAGTAAGTGCTCAAAGTATGTAGTTCACGGTGACTGGCTGACCAGTTTCAGCATACCTAACCAAATGACCAAGTAAGGTGTACTCTCTAAGTATTTTAATGAACAACGTAAACTATATGGCATTATCCGTGGTAAGGACGTTTTTTAACGACTCCCGCTCTTGTAAATATACCCGTCACACAAATTTTTGTCCATGCATGTACACGAATATTTATATTAAAAATAATAATTGCGAAATATTGGTATTTAAAAGCGAGTAAATAAAATTTAACCTTTGATTGTTTACCGATTTCGACAGTTCCATACAAGCAAACTTGTTCAATATTTACATGGTTTTTGTTTGAATTTAATCAAATATTATTTACGCAGAATAAATTGATTTTTCTCTAAAAACGGTTTGATTGATTGAAGCCCAATAAATGGCACTCGCCTTAAACGTCGCGACCTAATTTCTTCATTGGATATTGTATAGAAGGTCACACGTTTACAGAAATTTCTCCGAAATTATTTGTCGATTATACAAGACAGAAGAAAGTAAATATGCTTTGATGATGGTTGTTCCCGAAGCAAGTATGTGTACCTATACTTGATTATCTAAGAAATGGTTACTGATACTTTACAAAAAAAAAAAAAAAAACAAAATACACAAGAAAATAAAAGATACGTAGACACGGGGAAACAAGTAACAAATATTTATCCTTATCAAACCGTAGTTTGGTAAGAACAATCATATCATTTTTGCAGCCTTTGAAATAACTCTAAATTGTTAATTTGTTCAAATGATTTTATATTTTGTTTATTTAGTGTAACAAAAACCAATCTCGTGTTCGGAAATAAGCTGTCTCTAACCAATTAAGTCTAACAGAACACAGGCATGAACTAGCAATATTGTGTGGCGGCATTTCGCTTGGTCATTGGCGAGAATTGAAAACCCAATTTCACACACGGAATTTGACTTGCTGACTGCTCTATATTCCGGAAAAGCCACAAACGAACACAAAGCGCCAGTGATCTGCTGCAATAAAACTTTTTGGTTGTAATTATTTACCGAAAGATGAACTGTTACTATTCGTTGGTTTTTAATATACAAGGTATTCATTTTTGTATTCGATTCTTGTTTGGTGAAGCATATCAGTTATAATAAAACTCTAGTAATGATCTCTGATATCCACGTGTTAATACGGTTTTGCCTGATCTGTGATTATATGCCATATAAGTACAGTATATCTATTCCAACAGTTTTTTACCGCGGCTTCATCCGCTTGTAAATCGGGTATGCAAGCGATGATTCAAGCTTACTTCATACTTACCAAGTTTCCATATCACATTTCCATGCATTTTGTTTTATATTCTTATATAAAAACCTTGTCCTTACAATTAGGAACACAATAAAAAATAATTATCCTATTTGATGCAATTGTTCTGAAGTCATGACGTCACCAGGAGAAATCGGGATCTAAATAAATATGTATGAGTAATTGTTAAAACGATTCGTTAAAGGATACCTTTTTTTTTTATTATTTTTTTTTTCATTTTTTTTTTGCGGGGGGAAACCTTCAAAAGGCACCTCATTTGTAAACTTACTCATGTTATTTCTAACCTGCCTTTCCTGTAACTGCTTTAAAAAGATAGACTGCAGCGAAAAGTAATTATCTTTAAGGCGTCCATAAGCGCACCATACCATGACCGTGCTATAAACGTATCAAGCACGGAAAAAGCAGACTAATACCACTAGAACATATCAACAGCGTATCATAACGGAACGCTTTTATTAAAAAAATATAACATACAATTTCAGTCAACATTTACATTTGACATTGGTAATAACATAAAATCATTTCATTATTTTACGAAATTGTTTAATATTAAAGCCTATGCTACATAACTGACATGGAAATCCCTTTTTACACGCGCATCACCCTCGCTCCATTCTCCTGTCGCTTTAATATCGTAGTTGAACGTTCAGCATAATTTTTTATAGCTAGATACATACGTGACACATATTTCGCGAAGAAAGCTTATTTCGTCAAACGTGTTAAGGTGCTATAAAAATATTCTATTCGTACGTTGTAACGGTTGTTTTATGGAGTAGTTCCATGTTTTGACAATATGAAATGAGCTTTGTGGCTTCATGTTCAGTGTGTAATATTGGTAAAAAGAGTTTTGTTACTGGATTCTTTGGCTTATCTAGGTAAGTGTCTAGTCTACGGCCTGTAGTACTTTTTAGTGTGAGATAAGAGAACAAAGCAACCCTGATCGGTGCTTTGTAAGATGGAAAGCATCACAACCCATTATGGCATATGGTTTTCTTAACAAAATTGTTTTTTTAACAGAACACAGGCATGAACTACCAATATTGTGTCGTGGCATTTCGCTTGGTCATTGGCGAGAATTGAAAACCCTGATCGGTGCTTTGTAAGATGGAAAGCATCACAACCCATTATGGCATATGGTTTTCTTAACAAAATTGTTTTTTTAACGCATCCATTTTTCGTGAGTCTATTTTAGATATGATGTTTAAGGGTCAGTTTTCGGCAAATATGAAAATGTAAGATGTTTAATACTAACGCTTACACGCAGAAAAATATATGAGAAAAGGTACAAAAAATGTTACAACAATGTTGCAATTTAAAGATCATCTTATTAATAGGTATTATAAATGCGAAACTTTAGATAGATGGATGTTTGTTTCTCAATCACTATAAAACGTCTGAACGGATTTGAATGAAATTAATTACATAGATAGTTTATTACCTCGAATAGCGGTTACTTATTATCATGTTCATTATCATAATTTATAATACACACGTAGGTGAAACCGCGGGGCGCCGCTAGTAGTAGGTTTACGTACATTAGTTCCACCTAGCTGTCCTTTCCAGGAATTGAATACACTGTACATTTTCGCAAAACCTAAAAAGCATAGCTTATGAAACGTAATTCTATAGAACAGAAAAGACTAAACTCTACAAAAATTAATGAGATTTTCGAAACACAAGGCGCGTCTATCTTACAATTGTTTTTATCTGATTAAATACAAAAATTGCGCATAACATTCGAATTAACAATAATCAAAATTTTAATCAAATGTTTTTATTACACGTCATTTAAAATTAAATTTGCTTTAATATAAACTAGTAGAAGAATATAACCTACAGTCGAAGAGCAACCTTACTCCTTTAAAATAAGAGTCTTTTTAATATAATTCATGTGATTGGAATGTTAGTGAAACCCGCGCAACATACGGATTAAAAGGCTTTATGCGAATAAGGTTTAAAAAGACACAAATACATACAGTAGGTACCCATCATGTTTGCATTTACCACTGTTTTTAAGTATTCTATTTATATATATCAGTTCCGATACTGATATTGAAATTACCCGAAAGATAATATTAGAAAAGCTAAATTAATTACAACCTTAGATACTTAGCTGATAATATTAAATAATTTCTTAATTAAATTTGGACCAACAATATCGTTTAATGATCCGAAATAATCATGTTAAAGGCAACGGAATGGGCCGCTGTGTTATTATTGTGTGCTGGCTTTAAATATAATTTTGAAGTTTTATAATATAGACAAGTATCAACAGGGAGTTTTAACCCTAGAAGTAATAAGGTTTATTTATTCAAAGATTCGTAGAATAATATCTCGATAGTAGTGTTGTCTAAAACAGCTGCCAATTGCAAAGTTCGATTAGTATCGGTGAACTGTAATGGCAATATTTCTCAGTACTGAGCCTGACCCAGGCTGTCCAATAGTGCTCGGTTATTAACAATAATTTTGATATTTTGTTGACGGGACACTAAATTCTCTATAAAATATTATGACGCCACAATTTTCGCTTTCAAGAAATTCATTGTACAATAATGTTATGATGTTAATATAAGTGCCTTATTTATGAAACCTAAACATTAAGGAGGCATTAAAAAGGATGTTTATAACTGGATTATAATGAATATTCAATCTGTGTTCCATTAACACGTGAATACTATAATACCTTCACGAAAATGTTCTGCTAGTGGTAAAATAATGGATTAGCTCATTTAATATTTACAACATTTTCTCCTGCCGATCGTTGTAGAGATAAGCAACTATTTTCTCGTCTCAAAATATGAGGTACGCTAAAGCGTAGTTAAAACTACGTATAAAAATAACATCCTTATGGGCTGATTTTACCAATGCCAGATAATTGTTATTTGTGGAATAAAATTGACATGTGACAGATTTTGTTTAGAGAGGAACTGTCAAAAATTTAGATAATCTTCGAATAAAATGATCTGGCGTTTGAAAAATCTGCCATATTTTGTTATTTCTCTATTTTGTTTAGCAACTGCTTTGCAGGTTATTAATAAAAAAAAAAATATAAATATTTTTTTTATAAATTTAAATATAGACTTTATAGAAAAATTAAAGTAATAAACTAAACACCGTCAAGTTTCTTATAAATAAAGCCCTTAAAGTTCAGAATTGAATAAAATCAAAATCAGTTAGGTTCAATTCATACTATCGGAGAGTCGAAACGTTAAATTCTCATCAATCAAAGGAATTCGATTTTATTTTATCTCCGAAGAAATATGAGCGTCGAGTTTTATTAACTTTTGAATTATCGCTTTGAATCGGCTGTAGTATGAATAAACCCCTGTGATCTTCTTCGATACTTATTAGATTACCATAGTAGTGGTAGTACTAGGTACTAATCATTTGTCAATTAAATAATTTAAATTAGACATGCCTTACGACACTACGTACAGACTAACATCAAAATTAAATATTTTTTAATTTACAAATACTATAAAAAAAATCACAAAAAATATTCACCTGTCAAAAATATTAAGTGATCACAACGGTAGCTAAAATGTATTTTCTCTATACGTTCTAAAGCTAATACACACAAAAAGATTATGTGCCGTCAACAAGATTAAATTATTTATAGTACCTTGCAAACTTATACACATAAACTAACATAATTCATACGTTAAGTCCTAACTAAGTATATCTAGAATAGACTTAGTGTAAAACCCTTTGACTCAACACAGCTCTACCGTTTTTAATGAAGTAAAAACGTTTGCTATAGTTTCTTGTCTGTTTTTCGTTTGTTTATATAAATATTTACGCGTTAAAGTGCCTGCGAGTATAAAACGAGCCACCTCATTTATTTAAATCGTCTCTTGACTCGTTGCAAAATCCGAGTTCAATGCTTGCAATACCCAGAGCTAGTCCAGTTTTGTGACGTAAATGTACGTAGAAAGTAAAGTGGACTTAAGTCCACCAAACCATGACTTATACTAGGAAGAAAGCAAGAATTTCTTTAGAAAAAACTCTGTTTCAAAGACTTGCATTTTAACTTTACCCGGAATGCAAGGAATGTTTTCTTTTTACTTAGATTTTACTTGCATACTAACACACATTAACTAAATTTCTATGGGTAGGTAAGTCAAAGATAACTTTAAATCTTGTATTCACTTAGAGAATTAAATTACTGATGTTTCGTTGTTCAGAAAAATAGGCAATTACAACAACACTGACTTAAAGCCTAACATAACAATTTCTTTAGATGATTTAGATATTCTAGATGTCTACATAAGGTTTTGAAATAAAAGAATACCGCGAAGCCTATTTGACTGGCCTGTTGGTCTAGTGTTTAGTGGACTTGACTGATAAATTTGAGGTCTCGGGTTCGATTCCCACCCAGGACAAATCTTTGTGTGATCAACATGATTATTTGTGCAAGTCCGCCCGTACATGATCTGCTCGAGAAGTGATCAACGTACACGGACTGCGCGAGCTATCGACTCGCGTCACGCGTGCCACGTGCGCCTCCCTCCCGCTTGCTTTTTGTTTTGTCGACTGCTCGAAGCAATCAAAACCAGCTGCTTCAAGCAGTCCGTGTGCTTGCAGCCTAAGAGTCCAGAATTCAGCCGGCTAAACCAGCCCAAAAGAAATACCCTAAACCTAAAAAAGGACAAAAAAGAAATTAGTTATTTTAGAAAATTGGAAGGAGAATAATAATTGACTTTAAGCCTAGGCCTAAGTTGTCTTTTCTCTAACGACATTATAACCAAATTCTTGCAAAATCTTAGCTTTCGTGAATTTCGTAAAATTCCGCAAACTAGCAGAATAGTTACATCACTACTACTAGGAGTTCATGCGATAAATAAGGCACAAAACAAGCACTCTATGTTCTTAGAAGGACGAAGGTTGTCACTTAAAATCACAATTATAAGAAAGACTGTCTAATTTGATTTAGGTACCTATATGAAATAGATTTCAGAGTACTTTTTTTTTTTTTTTGGAAGAGGTCTACTGCAGTTAGCCTGAGCGCAGGCTTTGACTGCTTCACCGGACTTTTGGCGAGAACCGTAAGGCCTCCAGCCAGAGCAAGTAAAATAAACTAACTACGTCAGCAACGTTCACTAAGGGCACCCCCTGCGGGGTTCGGACCTCGACTTAGTGCGTTGCTGACTATCTTAATAAGGCAAAAACAGCAAGGGATGGCTGGATCTGAGTTATTATTATTTAGGGACATATTTTTATTGCTAGTTTGGCCGGCTCGGGCCAGCTTGATCTAGGGACGGGGGGGTAACATTTACGTTACTATTATTTATAATATGCGACGGGCCTCGCCGGCGAGGACGTAGTATACGGCGGTTGTGTTTTGTATTGCTACTGCTAGCTAAGTCGAATGCTTCTTGTAGAAGCGTTGTCTTATCGTCGGGATAGTAGAGAGTGTGTCTAGGACGTTTTATCTTGGAGATGACTGAAGGTCGGTATCGCGCGGCCGCTACGATTAGCGGGTTACGGTGGGTTTCGGCGGTGTCGAAGAAACGGGTCGCGGCGCGTTTCATGAACTGCTTGATTGTGGGCAGCTTTAAGTCACAGTACAGCTGCAAGTTACGAACGTAACCTGGAGCGCCCGTGGCTCTACGCATGAAAAGGTTAGATTTCAGAGTAATGAACAGTCAATTCTATGCGCCTTTACACCTCTATAGTAATAATAGCGAACAATTTATCTACATGAAATTTACTTAAGTATAAGAAAATTTTATATAGATGATCACTAGATTTATTTACATGACTACTTGAAACAGAACAATGTGATTTATTTTTTACACCGCAGTAAATGTTACTCTTACGTCTGAATGTCAAGGACTGCTATAAATTGCCTTCTTTTTAGTGACACTAGTTTTAGTGCCATAAAACGAGTGAGATAATTTTTAGTTCAGTATCTAACAAAACTATAAAGTTGGTAGATACCCAGCTATAAACATACAGACAACGAGGCGACATGTCAAAGCACTCACGATTTGCTAATAAAAAAGGCGACCGTATTTATTGAGCTCTGGCTAGTTCAATTATTATTTTGCGTAACAGTGTGTAGTTTTGAGAATATTGATAGTTTATGAGGAAGAAGTAGAACTGTGGATGTAGTGTTAAAAGATTTTTTTTTGCTATTGCTCACAAGTGTATGTTATTTTTTTTTCTTGTGGTGATCTTATAGTTTACTGGCCAGACTCATGATATAGGTTGCAATTTAAGCAAGTAGCAAAATTATTTACCATAATGCACTTAGGCAGTTTATGGAGGATTTTTATTTTTTTTATTTCACGTATATGGCGTACGATTGTAACTATGTGTCTTTTTCGGAATTTTTAAGTAATGACATAAAGATAAATCTGCTGGTTTTGTTTAAGATGACAAGTAACTTAAAATAATTAAGCAAGTAAAGGTTTTTAATAAATAGTCCCACACCAAAATAATTAAGCAGAAAGGTCGCCCAAAGGGATGAAAAAGGTTCTCATACATTTTACAAAATTAACGATACCGAGAACTCTAAGAATCTAAAAAAAAAAACAAAATGGATTAAAAGAAATATGACCGTCACTTAAGTTTAATTAATAAATGTGACTAATGAAAGAAACCGTTGAAAAATTTATGATTTTTAAATAGAATTATTTTTTATTATTTGTAATGCTTACGTAGGAGGCATTACGAGCACATAAATGAGTTGAGTAGGTACTTTAGTATTTTCACCTAAAATAAATACTACCCTTATATAGAAAAGTAATAACTAAGTATAATGAATAGCACGACTTATTAGTCTTTCCTCTTTACTCACAAATTAATGCGACAAATTAATTATGTTGATATTTTTTTTTACATAGAGCAACTGCTTATCTGACTTCACAACCCATTTTACTGGGTGACACCGTTCACTTTTTCAAATCTAAGAAATTCCCCGACTGGTACAAATGAAATTGGTTTGTTCGTCATCAGTATTAAACACACATAATTATATTAAGCAATGATTCAAACATATTTTGAACGCTAGACCTGTTGTGAATAAACACAAAAAGTAGGTTTAGGTCAAAAAACTATCCGGTTTACCTGAGATTGCTTTATGCCTGTCATCATCATCGTTTTTAAATGAATTTTGCGTTATTTTCTTCAAGTTGTAAAAAGTAAACATTTAATCTATTCTTAATCAATTCTGAGAAAATAAATTCTCGGTATCTTAGAAAAAAGATTGACGTATTCTCTGGATTAAATAAAAGACGAGAGAATAAAAATATAGATATTGAAGACATAAAAATATTAAATGTACTTAAGTAAACATGTCCTGTTTCACAGAAATAGGAGATTAAGTAGAAGCTCTACTATTAATGTTTAAGGTGTTGATAGACTTGATCATTCACTTGTAACAAAACATCGAGCATTCGTCGTTTTTAGATATATTTAACTAAACAACGAACGGAGCGAAGCATATATCCAAACTTCGCAACGAACATTCTTACGATCATGCTGACGAATGTTCTAGTAAACACTCTACAAAAAATGCAGCAGCAGACAGCGACAGGCGCGCAGGAGGTGTGGGCGCAGAGGGAAGATTACAAAACTGCTCGGCTCAGCAAAAGCTCGAAGCAAATTTATTGTAATTTCGCTAGAATGCTCGTTAGAATGTTTGCTAGAATGCTTGCTAGAACGCTCGCTACAGTGCTCGCTAGAATGCTTGCTAGAATACTCGCCAGAATGCTCGTTAAAACGGTCCCTTTTATTTCATGGATAATGTAACATTCACTAGAACGCTCATTAAAACTGAATGCGCAAGTCTATCAGCACCTTTAGAATCAAATTAAAGTTAAGCCGCTTTTATTTTTTTTATTTATACTGCAAAACATTTCATCAGACATATCAAGTTATAATACGTGTCCGAGACTAAGGCAACACGAACCTGTTTTACGAATAAATTGTCTTGGAAGAAACTAGTACAACTACCTCAACGAAAACTTTGTACCTACAAACCTACTGTTCATTATTTAATTTATTATTATTTTATATGTAAACTAGCTGTTGCCCGAGCCTCCACCCGTGTGTGTCTCGGTTGTCGCGGCATAAAGTAACCAATGTCCTTTCTTGGGATCCAAGCTTATCCCATACAAGTTTCATCAAAATCGGTTCCGCGGTTTAGCCGTAAAAGCGTAACAAAGAGAAAGACAGTCAGAGTTGCTTTCACAATTATAATATTAAGTGTGTATGGATGTCTCAAACGAGTGGTTAATCAGATAACTCTCTGGATATTACATTTGCTTAAATAAACGCAGTAAAACTTAGATCGATGTATAAAAAATTTTACTCAATAATTTCTTAGAAAATAATGTATGACTAATTTTATTACCTATATACATTTTACTACGTTAAATATTCTCCTCTTTATATATTTTTTTTATTATTTTTGTCTTGACGACATTGAGATAAATAAATTATTAAACTTTGCCTGATTACATACTGAGCAAAGACCTTTGAGACCTACAGTACTGACAGAAGCATCAATAACAAGAAACAGAATCCCGATTGGAATGTGTACCTACTTGCATATGTAAACAAATTGGGTTTCTGGTAGGCAAACTTGAGATTGGAAACTTGGATCAAAGCTTGCTTGCGTCTTGATACCAGTTCAAAGTAATTAACTATTTGCACGATATGATATTAAAATCGGCTCTTGAATTTAGATATCCAATCAAAATTAATCAAAAATTGCAAATCATCATTTACAATGAAATTGTTTTGTTTGCGACCAGGAAAGATATTAAAAAATAAAATAAAAATAAAATCTAGTTTTTATTTTACTGATTTAATTTTTAATCTAAGAATCGTTTAGTTTTTAAATTTTATGACTGTTATTAATTCTAATTAAATGTTTAAGGATACGAATGGCTGAATAGTTCCTTAAGTTTTTCTAAATGATTACTTGGTTTTTTTATCAAGTGTTTAGAGAATAGAATATTCTTCATTTTATACTGTAATAAATTCAATATAATTAATTACTTAGGTTTTCAAGTTAATTACAGATGCGCTATTGATTGCTTTCAATTCTCTAAATGGCACGCCAATCATGTTTTTTCTGCTTTTTAGTGAATACCATAAAGCATAAATATTTTTAAGACTAGTTTTAGTATAGCTAACTCCTTAAGATAAGAATTTCAAATTAACATTTTATGTTTTAACGTTACGAACCCTAGCAATAGATTAAGGGCCTATTAAGGTCAATAGCATTTATAGATCCGAATAAATTAAGGCTCAGGTAACCTATACTGCATCTATTTAATTTGTCGAATACACTATACTGCTCGAATATTTATTTAAAATAGATGAAAACACTATCACAATACAAAAAAAAAAACAAACCACTTTTTTCAACAAATAAATCTATTTTCACAAGCTTCGCCAAAAGCGCAACACATAGGTAGAAAACATTTCATGAAAAATAGGAATGTACTAAATAAAATACCTCCATTCGCACATCGTATCGACCGGATTACCCAAAGTGGCTTATTCCAAGCCACTGACAGACCACAGAGTTTATTTACATCTCCACCAAAGAGTTTACATTGTTGTGGAAAATTCTGATATCACTTACTTGATCATACTCAACGTCAAGTGTTATTAGCAGCGTCGGTTTGATGGGTCTTACTACACGGTACATACGTAATTTTTTTATTGTATATTTGATTTAAATAACGTATATATTACTTAGGGTATATTTTATTTATAAATAATAATATGGTTAAATGAAAACTACATTTATATTGTCGACGACCTCTGCGGTCAAGTGGCGTACACAACGGTTTTCAAGGTGTGGCCAGTTCTAAGGCGATCCCCGGCCGGGTAAATGTAGAAAACCCCTTTTCTACATTGTCTCGAGTTTGGGTGTTTGTGGTACCTTCGTTGTCTCTGAATTCTATAACACAAGTGCTTTAGCTACTAACTTTGGCTTCAGAGCAATGTATGTGATGTTGTCAACATTAAGTTATTTTATTTATTGCGTCCTAATTGTATTTATATAACTATATAATATCAAACTATCAATCAGTCAAACTGTCAGTCTGTCAATCTATATAACTTCACATATTTTTTTCTCGCGGATTTGTCGCAAATTTTCGGTTATAAAAACCTTGTCCTAACTCATTATTACAAACACAACAAAAATAAAGTCAGCTTAATTAGTCGAAATGTTGTTAACGTGATACATGGGGCAATTAACTTTTATTATTTTATAAGAATCAAAAAGATGAAACAAATATTATTATACCAAATTAAAACTGGAAGAACTAATTAAAATTAAGGGAAGTAGGCGATAAAAGCAATTTTCTGTTGAGTAGCCATGTAACAGTTAATATTTGGAATAAAATTTTGCTTACATTACTTTTAATCTCGAAAGTTTTCTTAAGAGGTCATAAAAGGACATCTACACTGTCATACTTGGTTGATTTCATTTTTATTATTTTTACTATCTAGTCGATGCTCAAGCAAAGTACAAAACAACTTACGCCAGACAAAACAGTATCAGCAATTGTTTAAAAAAATATCTTTGAAACGTGACTTGTAATTTTATTGCTTTATTTTACATTCAAATTATTGGTAGATTTTTAAAGTTATTATTGCCATTATATGCGATTTATATTGACTTAATAATTTTAAGTACATACCAGTTAGTGTATTCTGACGCACAAGGATCTAACTGTGTGGTGTGAATTGCATTTGCATCCTGATTTCCAATACAAGACCAATAACTAGTTATGTAAATAGAGTATCAAGTTTTCGTATTATTAAAAAATTGATACTGTGTCGGTTTGTTTATGTTCCTGCTACTTACCTAGCCGTGGTTTATGTGAACCTTTTTATTATACTTACAATTCAGCCTTTACATTGTTTCTTTTGTCGCAAATAGGTACAATCCTAAATAATTCTTTCCTGTTTTTTGTCCAAAAATAAAATATTTATTCGTCAAAGCCAAGACGAAATAGAATACCTTACAATAGGGATGTTGATTTTTTCTTAATGTCGGTCGTGTAAAAAAAATTAGGCAAGTATTTTTCTTTATTTTACCAACTTTAGTAACCAAAACCTTACGACGATACATTGATTTAAAATGTTTTATGACGTATAAGAAATAAACTCTTCCAGTACAATTTGTTGACTTTATCGTGTGACCCAAGGGCTGGCTTTTACCATGGGCAGAGAATAAGCATTGCCATACAACGTGGCAATGCCGCCAGTCTTTTGGGCACACTTCCACAGCGATGTAGATTAATTTTTTGACGTAAATATTTAGTTTTTAATTTTAAGTGCATATATAGTTAAGTTTGTATATGTTCAAATTGTCAATAATTAATTTGATTTAAAATATATTTTTGAGTATATCACAGAATAATGATTCCTGAGATTTAAATTCTTTTGAAATAGCCTTCGATTAAGCAACAAATGCTTTAAGATACTTAAAAAAAAATTGGTATATATGTATAACAATAACGGTATAACTTGACAGTGTAAACATTTTGTCAAGATTTTCCTTTAGTTTACAACGAATGGTTCTTCGACAACTTATAAACAAACTTGGAACTTGGACGTCGCGAGCCGGCGCTGCAACTTTTCAGAATTAAGTAACAAATTCGATCTAATACATTAAATTGTATCACATAGTTGCTATCAGAAAAAGTAACCATTTATTATTTTGAAAAATTCTACATAAATTGGTTCCTTTTAAAAAATCGATCCTTGCGCAATAGTTTTTAAACATTGTATTGCACACATTTCACAGACATTCAATTTACATACAAACACCACATGATTTAGAACAAGCATTTTTGTGGACCATAATTGTAAATACTTAAACACATTATGAAATTATAGAACAACAGAATGACCAAATACAAGGACTTAACACAAGGTAATTGCTGCAAGTGACTTGCAATTTAATATTAAATAGACATAAATTACTTCGTTAATTAATTTATGATTATATTTGGGGTAATTCTAAACGATAATGGGAAATTCTAAATTAGGACGAACGCATGTTGTTGGTCTCGGGTTGACTATAACACTCAATCACGTTTTAAATTGCTATTGAAAATGGTTTAAGTAATTCGGTGTTTTGAATTAATCTCATTAGAATTTCAATATAATTTGGTGGAGTATTTTTTTTTGTCTGACCTATGTTTACTTAATTTTAGATTAGAATATTTCTTGAACTATAAGTCAAATGTTATTATTAAAAATTTTAGTCGATTTTGTTGATTTGAAGTCTCTAAAAGATGATGGTATATTTTATATTAAATAAAAACTCAAATCGACTGCACGGATAACCGAGTGGCATAGGTCACCTATTACCACTGAGCGAGACGTGCTGCGGGTTCGATTCCCGCATAGGACAATCATTTGTGTGATCCACAAATACTTGTTCCAAGTCTGGGTGTTATTTGTGCGTGTGACTTTCAGGTTTGTACAACCTCCACGATAAGGATTTAATTCCTTAGTGCGGGAGTCGTTTTTTAAATAAAGAAATTAACAAAAAATCAAAAACTATGTAATTTTTTAAGTACTAAAATATGTTAACAGTATTTAATACAAATTCTATTTTGTCATATATCATAAATTTATGCAGCTATGTAAAAATGGAACCTTAATATATAATAAATAAATAAGAAAAGTAAACTTAAAAAGAAAAAGAGATCTAATTTATTGAAGCGAGGACAGCTACCGATAGAAATCTGCGAAAGTAGTTTCTGCACTCACATTCAAAGAAAACGATCACAAAGTGGCTCTGCTGAGGTTTTTTTTACTTAGATAATGTAATAGTCTTAGGCGAAGAAAGTTTTACTTGAACATTTTGTATTCTGAGGCAAATCTGTAGAAAGTAGAGTTGCAAGGAGGTTTTATAGCTAAAAAATTGCGAATTTGTTTCATAATTTTTATGTCATGACATAGGTATGATTCTTTATTCAAAATTGTATTTTAAATTATTTGTTACTAACAACGAAAATTTAAAAAAGGTAAAATTTATAAAATATTGTAAGGAAAACTCAATTCTAATTAGAAACCAGTTTTTGCCAATCTGCAAATGAGCAAGCGTAATGATTAGTAGAATCTCATTAATTAGCTCTTTCTACGCAGAAATACTCTTTCCCTGGAGTGGGACGATTATTAGAATAAATTTTTATTTATTATTATTAAGAAAAACCTTCATTAATGACGAAGTAAGCTATGTTTATAATGCCGTGAACAAATGTTTATGTGAATATACTGTAAAAAATAGATAATAATTGTTAGTAAAAAGGAAAAGAAATAATTAAAAACAAAAATACGGCACTATTATTAATGAGTTATTAAATATAAAAACTTATCTTTCGAAACTATTTATTTCCAACAAAATTACGACTTATTTACCATGTTTTTTTGCGCGCGAATATTGCTCATTATCGGTTTTTACTTGTAAGAAATTTCGTTGACCAGTACTTCATATGTACCTATATATGTATTCCTAATCTTTGTATTACACGTATAGCTGTGTTGTTCAATTTTAATGGCACTTTGGGTTTTTACTTTTTCGGACGGACGTAAGGACGAGAACCTCTTGTGGGTTCGTGCGTCAATTCATTATGTATTTTTTTCTGTAACTTGTGTACATTTTGGGTTGTGTACATAATTTATACCTTACAAAAAATAAGTAACCTATAGAGCGCGCATATCGAGTTTGGACAAGTAAAGTCGTACTCAACGATTTGTGTTAAAACAGAGCGCGCCGTTTTATTAAAACTATCTCAAAACCTAATATTACCCTAATGTAACGTCTGTCGTCGGAAAATCTCTTAAATCATTAAACGAGCGTAGTACATCTTGCGCTCGGCACAAAGGCTATTAGCGATGCGCGCGCTCTATGCTTGTCTATGTTTACTCTAAGATTTATTTAGTGTGTTTTTGTTTTCTGATGTGTGAATAAGAGAGTAAAACATGCCTACCTAAGTACCATGTATATACCCACGTAGGTATTGGAATTTAATCTCATCATCATTTATTATGTGCCGTTTCGTTTTGTTAACAGATTTAAATATATGTATATATATGACATAATAGGTACGTATGGTATTTAAAAAATAAAGTAATCAAAACAAATAAAAATATTTTAAAATAATTAATATAATAAATAATAATACGGCTGGACCGATTTTTATGGTCGTTGGTTTGTTGGATTTGTCTCGTTCCCACATAACGGAATAACTATACAAATATAGGATATATCATAAAAAAATAATTGTATATCTCACGGGAACGAGCACAGCCTCGAGGCTCAGCTCGTTAAGAATTAAAAAATAATGCTAACAATCACATAATGCTCATATTCTTACACTACTGCACTTGCATTATTATAGGTACCTAATACAACAAGTATATAGGAAACATACTCAGCAGTTAGCATTAAAAACGACAAAGTATAGTATTGAAGAAAACTAAAACGTATGCGAAGTAATTGAAGTTCTTATTTGCATGATACCTACTTAGCTACCACAACACGCACTCGGATATTATCGAGTGCCCTCGGTTGCTTCCGCCGCCGGCGTCGTCTGCGCAACTCAACAAACAACGAACTAACGAAAGCAATTTTATAAAAACACATTTATTTAAAACAACGAGTGTACGGATAGCCGAGTGGCTATACCACTATCCTTCATATCACCACGCTAACTACCGCTGTGCGCGACGTGCTGCTGGTTCGATCTCCGCATGGGATCAACGTTTGTGTGATCCACAAATCCACAAATGCTCGTTCTTAGTCTAAATATTCCTTGTGCATTTGATTTATATTTTTATGAAACCCTGTGACCCAAGGATTAAATACCTAAGTTTGGGAGTCGTTTTTTTTAAAGAAAGAATAAAAAGAGATCACCCGACTGGTTCCCGAATATATTTTCCAACTATTTCATAAATCCGCCTCAAAGATCTTAAACGATATTACTTGACTACGAAAAGTTATCAGGTAATAAAAAAAAATATTAAAACATATAAGATGTCACGATTTACAGAAAATATTAAAATAATAAAATTTTATACTTCGTCTCAAAACAAAGAAGAACGTGTAAGTAATTAATTTACCAGTTACTTGCAGTTGCTTAAGCGTTAATTTTTTATGCTTTATCCGCAGCGTTAATATGTTCACAGTATAAAAGGAAAGCGCTTTAATTTCCTTTGTGTATTTATGTGTTTAAGGCTTTTCAAGCGAGGTATTACAGCTACTGTTAGTGCGTAAGGTCCCTTTTTCCTTTAGTTTTACCGAGAATTACTTTTTGCGGACGTTGCTACTTATATATACCTGTTAACAATTTAGCTCCTGTTAGATTGAAAGAAAAATCAATATTTGCTATAGTTTTACTCAAAAGATCTTTAAATGAACTACTTTTTAACCCTCGACACAAAAAGAGGATTGTTATAAGATTAACGTGTCAATCTGTTTGTCTGAGGCATGGTACCTCCTAAACGAATAAACCGATTATGATGCGGTTTTTTTTAAACTGACGTGATCGAGATTGTTCCATAGCTTTAATTTATTTGTTTAGCTTTTTGAAAGTTATCCGATTATTTTTGAGTTGTCGAATTTCCTCTTAAAACTTTAATTTATAGTTATACTTAAGTACTAACAGAAATAATATATACTTTAAAACGTGTTATGTACATTGTACATGTAATACATTTGTGTTTAAGTAGCAAAAAAAATATCATTCATGTTATCCCAAGAGTTGAAAAAATTACTGTATTAAAGTCAACGAACTAAATCGGGTGCAGTAGACGGTTAATAAATCATATGTATAAGTATTTCAATACATATAAAAGTAAATAATTCAACATGAATAAATTTGTAAAATACATTTTGATGAAAACGAATTACAAAGTTTTGTCATTCAATTTGTTCATATCGATAAACTTAGATTTTAACGATAATTAAATTGCTGTTTTATTAATAAAACAAGTACTTACTTGTAAAGGTTAGTTATTTATTCTGAATAAGAAAACGCATTAAAATTTTAATTGAGGTTTATATGATGCGCGTATGATACTAGACTCTGTACCCCAGTATATTGCCAATAAAATTAAACAAGGAAATCCCACATCCTATTTCTTTTTATTCATTTACGCAAGTCAATTACAAAATATTCCGTTGGCTTCATTTACACAGGAGCGTAACGATGAAAATCAGCAACTAATTCTTACAAACACATTTTCTAACTGTATGTTACAGTCCAAGACTAAACGAGCATTTTCATCTATAAAATATAATTTCCATTATATATTTTTTTATTAGGTGTCACACTGGTGGGCAAAGGTTAAAGGCTACCCCAATTTGCTCTAAGCTCTTTTGTCTGAAGCCGTTTCCATCCATTATCCGGACTCGTGCAGCTAATATGACCAACCCAACTCTACTTTAACTTGGCTGTTTGTATACCACCAATATCATATTTAAAAAAATATTAAAACTGTTGAAAGAATTTAAAATGTGTTTTTTCAGATAAAAAAATTCTAAAAAAATATTAACTACTGTTTTACTTGACTTGATTTTAAATAAATTATTAATACAAAAATTTTAATATCTATTTATAATCAGTTTCGCACGTGGAAACCAAAATTGCCAGAACTGGATTTATTAATCGTTTGTCGGTGTAAATGAGGTCTAACGGACCGGTTGCACGTTGGTTCAGAGCGGTCAGGAGAATGGCGAAGCCTACTACACAGGTAAATAGTTTGTTTAGCAAAGCCTCTGTCGGCGCACGCGGCGAAACCAAACGAAATATTTGGAACGTACGAAATCAAAAAACTTTTTTTTAATTGTGTTTTGTATTTTTGTGTAGTGGTTATTAAAAAAGGTAAGTTTTCATTTTAATAATATTTTTAATTATGAATGAACGCAAATGCACTGTGTGCTTACGTTTAAATTAATTTCTGTTGTGGTTTTATTAAAATTGTGCATTACCATTGTGCATTTCTTAAAATGAATTTTGTATATTGAAACAAGGATAGTCTTGGGATTGTATTGTTTTAACAATATTTTTAAGTTTAAAATGTTTAAAATTAACGCGAGTGTAGTTAATAATTACGAAATTTTATATTTTCATTTAAACGTAGCCACAAAAGAGCATATTTTGGATTTCTTTTAAATCTTAATGGGTGAGGATTGATTAGGAACTCAGAGATATTAAGATTAATTAAAATATAAAAAAAAACATGGCGTCTAATCAAATTTTAACTGCCGTGACTACTATAAAGTTTTTAAAGGAAAACTAGTGAAAATACCTCGACATTTATTGATTCAAGTTACCAATAAAATTACTATTGGTAAGGTCAAAACAATAGACTGATCTTGTATTCCTCAAGTTGCTTACAATCTGATGAACGCATTAAGCATAATTTATGTATTGTCTTTGTTCACTCATTACTACCGTCTGCTTAGTTAGTGTTTTGTTTTCAGTTTGTATTTATACATAAGATACAAGCTGTACCCGCGACGTTGTTTGCGTTCATGTCGGTCATCTGCGTAATTAAATATTTTGACTGCAAATATCAAAAGGAAATGAACACTTGGATTTGAACTTGGAGAAAGAACATTTATTTCCAATCGTACAAGCTCTTATAAAAAGCTCAAAACTTTTATATTCACACATCTATATATTATATACATATTATAAAACAAAGTTCTCCGTCTGTCTGTCTGTCTGACTGCCTGAACGCAATAACCTCAGAAACTGCCGAACGTATTTTGATTTGGTTTTCACATGGATAGAGTGATTTAAGAAGTGGGCTTGTATGTATAATTTATTATTGTTTTATCTACCCGTGCGAACCCGGGGTGGATTGCAATTTAATATTAAAAATAAGCTACATATTTACCAGGATAATAAACTTAAAACTACGCAAAGCTTTCATTACCTGTTTCATTAAAATAAATCTAAACCTAAATAATTTTCATGCTTACCTAATCACGTAATTATTCACACAGAAACGTGTTAATACGATTTGGGAGCCAACATTTCATTCTCAATTATGTGGCTACCGTTCACGTTATGGGTACCATCAACGGAATGTCCGCCACAATAATTACTGCACAAATAGGTGCAATGTATGCCACTCTGTACAGTTTTGATGGAAAATGTTTTAATTAAACGTTCCCAGTTTAAACTCTGGCATTCCTTGTATTTAGCTCATTTGTTCGCGTTTGTCAATTGCGTCCATTGTTAATTGTGCTGTCGTTTTACGAAAAAAAAATATTTAGGTTAGGTTTTTTATTTAAATTTGTAATGACAGATTTACGAACAATTGATTTTAGCAGTTGGATAGAAAATAGAAATACCTAAAAAATTCAAACTGTCATTTAGATGAAACTGCAATCACAAGTGTTAATATAACATTCTTAATATAAGATACAAATATACAGAGAAATCTCAAATTTTAATAAATAAATTTAACTACTGAAATAATAAATAAATGTGGACAACATCACATACATTGCTCTGAACCCAAAGTAAGCAGCTTAAGCACTTGTGTTATGGAACAACGAAGGTACCACAAACACCCACACCCGAGACAATGTAGAAAACTGGTTTTCTTCATTGACCCGTTCGGGGATCGAACCCGGGACCTCAGAGCTGGCGACACCTTGAAAACCGGTGTGTACGCCACTCGACCACGGAGGTCGTCAGTACAGAAAGAGAGACACTTCTATAAGTTTATGAAAATTTATACCTATTTATATTATTTCCTCGAATTAATTAACAATAAATTGATAATAATTGTGGCAGTCTACCTTGCTCAATATAAATCTAAATCCTTTTTATACAAACTCCGATACACCTAATAAATTTATAGGTATCTGAAATTGGAAACAGATTAATAGGAATAACCCCCAAATACTGGAACGCAACTTAACTTTAAGACGTTCTTAAATATCTATCTGTCGCTACTTTACACCTTAAAGTGACATAGACAGCATGAGACTTAACGGCGTCTTAAAACTGACTGATGTTTCAGTATTCGGTCCTAAAATTCATAAAGAACATAAACTTTGGAAATATGCTTAATTATTAGTATCCTTTTATACCTTTCAAGTTGGTCTTGACACTTTAAATGTTGGTACTTGATTTCTTGTAATTGAAATTCATATCTATCCGTCTTGTTCAGTCCGGATTTTGCAATCACGTCGTTGAAACCGGTTACAAATTTTAAGAATGTTTCGCTGTCACGCGTAAACTCTTAAATAGTATGTGTACTTAGTTAACTTATATTATATTATGTTTATTATGAATAGTCCTTTTTTTCCTATATTATTATTGAGAGTTTAATATGCAGTATTATTTTTACTTATTATACAAGGTGATTTTAGTTTCGTTGTACAAACAAAAACTATGACCTCTATATCGGTTATAAGATGATTTGAATTTGAAAAAAAAAAAAACAAAAACGGTCGTATTTATATACTACATATTCGTAAGCATTACGGTAATAGAACAACAACGCAATAAACAACACCCAAGCGGGCGGAGCCGCGTGCAACAGCTAGTTTTATAACTGGTACAGAGGTCATACTTTTTGTTTATACAACGAAAACAAAACCACCTTGTATAGCTTGAACCTAAACCTCGAATTATTCATAATTTATACATCAACCATACCAGGGTTTAAATGAGAAAAAAAAAGATTTTAGGTAAAAGGAGGATAAAACATTAGACCAAGAGCTTATTTACACCAATACGTCTTTACATCGTTATAAGTATGAAAAGATCTCTACATAACAGTGCAGCAATGAGTCGAGACCCAGAGCTGTGACGTAACTACAACTTATAACGTCTGTTACACAAAACTTAGGTCAAGTTCAATTATTACGCACAAATCTGAGCGTGGGAGTCGCGTGTGATTCCGGCACGCGATCAAAAATCTACATTTTAATACCATGTATTATAAAAATGTATCTTATTGTAAGCTCCATAGTGAATTATTTACATTGAACATCATAAGTTTATGTGTTATGAAAATGTATCTTATCGTTAGCTACATAGTGATGACTACGTACTACTTATTTACATCGAACAATTAGTTATAGTTTAGAGCTTATGCTATGCTACTATAAGTGTGCAATAAAGGAAAGAAGTTTTATTTCGTTTCATTGATTTTGAGAAAAAAAATTAAGAGAAAAAAATATGAAAATTAAAAAACACTGTTTTTTTTCTGTTTAAGATATGTGAAACTCGACCATATTATTAAAGTTAAATATTTTATCTATTGATTATAAAGTAGGTACCTATCATCGTCAATGAGATGGTTCTCATTCTATTGTAGGGTACAAATTTTCTTTTCGAGGACCATTCATTTCTCTTTCTTAGTGCAAATTAAATTTATATCAAACAGTTAGCCTACAGTTCCATTCAAAACATAGTCCATAATACCGTGGTGTTGTTTAATGCGTTTATATAATATTAAGTCTTTACCTGTAAAACAGGTACTACTCACAGTAGTTTGAATCAAAAGACTGCTAAAGTTAAAGCACATACGAGGAACTCGTGATCCTCTAGCTCCAGTCAAAAGGGGTGTCGACTACAACTTTCTTAATGTCCGTCTTTTAGATAAATGATAAATATTACACACGTATTTTTTTTTTAAATCGTAAAAAAAAATACGAAGATATAGTGAATTGAAACTTCGTGTGACATCACTGTTAAAAGTGTGTTATATTTGTCTAGGTAGATAGTGTGTATTTTCTATATAAATAAAACAAAGTCGGGTTAACACCATTTCTAATAACGATCGAGAACGGGTGGATCGATGTTCATGATCTATGATTTGTTGTGTCCGCCTCTCCCCGGAATAGCAGAATAATTATAAAAAACATCGGAAAAGCACGAAAAAAAAATGTCTTACGGGAACGGGAACTACTTACGCGGGAGAAACGGCGGGGCAACGTTAGTGATTATATAAATAAAAAAAAAATAAAAGATTTAGTCATATATAATTGCACGTATCCGAAGCAAGCAGTTATATAATAAGGTATGTTGTGTAAGATGTTACTAAGTGGCCTTCATTCATCAAAATATTTTGCTCAACCACCAATGACTTGCAGTTTTGTTTTATTTTAATATACTGGGTGAAAAATATCTCGGTTGTCAGTACTATTACCGTAAAACTCTTACGGCTACTTTATTGAAATTTATTTTTTTTCATTTGTTTTTTGAGCTTTTTTACCAATCGTTTTTGTAATCGATATAGAACTCATAGCTTTCAAAAATCTCAACTATCTCAACAAAAATCTCCTCTTTTATTATTTTATAAGATGTAAGCCTGTACTTTAATAATTGAGCTTCAACTATTTCTTAATACCAAAACCATGAGGACTGGTCTGTAATTTTTCCTATTCAGAGCAAGGTCTCTGCTCGTAGTATGATGACGTAATGTATATTATTTGTTCATATTCGTATAATAAATCTTGCCATTCACACTTAAGGTACTTTTATCAACACGAATTACCAAATCCAACAAAATTACTTAGCGTTATTTAGAGTCTTCCTTTTTTATCTGAATTTGACAACTAAAATTAAACTCCAAAGTTTTAAATTCAATTAGCATTGGCATCAAATATCCGTTCACGCATAAATATATTTTTTTTATACAAAATCTTCTAGTTAGAATGGCAATTCACATAGACATATTCAAATTAAATTAACATAAATATTTGTGATCATTTTCTTTGATCGTGAACGACACTAAAATGTTTTTACTCTTTATCTGTATAATATTTTATTAGGTCCCTTATAAGTTTTATGATACATTTCTTTTTTATATTTATTTTTAATTCAGGGTTGTAGAAGTGACGCATTAAAGAAACATGTGGGTACCTTTAACAATTATCTATTGTCCTAACTTCTACAAACAAATATATGTGAAGAAACAGCTAGTATAGGCTTTTATGATTAGAAAATGTTATCTTAGAAAATAATAATCCGATTACTAAAGTTGTTTTATTGACAGATTGCAAAATTATTCTTAAACTAGCTATGCCCCGCGGTTCTACACACGTAAGTAATTCCCGTTCCCGTTATACCTACAATGATTAATGTTTATTTTTTCATGATTCTGCTATTTGGAGCGTAGACAAATCCAAGAAATCAAAGATATAATAATAATCGGTCCATTCGTAATTCTTAAGGTATACATGGTGTAACTTGAAAATAATACATAATGTTTATTTAGATATCATAGGACCTATCTTCATCATTGTATGTACATACGCATTGTACGCATTGCTTTATTATATACTAGCTGTCCCCCGCGACTTTGTTCGCGTGTTTTAGTTTCAAAGGTTTTTCATTTTTGCAACATTTTTCATTTATGCTCCGCTCCTATTGGTCGTAGCGTTATGTTATATAGCCTATAGCCTTCCTCAATAAACGGACTATCCAATACAAAAAGAATTTTTCAATTCGAACTAGTAGTTCCTGAGAGAACAAACAAACAAACAAACTCTTCAGCTATATAATATTAGTATAGATAGGTATATATTTTAAAGTAAGCGTATACATTTTTCTCTTACTTAATTAGTCACTCTGTATAAAACATAGGTCACTGAACTGGGTGAAGTAGGCCTAACAGACTGTATGTAATGGTTTCCGCCATGTCTCCGACGGACGGGCCTTTTGTCATCAGCACAGGTATGACTAATGGATTCACTCTCGCAGAAAATTGGAATTTTCGTAAAACTGAACGAAAAGAGACCATTTTGTAACGGTATGTATTTTTCGGTAACCTTTAACATCTCGTAGAACATTTTTAAAACTCCCTGTTATAAGAAGTATTTTGTTTTATCGTATTTGTAATATACATAATTGATTTTTCTAAAGATATTTTTAGGTAGGAATTATTATTTTCAGATTTGAATTTTTATATAATAAAACAAAGTCGGGTTAGTTACACCATATTGTTATATAACTCAAGAACGGGTGGAACTATTTTCATGATTTTAGATTTGTTGGATTTGTCTTCGCCCCTTATAGGAGAATAAATATCAAAACAGGTCTCACGGGAACGGAAACTATTTACGCGGGTCAAACCGCGGGGCACAGCTAGTAGGAAATAATTGCTAGAAGAAAAAACAGTTGCATTCTAATTGCTTTTTTATTAAAAATTTTGTTTATAAATAACTATGTCTAAAAAAATTCAAATGATTTCCTCATTTAGGTAACATCAGAGTGATTTTATTCGTTATTTTTATTAATTCATCCATATTCAACTTAATAAATATTCATTAATTAACATGTCTCATAAAGTCAAATAAAAAAATATTAATTTATTGTGATATATAAATTATATTATAATTATTAAAATACACAATAAATTAATATATTCAGAATATCGTTTAATTTGTAACTAAATTATAGGTACATCAACAATTACAAGGTAGAAGTCATTGCGATAGGTCTACACATGTAATTACTCATTTACCTCATGCATTTATTACAAAATACTAACTACGATTTACACAAACCTACAATTAAGATCCTGTTGTCCGTTGCCAATGTGTCATAATAACTATAAGATGATGTAAACTACTAGTGAAAGTATGTGACGTCACTGACTGCTGAGATTGAGGCAACGGCTAACGCGGAACATTGGTATCGTATGATTCAGAATTTGTAGTACAGAAATTCAATAACCTTTCAAACAGACTAGAACTTAATAATATACTGAGTTCTCTACAATAATAGATAGTCTTTTAGATAGAGAACATACACACAAGCGACAGAGATAGATACAAAAAACTCAATTCCGTTTTATGAATTGAGTAACCTTTAATCCTGGTCCTACTTAACGACAGTCCTACTTAATGTACAGAAAATTATTTATTTATGTAAACTATTAATAGTTCCACTCTTGGGTAAAGGTCTTCCCTAACTCATTTAGGCTCTTCAGAATAAATAAATAATAAAATATTAAAAATGTAGGTACATTATTTATCCTAAAAAAGACCTCTATATCATAATATACTTTAATATCTAGATAGCTATTTGGCAACATCCCTGAGGGTAAACGTACACGTGTTGCTGTAAAATTGGGTCGTTTTATGCCTAACACAGTCACTAAGTAGGTAGACGGTAATTGCCTGAAAAATGTGCTTTCAATAAAACTATTATAATAATATATTTGATTATAATAAGATTGTAATAAATAGTATTCATAAATGTAAAAGTGTTTTAAGCCCTAATAAGAATATAGCCGTGTCAAAATCGTACTTAATTGGCGGAAAACTTAATTTATTTTTATGGATATTCCTGATACAGCTATTATAAATAAGTAGTTACTAAACCATTTAAGTATAAAACGATTGCTTTGATGATTATGGACAAGCAAGTGGGTTGGAGGTAGCTATTGAAAATGTCCATGAAATACGCAAGTCAAGAGTGCAATCTATCAAAACACAATTTTTAACGAAAAACAAAAAAATTATAATATTTTCTATAAATTATGATACATTTTGTTATAAAGATAGATGGGACCTTGGAGAAGAAAATACGCAACTGGAAGTACTACCTAATCGTACCAATCGAAGTCGCTGTCACCAGCTAGTATTTATATAAAATAGTCAGTGAATAAATGTTATTAAAAGTCGTGTAAATGAACCTAGTCTAGATTCATTAAGGTTAAGTGACTCTTAAACTATATTAGACTGAAGTGTAAGATTTTAATAAAAAAAAAGGTTTATAATATAGATTATTTTTAATTAAGAAGATAATTATAATATGGTACGTAAATAACACAGAGACGTAAGAAATATTTGGTTACCATTTCCAAGTTATACGTGCAAAAGTAAAGTTCCTGATTATTTTCTGTGGCTTAGCGTTCGGCTTTGTTTGGTTTCAATTTCCGCTCGAGACAAAATATATTTATTGGATCTACTGATATTAGTTCTGTGTTCTTTTCCTCAAGTCCTTTTATTTATCAGTTTATTTGGAATAATTTATTATCTACCAAGATACAGAACATTTATTTATCTTTCAACAGGATGATAACATTTTTTTTTGTATATTTTAACTTTTGTTTATTTACTTATGTAATTTAAGTGCTATCAAATTTCAGATTTGATAAGACATTTTTTATACCAATTTCTCGTCGTGTTTGCATTTCAATACCGCTATCCTTTTAAATGGTACTTCTATTTAGATCTAGTTAGTTTCGTTGCTACACTTTGTGTTCGGAACCCTAAGAATGAACTACCTTTTTATTCACTAGCCAAACATCACTAAAATTCTATACCTCCAGCGACGGACACAACACGTTTATTTACATAATGGTTGTTCGTATCTGACTGACATAATAAAGCAGTTCCTGTACTACGAGCTCTTATAGTAGGACTGTTGCAATTGTGTTAGCGAGACAGCGCACTACTCTGCGCGTAATGGCATCTCGCTTCCACGACGGCAACAGTAATGCTTTAGGAGTTCATAGTAAGCGCAGGACAGTTTTATATCGCATAGTGAACATACAGCTATTTGCTGGTTATTGTGTTAATACTTTGCAAATAGCAAACTAAAAAATTACAAGCATTTTTTGGACAGATAAGTAAATATTGGTTTAAAGTTTAGAACCCGGTATGGCCTTGTTTGTAGAAGGAAATAAATGGTGACACAAGGAAATTATACTGTACAATACACGATTTGAATATTAATTAGAAAAATTCAATAATAGAGGATGTGTTTTGATAGATTTCATTGTTATATTTAACTCAATCACAATAACCAACAATAAACTCTGATGCTCCAAGTATTAAAATACAATAGGTATATAAAAATCTTAAATTTAACAAGTGTACAGAAACAGTGTACCACCGAATAATGAGAACTTTTTATTCACTTCACGAAAAAAAAAATGTAAATAGCGACTCTAGCTGTGACGAAACTAAGTACAATTTAGCAATTCAGGGTTGTCGACATGTCTTTTGCGACAACATATAGCAGCTAGCGGTAAGCTACTGCCATTCACCTGCCCGGGAGGCGCGTCAGCCGAACGTACCTAAACTGCGGAGTGACACCCCCCTGCGTGTACCATGAATTCTTAATTAAAGCCAAACTGTTACCGTTGTGGAAGTGAGATGGCGCACTACACCGCACGTAGCAGCGTCTCACTTACACGACAGATAAGTACTGCTTTAAGAGTATAGTAAGCACACTGACTTATTACAATATGGCTTCATTTTAGGGTAAATGTTTTATATATATAAATGGCTCATAACGAGTCTTTGAACATCTCAATTGTAGTAATTAATGTAACTAAGCGACTTTATGGACGGTTTATTGAAATTCGAACTGGGTAATATCCATGAGGGTACATTACGGGGTCAACGTGCGATGTTCTCATGAATAAGGGTATTGAGAGGGCTCTTAATGATCGTGAACCTTTGTTACTGATTCCTGTGATGCTTGTCATATTCAAATTTAAAAATTTTCGAGTGTCAATCAATCGCATGCATAAAAAAACATCGACATTATTTGTTTACTGCAACCTTAGCGAAATAAATAAGTAAACTATAGAGTGCGTATATCGAGTATGAACTGTTGGCACTAGTATGAACACGTAAAATCGTAAAATTATTGTCAAAACAGAACGCACCGTTTTATTAAAACTATCTCAAAACCTAATAATAGCCTAATAATATAGGAACCGTTGATATTTTCGCATAAACGTCTGTCGTCGCACGGGAAATCACAAAAATGAGTAAACAAGCGCAGTACATTTAGCTAAAAATTTGCTTACGCTTGGCGTTAGGGGCTACTAGCGACAAGCACGCTCTATGCTGGTAATGTTTACTCTATGCTGATTCCTGTGATGTGTCAATCGAATGCTTAAAAAACTTCTACAAGACTTTTTTACTTCATTAAAGAATAGAACCTTTTTTGTACAAATGATTAGTGTATATTTTCAATTTATTATTTCATTATACTTTTTTGTATGTTCAAAGAGGTTTTTATGCCATTAATGCTATAATCTTTTTATAATAATGATGATATTTATGTAATGTCGAAAGATTTAATCATAACTTAAGGTACCTACATTAATGTACAAAGACACAACAAATGTATTAAATATCTATGATTGCTTAGTATTCCAGCTCAAGATACTCGTGGATATTAAATATTCATTGTGAAAGCTTTATGTCAACCTTGAACCACAACAATAATATGCAAGCTATGTTCAAACGAACATAAAGTTCGTACCTAGCTCCCATTAAAATTGTACGAATTTGAATGACGTTTATACTCAAATATTACATCTACTAAACACTAAAACAGTTTTATATCTTCTTCTTTTATATACATAAAAATGTCGGGTTATTTACACCATTTATAACTCAAAAACGGGTGGACCGTTTTTTGTGGTATTTCGTGAGTTGGATTCGTTTTGGACCCGAATAGCAAATTAACTATAAAAATTTTGGAAAGTCTCGAAAAAAATTGTTTAATGGAGACTACTTACCGGTGAAACCGCGGGGCACAGCTACTACTATGAATTAAAATGTATGTTTGTCTGCTATGCCATGCATTATGCTAACCATTAAATAGATTATAAATTAAACTTTAAAAACATAAACGTCCGTGTTTCAAGTCTAAAAATCTATAATAATATAAAATAAAAAAAAAACTGTTATGGTCAGAATAATTATACAGATAAAAACTTTTTAAATTTATCTGACTCTGCTTCTAAACATGGTACAGCTAGTGTTTTAAATAAAGACTGATTCAAACAAAAGTCTTGTTTTTTTTTTTTATATTATTTTTGTAAGAGATTCTTTTTAAAATTGTATCCCATTCCTTTTTTTTCATACTATAGGTAGCGTTTTTTTATTTCGGAAGATCATTCCTTATTTCTTTAGTTTTCTTATTTTAGAACTGTAAAGATGTCTAAGTGTAAGGTAATTGTGGAAAGTGGAACAACTTAAGAAATGGTTTCTTGTCAGATCGCGTGTTAGTGTAAATAGCCTGAGTCTTGCAAGACAAGTGTCCTTGGTTCAACAAAGTATACTTAGCTGGTTCAGATTTTTTGTTTGTAAAAATAATCAAAAATATCTCTACCAAATTGAAAACGTTTTTTTCTTTCTTCTTTTTCAGGAAATATGGGGCAGTCAACTTTAATAATATTTGCAGTGCTGGTTGTACAAGCATATTCGGTGAGTATTTTAACTATCTCTAGAAATGAACACGAAACTGTAAACAAAATAAATCTGTAAAGTATTTGGAACATTTTGGTCCTCATACACGTTATAACAGAAAATTTTGATACGAAAAGGTCTATTTTCTAAAATGGTGCGAGTAAAGTACTTGAATAATAAATTTGAATAATCACATCTATTTGTGAATTCGTTATATTATTTATACGTTGGGTTTAACTTTTGGAATACATTATGGTGATAAAATATACGAGATCTATTAAATTGCAGGTTTTAAAGACATTTATTTGTTACATTAAATGTGGTTTAGCAGCTTTTAACCAATTTCAATATAGCAAAAGTTTTATTGCTTGGGCTACTGTGTTATTTTGACCAATATAATTTTGAAAAAGAGAACCCTTATATTATTAATTTGTTGTAGTTTGTCAAGTCTGTCTTTCAGAAGCGTGTGATGCTACCGTCTTGAAATTATTATGAAATTGAGTACCTATTTGATATTAATTTTAACATGATACTACCACGCGTCTACTATTTCTTGATGCAATAACTCCAGCTTCTATGTCAACGCAATTAAAAAATACAGCCATATAAGTCGTTTTCCTCATACATTTCAGAGTAACTCAACACCTACTAGGGTAGGTACATACTTTCCGTTGACCCTGAATGGCAAAATTTGGTATGATGCCAGGTCTATCGTCACAACAAAAAAAATGAAAATTGTTAATTTGTAGGTTTGTAACAGAAGAAATACGTTTTTGGGAATGCAAACTTATATATTTATAGTTGGGAATTTGGCGATTCCTACATCGATGTAGGAGATAACATTTTTTCAACCGCACATTTAAGTTT
This sequence comes from Diachrysia chrysitis, assembly GCA_932294365.1. Classification (NCBI taxonomy): domain Eukaryota; kingdom Metazoa; phylum Arthropoda; class Insecta; order Lepidoptera; family Noctuidae; genus Diachrysia; species Diachrysia chrysitis. The sequence goes on along the minus strand of OW028651.1, from coordinate 5,801,114 downwards.
GTCCATTAGTAATTTTAAGGGACCCTCGGTGCGCGAAACAGCCTCACAATTTATCCGGTTTTTTAACGCTTTCCTAAAATCAGAAAAAACTTAATTATTTAAGAAAATAAATATCTATTATTGCTCAGTATACCAGCTCAAGATACTCGTGGATATTAAATATTCATTGTGAAAGCTTTATGTCAACCTTGAACCACAACAATAATATGCAAGCTATGTTCAAACGAACATAAAGTTCGTACCTAGCTCCCATTAAAATTGTACGAATTTGAATGACGTTTATACTCAAATATTACATCTACTAAACACTAAAACAGTTTTATATCTTCTTCTTTTATATACATAAAAATGTCGGGTTATTTACGCCATTTATAACTCAAAAACGGGTGGACCGTTTTTTGTGGTATTTCGTGAGTTGGATTCGTTTTGGACCCGAATAGAAAATTAGCTATAAAAATATCACAACAAAAAAAAATGAAAATTGTTAATTTGTAGGTTTGTAACAGAAGAAATACGTTTTTGGGAATGCAAACTTATATATTTATAGTTGGGAATTTGGCGATTCCTACATCGATGTACGAGATAACATTTTTTCAACCGCACATTTAAGTTTGTCCATTATTAATTTTTAAGGGACCCTCGGTGCGCGAAACAGCCTCACAATTTATCCGGTTTTTTAACGCTTTCCTAAAATCAGAAAAAACTTAATTATTTAAGAAAATAAATATAATATGATAATTTATTAAAATTAAGAAGTTACTCAATATTACGTAATAGTTATAGAACAACATTTACATAGAGATTGTTGAAAGGGTCTTGTTCATATATTTAAGGTTTCTCATAGAAATTTTTCACAACAACAAGGTAAAACAAAAATATTTGTTTACGTAGTGTAACAAAAAAATTGTTATGTAACTAATTTAACTTTGACTTCTTAACAATACTTTTGTTAATAGTTGGATAACAACGAGTGTATAACAGCTGTGACTTACAACGTAGGTACTCACTGTAACTTACTGGAATTCTAACGCAGTTAAAACATCGATTTTTTTCCATATAGACTTAAATATCTTAGCTTCTTTGCTCATTGTTTAATTTAATTTAACTTCAATTAATATACTAGCAGAAAAAAATGTATATATGTATAAAAAAATAATATGTCTGTTTTTAATATAATGATATCTTATTTACTTAGTCTCAACATGCTATCTTATTTTTAAAAACCTCCATTCACAAAATTAATATAAATACATTATTTTACCCCAGTCACTTACATGCGCGAAAACATTTCGACGAAGGTTAGCGCGCTTTGACGTCTGTTAAAAACCGACAGAGATTGGAAATATCATCATTTGCAAATATGTGACACACTTGTGGGTTTGCGTATTCGTGCGAATGTGAGTGACCGGCATTACAACAGTAATATAGTCGTCTGACAGCATCTTTACATCAAATTAATAAAGCTCATTTCAGATTATGCTAAAGCATAATAGCATATATTTTATAGCACAACAATTAACGCTCACCATACATTTTTTTAAAACACACTTACGCCTAGATCCTATATCTTTTGATTCCTCATTCGTTAACGTGACGATCCGTCACTAGGCTGTCTCTCATCCGTTCGTAACCAGACGTCAGTTATTTGGGTAACAAACAGTTACAATTTTTTTTTATAGGTTCCTCTTTTTTTGAAGCCTCGTTGATATTTTAACAGTTCGTTAAGGAAACGATTCGTTTTTTGTTTATTGGTCCCGGCCATTAGCTATAATATTAATTATGCTATATGCTATATGCTATATTATATTATAGCGAAGTCTTAGCGTCCAACGTAATGAGTTCAACGTCCAATTTCGTAATTTTTTACCTATTGTACGGTCCACTATACGTAAAAACTTGCATAGCAACATTTCTGTTTCTCCTATTGATCCACCACTATATTTAATGGTATTTCAAGACATAACACTTCAATACGTATTCCTACATATACGTCTTCGTTTCTGCCTCTTGTATTTAATTGGAATAACATTCCCAGAACGTACTAATTTTCTCGTTTAATTAATGAGAGATTTCCTTGAGTGTATGTTCGCTGTAATTTATTATAAATTTGTTCTTTTACGATGTGTCACGTAGGTTTGTGAAATTTATGAGGATGTAAAATCTTAATTATTAACGAAGATGGATGAAACACGTCAAAATAAGGTTAGGAGATGAACCGACGTTTGAATATACAACACATAAGTAAGTTGTTAATTTATTGTAAATTCATGTTTGATGGACTTCACATCGTTTGTATTACTTTTGTGAGGAGTATCCATAATTATTTAAATCAAAACGGTTTACTCACGTATATTCTCGGGATCGCCCGACTAGTTTCAGACTCAATAGGAGTCCCTAATCATGAGCTGACGCATTCACACATTCACATCTAACCATTTGAAGAAGTAGAATGTTTGCTTACCACCTAAAGGTTCTACATTATGACGAGTATAAATATAAACCTATATTATAGTGATGTTGAATGGGTATAAAAAGTAAAAATCTATTTAGTCCGTAAATTAGGTAATAAAAAAATATTAGACACGTATTTTTTACTTTTTCAATATCACTTAAAGCTAAGGAGATAAAGCAAGTCAAACTTCAGGAGTGAGGGCTAATTATTACGTCACGGTGTTTCGCAAAAGGTACGACATCGTGACGTTATGCGACATTTCAAATCAATTGTCGTAAGATTTTATTACGTAAAAAAAAACGTATATTTTTAATTAATCTGACCCACATTAAAAAATATTCACAAAATCCCTATTCTAAGATTAGGTAAATGTCTTTTCAAAATTCCTATAAAGTCATTTAAAGGACTTTAGACAAACTCATGGGCTTATTACTTCCGCAATTTCAGTTGTTTTTTGCAACCTTTTGTATTATTGTAGTTACTCATCAATCTGTCACAAACAGGCTCTCCGTGAGAGAAATCATAATCTAAGGGCTGGTCTACATTAGACTTGAAAATAGTTTCACCTATTTTTAATGCTTTCTAAGATTTACGCCAATGTATCCATCGAAATAAAATTACTTTTTAAACCTGATAGAATGCGTTTAAAGAAGGTTTTATTTTAATGTTCACCCATTTGGGCTTTCCGTGACGAACGAAGCCATTTCAAAGTATCAAAATGTTTTAAATTAAGAAGGGTTTTATCCAAATTTTAAAAAAGAATCTCACTAATTGATTCTCCGTTGTGTTTCTTAATTGACATTTTTAAGTAATGTATTTATTGCTCTCCGTATAATCCACTTGAACCACTATAAATAAAATACAAAAAAAACACAAAATCGCCGTGCAACATTATTCGATACAGAATACGTGCATCACGGCCTCTACCATAAACTTAAAAACAATAACAATTAAATACACATGTAGATAATATTATGTACTCAAAGTCCCATGCCTCGTAATAAATGCTCTAACCTTAAAAGTAGTGTTAGACCTTTCGCTGTCTCTAAAAACGCCTGTTTATTTAGACTAGCCTGCGTGCCCGACTTCATATGTAGAATTGAACGATTTGTCAATGTCACCCGGACCTAGAGCGCTTTGTGACTTGTGAAATATTATGCGGTCACCAACCGGTAGCTTCGGCAACTGTTTTTCGGGTATTTTGAATAACAAGGTTTACCCTTGGTTTTGTTCGTGAGTGAAGTTCATTCTGGCATTTAAAGTATCCTTTATCCTTAGCTCCCCCATGCGATGATTTATGGGATCACTTGGGTGGAGAAAATAAAACTTTTTTTTCATGCAAGCATCTGGTAATTTTGTCACATTTCAGCCAGTTTCAGTTAAAAGGCGTAAGATAAATTTACATTTAATAATATATTAAATATGGTTTTTCCCAAAGATTTAAATCTAAATAACTTGTAAAGTAAAGTGCCTACTTAATATTTTAATTAGATACCCATCTATGGTTATTAAAATGAAATCTACAATTCAAAATAGATGTCACTATTGCCAGAATAAAAATCTTAACAGCGTTTTGTCAGACCTTAGAACTAAGAAAAACTTTACATTATTCACCAGATAAACAAGTATGCTGTTACGAGATTAGTATGCACTTAATACGTAATATATCATTGTTTACTTGAGAGCAACAAGTTCTAACTAATTATCTAACAAAAAAATAACAGTAATTATGGATAATTATGTCACCATCTTAATTAAAATAGGTATTTAAGTCTTAGCAAAAACGATAAAGTATGTGTTTATCGATGCAAGAAATATATTGCAAAAAGTAAAAAATCATTCACGAATTAAAAAATTAATAATAATTATTGGGATGTTTTAATATATTAGAATAAACAAAAGTTTTTAAACGTCCACGAAATTGAAAAATAAAAATGCTTCTTCTTTTAAGTATACACTTAAAAACTTGTATATTTAAGTTTGAATTTTAATTCTAGTTATGCAAAGTTTTAATAAAAGAAATATAAAAAAAAATCACATTTGCATGTTAGCGCACTAAACACATTTTATAGTGCAACTTGACAAATGAAACGCATCTCAGTTGGAACGTTTATGACATTAATCAGAATAACAGACTATTTCAAGGAAAACGTTGTTTTTGTTGAAATATGCATATTTGTTGAAATGAAAATTATTTTCTGAGTTTATACGAGATGTAATTTAAAGCAAAATAATTGAGAGACGTCCTGAAATTATTGTATGATTCGTTTTGTAGATTAAATCGTCTGTATGTTAACTACATATTCACTGATTTTTCTTCTGCCTATGTTCGGGTCGACTTCCAGCCTTATCGGATTGAGTTGAAACCGTATTTTGCATGGAGCTACTGCCTATCTGACCCTCACAACCTATTTTACTGAGTAATACAGTAAATATAGTAAGACCGGTTATACTTACCGATATAGTATTCATTAATTATGACATCATACGACTTTAATATTAAGCCAGTATTTTCTTAGTGTAAAACTTAACCCTAAAACAGTTAAATTTTCTACGTGTCTACAAAATTTTGTTACAAGATTATTTATTTTATTAGGCTTATAAAAATCATTAGTATGTTTAAAAAAAAAAAACAATAGCGTAGATACTTTATTTTCAGCTCTCTACTATAAGAGTTTATTTTCCGAAAGGTTTAAATTTTATATCAATATTTTTTTTAACGGTAGCATACCTTTAATAAATAAACTATAAAACAAGAACACACGAATGAATGCCTAGTTCAGTATATTCATAGTTCAAATACACTTCATGACAAAGCGGCTTAACAAAAGCCTGTGATGAAAATTTACAGGCAAAATTAATTATACCCATACAAAACTATATTTTCCAAACTTTATTTTGATTTTAATGTACTTCTAACTGAGATCAAACGCTATCCGGGCATGTTAGGGTCAGGTGGAAAACTATTTACCGAAAAACTAAACGAAACTAAACGTACCTACAAAGTCAAACTTTTGTTTAATAAAAAAACTCGGGCTATATTGGATTGGAGCGCAGCTAATATTTTTTAAATGTCACCATTTTACGATTCCTATGGTATATACAGGGTGAGTTTTTTTGTCGTTGTACAAACGAAAACTATGGCCTGTATATCGGTTATAAAAACTATTGGTAAAACAAACAAACGAAAAAAAAAAAATCTGAAATGTCAGTACTATTACTGTAAAACTCTTACGGCTTCATTTTTTTTTACTTTTTAATACCAATCATTTTTGTAATCGATATTGAAGTCATAACTTTCGTTTGTACCACGACAAAAACTCACCTTGTACTTGTATAGCTATAAATAATATCTGCCTAGCCTTTGCCAAGTGACTAGAAGTCAACCCCAACATAGCCCATAGTAAGACTGGTTGTCAGAATTGCAATGACTTAAAGACTGTCAAAGATCAACTTATGACAGTTAAGAGATCAACGGCTTAGCGTGCTTTCTGAGGCTCGGAAGTGTCTCGGTATATTCTCCAATGGTCACCTATCCACAACCAACCGCGGCGAGCGCGGCTTAACCTTTAGTATGGATTAAACTGAGCCACGAGCTCCTCTACATACATAGCTATTAGTATAAATATAACTTAAAATAAATTTTCCACGCAAATAGCTAACGATTACTAGGTAGATAAAATCTATTTCTAAAAATAGATCATTATTTTAACGCTTGGGTACGTTTACTTGTATAAATAATGTATTTTTTAGTATTTTTACCATTTTAGTGTTTGTTATATTACTTTAAATGACCGGTTATTTAATTACGAGGCTAATATATAAGTAAAGGACTTAGAATTTCTGTTAGATATCTTTAAACCTCTTATTTAAAGGCTGTAAAATAATGTTCTATAAAACGTTGTTGCTTAGATGTATATTTACTTACAAGAATTTGAGGCAAAAACTGTCGAAAACTTGTGCCAAGGACAGAATTTCAATTGATTAGAAAAGTTAATTAATCTTGGTGGCATTTTGAATTAAGTAACCTAAAATTGTTTAAAGAAAGTGAGCTTGTTTCTTGTGAAAATTAAATTACATTTAATATAACATACAACATTTTAATTGTAATTAGAATTTCTCTTATATAACTGGAAGTAAATTTTCAGTAAAAAAATGTTTTCAACAACAACATTTTCTATAAGAAGTTACACGAAAAAAAACATAACTTCGTTTTTGTTAAATATAATATAGTGTTCAAATTAAATCCTTCTAGAGCAAAATACACAAGGTTATTTTTTTTTTTTAAACAGCAATCGAATGATTTTTTTTACAACCATGAACAAACGATATAAGATCTTCTTTTAAAATAACGAATGTTGGCTTAAATAAATAATGAAAAAACAAATGGAGATCAGTCTTCATATTTTTACGCAGAAAATAAAATTTAACCATCTTACGTTCCACTAAGAACAATGAATAAACATAAATGAAAATTTGTTTGTATTTTTTGTTTAAATGAATTACGATTAAAGTTTGCTAATAATAAAGGAACTTACTAAACTATAAATAGTTCAAACTCGCAGGATGTTATTAGCATTCTCGTCAATATTGGTACATTTGATTTGTTGTTGACTACAAAACTTCCTGTTATAAACAAGTTAGAATACGTACCTACTTAAAAAGGTGGATTTAATAAAAAAAAAACGCGTGATATTCTAGGGCGGGGAAAACTGAGATTTATAAAATTAAGATTAAATATCGGTACCGTACTGTATAGGTAGTCTTATACTTAGTAGGTCGGTACTGTATTGGTAATTTGATAATTTTATCTCAGAAATAAGTAAGTAGGTATTCATGTTACTTTTATTTTCTAAAACTTAAAAGTGATTTTGATCTATAAAAGTGGATTAATGCTCTTTGAAAATTTTTTTGTGAGTAAAAATTTGTGTTATTTTACAGAACTATCATGAATGTAATCCTTTGGAGACCAAGGTATTAGTTGTGAATTTTATATTTATTTTGTAACATTTTAAACAAGCTACTTTTTCCGCGAAGTACGTGGCAGACGGGTCACCCAAACGATATAAAAACCTTTTTAGTACTTTTTAAAACCTCGCTTCTCAGAATTTTGAAAACGAGAAAAGTCTAACATTTTTGTGCTTGTTTTCGTAAAGTAATCATTATAAGACAAATATAAGAAAACGTTAAAGTTCTCAGGTCCTGGCTGTTTATAAAGCATGTAGAGAAAATTCAGGGAGCAATAAAAAATAAAAGTAGAATGAAGAACATCATAGAGTAAGTTTATAACAGAGCACTTTTTGTTTAAAACACAAGCAACTTGTGCAGCGTATGAAGGCAAAACGCAGTTTACTACACGCTTTCTTGTAACTAATAAAAAAAAACTTCCTACGTAAAAGTTCTTTGTTCTATACATTTATTTATGTATACATTCTAAATTATTTGTTTGACGGGTGTTGTAAGCCTTAGTATTAAATATACATATATTGTGTTTGTTGCAAAAAAAGACACAATGATATTAAACAATTTCTTTATTATTAAAATGTTTATAAATATTCTTAAAGAGATTGATAGAAGAGTGGTTTTCTCACGACACGACTCTTTGCATTGTGTCTCGGTCATGTTTGACAAACATTTGTTCAAATATTTGTGTATGCCAATTGCGGACTGCTCCAGCAGTTGGCCTGTGATAAACATACACGAAGTGCTCGAGCTGTCGAACTCTCATTAAACGTAACGTACGCCTCTCGCCCGCTCGCTTTTTGTTTTGTCGCCTGCTCGAAGCGGTACTGTGTGTACTTTACATAGAAGGCTATAGTTCACAATGATTAGGTACTTTTTCGTAGTCACACCAGATAGACACACATTTTTTTTTCCTGTTAGTCACACCACTTAAATTTCTACACCTTTTATCATGAAATTAATAGTGATGTAAAATAAAAAGCAACATTTTGTCGTACAAAATTTACTTTCCTTGTAATTTACTCTTATTAAGTTTACTAACAGAAACAGTCGGTACTGACTACTTCAAGCAGTCTGTATATAGTCAGCCTAACACCCCGCGCCTCATGAATTGATAATGAAATACCAGCCTATAAATGTCCTACTGCTGGGCACAGGCCTCTTCTCATATAGAGAACGAAAGACCATTGATCACCACGCTTGCTCATTGCGGGTAGGCGATTTCAGATTCCAATTGTAGGAATCCAGATTTCTTTACGATGTTATCCTTTACCGATTGTCAATGATGTCTCAGAATAATTAAGTAAGTAATGTATGTATGTATGTGTAGTTAGTTCGAACCTGCAACCTTGTGCACACAAATCCGTTCATTGAACCACTAGGCCAACATGAATTGATAAACCTCTACCAATTTACACAGTAGGTAATCTTAAAAATGCAACACTAAGTAAGTAACGTGTCATAATATAGCAATGATAATTATGTTAGGTAATTGTCTGTGACTGCGGGCCATGGAAACATCCAAGCTTGAACAATGGCTGTCACAACCACGCATCAAAAATACGAAAACGACTTTAGAAACTGTCAGACAGGCATGAGTAATTTCATATAGCGTATTGCGTATAAAAACGTGAATTATTAACCTTGAATATTGTTGTAATAAATGACCCGAGTCCATAGCGATATAGTAAGAGTAAATTGATATCAATTATATTCCGTTTGATGTGTAATGTTTAGAGTAAAACTCTACACCTAAACAAATGTTCCAAAACGTATTTATACAATTACTTACATAGGCAACCTATAGGTATAACATGTGTATGTGTTTGAGTACCCCATTTACAATATCCAGTAGTATTTATTAATTTGCTGGTATGAACATTCATCATCATCATCATCCACAGCCTTTGACATCCCACTACTGGGGCAATAGGTCTCTCCTTTCACGTGCCATTCTCTCCGGTCCTGTTTCATCCAGATTCGACCTGAAACTTTAGTTAGGTCGTCGACCCATCTTGCTAACTGTATGCATCTTGTATGAACCTCAGTATTTAATAATAAATTCCTACTGATTAAATCTTATCAAAGAGTGTTCTCTTTGTAGGCTTATTCAAAAAAAAATCTCCGTAGGATGAAATAGTTAATTTTTACCTATTACTTATATCAGATCTCTTTTGTTTTTGTACATCTAGGTCCTTATTTTATCGCTATTAATATACCCACATCTGCAATGAAATTATAATCAAAAATATTTTATTTGTTGAAAAAAAATATTAAAATATAAATATTATTTTACTATTTATCTACCTAAACGAAATTTGAAATGCAATAATTAAGGTAGGTAATTCATAATTATCGTGATTTGTTTATACTAACAACACAATCTGCTGCAAAGCAATAGAATAATATCTCAAAGGGCTTAAGCGTTGTTATGATACATTAGTTACGATGAAAGTTTGTTTTGTATAATGACACGCCATAAACAATGCCAGTAAAATTGTTTCTCACAGTTGTATGAGCAGTTGAAAGCGTTTAATGTTTTGCTCAAACCCAGAGCACTAGCAATTTGTTAATTACTGTACCCACAGTGTAGTATCCAGGCACGCTTGACCAAAATGTAAATTTTTAAAATAACAGCTCTTCAACTATTACCGTAGTACTATTTAATTTTATTCTGTGCTATTATTATTTTACTGAACATTTGCCAGTAAGATAATTTCGTTGATTACTACTTTGATCAGAATCATTTTTCAGGACAAATAATTACTAAGATAAGAAAATAATAACATGGTCATATTTTTAAAACATTAATTCTGTGGGTTTTCATACTTTAAAAGAGATGTAATTTATGTGTGAATGAAAGGAGAGGCATCGCTGTGGTTTTAAATGGAAAGAGTCATAGGTACTCCCCTTTAGTTTTTCCGGACCGGAACAGTGCTCGTGTGAAAATAAATAATCATCTTTACATTACATTTATTTAATGTTAGTAGAACACAGTGTTTATATATAATAACTATTAATAAAGATAATCGTAAGTACCTCCACCACTCAGGCTTCAGATACAAGCAGTAGGTTAGTTTGGGGATAACTGTATATCTGCATATCCATAATGGTAATTATAATTATATTAAATAGTCAATAAATGTGGACAACATCACATACATTGCTCTGAACCCAAAGTAAGTAGCTAAAGCACTTGTGTTATGGAATTCAGAGACAACGAAGGTACACCCAGACCCGAGACAATTTAGAAAAGGGGTTTCCTACTAATTATTAGTTAAGTAAACCAAACCTGTAAGAAACAATATTGTAAACAAATGAAACAATTAATTAATTATTATTCTTATATAGTAATTAGCTGAACCGAGAGTCGTAGTCCTGTCAATCTATATAAAAATAATTTCGACATTTTCCGCGGATTATTCGCAAATTTTCATTCCTAAACTTTATCCTTATCCCGAAGATTAGATACACAACAAAATAAAAAGTAGCCAAATCGGGCAAGCCGTTCTTAAATGATGCTCCATCATATGTGGCAATTTATTTTTATTTATCTATAAGTACTATCCACTTGCGGTTTCGGTTATAGCTAACATTTAAAAAAAAAACGTCAAGAAACGATAAAAATATAGATAAAATTATAGATTTACTATTTATTGATAGAAGTTTATAATAATATCAAGGCTTGCGTTATTCCCTTGCTTGAAATAAATCTAATAATTAAAAGATTTCAAGTAGGTACCTACAATATACTGTAATGTTGGTTCGTCATTGCCTTAACTCATTATGATGTTTGAGTAATATGTAATTGGGCTGGCCGGTTTGCGTCACATCCTAGTATGAGGATTTTGCACATAAATAACGACCTTAAAATGTTTTATGTTTAGTGTTATCGTTGACCTTGAGAATAGAGAAATGCCGATTCTATCAAAATGTACCTAACCCTATTCAATTAATTAAAGACTTTTTTTTTAACGGAACTATGTTTACTAGAGTACTATTCTCTGAACAATGTTATTTTATTTTGGATAATATAGGTTATAACAAAGACAATACTGACTGCACGGATAGTAGAGTTCTACAGGTCAGCACACTAATTACCCCTGTGCGCGACGTTTTCCGCGTTCGGCATGGAACTCTGGGTGTTCTTTGTGTGTATTTGGTTTGAATGTTTGTGAAACCCCGCGACACAAGAAATAAATCATAAGTGCGGGTGTCGACCTTTATAAAAAAAATACAACAAGAATAAATTCTGAAATAAATGTATCTATTTTTGTAAGCAATAATCTTGCCTTATTCAAAAGAGAAAATAAGGTATTTATACATATCTTATGTAAATATTTAATAGCAAACAATCTGAGTAGGAGGTTCAAAAGCATTTATATTTGAACTCGTTTCTCATTGAACTGAGAAACCGCAAAATAATGAAAAGCCAATAATATCCCAACGCTTTTATCCATCTATCAATTTATTATTTAATAATAGACATTCCGTCGTAAATTCTGCCTGTTAACGGTCTTCCAATAACTTGGAAATTCCCTTCACCCCGCATACGATACGTTGAGTGCCAAGATATAAAACATCAAACCATATATCCCAGACATCAAGGGCTTCTTACTTGACGAGTACTTTGTATGCGATCATAGTATACAGTAAAATCTTATCGTATAAAAGTCGATATTTTCGATAATCAAACAAAAGTGAAACATTTTGTGTATATTCTTTAAAGATCGTTGTACAAGTGAGTAAATAAACTATATAGAGAGCGCAAATCGAGTATGAACAAGCGCTAGTATAAACATGTAAAATCGTAAAATTACTGTCGAAACCGAGTGCACCGTTTTATTTAAACCTGTGATTTAAACTATCTCAAAACTTAATATTACCCTAATAATATCGGAACATTTGATATTTTCGCATAAACGTCTGTCGTCGCAGAAATCACTTAAATCAGTAAACAAGCGTAGTACATTTGACGGGCCTGTTGGTCTAGTGGTTAGCGGCCCTGACTGCTAAACCGGAGGTCGTGGGTTCGATTCCCACCCAGGACGAATCTTTGTGTGATGAGCACGATCATTTGTTTTGTGTCTGGGTGTAATTTATCTATAATATGTATGTATTTAGAAATATATAAGTATGTTTATCAGTTGTCTGGTTGCCATAGCACAGGCTCTGCCTAGTTTGGGATCAGATGACCGTGTGTGAGATGTCTCAAGATATTATATTATATATTATATTATTATTATATTTAGCTATAAATGTACTTACGCTCAGCGTAAGGGGCTACTAGCGATGCGCACTCTCTATGCTTGTGATGTTTACTCTAGGCGAAACCACATTTTATTACATTCATTTGTTTTAAAAATGATAATTCATTTGTTTAAAATTAATATCTAAATTAGGAACGTTTTATTTTTTTAGCTAAAATGCGACAAATGTATATAGTCACTATTTATAAGCAATACATAATTATTATAGTTACAGTTTTTTAGTAACATAGACTATACCGATACCCGTTGATGATAACTTACTAAAACTTATACACATACATAGAAAAAAATTGTCATTTGTTAAAACCTGAACTCAATATTTAAATTTTCTGTAAGAGACCTCATTTCTGAGTTATCTCTCTATCTTTCATAATTATTTCAAAAATGTATGTTTTATGTGTACAGAAAGAATTTTGAATTAAGAATAATGTTCTGTTACTAAAAGCTAACGTGATAAAGTTTCCTTAATTCTGTGTGAAAGGAGGGATTTCCCTAATATCTTGCATTTCGGACTTTTTAACCTCTTTAAAATATAACAGTATGTACCTATTAGGTATGAAACATGTTAAAAAAAACACTATGAAGTTTAGAGTAAAAATAAATAAACTATAGAGTGCGCCTATTAGTATGAACTGTGAGCACCAGTATGAACAAGTAAAATCTTAAAATTTGTGTCAAAAAATAGCGCGCCGTTTTTTTAAAACTATCTCAAAACCTTATATTACCCTAATAATATCGGAACCATCGATATTTTCGCATAATCGTCTGTTGTAACACGGAAAATCACTTGAATCAGTAATCAAGCGTTACTTACTTCTAAAAATTTACTTAAGCTTGGCATTAAGGGCTACTAGCGCTGGCACTCTATGCTTGGCCATGTATACTCTAAGCTATGAGGTAACATGAACTGCCTTAGACGCCGTTGCGACCACAAAAGTCTTCATTCCAGAATGTTTTGTGGTGTCGTTTTCCAAATGTAACGTCTAGTCTATGTACAACGATTATAATTTATTCTATTAAAATACTTTGAGTATTGAACAAAGTGCTTATAGATATTTTTTGTAGCATCACTACGCTACAAACAAAATTATTGACCTTTCAATAAACTATAATAAATAACAGAATATTTTATATTACAACATGTAAACTTCGAATAATGTAGATTTTTTTATTTTTTTTTATTTTATAAGAAGGCTTAGTTCTCGTTCTAGATTTCTAAGCCATGACGTTCAATATTGTACTGTAAACAACAATATGCAGCATCCGTGTAACACGGTATTACTTAGGACGATCAAGCATTCTAGCTAAGCCGACAGCCGCAGCCCGCATGCATTAAGGGCTAAACATACAAGAGAAACAAGTCTACGCATAAAATTATTCTATATCTAACTAGCGGTAGCCCGCGGCTCCGTCTGCGTGTATTTATATCGTTTGAAGCCTATGGCACTCAGGAATAATATGGCTAAATCGGATCAGTAGTTTCACTTCTGCCTCTATACAATGTGTCGTTTTGCATTCTCGTCAAATTCAAGGAGGTAACTATGCTAATGATTCTTGGAATTGGATTGGATTTTTTTCCCCTTTTTTAAATTTTCGGAAATCGGTATGTGTGGGACAAGAATTTCAAAACGCGTCCTATGTGATACCGCACTGTAACTGCTCTTTTACTCACGCACATAAAGACACTGCCTACCGCATACGCAACAAGGCGATTCTGTTCTTTGAAAGTGGTGTATTCTGAAATACTGTCAAATTTAAATAACTAAACAACAGTTTAATAATTATTGAGCAGATATCGTAAATTTACATTTGACGAGAATGCAAAACGACTCGTTGTATAATTTTAGTATTAAAGATATAAATTGTAATTTCATAAAAACTTTGCTTACTAAGACTAGTTAAGAAGCTTGGCTAATTGAAAAGGCTTTTACAAAAGGGGATCTGTGCTGAGATAAAATGTTTTTTACTAATCAGGCATGACAAAGGTTAATGATGTTAAGATACCTTTTGTTTAGTTAAGTCGGTTATACAAATTGAGATCGGTTCAAAACGGAAAGAATTATAATTAAAACAAATCAAAACTCATTAAAATGATAGCCGAAAGCACTGATGTTACAAACTTATTTACTTTTGCAAATAATTAGCCAGCAAAAAGCATTAGCAAATAGTTTACTTTTAGACATGCATAAATTAACCTAATACTGGCTTTTCACGGCGCTTGACATCACTAGTCGCCCGCGCCTTCACGAGCGCGCTCGGCGCCATATCCTAGCCGCGCTAAGCCACTGCCATCACGTGCGCGCTCGGCACCATTTCCGAGCCGCGCCGAGCCACCGCCTTTACACGATGCGTGGTGCGTGCGGGCGCGGCCCTACTTGAGATATCACGCGCCTTTAGAAGCCAGGATAAGACAGAGAGAGCGAGTCCAAATAGCTCTGTTCTAATAAAAATAGATCCATAATTCATTATCACAAACGTATACTAATAGTTATCTTATTATACAATATCTATTTTACCTATTTTAATTGCAACTGGATACGGTCAATTAAACGATGCTCATTAGATAAATGTTTGAAAAAATTACAGAGATAATAGAATTATAGAAAAAAGAAATACGAAACAAGAATAAACAAATATGCCAAAATAGCGGAAACATTATATTGATTAGTAAATTATCGTCAATACCGTGGTATGTAACATACATACTAAATGTATGATTATGTATTTTAACCTATCAAAACACATTCAGTAATATATTAAATATATTAAAAAATAAAAGAGAAGGAAGTTCTAGAATATTATTTTGTTTATCAAAATTGGAGATAGCAAAATTAAAGACGTACGTATTTAGCTCTGTTCTACACAAAGACAAAGTCAGACACAAATACTTATTATTTACTTTACAAAAATTCTGACAACCTGTCTTTCCGAAGAACCCTGCATTATCCAGTAAATGGATTGTGAAAGGCAAAGAGGTAGACGCTCCTTTTAAAATACTTGTGATCGGCTCTATTTGTTAAGACTGGAAGCCGTCACCATCACATTTTGGAGAAAGTTTATATGTGACGACCCCCTTGGTCGAGTGGCGTACACACCGGTTCTCAAAGTGTCGCTTGCTCAGAGGTCCCGGTTTCGATCCGCGGACGGGTCAACACCTAAAACCACATTTTTACATTGTCTCGGTTCTGGATGTTTCTGGTAACTTCGTTGTCTCTGATTCCGACAACACGCCACCTACTTTGGGTTCAGAGCAATGTATGTGACGACGACATTATTATTTATCGATATTGAATTCAGTGTTTTTTTAAGATATCTTTAAGTTTAAATATATTCTTTTCTGTCTGTATATACATCTATGGCACATATTAACTGAATTAACTAATAAATAAAGAATTAACAGAATACTTACGATTTTTCCAATAACCTCTACCATAATCTACGGTTGCGTAAGAATCTTAAGGTAATAATAATAATAATTGTTTGTTATCATAATAAATCAAGCGTTAATTTTCAAAATAACAACAGACAACACAACAATGAACATATAACAAATGTTTACTTAATGTTAAGCGCTTAACAATATCAAAAAAATAAAACATTTTATTTACCAAAAATAAATTACAAATTGTGAGGGCATAGAAAGAAAATTTTATTTATAATAAATATGACAATGAAAATAGCTTTCTTTTCATTATATAAGTCCTTTTGTTGTTACATATTTGGAGTATCATTTTGCAGGTTCACTACGGTCAGTAAAGTTACAAAAGTAAAATATTTTATTTACGTCATAATTATGTTTAACGAGCAGTATAAATTAAGTGCCTATAGAGGCGAATTTTCAACGATCATTAGTGTTATTGTCAGTGCTGAGAAGTATCAGGGTTTTGAATTTTAATGTCCTATTGTTTATGTCAATTTAGCTGCAAATTTATTTATTTTTAACCTTCGGCTTTGGTCTTAAATACCTCACATAATGTAGATCTGTAAAAACATAAATGAATAAAACGGCTGTTTTTACAAAATTTTTTGTTTATTTCTTTCTGAATTAATGTTTTTAATTTGTTTAATATTAATTTAAGAAATAATAATTAATTATTTTATGCCAGTGCTGCGGGTACTTAAAATTCATATTTTTATAAATCGTTGAACCATTGTGTAGTTCTAGGTAGGTATATTTGTTATTTTAAATCTAAATCTTTCTACTCAAAGGGTATTTTTTTCCCTCATGTTCCAAATTTTTTAAGTTCCTATCTATTTATGGTGTAAATAAATACAATTAACACACTCAATCACAGAATTAAAACCTCCTAACAAAAATATGTGCCTAATTATCTTAAAGTTGATTAAGCTCAAGCTTTAAATACAAGATCAACTTCTTCTTTTTGTAATAAAACCAATAAATTACGAAGTGGATCGTTTAAAGTAATATTTATAGCCCAACCTCTATAAAATTTTCAATTAGATGCTCTCTTGAGTCGAATTTCGCTTAAATATCTACCTTAAATGTATCTACTGAAGCTAATCATCATTAAATATTAGAAAAAGATTACTTTTATTGTGTAAAGCATGTATTTTATTGTCTTTTCTCTTAATCTAATGGTATCGTAAAATTACTGTAATTATGTATTTGGTAGGTAATAGGTACCCAGGGATTACCTTACGGACTGACATATACCAAAATATTATATCAATATAATCTATACTTTATCTATACTTAACATTATAAAGCTGAAGAGTTTGTTTGTTTGTTTGTTTGAACGCGCTAATCTCAGGAACTACTGGTTCGAATTGAAAAATTATTTTTGTATTGGATATTCCGTTTATTGAGGAAGGCTATAGGCTATATAACATCACGCTACGACCAATAGGAGCAGAGCATAAATGAAAAATGTTGCAAAAATGAAAAACCGTTGAAACTAAAACACGCGAACAAAGTCGCGGGGGACAGCTAGTACAGTATAAATTAATTGAAACATTGAGTTCGGATTTAGACAATGAGCACATTTGGGTCTACAAATTAAAATAACAATGAACTATTTTTGTGCTGAGATTATAATAATAAATAATTATCGCTCTTGTTTAAAACAAAAATGATGAGGAAAACTTAGGTATGCAGTGGAATGATAAAATCCCTATTTTTATCCGACTTTAAAAGGAGAAGGTTTTGATTTGACAGTGTGTTTTTTTGTATGGTTGTTACGCGATGTCTCCGGCAATAGTAGATCCATTTATTTATTTTTTTGTGATAGATAGGGTATAACCTCAGAGTTGCTCCCACATAAAATACCATACATAAAAATACCAATACCGTAGTTGTTTTTTTTTTATTGTAGCGTTTTTTTTTACATTTATGTGATAACTATTATTTGTCATACGTGAGAAGGATACTTTGGTTATTTAACTACTAAGAGAAAACGATTTTGTAATACCTATTAACTTTAATGTTTTGTCTTTACAGGCTCCACAGTTCATTACGTTCACCGATGGAAAATTGGGGGTAAACTTTGCGGGCTACCATGCTGGCGTTGGTATTGGCGGTCAAGGTGAGATCATGAATACCATAATTTGAATTCTATCAAACAAGGTTAATAATTTATATTAGAATTAGATGAAAATGTATTGTATTATTTTAAGCCCTGTTCTTCTTTTTTAAATCATAATAATTTTAGGTTACTTATGTAGGTAAACATTGTGAAATGTAAATAAATGTAGAATACTAAAATCTTTAAAAAAATATTAATTTACATAATATTAATTTCACCAAATATTTATAATTATTATACCAAATATATATAATTATTACACCAAATTGGTATTTGTTTAAAATATTATTTAAATCTGTTAAAAAGTTTTGACAGCTTAACTAACAAACAAACTCAGTTGCTTTCCTATTATGAATTACGTCATAGTAATAGTATTTATGTTTATCGTCTTATGAGACTTATAACGCTGTAAAACAAGAAGATTTGTTAATATTATTTATTAACCCCATTATCCATAAAATGTCTGTGCCCCGAATTTAAAGTGGATATTTTTATGATTTATACAAGGCCATTTAATTTATGATTCGTATTACGTACGTACATGAAATTGGTTTCTATTAGCTAACGTTTACCAATATTTTATCTTCGCGAAATCAATATAAACAAAAATCACTTAATGTGTGAGTAAACGGAATAAGATTTTATAGTTAGTACACGTACTATTAAAAAATAAGTTCAATAATGGTAAAATTATTTTAGGTATCTGTTTATTATTCAAGATATACAATATTTATCAACGACATAATCCAATCATTATATTATATTCATTGTAGTATCGGGACTAATTATGAATCAGAATTATTTTATAAGAATAAAATAATATTTAATTTAATATTAAATAACAAATTGTAATTCAATATCTAATTTTCAAAGAAAAAATTTCTCTTAACGCAATATAGGTATGTTTATTTTTTTTTTAACTTTTCAGAAAAAAAGTGGCCTTGTTTGCTAGGGCTTGGGCGAATTTAATATTTTAATTCCCACTTAATTGGGTCTAAATTCAAGGTTTACAATAATTACGTCGCCCTTAACTTTTTTCCCTCAAGAAATAATAAATTCGGTGGTAGATAGATATATAAATAACATTTAAAACTTTGTTCAAGGTGGTAATGGACGAGCTGGAGGTGGCCTTTTCGCCGAAGCCGGTACGCCATTTGGACAAGCGGCCAAAGCAGGACTTGGTGGTGCAGTAGACAGCCAGAGTAGCATCGGTAATATAATCCTATAACAATATTGATCAATAATAATATATTATTATTATATCGGTTTATAACTGTTCCACTGCTGACCATAGGCCTTTCCTCATATGAAGTAGGAACAAGCATTGATCACCACGCTTGCTCCCTTGCGGGTTGGTGGTTTCGTATTCAAAATTTTGGAACCCATGTTTCCTCACAATATTTTCCTTAACCGATTTGTCACTGAAGTCATATATAGAATAAAAAAAAAAACTCATATTGTAAGGTTGATAATTTCACATTGGTACAAGTACAAGCCTGGGTTTGAATTTGCAAACACAAATAATGGTTTTTTGGAATATTTTTTAACGGCGTTCTTGAACTGCACGCATTTACTAATGACATAGCGTAGCATATTTTCTTATTATATTTTATTTATTATCTTTATTGTCTTTAAAAAAGTTATTGAATACGAGATGTACATTTGTTTAGATAATAATTATGTTCAGAACATGGAAGTATGTATTAGTCACTGTTATGCAATATCAATTATGAAATACCATTCTGCTTCATCGCTTCCCTAATAATGTTCATCCAGGCATGTTATTTGGTACATGGTATCCGTCCTAATTATTGAAAGCAGTAATTTGATGCCCTCAGGGATTAAGCATATTATTAACATATAAATATTTTTTGTAGCATCAGATATTTAATATTGTTTTGGAAAATAATTGCGTATAATGATTTATTTCTTGTAAATTATACTGAATTCCACTCTATCGTTAATGAAAATCTTCGAAATTTATTTCCTATTGTCTACAGTCTTCTAAGACAAAACAAAGCCATACAAAATATGCAAATAATTACTTAATAACTATTTCGAAAATTCGTAGCCCCTAAAATTGCTAATATCTGAAGACAACATTTTCAAAGTACCTAGATCTAAAACAATATTAATTTATTACTTTACTACATTTTAATAGTTCTGAAGATAATATTATTATGTTAAATTGAATAGTTTATCACAGACAGTACTTTATCTAGCTTGAATGATTACAATGATCTCGGCAACTATTAATTCTACGTCAATTTCACCTCGACCTTTGAAGTCAGGTTGCAATTAGTTTGTGACGCTTGAGAAATACGAGGTAAAAATCTCATTGTCTTGGTTGTATATGCCAAGTAAGATTGAGTAATACTTGAATTCGTAGTAGAATAAAATATTCTATCATTAATGTTTGTGTTATATACCTATGTTTAATTTAAATCATACTCATTTCTAAATTATGGCTGGTAATGGATGGAACCTATTCATTCTATTATTGGTAACAATTTATAAATTAATTTAAGCTTGAATTATAATAATGGATTAAAAAAACATGATAATTTAATTGACAAGGAAATAAGTATTGATTTTATTATTTTTTTACGCATTAACATATGCGAAGCCAATACTTGTATCTAATTAAATACAAATAGTAGATCGGAAAAAATATAATTGTGATACCAATCGAAGAATTGGTTCACTAGATGTTGCAGACGTCGCCCCTAAGACGTGTAACAAGTAGAAGGAGAAATTTGAAAATCAGTCAGTTACCTCTGTAGCCAAATTGGTAAAGCGACTGGTGCGTCGCAGATTCGAGTCCTGCCTGAGGTTGAAATTTTTCATTTCTAATATTAAAATTTGTATTTATTCACAAACGAACCACAAAAAAAACATTATTCTTGCTACGTATTCCACAAGGTCCAAGATATATTTTTTAAAGAAAAAAATTTTTTTTTCTTTGCAGTATTAACTTGAGGTATTTATCTTTATGCTAGGTGGACTATTTGCTGGTGCGACGGCTGGAGGAGGCGTAAAATCAGAAGCCAGTCTTGGAGGCGCCGTTAGCGCAGGAAAAGCTGTAGGCGGTGGCTACGCATCTGCTCAAGCAGGACCCCATTCTTCCACTGCAGTCCTGGTAGGTGAACAATCAGCAAAGGCCAAGAGGAAAGAAGAAAGGCGTAGATTAAAGGAACTGAAAAAATTACAGAAGGCGCAGAGAAGACACTGATTGGTGGCGGAAAATTAATTTCTTAATTTTATGTAGTACCCTTCATAAACGTTTTGTATATTCTTGAAACTTTAAACAAACTTCTTTTTTTTCAGTGTTCAACTTTTTATGTTGAGTACGCAAAAAATAGCATTGAGTACGTACAAAATAGTGTCGAGTACCTAAAAATAAGACTGGAAAACATACTTAAACGTTTATGGATGTGATTTTTTGGGAATACATCCCCAACATTAACAATTTAATCCAATTCTTTGTTTTTTTTTGGTGGTGTTTTTTGTAATTTAATAATAATAATTAATACTCTTATAATAATAATACTCCATTAATTATAATAAATAGTTTTAGTAACGTATGTGTTCTCAATTTATAAAGTACCAAAAACCTAAGGTACATGACTTCGTTTTGTTTTCTACTATTCAGTCAGAAGTTAGCAGCAATGTGTCACGTAGTTGAGACTAACGAGACTTTACTTACAGGAATAAGGTAAAGGTACAAAGTTTTCTCAGTGCATGCACTCACAATGCACGCCCAAGCCCATTTGTCATGCCGACTCTCATTTTTGGGACCCCATTTTTCACCATTTGTGTACCGTTGCAAAGTACCTTGCATGTTTTGAATAGGCTATGCATAAAGATGCTATGATCTTCACGCCTAGTACAAATAATCCTTTACGATATTTTGTACAGCCTTAGCATGTAATGAAGTAAATACAAAATACCAATATATAATCGATATTCATACGAATTTTGTAATTACAGGAAGGCGACTCGGGCAGTTCTGGAGAAGCTGACTTTTCATTCACCGCCCATAAATCATTCGGGTCGAGTGTACCAGTTGAAGAAGAAAAACAGGTTTACCAAAAAGGTCACAGTGGAGTGAATATCGATGCTTACAATGAGATAACACCAGTTGCAAATGCTGGTGTCGAAGCTCATGCAGACGCGGGATTTAATGTAAACGCTAATGCTAACGCTCAACCGGTTGTTTACGTAAAAGAAGTGAGTAAATGGAGGGGACCGCATTACAATCCACACCGCTTCACATCGGATTACTATCAACATATAATAAGTTCTTTATTTAGGATTCCTCAGAGACACTACTATCAGCCAATTTGGACTGTACCGCGAAATTATAATTACATCCATCAGGTTCGTTTTTTAAGATTATAAGGGGATGAACGTGCACCAAGAGGCTTGAAGACAGCAACGTCCCTAATCTAGCACTTACTTGTTTGTTTATAATTTCACGTATTTAGCACTTAAAAGTCTTGGAAAGATCATAAGTGCATCTACACACATGTTCTAACCCTATCTTTTTACCCAACTGCCAAGGAAGAGTTGTTTTTGTATTAAGTTTAGGCGTAAACCCATATTGCGTATAATATATGATAATTATAATAGACGAATCCGTCACAAACCGGAACAAAAATAT
Source organism: Diachrysia chrysitis (assembly GCA_932294365.1). Taxonomy (NCBI): domain Eukaryota; kingdom Metazoa; phylum Arthropoda; class Insecta; order Lepidoptera; family Noctuidae; genus Diachrysia; species Diachrysia chrysitis. Next base: position 5,778,224 of record OW028651.1, on the reverse strand, counting down.
TTTTCACTACGTCATTTGTGTATTCCCTTTTTATACAAGGACTTTTACTAATTTATTTTTGTTGGAATTTAGGTAAATGTTGCACCTACTGAAGTAGTTGTCCGAAAACACAAGCCTCATCATCACCACGGTCTCAAATCTGTGTACGTTGGAGGTTATGTCGGAGCTGGTGGTGAGGTAGGAGCCCCAGTAGTCAAAACACAGCCTATCGAGAAAAGAGTCGATGTTGGTGTAGAATCAGGAGCAAACTATAACACAGAGCATTCAGGACCTGGCAAAGTTACGTATAACAAGGAAATTGTTGTTACTCACAATCAAGGCCGACCAAACACCTTTTTCCAGGATATTTTCAATGTAAGTAGACTTAAATTGTATTTATTCCATGTCTAAGTATTTTTAGATCAATAGAAATTAGCAACTCAGAACGTAAATTTTTCGGTTACTTTAATAACTCCTATGTTTTTATTACATGTTCCTATTAATGCGCTAATTTTTTTTCCTAAAATCCCAATGAGATGAGACCCTGTACAAAATTTTCTAAGTGAACACTCGCCTTTAGAAGTGTTTTTCTTTCGATAATTATGGGTACGTGCTAAAAATAGACATCGTGGAAAAGGTCAATTGCCGAAATTTTAATGAGGCTACATTATAAAAGTAGATTATTCATTGAGACCCTTAAATAAAAAGTTACAATCACAAACATTTGAAAAGAGCGCCTTTTATGTACGTTATGAAAGGCAACGATTAAAAAAATATATTATACTGGCGAAATGAAATCGTCCTATTTATTTCAATGTATTGACAAATACTAACGATAGCGACGTCTCAATGTAAATCGTCAAGAGTAAATTTTCTTTGTTTTCCAACATTATATTGACACAAAATTGATCAATGCGAATCTTTTTTTCCCAATATCAACTTTTATCTCTATAAAATCTCTTTATTTGAACTGTTCAAAGCGCGGAGTTTTGTACCCTGATTTGCATCCCATTGATGGGAGAGTTCTTTAACAAAGTGCGAGTCGGGCTGAGTGCTGACCGTCCCATTAATGGCGATCTTTGTATGACCCGCAGCTACGAGCATATTGCATTTATGTAGCAAAAATTTATGCGATGTTCTTGCGGGTTTTATTTCTACATTTATCTATACTATCTATACTTATCTATACTAATATTATAAAGCTGAAGAGTTTGTTTGTTTGTTTGTTTGTTTGTTTATTTGTTTGTTTGAACGCGCTAATCTCAGGAACTACTGGATCGAATTGAAAAATTCTTTTTGTAATGGATAGTCCGTTTATTGAGGAAGGCTATAGGCTATATAACATCACGCTACGACCAATAGGAGCGGAGCATAAATGAAAAATGTTGCAAAAATTAAAAACCGTGAAACTAAAACACGCGGACAAAGTCGCGGGGGACAGCTAGTAATATTATAAAGCTGAAGAGTTTGTTTGTTTGTTTGTTTGAACGCGCTAATCTCAGAAACTACTGGTTCAAATTGTAAAATTCTTTTTGTATTGGATAGTCCGTTTATTGAGGAAGGTTATAGGCTATATAACATCACGCTACGACCAATACGAGCGGAGCATAAATGAAAAATGTTGCAAAAATGAAAAACAGTTGAAACTAAAACACGCGAACAAAGTCGCGGGGGACAGCTATATATTTATAAACCTAAATAAATGTAGAAATATAAGCCTAAATGTTTAATTAAATAATTTTTATTATTTAACTAAATTATTATAATACAACATGCTAATCAAGACAACCATTTCTAAATTATAAGAATTAGCCATAAACAATTCAATATATTAAAAGATATCGAGTTATTTATGTATTTAATGTAAAATAATACAAAAACTTCATAGAATCAAAATAAGAATTGACTTTATTTTTGTTTTTCAGATTCCTATTTCTACTCTGAAAGCAGTCAGCGGTTTTCTGACTAACACCGCTGGAAGTACTAGTGTTTCTGTACAAAAGACAGGCTCAGTTAAAGCAGGTGGTTACTCAGGCTATTCTGGGCATTCGGACTTGTTCGCAAATGCTGGATACTCAGGCAGCGCTAGATATTCTGACTATTATTAAGATACAGTTGTAAAATGTTAGGATTAAGATTGGATAAGAACAAATTATTCAAAGAGGTGGTGATAAAATAAATAAAAGAAAATATTCTTAAATTTATTATTATTTAATTAATTATAACATTTATTAAGTTCTTAATTCAATTCAAATTAAAGCAACGTACAGTTGCTAACATTAATTAAGACCTGGAGTGAATAATGACATGAGTTTAAGATAGTTGAATTCTACTTGAAATACTTTTCATGAAGAACACATTAAGTAAATGTAGCATTAATAAATGTGATAAGCTCTGCAACCTGAGAACGGCGCACTATATAATCGTGCCCTCTCTATTGCTCTCGTAATCTTCACGATATTTTTATCTTCTACCTTTTATTACGATTATATTTTTTACGAGCACCCCTTTTAAGGAGCCTTCTGTGAACTTATTAAAGAATAAATAAATTTACACAAAATAACAGTAGCATCAACCCGTAAAATTGTTGAGTTTATTTATTTTAAGTTAAAATAAACTTGTAAATTTATTTAGACATTCAATGGCTACGTTCACTCGTTGCTTTAGTTTTTTTGTTTATTTTAATTAAGTTATATAAACAACAAAAGACCTAACAATTTTGCAAATAATATTTTAAATGTTATTAGGTGCCTGCCATTCTTTAACTTTTTTATTTACGAAACAAACAGTTGTTTTATTAGCCTCAGTAAATTATTGGCAATGTATCGCGATTAAAAGGATATATGGGGACATTTATTAGTTTCAACGCGATTTGTTTTGTTGTTTGAATAATCCTAATGCCTATCGTAGGGAATCGATATTTATTTTACCAGGAGCATTGTGTTTCATTTCATTTTGCCTAACTTTAATACTTTCAGTAGTTTCTTTTAGTTCTTTTACTAATCTTTTACTGTTTTCTACAGACTCAGATTTGATCACTTCGAAACATGTTCAACCATCATCATCAGCATCTTCGGAGGCACACATATCGGTACAGACACCGAGTGCTTCCAAAATAATCGATGACATTTTCGCTGTAAGTGCACGATATTCCATGTCTCATTAGTGATAACATTTTGAGTTTCATGTACGTATATAATTGGGTATTTGACAAGATTTTAACATTTCATTAAAAAATGTATATATTACAAACTATGTCTAGTTGTAAAAACAGCAGATGAATTACTTTTATATTCAGCTCAACTAGTTACAAGAATTTTAATATTGCTGATTAGACAGAGAGAGCTATAACCTAATGTGACGTCACTATTGTTTTCTCCATACTAATCTGGGGCTGTCCCGTATAAGTCGTCGTTTTGCGAAAATGAGATAGAACATGCGTCACTTAAACAACTTTAAACGCTTATATCTTTTGTATTCGTGTATATTTTTTGATGTAATTTCGCAGTTCTGCTTCATTTTAATAATATTAATAAAATATTTGTAATCTATACTTATAATAATAATTAAATAATTCGATAGTAGTCAAATACTCAATTATAAAATAATTTGTAACGTTTTTATTATTGATCTTTTGTAGTTATTCAAGAATATTAACGCCCGGTTTCTGAAAGGCTGATCTATGGTCAAATCAACTGATGACGACTGTGATTGGTTGACCGAAAGAATAATAACCAATCACAGCGCTTAACATGTGGTTTGACAGTTGATTAACTAATTTTTGTGTTGAACAACGTTTCGGAAACCGGGGTTATTGTTGGAGTTTAAAATAATATTCAGAATACTGAACGTTATTTCAAAGACTATCTATATAACTAGGTGATGGTTTGATCCAAATAATCATATTGGTTACTTGTATCCTTAGAGTAATAAATAACTTAACTATACTAGTATGAACATGTAAAATCGTAAAATTAGTGTCAAAACAGAGCGCACCATTTTATTAAAACAGTCTCAAAAGTTAATATTAGCCTAATAATATCGGAACTGGTGATATTTTTGCATTAACCTTTATCGTCGCACGGAAAATCACTTTAATCTGTATACGACCGCATTACATTTAGCTAAAAATGAGCTTACGCTTGACTTTACTTCTTAACTACTAGCGATGCGCACGCTCTATGCTTGTCTGTGTTTTCTTTATGCTTAAATCATTCTTTACAAATTTATAAGCATGCCATTGAGAATTCTGTGCGCCTACTATGAGCTTTTATAGCAGATTGCCATTGTGGAAGCGAGACAGCGCACTACAATGCGCGTAGCGGCGTCTCGCTTCCCCGACAGCAACAGTCTTGCTTTTAAGAGACCATAGTACAGGCACTGGACTGGTTATAACTGGTATATAATATTTTCAACATTGAACTTGTCTCATAGCAGCCATTTTATCTTTAAAGTGGATTAAAGGTTCGGGTTGGTTTCATCAATCATAAAACTTTGGGTGGAGGAATTTTTTAATTTGTTTTACAGAGTTGCAATTTTATTAACACAAGTGTAAATATTTTGTTTTGTGAAGTATGGTTTTAAGTAAACTCCTGTATACAGTGTCTACATCTAGGTTTGCAATTTATAGAAAGGTGCTTAAAAAGGTTTGGGTGTCGGTGAGTACTGCTTTGTACAATATTGCACTTTATGGATCGTTTATTAAAGTTAAATTTTCATTTTCCAAAAAAAGGTTGTTTAATAAAAACAATTTTACTTTATAGATACCAATTAACACACTCTCGGCGGTAAACAAATTTTTAGAAAACAACGTATCAGGGAGGAAAAGAGTTCAGGTAAAAAAATAACATTTTTATTATACTTCAGTAACACAGCACACACGATTTACATTAAACCGATTTTGAAGCCTTCGGCAAAATGAAATTGGCCACCTGTCACATTTTTTTCTATCCCGATCTATTATAAAACGTACGTACAAAATGTATTGCATATTTCAGTTTTATATTGATAATATGAGTAAACAAAATTTATTCCGATTTTTTTTTTTTATTATTTGTCCTATTTGACACCAAAAATCATTATGAATTTTGGTGGCAAATAATTGATGCGAAAATTTGGTATCAATTATTTAATAAACTCAGTTTAAACTAAAATTATGTAAACTGACTCTATACTACATGTAATCTTCACCTCTTTTGGATCAATATACCCTTTTGGTAACACCCTGTATAACTAACTTACAATTACTTTATTTATCAACTAATATAATTATATATAACAAAATATATATAACAACATTTGCCGGGTCAGCACCCGGAAAATGTTGTTATATAATATGGTGTACAAAAATAGTTTACGACCTATTCTCAGTCCTACTGAATATACACGAAAATTTCATAAAAATCGGTCAATCAGTTTCGGAGGAGTTTAGTTACAAACACGACGAACCCGAAAATTTTATATATAGAATAGCTGACCCTATAATTAAAAAAAAAATGTGCTGTAAATAGTTAACGAACTATTCTCAGACCTACCGAATATACCTACACGAAAATTTCATAAAAATCAGTCAAACCGTTTCGGAAGAGTTGGGTCACAAACACTGTGACACGAAAATTTCATACATAGATAGATATTGAAATTATGCGCCATTGTTACATACAATAAATTTTACAGGTATCAGCAGAAAGCGATGGGGAGCCTACTAGAATCCGACTGGGACCCCACGCAAGGAGACGTGCTAACAAACATGTGGTTATAGTGCAAGAGCCTGCAACCAAGCCTGCAACACAGGAAGAAAACTAAAATACTAATACTAATGTACCTAAAGTACAAAATAAAATTGATTTTCCTTAGAAAATTAATGTACAAAACTGTATTGCAGTTACTTATGTAAATATTTTTATATTAAATAAAAAAATAATTAATTGATTTTATTTTTTCTCCTTGCTTGCTTTTCCAAAGCTATGTTGGGATCGGCTTCTTCGGTCTAAGATAAATATCTTATTTAACAAGGAGCGACTGTTGCGAATGTTTATTTAGGTATCCAGTGAAATAAAAATTGTTTTAGAGAAGAAATAAGTAAACTTTAGAGTGCGCATATTGGTATGAACTGTAGGCACTAATATGAACAAGTAAAATTGTAAAATTTGTGTCAAAACACAGCGCGCCGTTTTATTAAAACTATCTCAAAACCTGATATTACTTAATGTTATCGGAACCGTCGATGTTTTTGCAGAAACGTCTGTCGTGACGGAAAAACACATATCAGTAAACGAGCGTAGTACTTACAGCAAACATTTTGCTTACTATCGACACAAAGGGCTACTAGCGATGCGCGTACTTTATGCTTATGTTTATCTTTACTCTGATTAAATACAGTGCATGGTAGGGAAAATAAAGATTCGCAGAAACAGCTGTACCTTTTAAAAACATTAAGATCGTCCAAAGAAATCTAATAAAAATACATTTATGTTATTAATCACCACAATATAACGCTCTCATAACAGTAGTGAAATACAGTTTGTTTACAAAATATACTGTTATTGTCAACTTTGCTTCCCTGTTTTTATAGTATTATGTTTTCTTCTTTAACAAAAACATAATAGCAGGTAATGATTAGAGAAAAATAAGACACATAAATATGGGATGAAATATTATTAAAAATACTGTTATTATAATGTGTTAATAAGAAACAATTACAAACAAATTACATAAAATAAATTTTAAATGAGCCTATCAATTTAACAAAAAAAAAAATAGAGTAGTTTTCTAAAGTAACGTTAATCATTATAAATTGAGTCTTTTAACATTAAACCAATTAGCTTTTAAGAACGTAGTGAGAAATAAAACAGAAGACGGTGCCTTTACTGCTATAATAACTGAAGTAGACCACCGTTTCTCCAAGTTCCTTGAGGGGAAAATAATATGCGGTAGGATCCAACTTGTGTAAATCAATCTTTTCAAAGGAATAATTCCCTTTGTATACGTCACAGGTCTTTTCGTCATATCTAACTCCAGAAGCAACGAGCATCACTTTAGGTATCATACTTTTACACGTCATCTTTTTATAATCATTTGTATACTTTATACCGCGACCGGGTTTGTCAACACCAGTTTTAATTTTCCAATAATATCCCTTCAAATTTGCTTTAATAGTCAAGTTTCCTTTAAAATAAAAAAGTCCACTTTTATTGTAAGCAGTTACACTAAGTAATAGTTGTGGCTGTTTTTCATATGGCGGGCTTGGAGTTGGGCAGGGTTCAATACTTCGTAATGCCACCGTGTATTTAACAATCGAATCCACTTCGTAACATTGAATCAGTACTGTTACTGCGACAAGACATTTCCACATTGATACCATAATAAAATCACACATTATTTTTGTTATTTAGCCATGACTGTGATTTGCTGGAAATCAACCAGGTACTAAACGGAAATTACCATGAAGTATTAGTAAGGAGTACCAATTTAAATCTATTCTAAATCTCGTTATGTGTTATCATTAAACATTATTTTATGGGCTGTATAGCATTACATTTTGACTAATATTTTTATAATGGCCAATTTCCCAAAAATAAAAAACGTTTCAAGATAGTTTCGACCAATTTGTGATCTAATATTTATTTCTAGACGTGCGTGATTCGAGATTTATCAAAGAAATAAATAGTCCGTCAATGTTTTCCTTTTTCATTAAAAGTGCTTGGCTTTTTTTTATAAGGTTAACTTTAGTTAATAACACATCTTAATCAAAATCTTCAGTTATAAATCAAAGTCGGGTTAGTTACACAATTTATAACTCAAGAACCGCTGGACCGATTTTCATGATCTTTTATTTGTTAGGTTCGTCTCTACCCCAAATAGCAGAAAAACTATAATAACATCGGAAAAAGACACGAACAGAAAAATATGTCTTACAAGAACTTACGCGGGTGAGACCGCGGGGCACTGCATCAGATAGCATACATAGGTACTTATTATATTATTATACACTAAACCTCACGCATCCTTCCACGCGAATAATATCAAGCATCACTACCAGCATAATAAAAACATGGAGATGACGATAAAACTCGCAATAATACACAATGTGGACTCATAAACCGTGAAGTTGTTTTGTTTACAGCTTTTCGACAAAATGAAAGTATGAAGTAATTTTATGGCTGACATCTTTTATGGTGGCAGCTATCAAAACAAACTCGGAAATTTGTTGAAGCGCGCCCAAAGAATACTAAGGAAGGTCATACATCACGGATGCAACGGGAAGTGGAACCAATTTTCCGGGATCAATAGAATTGCCTTTGGTGTTCTTTATATAATGCAAATACGGCGAGATTCAACTAAAGCAAAGCTGGGCTCCCATTTTAATCTGTAGTTAGATGTAGATACCTATTGTGTATTCCCTAGCTAACTGGAATAATCTTTGAAACTCCATTTCCAAGTCAGATGTTCAATTTAATAAGCTGTCCAAACCTTTGATTACTATAACAAGTTTTGTTGAAGATATCTCAGGATGACAAGTTTGTGAGTTATTGAAAAAAGATATTATTTCTATTTTATATTCAGATTAAAATGGCTTAACAACTAAGCGATTTGATGTTTAGGTGGATTGAGTTATCGTAAAGGCTCGTTTACATTTATGGCAGTTTCCTATATTCAAGAAATGCTTCGTTTTGCTTACGACGGTTAAATTTACTTTGAAATTCTACTGTCGTAAACAAAACGAATCGTTTCTTATATATAGGAACCAGAGCCCCTAGACAAGTGACATTTCGACAAGCGATATCGCTGATGGAATCGTTCAAATGTATGGAAGTGACAAGTCCAAGTCACGTGACTTATCGAAACGAAATGTCATTTCCATAAATTTAATGTCATTTGAAAGATTTCTATCATCGTTTACGCTTGTCGAAATGCCACTTGTCTAGGGGGCCAGGCATTAGTAGGTAAGTTATTGATTTCAAATAATAGGTAAATCAGTTTTGGCCAGGTGCTGCTATCGTGTAAATTAGTTTGATCAATGCTGACCTAAATATTACCGATTCAATATTTTAGAGGTAATCTGCTCTGCCGCGACGAACGCCTGTTAATATATTTTTATTATTAAAATTTTTGTTTTACTACATGGTTCCAATATTGCCATTAATGATCTGATGGAGTTTTATAAAACTATGACGTATAATACAAGTTCCTACGAAACTCGCTAAGTAGATTTAACTATAGAAGCTCCAATACAGAGATTTTACCGAAGTTCCCTCTTTCCACCAAAATAGGTTCGCACCCATTGTTGTCAGCTTAGCACCAACCCTCGTTGGATTCTAACACTTCTAATTAAATTAAAACTACCCAAATCATTTGCTGTTACTCTACACCTTATCGATACCTTTGGGGCGTACCTAATCTATAGTTAACGCTTGACAAGTTTGGCTTATCGACAGTCTTTTGTTAAAATTGAATTTTAGATATACAGCAATTTAAATTTAATTTCAGATATAATATAATAAAGCAAGTAAGATAGTGATTGGTCATACAACTACATAACAAAATAACTTTAATGCACACCCTGTTTGTCTTACAGGTACAATTTTTTTTTTTTTTTTTTTTTTTTTTTTTTTTTTTTTTTTTTTTTTTTTAAAAAGGTTATTTAAAATGTTCAGTAAGAATATATAAGATTAAATTTATCTCTTTGCATTCTCTATCTATTCAGCGGGTCGCTCGCACCGTCAGAGATTTGCCTGTGGTTGGTCACTGGTAACCTAACATAATACTCTCCGCTTTCCTCTTTATAGCTTCTGTTTTCCTAGTAGGTTCGCCAACCACCTGTTAATCAAATAGACTTCGAGACTTCATTCAGCTACTTATGCTAACCTATTTTAAATATTTTTCAATTTAGCTATACTGCACTTTATTGGCTTAAAATTTTAAGCTTAAACCACCTCTTATTGTAACATAAATTGACAAATGAAACTTAATGCAACATAATTTGGGTTCCTGTGCCGAGGCTTAACGTAAAAGCATTGCCTTTAAAAATCTCATCCATTTAACACTGGGTGTCTCTTAGTGTTTAAGCTACCAAAGTTATCTAGAAGCAACAGCCATAAATATATTGAAATTACGACAGACCCTTACGGGTCTAGACGTAACTTTGAGTGGCACTTTCGAGATAGGCAATTTAACAAAACATAAGTTACCGTTCTCAAAACTTAGTGGCTACATTTTGTATAAGGCTAAAAAGCCCAAACCGCGTCTAAAATGTTTGTAGTACATAACTTTTTGTTGTACTAGGGAACACCTGGCTTTGATAAGCTTTGAGGTATAAATAATTCCTGGTAAAATATATCAGAAAACTTAAATAATATTTGTTTTGTACACGCTCCCGCACTAAGGTATTTAATTCTTGTGTCGCGGGGGTTTTACAAACATTCAATCCACATGCACGAAGAACACTCAGATTTGGAAGATGCATTTGTGAATTTCACAAATACTTGTCCCCAGCGGGGAACGAACCCGCAGCACGTAGCGCACAATGGTAATTAGCGTGGTGATCTATAACACTCGTCTACAAGTGCAGATATAGAATAATTTCGCGATATGGCGCCGTGTAAATGCTTTGTAAGTACATACTTAAGTTACCTACTTTATAATAGTAATTTTACGCAACTAATAAATTTGGGTTCTAACACAATGCAAGAGATGATATACTCAAGCAACTAAATAGATTTATACACTGCCTTTGTCTGGTTACAAATAGAAGCTTAAACATCCAAACATACCCAAGTCACTCTTGATAACTGTTCCCGAAATTAGATCACATCGTCCTGCGGGAGAATTAATTTTGGACCCTAATCAAACTTAGACCATGTTCAGCAAAGTCTGTTAAGTCGACACTGTAACTTCTAAGTCATCATTGTTAGTCAAGACTGAACCGATGCATTCATGCTTCGAAATCTTGAATTTTATAAACTCCATATACAACCCCTAATACCTTGTAGTAAGCAAAGCTTTTATTGCAAAAGTTGATTTGATATATACGGCGATATATTGTTTGTTTGAATATACAGTGGTAGGTGAAGAAAATACTTTGTTCGCAAAAATCATTTCAATTTATTTTTCCATTGAACACCACCGAGACTTTAAAACGAAGAATTCTGATGTTGCACAAATGGTATATGGATGGTATTAATTAAAATACTGGTACTTGTCTAAAATAAATTGTATTTATTCTAATCAGTGTTCTATCTCTACGAAAAGTCTTTGCCCAGCCAATTATTGGGTCAATTACAGGCATTTTTTTTTTGCAATGATGTTATAAATTAGCTTAAGATAAACTCATGTTTCCTTAAAAGCGTCCATGACATGACAATACTACAATATAATTATAGTAAAACAACAAATACCTACACATTTTAAATGCAGTTATCCCAACTCTGATCAAAGGTTTACACAAATTTCTTCGACCGTCTTTGTCGTACACGAGTCGGAAATTATTTAATTTAGAAGCTCGGTTCTCTGTTATTTATGGTTTGAATTTCACGTTTAGATTCTCCCTAATCTAATTGAATAAGTTCCCGTGTATGTTTCCTCCCAGTTCAATAGGCTTAAGCGTGTAGAAAGTTGTGATAATACCCTTTTCATCGAAACAATTTTACTTCCATCATTGTTTAAGTAGCTTGTTGTAGTATTTATCGTATTGTACCGTTTTAAGGGACCCATTTATTTTTGTTTCTTGACTGGTATTAAATAATGGAAATACGGCTTTAGGTTAAGATACATCCAAAAGTTCTAGTACCTATGGTAGAAACAAATAGGTATTATGTGGTTTGGTAGGTACCTAATAAAAAGGATTTAATTAACAATGTACTGCCAATACAGGTGATCAATAAATCCAGCATTTAGTTAACGCAACTGCCACAGAAAGTCAGATTGAGGTAAGCGCTCAATCAAGAAGACAACTCCCAAGAGACGCGTTGAAAGTTATAAACCGTAATCGTGCTTAGTGAGTAATTAACGTCAGATGTACGTATTAATCTGGAAACTTATTAATACCCACATAAATAAATAAATAAATAAATATGGACAACATCACATACATTGCTCTGAACCCAAAGTAAGTAGCTAAAGCACTTATGTTTGGAATTTATAGACAGCGTAGGTACCACAAACACCCAAACCCAGTAAAACAGTGGATTGATTCGTCCAGTGATCGACCCCGGGACCTCAGAGCTTGCGACACCTTGAAAACCGGTGTCTACGCTACTTGACCACGGAGGTCGTCAAACATAAGATATCAGACTATCTACGAAAAAGATGTAGGTATATTAAACTCAAGCATTTCAGACTGTAACTCAAAAAATTGAGAAATCCTAGGTACCTACATAAGAAATGTGAGATGCTTGTGGAAGAATGAGGTCGACCTTATTTCGCACGAAAAAGATTCCTTTGAAGACGAAAACCTAAATTCTCATTAAAGGGACCCATTTAGGCGGACACCTAAATACCTAGACCTTTTAGGTGACACATCCATTTTCTGGAACTAATCACAGCTTGATTAGATAAGTAAGTAAAAAAAATGTCGGTGAAACTATTAAGCTTTACATTACGAATAGCGGACGAGGGATTTCATCCGGCTATTTAGCGTAATGAGTACACAGCATCTTCCGTTGTAAAACGCTCTTTCTCGTGTTTCTTGTTAGTGTAACGTGTAAAATTGTTTCTTTTTTGCGCTTGTTATATATTGGGTTTTGTAAACAAAAAACAACTGCTAGTTGTTAATACTGTATGGTATGTCTGACACTATTCATTGATGGAAAATAGTATTCCTGGACGAACTTACCTGGTTAAATAGAAGTTTAAAAACCATAAATACCTACTAAGGTAGGGTCGTAGTCGTACATAATTATGGGAATACATCAAGTGAATCCCTACCGTTCAATAAAATAAGGGCCAACTCGGCCATGCGTCCAGATTGAAAATGGTTGGCAAAGCAAAACGTATTTCTTATAACTGACAACAAGTTTTACTTATGGTCATGTCAAATTCGGAAAAAAATAATAATTTAAAATTAAATATGACTATTAAAAATTTTATTAAAAAAATATAAACCTGTACATAATATATTTACATGTGAGATAAATGAAATTTTTTTTAACTACGTAACCTAAATAGACATCACTAAAACCTACATTCCTTGAAATTTGCTTCTATTTCCTTTTTAAATTGTACTTGATTTTGAAAATGAAAGATATTAAGCAAGGCTATGTCACAAACATAAAATAATTTTTAAAATTACACTTCTTAGAAGAACATTTTATAGAAGATACATATCTTCTATCAAATGTAAGTTTACCTCGTATAACGGCAACCTTAGAAATCGATTACACTCGGGTAGAATAAGTTCCTACCTATATCAAAACCAAACAACGACTATATGAATATTTTATTTACTCTTGAGTAGAGTTCCGTGTAATTTTAATCAGTGCTAATTCTTATTTGCATGCTCCTAATTATGTGGGAAGGGCTTTGAATTGATTTAAATGCTGTCGGTAATGGAATGGGAAGTTTGTTTTTAACAACACTCAGAGAGGATTTCAATGTTTTACCGGTATTATTAATTTATGTCTTTTTATAAAGTGTGATAATGACTCCTTAAGTTATCTATTAATTCTTCTGTGCTGTTAGTGCGATAGTCTAGTGGTAGCTCACCAAGCACCACCACACACACGCCAGTTGCGCAAACCTCGCGACAAGCTTTTATGATCATATAAATAGTATATAATGAGGCTATAAGTTGATATTTAAAATTTTAAAGGAAAATTTTAGTTTCTTCTTTTTAGAGCATTTAAATGAAAGCTTTTTTTATAAAAGGTTTTTTGCTATAAATTTATATTAATTTACTACTTAATTAGTTTTGACGCCGGTAGATGATGTAGGTTCTTCCCGCCGGAGTCAAGCCGTACATGCTTTAGCAAACCCGGGACTCCGGCAAAGGCAAGAACAGGATGTTTTAGTTGGTGCAAGTCCAACATATTCCCACGTCGTGCCCTCGGCGTGGGTTGAAGTCATTACATCTAAATCACGTAAAAAAAAAAAAAAACGGTGGTGTAGGGTCATTTTAGACGACGATATCGAAATTATATAAACTGTGAAGCGATAATGAAAAGTAATTGTACTTTTATCGTTTTCATTTCTTTCATTATTTACTTCATGTGTTTATACGACTAATATAGGTCAGCAAAGTAAATAGAAACACGTTTTATAAAATTAGGCCATGTTAAGCTAGCGACAAAATGTTTACGCACAAACTATCAAATTTAGCAGATAAATGTTTATTTATAATTTCACACATTCACATTAATCCACAACGTTTAATCTGTAATAGTGAATATTTTCATATAATATACGTCGAGGTTTTTGCTTTAAAAATGTGAATAATTTACCACATTTCTGTGCATCCACAATGCAGATGCTAACTTTATCTCATACATTATCTTTCTACGCTGTTACTTTCTTTGAAAATACTTTTTGGACTCCCAACTATGTTTAGAATGGAATAAAGTTGCTACAAAACTAAGTGTTTGTAACATTTCTGGCAGAAAACCTTGTCAGACATAATGTTTACCTACATCATGAAGATAGAATGGTGTTATCTCTTCGTTTTAAGAATGCATTTCTTTTGTATAATTTTATATTCAGGTCTGTATGTCTGTATAATTCCAAATACTATTAAAATAACTTATAGAGATCATTAAATGATGTCTATATTTTTTAACAGCAAAATTTATTAAAAGCTATTGCCCGCGGCGGCTTCCGCGAGGGTGTTGGATATAGCGGCAACCAGTAGCCTATGTCTTTTCATAGTGTTTAAGCTAGCTACATCATAACAGACAGACAGACAGACAGACAGACAGACCGACAGACAGACAAACAGACAGACAGAGTAACTTTCGCATTTATTTCTGCCTAGACTTTAATCATGACTTTATTCTTAAGGTCACATCTAAATATAGCAATATAGGACATATTTATTATACACTACTGCCTAACCTTATTATACTGGAGTGCACTCCAATTTCAAAGGCATTGTATCCCGACACCACCACCCTGTGTCAGGCAGACTAATTTATCATAAAGGTTATTGAAATAGTTCTCTAGGGAATTCATGCTCATGATTTTAGTTGACTACTATACTATTACTAGGTAGTATTTAAGTCCTAGACAGCACCTTGCGTGACGTAATTAGCACAAGAATCGTTCTTAATTTTCAAAGATAAAACTTATTATTGCAAATTTTATGTTTTTACAGTGAAGTTTTGTTTTCTTTCCGTCCCGTTCTATTTTTGATCTATAAATGTTTTTTAAAAATATGTTTACTTGAAAATTGCAGATGCACTAACGTGCGAGCCAAAAGACTTCCATTGGGAAAAAGGAGCTTCTTTTTTATTTTTGTTTTTTTTTTTTTATTTGAAGTAAAATCTATGTAGCAATGTACCTGTACCTGTTCTACTGCTCATACATTTTGAAGTAAATAACAAAGTAACATCGGGTGCTATTGTCTAAGACTAGTTCATTTCCCACGGGCATCGTAGGAAATGATGGAGCGGTGTGAATATTATTTGTCTGTGAATAAATAACACTATGCGACATCTAGGCAAAGTTCCAAACCACGTCTTTAAAAATTTATCAGTTTAAAATTTCTAATTGCCTTGATTCTACCTCGGTTTTTAAGTTAATAATTGACATAATAAAACTGGCCAAGTGCGAGTCTCGCGTATAAATGGTTCCGTACCATTTTATATGGAGCCTCTTTAATTTTTGATATATTATTATTATTTATTTGTTTAATCTGTGTGAAAAATTGTGACCTGGTGTGAAAAATTAAACTGCCTAGCTATTACGATTCATGAAATTCAGCCCGCTGGCAGACAGACGGTCGGACGGACAGATGGACGGACAGACAGACATTGGAGGCTTAGTAATATTGTCTTAGTTAAGGAACCCTAAAAAAGAACAGACTTTTACCTAAACTTTTTTAGAGAAATGACTTTCAAACCCTAGCTTTAATTTTTTTAAAGTGTAACCCACAAACTAATTCTAAAATTTTAATTTAATAAGTGGGACCTGACTTGACTATACTTAATTAAGTGAAGTTAACAAAGGAAAGTATGAGTTATGTGTCAGTTCCTACTTGGAATCCTCAGTTTTTACTTAAAACTTTTTAACGAAGCACCACCTAATGCTCTTATAATCCTGTAGAACTACCAGGGTAATATGACCTTAAAAAAAGTGCCCGTTGTATATGACTGCGCTTGCACATGCTTTTACTCTGAAAAAGTTTATCTTAAAAGTTATTTCTGTGCACAGAAAAATTAAAAAACAAATGCATTACGCACGATTTGAAGTGATCTTATAAATTGTGATATTATAATTAGGTAGGAATGCCTAGCCTCGTATTGGAATAGGTATAATTCAAAATAAATATATACAGAGTGTTACATAAAGGTTATATTTTTTTGTTGTATCTTCACCCCTTTTATTTATAACAACGTATATCTAAGCTAACAACGACTATATCTAAGCAAGAGGAATGGAGAGTACCTACATTTGGGCTATACCAATTATCTATAATTCTGTAAACTGTCTCTATTTTCAATTTACAAAATTTCAGCTAAAAATTAGTTAGTTAAATAATTGTTATCCAATGTTTCGCATCAATTATTCGACACCAAAAATCTTATCCAGATAGCTGTAGCTATGTTTCTTAACATTTTGCGAGTGACGTAATATTGACTCTTGTAGTACGGTGACACGTTTGTTATGATTTTATTTGTCAAATAATATAAAAATAATTAATTCATTTTAAGCTGAAATTTTGTAAACTAACTCTACCAGATTGTACTCTTCACCCGTTTTGGATAGATAGGTAGAACCCTAAGGTAACACTCTGTAAAGCTAAATGTTCTTAGTAGGTTGATAATATGTTACAAAATAAAAAATCTATAGCAAAGCCTTTAAAAAAAGTATTAGACAGATACTTATTTCATTAAGTATTTCTCCGTAATAAAAAAAAGTGTGTGCGTGTAACCTTTACGCGCGATTGAAGTAAAACTTTATAACCTTGTTATTGAATATTATAAAATGTCGCAATTGTCAGAAAATTTATTTTTAATTTACTTATTTTAAAAGTAATAAATAAACAAGTATATTTAGAGATTTTCAAAAAATTTTGCAATTTAAAATAATGTTTTTAAAACTGTTGAATTTTTCATTCACTTTGCTATTCACAATTGATCCGTTTGACAATTTGAAAATAAATAATCCTAATTGATTATGATATTTGCCACTAGTTGGCGTATAAGTCAAGAAGCGTGTAGTATATGACATATACTTACAACCAATCAGAATTATTATTTTTAAATGGCGGAAGCGTTACTTCCGTCAGAAAAAAAATCTGAGTTACTCCCTAGTCGCGCCTAAAGAAGTTTTACTTCAAAAAACTCAATATTAAATATCACTTTTTTCTAATGGGTCACTTATTTTTAAACACTTTAATACCCGAGTAGTGTATCACATAACCGTATTCGTAAATTAGCCATAATCGTTTTAGGTCACTTTCGTTTTACGAAGGACTGACATTATTTTTATTATACGCTATCACGAAGTAACTAAGTACATTTTTGTTACATTTCAACGACAACCCACACTAGTGAACGTTGTAAAAAAAGCTTTAAAAATGTTCTTTCCAAAAGGTCAAACGTGTTTTTTTGTTTTCTTGAACTTTCTTTGTTTTATGTTTTTTTTTAATTATTTTTGTTTCTGTAGTAAAAAAAAATAATTTTCTGCCATTGTTTAGTTTAAACTTTTGAATTCGTGGAAATTTGTATAAGTTTGTGGTAAGAATTTTAATATTTTACATAAGTATAGAATTTTGTTGCGGTTTTCATGTCGCAATTGTTTTGATTTGTTTTAGTAATTAAGTAGTGTCACTAAAAACATAGCAATACCAACAATAAGGCGTAAATTTTAGCTATAGCTATAGTAAAACCAAAATAGTTACACAAGGGATACTGTTGCTTTGATTGTAATAACACTAGTTTCGTGAATGATTAACGTATTTAATTTATTTATCGAAAGACTTCACTACCATGGCCGTGTTACATGTCTGTCAGAACAAAGTTTTGCGGGATAAATGTCCTCTTTCACGCCGCGGTATCTATCCAAAAATGATTTACATGAATTAATCAATAATCCCCAATATAGGATATTTATCCCAAAATTTTGAGGTCGGCCAAAATCGCCAATATTCTGGAAATATCAATAATAATGTGTTGGACCTTCATAAAGTTGAAAATAATTTATCAGATTACCTACCCGTTTTACAAATAAAGTAGTTTGATTTTATACAGAGAGATATAAAGTAATTTCAAAAAGTGTAGCAACTATATGTCTTATACCTACATAGCTTTTAACTATGTTTGAACAATGAAAATAACCACTACATTATTGTACTACACTATAAACCTAAGCAATGTAAAACAAATAGAGTTTGAACTCGTGATTAGAAACTAGTCATAATTTCGAGTATGATACCTAATATTAATTTCTAGAGATTAATCTAAAATTGCCAGAACGATTAAACAGATAGACAATGTTAATCCCACGCTGATTGATTCCCAATCATGGAAAAGAACAATTGTAGTACGCTTGCTAAATATTGATAACTAGGCGCTAGAAATTCCATATCGCTCTGACTGCCTGATTACATAATCTGAACCTTTACTCCATTAGTATAAGGGCTAAAATTGAGAAGTATTGTATTGTTCAAGTTATGCCTCGATTTGAGGATTTTCAAATCGATCACAGTAGATTGGTTTGTGTTTATCCAACTGATTGCTCGTCGACGAAATGTTACTAATGATGATTGTGTTTTGAGCAATCATTTTAATGATTTTGTTTGCTACTGTTCAAAACAAGAAGATTCCAAACATGCTACATAATATTTCATTGAACTTTATTTAACGATAATATTTAACAATTTTGGCATTCTCCCTATTTTAGTGGCGTACATACAGGTTGTCAAGGTGTCGCCAGCTCTGAGGACCCTGGTTCGGTCACCGGACGAATCAATTTAGAAAACCACTATTTTTCTGGGTTTGGGTGTTTGTGGTACCTACGCTGTCTATAAATTCCAAACATAAGTGCTTTAGCTACTAAACTTGGGTTCAGAGCAATGTATGTGATGTTGTCCACATTTATTTTTTATTTAATTATGTACATAAAATCATAAAAACGTAGTTTTAAAGCTTTGTATCATTGTTTCAATTTTAAATACTCGAATAATATAAGACTTAAAATAAAAGTTTGTTAATCTACCTCTTAAACAACGCAGTGCTCTCACAATGCTTCTAAAACTTGTGTGTTGAATTTTAAACTTCCATTTTATTCTTAATGCAAAACCCGCTAGAACATTTGTCTGAAATACATTGGACTAGCCACGTGCGGAAATACTTTTAGATAGTTTGACTCACACTATTTAAGTATTAAATATAATAAAAATCCTTTTAGTTTATTGTATTTTTTCCATATTTATAGAAATACTAGTGACCCGCCCCGGTTTTTGCACTGGTAGACAAAACATTAATGAAATATACACAAAAACCTTCCTCCTAAATCACTCTATCCAATTATGAAAACCGTTTAAAAATCCGTTCAGTAGTTTTAGTTTGCTTTCACACAGATAGACAGACGCGGCTGAGGATTTTGTTTTATAATTATGTACCTAATAGGTATAGATACTGATTAAATTAAATATTGTTGTCCAGAAAATGATATATGGTACTTACATATTTTTAATGGGACTTATACATAATTTAACACACAGATTTTACAGTAAGGAACATAACCAAAAAAATAATAATAGATAATTAAATAAAAATAATTTATTTAGTTATGGCGTGACCGAAGGAAATCTAGATCTTTTTTAATATAATTACGCTATCTTGGTTTAATCCTTTTAGTGGTATCATACGAAGAATAACCAAAAATATTTAACAGTACCAACCGATAATTGTTACGCAACAGCAATTATACTTCATTGTTAATTGACATAAACGATGAAATATGAAATTCACTGTTTTAATGTCAAGCGAGCTTTAATGAGCGTTTAAATCCTGGAACAATTAAGTATAATTTACTATGGCGTTGCCTACGAGAATAATCAACATTTTCCGAGGGTAATTGATGAGTGTCCTACGTGTCACTTTATAAATTCAGGTAAATTTAAGTCAGTAAGTCTTTAGATTAAAAATAAGCTGAGTAAAATAATACCTTTATAATTAGCCTTAGTTATTACGACGGAAAAACAACATTTGTGATCTTCAGTGCTATTCTATAAATATCTCTGTTTAACGTAAAAGTACAGATGTGGAAGAGAAGGCGAAGAAGAGAGATGTGTTGCCTCCCCGTACTTAAGCTAGGAATTAAAAGTAACTACACTTATTTTTTTGCAGGAAGATTTTAAAAGAAGTCTGTATTAACAATGTTTTTTTTTAATAGAATCTTTTTCAGCTACGATCACAGAACTAATGAAGAACAATCGAACAAGCCTAAATTTAATAGGGCTTGCGTCGTATTTTTTATAATTACTCCCGCACTTTAAAACTTCAACGTTGTGTAGTGAGGTGTTTTACAAACATTCAAACAACATTTCCAAAAAAAAAAAAACCCTAAACTTCCTTTTCTATTTTTTTTACTTCTATGTTTATTTTTATTTTTTTTAGTAAAGTGTCAAAGTATTATTAAGGATTAAACAGCTGCGCAAAAGACATAAGTGCACAAGCATGTTCGTTTACACAGGTGCACTCTTAATCCCTTCCCTTTTATCCGATACGCAACCTCTTAATTCCGCCTTATGTTGCGTTAGAGAGACGAGAGGAATTCGAATAATAGTTTTTTATTTATGTAAAAGCTTAGTTACCGCTCAATGGGAATGTGATGTGTTTCGGGTTAGATCGTTATGGGACAAAAACACAACGTTTGTGTAAAAGAGTGAGCCCAACGATTTTACAATTAGATATTATTCTTCAATAGAGAGATTCTTCAAGTTATCTTGTTGAGATATTTTTTTATAAAAATATTAAAACAAACGAATACTAAAAGATTAAGATACGATAGTCAATTCTAATCGGAGAGTAATCTTTCATCCAATGGGCAAGCGTGTGGCCCACTTCTCACGAACATCGTTTGTTCAGGCAACATTGACTTAGGAAATATAAATACATCAGAGTAATTTATTCTTTATTGATAGATTAATTTCCGTGAAATATTTTCTTAACAGAATTGATATTTAATTCTATTTTCAGCTATTTTTGTATTCTCACCTGATAAATAATATTTTTGTGTATATAATTATGGATGAATTTAAACATAAAACTATGTGATAAATTATAATAGTTAATTGGCTTAAGTTCTTCAGTCGTATTATTGAGATCATTAAATTCAGTTCCATATATACGCCAAGGTACCTACCCTTACATACGTATCTAAAAATAAAGTTTTTATTTTAACATAATTATACTTATATTATAGTTATGTAAACTCATAAACTTTTAATCACTTACTTTGGTAAATTAAGTTAAAAAATAATTAAACGAAAGCCCTACATTTTAATGTTAGTTATTTTCCAAAACACAAATGAGTTCCTACTCAATACAAAATAATTAATTTAATAATTTATATTCAATTAAACATTACTGTGCGACAGTATCTAATTCAAGTTAAAAACTGGGGAAAAAATCTCATCCGAAGCAAAGCTAAAGTTTTCTTAACTCGATGGCAGATAAAAAGCTTTCAGTTAGACAACGAAGCCACATCCTATTTGACGTGGCACCCCAATTTAACTTTAGACACCGTATATTTAGTTCGCACTTTATTGTTCTTGTTTACATGTCAATGATCTGTTTGAATGCCTGTTAAGTAGACGATTTGCATTTGTTTTTGTCTGACTAGACTGTGTGAAGATGTGTGACTGTGTGTGTGGACGTGTCTACACTATACTTGTGCTATAATTTAGCCGTAAAACCACAGGTTATCTATACTAATATTATAAATTTGCACTATTGACGTGAACCCACTCAAAATACAAGCATTATTAGCTTAGTTGGAGGGGTTAACAAGATTGCTAGTAATGTGAATTCCACCCACATTGCAAGTAACCTTTAAAAAAAAAATGCGAAAGTAACTGTCTGTCGGTCTGTTACACTTTCACGGCTAAACTATTAAACCGATATTGATGAAACTTGGAAAGGGGTAAGCTTGGATCCCAAGAAAGGATATAGGCTACTTTTTGCCGTGAAAACCGATACCCACGCAGGCGGTGCCGTTGGCAACAGCTAGTTAATTATAATTATTCTAATATCAGTCACATGTTGTAAAGCATTTTATTTTTTATTATTATGTTATTATATTATAAGTTTTAAATTATTGTTAATAACACAACCTACTTAAATAAAACTATTAAAAAAAAAGCACGAAATACTTAAATATTTTTCCATTGACATAATCCTCTTCTTTATTGCAATGCCCATATTCTACTAGACTATTAATCTTTAAGTGGATCCAATGCCAACGTAATTGTTACTACGAGTATCTTTATCCAAGTTTTATGATACCTAAACATCTTAAATCAGGCTATTGTGGTACTATTTCTTTACAAATAGAGGAAATGCCAAGATGTTACAGTTACTTGGACCATTGAATTATTTCAAAATGGTGGCCATCTGTTAGGCAGGCAATCTCTATACAACATGTACTAAAATATTATAGTTGGTAATTTTCCAAATTTTATGTACATTAATATTTATTCATTTAAAAAACATTTACTAAATTTAACATCTCAATATTAAAACAAATAAAATTTTGATTAACAATAAAACTATGTCACTAAAAAACTAAATTAATTTAAAACGTAAAGAATCGGGCGCTTTGTTTTGTTTTTTGTTCTTGGTAGGTATTTTACGTATACGATTTTTTTTTGTAAGTATGCACACAATAATAATTACGTGTTCCAAAAATATTTGTATTCACAACATGGAGAAGGACACACTTATCTCTAGAGATCTTGAAAAAGGTCAGGTCCCTCTATCGTCGCTCATGCATGACCGGTAAAGTACGGAAACGAGAAAGTTGAAATCAGAAATATTTTGTATTATTCAGATGTTGCTGTTTATTCTCGGAATGGATTTGTAACAAATGTATAATTTATAAAGCTGAATTAACTAAAAATACAGATATTTATAGACTGATGCAATTTCTGTTTTGACTGCTACAAAATCGATTTTTTTTTATATTATCCGATGCAGATCTTTTCTGAATTATACATTAATACAGCACGGTACTTTATTAATACTAATATAATGTAATATACACTCAACTTTTTAATATATTTACTTATTAACATTCGTTTTGAAATCACAAAAAAACTTAAAAAATCAGAAGTGAAAATATAAATTACTATTATCAATGTTTGTTATGTTTTTGTAATTAAACGTCCTCACAAAAATAAGACATCATTAACATAGTAATTATGTACAGTAAAATATTCACAATATTTAATATCAAAGCAAACTTTGGCAATTTATATTTAAATACTTTGTAAATAGCCAAGCGTTCTATGAAGATTTTGGAGCCGTATTCTGAAAATGGTTTCACAAAAGTTTAATACAAATATTTATACTAAACTTTAAAAAGTTATCATTTTATGCTCTATTGGAATTTGAAGCTACTAATTAGTGAATTCTGTTATCGTAAACCTTTATAGATAACGCAATAAAATATATTCAGGAAAACGTAGAATTTCAATTTCATATATGAAGATTTCAATAGTATCTTTAGGCCTTAGGGCCTTAGAGACTTAATTTTACTGACTTTACGAAAAATATATATATATAAAAGTGATACCTAATGTCTAGGTAACTACGTATAATCTTGATATAAGAACTCATTATTCTTAGTGAGAAAATAATTAACCGGTAAAGTAACAAGATTAAATTCCATTGAAAGAAAATCGTACACAATTCCTAAGTAATTTATGTTAATTTATATAATGAAGTGCGTTAGAATTTGGCAAGTGTGCGCCTAGGTGCCATAATTTGTAATGGACTGTTTGAAGCAATCCATCATCAAAGTAATTTGGCAAAGGTAGCATGACCCTACTAATGGAGAAATGAAGTATATGCGACACGCCTCGTAATTTATGTTTCCTGCTGTTGTTAATTTCGACAGTCGACATTGTTCGAAGCTTGCGATAAACGTATGTAATGCGTGGTCATTGTAATCAGAAAGCTTCAGTTTGATTGCATTTTAGAAATTTATCAGTAGGTAACGTTAAACATAATTAGTTTAATTAGTAATGCCTTTAGAAAATAAAAAAATAGATGAATAAATAATATTATTATAAATAGTAGACATTTTTGATCAATGTAGTCACAATTAAATAAAATATATTCGTATTAAGTAGGTGACAATTATTATGGTTAGAATTATTTTATCAGCTTGCATCTTAGTGCATGACTAAGTAGTTTCAGTTTATTTTATACTAGCTGTCCCCCGCGACTTTGTTCGCGTGTTTTAGTTTCAACGGTTTTTCATTTTTGCAACATTTTTCATTTATGCTCCGCTCCTATTGGTCGTAGCGTGATGTTATATAGCCTATAGCCTTCCTCAATAAACGGACTATCCAATACAAAAATAATTTTTCAATTCGAACCAGTAGTTCCTGAGATTAGCGCGTTCAAACAAACAAATAAACAAACAAACAAACAAACAAACAAACAAACTCTTCAGCTTTATAATATTAGTATAGATTATTATGCCGTCTATTCGTTACTCCAAGTTGTTTCTGTTAATGAGTTTCTCTATTTCTTATGAAAACTGATATCAACAAATTTTTAATTTATTTTCTCCTTAATATTCCTAAAAACACATATTTAGACATATAATTTTTTATTATAATAAATCAAGCTACGTAAACTAATCAGTAGTCTGAGCGCCAATGCATGTAACTAAGGCACTATTTCAAGTCTGCTATCTACTCGTTTACTATCTCAAGGAAAGTACATTTAGCAAATTGTGCACGCAATTCTCGTCTTTATTTCAATGCAATACTGTTGTTATCAGCACACATCGGTACCTAAGTTTGTTTTCACTTTGTTTGTGACACCGCTATTAGAAGGAAAGTCAACAAGCTTCGATGAGCAGAACCTCCTTACTTGTTTTCATCAAAGATTTTCTTAATAAGATTGTATTTCTAAACATCATCGCTCAACGCTGATTTCAGTACGGCAAATATTTATTGTGTGAGGAGTCAATAAGAAAAACATTAAAGATAATATTATTAATACGTTTTTACCTTTACGTTAAAACTATCGTTTGTTTAATTCAACAGTATCTAGGAATAAATATTTACAATACAGTCTCGCCTTTATAGATAAGGATATTGAATTTAGGTGAAGTATGATGTATATAGGTAGGTCAGTACTATTATATATTCTGTGATATAGGTAGGTACATACATCGCCTTCGTAAAAAGTGTTTGAAGGGCTCTGGAAATTAAATTCTAATTGAACTAAAAAGTAAAGATTTTACATCAATCACTATATAAATTTATTAAAAATCGAATTTACTGTTCTAAAATGTAATACTGGAGACGCGTCCTTACTTCCCTCGAATTATCTTTCGAGGGCCAAGACTATTGACATTCTGGGAAGGTCCTCAGGTGTTTTATGTTGTCAAGGATCAACCTTTTGTATCGCCGACTTGGCTGAATAAAGGAGTGAATTAGATATAAGGATCCCGAGTAGGGAAGATTTTTTGTGTAATCCGATTTTCCTTCACACAAAGATCCCATAATTTAGTTATTTCGTATTCTTTTTCCATAGCTTTAGTATACGTAGAAGGTCTACACATATTATTGTTCTAAAATAGCACACAAGATAATATATGTAACTTTTTATTGTGTACGTTTTTCAACATAGCTATATATATCTACTGGCGTTAATAAAATCAGGAATATGATAATATGATTGTTATTTTTAATTAATTAATTCAAAACTATATCAAACATTTAAAATCACAACTTTTGCCCTGCTAACGAATAAAACCTTTTGCCAAGTAATACTTATTTAACATGTTGGGCTATTTTCCTTGATACTGTAATCTTAGACATGATTTATAACCCGGTAATCTAGGTATGTTGTGGTTCACCATACATTAACAACTAATAATCTTCTCTGATATCCGATGACAGTTGTTTAACTCAAGATATCAAATAATAATCCCTGAGGATTATAATGTAACATAGCTAGATGTCATTAATAAATGCTGGCATTGAGGTAGAAGGTAAATAAATGTATGGAAATACATATGTCTTTTGGTTTATCGTTTGTCTTTTGTTATTATGGGGGAAACTAGTGAAAGAAAAATGCTGAGATTTTTTCCCTGTAGTAGGACATTTAGGGCTAGTAGTAATAACAATTTGTTTGTGGCATAATAAATCAAATTATGGACAACAATAGCTCAAAACCGGAACAATTGGAAAATGGAAGTAGGCCTTTACCCTGCAATGAGACGATCATGGCTGAAAGTAATAATAATAACAAAAATACAATAGTTCTGCATCTAACTACTTTGGGCCGCTCATTGTCTGTTCTTCTGTAGAGCAGGAGTAAATGGGCCCCAGTACATACCCCATCCCAAATTAGTGTAAAGTTGTTGAACCTGTGGCCCCACGTAAGCCTTTAAAAGGACCGGGTATTCTTGCTACTGAGGACAGCCCGTGAAAAGTGATAGTAATAAAATTCGAGGTCTTCGTTACGGCTAAAGATGGCTTCGAGTATATTCTTGACGATAATTTTCTATTTTAAATAATAATCAAGCCAGTTAAGATTGTTCAAAAAAAGTCTTAACATAACAAACAGACGCCAAAATTAAATTAGTGTTAAAGAAAAAATACAGAGACATTACGTTTTTTAAATCTAATTTATTCCCATTTAAATGGAGTTTGCTTGTTCTAATAATGTATCCCTGAATGACCTGTCCATTATGCTAAAATTGGAATGTACCGTTCTCGACACAGGTCGTTGCAACCGGTACGTGTACTCTAATTAATAGACAAATGGGAATTGTAGCGATGAATTATTTAAAGTAATTAGTCTAAAAATATACATTCACTTTAAGATCGCGTTATGTCATAAATGTATATTAGCAATATGCAATATTCCTTATGCAATAGAAGGCGAGCTTATAGCTATTTCTGCACCTTTATAGATATAAATAATATTTCCTAATTTTTTTTTAATGTATATTCCTCGGCGCTTAGCTCACGGCTTTTAATTCTTTAAATCATTGCATAAATAGAAGGTCGTAAATGAACGACTTGATGTAAACACCTGTTTATTCGTTATTGTCTGTAAACGTGGGTCTAAACCATAAAGTTGTTTAGAAAATGATCTATCCAAAAACATAAAACACTTACGTTACCAGTATGACTATCATGAACCGATTTTAATGAAACTATATATGGAGCAAGGTTCAATCCCAAGAAAAGACATAGGCTACTTTTTCCTGCGATAACCGACACCCACGCGGGTGGAGCCGCGGGTTTCAGCTAGTACTGAATATTTGCCTAAATCATGATTAAAAGTATGTTCTCCCTTCCAACTTGGACCGAGAATATTACAGTAGCTTAACTCCTACGGCAAATGTCTACGGATGTGCCCAATAGTGGCCCCATAGGATCCTTTGCAATCCTCACAGATATAGTAAGTTGCGGCTTGTTGCTCTCTCGTATTAACGAGTATGGGGACCTTGGGAGCCCAAAATAATAAAATTGATAGCTAATCTACACGTTTGGTGTTTCGGCAGTTTGGTCTTTGGAGCAAATGTATTAATCATTCATAGCTTTTCAAGTAGAAGTTTAAATTTAAATGTATCTTTTAGGGTGAAGAGATATCTATAATATCTAATAAATCGAGAGTAACAAAATATAATAATAATGAATAAATAAATATTTTTGACATTAAATAAAGTATTTTCAATCCAATCCTGACCACCTCCGTGATCGAGTTGCGTACATACCGGTTTTCAAGGGTCGCCAGCTCTTAAATTCCGAGTTCAATCCCCGGACGGGTCAATGTAGAAAACCACTTTTCTACATTGTCTTGGGGTGGTTTTGTTGTCTACACCTTACCGTACCGTACCTTTGTTTTCTATGAATTCCATAACACAAGTGCCTTAGCTACTTAGTTTGGGTTCAGAGCAATTTATTTGATGTTGTTTAAATTTATTTATGTATTTAATCCTGGTATAAAGACCACAAATTAATGCCCTTTTGACATTAAGCTAATAGTTCAACAGATACACAAAGCTCAATAAATTTATACTGCTGTTATAAAATAGTACAAAAATGGCTCCGGTTTATATAAAACAAAATTCGAGGCGATAAAGCTGGGATAGTGGAGGCAGGTGAAACATGACCAAAAGCACTGCAGATAATAGCTTTGTGGGGACGTTGATCGAAGTCATATGAGGTATTCGCATTGATTCCGGAAGACTCGAACGCAATGCACACTGGAAATTCATGGGAAACGCTATAGTGCTTTTGTTAATGCGCTGCACTTAAATGGAGATATTGTAGGTCTTGACTGGTTTAAACGGCTTTTAGATTTAGTATTTGTTTCAATTATTAAAAAATTTCTAGTATATATTTGTCTTGTTAATAAGGAAGTATTTTAATAAAAAATGATTCTTTATAAATGTATCTATACTATATATATATATATTATATATTATATATTATATATAATATTATAAAGCTGAAGAGTTTGTTTGTTTGTTTGTTTGTTTGTTTATTTGTTTGTTTGAACGCGCTAATCTCAGGAACTACTGGTTCGAATTGAAAAATTCTTTTTGTATTGGATAGTCCGTTTATTGACGAAGGCTATAGGCTATGTAACATCACGCTACGACCAATAGGAGCGAAGGTAAAATGAATGAAAATGCTGCAAAAATTAAAAACCGTTGAAACTAAACCACGCGGACAAAGTCGCGGGGGACAGCTAGTTTATAAATAAAACTCATTAATAAAATAAACACACATAAAAATTATATTACAGGCAGTAGTCTAGTGTTTACATCAGTTCTATACACAGCACAACAATTAAAAAAAGAATGTAGTATCCACAGGCAAACATATTATTAAATTTTAAATAATTTTATTTGTTTATTTTAATATAGGCGAAAGTCTTTGGGAATAAAACAAACGACTATTAATTTATCCTGAATATATTGCCATGTAGACGAGTTATTTTCTACAATGACACGTCCGGGGATCTAACCAGGAACCTCAGAACTGACGACACCTTGAAAACTGATGAGTACGCCACTCGAACACGGAGGTCATAAAATAATTAATAGAAAAACAAATCTCTTATTTTATACCTGTGGAAAGTTGAAGTTTTTCTGGAAATTTATTTGATTACCTTAATTTACTGATTATTATTATCTCTGATTAAGTTATGACGTAAAATCATTAGCGTAAAAAGCCATCTTGGAAAATGTCTGAAGTACTAAAGAGGCAAACTTAAAACTTCAGAACTTCGACCATGGAAATTTTCGGCTAAGTAATGACTTTGTTTTAAAATTTTGAAGACACTTAACTACTAAATTATTTATAATTTTAACTGGTTATAATAAGTCTCTACCTGCCAACCTTCTTCAAAGCACTTTAATTTAATTTCTCGTCAAATCCTATGTCAATTATGTAGGGTTAATCCTGAGGGTTAATCAAAGGAATGACAACCAATCACGGCCTTTGACACGACATTTGACAGACAAATAACAAAATTTTAATCTGGAACCTACTTTTCAAAAACCAGAGTGCAGAAGTAAAATAAATATTGCTTAAATCTTTATAATGTAAAGGAAAACATACATTCTTTTTAAACAAGCTTTTAAATCAGCTAGGCACAAAATCAAATAAGCCTTAACAATATGGGATTGCATAGTATCTAAGGCCACCTTCTGGCTCCATCTTCAGACCATCTCGAAAATACCATTATATTGTTAATTAATACCAACCTATAAATGCCCCACTGCTGGGCACAGGCTCTTCTCATATAGAGAAGGAACGAGCATTGATCACCACGCTTGCTCAGTGCGGGTTGGCGATTTCAGATCAATTTTTGGAATCCAGGTTTCCTCACGATGTTTTCCTTCACCGATTGTCAATGATGTCTTAGAATAAATAAGAAAGTACATATAACTTTGAAAAAGTCACATTGGTACTTGCCTGTAGTGGGGTCGACCCTGCAACCTTTTGCACATAAATCAGTTCATTGAACCACTAGGCCACCACGACATCCATTATATTGTATTGTCACCGAACTTATATAAGTTTGCAAAATAACATCTGAATAAAATGTCCTGAAGTAGTATAACTACTTCAGGACATTTAGCTTGCAAAATATGATCTAACTACATACATTGCAAGCATTACAAGTTAAAGAAAATTTGCAAAAATATACCTAAATATATTATATAGTGATTTTCTGCAGTAAAACCGGAAACTTAAGATTGATTAAAAACTCAGAAAAAACGCCTCAAGACTTTTATACTGACGTTTTTGTTCTTAGATTTGTTTTGTGAATTCATTTAAAGTCGCCGCGAAATCTTGAAGTTGTTTTAAACTTATTGAATACTTAGGTAAGTACATATAGGTAGTACATAGGTTCTTAGCGTTTAAGTTATAAGCGCATAGAACTATACTATATACAAATTAAATTGCTCTATTGGCTTAATTAATGGTGGTAATTAAAGGTGAGCAAATTAATAATGTTACGAAAAAAAATATTTTTTATTCAGATTAATTTTAAACATTTTGCCGGATAAATCAATTTCTAGGGAATTTATAGATCTCGCCTCTTTTTGTTAACAATATAGGTATCGTACAATAAATTCTGGTAACTTATATTATTGTTTATTCGCATTGTGTCGAAAAATAATAGTGGTTACAATTAAAATTGATTAAAAAAAAAAACTGACTTTACTGAATAATAATGTTAGGAAAGAAGATTTTTTTACTAGAACATCATTTTTAACCATGCAAACAAATGCCATTTTAAATACTATAACCATACAAATAAAGATATAAGAATTAGTGACTACCTGATTATAAAAAAGTGCTATCGAATTGACCCGTTGACATGAATTTAAGTTTACTTTTTTGCTATAAACTTTTCTTATACTTTTTCATTCATCCACTACTGTACTTTTACAAAATATGTCTCCATAAAAGAATAAAGCCAAATGAATATTCAAAAACACTGTAAACAATTTATGTTTATAATTATTTACCGAAAACCGTACATCCGGAAGATGTTGAGTTAATTAAATCAAGTAAGATTTTACTTTAATTAACACCTTTCTCGATTATTAATTACTTTGAGGCGTGTGTTTGTTGTATAGCTTCAGCGCACTCTGTAAACGGTAAACCAATAAAGGTCCGATCGCTCCTTTGTTTCAGCTCACCTAGTGGAAACCATACAAAAGTGTGCAATAGAAATCTAGAGACAGAGTATGTTTATCATCTTGATTGAATCTGTAAAGTTGTACGACAGGTATGCTTGCATACTATATTGAATTATGGTATTAGCTTCAAACGGTAGAGAACCCTTTTGTCATGTATCGGTCGATCACCCTTGACCGATGCGGTTTTCAGACAATAAAAAATAAAGTCGGGTTATTTACACATTTTATAACTCAAGAATGAGTGGACCGATTTTAATGATCTTTGATTTATTGGATTTCTCTCCAGCCCGAATAGCAGAATAATATGAACAAAAATAGAAAAAAGTCATAAAAAAACTTATGACGCTGGTGAAACCGCGGGGCACCACTAGGAATGAAATAAATGTATTGTGCATCTAAATATAACTCCAAAACCAACGTAATCCGAAAATTTACGAATTTAAAGAAACCTTGAATTGTATTTATGTATAATAAAGTAAAGAAGCTTTATCAGAAAGTACTTTGAACAAAGAAGCCTCGCATATAGTATCATTTTAAACACGAATATCTAAATGAATAAATTTAAAATACTGTAATGTGAATATTTAGCGGATATCTCGCTATAAGGGAACAAAACCCCAGCCTGCATCGATGTTCCACGTGCAGAACAGTAGTTTCCAATGAAAAGCTCAACATTTTTTAATTTCGATGGCAAACGCTTACCTGAATAACCACACGAATATCCCTGTACAGATATTGGCAACTCATGTCATAGTTCACTTCTGAAATAGTTTATTTGAATGACATTTTCGTATGCCCAATTTAAAAATTAATAAAAGGAATTAACTTTCAATGTTTAAAAAATAAAAATAAACGGGTTTTATTTAGTGTTTCGATTCATAAATTGTAGCTTTCTATAAAAATTTTAGCTCCAGAAAATAATCTAATTAAAAAAAAATTGTTGGCAAATACTTACATTGTTAATCTGTTTTTTTTTAGCTACTTGCGAATTAGTGTATTTAATAACGTGGGGGTATCGTGGGGAGTTTAAAAAAAAAATAATTTACATGCCCAAAGAACACCCAGACTTGGAACACGCATTTGTGGATCATACAAATACATGCGCCATGCAAGGATCGAACCCTTGCAACATAGTGGTACCTAATTGGCGTGGTGATCTTTATTTACCACTCGTGTCGAAGTTCGTGTTCGGTCGAAGTCTTTGCAAAACGATTTCTTAATTATTTTATTATTTTGTCTGTAGCAGCCCATTCACTTGTATATTCAGTATATATAGAGACCAGACTAAATTCCAAGAGCTCATACAACATACATAAGGCATAATATATTAATACGGCTCTTAAAACAATACTCTTTTACCATATTACGAAATCCATTAGAACAATGGGCAATCTATGTAGAGCGCACAAAACTACTCGCTATTTTTAATACCTATCTCCCTTAATCTGATAATGTTAAACCAACATATTCGTCGCTTTAAGAAATTTCAAGAACATGGCCGTAAATGGCTACCGGGTTAAACAATATATTCCTAAATAGGAATTCTATTCAAAGGGGAATTTGAAACTAATCTGTACTACCTTTGAAATGGGAGAATTCTATTCAATTATAAATTTTATAATAGGTTGTATTCTTACTTAATATTATTTATGGTATAGATTATGGTCCAGCTCTGAATACGAATTTGATTTGCTTCCTTTATTTTATGACACATTATATTTTTGTTTTACTGAAAAATGTCATAGCAAGTTGTACGGTTTAGGTTTTAAACAAAAAAAGAATATTATAGAAATCTTACTCAGTTTCTGCTCATTTTCAACCTGATATTAATAGGTTATGGGCCCAGGTACGTTTTAAAGCAGATTGAGTAAAGAGCAGAATTGATTATTGGTAAAGTTACATAATCATGGAAGTGACAAATTCGATGAGAATAGAAAAGTTTAACGGCAAGGATTTTAGGCAATGGAAATTTCAAATAAATTGTGCTTTGAAAGCAAAAGGTTTAAATATATATGATGAAAAACCCGGAGACGGCGATACGACGCAGTGGAATAAGAATGATGGTATGGCCATGTTTTTATTAACGTCTTCCATGGATTTAAATCAAATATCGTTAATTGAAAATTGTGAAACAGCAAAAGAAGTGCTGACCAAGTTGGAAACAATTTATGAGCAAAAATCGGAACTCAACAAAATGATGGTGCATGAGAAGTTCTATCAGTATAAAATGTCACCAACAGATAGTATTGCACAACATGTTTCCAAAGTAGAGAACTTGGCCAAACAATTAAAAGACTCTGGTGAAGAAATAAGTAGTACAGCAATTATGACAAAAATATTGAGTACACTACCTTCGAAGTATCGCTCTCTGCGTCAGGCGTGGCTGTCATTAGATCCACGTTCACAGACAATTCAGAACTTAACAGCAAGGCTATTAGATGAGGAAGCGAGCTTAACAAATGAAGAAGAATCTGAGAGTGCTTTAGTAGCAATGAAACATTCTAGAACACATAGTAAGTTTCAAAACCAAAATATGCACAAAAGTTCTACATCCGGCCAATACAATCAGCATCGATTTATATGTTATAACTGCAATAAGAGAGGGCATTTTGCAAGAGAGTGCAGAGCCCCGAAGAAGTCTGAGAGAAAATCTCAAGAGCAAAAGAATATAGCATTTAGTGCCGAACAATGTTTACAATCTGAAGCTGATACAGATGAATGGATTCTTGACAGTGGTGCATCTGCACACATGTCATGCAGGCGTGATTATTTTTGTGCGATGCAAGATTATGGCCAGAATGGTGGTGACAGAACTGTAAGATTGGGAAATCAGAAGGAAATAGCGGTGCAAGGTCATGGAAATGTATTAATTAATAGATGTGTGAATGGCAAGTGGGAGCAAAGTATTATTGAAGACGTACTTTATGTTCCTGAGCTACGTAGAAATTTGTTTTCAGAAGGTATGGCAACAAGAAAAGGTTATGTTATTATTAAGAAGTACAATGAGGCCTTAATATTGAAAGATAATTTTGTTGTTATGACTGCAACATTGAAACAGAACAACCTTTATGAATTAAATATTAAAACCATGGTTCAACTAAATTGTAATTTGGTGCAGTCAAGTTTAAAGATCTGGCATGAACGTTTGGGGCATTTAAACTTGAAAGAAGTGCAAAATATGAGTAGAAATGGTGCAATTCCAGTAACTTTAACTGAAGATAACAACTTTATTTGTGAGGCATGTCAATATGGCAAACAGAGCCGCTTACCATTTCATAAATCTCATAGAGGAAAATGTGAACCTGGTGATTTAACCTATAGTGATGTATGTGGACCTGTAGAACATACATCTGTGTCGGGAGCAAGATATTTTGTCCTATTTAAAGATGGTGCCACCAGTTATAGACATGTATTTATAATAAAGCACAAAAGTGACGTCATGGATTGCTTTAAGAAATATAATGCAATAGTGAAAAATAAGTTTGGTCATGGCATTCGCATATTGCATACGGACAATGGACGTGAGTATATTAATAATGAATTTAAATATTATTTGGACAGTGAAGGGATAGTTCATGAGCGTACAGCACCTTATACGCCTGAACAAAACGGCAGAGTGGAAAGAGAAATGCGAACAATTATGGAAAGCGCAAGATCTATGTTGTATTCTCGTGATATCTCATTAAGTCTGTGGGCTGAAGCAGTGAACTGTTCAGTATATTTATTGAATCGAAGTTCTTCCACTCAAACAAAGAATGTGTCTCCATATGAACTGTGGAATGGAGAGAAGCCAACCCTTGAACACATAAGAGTTTTTGGTTCAGAAGGTTACGTCCATATACCTGATCAAAGAAGAAGAAAACTGGATAGAAAGTGTGTAAAACTTATATTGGTAGGGTATGAAAATGAAAATTATAGAATGTTTGATATTGAAAGTGGGAAGATAACAATAAGTAGAAATGTACACTTCAATGAGAACAACATACCAGTGATGAGGAAAAATATCACTTCAATTTCTATTACTGATGAAATAGAACAAAGTGAAGAAACACAAGATATACCAGTTTCGCCAGCAAACAACCAAGATACTGCGGAATCTAGTTTTGAAAGTGTAGAGACACAAGAGGATCCAAATGACTTGACGTACCAGCCTTCGCAAATCATTTCTGATGTTGGTGCAAGACATATTACACTGAGACCTAGAAGGAACAGGAATGAAGAAGCAAATTTCATTGAGTTTGATATACCCACTACATATGAAGAAGCAATAAATGGTAAAAATAGTGATGAATGGAAGGAAGCTATAAGCGAAGAATTAAAGTCACTAGAAGAAAATGAAACATGGAAGTTAATAGATAGAAAAAATGAGAAAACAGTTACTTCAAAATGGGTATTTTGTATAAAGAGAAACTCAGATGGTGATATAGAAAGATACAAGGCTCGTCTTTGCGCACGTGGATTTACACAAATTAAAGATGTTGATTATAAGGAAACATTTTCACCAACAACAAGATATGATTCCATTAGAATTATATTATCTCTTGCAGCTCGTGAAAATTATGAAATTCAGCAATTTGATGTGAAAACTGCATTCTTATATGGTGAGTTGTCAGAGGATGTCTATATGGAAGTGCCTGAGGGTGTTCACGCTGAGCCAGGAAAAATATGTAAGTTATTAAAGTCTCTATATGGTCTAAAACAGTCATCACGCTGTTGGAACAGAAAATTTTCTTCTTTCTTGACTACGTATGGTTTTGAAATGTGTCAGTCGGACAACTGTATTTTTGTTGGTAATTTTAATAATTATAAAGTTATCTTAATCTTGTATGTAGATGATGCTTTACTGTTATCAAAAAGTAAAAGAATATTGTTGCATATTTTAAATGATTTAAAACAAAGTTTTAAGATAAAAGAGTTAAATTTAAATATGTTTATTGGCATGGAGATTATTAAAAATAATGGATCAATTATTTTAAGTCAAAAACAGTATATAGAACAAATAATAAAAAGATTTAACATGTTAGATGCTAAACCTAGTAGTACCCCTGCTGACAGTAATGTGATTTTAAAGAAAAATGTTAATGTGAGTACTATTGATTTTCCATGTAGGGAAGCAGTGGGAGCCTTGATGTTTTTGTCAACTGTATCTAGGCCTGACATATCTTATTCATTAAATATAGTTAGTAGATATTTAAACAATCCCAGTAAAGACCATGTAACTGCTGTTAAAAGAATTATTCGGTATTTGTTACATACAAAAGATTATTGTATTACTTATAATTGTAATAAAGAACTGATAGGTTTTTCTGATTCTGATTTTGCCTCAGATATTGATTCTAGAAGATCGAATACCGGATATATCTTTATGATGAATGGTGGACCTGTTACTTGGGCTAGCAGAAAGCAAAACACTGTGGCATTGTCAACTACTGAATCTGAATATATGGCTGCAAGTGAAGCTGCCAAAGAAATTTTATGGCTTAGGCAGTTATTAGTTGATATTGATGAACCACAATTGATGGTAGCTTTATTTGTAGACAATCAGAGTGCTATCAAACTAATT
The DNA here is from genome assembly GCA_932294365.1 of Diachrysia chrysitis. NCBI lineage: Eukaryota > Metazoa > Arthropoda > Insecta > Lepidoptera > Noctuidae > Diachrysia > Diachrysia chrysitis. The sequence goes on along the minus strand of OW028651.1, from coordinate 5,741,104 downwards.
CATAATCCTATTTACCACAAAAGGACGAAGCACATAGATGTAAGGTGTAATTTCATAAGGGAGAAGGTAGAACAAAATGTTATTAGCATTAAATATGTTGAAAGCTCAAATCAACTTGCAGATTTTTTTAACAAAAGCTTTACCTGCTGGTAAATTTACTCATAACAGAGATCAAGTACTTCACTTGAAGTAAGGTTGTTAATTATTATATTAAAGTTAAATAGTAAGATATGGTAGAGTTCATATTTTAGTTATGTTTAATTTTGTTAAAAATATGAGGTTGTTTTGAAGCTTAATAGTTGCTTAATAGTTATTATTCTAAAATTTAAGTGGGAGTATTCAATTATAAATTTTATAATAGGTTGTATTCTTACTTAATATTATTTATGGTATAGATTATGGTCCAGCTCTGAATACGAATTTGATTTGCTTCCTTTATTTTATGACACATTATATTTTTGTTTTACTGAAAAATGTCATAGCAAGTTGTACGGTTTAGGTTTTAAACAAAAAAAGAATATTATAGAAATCTTACTCAGTTTCTGCTCATTTTCAACCTGATATTAATAAATTCCATCGTTTTATAGTTGTTATCAACAATTTGACTGATAAAAGAAATTAATAAAACAACGTAAGCTTAAAAAGTATGAAAAATATTATGTTACGAGTACATGTAAATTATTATTGCAGACACATTTACAAACACGCAGTTGCTACTCATGTCTAAAATTCTCATACCATTGTTATATCGTTTAGTTGTGTATGTATATGTATGTAGATGGAAGATATGTAGTTGTAGATGTAGCAATACAGAAAAAAGTAAAACCAAGTTCAAAAAAAAGCTTGTCCCAGGATAAAACCATGAAAATTACTTCGCATAATAAGCATGTGTCTTGAAAAACGTTGGTCACGTCTCAGTCCAGCCTACCCGGGCCCTCTTGAATGTACGAACACGTGCCATCAGAGAGGTATATCCGACAAATTGCACGTTCGTTCCGGGTTTATTCCGGATATACCCGGGAACATATTACCCGGATATTTCTCACCGGGACACACCGTGTGTGATACGCCGTGTTTTGCTTTCGCACTTAATTATATAGCTACATTCATTTTATCAAGTGTATATTTAACTGTTCCATGTTGTAAGTAGAAAACAAGATCTTAGGTTTCCTTCTAAGATTCGGTATAGTTAGGCTGCTCAAAGTTGCACAAGTTGCATTGGCTTTTCAAACAGATGTTCTGTCTAGCCTGAACAAAGATCCCTGTTTTAATTGCTTTGTAATTAAAACATAGTAGGAACTCGTAATCAAAAACGTTTAATAAATAAAATATTAAAACGTTTACGCTGTTTACTTTTAAACTACAGAGTTTTAAAAATATGAACATTATTTCTTCGTTGCTCATTCATCGTTTGTTACATTTTGGGGTATAAATCCAGGATATTGAACTGAACAGCTAACATACTCCAATATGCAACATGCTAAACATCCCATCAAGAACACATTAGTTACCAGACTTATAAGTGGATTTCTTGCAGACAAATATGAAAAATTGTATCGTCATAAATATGGATACATTGCCGGAACGTAATAAGTGATTACTATTCGGTAGTCATACGACGATCATTCATGATATCGTACGCATTGCCGTATTACCTTCAAAGTACTGGCACTAAGCCAGATATAATGTGGAAAATTATTTAGGAGTCACGTATTTTATTGTGGCCAATATTGTACATTTTTTATACAAAAAATTGTTTTAAATTTTACGCTGTGTACCTAGGCTCAAATGTAAAAGTACTCGTAATGTTACATATATATCAAATGGTTGATAGGTGACGAGTTAATTTAGTATTTGGCAGACTTATTGTTTTGCCAAATATAAGTGTAGGTAGGTAGGTATAATGTAGAGAAAATAGAATCACGGTTAGATATTCTTTTTTAACTAGACTGCGGCGCAAACCAAAAAAGGAGGGTTAAGTGTTTGACCTGTTTATGTGTATGTATGTCCCTTCGTACATGATCAATTCAAGTTACGTCACAAAACTAGGTAAGTACCTACTCCACTTCCACGTTCAAGCCATGTTTTTTTTAAGTTGTTCTCTAATCTTTACATAGTATAAAACAAAGTCGCATCCGCAGTCTACACGCTTAGATTTCGGCAATAGATAGAGTTTTTTAAGGTTAATATAAATACATGCATATTATACGCCACGCGAGCAGAGCCGCGGGCAACAGCTGCTAATATTTAATTTAATATCTAATTATGCATCCATACGTAAAAATAATTTCATCATCCTTTCTTTAATCTGTCATGTAATTTTATTTGTTACTATTAGTAAAAACACTATTCAAATTTGTTGAAAATATTTATAAATAGAAACAAAAAATTATGGAATTTATAGATAAGTCCATAAATAATCTATTGAAACACAATTATTCATCCTAAACTTTCATACTTAAATCAATTCAATGAGGTGTTAAAAACGATTGAAAGAGAACAGATAGCATTGAAGCGGAAAGTTTTTACGGAAAGCTGGAGATTTAATATTTACTCGAAAGAAAAGTAAGTTTGTAATTAAAATCTTGTGCAAGAATGAATACGATGCGTCAGCTGTTTATTAGTATCGAGTATATGTAGGAGATAGTAAGATATAAAATATTAGAAACATTAAGTATAGACGTTTGTTTTTGTTCTATTTTAAAACAGTGTGGAAAGTTTTGCAGCTGTAAGATTTTGTTTACCATTTTAACATTATAGTCGTTTGAATGACTAGATATATTGCTGTGACTAGATGTATGTATTGCGGGTTAGCGCCAGTGCATACGACGCTGCTCCCGCGTCGCTGCCGTACCGTCACCGCACCCCTACTGCACCGCCACCCCACTGCCATCGCACTGCCACCGCACTGCCACCGCACTGCCACCGCACTGCCACCGCACTGCCACCGCACCGCCACCGCATTGCCACCGCAACACCACCGTGTCACCGCCGTGCCGCGTCACTGCACCCCCCTTTTAACTATAAGGTTTTTTGTAATACATTGGTAGCAACGTTCGTTGACGGCCTATAATAAAATAACAAAATAAAAAACAAATGAAGGTAGCGTGAATTCGTCCCATGCGCACAGCATAGCAGTGCGGCGGCGGCGTCCAGTGCAAGAGCACTTACACAGATCTATCTTACTCGGTGTTTTTTTTCAGAAGATTATGTCATCTAGGACTCTATTGGCCGAAGGACTCTATTGGTCAGTCAAGTTTTAAAGCGCTTAACGGCGCTATCACGCTATCCCGTTCTCTTTTGTCAACTTTGTAAAGTAGATTTAATACATGTCAATAGATTTGATAATACATGTCTGATTTTATATTTTTATTAATATACCTATACAATTTATTTTTTATGCTCAGCCTTTTTTTTATTTCGCTAATTTTCTTGTTGTGTATAATTTTTTATTTAAACATTCTTTTACGTTTTCTGCAGATACCAACAGCAATTTTAATAAACGTTTCACATAGTGCATTATCTTCACGTACGTCTATAACTTTCGTAATCCACATATCACTCAAGTATTTATCGTGTATGAAGCACAATGCCTGCACTGCACCACGGCAGGTGAATACAAAATGCCCCAAGGGTGACTTGCATTTAGACAATACGTGCTTCAGAGATCAGATGGTGTCAATATGATTAACTATTAAACTTAATTTAGTTTAAAGGCTTTTGAAAGATTGATTAAATATTATTAAGTGCGCAGTGTTTCGTCTAAGTGATAAACATTATTTTTCTATCATGAAGTCACATAAAAAGGCAATGAGACTCAATGAAGCTTATGTTTGGAGACAAAGATTAAACCCAGCAGAAGTATGATAAAGATGGCGCGTTGAGCCAGTGGTCGTAGGTTCGAGTCCTGCCTTAGGTTTACATTTTTCCTATTTACTATTTGTATTTAATTATAATAAACAAAACACCTAATACTTATCTGCCAATAACAGCAAAACAAATGAATAACTTTTTGATTTCTAATCTAAACAGCAATACGATAAAGTTGGTTTTGTCAACAATGTTCCCGGTTAAGTTCCCATGGGTTTAGCTCGAACTACCGACATTCTAGCTTATCCAAAACTAAGCTCAGCTCAACAGTTACTTAGTAACATTACTAATAATTCATACTCCTTTCAGATAGTTCAGACGATTTTTAGTTTAAATGTTCGCCATTGAAGATATTTCGGCTACAATGATTTATGCTATTAGTTAGTATTGGTACCCAATGTCTCTAAGTTTTTAAAGTATTTATGTATCAGTAAGATAAAATACAAAATAAGTCGAAAAGTTTAATGTGAAATAAAATATGAAGTGATACCAATTTCTTCACACTCATACTGAGGCTCTCAATTCGACGGTATTCATTTCTTTTTATTTTTTATTTTTGCTATACACGATGACATCTTAATAAAAAAATCAATAAAATAAAAGGATAAGAGGTGATCCCTTCATTAAAATTGATTTATTGGTTTTTAAATTAATAAAATTGGAAAAAATATAGCAGAAATGTCAATGGAATTGCGTATTTGTGAATACCTAAAATGAAAATTAAATTGAAACTAAAATGAAACTTAAAGTGGATAACACTTAGGTTATTCACGGGCTGATTCGCTCGCTGAGCTTGGAATTAATATGCAGACCTGAATGCTGACCTTTACTTTAGATAGCTCAGGCAATTATATTAAAGTTCTTGCTACAGTCGCTACTACCTGTGATAATAATATTGTTTCATAACTGCTTTATGTATTATTCTGCTTAAATTCAAACGTAAAATAGTAGTTAAGCTTATAAGTTTAACTACTATTTTACTATTGTATTAGTTTCAACGGTTTTTCATTTTTGCAACATTTTTCATTTATGCTCCGCTCCTATTGGTCGTAGCGTGATGTTATATAGCCTATAACCTTTGTCAATAAACGGACTATCCAATACAAAAAGAATTTTTCAATTCGAACCAGTAGTTCCTGAGATTAGCGCGTTCAAACAAACAAACAAACAAACACTTCAGCTTTATAATATTAGTATAGATTTAGGGTTTACACTTACTGTATTAATGTCACATAAAATTACTATGCTCGGAAATAAATATCAGTGTATTGGAATCGATCCTATAAAATATTCAAACACTATAATTTTTAGCGAAAAAAAATAATTAAATTAGTATTCTCGTTCTTTTATGTTCTATTCCATATTTTTGCATTTTATTCAAAAGTTACACGACAATAATTTTTTGAAAAAGGACAAATTTTATAATAATAATTTATAAACATTATTGGATTAAAAATTTAATAATACCGGCCTATAAATGTCCAACTACAGGGCACAGGCCTATTCTCGTGTATAGAAGGTCTGAGTATTGATCACCACACTTGCTCACTTGCAAATTAGCGATTACAGATTCCAATTTTTTTAATTCAGATTCCCTCACTATGGTTTCCTTCACCGATTGTTAATGTTGTCTTAGAATAATTAAGAAATTACATATAATTTTGAAAAAGGGCTCCGGTATTGGCCTGTCATGGGTTCGAACCTTGAGCACACATCCGATCATTGAACCGCTAGGCCACTACGATATTCCTACACTTAATTTCGCATAAATCGTAGATAATCTAGTTTTTAATAAAATAAAGGAATTTAGTCTGACACTCGCGTAATCTCTAATTGAATTTCTTCGACAATTTATTTGCCCTAACTTCATTTTTGTTCACTTGAAACACATTCTTCGCCATGCGAATTTAATTTGTCAGATTCAGTGAGAGCGATATCCTTTGTCGAAACGTAATTTTATACCTAACAGTATGGTAAGTAATCTATACTAGGTAATATTATAAATGTGAAAGTAACTCTGTCTGTCTGTCTGTTTGTATATCTCGCTGTTACGTTTCTAACGATTTTGATAAAAAAATTAATGGAGTTATCTTGAGCCCTAAGAAAGCACATAGGGTATTACCCTTATTGGCCGTGATAACCCATATTCTCGGGGACAGAACCGCGGGAGTTATCTAGTACCTAAGTTAATAAATCGAAGAATAAATTTGACCGTACATATTTGGTTGGTTGGACGGCAAATAAAAACTACCTCATGCTGACGACCCCTATTTCAAGGTATCAAGGTTGATTTTCTTATTTATTACTTGCAAAACACTGCAAAAAATTCGCATGTATATTCAATTATTTATATATGTACCGTTCAATAAAAATAGGTACTTGTAATATCACCGAAATTGTAACTTAAAATTGTGAACGTTGGGTAATCATAGACAAACATAGAGCATGCGCATCGCTAGTAGCGCCTTATGCTAAGCGTAAGCACATTTTAAGCTAAATGTAATACGCGCGTTTACAGATTTATGTGATTTTCCGTGCGACGACAGACGTTTAAGCGAAAATGTCGACGGTTCCTATATTATTAGGTTTTAAGATAGATTTAATAAAACGGTCCTCTCTGTTTTGATCCTAATTTTACGATTTTACGTGTTCATACTAGTGCCAACAGTTCATACACGATATGCGCACTCTATGGTTTACTTGTTTATTGTTCTAAGTTGTGAACTTTATCTTATACAGTGGATATGCATTGTAAGTTTCGTTGTAGAATTTTATTCCAAAGAGTTTTTTTATTTAGATTAAGGTTGTCTCTTTTTCTTATTTATTTTTATATACTGTGCTTAAACATTCTATACTTTCTTAAATGTTCTAATTTAAGATACTTGTCTCACGAGCTAGTAATCGATATCTTGGTTCAAAATGCTACTCACTAACCTTTAAAGCCCGGTTTAAAGCAAGCACATCAAAAGTTAAAAATTACTTCTTCTATAAAATACACTCTACGTTTCATGGCTTTAGGTAGAAAATTGAATGACTCTTATTATTTTTCTAAAGATTACCGTGCATCCTACGTCTTCTTCAACGGAACTTGGTATAATATCTTAACACTTACGGATCTAGCAGATTGCACGAGATTTTTAAAAAGGGTATGAATTTTATTAAGACATTTGATGCTTATTTTATAGACTGATTGACTTCCTGAGGTCCTTTATTGAAAAATGTGGCCATATTAACCTGTTTACCTTTATATTGGAACTTCACTGAAATGGGAATTAATGGAATTGTATATTATGCAATCATGAAATAGAGCCGTTTCATGATATTGCCAGCTAAAACTGACTATATCGTTTAAACGTCAAGTTTTAACATTATATTTTTTATTAATTTATTTAATAATTTATGTACACACACAAAATCGTAAGAAACAACATAATAGAACAGATGTACAAAGGTACTGCTTATTTCTAAAGAAATCTCTACCAGCAGACCCGCGAAAGGAGAAGTAGTAGATAATGATAGCCAACAGTGTGCAACTTATTTAAAAGAAAAGAAAAAATCATTATATTATGAAATTAAAATAAAAAATAAATATAGATAATATATACAAGGTACAATGTGTATATGTATATATTAATATACAATCACTTTTACACGTCACTTTATTTTTTACACTCATTGGCGTGGACCATCCTAAAAGTAGGTGTATTAGCACCGTTTTACGATTGAATGTAGGTACAAAGGTATGCCTCAGGGCTCTACTAGTATGACCAAATCCTATTGACCCCTCCCGAGGATTGACATTGTCACTATAACTAAGAGTTATGCGCTACCTTGCTTTAAGTGAAACAAAAGTCTTGGGTTGAAATACCGTAAGCAACTGTGCAATAAAGTTTGCGATCAATAAAGCGCTTTGCTTAGCTATTTTTTCCATGGAGACTTTTTTCATGACAAGATAATGTGGGTATCAACCGCCTATCTAATGGATTACGTGAGCTTTTCACTCTGTTCTTCGTAATCGTTAAACATGGCCGTATCCTGACTACTAATTTGTTTTTAAACCTTTATAAAATCCAGGATAAGAACATAGACAGTAAAAATAAATTTTGTAAAGGACCACTGTAATTACCAAAGGTAAATAATGTTTTTCATTGTTATCTATAGGTAACTGTATAAATATTTTAGCATGATCCCATGAATCAACAGTTTTAATCGTCTACGACCGCACGAGTAGATTGAGTAGGTTTACAATACAACACTATAATTAAAATACAAATAATTGAAATACCTACGATACCGTAAAAAGGGGTGAATAAAAATGATTTGGGGGTGAATAAACACAGCTTTAGAAAAAAATTCCTTCCTTTGATTGTGTTACATGCACATAAGTTTAAATAAAAACACTTTTTTCACTTAATCAATACCTTAGTGGTAAAATCTCTGGACCACTGTCATTACCAATAGGTAAATATTGTTTTTCATTGTTATCTGTAGGCAACTGTATAAATATTTTAGCATGATCCCATGAATCAACAGTTTTAATCGTCTACGACCGCACGAGTAGATTGAGTAGGTTTACAATACAACACTATAATTAAAATACAAATAATTGAAATACCTACGATACCGTAAAAAGGGGTGAATAAAAATGATTTGGGGGTGAATAAACACAGCTTTAGAAAAAAATTCCTTTCTTTGATTGTGTTACATGCACATAAGTTTAAATAAAAACACTTTTTTCACTTAATCAATACCTTAGTGGTAAAATGTAAATACCACAATTCTCTATCCACCCCATTTTCGCGTACTACAATAATTGACAGTCATTAATCCGTTGTTTAAAAACTCTTTAACACAGTAAAATAATTGTATAGGGCAGCTATTAGTCACTCCACAGAGAATATTCTAGTATTCACAAAATTTGGGTCTAGATAGAAAAAACGACTTCGAAGCCAACAAAAAAGATAAAGTATCGCCTCAATTAAATTAATCTTAAACTATAACTCCAGAGCCTTTTACTGAATGAAACCTAGATGTTTCTCAGTTAATCATTCTCTTTAATGCACAAAGAGATCTAACAGATGATTGGTTCTCTCTGTACCCGTCCATTCAGCATCACTTAACGTTAAGAAAAGTATATTTTATTATACATTTATTTGAGATCAACGTAGTGAAGTGGTAATAATAGTTTATTTGATGCTTGTATCTTCTTTCAATAGTAAGGACCGATTCCCAGAAATTCTGTGCTTTGTTTATTTGCTTCGTTGGCTCTGTTGCCTCAAATGTATAGGCCTAGTAGCCAACCAACGCTATGTACGCTACCAACTATATAACCATCTATAAAGATGCATAAATTTGGGTTTGTTTGTGGCTTTAGTCTTCTCAGGACACTAAGACCAAAAGAAAAATACTTACTTCGTAAAAATACTACTTATTAGCTGAATCTAGCAAAAATGTTTTGCAAAAAAAGTTAAAAAAAAAAATAAAGGGCCAGTCCAGTCTTATCACCTAAGGCTTATAGCCTACGACCTATTCTCAGACCTACCAAATAAACACAAAAAAAAAAACATAAAAATCTGTGAAGCCGTTTTGGAGGAGTTCGATTACAAAGACTTTAACACGGGATTTTTATGTATTAGAAAAGGACAATGAGCTACCATTATGCACCAGAAATATTGTTGTGAAGGTACCAAAAAACTCGAAAAAATAATCATAATAAAATACATCATCAATCAGCAACAAGTAAAGTTTTTAAATATTTTTATCAGCCAGAATGACATAATAAATGCAAAGTAAACGGGTTGAAACGGGCCAATTTGTCGATTACATCACAATCACGATCCGTGATTGATGACATTTTAGATGGGTAAGGTAATTTATTTTGGGACGCGTGATGTACCTATTTCGTATGCAACGTCGTGATAACATTAAAGTCTTTTAGCCAACCGAAAAATTTAAAACGTATTTGTGTACTGTATAAATAAAATGTGGACAACATCACATACATTGCTCTGAACCCAAAGTAAGTAGCTAAAGCACTTGTGTTATGGAATTCAGAGACAACGAAGGTACCACAAACACCCAGACCCGAGACAATGTAGAAAAGTTGTTTTTTCTACATTGACCCGGCCGGGGATGGAACCCGGGACCTCAGAGCTGGCGACACCTTGAATCCGGTGTGTACGCCACTCGACCACGGAGGTCGTCATAACTTGTATACTTACCTAATTAAGATCCTATTTAAATTTCAATATTATAAAGTTTCTTTTTAATTAACGCAACTAGAGTCATTAACGTTTCAAAAGTGCTTTCTTTGGTTACAATAAGAAAAGGCACATTCCACGCCACACACATAATAGGGATGTTGACTAGGTATGAAAAGAAAAATCTATTTAGTCCGTAATTTAAATAATAAAAAATATTACACACGTATTTTTTTGCTTTGTCGAAATAAAAGAAAACTATTTAAATAAAGCGAATTAAAGTTACGGAGTGAGGGCTTGCTACGTTACAAGCCAGTATATTTTTTAGCGATTAGTGACGTCATGCGCCATATCATATCATATCATCATGTCATATCAAATCAATGTGTCGTCGTAAGTTTTGAGTACTTAAAAAAGGAAAAATTAATTGTCCAATAATTTAATTTACCTGACGGACAATTTAAAAAAAAAATAACTTCCCTATTACTTAACACCGTCGAGATTTTTATAAATAAGGCCAAATAATGTAACATTTAGTAAAATGCTACACGAAATTCTCTTACATAATATCAAATGCAAGTCCGATTCTCTATTAAAAAATTGTAACAACTAAAGTGAAACGTTCGTCATTTGAACTGGAAGGGTATGAATAGGATGAACGTCGACACAGCGTTTAATTACATTTTGCCGACGCGACGTTCCAAGACCCTCGTATTTGTTCTAAGAAGGATACATCCGCATCTCGCGCTCTGTCTATTAAGATTTCAACTGGATGTGTTAGCTAACACTACGTTGGGTAGGGTAAGCAATTATTAGCTGTGACGGCTGTTAATTAAATTTTCAATAATTTTATTTATTAATTTTATAGATTGACCCTTTTGTCGGCACAATTTTGCGTTGTAGACAGTTGTAGCACACAATTTTTCATAAATTTCATCGAGTGGCACAAATAAAGTTTGAAGTTTATGGCATACCTAGTAATAGTTCTAAGTCTAGTTCATAAAACTCTTTCGAGACAAGTAAACATGCAACAGTGTAGATACAGCTCTACAATTACCTACGCCACTTTGGACAATACACTTTATTCCCTACTTTCGGGAATACTGGCACATTACAGACGAATATTGAAAATAAAATAATAAAACAAAAGAATTGAAAAATAACTTTAAACTCCGAAAGGAGGATTTACCTTGACCTAATTCTATTTGAAATGAGAATTCTTTAAAAAGTTTGGATTAGATACTCTTTAGTTGCAAGCCAGCCAGTGCATAACACGTAAAAAAGTTATTTAAGTTTCGACATGACTTGTTTCTATAAATAACATTAGGATCTATTTTTAAATAACATGCCCTCGACTTACATACATATAACATGGGAGTAATTACATGTATAACTTGTACCTTTAGCATATTTACAGTTTCAATTTATATAGCCACTAATCTAAGCAGACGCAGGCCAATGCCCAATAATGGGTTATACAAAATATGCAATGCTTAAGAAAATGATGACTAATTTTCTAATAACCTATACACACAGAAAAGTAGAGGATCATCACTCTGTAGGTACACACAGAGTGATTGTAATATTCACAGACAGACATCGAGATTTTCAGCTTACCACATAGTGTGTTAAGCAATTTGTATTAGTTTGTAACATTAAGAGCCAATTAATTTATTAGATAGAATCCACGTTACTAAGTAGTTCTTGTTACTTTAATCGAGATTAATTACTTTAGCTCGTTAGTATTTCAAATGAATTTGTTGCAGTTGAAGTTAAATTGCAGTTTCCTTACTCTTTAGAATAACATTTGTTGATGTGATTTTGATAATTGAGGTACTTTTGGCGGTCTCCTGGAAGATTTTTTTAATGAATAAACAGTGCTTTTTTTCATTTGTTGTATTATATACGATGAAATATGAATATACCGATTGCAATTTAATACTTCTCGGTATTTTTGTTAAAATTGTTTGAAGGCGTCTTTTATACGATAGTTCTATAAATTGAAATAAAATAAACCATCGCACAACATCGCATACATTACTCTGAACCCAAATTAAGTAGCTAAAGCGCTTGTGTCATGGAATCAGGGACAACGAAGGTATCAGAAACACCCAAAATCGGGTCTGGGTGTTGGAGACAATATAGAAAAGTGTTTTTTTTACCCATCCGGGGATCGATCCCGGGATCTTAGAGCTGGCAACACCTTGCAAACCGGTGTGTACGCCACTCGACCACGGAGGTCGTCAGATATTATATCTGGATACAACTTAAAAAGTGCGGTACCTACATACAATATTATTTAACTATCTCTATTGCCTTGGTGCTGCATAAATTCTTTGCAATCGAACTGAAGGGAGGACCAAAGCAGAACTCTTCACAGTTCGTATCTACGGAAACTTGTGGACTCGGTTTTATTACTTTAACTTGGAATAGTTTTGTACCCGGGCTGCCCGGGTCTTCTAATCATGGGCATCGTCGCGCTCACAACCTTTGAGTTCCAAAACTTTAGTAAAACCTTCCGGTTTTTAATACCAACTTTAAACGAAAACTGTAATTTATTTACTTATATAAACTGTAATTTATTATTATTACAAGATATTATTATAAAACTCATTTTTGGTTTTTGTTAATTATTTATTTAACATAATAAATATTAAACATATTATTTTGTGTAGGTATCTACGTTGTACATACTTTTTATAATTTTATATAACATAAATACACGAAAAGAATGTAAGTGAATTCAACAATTAAAAGTAATTACTAGCAAAGCATAATTAAAATAACATTAAAGCAAATTTTTAAACGAAAAAAAGAAATTTAGCTTCTATTTCATGAGATTTATCGGCCACCTCTTTTTTCCAATGTTCTTAAAAATATTATAAGAAAAAATATATATTATTTTCATTAACTTTAATAATTTTAATTATTTTTGAGTTTGAGTCGTTACGTCGTAACTATAACAAATTCGTGCCAAATTTATAAGCTTCTGTACCGTATTTTGCATACAAATTGAATAATCTTACTAGTTGTCGTTAACATAAGACAATGCCTTAATCTAGATATTAGCAACTAGGTTACCTACAGGTCACGTATTAATTTTGTAGGAACTAATAACGTAAGTGAGCATATTGAATATCACAGTAGCACGGAAACTACGACTATTTGTTGTACGTGCATTAGTTAGGTAGTGATTCTATTTGGTTTAATTATTATCTTGGAACTAGCTGTCCCCCGCGACTTTATTCGCGTGTTTTAGTTTCAACGGTTTTTAATTTTTGCAACATTTTTCATTTATGCTCCGCTCCTATTGGTCGTAGCGTGATGTTATATAGCCTATAGCCCTCCTCAATAAATGGACTATCCAATACAAAAATAATTTTTCAATTCGAACCAGTAGGTCCTGAGATTAGCGCGTTCAAACAAACAAACAAACAAACTCTTCAGCTTTATAATATTAGTATAAATTAATAATATTTGTAATGTAATAAACAATAATATAGGTAGGTATGCAAAACTTTTTCTGACATTCTCACAGTCTGGATCTTAGACTAAACATAAACAAGCATAGAGTGCGCGCATCGCTAGTTGCCCCTTATACCGATCGAAAGCAAATTTTTTGCTGTAAGTACTACGCTCGTTTACTGATTTAAGTGATATACCGTGTGACGACGCACGTGTATACGAAAAAATCGATAGTTCTAATATTTGTATAATAACTTTCGTGAGGAGTATTCATATTTATTTAAAAACAACGGTTTACTCACGTATATTTTCGGGATCGCCCGGCGGCGGTTGTGTCGCGAGTCGAACTCGCGACACCACCGCCGCGTCAGCTCATGATAAGGGACTCCTATTGAGTCTGAAACTAGTCGGGCGATTCCGAAAATATACGTGAGTAAACCGTTGTTTTTAAATAAATAGTTCTAATATTATTAGGGAATCTAATATTAGGTTTTGAGATATTTTTAAAACATAGTACTATTTTACTTGGGTGTATCATACCATTGCCTACAGTTTATTAGGCGCACTCTATACCTTAATTATTTTTTTTCTTAAGGACTGGATGCTTTACCATAACATAACATAGAATTTTTGGTTTAGTCCATATTCATTGTGGTTACATTACCATAAAATAATTAATCAGTATTTGGTTTTTGTTACGTAGACAGTAGCATTGCGTTAAAATGGTTCAAGTACCTTTTTTAAAATAATTACCTCATCAATACGACTCAATAATGCTACAGATTAAATCCTTAGCAAGTTTAATGCAAAAGAGCATGAGCAGTCAAGCACCGTATTAATTGATTATCATTTGAGTCAACGCTGTTAACTGAAGTGGTTCGCGAAGCACTTAATTATGTCAAATGCTAAGCGAGCGGCATGTGTTTGCAAAACCCCGTTCGCACTGTAAATACTCTAGTCGCGTCGGCTTCCCTGCTTTGTATGCCTCACAGAATACCCAAGTAAAATATTCGAGATCATAAAACAAAGAGTCCCATTTTTATTTTACATAAAATCTAACGTTTAAGTTTGCTAAGGTTGTAAAAACAACCCATAAAAGGTTTCTCCTGAATCGCTAAGCATAGTAAAATTCGCGGTGACGTTTTGGATATTAAATATTTGATTATGTTCCGCAAATAGATGGAATATTAAGATTTTTTACGGAATTCTCAATGCTTTCATAAATTAATAAATTCTTTTATAAGCTCATATATTGCTTCGTTCTTGAATGTGGGACAGGAAAACGATAATAAAAATGTGTTATTAATGAATTTTATTATTTGTTCAATTTTATTTTTGGCTATAGATTTAGCCATTACTTTGTTACAATAATTTTATTGGTAGGTAACTAATCTGTATATTTTGTAACTTGGATAAATCATAGGAAGAAAAGTTTTTTTTTTCAAATGAAACAATATATTATACATAGTTTATTTTTCAACCGGTTTATTTGACAATGTCCAGTTTTGATAAACAACGCGTTGTAAATTTGTTAATAAAAAGCAAAAGATAAGTTAAACGTCTTAAAAATACCCTGTAATAAGTCACCCATTCAAGAACTTCTAAAAACAAAAAGAAAAATTACAGTTCCTCGCTTAAATATTCGTTACAGCAAATTTACTCCGCATACCTCATCCCGGGAAGCTTAACTTTTCTTGCCAAGTCACTTTTCCTTTGGCCAAGTTTAGCTTTTTTCGCCTCATTAAACACCTACGTTTCTTTTCAAGATATTTTTGTGACTTCAAATCTTAATGGTTCTCGTAAATAAAGTATTTTTTCTTTAAATTAAGAGAAATTAGTCGCCTAAGAGAAGACTATTTAAATAAGTTTTTTTTTATTGTGTTCGTTGGTATCGTGTTAATTTAATAAGATGACCTTGCTTATAAGGATCTGTAGCATCATAAACCTTCTTTGTACTCATTGAAATGATTATATTTACAATCTAGTTTCTTGTAATTTATTATATAAAAAATCTAGAATTTTCATTCTTTTTAATAGTATCTTTCTTCAATCATTCCAATTAAGCATGAATTTAACTTTTGTTTAGTGCTATCTGAGGCTAAAAAAAGTAAGTTTTAAGAAACAATGTTTACCGTAAAAGGGGGTCGTGGCTAAGTGTAAGTGGTACGGTTTGACCGATAATACAGGTTAAGCCGCGCTCGCCGCGGTTGGTCCGCGGATGGGTGACCATTTGTAAACATACCGAGACACCTCCGTTTGGTCTCGACTGTTATACGTCGATCTTTATTGGCATTAGGTCATTTCAATTCTGACAACTAGTCTTACTCTGGGATACGGTGTTACCCAATAAAATGGGTTGTTGGTCATAGCATAGATAGGCAGTCGCTCCATGGAAAATACGGTATTTAGCTGAATCCGGTAAGACTGCAAGCCGACCAACTGAGCTTGGGAAAAGGCTAGGCAAAAGAAGGTACATAATATCTAATGCATGCATACATAGTATAAAATTATGAGCACTGGTATGCTTTTACAAAAATAATGCTGCTAGCTTTCCCAAGCGCCCACATAGTTCCTTTGAAGCATTGATTAAATCGAACCAATCGTAACTAATAAGTTGTGGGCTCAATTAGGTACTTATTCAATTAATTACTGCTCTTTTTCCCTTACTTCAACAGGCTTTAGTTTACGATAAGCGGTTATATTAAGGAATTTTATTGGATTGTGAAATTCGTTCGTCCGTGACTTTAATAGCGGTACGGATTTAAGTTTGATCGACGAACATTATACGTCAGTTTGATAACAGAGCTTAGATACCATTTTTTATCCTATATTTAAACTTGTGTTTGTGTAAATTGATAGATTATGTATAATTATAGTGTAGTACATATAAAATAGTTATTTTTCAGATACTTAACTGATAATAGTTTGTGTTCCTTTGGAACTTTAAATAAGACACTTTAGATAAATACAAATTGTCCACATTGGAAAAGTCAAAGCTTGACTGGTCTACTTACAAGCAAGATGAAGGTATTGATGAAGAGAAGTATTATGTTTAAACCACGTGGTGATTTTTTTTCGATTTTTGTGGTCTTCAATTTTTGTGTGCCCCATGGCGTAGGTACTAAAGAAGCTACAAAGGAAAAGTACCTTACTGACAAGAACTGAAACTAGTACGCAGCTCGAGTAGGCATCGATTAGATGACTGGGTGTGATAAGTCAAAATCTATGTAGTCCGGCAGTTAGATAATATACAAATATAAGACAAATATTTTTTGCATTTTTATCTTCAAACACGAAGAAGATAAAGCGAAACAAAGTTCAGGAGCGGCGGCTAATGGGGTCATGCTTGCTTTAAATTCATGAAATTGTGACGTCACGTGATTTCTAATCAATGTATTGTCTTACGTTTTTATTTACGTAAAATAAGAAATAACACGTGTCTCAATATTATTTATTACTCTGTCTGACAAACATTACAAACACTTAAGTTATCTACCCCATTAAATTGCAATCGCTTTCTTCAGTTTTCCGATTTTTTTTTCAATTTAATTCTACAAAATATATTTGTAACAAAGAAATCATAAAATTTATATTCTTTATTTATCAGAGTATAGTACACAATCTACATAGTAAATAAAATTCAAAACTAATTAAGCGGTCGTAACTCGTGAGTTCACCAACAGTCTGCGCTGTAATGAACGACTTTACCCACAAAGGTTTTCTATGCAACGTCCACTAGTCAGTCCTGAGAGACGGTCCTATTGTCGACAGTACAAGTAAACATTAAGTACTCTGTAAAGTAGTGTAGCTAAGGGAAAAAATAAGTAAGCTATAGAGTGCGCAGTATCGAGTATGAACTGTAAGCACTAATATGAACCAGGATTTTTTTTTTTTTTTTAAAGTATTATATACTAGCAATGTGGGTGGAATTCACATTACTAGCAATCTTGTTAACCCCTCCAACTAAGCTATATTTGCTTGTATCTGGAGTGGGTTTACGTCAATAGTGCAATGGTGGGGATCGAACCTGCGACCTCTCGATCACAAGGCCGTCACCCTGACCATTAGGCTATTGTAAAGTTATTGTCAAAACAGAGCGTGCTGTTTTATTAAAATTATCTGAAAACCTAATATTACTACTACTGTCTTCACACGGAAAATCACTTAAATCAGCAAACGAGCGTACTACCTACTTTTAGCAAAAAAAATCTTACGCTCGGTACACTGTACTCGGTACACGGGTCTACAAGCGATGCGCGCACTCTATGCTTATCTATGTTTACTCAAAGTAGTATAGTTATTTGACTTCTTGTAATTTGCGAAGCAATGATTATTTGCTCATAAGTCTCAAAGCTTTAGCGAGCAGAGTTAATGGAATTAATTCTTGACTGTCAGACGAATATAATTCTCCCATTGTTATGTATTTATAGATTCAAATTATAACAATGCTGCTTGTTTTGCTTTGTGTTTAAAAATAGGCTGGCTTATTCAACTCTTGACGAAAAATTTACTTTTATAAAGATTTTATATTCATCATAAATCTACGTAGGCACTTAGGTACTTCCTTCGGTGAATAAAGGCATGATGATATCGTCATTAAACTAAATACGCAATCAATATTTAATAGCATGTTCTATACATACTGATTTATATGTTTACTAAAACAGAAGTTCATACGGGCAAATCTTAAAAGGTATTATAATTATTTTATTAATAAACAAAAATGCTGTACTGCAGAAATAAAGATTTATTAGAGGCCCGTTTATGTAATGTGTCAGAAATAACACGTTACATTTTACGTTAATATTGACGAAATCATGCACATGATTTCCTGCATTGCATCTTGCATTTTTCGACACGTTCATAAACTACGCGCGTGTTTAAAAATCAGCAATATTTTAATAAAAGCTTCATAATTCTGGATTGAAAAAGTATTTAATATTTATTTATTGAAATAACCTTAATTTAATATACTATTATATATGTATTGTATTAAATTTCTACAAATACAAACGAAAATTACAGTATCAATTTATACAAACACAAAAACTTAAGCTATATTAAAATTAAAATTATTATTTATTCTGGATTAAATACCACACAATAAATATCTCCTGTAAACTTGTTGATTTTCCTTATTCAATCCCGACAAATTTATTTTTGTGGTTTCTAATATCAAATTAATACGCCCAATTAGTACCTACCTAAACACAGCCAATGAAAGAATAACGTATAACAATAATATATGAAAGAAAATAATTATGTCATCTTTTACCTTGACTTTCCATCAAAGTAAATAAACCTTGTAGCATGATTCCACAAGATTTACATAGTAATTTACTACATATAGTAATGGAATTCGCAATTCAATTCTAATTCACAAAATTATAACCACAAACGTAAACGAAATTGTAATTCGCAAGCCTTTGTTCGTTTTTAGGCAACGATAACATATCCTAACTTAATTTAAATTCAAGTTTCAAGTAATTTATACCAAAATTACGTCAAAGTAATATACTTCGTCTGCGTTTCTGAGCGAAAATTATAATTGACTTAGACTGATGTATTTGACTTAATCCAGTCTGCTTACTGGATTTACGTAATATATTCCCTACTTAGACGAGGATAATATATTCAGTCATCGACTCTGTTTATTAACAATGATATGTAGAGTTATAATGATCTTTCTTCTCTATAACTATAACAATATTTTCGGTAACTATTTTAAAGTAATACACATTTTATTACAACAATTTATAATAAATATTAATTAATTTACATTTCATATAGTCATTAGAAAAACATCTGACGATCTCAGTATTAACACTAATAATATGTGATACGAAAACAAAGGAT
This sequence comes from Diachrysia chrysitis, assembly GCA_932294365.1. Classification (NCBI taxonomy): domain Eukaryota; kingdom Metazoa; phylum Arthropoda; class Insecta; order Lepidoptera; family Noctuidae; genus Diachrysia; species Diachrysia chrysitis. The sequence goes on along the minus strand of OW028651.1, from coordinate 5,721,713 downwards.
CGGTTCCTTCATCCGCCATATCTTAACACAATTAAACTGATGGCGCTAATAAAAACTCATTACCATTTAGCACGTAATATTATTATGGCCGCCATTAGACGCGTCGAGATAAGGTCGGCACTAAGACCCTAAATGACCCGAAACTAATGACGTCATCATTAACACTCATAAGGAATTAATTTATTGTGAGTGTGTGTGATGTTTGCTAGGAAACTAAGAATCGAAGAGTTACGTAATAATGCTGAATGTTTGAGATCCAAGTTTCACAAACTAAAACCATTCAAACCTTAACTATATATACTTACACTTAACGGTAAAACGGTCGTCAAGGCAACGACAATTTTATCTGAATTTTAAGTTAATTATATAAAAAATCTTAAAATTTCAAAGACATCGTGCAATAACTAGCAGATCAACAGTTTTGCTGCAATTTTTTTGGTAGGCGCTTATATATATTGCCTCCAGGCCGAGATAGAGCCGAGCACGATTTGACGCGCAGTGCCGCAAGAATTTTACTGTCAAAGAGTACTTTTTATATAATATATTACTGTGCTCTGTGGCGATGAGGACGCCACGCTAGCCTGCGGTTCACCCGGCTACGGTTGCCAGGGCGCCGCCGCCGCCGAAATGCGTGCGTCGCGGCGCCCCAAGCTGGCGCGGCTGCGCCGTAACTGACAGGACGGCATGTCAAGCTTTGACTGTTTTAAGTGTTTTTTGTGTGTTTGTGTTTATATTATTTAGTTTTTAGGTATTTTATAGTTAATAAGCGTAAATATACCTATGCGTGGTGACGAAAATGATGTTGTAGAAGTCAGTGCAAGTCAACCTTCGCAAAACGTCCTGGAGAGGTGTCCTCTGTGCACCCAGGCACGATTTTTTAAAGGTAAGCGGGGTCTGAATGTGCATATTGGGAGGGTGCACAAGCCCCAAAATGCACTCACTTCAGACCCTGTTGTTACTAATATACCAGCAACTTCTTGTTTTGATCCATTATGGAAAACTCTTTCAAAATTCAAAATTTCTGTACCGGTTTTAAAGCGAGTTCCCCGCGGAGCTAGGCCTTTAGTGGCACAAAACCTGGCAAGTTGTATTCGCCTTGCTGCCCGAGAGAACTCGCTAAGTGCTTGGGAACATCTACTCACCTTTCCCTACAGAATTTTACACGTTCAAAAAAAGAATTTGGCAACAAAAAAAACACTAACTACCCAAATTAAAGAAAATTGTAACGTTTCGGCCCATAATTCAGACCCAAAATTGTTGACTCAGAGGTTTACCTCCTCAAGAGGTATTCCTCATGTAGTCGAGACTAAATTAGGGGAAGGTGACATTAGCGGAGCAGCCAGGATTCTTTTTAGTAGCGATGAGGTGGCTCCTTGTTCTCCAGAAACTCTTGCAGCTCTGGAGAGCAAACACCCCACCCCTGCGGATGACCTTTCTTTTCCCGACCCCCCTGATCCGTCTATTCATTCCCTCACCGTTACAGGTCAAGAGGTGATCACGGCCTTGAGTTCCTTCAGAAGTGGCTCTGCTGGCGGCCTCGACGGTCTGAGCCCCCAGCACTTGAAGAACCTAGTCAGCTCAGGTGCCGGGGAAGCCGGTGAATTACTTTTGAAGGAGCTCACGGCTATGATCAACCTCATGCTCTCCGGCAAGGTCAACGAGGCCGTCATCGACGTCTTGTACGGTGCCAATTTATGTGCCCTGCGCAAGAGGGATGGCGGCATTCGTCCCATTGCCGTGGGCACCACATACCGTCGTATGGCAGCCAAGGTTTGTTGCAAATTTTATGGCGAGGTCGTTTCGAAAAAATTTCGGCCCCTGCAACTTGGTTATGGTTCCAAAGGGGGCTGCGAGGCTGCCGTACACGCGTTGTCGACCTACATAAATTCAGGAAAAGGAGAGGTCATCCTGAAGGTTGATATTAAAAATGCATTTAATTCTGTTAATAGGGACACCTTGCTGGCAGAAACTAAAAAGGAATTACCCCAAATTTTTAGTTTTCTTTGGCAATGTTATAGACAACCTTCTAAATTACTATATCGGGACAACCTTTTGGAATCTGCTGTTGGTTGTCAGCAAGGTGATCCCCTTGGGCCAGTGATCTTCAGTCTCGCTATTCACCCAATTATTCGGCAGCTAAATTCTAAATTTAACGTTTGGTATCTCGACGATGGAACCCTTGGAGGCGATGTAGACACCGTTTTAAAAGATCTAGTATTTTTAAAAAATCAATTTCATTCCATAGGGCTCGATCTTAACCTTTCCAAATGTGAACTATTCTGTAATGATAGGACAGACAGACAACTGACACTCTCAAAATTTAACGCAATAGCCCCTCAAATCCAAATCATGGACAAAAGTTCTCTTCGTCTCCTTGGGTCCCCAATCTTCGACGATGCCTTTCCCAATTTTATTAATGAAAAAATTCAAAATTTCAATGACATATCTGAAAGATTGTTACAAGTTAACATGCATTCGGCCATCACCTTAATTCGTTATTGCTGTTTCGGTCCTAAATTGATTTATTTTCTTCGTGCTTCACATTTATGGAAGCACCCTCTACTTTTGGAAAAAATGGACAAAATTATCAAAGATACACTTACCTTAATTTTAAACGTGGACATGGACGACCGAGCTTGGGCTCAAGCCACTCTTCCCATCCGTATGGGCGGGCTCGGCGTCCGCAAAATTACAAGCATTAGTTTACCGGCTTTTATATCTTCGGTCCACGGCACTGATAAATTAATCAGGAATATACTCGGTTCCTCACTGATTGATTTTGATGTGCCGTGCTTCACCGAGGCTGTGGATGCCTGGAGACTCACTTGCCCAAATTCAAATCTCCCTGACTTCCCATCTTCCCAGAGGCGGTGGGATGAGCCGCTCTGCAGATTAGTTCAAGACAACCTTATCTCAACATCTAATACTTCTGCAGAGCGTGCGCGCCTGCTGGCTGTGGGTGAATGGGAGTCGGGCCTCTGGCTTCACGCACTGCCGTCTTCGAACATAGGCACCTTGTTCGACGACACTACTTTCCGCCTCGCTATTGCACTACGCCTAGGTGCTTCATGTTGCTCTCCACATCGCTGCCACTGCGGCGAAGTTGTCAACAGCCTCGGACACCACGGCCTTTCATGTAGCCGTAGCGCGGGCCGCATGGCGCGGCATGCGAATGTTAATGACATCATCCGACGAGCTCTTGTTGCCGTCGGCGTTCCAGCTGTACTAGAACCCAATGGCCTGGCACGCGACGATGGCAAGAGACCGGACGGCATGTCTTTGTTCCCATGGAAGTTGGGTAGGCCTTTAGTATGGGACGCAACTTGTGTCGATACTCTTGCGCCATCCCATCTTCCTAGTTCGTCGGGCTGTGCTGGTGCCGCCGCTGCGGCTGCTGAGAACCTCAAACGGCGGAAATATAACAACCTAGTTGGAAATTATATATTCGAGCCGTTTGGGGTTGAGACCCTTGGTCCGTGGGGTCCGAGTGCGCACATGCTTTTTAAAGATCTAGCTAAACGCCTCGTTGACACTTCGCGCGACCCAAGGGCTGGCTTTTACCTTGGACAGAGGATAAGCATTGCCATTCAACGTGGCAATGCCGCCAGCCTTTTGGGAACACTCCCAGTGGACAGCGATGTGGAGGAATTTTTTGATGCCATATTTTAGGTTTATTTTTAATATTAGATTAGTTTATTTTATAATTCCTTACACTTTAAACAAAACTAAACTTAACTAAAAAAAAACTCTAAAAAATTGCGTCAAAAAATTCATCTACGTCGCTGTCGACTGGAAGTGTACCCAAAAGGCTGGCAGCATTGCAACGTTCAAACCTAATTAAACATGTTTTTAGACAAGACTTAATTTGTGTGTCTTATTGTAAATTAACTGTAAATGCTTATTTCATTCGCTACTGTATTTATTTTACTGTCTGGACACCCGTTTTTCTGACCGACTGTTTACTTAACATGGGCTGTTATCTTCTTAATTACCAATAACATAACTTTTACCAATAAATAAATTTTACCATAGATTTCAATTGGGACGTATACAAACTTAATAAATCTGGGTACATACCGAAATAGTACTATATTTTGTTTTTTAATCTATTTAGAATTTAGGAAGAATAGAATCCGCATAAATATTTCTTTATAGTCGCTCGCGTTAAAAGCAACACGTGACACGTATAATTAGTGCTTTCATGACATGCTTGACGTGACAACAATCAAAAGAACGTTGTTAAAAAAGAAACGTATTTCCTCTAGTGTTTTATGAGTAGCTTTTCATTCATACACACTATTAACACATTCGTGTTTGTACAGTAAGCAACAGAGCAGTAGTAACAATTTGACAGCGATATCACCTTTATATCGAAGCGGTAAGATCGATTTTCGCAATCCTTCGTTTCAACTGCGCTGCGGTCTAGCGTACATAACATTTGCTCGTGTAGTTCTGAATGCGCAAAAATGAACCATCGTTTTGGAATGACGAAATAGAGGTTGTAAATTTGACACTTTCTTTGAACTCACTTTACGAAGCTTGTTTTTAAGGCAGTATTTTTTTAATATTCTTGTTTACCTGCCTACTAATTGCGTATTGTTTCAAAACATTTTTTTAAATGGAATTCGATGTAAGATGGGTTAAGATTATTATGTACTACTGATGGATGCATTACAAGAACGCATTTTGAACTTGAAAATTGCTGTTTATTACACAGATTTTTAGGTTTACTGTGACTAGAATTGATCGCACCAATTAACCAAAATTGCTAATAGAAAGAAACATGATCGTATACGTAGAATAAAAAAATTGTTCGCGCTCTCCAGAATTTTTTTAAAGAACTACATCAGTTTTTTACATCCAAATCTTGGGAAACTAGGTATTTTTACGAAAGTATCCAAACAGTTTCTCTACGTACAGTGTATTCTCATTTGTTTTCTGTTTGCGGTACGTGTGTAAGAAGTGTTTACTTACATACATTCACATATTTTCGTAAGTCGACAAGGCATCTCTTTGACCGCCTACACTCCATAAAGCTAAGAGTCACTCTTATTTCGTGAAGAATTTTAAAGGATTTTTACATTTTCAAGCAATTGTAACTCTAGTGTACATTTTTAGATCTCGTTTGTTTTTATGAGCTATAAAAATTAACTATTCCACGCGACGTAAGTCCAAGTATTTTATTTGTTTTACGTTTTGCTGCGGTAAAAAGAGGGTTTAAATATTTTAGGTTTATAAAACTGCTTATTTTTGTTTAATAAAGACAAAGTATTGTTGCCTTCCAGAGCAATAAAATGTGGTTACTGATACTGGATACTGGATAACTTCGTCTGTCTGGCATAAAATACCAATAAGTAGTGAAATATACCTAATTGAAAACAGCAATTTTATACAACAAATTCATTATCGAAATTTGGTTCTTAGAATTCAGTATTCCGCACTCAATAACCAATAACCATTTAAAAGCCTTCAAAGGTTTCTGTGGTTTTAGTATGTGTATTTGAAACTTTGCTATATACCTATATTTTGAGCACAAAATAAAAAAATTATATGTATAGTAGACGTAGATTTAATATGAATACATCACGTCTATACACACATGAAAGTGCATTAGATAACAATAAGATCTGTTTAGTATTATTATTATCACAACACACACCTACATAGATACGTATAACCTAATGTGTAAACAATATAAATCATATATTTATACATGTACAACTTAAAGTTACTTCCTCGAATAGGCAGAAGGGATAAACCAATTTACAAAAAGTTCTGACGTGGAAGCTAGGCCGTGTCAACCCCAAAGTCTGTCGAATATTATCAATTATTCTTAACTGACCGCATAGAAAGGGTCTACTTATTTATTGAAACGTTTTATTATTTAAATGCGTGGCACATTAATTCTATGCAATAGTATACCTACCGACAATAAATAAAAATATATAGTACAATAAAATTATTAATTATATAGTTTAAAATTGTATTTGCATTTAAATTATTAATTTATTTCTATAAAATGTATATTTAATAAATGTTTCATTTTTTTCTATGTACTCTTAATATTAATAAATAAGGCAACTGTCTTGTTTAGACATACCTAGTATGTCCAGAGTGATAATTAATTAAAACATAGTAAAATACTAAGTGATATTAATATAATAAAATGTTTGAACATAAAATCTACAAATTCCTGTCTAGATCGACCTGATTCCAATGCATTTTGTATCGTTATATGAATGCTTAAAAAATAGTTTATCTATAACTTAAGCACTGGAGACATCTTTAACAAGAAAAATGACCAAAAGACATCGAAAATAAATCATTTCATGCATGAGATATTTACATTTTTATTACAATATCTAAGTGAAGGCAAATACTTTCTGCCTTTTAGTTATATATATCATTTAGAAATCTAAACTTATTCACTATAAGTACGCATAGTAACACAATTTTATTGCAATAAAAAGGTTCTCTTTTCAAGTTAAAAGTTTAACGATCTCCAGCTTAAGTTATCTAGTTGTAAAGTCGACTTAATTCTTAGCAAACTAGTGCTAATGAAACTCTTCAACTTGTATTTTTATTTAACTTCGAAGAGTAATTGGGTCTATTACCAATAAAGATGAACCTTTGACATTGATAATGTGACAGACAGGTTCAGATGAACTGCATAACTAAATTAAACCAATGAAGGCATTACCCATATCTGGAGTTGATTTAAAAATTCATCGCAACAAATACTTTGAGTCGCGTTGTTCTAAACCTTTGCATCATTGAATGTTTTTATTTACATAATATATATATATATATCTGTTACCGATATTTTATAATATCTGTTACCGATATTGTTTAATATCTGTTGCCGATATTGTACAATATCTGTTACCGATATTGGTAGTACCTATTATAGTACCTATCTATTCTTTCGAAAAAATTTAGATTGTAAATATCTGCCTGCCTGTTCATTAAGGCTTGAGTATCCAGCATCTGGGAAGCCGACTTATTTTAATAATTTAGCAAATTGATAATTATCCATGCTTCTTTCATCTTACGTGCCTTCCAATTAATTACCAAATTGTGTAGGTGGGGTTAAAATATAGATTTTAGAAGAAAATATCCTTACTAATATTTTAAATGCGAAAGTAACTCTGTCTGTCTGTCTGTCGCGCTTTCACGCCAAAACTACTAAACCAATTTAAATGAAATTTGGTACACAGATATTTTAGAGCTTGAGAAGGGACATAGGCTATTAACTAACTTTGCCGCGATAACCGACATCCACGCGGGCGGAGCCGTGGGAAACAGCTAGTAATTCATAAATTACCTAATTAAAACAAATATTAGATAAATTAAATACCTACATATTAGGTAGGTATGTCTCATCATCATCATCATCATACCAGCCTATAAATGTCCCACTGCTGGGCTCAGGCCTCTTCTCATATAGAGAAGGAACGAGCATTGATCACCACGCTTGCTCATTGCGGGTTGGCGATTCCAAATTCCAAATTCCAAAAATGTACTATTTCTGAGTCAATACATACGTTTAGTTTTCCTCCTAAATAAGCATGATAAATATTTATTATTCATGATTAAGATTATATTTATAATAAAAGTATACCTACCTCACGAAGGGAGGGTTAAATTCGCCTATAAATAAATAATGATCATTAAATGCGAAATGAGTTAACAGCAATTAATAACAGCCCTAATAAAATTAATAGCACCAATCAACATTAATACAGGTAAACAAAGACAAATACAGACAATATGAAACGGTAAAAAAGAAAATACAAAACAATAATTTGAAACAAGCGTTTAGCAGCAAATATTGAGACGGTGCATAAAGATTCGTCTGACGATCGCAGAATACAAAATAGATGAACTAACCAAAGTGAGGCGTAAGACAGTCTCTTCGGAATATTTCACTATGCATTCCTAACGACAATGCATTGACAAACCTTCTTGTTTAATCTTCATGCTCACAAGCTACTTCAAACAAAGCGAAAACTTATTAATTTTAGAGCATAGTCTCTGTGGAATGGATTAGATGAAAACAGAATTGTTAATTCTGCATTTGTTAGTACTTACTTGTTTGTCAGAGATTTTGCATTGTCATTGCTCCTTTGATAACAAAATTTATCATTAATCACGGTTTAAAGACAGTAATTAATAGGAACTGTAATCTCCCGTTAAATTATATAGCTATTCTAGAATCTTTATATAAAAACTAGCTGACCCGGCAAACGTTATTTTTGCCATGTATGTCCAAAAAAAAAACTAGAAAGGGTTACCATTATCACGTACCAAATATAAAGAAATAAAAAACCGGCCAAGTGCGAGTCGGACTCGCGCACCGAGAGTTCCGTTCAAACCTGTAGGTAAATGAGTAAAAGCTTAGAAGTTTGATTTTTTCACAGCTCCTAGGGACAGTAGACCTGAGTATTGAATATAAATTTTAGTTTGATACCTCCACGCGTTCCTGAGAAAAACGGTCTTGACAGACGGACGGACGGACAACGAAGTGATCCTATAAGGGTACCGATTTGTCCTTTTGAGGTACGGAACTCTAAAAATCGGTCAAGCCATTTCGGAGGAGTTCGATAACAAACACTGTGACTCGATTTTTTTTATATATTAGATTAAGTAACCGTGTCCTTCAATGAAAAGAATATTAAACTCTGAATTGACAAGGGACTAAATTTTTCGAAGCTAACAAAGCGTATGTATTGTTTTTACTAAACAAACCTTGATACATTACGAAGGAAAGTTGTCTCAAACAAGTCACAGACAACGCAATAATTTTAGAAGCGAAATTGCGTCATCGCCTCGGGTGTAAAGTTTGGTCCCAGTACCGAAGACATCTGCAGTAGTATTGATCTTCCTTATCTTGATTACTCGACACCGAAGCCAAAAGGGTAACGTTTTCTTTTATTTATGTGCACATATTTTCGATGCCGATGCCAAAGCATTATTGTTCAAAGACACGACTTCTTCGGATCAAACAATGGGAGTTGTTGCTTTGAATCTCACCTTAGATTTCTAAGGATGTGAATACACGCTAGCATGTACTACCATATGAAAACAAACAGTACAGAGGTAAGTGTACCGTACTTATTTGATTTAAGGACGATTATGAAAAAAAAATATAAAATCTAAAAAATTTGGTGAAAAGGTCGCGTTCTGGTTTTTTATTAAAAATAAAATAAAAATTTCAAGAACTCTGTGAGGTTGCGGTAACTTTTCAATTAAGTTTTAAAAGGTTTATAAATCAATTAAGGCCTGTTATAGCAAACATTAAAAAAAAAATACATAATACAATATTTTATATTTTATTTCAAACAAAATAGTCGAATTACTTACATAAGTACCTTACTGTTTTGTTTAAAATCTCAATCTTTAGAGTTTTCCAGACATCTTACCCGGACTATCCATCGTTTTGTCATGGGAAAATCCTCAAGGCTTGCCTTTGCACGCCTCTGTTCAACCAAGATCCATGCGTAATTCTTCGTTGTTACTTATACACGTCCTTCTTCGTGTCTCTCGGTTTTATGGGAGTTATTCTTGTATTGTAAGACTTGTTAACTTAACTACATACCTAACTAGATTAATTTGTAAATATACGAAAATATTAATTCAGATCATTCATTAACATATTAAAAATAAATTACAATTATTTAAATAATATTAGATTTGTAAATATATGAAAATATTAATTGCGATCATTCGTTATCATGATATTAAAAGGTAAAATTATTTTAATAATATTTATTTATTAAATCAAAGGTTGCTGAAGTTTAAGTGTACAATAGTCAACCATAGTATTATCAAAAAAAGAAGGATTATAGCCCTTCTATTTTTTTTTCTATTCGATTTTTTCAATATACCATACTATAACTGAGCAAGTTTACCTATCCCTTTTTATTATTTCCACTGACTTTACAAACTAAAGCACTAATAAACGACTGATCGAACACAGAACAAAAACCATTTTTCTGCAATCCACATAAAGGTCATTTTCCTTCAACAGTTCAGTTCTCTGTGTTTTATAGCCGTGCCCATCAATAATGCAACGTACACTCGCAACATTTAACCCTTTGGGATTCTGCCCCTAATTAACTTGGGTCCACGCTACCACTGCGATATTACGAATGCAAAGCCGGTGTCAAACTCTGAACAATCAAAGTAATAATGATGGTACGCAGTGAATGAGGTGCGTCTGTTACTTGGATTAAGTTTGCTTCATTAGCCAATTCTCGAAACTTGTTTTAGTATACACAAAATCAATTGTTTAAAGATTGTACGTAATTTGATACTAATTAATAAAGTTCATTGTTTGTTTAAGTAAATCTTACATTTAAGAAAAATGTGTAAAACATAAAGTAAATTCGCTTGGTGGGTTACTATCATCTTCTTCTTCCTGCTTTTCTCACAATTGATTGTGAAATTAATTAAATCAATTAATTAAAGTATTTGTGGTCGGCGCACAATGTTTTCTTCTTCCATTCCACTCTATTAACCGTCATACTGTCATTCACAGATTTTTCGCTCATATCATCTCTCACGCCATCGATCCACGTTTTCTTCGGCCTTCCTCTTCCTCTCCAGCCCTCCACATCCAAATTCATCACTCTTTTATTCACATGCATTTCATCCCTCCTCATTACATGGCCATACCATCCTAAGCGATTTCCTTTCAGTTTTTCTGTTACTGGTGTCACTTTCAAACTTCCTCTAATATACTCATTTCTAACTTTATCCATTTTCGTCACTCCACACATCCGTCTTAACATTCGGCGGGTTAATATTGTATAGCAAAATATCGCGATGAAGTCATTCATACATAAATTACACACGTCACATCACAATAAACTGCTCAGTAGTTAAATGGGGATATACACACGATTTATCATTTTCCACTGACTTGCCCAAAGGCACCGTCCCTTTTATCTGTAGCCCTTTCCAGTAGCCCGAATGAATAATTCTTTTCTCTCAATCCAACCAAGAATTTGATAAGCGAAGCCTGAAGGCTTTTAAAAGTATTGTGCTGAATCTAAAACCGTTTTCCATTAACCCTTATTTGAAGCCTGAAAATGTTTATTCTGTTAAACATTTTTAATGGTCTCATTGTGTAAAAATACGACAAAAAATATGATAAAAGATTTATAATATATATATTTTTTTCATGATAGAAAATATGAAATTATAATATTATTTATTCGTAGACAAGCTTTTTATCTCAACACTTCTCACTTCGACCTTTTTTTGTTTATTGCACTTATTTAAAAACTATAGTTGATACTATAACTACTATGGTCGATAATTATATTGAAAGAAGATGAAACAAGCACAGTTTTAACTAGCTGTAAAATTAGAACTGCTACATTTAGGAGAATAATTTCTATAAACCACTAAAGTTGAAATTTGAAACCTAATTTATATTATATTTTATCAACTTTCAAAGTCTACAGACCAGCTGACGGTATGCGCTGCGAAAGCTTTATGAAAATATTGGATGTATTGCGAACATGTATTCAAAAATATTTATCACTTGCTCCTGGGAAATATTTCGAAGCACCTAGATCTCTTCAATATTTTCTACTCGAAATTCGTGTAAGTTTCAAGTCTTAAAATATTTTATTTGAATTATTGTACTATTTGAACACTTTTTTTCTGTATATAAACCAGTATATAGTTGTACAGGCTGCTTTGTACAGATTTATATTGTTTGTTATGTACAGTCTAGTTCATTAATATATTGCCACTGACAAGGATTCAAAATATTGGTAGCGTTGGAAAGCTCAATAAATTCTATAGAACATATATTATAGATCAAAAATATGTCTTTATATGAACGGTTCAATAATATAATGCTGCGCATTAGGCAATAATATTTCAAAAATATATCTGAATGGAATTGGCTTTAAAAAATATCTGAGCAGGCTAAGCTTCTTAATTATCTCTACATACATGGGAAAGTCAATTATTGGCTCAAACAAATAAGATCTAGTTTACATTGTTACAGAAATGACAGTAGTTTTCATTGTTTTCTTCGCGTTTGCTTTTTAAAGTTGTTCATATAATTATGTGCCTTTGGCTTTATACATGTTACTGAGAGAAAACAGTCACATATTTAGGAATCGATGCTTATTAAGTATATATTTTTGAAGCCTGAAATGGCAATAGGGAATATTAATGAACTCGACTGTACCAAATAGGAAGGTTTTAGCCTATCAAGTAACTACCAATGTCTGTCATTACTACTTAATATGAACTGACAACTCTGGTCCCACTCTCTAACAGCTACGTGTGATACGTACATCACTGAATAGGTATTTTAGGACTAAAAAAAAGTTTATTTTTTGCAAAGTTCTTAAGATTTAGTAGTTCGTCGTAACTACTATTAATAATCAAATCGAAAAACACTTGAATTATTCTTTTGTCATGCCAAATGTCTGATAACTTTAAAAGGTCAAGAGATAGCCAGCATACAAATATACTATTAAAAGAGACCAGAGATCTGGTCAATAATAAATGAAATACAAATGCAATTTAATGTAAAAAAACAATGAGTTACTTTGCTTTTGTTTAACTGCCTTGTTTAATCGAGCATAACTCTGGACAGACTAACATTTTGAACTTAACGTCATAATAACTTTTATTCAGATTAAAACTATTTATCCAACGATGTATTGCTCGTAATCATATTAGTGGGTGGAACCAAAATTAACATCCCCCTTTCATTCATATCCATATTTTTTTGGGAAAAGCGTTAAGTCTAATTCCGGACAGATAGTGCTTATTAACAACGACCGCACTGCTCACTGATTAAGGATCACACGTTATATACAAATCTACATATTCACATATTAATATTCATTAACAGACGCTACAATATTAAGCAGAATGAGTACGTAATCCTGCTCTGTGTAACCGTGTGTTTGTATGGAGTGGTACCCAACAACAAAATTTGCAATTTTTGCAATGCAAATGCTGACTGCGTACAATATATTTAAGTGAAAACGTAATTAAAACTGAAAAGTTATTTTATGTTTTGTTACATCTGGAAGCGTTTTATGTATTAGGATTAATGTTAATTGCCATAGTTTGGTTAGAATTATCGTTTGTAGGTATAATTTAGTTACTATTCTAATTATACATCTGTTTTTGACGACTATAGAGGAAGTTTTCGAAGGGGTAGATATATCCAAAAGGGGCGAAGGGAAAATATGGTATAGAGTCAGTTTAAAATCTAGTACTAATATATAAAGCTGAAGAGTTCGCTAATCTCAGGAACTACTGGTCCGATTTGAAAAATTATTTCAGTGTTGGATAGCCTATTTTTTGAGGAAGGCTTTAAGCTATATAACATTACGCTGCGACCAAAAGGAGCGGAGATAAATGAAAAATGTTGCAAGAATGAAAAACCGTTGAAACTAAAACACGCGAACAAAGTCGCGGGAGACGGCTAGTGAGTTAATAAAATGATTAACATCCATTTTTTTGCATCAATTATTCCCTACCAAAAATTAAAACCAAACCGCTTAAACGATGTATCTGTACATTTGGCAAGTGACGTAATGAGATATTGACCCTTGTAATGCGGTGGTAAAATATGTAATGCAAAAAATTGGATATAAATTATTTAAATAACTAATTTTTAGCAGAAATTTGTAAACTGGCACTTTACCAGATGTACTCTTCACCCCTTTTGGGTAGATATACCCTTTCGGTAACACCCTGTATAATTAATAACCAATGAAGGCGAGACAACGATGTCGAAAAATATTTTGGTGAGATTTTTAGATGTATTGTTGTTTTCGCGACTCAATAACTTCGGTGTGTACGACGACTCACGTTTAAAAACTCGCACTCAAGACACAGTAAAAATGTAGTACGGAGAAAACGTTTTTAAAAGAGAATGAATTGTATTTTTTTCCGGACATGATTTTTAACTATCTGTAAATTTAATTTATAATGTGTCTGTAATTAAACAAAAAACTGTTCTTCTATCTTTATGCTATGTAATTTTTATTGTATTTTCCAGGAGCAAGTAGTAAAAATATAAACAACTTATTTCCTTACTTATGTAAAGTTCTAAACATAGATGAAAATTCATGAAACGTGTAAATTTAACAGAATTATTGCGAATGAAATTACACATTACACAGTAATGTTATAAGTAAATAGTTTTCATTAAATATTACCTACTTGGAATTTTGGAATCTCGTAAAGGCAAACCATCTTTTGAGATTTTCTTTCTCCTTCAATAGTTCGCCGTAACTGCAAAAGTATGTCAAGCGCATTTTAATGAATTTAATTTTCTTCAGACGTTCGCGTTCAAGCCACGGAATTATTTCACGAAAGTGGAAATTCACGCATGCACCCTTTTAGGACATCTTATTGTAAGTGATTTTGTTCCGTGACACACAATAGGTACATTTGTAGCTAAAATTATCATAAACGGTGACGCTTAGAGTGCTCTAAGCATGACAGCTCTTCAGTGTCTCTACCATGAGTAGCTATCGAAAACTTACTTCAGTCGCTAGCGACTAAAGGAGCATCGAATAGTTTTCAATAACTTGTAACATGACATACTACTGTCGATACGGTATTTCTCGATGACATCTATCAAATTTGTGACTCGTGGTACCGAATTTCATATGTAATGGCTAAAAACGTTAGTCGCTAGCGATTAGATTTCGATAGGTTTTTTACCTATCGTCTCATACTACTCATTTTAATTCTTGAAGTGTCCGCTAGTGGCGCTGTACAAATTTGCCATAGAAATCGTTTACGCCGTCGCTAGCGAGTACGTTTGTTAAAAACTCATGGTAGAGACACAGTTGTTTTAAGTAATCAACGTTTCGCAGGCAATTGCGGTCGCCGACGATTTGTGTAGCGGTATGTAGGTTACATAAAAAAAACTTGTATAAAAACCTTTGGTTGAGTGTTAGTATATTCAGCGTTTAAAAATGTTGGCTTCATTTTCAGAAATGTAAATGCTCACCTCAGTTCACCACGACCGACGCACTGAACTTTTCCACACGTGAATATGAAAATTGTTTTTATACGCTATATTTTCCTTAATATCTCGTTTTACTTATAGCAATTATAAAAAAGAGGATTTAGTTAACAATGGCCTTTGAGATACAAAAACTGAATGGACGAATGAAAGCGGAGAACCGTTTGGTAAAGTGGGATTCCCGTTTGAAACGTCTGTACCGACAACGGCATTTAAATGAACTTAATTTGCGGGAATTTGCGATGTAAATAAGGAATTGTTTAATGACCTAAAGTCCGTTTAGACATTTAAAAAGAGGGAAATGAGCCTTTTAGAGTTATCATTATGGCAAAGACTCTTATTAATAGGGAAAAGGGCTTAATTGTGTCAGAGCTATCAGTCTTTGTAGTGTTCATTCAGTTAATTAATCGTAACAGTTACTTCTAAAAATGTATGAAAAGCCAATTTTTATTTTAGTAAGTAAAACATCTTTACCTATATCGATGTGATTTAATTAGGCTAATATACTTACACAAGTAGAGAACCAACTGCGTAGGTAACTTATACCTAAGCATGTAAAACCGTAATTAAAAAACGCCTCTACTTAGCTAATGTGGGTATGAAGACATAAAACTCGGTGTATGAAGGAATAAAGAGATAAATCTAATTCTTTGTAACAAAACGACATAACTCAAATAATTTTTTTTTTTGATAGGTCTACCGCAGTTAGCTAGTCTAACTGGCCTGAGCTTTGACTGCTTCACCAGCCTTTTGGCAAAACCATAAGGGCCCCCAACCAGAGCAATGGAAAAACTAACTACGTTAGCATCGTTTACTAAGGGCAACCCTTGGGTTCGGACCTCGACTTAGTGCGTAGCTAACAATCTTGATAAAGATAAGGCAAACAGCAAGATAGGGCTGGATCTAAGATAAACAGTAATAGGCTATGATCTCGATAGTAATGGAACTACTTTTAAAACTTATATTCATAAATTAGAAACACTACAAATAAAATATACAAAAAAGAACAAAACAAGCTTTAAAAGTGATACCGAAAACTTTTAGTTGTGAATGTTTTGATATTCGGTCCTGCCCGTCCTTCACTAACACCCGTACTCACCAGGACATGATGGAGGCCAAAGACTGGGTCACCCAGATGGCAACCTTTTGGTCGGAAGGAGTTTAAGGGTCATTTGACACGAGATGAAGAAGAAGTTGGAAACACAAATACCTTCTTCTATCAAACTAACATGGCACATGAACATAACCTATACCTGATAACTAATATTAATCATAGAACTCGGTTAATGACCTCGGTATATTCAGTGTTCCTAGAAATAATAATTACTTTGGTGACAGAACTCCAAACGAAATTCACTTCGAAATCACATTAGGATAAATTGAACATTTGAAATACAGACTTACATAAACAATTGATGCGACAATCCCAACATTCATTACGTTAGCGTAATTTAAACATTACTTGTAGAAACACTTCATTTTAATGTCAATTTGTATAGTTTCCCAGTTGACTGAAATTAATTTAAGATTAGGTAAACTATTTTATAAAACACTAGCTGTCCCGGCAAACGTTGTTTTGCCCTATAAATTAAAAATACCTACCCTACCTACCCTACCCTACCCTACCTACCCTACCCTACCCTACCCTGCCCTACCTACCCTACCTACCCTACCCTACTTTTTCTTTGCTATAAACCTCACGGAGCCCGAGACCTTTCCAACGAATGTAAAACCGTGGAAATCGGTTCGTGCGTTCTGGAGTTATAGCGTCAGGAAGGAAAACCCGAATATTTTTATATAGTAGATTATTAAACTGTTTTTCAAACGTCTGAATTGTAGTATTGCAACGAAATCGTTTATGTATTTTGTGTGATATAAAATATTATGTTCTGGATGGTTGATTCCTGTACTTGATTTGTTAACTATCTATTAATAATTAGGTAAATGCCTAATGGTTAGGGTGACGGCCTTGTAATCGAGAGGACGCAGGTTCGAACTCGACCCATTGCACTATTGACGTAAACGCACTCCAGAAACAAGTATATTTATCTTAGTTGTAGAGGTTAACAAGATTGCTAGTAATGTGAATTCCACCCACATTGCTAGAAACCTTTTTAAAATCTCTATATATATAAAATTCTCGTGTCACGGTGTTCGAACTTGAACTCCTCCGAAACGGCTTGACCGATTTTGATGAAATTTTTTGTGCTTATCCGGTATCTATGAGAATCGACCAACATCTATTTTTCATCCCCCTAAATGTTAAGGGTAGTCCACCCCTAATTTTTTTTTTTTATTTTTTAGGCAAAATTTTTTGTTTTTATTTTTTTATGACACAGCATACAAAAATACATACAACCCTAAATTTTCATCCCTCTACGATCAACCCTTATATTTTATTTGTTAATTAAAAACTTTAATTTTTTTTTGTTATTTTTTTTTTTTTTTTGATGACTTACAATAAAAAATAGGGTAAGGTAGGTAGGGTAGGGTAGGTAGGGTAGGGTAGGTAGGGTAGGGTAGGGTAGGTAGGGTAGGGTAGGTAGGGTAGGGTAGGTAGGGTAGGGTAGGTAGGGTAGGGTAGGTAGGGTAGGTAGGGTAGGGTAGGTAGGGTAGGTAGGGTAGGGTAGGTAGGGTAGGGTAGGTAGGGTAGGGTAGGTAGGGTAGGGTAGGGTAGGTAGGGTAGGGTAGGTAGGGTAGGGTAGGTAGGGTAGGGTAGGTAGGGAGGGTAGGTAGGGTAGGGTAGGTAGGGTAGGGTAGGTAGGGTAGGGTAGGTAGGGTAGGGTAGGGTAGGTAGGGTAGGGTAGGTAGGTAGGGTAGGTAGGTAGGGTAGGTTATGTAGGGTAGGTTAGGTATTTTTAATTTATAGGGCAAAACAACGTTTGCCGGGACAGCTAGTATATGTATAAATATTTGTGCTACTGTCGTATCAAAACACGAGAAACTAAAACCGTTACCGTCATAACAATTTACCCATTAGATATGAACCAAATTTTATTACAAGCACTCATTCAGTTTCATTTAATGGACATTAATGGCGCATGAAACTATTATTTTCCGTCGATTCTTTGGTAAGATACTTTGATCCCTGTTCTCATACAGTTATGTCAGTCTGATATAAACCAATTACGTAATACAACTCAATCTTTCCCCGCAAAACCAGAGCGGATCCCGTTCATTTAGTTACAGCCTTATCAGGCAGCATCTCGTCGCGATGAGTTGAGCTAAGAAGCTTTACCTTATCTTAATATTGTCAGTATATGTCGCCTCATACATTATTTAGTCGTACGCAATCTCGGGATTGATCTCAAGATTGAATTGTGCATGTGTCGTGAAAAAATATTTACAGCATTACTCCAAAAGCATTATAAAGTATGTGTTACGAGTATTTGAGCATAAAGACTTTTTACGTTTTGTTCCAAGAAATTAACCTTAAATAAAAGTCCCGATGTGCTAAATTGCGATCTAAAATCGAGGGAAAAGTATGCATTTATGGGAAGCCATTTTACTTTATGTCTTTATCACCCATTTTGTATTTTGTGAACGGTATTGTTACATTGAGTGTTGGAGTAAATGTCTTTATCAATAACATTATCTTTTTAGTCTTCGAAGGAATATGCCGACAGAAGCTGTGGCAGCAGAAGAAAATTACCATTCTTCGTCATTAATTATATTAATGCTTAAACATTTTTTTTTTCGAAAACTTTAATTGGCTGCATTATACCTACTTATTTTTTACTTGTTGAGGATTAGTTTAAGTAAACTAAAATTGTGACCTTCAATATAAAATCGGATAAATGTGAATTCGTTGCTACTTCAAACAAAGTGGTTTTAAAACTGTTTGGGAAATGGGTCACTATGTTACCTGCAGTCAATACGATACATTACTTACGTAATACTGCTCTCTTAGAAACCTAGATGTCCCACTGCGCCATTTTATTTGTCTTCTAACTAATTTATTTATTCTGGTTTGTAGAAATCTTTGAAAGTTTTTTTAATAATTCACGTTTTTGTTAATACGTACGTTAAATACTTTCGATATACTTTGGCTATGTCGCTAACAAATACGCCTTTTGTATAAAAAAAAAAAGATTAATATTAATAAAATGAAAAAACTACTATTGTTTAAACCCAAAAAAAAAACAATTTCTTTTTGCAGAGTACACTCAGTACAAGTAGAATCGAAAAATACAATAAAATAAAACAATACCTAACAGTAAACGTAAAAAAAACACAATAATAAAGAACGTACGTGTTCACTCGACAAACCTTAACCCACGACCTTTACGTAGAACATGACAGGTATCCCAGTAATCTAGACAAACGGTTATCGAAACTCAGCTATTTTCATTTCTAGGTAAGACCATAGATTGAAGAAAGAATGTGGATGAGGCACGAGTAGATTATAAATCAATCTCCTTCTGCCTAGCGTTTTCTCAAACTATATTGGAGGCCGGTTTCTAGTTGACCTAATTCAGCTTATACCAGTATTTAATTTAATTTAATTCTTTATTGTACACGTAACACATAAAACAGTAGGTAATAAAATAATAAATTTTATTTACATAGGCGAGCTTAACTCAAAATTGAGTTCTCTAACAGCAAACCTTTGAGTGGTAGCAGTGCCGGTTTTAGTACTAACAGCGCCCTGGGCGAGATTTCTACGGCGCCCCCTAATTGCAATTCAAACCCATACGAAAAAAGGCGAAGGATAATAATGAAATAACCATTTATGAAAAGAAATAAACATTTATTAAAAAAACTAATAAAATTTTACTTTTCTAGCCTTTTTATCGGCGAACTCTTTTATTAAGTTATCAAAGTCGATGTTTTCAGCTATTTCATTTTCGATCGACAAAGTTGCCAAGTTTGTCAATCTACATTGTGATATCGTCGATCGCAGATAGGTTTTTATTAGCTTAAGCTTAGAAAAACTCCTCTCTCCACTAGCAACCGTTACGGGAATAGTTAATAATATTCGTAATGCTATCCAAACATTTGGATATAGTTCTTTTAAGTTGCGGTCTTTAATAAAATTTAAAACAAAAACAGGAGTAACCACTTTCTGATCAGGCAAAAACGATTTCAGACTTATGAGTTCATCGCACAACATACATCCATCTATATCTGATTTGGAATTTACATTTAATTTCAATTGAAGATCACTACAGAGTTTGATAAGGTCGTGTTTTTCTGGAATCTGTTTTAAATTGTACAAAAAAGACCAAGATTCCGAGTACTCACATAACTGTTCAAATCTTTCGTTGAGTGAAGTTAACGTCGTGTCCAAAAGACAGTTGAAAAATTCAACCTCAAATTTTTTTTCTGGAGAAGTTATAGGCTCATCTTGGGCAATTTCACCAGCTTGGCGCTTAACACGTCGAATTCTTGTTGTCGCTCTAAACACAGGTTCTATTTCT
The DNA here is from genome assembly GCA_932294365.1 of Diachrysia chrysitis. Classification (NCBI taxonomy): domain Eukaryota; kingdom Metazoa; phylum Arthropoda; class Insecta; order Lepidoptera; family Noctuidae; genus Diachrysia; species Diachrysia chrysitis. The sequence continues at coordinate 5,701,268 of OW028651.1, read as the reverse complement.
AACTCTTCAGCCAATTCCTTCGCAGTTAGAATGGCGCTTTTAAAGCCTGTATTTCTATATTCTTCCAAGAAATTGCAGCATTTTTTCAGCATGTCTGTGCATTTACCGAGATCCATGTCTGTTGATTGTAGAGATTTACTAACGACATTAATTTGAAAAAGTATGTCATACCAGACAACCAATGAAACTATGAAGCCGAAATCTTTTAGTTGTTCGGCTAGAGTAGTAGCCTCATGAGAGACTTGAACATCAGTTTGCTGAGTTTCGATAGCCAAAGTGATTAAAGCGTCATGGACGGCGCTAATTTGATAACGGACTGCTTTAACACTGCCTATTCTTGCTTCCCAACGCGTGTCACTGAGTTTTTTTATAGTGTACAATCCCAAGTGATCGGTCAGAATTTTCCATCGATGAACAGAAGCTGAAAACAACGTAAACAACCTCTGAAGTACTCCAAACAAAGTGACAGATTTTACAGATGACTTAGCGGCATCGCATAGTACGAGATTGTAGCTATGACAGCCACACGGCACATATACAGCTAAAGGATTTATGTCCAGAATTCTTCTTTGAACTCCAATATTTTTTCCTTTCATGTTTGCTCCGTTGTCATAGCCCTGACCTCTACAATCGTTCAATTCCAGTCCGTATTTATTTAAAATATCAATAATAACTTCAGTCAGCCTTTCACCAGTCGACTCATTAACAGGTATAAATTCTATGAAATGCTCTTTTACTGATATTTTATCGACATCTGATGATAAATCAACAAATCGTATTGTCAGTGAAAGCTGTTCTATATGACTAATGTCCGGAGTACAGTCAGCTATAATAGAATAATATTTCGATTTCTTTGCACGTGATATGATTTCTGACTTCACTTTTTCACCCATCAGCTCTATTAATTCATTTTGAATGTCTTTTCCGCAGTAGTGGTCAGAAACATCACCCTTTACAGCTAAACGCAAGTGCTCCTCCATAACTGGATCAAATTTGGCTAGTAGTTGTACTAAACCCAAGAACTTTCCATTATTTGGCGTATATAGTTTGTCGGAAGTACCTCTAAACGCCATATTGTTTTCAGCTAAATACAGTGTAATATGCATTAATCTAGACAAAATATTATTCCACCTTGTAGTTTCCTTTCTAATCAAATGTTGCTCTTGACAATCTATTGTTTTTCCCGTTTTTAATCTTAGTTCAGCCTCAATCCATGAGAGGTAAAACTTCTTATGAAAAGTGCTACTTTCATGAACTTTTAACATTTCTGATAAGTGTTTCCAGTCGTTATATCCTTCAGATGCTAAATTCGACGTTGAGCTGCTATCAAATAGCCGGCAACAAAAACAGTAAACTCGATTTTTAGAAACTGAGTATATTAACCAACGACGCTGAATTATTTCATTGTTTGCAAGTTTTTTTGTAAAATGAGAATTTGAGAAATGTCGCCCTGTATCATTTTTTTGATAATTATCAATGTGAGTTTGCACTGGGCCATTAGTTATTATATGATCAATAACTTTGCTATTTCGAGTGAGTGGCCAAGTGGCTGGATCCGATATATTTGGAGCAAGAGAACTAATGTCATCTAGAATTTGTATTTGTTGTACATCACCAATAGTGTCATCCTGAGCAGCATCTGTAATTGTAACACAACTTGTCTCCTCACTTCGGGAAACTTCGTCCACAATCTCTTCAACAGCTAACTGATCTGACTTGTCAGACAGAGACTCCACTACCGATGCATTCGCTTGTATTTCAGATGTAGATGCCACATTAAGGTCTTGATTTTTTGTTGTGATATATTTGCCTATATTCATAAACTTTTTTGTTTTTTCAAATTCCTTCTCTTTTTCTGCTTTTCGCTTTCTATATTTTGATCCAGATGGTTTTCTTTTGAAAGGATCAACGTGTTCAGACATTTTGTACTAATCAAATCTGCAACAAATTAAATCTGCGTAAGTCCGATCATTTCTATAAATTAATTAAATATAGCGCTATTGAGGGAGGACGACCAAAAACGCTTTATATTCAGTAGCCTTACCATGAGTTTGTAAAAACGTTCTCTTCTCGCTATCGAAAACTATCGCTTTGTCCCTGTCATTGTGGTGCACGTGAAAGAGACAAAGCTATAGTTTTCGATAGCGAGAACGTTTTTTCAAACTCATGGTAAGGCCACAGGAAAGCGTTAGCATACACGTGAACTACGATCGAAAAATCTAGGTAAGGTAATATTGTCATGGCAGCGGAATAATTGTGAAATGTTATATTTAAAAGCTTGTGTTACGTGATAGTGCTTAGATTTGTATGAAAAAAATCACGATCATCCACTCGTTCCCGAAAAAATGACTTCTATGTACAGTCAGATGCAAAAGTCGGTGGACACTTTTCACCTTTAACACAAAGGCTTACGAATGAACAGGCTTCATCCACTTTTACACTTGACCGTACCTCCTCGACATTCATTTATTATCTCCGTGTTAAAATTTCATCAACATTATATAGTCAGTTCTAGAGATATTTTATAATATACTAGCTGTTGCCCGCGCAGCTACGCTCGCGTGGTATCCCTATTTAAACCTATAACCCTTTTTTGTCGCATCGCAATCGGTTAAAAAGTAGCCTATAGCAGTCTCATGAGTTCCAACTATACATATGTCAAATTTCATCACAATCGGTTTAGTGGTTTAGGCGTGAAGGGAAGACAAACGAACAAACAAACAAACACACTTTTCCATTTATAATATTAGTATGGATAATTTACTTTAAATAGATTACCCCACTCCAAACATAACAAACAAACAAATGTTACCTCTTTAGTATAATAAGTAAAGATAGTTAAAATAAAATTGTACTTACCTAATTAGTGAAATAATCCGTCATGAAGCAAATACCTACTTAAACACTATTTGAATTTCAACTTTTTGGATAAAACCTATGTCACTCTGTAGTCGGCGACAAAAAGTAAAAAACATGCACTTCGTAACTTAGCGTGGACCGCCTGATTACTGCGTCTGTTTGTTTTAAAATATGTAATTACGATAACTGTTTTTAAGTGCGTGCACCGATTGAATGAATAAGAATGAGCTGTGTTCCGCTCCATCAAAAATAACGTCAACTCTTCTGAACTAAAATGTTAAAAAGAGATAGATAATGTGTTTCTCTGTGGTCGGGGATTCCCAGTTTTAACGGATTGAGCACTGCGTTCCATTCTAGTGTTGCCAACACATCGTTTTTTTTTTTCACTTACAGAGATGGGAATATAAAGGGGCGCCGCTTCACGGCGCCCCTTAAAGTCCGGCGCCCCTGGGCGGTCGCCCAACCGCGCCCTACCCTAACGCCGGTACTGAGTGGTAGAGTGATTAAAATATCTTATGAGGATAGGAAGAACTGTACAATCACAATAAAAATACACACACATAAAAATAATACTCAAATACACATCATAATGTCATAGACTATAATTATATAAACATACATACACTATACACTAACTTATGCTGAAAGGATGTTACATCTAACGGCTGCAAATCTAACTTCTACACTCTACAGCAGGCTTACTGGGTAAATTTGTTTTTTTTTTTTTTTTCAAAACCTTTCCAGTGATGTATCAATCAACATAAAGAGTTTTATAAATGGCTCACAAATAATATATATATTTTTTGTTTAGAATAAAAAATGCTAAAATAAATAACAATTATATACACAGACAGGTGAACACATTACCCTCCACGCTCCTCGCGTCGCACAGTCACAGTCGGGTAAAATAAACCCCGACGTCCTCAGACGTTTCACAGTTACGTCGTTTTGTTGTTGTTAAGTAGTTTTTTTTTTTATATATTTTCAACTAATACAACTTATTTATGTTCTGTATGGGCTTTACAATAAATAAGAGGTATAGGTCACCCTTTTGTCTGTCTTCTTGTTTCTATCCATTTCTCTCTCCTAAGGATAAAATACGTGAAGTTGCATCCAACAAAAGCTGTTTAAAAGGTTTTACTCGTTTTCGGCAAATGGCACAACGATTGAATACTAAATTACCGCTACCAAAAATATGGTATTGCCGTGAAATATGTGTTTACCCTTACGATTGAAACGTTTTGATAAAGTCGGTCTCGCTGTGTTCATATTTTTGCGTTTTTTGTAAGTAAAACTACATTATATCATTAGTGTTCGTATTTCTTTTACTGTGATTAAAGTATTAGTATGATTTATTAACAGGTGAGTTATAGTTTTGTGTTGTTTGGTAGTATTCCTAATAGACGCCATGTAGCACTGAACGTTGGTAACGAAAATTGGCAGAGAGCAGTAAGCGACTACTAGATATTTCTTTTTGTGCCGTGGGTTCGACTCTTGCATCAATATTAGCGATTTGTAGAAATACGGATCTGCGATATTTGCAATTCGAAATGTTTTAAAAAATACCTATTTATGATACGAAATATTAAAATAGGTAATGTTAAAAAAATATATCTTGAAGAACAAATCAAATCTGAAATTCGCTGAGTGCACGTTATATCTGCGCCTACAAGCACACCTTTTGAACGGTACAAAGAAAGAACCAAAAATCCGACAGGCTTTATTAAAAGTAAGTGATATAATGGCAGTCGTTATTGGCATGCGCTCAGTTAACTGCGCCATATGCACCCAAGAGCCTAGTGTTAGGGCCCACTAGAATTACTTAAAAAGTTTTGCCTTCGCACATTTGATTTCATCGGTTCCCATCGTCACCTATTCCAATATTTGACGAAACTTTACAAAATTTGAATGAATGAAGTTTAATATTAGTTTAGTTCGTTTTAAAATTTGTAATGGTGGCAAGTATGAATAGAATATCCAATGTACCATTTCTTTTTAAAAAATATGGTAAATATGTAAAGTTTCGTTAGACCTTACTAATACCTATTATAAATGCGAAAGTAACTCTGTCCATCTGTCTGTCTGTCGCGCTTTCACGCCAAAACAACTGAACTGATTTGAATGAAATTTGGTACACTGATAGTCTAGAGCCTGAGAAAGGACATAGGCTAGGCTAGGTATAGATATTTAAATTTAATTTACCTAATTCATATGCTTTTTAGGCATAAAAAAAGATCAGGTAAAAAAAACTGGCTCTGAACTAATCACTTATAAGGTCTGAACCAATTATGAGGTAGATATATCATCCATACTTCCATAACTGTGTCTATCTTTCTGTCTGTCTGTCTGACTATCTGCCTGTTACGCTTTCACGGCTAACTGCTGAATTGATTTGGAATAAACTTAGTATGGAGTGAGCATGGAGCCAAAAAAATCATAAGAATCTTATACCAAGTGGGTGGAGCCGCGGGAAATAGTAATTAGGTAAGTAAGTCCAGTGATTTAAACTCGTTACTTTAATAAATGAGTATTTAATACAATACGCGTTAAAACAAAGTAAATTAAGCACAGCTGCGGACCAAACCATTTATCTGACGTTTTGCAAGTTGGAATAGTTGAGTCAGTCGCTGACATGGATAAATCAATAACTATCCGTTGGTTCTCGGAACAGAAAGGACCAAGGACTTTTGTTTGTAGATCTGTATCTATTTTATATTCATATTTTTGATATTCTGATTTATAAAGACGAATCGATTGTGTGTTTTATTAAAGTAGTATGATTATAATCCTGTCCTGTAAATCATTTAGGCCTACTTGCACAAAAAACCTAACCCTAGTGCTACCTAACCCTTAATTGCGAACTACTAAGGAACTACTAACTAATTACTAACTAGGTTAAATTGACAATATTGAATGACATACTGTCAAATTAAACCTCGTGTTAGCGTTTATCTCCGAGTTCTGTTTTTCTGAGAAAGATAACCCGGGCTTCTTCTAGCGGTTAACTATTGTGTCTTCGGGCGGGACGGGAAAGTTGTTGATAAGCTGTTGAGATTGTTTTATGTTTTAAGGTTCGACCGCACTAGACCGAACTGGACCGTAGCTGGACTGCGCGACAAAATATTCTTCGTATGAAATTCTAGTTGCAGCAGCATAGTTCCGCTGCCGTATAAAGTGTGTTGTCTCGTACATATTCATATTAAGAATATTTTGTCGCGTAGTGTCGCGCAGTTCAGCTGCGGTACATTTCTGTCTAGTGCGGTCGTACGTTATGTTTATATTATGTTAGTTTACCTTTCTGAATTCAAGCGTTTTATATGTAATAGTTCAGGAGCAACAGTCTTTATTCTGTTCAGACTGGTAAAGAATATCTAAGGCATTAAGAACGCCATTGTACTCATTGTACGTGCAAAAGGTTTAAGTAAATAAATAATATATTCCGTACGATAAATTTAGAAAGACACAGATATATTTTAGCACAAGCACATATACTTTTTAAGGCTTGTTTTATATTAACTTTACAGACTGTAGTGCCTACTTGCGTCATAACGCCACATGACTATAAAATATATTTGCGAAAAGTTTAGTTCACGATCGTCAGACAGACGACAATACTCAACCAAACACACATTTGTAACTTAATCAAGCGTAATTTCCCTTGCGTCCACAACTTTGTTTATTCTCTTGGCAGTTGTCTTAGTTTCGAAAACCTAATAAACAAAAACTAAGCTTTAAAAACTTACAAAGCAACATAATATAAAAGCCAAGAATTCACTACGAAAACAATAGGTTTGTCGGCACTTATTTACGGGCTTACACAAACGTATGGATTAAGGTTTTACAATGCTGAACCAACGCGCCTGACTCTGTAGATAAAACAATATGCTGATTAAATAGCGGAATAACTGCGGTATAATGTCTTATGAGAGTTTCCACAAAGTTTGTGTATATGGAATAGTTATGAAATTATTTTAGCCACTGAATCTATGTTGTTTAAATTTGGTTATTATTATAATTATAATAAAATTATTGTGTTTTTATCACAAATATAAAAGCCACATAGTAAGCATTATTGATATCTGGAATTAAAAACATAAATGCTGTTTATTGTACTCGTAAAATTGTTAACATCTCCCGTTTGATTTCGGTTTTAGAAATTGTAGAATTATTTCATACCGTTATTCAATGTTCAATTCTACAAAAGGAAGATATGCTCAGTTCCAATGTATGTTTGTTTTTAATTTATGTATGTTACAAGATTGCACAATCGTTAATTAATGAACTTTTTAATTCTATTTTGATTTTTGAATTTGAATGATATTGCTGTTCTGTTAAAGTTGTTCTGTAGTAGTAAATCAGTATTTAAGTAATGTAATATATTTTGGGTTTAGTTTACATCAGAGATCCTTTATGAATGGCTCTTATAAAGCTCTACTATACAAAAATTACATCGTCTATCGTGATGTAAAGGACATCGTCGTCGCTCGGACGTTTCTGTGAATTGGCACACAAAACCAAGAAAATTGGTTACAAGTGAGAATTCAGTTTTTCGATAAACTAAGCAGTACAATGGCAATGTTTTTAAATAAAACTAATGATTATGCAAATTAAAAAGTAATAACAAACTAAAGAGCAGTAGTTTTAAAAAATAAGTATTGCCTGTGAAAATTAATATCCATACCGTGTGATACCTGATTGTTTTAACTGCATGCGTGCCAGGAAAAGTCCAAAACTTTAGAGTAAAAATAAATAAAATATCGAGTGCGCCTAACATATGTATATACAGTATATGAACTGTGAAACTGGAAAACGGCGCGCTCTGTTTTAACGTTAATTTTATGATTTTTCTTGTTCATCCTTAAATTAGTATCAAAACAGAGCGCGCCATTTTTCTTAAAACTATTTCAAAACCTAATACTAATCTAATAATATCGGAACTATTGATATTTTCGCACAGAAAACCACAAAAAATCAGTATACGAGCGTTGTATTCACAGATAAAAATTTGATTAATTTGGTACAACGGGCTATTAGCGATGGGCGCCCTCTATGCTTGTCTATGTATACTGTAAGGGTAAGGTCAAAATACTAGCGTGCTTTAGCTAGGTAGAAAGCAACGCAAGTCTGAATAGGAAGACGTCACATCAGCGAAACAATAGTGAATATACGTCACTAGTCCACTTAACATAGTCCGTAGTTAATACAGCTGAAGATACATTTGAATGAAGAAATTTGAATACTGCATATTAATTTAGCACGTACGTAGATACCTACATATTTTGCAAAATAGAAAAAAACATTCTTGATTAATGTGAATGAAGGACCACTTTTCACAGCTACAGTAACTGCAATTCACTGCTGTTGAAAAATGAAACAAAACAAAGCAGTTTAAGGAAATGAGTAGGCAACTTTTTTCCTGCACGTGAGTGTCGAAAAAGAGGCCGCGAGATTACGCAAAATAGATGGCCAGCAAAGATTTCACGATAACATTTTAAATTTGGAATAGCTTTTTTGTATATTGAGGTGAGTCTGGAGTAAGATTATCGTGGTAAATTCCGTAGATTGCAAATGTTTTACCGCCTAGCCTCTGGTAAAAAGAAAGAATAAATACTTAAGGTGTAGTTTTCAACGCTATTTTTTTAGAGATTTTAAAAGTTTAATTTTGTTTTAAGTGTAGGTATATATAGTTAAGTTTGTAAATATTTAAAATCTTTGCATTAATTTAGAATAAACACTAAAGGTGTTTTAGGCAATAGTACTTTGGCAAACATCTACCCAATCCGAAAACATCAGGATCCTCAACAGTTTAAAAATGATGTATCATATTAACTTTTTTCTAAGTGACCCTCGCACTAAGGAATTTAATCCTTGAATCGCAGGGGGTTTTACAAACGTACAAATCACATACACAAATAATACCCAGACTTATCACAAGCATTTGTGGTCACAAATGCTTATTCCATGCGGGGATTGAACCCGCGGCCCGTCGCGCACGGTGGTAATTAGCGTAAAGTCTGACTATTTGGCTATCCGTGCAGTCAAAATATACTATAAAATATCTACATTGTTCTCTCTTACTATGCGTATAAAAATAGCGCCTGTGATTGGCCCACAGCTTGGCTAAGACCTCTTTTCAAAGAGCCAAAGGAATGAACAACCCTGGTTGTTTCAAGCGGACTCTTTTAGGCTAAAATCACCGGGTTGCTGTTCCTTTCTCGTCAACGTCAACCAGGTGGGAACACATTCCAATCTACCGCAGTACAGCTATGCTTACCTAGTTCAAATTTTATAGTCGTACAACGCACCTTTGAATAGACAGGAGTCACTATTCGTAAAACAATGGTCGTTCCACGTCCCAAGTCCACTCAACACGAGTCACTACGTTTTTCAGTATACCGAGGACGTCCTTTAACACGTTCATGTCGCGTCAGCGGGCTTGCGACTTGTTCGAGTATGTCGTTGTCCGGGTACCCGCCGGACAGCTCTACATTAAATTAGGATATATGTCTACCTAAAGCGAGCCCGTAAAATTGGATTTTTTAATATTTTCTGGTAGATAATGTTTGGGTATTTAGGGCGTGTTTGTGTCTCAATTTTGGGTTATTTTTTTTATTAAAACCCTAATTTTCTGTTCTTGCATATTTAAAATCAAATTAAGCTTCTATGTTTATAAACTGAATAACTATTGATTAAGTTGTTGTTAAGACAGCAATAGTAAATTGTAAATGTCGTGCTTTTACAGTGTTATTACTAGGTCATACTTGTGTTATTGTAATTATAATCAACATTCACATCAATTATTTAATTATGTTATTAATTACGAATTTAATCTTTAATCAGAATAGTTTTTTTTTTGTTTTACCTAGTTTTTCCCAAGCTATCGGGTCGGTTTCGAGTCTTATCGGATTCAGCTGAATACTGTATTTTACATGGAGCTACTGATTACCTAACCTCCACATTACAGTTTACTGGGTAAAACCCAGTATCCCATGGTAAGACTGGTGGTCAGAATTGTAAAGACATATTTTTTTTTATACAAGAGTAAAACAGTAGATACATTATGAAATATACTACAGTTCTATTATTTGCTCAGCTTTCAATGGTCAGCCACCCTTATCAAGGGTCGGGTAATCTAAGCGGGAGCTACAAAATTTCGCTGGAAAAGGTCTCAAATTTGGCCACTGACGAACTGAGGCCAAATTTGGTTTCGTCAGATCTAATATTTGACAGGTTGGAACCAAGGGCAACGAGAGTTTCTAACTTCTAAATTGTTTGTCATTTACTCTTTAAATGGACCCTACGTATTTAAAGTATGTATGAGGAACCTTTGTAATGAATATTTATTATTGACTAAGTTGAGCCTTTGACAAAATGAAGCGTTTGATGGCACTGAGAAAGTTTGGCTGTCGTGTTTTGTTTCTTTTTTAATTAACGTAATGCTTTTTTATTATTAGGCACTTCTTCTTCATCTATTGTTAGTGCATGCCCGTCTTATGCCACGTTAAAAAAAAAGTTTATGTTTACTTATTTTAATCTAAAATAGGTTTTTAATTTATATCAACAATATTTCACATAGATTTTAGGCACTTTAGATAAAAGTATGTATATTATTAGCAGAACATATCAGAATAGGTACAAAAGCTATGACGTAAGCAAAGTTTAACCTAGTGCAGCCATTAACAAACCTGCATCGTTTAGTACGTACAACATGTAACCATTCCGGCCATTTGTTTTTCCGACGCGTTTTTGAATGAATAACGACAAAACGCTGTGGTCGCAGCTTGCACATTAGCATATCCCGTAACACCGGGATTTTTTTGGGTATTGGTACACACAACCTGAATTTTATTGGTCGGTCATTGATATCTTTGAAAAATTTTCAAATATGAAGGAAATTTTGTCTAGTCGTAGTTTAATTTTACATGACAGCGCCAAGAGAAGGGCTATGTTTTACGAGTGCATGTATGTATCTATACCTACTTATTTTTTTGACTTACATATCTTAACGGTTTGATTGGATTATTGCTTTAGAGCCGTCTTAACTGTGAGAGTGAGACTGGGTAATTGGGCATATCATTAACCTTAATATAAAATCTTAAATTAAAAACTTTAGTTTAAAGCTTTTTTTTGTATTTTCACGAACCTACCCGAGGTTTAAATAGAATTTACAAATAAAAAAACATCTTCAAAAATACGGAACTAATTTTGATGAATCTTTAAAATTGTTCTCTAATTTGAAGATAGCTATAAAACTAATAGGTATTATTCTGTACGCTTATGAAATATTAAGTAATATTATAACTCCTCTAAAAGAATATTGCAAAAATATTTTAACGTCATATTATTTTTAGTTATTTAGGTTATAACTATAACGTAAAGCCGATAGTAATAGCTTCAATTTTCTAAGGATTATCCCTGATAAGGTTACAAGATTTATTAACTAATCTGTCATAATATTTGTTAACTGGGAAGCCTTCAGTAATGTGAGGGTTAGAGAATGAATATTGATTTAATTAAGAGCACAATGGATTTAGTACAATGGACGTTGCCATAACCATGTCGAATTTCTAAATTTGCGCCTCCTGCAAAGTTATCTACCTACAGCTTTATCATGATTGTTCAGTGGAGCATATTAGTGGTAACAGTAATGTAGGTGGCGCTTTAATTTTATAGCATTAAGATTGATTTTCGGTTGACCACGAAAATATGGTCTGAAAGCTATAATAATTTATTTTCTCTAAAAGAACTTAGAATATGTTGCATATAATAGTGATCAATAATAAAAGTTATGAATGTAATAATTTAACCTTAAATATATGAATGTTTTTATTTATTTTCTAACATACAAGCTTTAATTGTACTGTTGCGATTGTGTGTAAAGTTTCATACTGGGCACATTTAATTTATTACATAATCAACCAGTTACAAACTGTACTAGTTATACATATTATTATGTGTCAATTTGTGTAGCACACAAAATATTCCAAAATTATTCTAGATTGAAGATAGAAAACACTTAGTCTGAAACTCTGAACCCTACTAAACTATATCACGACCCTCGATAAAACTCGAAGGTCTTAAATCAATAACCAAAAGCAGTCATAACATAATGTAGGGAGAAAGGTCTCGTTTATCATTGTTATGAAGGAGTCGGTATATTTAGTACCTACCAGCTATTGCCCACAAAGTCGTTCGCGTTACGTAGTTCTAATCAACTATATTTCAATATATAGGTGTCATATCAAGATGTGACATGCGCCATATTTAAGATGGAACCTTCACTAAAAGAGCACTGAATATAACATTTAATGACGTGCCATCGTTAATGCGTGATTCGCGAACAGACATAAAAGTATAAAACGTTTTTTTTTTGTTTCTGTTGCTATTTTAGCTCACATTATTTTAATTAAATAACTTATAAAAAATATATACAATCACTGACAAAAAACATACTATTTCTCAAGAATAATAATTCAGAAATCATTTCCTTTCAAATTCGATTGCTAGTTCTAAAGTAGAGTAATTAAATTTATTTCTTCTAATTTAATTATTTCTGTACATTTTTAACATGTTAATATATAAAAAAAAAATTAAGAATTGATTAAGTAGGTACAAAAAATTCCTTATGTAGCTTTATAATCATTGAATTAAAAAAGGTAAGATTGTAATATGCCGCCTCCATTATATTATTATACCGTCTATAGTTCTTGGCACATCCAATTTACCGGGATGATACCAGAACAATCTCACTAACAATAGAACGGCAATGAATGGAGACTGATCTGATCGTAATATACTAAATAATTTTTCTTAGTCCCGATGGCAGAAAAAATGTTGATTTATTTATTTTCTTCTTCAAGGGTTCATTAAAATTCTTGCAATTTAAAAAAATAAATTATAATATATATTTGAAATTGTTGGTAAAATGGGAACATTACACAAACCGAAATAAATATCGTTAACTAAAGTTATTTGAGTATCACTAAACACATAATCATGAAATAATTATTTAATAGATACCATATTCATCTTAGGATATTGATAGACGAAAATCATATTGTATGTACTACCTACGTACAAATTGACTTCTCTAGCAAAAACGAGGGCTATCCTAACAAAAAGTATTGTCTTGAATTGTTTTATGACATTATCAAAATATTTAACAAACTTACCTATTTGCTCGAATATTGAAACAACCCATCAGCGAAACGCGAAGAGTTTTATTTACCAAACCATGATAGTTATCACGTAAAGCTCAACCTTTTAGATTGTTTCATAAAAAATGTAAAGGCGTGCAAATAGCTTCCTTGTGGCCGTAAGAGGGGCAGGATGACCCGAAAAACTCGGCCACAGAGCCGAATGTTTTGGAGGAGGTAAAAGCCTCATAAATTCTTTGCGACATCACGTTAAAGATGTTGATATGAACGATACTATGAGGAAAGAGAAACATTCGCTAAAACCCGGAAATGACGTTTATGATCTGCAGTGGCCATATTAGGTACTAGCTGTCCCCCGTGACTTTGTCCGCGGGTTTAAGTTTCAACGGTTTTTCATTTTTGCAACATTTTTCATTTATGCTCCGCTCCTTTTGGTCGCAGCGTAATATTATATAGCTTATAGCCTTCCTACTAGGCTATCCAACACTGAAAGAATTTTACAAATCGGACCAGTAGTTCCTGAGATTAGCGCGTTCAAACAAACAAACAAATAAACAAACAAACTCTTCAGCTTTATATATTAGTATAGATTTGTTTTTTTTGTTCTATGCGAGAATTTGCTTCTGATATAAGAAATTTGATTAATGCCCGGTTCCTTTATAAAAGAAACGATTCGTTTTGCTTACGGAAAAGAATTTTCTTTGTTATGTTCAGAAATTTTTACCGTCCGTAGGTTTCTTGAATATAGGAACCCGGCATAAAGTTTTTTTTCGATAACACAAAATAAAAAGTTTATTTTTGGTATTGAGCGAGTAAAAACAAGTGAATAAGATATTCACGCATCTATCTTTCACTTGGGTAACAAAACTGTGTCTTTTGGCTAACAATATTAGCTTGTAATTTTTGATATTGTTTAAATTTTATTTTAGTCCTTATTTAATAGAATTCGTTTATTTATTATAAGGAAGGTGATCAAAGGTTTTTTTTTCCTTCATAATTTTTAGTTTTGTTGTTAAATTTTATTTTCCGCGGTAAACACTTGTTTTCCCAACTTTGACATTCGCAAAATCGTTGTCTTCCCGACGACGGCGACGGAGCCATACAAAACAAAAATTGAACTGAACTGAGTCAATATTGTACATCAAAATACAATAAAAACCTATTATGTTCTACATTATATTTACCAAAATAATTATACGATAGAATAGCTGTGTTAATTATACAGAAGAATCTGATGTTCTGTGAATTAAACAATTTTTATTACCAGGAAAGGTAAAAAAATATATCCGAATATAATACGATAGTTAATGGCCAATTATTTATAGTATGAAGCAGGTATGTATTAATTAACCTATTTTAATTATAATTGAACTTTTATGGGCAAGTTTTCACTGTATATTATTAATATTAAATTATATGTTGCATTTTTTTCGTTATATATGTAAATACAGTTATAGGCACCGACTTCAATTATGACCGAATTTAAATAAAACCACCTCTGAGGTATACCATATTGATGACAAAAAATAATTTTGAAGTTGATCCACAATTACTGGAGATATCGCGTAACAAACATACAAATAAAACCGTCGAATTGAGAAACTTTTAAAGTCGATTGATTTATATTTATTTGCATAAAATTTATTGTGCCATTTATTGTGCCAAATTTCATTCAAATCGATTCAGTAGTTTTTGCGAAAAAGAGTAACAAACATCTATCTATCCTTCCTAATGAAATTTTCCATTTATAACATTTAGAACTCTGAACTTTAGGATTTTTCCAACGCCAGGTAATTTTATCCGAGGATTTTTTTTGAATTTTTGACAGTTCTTCCATACAAAATCTGTAAGATGTCAATTTTATTCCACAAATAAAAAATATCTGGTGTTGGAAACATCAGCCCTAAGTGGGATTAAACTAAACCTCTATATTTAACTGAGTATTGTGCAGTAATACCAGAGCTAAACGTTAAGCAATAACTGAATATCTCCAGAGAATTGGACCGATTAAGTTCGCTTCCCCATTCGTCCCTAACTACTCTATAATTTAATTTTCCGTAAGTACACTCAGATGGTTAAGCATTAAGTTGTTGTTAAGGTTTACAACAACCTTGTTTTACAATCAAATGTATTATGGAAATAGTAGTGATAAAATGACTGATGGACTTAAAATCCAAAATCCATCCATACTTTCATACTATTATAAATGCGAAAATAACTCTATCTGTCTGTCTGTTGCGCTTCCACGGTCAAATCGCTGAACCAATTTTGATGAAACTTGGTATGGTATAAGCTTGGATTCTAAGAAAGGACAACGGTTACTTTTTGCTGCAATAACCGACACCCACGTAGGCGGAACCGCGTGCTACAGATAGTAATAAAATAAAGTCTGTGAGTGGACTAATAATTTAATCGTAGGCATAATTATAAGATATTTTCTACATACTAAATAGTAATAATTATAATGATTCTTTTGATATTATTTCCTTTTTCTTATTTTTGTAAAATAGATACTTTTTTTTAAATTTTGTTAAATAATCAACCTTAAAATGGAATAAAAAACTTCCAACTTTGAAATCTGGAAGGTCTTCTTTCTTTTGTACGTCCGTGGTATAAATACCATCATCCCTTGCCCTCGATATTTCGTCATATAAACTTCATTGCAACTTTTTGCTTGTCCTTTGTTATTCTTTCCTTATTGCTATTGCGGTAGCGTCAAGCAATAAAAACTTCCATACCATTGACTCTGGTTAAGTGTAACTATGTTTTGCGGATTGGGTATTTTTTTTATTAATTAATTTATTGGTTTAATTTATTACATATGTATGATTAAGAACATGTGATATTCAGTATTAAGCTTTGACACATTAACAGTGTTAGTAACAAATTAAAAAGGAACCCCTCACGTGTTGCTCGGTTTTTTTACCCACTATTTATGAAATTAAATTTTCATACGGTAAAAAAAAACATAACAACCGACACGTTTAAACTTTGAGTTCAACTTTGTATAGTCGTGAGTTATATATGGGGGCACGCACGTCTTAGTAAAATCACAAAATGTATCACAAGTGGAGCACACACTGTGAAGGTATTAGGTACTTATTATTAAAATTATTAATTTAACCACCTATTCCATCCTTTTTTTTAATATTGTGCTCCACTGAGGAATCTAGACCAAAGTTTCGATTTATTTTACCAGTCTATTATATAATTTGAAATAATAAGCAATGAGTGAGCATAATAAAATAATTACTTAAAAAGTAATTTCAAAACATAATTTTTATACAGCGAATATACTTTAAAACAGAAACGCATGACACACATGGCACACTTGGCACATAATGATAAAAAAAAACTATTCTTAAAAAAATAAACTTATAAAAGTATTTTAAATGTAGTTCTATTCTATTTTGTTATAAAAGCTTACACAAAACAAATGAAAATGATCGATCGGTAGATCCACTAAATAAATCCGCCGATTTTCAAAATATATAAGTCACATCCTTCTCTAGTAGCTCGGTGGCTAGCCACAGATGTGGCGAAGCGAGTTACTATGACTGGTAAGCGAAACGTCGTCTGCATCCCTAACTCGAAACTTTATCTAACAGCCCAAGTTACGTTCTAGTGTTAACACTATAGTTTATATATAAGATTGTGTATTAAATTGACACGTTAATTAACGTAGTTCTTTCAATAATGGAAATAGTATTAATGGCTTAACGAATACATGACTATAGTAAAGGAAAACATTGTGAGAAGACCTGATTTCCTAAATGGTATCTGCAGGCTTATTTGCTATCTCCAGTTGACAGCCCATGCAAATTTCACTGAATAAAAATAACGGTAAAAACACAAATTTAGTATCGGCTAACGTCAGTGACCAACTACATTGTAATAGATGTAGTCGATCATCGACGTTAGACAATACATTTTTTTTGTTTTCACAGTGTTTTTTTGTAAAGCGATTATAGCTTAAGTTGACAACCGCTTTAGCAAATAAGCCTGCTTAAGCACAAATTGGCAGCAACCGGAGGTGTACCCGCCCAGCAGTGTGATAATTACAGGTCATCATTAATAAATATTATTTACAAAACTAAAAAAAAATATATCGTAAAAATATTACTGAAAAGTTACGAATAGGTGGTTGATGCCGAACCAAAACATCATAAGGAATAATAATGTTTATTTCCAAAGGAAGGCCTTATTGCAAAACCGCACTATGCAATCAATACGTAGCATTATATCGCCAAAAGCAAAATTGGCAATTATTATCGGGCTGATTTTCAAAGCTGATTGCACCTGAAAATTATAACACCAAATCACTTTTCCTCGGCCGTAGCTTACGTTTGAATTATTGTCACATCTTGCGCGATATCGTGGATCAACCCGCTCCGTCGACTGTGGGAAGGTTGTCCGACATAGCGCAGACGCGTCGGCCCCGGTCCGTCGCAATCCACCGCGAGCTGGAGTATACCCTAAGTCGGTTAAAATTGGGTTCAATTTTCAACACCCACTGCGCGGTGCGTGGTTGTAGGTGATCCGTGATATCAAGCACCGTGGGAAGCCGGCGTAACACGTTAAAATAATTGTTTTTCGTATACATTTCAAACTTAATGGAAACAAAGTAATTAGTGTGAATACCTACGTTTATACGTCGAATTTCAATTACAACACAATACCCTATTCAGGCATCGTAAATTTATCTACATATAATCCTCCTTGTGTTGATGTAGGCCTACGCAAGATTTCATTTGTCATGTTACGGCCGATCCTATCTCTGTAGTTGCGTCATCTCTGTACAAAATGCTTCTTAGCATCGTAAATTATTTAAGTTAAGTTTCATTCCAAATACAACCTTTAGGTATAGCTTTTAGGCTCAAAATTCAGTACTTTATAACTCAACTAATTGAGTTACCTAGTCCTTAGAAAAACGTAAAGTGGAAAACCTAAAAAAATATCATTAGATACATTTTTAGGAATAAATATTCTTTTTACAATATTACTTGTCAGCTAAATATTAGTTTATAGTTACATTTGATTTGTATATTAATTACTGTTATTCTTTTTTTTATCTGTATCGCGGGGGTCTCACAAACATTCAATACACATACACAAATAAAACCCAGACTTGGAACAAGCAATGGTGGATCACACAAATGCTTGTCCCATGCGGGGATTGCACCCGTAGCACGTCGCGGACAGTGGTAATTTGGCGTGCTGACTATACGACTCGGCCGTGCAGTTTTTTAATTGAGTATAATACTTCCTTTCATCGTATCTCCAATATTCAATATACCGATTCAATTTAGGTTTCGGAGCTTTCTCTATTATTCTATTTATCTCAGGCTTTTGGTCATTTGTAGATTCTCTCAAAACATTCGTGACCTAATTGTCTATACAACAACAGTATATTGTGATTTATTGACATCATCTTTGTTCAAAATATTGTTTTAGAGGTGAAATATGGTCTTAGATTAATTATATTTACGATTGCAATGGCTCTCTTTCTTCTAAGTAACTGTCCGAAGCTATTTGCTTGATGGCTGTATGAATTTAATTTCTGTTTAGTACCATAATTACTTCGATTTACTTAATGATCGTAATATATTTATTGCTTTGTTAAAAAATAATAATTGTTACTATTTAGTATTATTAGTCAATATTGTCACTGCACCATGCAAGATTTTTGCAGCAACCAACATGGCATATCGCAGACTACAACCAGTGCCTATACTACGAGCTCTTAAAGCGGTACTGTTGCCATAGCGAAGCGAGACGCCGCTACACGCAGTGTATGCGCTATCTCGCTTCCACAATGGCAACAGTCCTGCTTTAAGAGTTCATAGTAAGCGGGCAGAGGACGCGGTAGACCGCGAAAGCAGTGGTTAGACGAAAATAAAGCAAAAATTTAATTTATTATTATTACTGCATGTGGTATGTGGAAGGATAACTATTGTTTTGTCAATTTTACCTACTTAAGAAACACTTATATTTCTTTCGTTTGTCCAATCAATTCGTTTCATCCAAGGGGCCTTATTTCTAAAAATCTCGCCGGTGATTAGTAATTGTTTAGCAGATTTCTTTTTTATAATTCGTATATAGAACCTGCAAAGCCGTTGTTAAATACCGTCGATATTTTTATAAAAAGGCCCAAAGTTTTAACCAATAATAATAAGAAAAATTAAATGAGATTTAATTTTAATATTTTTTTTATAAATATTTGAGTAAACACTTATTAAAAAAGAGCTGGTTGAAGTTACCATATAAGTAATTAAAGGTCAAAAGCCGCCAATAACATTTAACGTCACACAATTTACTTACACGAGTTCGTGTGTGTGTAGGTAAATTGTATGTATTCTTGGTAAAAACCTTTGAAGCAATGTTTTAGTAGCATTCTGTGTACTTTCAAGTTTTCCTTGTAAAGAGAAGTTTCGTTAGAAAATTCTATTACATTTGAACGACGCAACGAACAATGTAAGGACATATCTCAAGCTTTTCTGGAATTTTGTGAACATAACCTACATACTTTTGTGTTACACTTGTATAGAATTTCCTTAATTTGAATGTTTTCCACGCTAAACATAGGCTTTGGAACCATTAGGAGTGAACTTCACCATAATCATCACTTAGTAATCTGACGATTCCTTAAGTTGTCATTAGCGTAGATATTTTTAATTTCGGATACTATAAAATAAAATAGGTATAATTAAATCTATACTTAATCTATACTAATATTATAAAGCTGAAGAGTTTGTTTGTTTGAACGCGCTAATCTCAGGAACTTCTGGTTCGAATTGAATAATTATTTTTGTGTTGGATAGTCCGTTTATTGAGGAAGGCTATAGGCTATATAACATCACGTTACGACCAATAGGACCGGAGCATAAATGAAAAATGTTGCAAAAATGAAAAACCGTTGAAACTAAAACACGCGAACAAAGTCGCGGGGGACGGCTAGTATTATATAGCTGAAGAGTTTGTTTGTTTGTTTGAACGCGCTAATCTCAGGAACTACTGGTCCGATTTGATAAATTCTTTCAGTGTTGGATAGTCCATTTATTGAGGAAGGCTATAAGCTATATAAGAGAAAGAACAAAAGAAGCGGAGCATAAATGAAAAATGTTGCAAAAATGAAAAACCGTTGAAAACAAAACACGCGGACAAAGTCGCGGGGGACAGCTAGTTAAAAATAAATTCTTTAGCTAACAACCACTGATAGATCATCTCATTATATACTAAACTAGCCTAGTTAAGTATTTCCAGCGAAAAAAATACATATTTTTTTACAATATTAATTATTATGGTACCTATATTTAGGTCCTCTTTTCAAATCCAATCCATACTTCTCTAGAATGGATATCAGGACAGCTACTAGTCGTCTAGTTAATCACGTATATATTTTCTCAAAAAATCTGCAGAGTAAATATAATATATATATAAAATTATATCTATTATAACATTTACATCACTCGATGTTACTGCACTTGCCATATAATCTCTACACCACTCTTCGTTGACTGGTAGAGAATGCCTAAGTCCGCCATTGTACTGGTTTTGTGCGCATAAAGTTTAAATAAATAAAATTTATTATATTATAATAATACAATATTATATTTTTACATTTTCTTTTTAATTTCAACAAAAGTTAGGTTTCTTTGAGTAATAAAGTACTTAAGACAAAAAAGAGCTTGTTAATAACAGTTTATTTTGTCTTGACTGTCTTAGAACAAGCACTTTCATTGTTATTGAAACAGGACCAGATTT
The DNA here is from genome assembly GCA_932294365.1 of Diachrysia chrysitis. NCBI lineage: Eukaryota > Metazoa > Arthropoda > Insecta > Lepidoptera > Noctuidae > Diachrysia > Diachrysia chrysitis. Next base: position 5,680,488 of record OW028651.1, on the reverse strand, counting down.
AATCCTTGGTGACATTGTTCAACATTTATATTACAATCTTCTTAAAGGATCCTTGACGGTTTCTTTTGTAGATTTGTTTATTTTGTTTAAAATAATATTGTCAAGGTTATCTTAAATATAATTATAAAGTTACTTGCTTTATTATTTAATTTTCCTAATTTACGTGTACCTCATATTATTTCTGTCTATTTTATATTCAATATATAACTACACAAAGCATCTAGTTAAATAAAAAAGATTATTTATTGTGTATACGTGTATAGTTAAAATAGTAGGTATACGTAGTTCATTATAATAAAATCATCAATAAACATAAGTTGCAAGCATTCAGTAGTTGCGTTATAAGAAATAAAAAAGTAGGAACAATAAATAGATATATTCTTCTTATACACAACAAAAAAGACAAAACATTTTTTTTACCGACATTGTACAATTTACTACCTGAATGGATTTTCGAATTAAAAAAATAAATTTTAATATTTATTTACTTTTTCCTTTAATGTCATACTAGTCACCAATTATCTTTATTTTAAATAAACTTAACTATATATACGAGTACATACAAAAGGAATAATAAAATAAACTAACCTAATTAAACATAAACCTAAAATATGGTATCAAAAAATTCGTCCACGTCGCTGTCCACTGGGAGTGTTCCCAAAAGGCTTGCGGCATTACCACGTTGTATGGCAATGCTTATCCTCTGTCCAAGGTAAAAGCCAGCCCTTGGGTCGCGCGAAGTGTCAACGAGGCGTTTGCTTAGTCTTTAAAAAGCATGCGCGCAATCGGACCCCAAATTAATAATATTTAAATATTATTAATTTTGTAAAATATTTTATCGAATCCTAAATTCTTAACTTCCTAATTAATTTTATTTATTCATTGTGTATGTATCCGGAAACCTGAAGTTATAAAGTCAGGCAAGTTTCGTCACAGTTTGCGGTAACAAAAACCTAATTCAGAAATTCCTAGTGTTGTATCTAGCGTGTGTTGTTAAAACTTACATGGAACGGTGGCAAGCTCAGTTCAATTTGTTACTTTAGTTTTCTTTTTGTAAAGTAAATATATCAGGTTGAAACATTGTATGTGGTTTTTAGAATTTATATTTTGACTTAAATTGTTTTCTACAGAATTTTATTTCGTGTCAGTGGAAGTCGCGGTGCAATGAGGGCTACCATTATTGCGCTCACCAGTTGGCGCCACTGGCGCGTCAGCTGTCAAAGATCACCGACAAGCTATGGAATTTGACATTTCGGACATCACGTACGACTAACGCTATCGGCGGCGAAATTGTTAACGGTAAACTATATTTGTTTTTAATTTTGTATGTACTACTTACTTTACAATGTTATATACTGCACCAACTATTAAACATTTTATGTTGTGCCAAAATAAAATAAAATATATCAGAGACAGCTCTGTCTTGTGTAATGTCCTAAATGCACACATTCACACAACAAAGTGAAAAAAAAGCTTCATAAATCATTATTTTTTGTACCTACAACTACAAACTAAACTAAGCAAGTAGTTGATATGAAGTATTGCCTGAAACTCAGTGGGTACAGTGAAACCCTGTAAGTTAATCACTTATGGAATTTCCTCAGTCACTGTCCGTCTTCTCGTAAATCTTCGTCAACTAAACTGTCACCTTTATAAAGACATACAACCTTTTTTACAAAGGGACGGCCGTTCGCCACCAAAAAGGGATCAACTACAGTTTTGTGACGTCATCGGGACAATATCGGGAGATACTAACCTAGTTTATATTATTATGAGGCATGGTAACAATTTTTCAGTTGTGATTAATGTTGATGATGTTCTGTTGTGCAGGTATTATACGTGATTTTTTTATATTTTATTCGTATTTTTATTCCGGAAAAATATCGATATCTTCAGCAGCGGCTTAGACAAAAGAAACAAAGACATAGTAAAAAATAAAGGTAACTTATTTCAGGCACTTTATTATGTTGGTTACTGATACAGATTTACGAATTTCGCATGACCTTTCATGCGAAAAAAACCGACAAGAAACTTTTTGATCCATTAGGTCTTAGTCTATTTTCTACTGTAACTTAATTTATTAATGTTAAAACTAAAGGTATATACATATAAATGTAAATAAAAAAATGTGGACATCACATACATTGCTCTGTACCCAAAGTAAGTAGCTAAAGCACTTGTGTTATGAAATTCAAAGACAACGATGGTACCACAAACACCCAGACCCGAGACAATGTAGAAAAGTGGTGTTCTACATTGACTAAGCCAGGGATCGAACCCGGGACCTCAAAGCTGGCGCAACTTGAAAACCGGTGTGTATGCCACTCGACCACAGAGGTCATTAATATACTTATACGCTATAACTTTCCCCTATAGTACCTACTTTATCCAAAACAAATCAATTTCTTATTTTAACGTTTGTAAAACCCTAGAACCAACCAATTTAATAACCCTTATATATCGCAATCTTCGGCTAACGCCGTTACTAGTTATAGTAATCTTTGTTGTTACTAAGGAAGTTATATCAGAAACTTAGAAGAGAGATTACCTGTAATGAAAGATAGAAAGAAAAACTTATTATCAATGACAGACCCGTACAGGACCCAGACAGTGACGTACAGATATGATATAGCCGGTAAAACTAACAAATATATTAAAGACTAGCGGTTTCCCGCAGCACCGCCGACGTGGATGTCGGTTATCACGGAAAAAAGTAGTCTAAGTTCTTTCTCAAGCTCTAGACTATCTGTGTAGCAATACCAAATTTCGTTTAAATCGGTTCAGTAGTTTTGGCGTGAAAGCGCGACAGACAGACAGAGTTTTCGCATTTAGTAAGGATTTACAAACATGTTTGTGTATAGTGCATAACAGAGTGTGTGTATGTGTACATGATATTTGTGCTATCACATGGACTGTAGTCACATTAGACCTACCTATACATAATTATAAGTGTATCTTGCAAATCCGCCGTTAAAGTATGAATAAAATAACTCAATATCACCGATGTAAAATATGCAATTAGAATAAGGTTATGTGAGCAATAGATAAATTTCAGTCAGGTAACAATTATACATTAAATAATAATAAAAAAATACACCTCTAACCAAACTCCTTTTTACTTTTTACAAATAATTCATAATTAAACTAATTTATAATACCATTCATTGATTTTAAACGAAACAATACTTGTATCGATTCATGGCTGTAACAAAAAAATTGTCTAGTCTGGCTTATTCATACCCGTCTACCATTTGCCTTTATAAAACAAAGTTCAAGCCCGAAACGTGGCCACGTCCGTCCTATTTATTGCCAGCACCGACTTACGGGTCGGCAAGGTAAACACTGAAAAAAATATGAACGCAATAGAATTTTTATATCGACGATACGATACGAAAATGGTTTAGAGGTAGCTCGCGAGATTTTGGGTCTTTGATCTTTGCGAAAGTGATCAATATTGTATATCGCAGACTTGTTTACAATACATGTAGGTATTGATTTTATAACCTGTCTCAAAGGACAACCAAATTTTATTTTAAATATCTACATAAACAGTGAATTATCTACTTACGTATTCGTTGACGTCGCGCCGCGCCGCCACGACGCCGAAGTCGACAACATCGAATTGGCAAGTCAAGAACTTAAGCAGATATACTTATTTTTTCACTTAATATACTGTGAAGTTCCATAACTATATATCCGACACTATCACTTAAGTCACTTAAATTATATTTAAAGAAATAACACTCAATTTCATGTAAAATGGTAAACTTAAATTACACATTGTCTTTCACTCAAAGTATACTAGAAAAAGAAATGGGGTAGAAGAAAAATCGTGCCAACAGATTCACATCGACCCTAAACATATACTATACAAGCACCTAAATTTCTAGAAAGATACTACATTATTAAATATGTATCTCGGTAGCGTCGACAAATGGTATCCACTCACTTATTTAGGTAAATACGTACAATATGTTAAAGTAGAATCCTTACAAATACCTTTCTTATGTTATTTATGGGGGCGAAAATCTTTTTGTAATGTCCAGAATAATATTAAACGTGTGATACACATTTTATGTAGGTAGTTTCTTTTCTAAGAAATGTTAGATATTCCTTATGTTGTCTTCGTTTACCATTAGTGGTTTTCTGCTCGGAAGTATACAATTACGTCACTGAACCAGCCTACAGCGATTCTGTGGCTTTTGTATAACCTTATAACACAGTGCCGACCGCAATTCAGTGGTTACTAAGATTTACGAAAATCTACCCCCAACTTCTTTGAGTTAACACGTTCTCAGATGTCTGTGTTGCCACGTATGAAGTCGACACTAACTATTTTTAGGTATCTACAATTGAACTATAAAATACCTAATTCCTTTTAATCTAACTTAACTTAAAAACATGAGGATTCTTTTTGTACCTAACGTTTTATCTACACAACAAATTATATAGACATTTGAAATAAATTATTAGTTTTTTTTATATCAAGTTTTTGTTTTTATATTTATATTTGTATAAATAAATAATGCGTCATTATTTATACATGTTCAAGTGCTTTAAATAAATTTAATCTTGTTTTAGAAAGGCATAAGACCTGAGTAAAATTCCATGTCCCATACACAAAAAAAGAAAATTAACACCGTGTAAGTTATATTTAGTTTAAGAATCGTTTGTGTTCATTTCTATTTTGTCAAATTCAAAATGACATTTATATAACCTATGTAAATGGTTGTAAGGACGTATATCCCCCAAGCTAACAATTTTTGGAGATATGTAAAAACACACGGTTTGTATGCCAAAGCATATTTAATGCACGTGTTTCAGCCAAATCAAGGGTTTACAGGCCAAAATGGTTATGACATTTTTATTGCACTCTAAAATGAAACGTGGCCCAAAATGTAATGAAAATGTATGGTAACGCGAAAAAATTTGACGGGAGCCGCGTTTTATTTAATTTTGTATGTCAACTGACTGAGGGAAATGCCCGCGTTGTCGTTTTTATATTTAGTGTCATTTAAAAAGATATATGGAATGTGTTTCGAGATATGCCACCAGAAAGAATTATGCCAGTCAGCCTTATTATGTAAAAAATGCTGCTATTTATATAACAGTACGCTTAGCAAACTTTTTTATTCCATAGGTTGGTATACTTTGCTTATTTTTTTATAAATTTAGTAGTTTCCTGATATATAAATAGAATACAACATAACTCATAAATCATAACACAAAATGTTAATCAAAATGTCTACCATAATCAGGTTATTTTCAACCCTCAAATTAACTTACAAATTAATCAATTTGTTGAAAAAGAAACCCTCTAAAATATAAAAATACCCCAACCCTATACCTATAAATCTCCAATCAATAAACAACAAGAAAACCATGTAAAATTCAACAAAACGTTCAGATACGCATGCGCCACATATTATTCATTACCAGTGTACGAGATGAATGCGACTGAGGAACTTATTATCTAGATATAAATCTGTTCACCTCGTTGAAAGCATCCATCGTGGAACAAAGCGGAAAGTGCGAGAAAGCCAGGACAAAGGCTGTCAACGTCCATTTTGACGTAACAATTGCGTTATCGCGGTGTGACAACCAATAGCTTGCGCGCGGTGACAACCCTAACTAATTGTGTAAGCGTGGAGTCGGGGCTCTCAAGTGTAGCCTTAGATAAATTTACGTGGAAAGAAAATGTTTAATCAGTTGCTTTTTTATTTTATCTCTGTACACGTAATTTTTAACTAGTATTTTTTTAGGCGTTTCGTTTTAGATAGAAGAAATATTTATCAAGTAAATTGGATAAAGCCTTCTAAATTACGCCCACATTACTTTAAGTAGGTCGATTACAAAGGTAGCTAGTGAATAAAAACTCATATATCATTTAAAAATTAATTTAATGATGAGACTAAATAAATATCAATCATGTTTCCAATTATATTTACAATAACTATCTTATATATAATCCGATCATTGTGTATTTACATTAATGGCTGTACAAAATGTTTTCATTCACTGATACACCGAACACAGTTCACACCCAATATTTTAGAAACAGTCAATAATACTAACAGAAATTCGTGGGCGAATGTTCTTGTGTTAAATATTTACACTTGATATATTTATAATGTTACAACAAATAAAATTAAACTTAGGCAAGCAATGTATAACATTAGTCTTGATATAAGGTAGTGCGTTTTCATAGGCGGAGCGGATGAGCGTGGAGCTCTTTCGTCCGCCATGACACTTGACGCGACTACGATTCGGCGGCCACTTGAGCCGTCGTTTCGAGTTTCTTCAGCTGCCGATACGCTGCTTACTTCAGGCGGCACGCAGTTAGGAGGCTTTTCCTGCTAAAATTAATATGTATTACTATTGAGTCGTATTTTCCTCTTTGCTTTCACAGAGTACAAACGCAATGATACGTTCTTATCTCTATATAAGATTTTGTAATATTTATTGGTTAAAATAGATTCTAGCAAAATACCATTTTCATTTTTAAAACAATTGATCAAATAATCTGCAAAATGCATTGTCAAGATGAAAAGCATTTTGCTAGTAACTATTGAATTAAGTAAACAAGAAATATATAGTACGTAATTATCTTTCAACAACAATAGTGACGTGAACACGAAAGTTCGACATAATAATATAAAAACTTGTAAACTTCATCCATATTTCCCTTTGTCTGAAAAGTTATTTATGCTAAATAAAAAAGAGGCTGAAATATTCATAAAACTGAGATACAAAATAAGGGGAATTCCGTTTGATTTATTATTCTTTGCTTACCGGTGGTTGGGTAAAGTTAATTTTCTCCTGACATCTTCTCGATTGATGGGCGATGCACGCAGCATACGCGATCGCGTGAGGTATGTAGCTCTGTTCCACTACTCCAGCAAACAATATTGTTGCCATGGGACCTGTATACACAATAAAAAATTACAATAATAATTACAGCATAACTAGTCACGAGGATGATTAATACCTAATGAAATCATAATCATGCGGTTACATAAACTTATGAAAGCTATTTACCTAGAGCATAAATAGGCACATCTTCTCCACCATGTGTAGCCCATTGCCTAGGCACTGCGGCTGCATGAACAGCGTCAGCTGATGCAGCAGCGGATGCAGTAGTATTTAAAGGTAAAGCCCTAGGTTCCGAATGACCAGGACCGGTTCCATACAGCAGCGTAGAATACCTTAGCCCATCTATATCAGACACTACTGTATCTGCACCTAAGAAAATAATCGAATATTGTAATCACACTAATGTCTAAAATGTCTTGGATGAAAAAGCTTCTTAAGTTTAAGCATCTTTAATTAAATTTCAGAATTCTAAACAAACAATGGAACGAGTTTAAAGTTATGATTAAACAAAAACTTTTAATTTAAATTATTTTTATGCGTACAGCTAAATTTTGATAAACGAAATGCTTATTTGGATAGCTTCACCCAAGTAAAATATTTAACAACTGGTTCGGATGGAATATACAATGTTTTTGTTTAAAATTTTACCTAAAACTGGGTGTCCCCTTGGCGTAGCCTGTCCTCCAAAAGTCATTACATGGCCGTGATCGGCGGTGACTACGATCAAAGTTTCAGCAGGATTAACCCTCTCTAATGCTGCCAACAGTGCGGTTTCTAACTCCAAAGTTTCGTCGAGAGCTCGATATGGATTGTTGTAGTGATGTGCATGGTCTATCCTTCCACCTAAACATAAAATATTAAATTTTCTATAACATTCACCAGGAACCGCGCAACTAGAGTCATTTATTTTATATTGATTTGACAAAAAAAAAATGCTATAAAAAAATGTTAGCATAAAAAAAATTGGTTGTTTGTAAAGTAGGTTTACGATCGAGATGTTTACGTGATAACGTCTTATTGGTGATATAAGTTTTTGGGAAGTAAGGAATTAATGAAGATAACAATTTTTTCAAATTTTCATAAAAATAAAAAGTTTCACGGAATGACTGGCAGCGCTCGAGATGAGACGGGAGATCGGTCCGTCTCTCTCTCGTTATACCTGCGATCGCGCTCGTGAGGTTTTGGTGTGACACAAGTTTCTGAACATGTCACCCGACTAAAACGATTTTAAAGACGTTATCACGTCAAAAATTATAATTTGTTTTATGTTTATACAAGTATTTTTTTTTCTTTTTCATCTTGCAGCAGAAAAAAAATAGACATAAATTAAATTTTGAGACTACCGTGATTGCTCGCAACTTACCTTCAATAAGTAGAAAAAAACCCTTGTCATTTTTAGTTAGAATTGACAAAGCTGCTCTAGTCATGTCAGCTAAGGATGGGTCATCTGCTTTCACAGCTGACGTTGCGGCCGAACCTTCTTCCGCGTCCGCTACGGCGGCCCCGCGCTCGGCGTTGAAATCCATATGGGAATATTCGAACAAACCTGTGTAATCAGTAATATCATTTGGTTTATTTGCTTACTTCTGTGTTCAAATTCATTATGTGGGTTTTTTGAGTGAAACCATTTTCAAGCTTAGTACACCTTAGACGGTTAATCCACTAAGAGCGACTTATTTTCTGTCAATTTATAATTCATTTGTTAACTAGACAATCTTTACAGCATAAAGCCATAATTTTACCGAACGAAGAGAAAGAAAAGTATACAAAATTGCACACAAACATGCGGTTCCGTAATTAAAAACTTTAGCATCGGCCTTATTTACAACGTGCACACTACACATACTTCACATCCCTACGAACTGATGCTGATAAATGGAGTTTAAAGTCACGTACAACAGCGCACATGCGGAACTTTGTAATATCTCATTACTGCAGCTTAAGTACGTAACGTTGTGTTTTTATGATTTAATCGTTCTACTTTGGTTTATTACTGAGAGGAACTAGAGAGTGCTTTGTAGGAATTTTCAGATTGCGTTAATCATTTCATTCGTAACCAATCTCACTACAGATTGTATCTTTTTCTATATATTCTTTTTTTAAAACTACTCTCGCACTAGTGAATTTAAATCACTGTATCGCGGGGGTTTACAAATATTCAATTTACATACTAAACATCAAGACTGGAACAAGCTGTTGTGGATCACACAAATTCTTGTCTCAAGTGGGGATTGAACCCGCAGCACGTCACGCGCGGTGGTAATTGGCGTGGCGACCTTTACCACTCCGCCATCCGTGCAGCCAAAGATGCAAATTTTCTTGTTTAATCTCTTGACCAGTAACATTATTAGTTTGATGTTGTTTATTTTTAATTGAGCATTTCCTTCCGGAGCGGTTGGTGAGTAATTAAATACAGTTTAAAAATACTAAGGAGCATGATACACAATTTCTGAATTAAGAATGTTGGTAACAGCTTAATCCATATTTGAAATGCAAATGCTACCTACTTTATGTCGGGCGGGTGAGATTAAAAAGGATTCAAATGGGATTACACAACGGCGCCGCACTGATAATGTAAACTCGGTAAATGTAATCTGGGGAACGTAAATATTTCATAAATTCCAAAGAAGGTAGGCCGGAAGCATTTTTGGCCCAACTTTCCTTGAACTAAGTAAGTCTCGACTTACGGAATCATGTTGCCTCTCTTATATTAATTTTGTAGAGAGATTCTGAATTTTTATCGTCTCCTAATCTGTTCGTCGGGACAAAGTTGAGTTCAAGAAGCACAATTTACTTTGTTGTTCTTAATAGATAACTTAGAAGGGATATTGTCAAGTACGAGAACGGAATACATTTTCCGTTATTAAGGAAAAACTTGTGACTGTTAAATTAATTTTGCCAAAAATTAATAAATAATAAATTATATTTACCAAAATATTTATACAAATAGTAAAGCAAGACTGTTGATCTGAATCTTTGAATTATACTCATTCATTGTGTACGCGCTTTAAACAGGGGTCACCCAAAATAGGCTTTGTGGGCACTCAAATTGTTGAGTAAGCTTTAACCCTTAAACAAACCGAACAAAGCACGCAAAAGGGACCGGTTTCTTTAATATTCCTACCGGTAGGTGAGGCGTTTAGAAAATTTGTATAAAAACGCAGTTTCGTAAAAGTAATGGCTTTTAAACTGTACCTTTAACTCATAATTTAAAGACATAATAAAGACTTTTTTGGTAGTTTTTTCCGCAAGTAAAAGTTTAATGTGATTTTCTTCGTTCTACCATAATGCGATTTCGGCGTTCCAATAACGTTTAATCTTTACCGCGTTACTGCAAACAAACTGTATTGTTTCCAAGAAATATATTGGTGTATTTTTGTATTATACATAAAGATTACGAGATGTATAGCGTAAATAAATTTGTTTTTTTTTTTCGTTTGTTTTTAAGGTCAAAGACATCCTTTAGGTGAATATCATAAACCGTTAAGTTTAATATGATAATTTTAGTACCTATGTCAAATAAACATCGATAGGAAAATGATGTAGCATAACATCGATAGGAAAATCGACGATATTTTGGCCGATGTATGTTCTCGTACGACACATTTCATTTAAATGTATAGTGTCGATAAGGGTATATTGTGATTTGTATCTCCATTCACATCAAGTAAACAGGGTTTGCTGGCAAGATTGAATTTTTCTTTTCTATGACCTACCCCGGCAATTGTGCTACCGTCATATTTTACTCGACCTTGGCATTTATTATGTAAATCGAATTCGTTCAGATTCTTTACGTATTTTCTGTCTAGAATTTTATGAAACCACGCGATGGAAAATTGCTTGCAGATGTTTTAAATACATTTTCAGCTAAATAAACCACATTTTGTTGTTAAGTATTTTAACAAAATAATATAACGTTATTTTTTTATTTAAAATCACCAGTTACAATAACTATCTATGAGATCTATAATTGAGTTGGTCAGCCTTGTAAATAATATGCTACGACCATTTACACACTGACCAACTATTTAGAATTTACCTATTGGAAAATCGATTTTTATACTTATTGAAATGCGTTATAAAAGGGTAGGTACACATTTGAGTATTACTTAAAATTGAATGTATTGGTCAAAAGGTTGTGAATAGAGAATTTAAACTTATTTTAAGTTCATCAACATGTCGTCGTCGAAAATGTCGATAATTAAATTTATTTGAATAAATTTTATCAATAAAAAATAATTGCAATTACATACACGAGAAAAGCCTAAAAAAAACAGAAACAAGAAAAGCTCTATACTTTACTCATTTGTCTTTTCAAACTACTTATAGTATTTATGTCTTTGCATTTAATTTTTATTTATTTTTTATTTTCTCGTATCTTCATACATACCTAACAAATAATCCACTGTCCTAGGATCTAGTTTAGCAAGTTGTTCTTTAGTATGTATGTATTGGGCTCTCAATCGCCGTCTCTTCTTTTCTCTTGCCCAATCTTCTGCTAGATTTCTTCCATCTAATCTTCTCCCTTCTCTATTCGGATGCTCTGGATCAGGAGTGACAGTCGGTAGGAAATGTCTTCTGCCACCACCCATTATCACCTATTCAAATAGTAACACAAATGAATTAATTTGCATTTTTATTTATATTCCTGGAAACGGAACCTCTTTGTTTCATGAACTAATTGACTATTGCAATTGATTACACAATAAAAGGTGTATTGGCCGTACTGTGACACCTAATTATACCGAGATGACAACAAAAATGTCATTGTCGTAATATAGTAGGTAGGTACTCGGTTTCCTAAATAATACACCAAAGCACAGATTAACTTAATAGTACAAACCAAACATTAGTTAACAATGTAATGGCTTCTGTAAAACACGCACTTAACTTATTTTAGAATATCGGTACCTTTTTCGCTCTCAGGTGCATAATTAGAAAAGGACTGACGATAATTAGACCTGTCAAAGTTCCAACTCTTAGATTAAACATAGACAAGCATAGAGCGTGCGCATCTCTAGTAGTCCCCTTATACCAAGCGTAAGCACAGTTTTAGCTAAATGTACTACGCTCGTTTACTGATTTATGTGATTTTCCGTGCGACGACAGACGTTTAAGTGAAAATATTGATGATTCCGATGTTATTAGGGTAATATTGGGTTTTGAAATAGTTTTAATTAAACGGCGCGCTCTGTTTTGACACAACTTTTACAATTTTATTTGTTCATACTAGTGCTAACTCTATTTTTTTTCTTGTTTATTCCTGAACGTTCCAAATAAAGTTTCCATACAACGTCGATATGCAGAACCGTCTGCACTAAAAACAGTGATGTTCAAGGCGAAAACTAGTTTGACATTTCTAAGTTAGTCGTTATCTGTTGCTGTCCTATTCTCACGCTGCATGTTAGGAAAATATATCAATGTTTTAATTTTGATTGTGTTTGTGTACAAGGCAATCGGCGTCATTAAACGAATACTTTAAATTTTTGTAAAACAGTCAACGAGTGCACTCAGGCTAAATGCGATGTACCACTTAAAAAGAAGGCCGAATACTTAAAAGTAATTTAATTTCAAGTCGCCGTTAAATTAATTTAAGAACGTCTTAAATTAAGTTGCATTTTAGTACCTTTCGGGGGAAAGTCTAGTTTCTGATTTAGACGCAAAATTCTACACCACAAGATTTTCTTCAAAAGTATTTCGAAGGAATTACTGCAACGCTGAAATACCAAAACGTATTCAATTGAATTCATGCTTCATAATTATATTCAGTTATATACCAGGTGGATGTAGCAAAGAACGCGACTGATTATAATTATATTCTGTATGTCAGTAAGTGTTCAGCAATATTATTTGAATGCATTAATTTACATTCTAAGTGAAGCATAACATTTTATGCACTAAGCACATTTACATAAGTTGTAATTTCAGAACGTGAACATAATACATACGTATAATCAGAAAGATTTTTATATGAAACTAGGGAGCCACCCTGGTTTCGCTAGGGTATACAATACATTATTTTTTAAACACCAACCTTCTTCTTGCATCACTCTATCTGTTGGTGAAGACCATATGAAATACGTTCAGTAGTTTTTGAATTTATCGCGTTCAGACAGACAGACAGACGCGGCGGGGGACTTCGTTTTATTATATGATTTGAAGATAGTTTTTTTTTTTTTTTTTTTTTTTATAATATTAGAAAACTTGTTAATAATTAGAAAACTACAATATTCTACACAAGAATATGGTAGTTATAAGAATTGCTATATGTATATACTTCAGATATTATTATTATTTCCGTCATGCACGTTTTTAATTTGTTTCCGCATAACACGGGTTAGTCTATATACAAGTTCCTTTGCAGACGAATCGTCAGTGTTAATTGCATCAACAGAATATTACGTCACATAAAATTGTACTAAAATAATTAAAATGCGCAACCTAGTTACATCATAATTACTGCTGATAATCCTAACGCCGACGTCAAGTGCTCGCATCTAATTAACATTGCTCACAAATTTACAAAAGGGCTCCGTAAAATTCCAGAATTCATTTTAATTCATCTCTTAGGAGCTATTAATAACAATAAAAGATTTTAACCTCAGTACTTTTTTAAAAATTCAAGTAAAAACTCTTTCCTTTCTTTGGGAAGCATTGCAAGTTTGTACCCTTAAGCCTTAATTTAACAAAACACTGCGCTGTATTTTGTTTTGAAAACATTTTCGTGAGCATGAACTACGAAATTAGTGCGCATTTTGCATGAATATTGTACAAGTAGATTATGTTGGAAGATATAAATAAATGAGGTCATTGTGATGCAAATTACTTTTATATAAGACGCATATGAACATATTTTTATTACGATCATTTATCTACTGGATACGAGAAGCTGCAGTCATATTATTACAAAAATAAATAGGGATAAAAATCAGTAAATGACTCGGTTCATCGTTGTTATTATACCTTAGAGTAAAAATAAGTAAACTATAGAGTGCGCATTGAGTAGTAACTATAGTCACTAGTATGAACAAGCAAATTCATAAAATTTGTGTTAAAACAGAGCGCACCGTTTTATACAAACTATCTCAAAACCTAATATTACCCTAATAATATCGGAACCATCGATATTTTCGCTTAAACGTCTGTCGTCGCACGGTAAATCACTTAAATTAGTATATGAGCGTAGTACTTACAGCAAAAAATTTGCTTATGTTTGGCACAACAGGCTTCTAGCGATGCGTGCACTCTATGCTTGTCTATGTATACTCTAAGTATTTTTCACTTTAAAAACTATTTTACAAATATAAACAAAACGTGACCGACACATGTCTACTTCTAAGACTTGAATACATTACGATACTTACACTCATACTTCTCCCCGGTTCATTCTCAACTAACTGCATGGCAATGTCCTTGCAGTCTTTTCTAACAGTCGGCGGCACTCGGCTGTCGTCCTCCCAGTACCGCGACGGCGCATGCGCGTACAACGCCGCAGGAGTCGCGTGGGTGATCCGTGCGGTTGTCACGATGCCACTAGATTTACCTACACATTCAATTGTTAATGTTATTTATGAAGGTATATAGTATCGTTTTATTTTCGTGCAATTATATAAATCCATAAATATCCTTATTTATCTAGCATTTTACACATAAAATATATCGAAGGGATAAGGGTTCCATTTCCTTACAAACAATAAATAATTATGTAATTTAGACGGGCCTGTTGGTCTAGTGGTTTGTGACCCTGAATGCTAAACCGGAGCTCGTGGGTTCGATTCGAGGACAAATCTTTGTGTGACGGGCAGGATCATTTGTTCAGTGCCTGGGTGTAATTTATCTATAATATATATGTATATAGAAATATATAAGTATGTTTATCTCAGTTGTCTGGTTGTCATCAGATGTCTGGGATCAGATGGCCGTGTGTGAGATGTCCCAAGATATTATTATATGATTATTAATAATTACACCCTCTGCTTATTAAGAAAGTGTACATTTTGTATGTTGCATTAATCTTTATACGTAATATGATAGCGTAACGTAATGTAATATATACCTAATATTAACCTAAATAATACACGTCAGGTACTTTCACCAACTTAAGCTTCTCTGTTGGCAAACATGCAAAAATGTTAAGTGAAAAGGCTGAATATTTAAGGGCCAAAACTCGCAAACCTTAACAATGAAGGCTTGAAAGCCTATTTGTTGATGCCAAACTGTTTATATAACATAAACTTTGCTTTCAGTCGTTGCTAGGTTTACGGTTATGATCTAAGTATTTTCGCGAGGAATGCGGTTCGCCGTGACGAAGTAGAAATTGTATGGCTTACAAAATAAATGTGGGAACTGGAAACGGTTTCGATGTAGACGTAAAATGTTGATTTGTAGACTAGCGGCCTACAAATCAACCTTCTTCGCTTTATTTAATAATTTTGCTGACGTTGCTTTTTGAATTTCGATTCCTTCTTTTGATTATGGAATCGAATTTTATGGAAGAAAGTGGGTTCAAATTTTTATATGAAATCAACATCAAATTCAATTATTATACTCAATTAAAACTAGCCAACTATGGATCTGATATTTCACAATTTATTTAAAGTAACCAATGTTATACCAAATAACCATATGTTGGGACAACTGATAAACATAATTATTTAAAACAAAACGGTTTGCTCACGTATATTCTCGGGATCGCCCGACTAGTTTCAGACTCAATAGGAGTCCCTAATCATGAGCTGACGCGGCGGCGGCGGTTTCGCGAGTCGAACTGATGTTTTGTTTTAAATAATTATGTATACTTTTCACGAAAGTTATTATACAAACTGATAAACATACTTAGAAATATATAAGTATGTTAATCAGTTGTTTGGTTGCCACAATACAGTCTCTGTTCTGGTACCAGATGGCCGTGTGTGAGTTGTCCCAAGATATAATTACAAAAAAAAAAACTCACAAACGTTAAAAAACGCTCAAAGAACGTACAAAAATTAAGGAACATACGAGGTATTTTCACTACTGAACATTTTGGGGAATAAAGCTGTTGTTTTATCAACATTACATACGACCATACTTTCAATAGCTAGACATCTGAGAGACATCTCCATTGAGTGGCAGTCGCTGAAGCGTATTCGACGCACAATAGCACTCGACGGAACAACTGCACCCATATTTTATAACAAACGACACACTTCACCATATTCAGAACATCGAAATTATTAATGTCCTAGTTATGTACTTTTCTATTTAAATCTTTTTCACATAGTACATTTGTCAACCAACGTTTTGTCGTAAACGAAATTCACAGACCCATTTTTATAGAATAAATTTGGATCAGTCTTGTGGATTCAATATCAATGATAATAGTTCGCTGTAGACTTAAGTTACTGATTTTGAGGTTGAACAGTTTTTATTAATCTTCTTATAATATTACGAATGATTATAAAGATCTTAAATAAACTGGACTTACTCGTATCAGCATTTTAGAAGAAAGAAAAATGTTTTTGGCAATAAGACTCAAATTATTTATTGAACCAACTAAGATAGTGTATTTGCTGAAATTATTATTAAATTGCGTTTTACTATAATTAACATTTTACTTTGAAGTGTTGCTTTAGTTCCAAAAAAATAATTTGTCCATATCATTATATAATTGCACACATAATTTGTTATACATTTTATTTTTCTAGGTACATTTCAAGTAACATTAGCATTGCAGTTAAATTACTGCCAGATAATGAACGAACCTGACTTCACTACATACTTCATACTATCGAATGAAAAATACTGGATTTATTTAGAAAAAAAATGTGATATCTACTCGTTTATAAATGTATGACGTTCCCTCGGGTAAATATCATTGTTATAGCATAGTTTTCTTTCGAACATAAAGATACAGTTTCGCTGTATTCCTTAAGGAGTGTAATAAAATGTTGTTTTGTGATAGCAATAAGTCGTCACTTAGGATTGACGGCAGATAACAATGTATAAACAACTTCTACAACATAAGTTACTAAACATATAATTACCATTGATACCAAACTTAATTGGTCGGCACATATTGCGTATCTGGCAAGTAAGCTCAGCTCTGCAGCTTACGCCGTTAGAAAAGTTAGACAAATCACTGATGTAGACACTGCTCGTCTTGTTTACTTTAGCTACTTCCATAGCATAATGTCCTATGGTATACTGTTGTGGGGTAAGGCGGCTGATATAGAAACCATTTTCATTCTTCAAAAACGAGCTGTTAGATCTATTTACCAGCTAGGCTCTAGAGTTTCTCTTAGGGAGCTATTTAAGGAGATAGGTATTTTAACTGTAGCATCGCAATTTATTTTTGCTAATATACTTTTTATAAGGCAAAATGTTCACCTTTACAAAAAGAACAGTGATATTCACAACATTAATACACGTAGTAAACATAAGTTATGTGCGACATCACACCGCCTGCATAGAGTACACAATTCATTTATAGGGCTTAGTATTCGCTTCTATAATAAACTCCCTCTCAATCTGTTAGAGTTACCCTACAACTCATTTAAATCTTATATTAAAAATAAACTTTGTGAAAAGGCCTATTATACTATTAATGATTATTTAAATGACAAATGTAGTTGGTCGCCGTGATAGACACAAGACGGTTCTGTGTGGTATATTATCTTATTTACTACTGTACGGTACTATTTAATTTGATAGGCATACACTCAGTATGTAACAATATGTTACCTATTTTGTTTTATTATTAGTACGATTATACGTATGTGTATTGTATTTTTAAATTCTTTACATTGTTTTGGAATGTATAATTATATTAATTATAAAATTTCATTATGTAGCTATCAATTCCTTCTTTTAGGGGCAGTGCAGTAAATCAGTGTTTGGAGTATTTTCATTCAATGCATACTTTTTTTATCTTTTTAAAGCCGGCAGCAGTTTCGTCATGCTCCCTTAGTTGTCATTGCCTGCGGTGGCGTCTTGGGTCGGGTCACCTCCTTCCCTCTAATATGGCGAGGGAGGTGATGGCTGATCCTTGCGTCATACTCGTGAACGGGTGCTGCTTGCGGTGACTGGTCGTTCTGCTGACTTTGGGCTCTGTAGATTATACTTTTAATTTCATAGTACCTATTGTAGTACCTATCGACCTCAAACACTTGTTTATTTGCGCAGTCCCTAAATTATATAACTATTATTATTGTATTCGAAATGACAGCGTGCTGCTGGGGAGTTTGTTGCGCCGTTTCTTCTCCACAGCCAGAGCACTTAGGAAGCGGTGAAGGGTGGGCGAATCAGGGTGCTGTCCATTGTATTGACGTTCTGAAAGTGCTACTTT
The DNA here is from genome assembly GCA_932294365.1 of Diachrysia chrysitis. Taxonomy (NCBI): domain Eukaryota; kingdom Metazoa; phylum Arthropoda; class Insecta; order Lepidoptera; family Noctuidae; genus Diachrysia; species Diachrysia chrysitis. Next base: position 5,662,289 of record OW028651.1, on the reverse strand, counting down.
GTAGCCTAGTTGGAATAAATGAGTTTTTGATTTTGATTTTGATATTCTTTATATATAACTTTATTAAGAAAACAGAGAAAGAAAACAAATACTTATTTATTTTTGTGTAGATAATTTTATTATGAAATTCATTAATACTTTTATTTTTCTTGAACTATTAAATATTTATTACTTATTAGTTTTCCCACTAACTCCGTCCTTATTATATTAAAAGGTATAGTTTTCAATTAATTTCAAATCTACCTTATATTACAAAAACAAATTATAACTTTTAATATAAATAAAACTATCTAACTACTTTTAATTGAATGATTGCTATTCAAAAGTTCGTATTTATTTATAGGCCCTAAATAATTTTCTATTTGAACAAATTTTGCAAAGCCACTTTAAACAATTAAACACTGCACTGTATTAAAGCTTTGAGCTGATATTTATGTTGTTCAAACATAAAATTTTGGCAATTCGGTTTATTGTTAAATAACAGTAGCTGAAAATAAGTCTTAATGATAGGATTTATGGCTACAAATAATCAGGAATTTTAACATTACAGTAATGAGAATAGGTTGGTATCCCAACTACGTCTGCTTTCCTTGGAACAATGGTTAGAATCGTCGAAACCGTAATTGGTGATTGGCTAAATTTAGGTTTTGGCTCTTCGCCAATGATGTTTTTAAGTAACTTGGGATACAAAGCGACCCTGTTGGTATGTACCGGGCACGTTTCCAAACCCCGGGAAGTAACTAGATTTTCATAAAAATCTAAAAAAAAAATCGAGTTGAGAGATGAACCTAATGATCGAATATTTAAACGCAACTCAATTTAGCGACAGATAGCCTTTTTAGGACGTCTTAAAGTTAAATTGCGCTTAAGTATTCAAGGATAAGTCCCTTGGCAAACAGACTAGTCACAACTATATCGATAAGATGCTTAATCACAACTTTTTATTTACTTAATTCTCTCTTAAGGAGAGAGAATTAAGTAAATAAAAAGTGTCTTCAAACAACCTACAATTTGGACGACTTATTTGGGACTAAAAGACCTTCTTGTTAATATTACATACCAAGTAAGTAATTTATTATCTTTGCAGGCTTTTTTTAAAACATAGCTAAATCTGGTAAGTACATAAGCAACACAATTCGTAACCAATAGGTTACAGCATTGACTCTAAAAAAAATCATAATTCCGTGCGTGTAAACTACAAAAAAAACTGGCTCTCCGGAAGTGCTGACAGAAGTGAAAACTTGAACAATTACAAAAATCACTTTTATGTAAATACTTATATACTTACAGAGGTTTCGGTAACGGTAACATTGTTGCGAATTCAATTGTTTTTTTTTCCCATCTCAAAAAAAATGCCCAAGACGCCTAAAGAAGTTTTCACTTCAAAAATATTGTTTAATATGGATCTATAATGAATAGCAATAACTATGACATACCCTGTGTTTTTATATTTCTATACAAAAACATTCTATAAATAAAATTCTCATTGAAATTCAAATTTCACATGTTACAAAATTAATATGCACCCAATGTTGTATCAAAAGCATATGCTACTATGGAACTTTCCGATACCTACGTGACTTCATCTTGACAAAGTAGCTTAAGAAAGGATTTCTTGAAATTTTAAACCGTGTCGACATACAAACATCACACAAACATATTGGTAAATAAATTTTATATAAACTCACGTGTTTTTTATTTTTATTACGTAATTTCCTGAATACATTAGGTATTTGTGTTAATCCTGACATAAAACACGTCTATTTAGAATGTTATTCATAATGTAATAAAATATTATCTGTCATTTTAGGTGATTTAGGATAATGATACTCAATGAATATTATTTCAGAAATATTCAAAATTGAATATTATTATTATTTCATTATATACACGATAATGACCATCATTGACGTTCATGTCATAAAAACATTACTAATTTTCCTTAATGTAATTGATGTTATTAGTTATGAATATTCGTAAAATAAAGTCGGCTTCTAGTGTTAATGGATACATACTGCTTGTTTGAGACCAATTTTCACTTTTTTTAACACACGGTCATCTGATCCCAAACTAGGCAGACCCTGTATTATGGTAACCAGACAACTGATATACATACTTGTATATTGCTAAATACATACATATTTTAGATAAATTATACCCAGACACAGAACAAAATATGATCGTGCTCATCACACAAAGATTCGTCCTGGGTGGGAATCGAACCCACGACCTCCGGTTCAGCAGTCAGGATCACTAACCACTAGACCAACAGGCCAGACTTTTATAACGACTATCTATCTACCACAAAAAAAGTATTACGTCAAATTTCCTGCGTATGACAGCCAGTACTAATAGCTGCAACAATTAATCAATTTATATGACTATTACTTATCCCAGCCCCTTTATATCAAATGAAGCATATAGTACAAATAGACTTACCAGCCTCGTGCGCCCAGTCCACCAAGGAGGTGACTTTAGAGTTGATCGTTGAGGAGCAGCTGTTGAACCTTCCGCCAGCATCCAAGCCAAGAGTCTCGTAGCGCGCCTTCACCCCACACAGCAGAGCGGTGGCACATGCTGAAGACTCGCCGGTTTGAGCATCTATGTTGTACGTCTGGTGAACAAAATGCGAAGTGTATATGCGATCAAGTTGCACTTTTTAAGGTCAATATTAAATAGGCTGCAAACATCTAATTAATATTTATATTTATCTTTAAAACAGACGCCGCCTAATTCTTACCGCTTCCTACATGCTCTTGCTGTGAAGAAATACTTTTCTTACTATTACCTCATTAGATTTAGCTTTTCACTGGTTACATAATTCAATTGGTGTAAAAGTAAAGGATCCTGATACCAAAAAAGGCTTCAGGACTATTAAAGCTAACGATTAAGTTTTATGATTTTGATTATGTCGTTTGGACTTCGCTTTACTCCGGGGCTAATTCCGGGGATAATGAACATATCTAGTAAATATGATGTGCCTGTTGGTCTAGTGGTTAGTGACCCTGACTGCTAAACCGGAGGTCGTGGGTTCGATTCCCACGCAGTATTCCCAAAACCTAGGTAGGTACACTTACTTTTCTTGACAGTATTGTCAGCAAAAACATTATCCATATCTTACCCTTGTACAAACATAATGAATATCTTGTGATAGACTTTTGCGTCCTTTAGCACAGAATAATTAATAATACCTACTAAGTTTCTCTAGACAGAATTTGACGACCACGTCCATAATACAAAATAATCACCTATTAATAATAACAGTAAAAGGATATTATTCTAATTATCACGTCAATTTCTCAGTAATAGAGAGATATTGCATTTTCATTGCACCGTTTACGAATAAGACGGTTCTAAAATTGACTTTAAATTGTTATTATCATTTGACGCAGCTGGGAAAAGATCGCAATAAAATGATATTCGTTCAAAGGTAACTGCATTCTTGTAATAATCCTTTTATCGCCTTTTACGACACTCATCAAAAACAATGGCAGCTCTTATGAAAGCTGCTTATAATAACTTTTTATTTGAAATACTCGAAAATTTTCATCGTGTTTCGTTTTGTTTAACACAAGTTTTAAACAAAAAAATATGTTTATACTCGATACAATAACAATACCAGTTTATAAATGTCTCACTGCTGGCCACAGGCCTCTTTTCATATAGAGAATGAACGAGCTTTTTGGTATCATATTATATAGTAAACTTATTTAAGAATATAAGTTTATAAAATCTAGTTACAATGGTAGTAAACCAATTTCCGAATTGATTCCAATTTTAGTTTCCAATATACATTTCATAGTAAACATGGAACATTGAACAACATATTTTGTATAAAAAAAAGAACATCAATCAAATAGGAAAATCACGCTAAACGGAACTACTGGATATTGCAGCCCGAATATTAGCAAAACGTAGCAATAAAGAGACATGAGAGATAAAATAAAATGGCGCCCTATTTCCACTGTTTAGCATGTTATCGCATGATTATATGCATAATGCATGTAGATTTTATACGTTCTGTTTCATTTGTATCAACATTACATGAATTCAAATTGGATTTTATCATATGCCTAAACAAATTCATGATCATGAAGATCACGTATTGCAGTTCAAATAAGGAACTATGCGATGACATTGTGTTGGTACTTGGTACCAATAAAAATAATTGAACGACATTTTGTTTGACTTTTCTTTCTGGCGACCTTCTTCTGTTTTGTAACTGCTTCGTCTACTTTTTGCGTACCTAAATAGAATCAGAGATAGTTTCTGAATGAAACTTCTAGAACATTCTGCAAAGACGACTTGTTACTAAATATCCTGTCTGTAGCATTTCGGTTGCTTTAGAAAAGGTTAAGTGAGAAACGGCGTTTTCCTGTAAAACCAGTCTAACCTAGTTTAGTTTCTATTGTTGCATTGGTTTGAAAACAACATGTTTTTCTCTGATAAATATAAAGTTGTAAGCTTGGTTATCTAACTTTACACAATGTATTAATACTGTAAGTTAATGTCTACTAAGAATAAGTAGGAACCAATATAAAATAAATAACTGTTAAAAAAGTCAGTTTTTATTAAAATTACTTAAAATAACAATCTCAAAAGCATTACTGAAGTCTTGTCTACAATTTATTAAAAAAACAAAAATCCAATCTATTTATCCCGAAGATAATCTCAAACACTTTATTATAGATAATATTTCGTATAGCATTTCGTGTATCATAACATTGAAAGAAAAGAGATAATTCTAAAAAACAATCAACAATATTTTCCCTAAGAATAAGAAATGATAAATAATAATAAATTACCTACATTCTTTTTCTACGAATAAGTTTGTACCTGGCGGCGCCCGAATGCTCTGTCATACACGAAGCACTATATTATTTTATTTTTTTAAAGATTTAACGGTTAATGTTTAATATGACATGCAAGTAGAAAACCTTCTCGAGTGATACTTAAACCAAGGTCACACATAGCGAATACTCGCTACGATTAGACACTTGCAGCGAGAACTCGGTGGCTATATTCTCTGTGAATAGATTCATTCGCCGTGATTTGAAATGCGCACTCGCCGCGAATATTCGCTGTGTGTGACAAGGTACTTGCTGCAAATAGCCATTCCGCTCAATACGCTCCAGACTAATACACTGTCGAAGTTATCGTGTAGAACTCGCTTTGGGTGACAGGCAGGCAGACGCGACGGTGTTTTAACATAACAAATACGGTAATTAAACAGCAGCGCCCTTAATCCGAAGACTGTTCTTTTTCCGTACAAACTCTAATAAGATATAAGATACATGGAGCTCACCTTAGCTAAAGCAACAGCAGGGAATGTATCCCACGCCAAGTCCGTGTCTTCTCCAGACTGTCCTCTACGCTGCCCGCGAAGGATCCTGGCTGCTGTGGCCGTTGTCAGGCTCATACCGTCCCCCACTACTAGTATCACGTTCCTGTGGAAATGATTTCATTGTATACCAAGATTATGATAAAGATACTTTATGAAGACAAGAGTAATATCTCTTGGGAAAACTCATACACGACCATCTGATCCCAAACTAGGCAGAGCCTGTATTATGGCAACCAGACAACTGATAAATATAATAATACATTTCCAAATACATACATATTATAGATAAATTACACCAAGACACATAACAAATTATCATGATCAACACACAAAGATTTGTCCTGGGTGGGAATCGAAGCCACGACCTCCGGTTTAGCAGTCAGGGTCACTAACCACTAGACACACCGGAAAGACGGAATGCATAATATGGACTAAGGCATGACACTAAGCCATATTTAAATTTAAAAAAATATGGAGCTGTTGTATGTGTACGACTGAGAAAAATGAGCTGACATAAATATTGGGGTTTTTCTGCACTTAGAAGACTGATTAAAATTTTTAACTAAAACGAGTAATCATCATCATCATCATCTTTCACAGCCTTTGTCATCCCACTGCTGGGCATAGGCCTTTTCTTTAAGTGCCGTTCTCTCTGGTCCTATAAATCACTATAGTGATTACTAGCACAGGACCTAAATTAATAAACTTTCTAAAAAGAAATGACTGACACAGATTAACATTTATTTTCAGAATAAAAATGTTTCCCACACACCCTTTAACGTCGTATACAAATTTAATTATTAGATGCAATAACTATTTTCTAACTTTTTCTGTACTTAGGTCCGATAAAAATTTCCTGATAGGAAATATAAAAAGCATTTAGGCTAAAACAGGAATTTCACTCACCTCTAACTATTTTGGCTAAGTACTAGGTACTAGTAATGGGACATGTAAATACAAAGCATAATTTAAATACCTTGAAAATTGTATGTGTAGTGTTTGTGTTAATAAAATGAACACCATTCAATAATAGCCCATATTTATTATAATATTATAATAGCCAGAGTAATTTATAACTACAAAAAAATCACAATAACACAACTATAATTTTCATTTGCGTTTTTAGATCGAAAAAGATTTGGATATCTAAACATGGCATCTTTTCTTCTTGGTTACTTCTTTTTCTTTGGGCCTCAAAAGGATTCCTTATAATAATAATATTGTGATTACGCTAAATTAAATGAAATATGTAAATTAATTGTGTAGTATTCTGTATAGGTGTATAAACCTGAAATAAATGGTTATTAATATATTTTTTAATTTATTTAAAGGCTCACTTTGTTGTCCGTCTGTCAAGTATTTTTTTATTAATTATCAATCTCCCTTACAAGTATTATTACAGATATTACCTAAAGCGATAGTGGTGTCAAGTTATTATGAAATGAGAAAATATGTATACCTACTAGAAGCTTAACGTTATTAATTAGAGCTCGAGCTTTTAGTGAAAACTGCATTAAATTTAACTTAGGTACTTGGGAAATTAGCACTTAAGGTTTCTTAGAATTCTAGCACAACTTTTGTTAGTCATACAGCTTTCATCCTCCAAATAACTCTTCTTGGTACTGATAAAATTGTAGAAATAATCTTTATCCTTAGATGATGAAGTGAAATGCAAAATACATGAATCCTGTTGTGTACAAAAACATTAATGATAATTATATAACCTTCCTAGACTATTTTACGAACAATTTTTATTATTTTACTTAAAAATATATCAAAATATAGATCTGAAAACTATAATGTTTAAGTCTATTTTTGGTATTTTTTCGAAAAAACATTGTTTTTTTTTACGAATATGAAAATGAAATGATGATGATGTGTTTTAATAGTAGGTACAAATAGGCCTATGTGTCCATCAGCGTGGCTTGCCAAATCATTTATTCTAAAAGTGTGCTCTGCCTAAGACGAAGAGTAACGACGAGGAGTAACGTAGATCTTGATAATTACGTGCTTAATTCAAACTTGATACAACCATCACGTTTGCAATAAAGAATTAAATTAAATAAATTCACAAAATTCTTTGTCAAGTTCAAATAAACAAATGCCTCAAACTAAAATTCCAAATTCAATATTGATTGCATTCATTCTACAACATTTTCCACACATTTTAGGGTTAATAAATTCTCATGTATTTTGTATTTCAATATTTGACGTTGGATTTTATTCTACAAAAAGCTTTTCAATTGTAGGAAACAATTCAGTATTTTAAATGTGTTTTGTTTAATACGAACATTACATATAGGTTTCGGTATTTATGTAAATAATAATGATCCTGTGAAATACAAACAAACAAATACATATTATACTAGTTTCTGCCCGCGGCACCTCCCGCGTCAATGTCGGTTATCGTTCGTTTTTTCTTGGTATCCAACCTTACGCCACATCAAGATTCATTCAAATCGTCTTAGCAGTTTAGCAGTGATAACTTAACAGACAGACACAGACAGAGTTACTTTCACATTTATAGTATTAGTGTGTAAGTACTACAACTAAAATCCAATACTGACTGAAATGTAAGCCTTGAAAAAAATTGAAAACGAAATAATATAATTGGATATTTGACAGTGAAATAGGCTATTTTATATACAAAAATAATGATACATTATATTTTCTGAATAAATTGTATACATAAAATTTTTGGAAAATTTGTATTGTGTTGCGGATGACAAGATTGACAAGAGCTAAAACGCTATGATTGAGGATCGTGTGACCTTACATTCCTGAATGTTCTACTCAAAATACGAAAAGAGTTATAGAGCGACGTAAGCTTAGTGTGTTTTTAGACGCCAAACTGACGTCAATCACACGCAACGGAATGTTTTTATCGACGGATTTTGACGGAATGCGTGTATTAAAAATCAATTCTCTAATACAAAAAGATTTATAGAAAAAAAAAAAAATTGTAATAGGTATCAAATAAACCAAAGTAAACAAAATGTTTTCCGAAAACTGTCAAATAGCCAATAATTGTACAAATTATTTTGTAAAACGAGGTTATTTGTCAGCTATTAATATTGGAAAACTGTATCTCGTTAGTATTCTATTATTAAATAGTATGAAAATAACTTTGTTCTTAGATTAAACAATACTGATAACAAATATTTGTATTTGATAACTAAAATTCAAGCTACGAATAAAACGATAAACTGATATTCGAGTAACATTATTTTATCTGTTACTATGTTATAGCGAGTTCCTTTGTAAGTGAATGATATTTATATATACAAAAAATAATATTATTATAAATAATAATATTATACAAAAAATATATCGTTTATATATAAATATATCGTAATTATCGTTGGATTATAACAAATATATCGTTTCTAGTAATCGTATTTTCTATGGTTTTTTTATTGATATTGTATAGAGTATGTAATTGAGTCTTGAGAGGGATGTTTGATTTATTACCCGTAAGTAACGAAATGGTATTCTACAAATATACGTATATATATTGTATACATGAAGAGTATTGGCGCCGATTCCCTTGTACGCTAACATACAGCATAAGAAAAGGACGGGCAAAAGATAACAAATAACTTAGAAATGTCAAACCAGTTTTCGCCTTGAACATCACTATATTTTTTAGTGCACACGTTTCTCCGTGTCGGTAGATTAACATGAGAATTTTAGTCGAAACTAAATTTGACAGCTCTAATTTTCTTCTGTCCTTTTCTAATTGTGTACAAGTTAAAAAGATACCAATGACCTAAAATAAGTTTAGTTTTGGTTTAACAGAATCGGCGCCATTGTGACGCCTTCAATATATTAAATTGACACTAGACAAATTTCAATAAATTTATTTATGATAATTTGGTTACCTACAGTTATAATAAGATCGTTCCTTTCAATACTGTTTTAAAAACTATTTTAACATCGCGACGGTTTAAAGGGAAATCTTGGCATTAAACCAATATGATAACTCGTGACATTTCAATAACTGTCCCTAGAGGGTTTATAGCTGAACTTTATTATGAGCTCGTAAACTAAGTAACGGATGTTTATTTAGTCGAGGAAGTAAAATATCGTGAAAATATTCATAATAACTCTTTTACAGGTTCTTTACGTGCTTACCATGATCATTAAGTATCTTAACCGTCTTTTGTTTAGTTATGGAAGCCTCATAATGTCCTTTGTCTCTAGAAAGGTGAAAGGTTATATCGGATTCCTGTAGAACCCCTTTAGAGACCTCCCTTAGGACATATAAGGGAGATCTCCAGTGAATCGCACCGGTGACCATTCGTCCCCCCGTTGGGAAAACCGGCTCTCCCCAGACATGAACCTAAGCGTGTTAAATTAAATGGACGTTATATTGTACGTACCCGAAGTGCGGGGATTTTAAAAGATTTTTGGTACTTCCTTTTTTAATGAAGTTCAGATGAAAGTAAAATGAAAAAGAAGCCTTTTACCAGCAGTATCATAGCAAAGACCATGAATAATGATAATAATAAAGAGGCAGAAGCTGTAGGAAAATTAATTAAATTATTATCTGAGGAGAGTTAAAGGCATCATTATTATTTTCGTAAACGATCAGTGCCCTTATTTTTCAATTAATTTTAATTCTAATACAATGCCTATGCAAAATTCATATCAGTATAGCGGACGCGTAATTCAGTTTTCTTGAGAAAAATACTGTCCATGGAATTTGAACATTGACAGTACTTTTTTGTAAAGTGTGTTGTTTGTATGCCTGCTATATAAATAACAATTTTACATTGGCATTGTGTTAGAATTAACATTCATTCAAAAGTAAACCCCCAGTGTTATCAGTAAGTATAGTATATACGTCACTGGATAGATTATAATTCAAAACTATTTACGTCAGATACTTGAAGAAAATTGCTTAAGACGCCGACTACAAAAATGATATAATACTTATCTCACAATACAACATCACGTTCGCTCTACACCTCATTTTCTCAAGCATTTCGTTCAGAATTGCGATCACGAGTTCACTATAGCAACGCTTCAACATGATTACCTTGTTCAATTGCGATACCATGAAACTATCTTTAATATTTCAGACCTCACTCCCGTCGAGGGAAATTATTTAGCTAGTTTTCAAATATAGAATCGAATAGCCATTTTGTTTGATTTATAAATACTGGCAACATATTTTTTAGTTTTTAAGTCTTTAAGTCAATGAGAGTGTTTTCTAGAAACGGTAATACGTAAGTAAAGAGACTTCTTAAGAGCAAAGAAGAATGTATTTAACTTTTAACGTCTTATGTTTATAACATTATTATTAATTTTTTTAAATTTTGTTACTTCTAGATCGTTTGAACATTTATATTTTTGGGATTTGTTTGTATTATTCAAATTTGAATGATACTTTGAGCTGGTAACGTAGCAGTTACAAAAGGTTTCTTTTTCTACAACTCAAAGCTTAAGCTCACAAAATCCGTACGTATTGATACTATTGATAATCAAACCCAAATAGAACTTGCTTACCGAACATTTGCATAAATACCTTTGATACTGTGATATAAAAAGAAGGATATACCCTTTTCTATTTTTATGAATCACATTTATCAAAGTCAAGTGCGTAAAGACTAATGTACTTCCAGGTAAGGGTTTGGGGCTTAAGGTGTCCCGACAAAGGTTGAGTGGTTTATGGATGCAAGCAGACATTTTAATTACTTATGTATAGATTTTGTAAACCTTTTTTTTTGTAATTTTACTCATAAATAACAGACAAAAGATTACATAAGGATTATTATTGAAATTTCACGGAAAACACTCTTGTTTTGTATGTATTTGTATATTGTATTGTATATACAATATTCCTGTCGTGAATAAATAAATTTGGGAAATAAATTTTATGTCAAACCCACTTTGGTGTTTTAATGCCTTTCATTAATTAAATATAACGTTCTAAATATCACTCGAGCAAGAAATAAAATCGATTTCTTATGTAATGAAATTTAATTTACAATTTATTGAATCATGAAAGTAATATAGCATTCATAATATTCGTTATTATGTGTTTAAATTAGAATGTCTTGAACAGATGTAATTATTTATTTTAATTATCATAAACCGTAATACCGTCGACTACATTAGAGTGAAAACCACGAATTATCACTAAAATCTTTAGGTTTGAATTAAAGGTGCTGACAAATTATCACTTTTTAGCGGTTGAATGTCACAGTAAGCGCTTACAATTTTTGTGTTATAAATATGAGTGACAAAACAAGGGGTTCGTGGCTAAGTATAATCAGTACAGTTCGACCAATATTTAAGGTTAAGCCGCGCTCGCCAAGGTGTGTCCGTGGATGGGTGACCATTTGTAAAAAAAAATTGTCACTCCTCCGCGCCGCGAAAAGTACGTTAAGCCGCTGGTCCCGACTGGTTTACGATGATTTTTAGCAGTCGTTAAGTCATTACAATTCTGACAACCAGTCTTACTATGGAATTCTGTGTTTCCCAGTAATGGGTTGAAGAGGTCAGATAGTCAGTAGCTCCCAAAATAGCTTGGGAAAAGGATAGGCACAAGAAGAAATATGAGTGGCAAAAACGTGATTTTATAAGGATTTATTTATTCATTCTAAGTAGGAAAACAACCTCAACACCTTAAACGTTTAATATTGTTCTTAATACAGAGAACAGGGATGGCATAACAAACAAGACCTTGCCCTTGACGTAACAGCTTTTATATACAAGGATGTCGTAAAAGCTTGAGCATAAAGCTTCGTTCGTAATGAATGAAGCTTTTATTTCTAACACCAGTAGGTCAATGTGTTAAGACGAAGACATTTTTTCTAATTTGTTAAGACCCGTCACTAATTTAGTATGAAAAAAATAAGGTGTCTTTTATCAAACCAAATGATTAGCGATCTTATTGGCGCAATATTTTGGCTTTGTACGAAATATTTATATTAATTACTAGCTGTCCCCCGCGACTTTGTTCGCGTGTTTTAGTTTCAACGGTTTTTCATTTTTGCAACATTTTTCATTTCTGCTCCGCTCCTATTGTTCGTAGCGTGATGTTATATAGCCTATAGCCTTCCTCAATAAACGGACTATCCAATACAAAAAGAATTTTTCAATTCGAACCAGTAGTTCCTGAGATTAGCGCGTTCAAACAAACAAACAAACAAACAAACAAACAAACAAACAAACAAACTCTTCAGCTTTATAATATTAGTATAGACCTATAGTCTTCCTCAATAAACGGACTATCCAATACAAAAAGAATTTTTCAATTCGAACCAGTAGTTCCTGAGATTAGCGCGTTCAAACAAACAAACAAACAAACAAACAAACTCTTCAGCTTTATAATATTAGTATAGATTAAGATGAAATTTTTCAAAAAAATTGATTTCAATTATTTAATGTACTCATTTTGAGCTTTGTTTTTAGTATACTGACTCTATACCAGATGTACTCTTCACCCCTTTTGGATAGATATAAGCTTTCGGTAACACCCTGTATATTTAGTTAAGAAATTCTAGAAATTATAGGTACCAAGATTTAATGTGTTGAGCCAGACTTGAATCTAAAAATTAACTTAGTACAACTCTATTCCTGTCGCAGAAAAATTTACTTAATTTTTCTTGCAGGATAACAATTCTCTGTTATTTCATATTTACTAAGTTAAAACGTAAGTTGATTTGCTCGTTTTCATTGTTTTCAGACATGACAAAACTGAGACAAATCCTCGAGTACTGGCTATTTATTTACATAAACAAAGGTTATTTATCTACACATATAGAAAAGATCTTTATACTTGTGTCTAGTTTTCCCAATGTTTGTTCTGTATTGTCTCCGAGCCTATGTCGCAGGTCCTAGTTCGGGTTGAGTGTGTTTGTTCACAAAATAAAGGAAACAAGTGTGAAAGTTAGTCTTTTGCTCGTCCCGAGGACTTTGAGGAAATGAGGCTGGAGGCGGATAATAAACATGCGAGGAAAAAGAAAAATAAAAGGACCAGTATCCGAAAGGAATTTTGTAGTAGGTATTGTGATTTGTTTTGCTTACGTGTGTGTACTGAGCCGTACCTACAAATGAATATATCCTGAGACCCTTAAATAAAGAAATGCGATAGTCGACAATATTATTCAAAACCGAATTAAATGTTTGGGAATAATTTTAATTTCATTGAGTAGGTATAATTGTATGGCAGCAGACAGTGGTATCAATTTACTGCCATTTTTAGAGTACCAAAATTAGCCATGTACTGGTAGAATGTCAGATAAATTAATGTACGAAAAGAAAACGTTAAGTTGAAAACGTCAAGCGTAAATAAATGAATACGTAAAGTTGAAAATCTTAAACGCAAATAAATTAAAACGTTAAGCTTTACAAAAGTCACACATATACTACGAAAACCATACATTCAAGGTTTGATCATTCTTTTTTAATCATTACTCGCCACCGTTTTTCAGTCAAAAGTCCGATTTGCCAATATTCAAGTTTTGGGGAGAGATTTTTATCGAGCATCGCTGTTGTGGGAATCTCGGTCAAGTACTTCACACGTTTCATATATGGACATTTTACAACTTTGCAAATCGCCGTACAGAAAAATGAAGAAGTGATAGGAACAGGGAAATACATAATAATATTTTGTGGTGAAAGAGTGATAAAAAGAAAGAAGATAAGAAAATTCGTACAAAAACAATAAATAGAAAAGCTTAATTTAGAAAAGTAACCGTTCCACAATAATGTCGACATTTTTTTTATATCCTACGTTTAGATCATAAAAAAATTGACACGTATTCTACCTCTTATCAAAGCAATAAAAATTGACAAAGACAAAGCACTTTAAAATTCAGTAAGCTTGTGACTTCAAATTCTGGCTAAAATTGTAGTGTAACAGTGACGTCACGCGAAATTTCTATTCACTGTATCTTCGTACCTTTTAGTTTAAAAGACAAAAGAAAGAATGTGTGTAAATTTATTCATTATATAAAAGACGGCAATGAAAAGAAATACTTAATATTCCAATTGTAAATAAAGAAAAAAAAAATATATGTTGTAGACACTAAAGTGGCTTACTATTGGACTGTGATATAAATACCTAAATAAGATAAGATAATTATGCGATATTTAGTTTTAATTATATTAGTACTCACTTTGCAACAGGATTTTTGTCAGCGGCGTACTGTAGACGTTTTTGCAATGTTTCCTGTGCCTGCGCGTACCAGTAGTGGCGATCTGTAAAGACAAAATAAATTAAAACACTTACATTTTTATCGTGATATACCTATCTACCGTACAGAACCTAAGCGTTAAGATAATTATAAGGAGAAGCTTAAATAAATTTCGACTTGCGACACCACCGCCGCGTCAGCTCATGATTAGGGACTCCTATCGAGTGTGAAACTAGTCGGGCGATCCCAAAAATTAGCGTGAATAAACCGTTTTGTTCTTAATAATTGTTTTACAATTAAGCAAAAGCGTTTAACATAGGAATAACTTAAATCTTTACCTAACAAAATGAGGAAAGAACTACAAAATATTTCTAGTTAAATAATCCCATAAATTAATATGGGTCATAAACTCATTAGTTACAGAATTACCAAACTTGGTGAATCGTGAATTTTTGGGGTCCATACATTAATTTGCGTTCAACATTATACAGCGAGGCATACGATTAATTTGTGGAGTACATTAGAGAGACACACATAACTTATAAAAGCCTGTCTACCAAATTGGTAGAACGAATCATTATGGGAATTAATTGCAGCATTACAAATTTTTCCAATTGACAAAATATATGCTGTGATAGTTTTGATTGCGATCTTTTGTAAAAACTTTAGTTTCGGAAGAGAATTTTCCACTCTAGCTAATTTATGTCCTCACATAGATACAATTATTTAAATATTTTGTGTAGTATTGTTTACTTGTTACTGTTTGTGCAATGATAAAACAAATCGTAAATAACTACACTTTCCGAAAAATTGATAACATTAGTATATTTAAGTCAAAAAAATATATAAAAGTTATGTTATTTTACTGAAATTGGTAGTGGGACAGCACTAAAATCTACTATTTATATTATTATATTTATAGATTCTATTCTACCAGCATTTTTGAAAATTAAGGTAATATAACTGTGTTTTTAAGTAGCAACAATAAATAACATTGTTAAAAACTGGCCACCGATCCTTATTTTTAGTGTTGTTTTTCTTAAACGTGGAAATTGTTCGTTACAAATTTAACAAAAGTAGTAGGACACTCGCAAAACACGAATGTACACTTTTTGTGAAAATGACCCACAAACGTATCTTCCACTAGCTGTCCCCCGCGACTTTGTTCGCGTGTTTTAGTTTCAACGGTTTTTCATTTTTGCAACATTTTTCTTTTATGCTCCGCTCCTATTGGTCGTAGCGTGATGTTATATAGCCTATAACCTTCCTCAATAAACGGACTATCCAACACAAAAAGAATTATTCAATTCGAACCAGTAGTTCCTGATATTAGCGCGTTCAAACAAACAAACAAACAAACAAACAAACAAACAAACAAACAAACTCTTCAGCTTTATAATATTATATAGTATATAGTATAGATTCTTCGCTAATCTTCATGTCTTTGTCGTTCTATTTTCGTGACATAAAATAGATCTGTCCTTACAAATATTTTTTGGAATTAAAAGAAGAAAAAGTGACCTCAATCTTTGCGCCGTTCAGCGTCCCTATTTTGTAGAAATAGTTATGAAAAAATAGAAGATATTTTTCCATGTTTGGGATGTAGGTAAGGACTTAAATATAGGTATAATATTCTAAAGCTTGCCTTTAATTTTCACGTAGGCATTTCAATATTTAGTTAAGATATTCCGTCACCACAACTATCGTGGTCGACAATGAACATAGTTTACGTCGAAATAACGTCAACAATGTTTAGGTAGATTGAATCAAAACCTCAGCAAATTAAAGGCCATCGTAGCATAGAAACGACGATCCGTGCAGAAGTTTCTCAACAAGCGACAAACGAAATGCGAAATGGAGGACGGACAAGAGATGAATGAATAACTTTGTGGGACTTTAGGAAGCCAAGCTTTTGCAAGCAATCTGTATTGTTTATTCTGAATTAATATTATGAACTTTATCAACCGACTATACAGGAGGGAGGCTGGATGTAAATGGGTTAAGAACTTATTTTGGTGAGGAAAAATTTAGACAGAGAAAAACGTCTTTCAAAATATACATAGTATGGAAAATGTTAACAATTAAAAATAATGATAAGGTAGGTAGAATACCCACTCTAATGTAAAAATAACTATCTCAGAAATTTTCATTTCCATTTATTTGCTTTATTTAATTTATTTACCATACAAGGTGAGTTTTTTTGTCGTTTTACAAACAAAAATTTTGCCTTCAATATCGCTTATAAAAACGATTGGTAAACAAACAAACAAAAATTAAATACAGGAGAGGGAGAGAAAGAGGAGGGCTACAGAATTGAAATTAATTTTTATTTTTTTCATTCGTTGTTTTAGTTTTTTTACCGATATAGTCATAGTTTTCGTTGGTACAACGACAAAAAACTCACCATGTATAGAAAAAACATCTAAAAGTGTCATAACTCCAATAATGATTATCTACTTATTTAATTACGTCCAACGTCAAACATTAAAATCAAATATTTGTTTCGTGAACTGACTCTATTATGTTCCGGTGGCAAATGAAAAACGACCGTATTTAATCAGAACGAAAACAACTGGAAGTCATTACAGCCGTGTTGATGCTATTATTTAAATTCCCTTAATATTGTTGGGTGCTTAGCCTGGAATTTTGTTTATTTGTGCCATAAATGTGTGTTATTATGTCGTTCTAAGCCTGCCATTCACCCCGTACTTCAATTACCAATGATTAACCTATTTGGCTTACCTAATGGGTTCAAATAAAATATCTACCATTAGACATCAAAAGAAAGATTGAGGTCATTCGAATTTTGTTGCCATTAGTTAAGATATGATACAAACATCATTCATAAATATGCTTTATATGAAAAATGGGTCGAGCTATATATACTTATTATACTAGAAAGAGTAGAAGACCAGTAGCTATACTTGAAAGTATATACATACTTTTAAGTTTTTAAAAATATTTCTTTTTATGTAAGTTAAATTCTTGATATATATTTAGTAAGCAAGCAATGTAGGCTTCCTAAACATCTCTTATAACTGTTAGAGCACTCTACCATAGACCTCAGATCTCAGCTTAGAAAGAAAGCACAGTGATGGAGATGGGAGATTTGTTGTATTCATAAAGAATTTCTGTTTAAGAATTAGAAATTAAAATATTTGTTTTAAAGTTAAAAGAGAAAACAGAAGGAAGAAGGCTCGCGATGTCTCCCATAATAACAACGATTCTAATAAATAAATGAAGTCACTGTAAGAATTGAGGATCTAAGTAATCCTCTTCTGCGGATTCATGAGGATTAATTTATGACTTAAACGAATACCGAGCAACACTTTGTTGTAAATAAATACCATTTAGCAATTCAAAAGTTAAACACCTCAACTCAATAAAAAATTTTGCTGTCGTGTTAGACAACTTTGATGTAAATGTGACTCTGAAAATAATTAGGAATAAGGCCGGATAAAAAAAATGCTGCAAAGCCCTATTCTAAAACTTGTTATTACTCTTAAGATTCCTTCTCTTTCTCTCCTGGGCAAGATTTGCTTTTAGATAAATGGAATCCTAACTTTACTCTCAGCACATCAATGAAAGAGTCTAAAAAAAGACTTACCGTATGCTTCTTTAGCCTCAGTCTTCTGCGGTGCCGGCGAAAGAACACTGGTACTGATAGTAGACATCATGATCGCGATGCAGCACCAAGCACTCATGGTTCACAAGCCTCATCGGTGCTGCAGTCTTTTCCGGGCGGCCCGAAGAAACTCACACTCGGAAGAGCTTTGTCTTCTCTCGGCTTGCCTTTTGTTTTATCTGTAAAAAAAGAGACGGACTTCAGTTTTTTGGGCTGCTATATGAGGAAATTTTTTCCTTATGTAAAACTAGCTATCCCCCGCGACTTTGATCGCGTGTTTTAGTTTCAACGGTATTTTTTATTTTTGCAACATTTTTCATTTATGCTCCGCTCCTATTGGTCGTAGCGTGATTGTTTATAGCCTAAAACCTTCCTCAATAAAAGGACTATCCAAAACAAAAACAATTTTTCAATTCGAACCCGTAGTTCCTGAGATTAGCGCGTTCAAACAAACAAACAAACTCTTCAGCTTTATAATATTAAGTATAGATTACTCTTTAAAATAAGAAATAACTTAAGGTAACTAATTGAGCACTTTGGCTTAAAAGTAGTAGTTTATACAGAAAATACACCATACATAATTTCTTGACTGCTAATACTAAACTCCTCCTTTTCTAACAATATCTATATCAGAAAACATTTGTAGCAGTAATAAAAGACCAAAATCAATCTTCCATTAAACACATCACAAACCTACCTAATCAGATTTATTAGATGTTGGACACGAAAATAAACCAATACTTACGTAATAAAATCTTCGTAAATTGACGGTACTGGTGTAGAAAAAACAAGAAACCCAATTACGTGGATGACCCAAATAAAACCTATTTCGAAGGCATTTAGATAAAATACATATCGTGTATGTCTGAATTATGATAATAAACGAAGCGTGAGACACACAAACATGATTCGATTATTCGTAATTTATTGAAAGTGATTCCTGTGTTATCGGTGAAATCAAATAAGGTAGGTACTTACCATAGTTAACTACGAAATGAATAGGATGCCAGATGGCATTGCCATTGCCTGTTATGAGGATAGTATAAATAGTTATAAATACTTAATATGGCGATTCCATAGATCTACTGCATTATTTTTGTTATCAGAACCCTCCTGTCCATTAAAGTTGGTTTTTAGTTTGGGATTCCTTCTATAACTGTTCCTTTTTTACATCCACTTTAAGATTGCCAGAATGAATGGACTTTATGGTGAATTTTCCCCATTTAAAAAATCATCTTTACCATTTTAGCTATAAATCTTGCAGTCTCTTGCAGTATCCAATCATGTAAAAGCAGAGATTACCCCTATCGTAAAAACATTTTTTTTTTATATTACTAGGAATCAATTTCTGGTAAGGCTAATGCATTATACATACTTACCTAATTCAGACGGAAATTGCGGAAACAAATTTTAAATAGAATTGTCAGTTTCTTTAAGTTCTAACACTTGTAATAAACTAACTTACAGCTTTTCCTCTACAAACTAATGTCTAGCAAACGCTATGACAAAATTAATTATATTAAATTTGATTACAAAGCATCTTCAGAAAATATTCACAGCATTTCTTGTACATCACAAAGCTTTCTCATTTCCTCTATACATCTTTAAGGAAATAACCCAAATTAATATTTGGTCCCGCTTTGAAAATAAATCTGCGCACACATAGCGATAAAGCGATTAAAGAACAATGAGAAATTTCATTTATCTTGAAGGAACTGCGAATACATTGATAAGAAGTTGGGCGAGGTTTGCAAGGACAGCTGTGAATTTAAAAACTTTTCTGATTGCGGTCAGTGAAAAGGCAAACTTTAAAATTGTTTTGCGCCAGAACAGAAGTTCAATCAATATAATTTGTATTATCAAACGGCTTGTTTTAATCCCTTGCGGCTATCCTTGGTTAATCAAAGTTCACATTAACAAGTTTGTACATAATCTTGAAAGAAGATGTTGATGAGCTTGTTTAATTATTTTGTTAAAGATTTCTTCGAGTGGCGATAATTGAATGATTTTAAAACAAATCATCTTGTTAGAAATCTAATTTCAGTTTAAGGTTTAAGCAGTTGTCATTAATTGAAAAACCAATATTGTTCATTTCACGGTTCAATAAAGTTCAAAGGTATTACAATTATTAAAACCTTTGATATAAAGTTATAGATATATTCAGAATAATACATGATTTATTTAAAATTTTGTTATTTGTCGTTTAATAAACGACACACGCACTAAGGAATTTAATCCTTGTATCGCGGGTGGTTTTACAAATATTTCAATCACATGCACAAAGAACACCCAGACTTAGAACAAGCATTTGTGGATCATACAAATGCTTGTCCCATGCGCGGATCGAACTTTCTGCTATACGTGCAGTCATCCGTCAAGTTGTACAGTAATAGCTATATTGCTGACGTAAAACACAATATAAACTATCATTACGATTTAAACATTATAATTAAGAAGTTCACATACCAATAAATTACTCGCGGAACGCACAAATTTTTTTAGTATTTGGTAAATAAAAAAAGTCTTTAGTTTAATGTATGTTATTCTTTTTACAAATAATCACCTTATTCACCCAGTTCTCTTTATCATAGTACTATAAAAGTTTGAGTTGTTGTTGTTTATTATTTCTTTATCCAAAAATGTCTGAACAATCCTACCATAATCGTATCCAGTAATGAAAATATTGAATGTATTTGATTGAATTATGAGTGAGACAGAATTGACTTCCGATATTCTTAGAATTATTTATCGTCTTTCCTCTTTTAAATGTACTGTAGCACTTTTATAACTCTATTTACTGAATTTGAAGTAATCCTGGCATAAAAAAAATATATACAAAAATATTTATTATTATCAATGTTCATATCCTGGTTCGAAGTTCATCGGACTAAATCGGATAGTTTGATGTTCATTAATTCGCTCTATGTAAAATGTTGTTTATTAGAACTATTGAATGTATTTGTTCAACTGGTTTTAGCTTGCGGATTTGGCCTCATTTTCATTTATTTTAAATGAAATCTAGCGGAAAATACTCAGAAATATTATAGCTATCCACTAGTTATAGAAATCGGATACATAGTGTATAGTATGTCGGTTTGTTTGTTGCCGTGACATAACTAGATCTGAGCGTTAAGAATAGTAGTAAATAGATGTAAAGATAAATTGGGACAAAGTAATAAGACCACGTGTTTCAGTCGTGTTTAAATTTCCGATACAGTTTGTAAAACAAACAAAAGTGCTAACCCTGCATCACCTAACCGCGTTGGCGACGGTTATGTCTCCAGGGCACAAGCGGGCATTTGATTGTCAGTGTTGTTTATGACACGGAGACATTTAAGTCACGTTGCGGCAACCACAAAATGCGGAAATCTCTTCTTTTGTCACATCACTGGGATGTGACAAAGTTACTAGAGTTATTAAAAAAAATACAAATTATAAATTTACTTCCGGTCCGCCTATTGGTACATACTTATACTTTATAGAAGGCACCTAAAAATAAATTATAAAAAATACAAATTTATAAAAGTTATTTATTTTATCAATATTTTCTAAAATAAATCCTTGTACAATATAATTAAAACCATGTATCAAATACCTTGTCGAACAATTTAATAATAATATATCAAAATATTTATCAGTAAAATGTTAGACTTTTTAATACAGGTAATACTCTAATATTAAAAATATTACTATAATGTAATATATTCGCACCCTACTTCGTTTGTATCTAATTTAAGACATCTTATTAAGGAGACTATTTGATTTATTATACTAAATTCTTGGAAACCGTCCAATGTATAATACCCATATATTATTATTCTGATAACACTTGCGACAGAGTTTGGTATGTTCATTTACCGTCTCTAAGCAACGCAAATGTTATTTATAAATTGATAAATAAATTGTGTGTGTCAACGAAATCTGTTGGAAGTTGTAAGAGTTGTAAGAGTTAAGAATACAAAACATAGGTTAGCAATTTTTGATT
Source organism: Diachrysia chrysitis (assembly GCA_932294365.1). Classification (NCBI taxonomy): domain Eukaryota; kingdom Metazoa; phylum Arthropoda; class Insecta; order Lepidoptera; family Noctuidae; genus Diachrysia; species Diachrysia chrysitis. Next base: position 5,640,186 of record OW028651.1, on the reverse strand, counting down.
TTAATTTACGTTTAGACCTTGGGATCTGTTGCGCACTGCGATAAACTTTGTATCAATAAGATCCCAATAAGCAACGTTTATTCGTGGTGGCCTAGAATTTGTGTGCACAAGGGTGTAGATTCCAACCAATTACAGGCAAGAACCAATTGACTTTTTCAAAGTTATATGTACTTTCTTAATTTTTCTAAGATATCAGAAGTAAAACATCGTGCGGAAACCTGGATTCCTGTAAATGGAATCTAAAATTGCCAACCCGCAAGTGAGCAATTGTAGTGATCAATGCTCGTTCCTTCTCTACATGAGTAGAGGCCCAGCAGTGGGACATTTACAGGTCGGTATATTTTTTAAGCCGTGTTAATAAAAAACAGCATAATATATTTTTTTTGCAGCATATTTATTTAACAGCCGAACTCAGAGACCTTAATGGTTAAGGGATTACTTATCACAGCGTCTCTTAGTACGGCGGTAAGTTTTAAGTTTAAGCCAAACCAACTTTAGTACGTAACAAAAATAATCCCGTATCCGAACGAGATATTCAAGTCCACTTAAGTTTCTATACCTGAGTAACTAAAAGTTTTTGGCTTACCGCATCGTCGAGAAGTGTCGTGTCAAGTGTCGTTCAGTTCAGAAATTTAGGGTGATTGTTACACACTACGGTAAGTTTATTTACTATAGTGTAGTAATGAGTCAAAAGAAAACAAAAATCCTAAGTAAATTCCGATTTCCCTTGGTCACGCCATGACTTCCGCACCAAATCGGATATTATTTTTTAAGTTCCCAATTGCAAGGGCAGGGTTTGAATAAAAGAAAATAAAAAAGGACGTATGAAAATGTTTTGAAAATCTTACACGACCCGTGCAAAGCTAGAATGGGTAGCTAGTTATTAATAATGATAAAAAAATACATTTTAGATAGAAATTAATCAATGTCCTGGAAAAGACCGCTGAGTTGGTCTGGATTCGAATGGTGGGAAACCGGGTGTAATGCATCTTAGGAGAGGCCTATTGCTGCAATATACCGAAGTAAAGTCTGTGCAAAAGACAACCGGTCATGGCGTACACTGGAACTTACATAAATTCATCATTATTCCATCATTATTCCATATCATAATATATTTTTATAAACATCCAGATGTTATACTAGCACTATAATGACGCAACACTGTTTTTAACATAGCAAATACGGGTAACAAAGTAGCGCCCTCAATCCCAAAACATTTCTCTTTCCGCAAAGACTCTAGGCGAGTTGATTGATTGATTGAAATTGATGTATAAAAAAACAGATATCATTAGTGGCGGCGAAGTCAAAGGATTCCATGAAAACTTCGTATAAATAGCAATAAAAACTCTTTATTGTACACCAAGAAACAATATGAAAGAAAACAATATTAATAGCGGGTATATTTCATGAACATACAACGGACTGTAATGAAATATTATCTTGATACTCAGAAATAAAATAAGCTGAGTACTGACCTTAATCTGATCAAATAAAACAATATTAGCTGTGTTACAAATCCAGATTAAGAGAACATAAAAAATATACAACATTATTTACTAGCCAAACACTCCGAATAAAAAGTCTAAGTATCTTTATTTCGTCTGCTCAAAAAATAAAATACTATTTATCTTCAGACAAAATAAACAACAGACAGAAACGAAATTGTGATTTTTAGACAGCTTGGTCAAAAATATTTTATAAGACTAAGCGGATCTTTTCAAGATATTATTAAATATTTTTACTGTTAAGTAATCTCTGAAAATACTTAATAGCGTCAAAAAATATAAGTAACAATGTTACAATAAATTCAACGCTTTCGTGGCTAGGAATAAATTTAATTATCTTATAAGATTATTGATCTCGGCGGTCATGCGTTGGTCTTGGACAGTAGTATGTCATTACAATTCTGATAACCAATCTTACCAAATACTATAAATACATATATAAGAATAATGTATCACCCATTCAATGGATGTGTAGGTCAGATGGACTGTCGCAGTGTCACTCCAAGTAAAAAAAAAAAAAAAAAAGGCGAAGCCGAAGCATTATATCTTAGAACAAAGAGTGCCTCTTTCTATATTCTTGCCAGACAAAAATACACCAAGAAAATCAAGTCCTTTCTAATAATTATAATGCGTGTAAGAATATTAAATTTATTGTTTCCTAAAACCAACGGAATTTTACCCAAGCGCAGAAGTATTTTTCTAAAATACATAATACATTGAGATTGACAAATAAATTTAAAATGGTATCAAGTTTAATAAAATTAATATGTTTTTTTTTTAAATCGATTAATATCGGAGATATTGCCAAGAAACGCAAAAAAAAACGTACTTATAATATTGAGAACATTCTTTTGAAGCCAGCGGCTCTTGAAGCCAGCGGCTCAACCCGCAGTACTTAATATCTTTCCGATTCCAGGAGAAATCAAAATTCTTTAAAAAAAAAAAACAGTTTTTATTAATTGAGCTAATGAAAGGTTGTGTATTCAAAATATAAACTGTCAAATAGAATGGATAAAAACTTTGTGTCGATCATGTTATGCCAAAAAATTGCATGCTATGTTAAACAAAACATATGTAATGTATTTTTTTAAATATATCATGTTTTTATACCGTGTTTTACACAAATAAATATATTTATTTATTTAAATGGTACTTTTTATTAAAACATTACAAATAAATACCTATTTAAACAAAAGTTTTTCAATGTAACATAGTTGAAATTTTTTAACTAGCATGCACACATTGCACGCACTGCCTACTTATAATAGTTTTCAGGAACATGCAATTACGTCAAAACGCCATAATAACGCAATTAATATAAATTACCTTTTATAACCGACGGATACTTTTAAATGTTTCAAGTAATTTGCAGATATTAGGGAGAATTTTATTTACTTCGAGTGAAACTTGCACTATATATATTGTTTTAGTTTAGAACCAAAAATAAATATACTATTGCGCATATTACATCAACAACTAAAAATATTTACCCATTAAAAATCGTCGTTTACTTTGTAGAGATACTAACAGTGCCTCGCGGTTTTATCCGCGTAAGTAGTCCCCGTACCCGAAAAACATCATTGTTTTTTGTTACTTTTTCCGATGGATTTATTGTTATTCTGATATTCGGGGTGGAGACAAATCCAACAAATCAAAGATCATGAAAATCGGTTTACCCGTTCTTGAATTATAAATGGTGTAAATAACCCGGCTTTGTTTTATACATACCTACTATAGATAATCTAAGCCTTAGGGAATAATAAAACATAATGACATATTATTAAAGATGAAACACAACGCATCTCTCACTCTTCTCTTTAGTAAGTAAAAGAGAATCTCAGACTGCATTAACTAAAACGTTTTAAATATACAAAGACATAATGCACAAAGCAAGGAAAAGTAAACAGCGTATTCAAATACTAAAAGCACATGGGAATACCAACAAATGGACGGACAATCTGAAAGGAACAGTGGAATCTAGACATTCAAACAGAGACAAAAGAGTTGCTATAATGAGATTTCTAGTACAGCGAACCTTAGATTTATTACAAATGATGTCGTAAACTAGCGTTTGACACGCAAACGAACTTACATTCTTTAAATCCACCAAAGTAATCTAAAAGTGTTTAGAGATTCGGACTATTGCACGTGACACATTATCCTAAAAAGAGTCAACTTATATTAAAAAAAAAAAAAAAACATAAATTACTAATACCTACTACCACTAAGCAAAAAAAAATATTTTAATGTTTATAGTTTTTGCTAACAAACTTTTAGATATCAGTTAAGAAAACAATGAAAAACTGTCAAATAAAATAGACAAATCTTTTAAAAAGTTTAAAAGATGTATTTTATTAGGTTTTAAGTTACAAATTTACTTACTTTAATTTTACAATTTTTTGTTTAACGGTACACAGAGAATGCAAAATTCTAGCACTAAAGTTTATCTTAAATAATATAAAACAAATTCGGGTTAGTTACACCGTTTATCAAGAACGGGTGGATTGCCGATTATTTGGATATAATCTTCGTCCCGAATACCTATTTAAACTAGCTAATATGAGTATAAAAGTAACTGCTAACTCAAATGCTGGTTTTTGAAAACATCAAGGCATCTGTATAAGGTCGGTACCTACAGGTATGTAGGGACTAGGGTTCTGTTTGAGTTGTTGGTTATATTTTACCCTTACCCGCATATGAGCGTTGCTGCACACCCTTTGTACTCTTTCCAAATACATTACATGTGGGTAGACTGTTTTTGGATATCGATTTAAGTTGAAGAAGTAACAATCTCTTCTCAAAATCAAAGCCCACCACTTGATTCATGATTATAAGTATTTTAACCTTTAATGGCCTGATAATAATAATTTCCCTTTTATTTGATTTATTTGACCTTTGATCACTTTTTCAAGCAGTTGTTAGGATATCGTTATGGAAGATCATCATAAGTTTTACTTATGATATCGTTACGGATCACAGATTCCGTACTTATCAAGGTATTTTAGTCAAGTTCAGATGTTAAGTAAGACTAATGGGAGCATTTAACTCATATCTGTGCGCAGTAAAACAATTGATGGTATAAAAAAGTAAGGCAAAACTGATAACCCATCTAAATTACACAATTTTTGGAGTACGGTAAATACCAAAAAGTTTGATGAATTTTATCATGCTGTGACTATTTAAGTGGAAGACTCCAAATTGTTTTATTAAAAAACTAGCTACGCCCAAGGGGTTCAGCCGCGTGTTGATAAAAAATGTGATAATGATGTTGAATAAAAGTAGCCTACGCGCTATTCCAGGTAATAAAATATCTATGTACAAAACTTTATTCGAATTCGTTCAGCCGTTTTATCGTGATTTAGTAACAAATATTTATCTATCCATCCATCCATCCATCCATTAAAATTTTCGCATTTATAATATTATGTAAGTAAGTACCTAGTGGAAATCCTTAGTATATACCTTACTCTGAAAAACAGGTGCGGGTTTATGTGCCTCTCAAGAATCATATGTACCACAGCTGATATCACCGTACCAATACCAACTACTGCTAACGGAACCAGTTCTTGGAATAGAATTAAACATCATTCGTATGATTATTAATAAGAACCTCAGTTATAAATATTAATTCGTGCCTTCGTGGAATAGCAAGCTGCTTTTTCCATAAGTCTTTTCGTTTTCTTTTTGGTATTTACATGTAACTACAACATTGAAAACTAATGAACATAAATGCAGAATTATGGCTTTGCATGACCTACTTTTAATGGTTATCTTCTATTTCAAATAAGCTAATCCTAATAGCTAAATATAGCTGCCACACGTATTTTTTTTCTAGAATTAATAATTCCTGGGAAATTTATACTGGTATTATTTAATATCAAAGGTTCGCAGTTATAGAAATCAAGTACGCATTGTTATAATATTAATTCACTAGGAAAATAAATAAATTGTTTATTATTTAGTTGCGATGCAATTTAGATAAAATTTGTGCATATTGAACTCAAATTCCATGAGCCAATAATGTTATCATGTAAACCATTATTGTTTCAAACAACTCTCAGATTGCGTTCCAAGTTAACAACAATTTAGTAGTCGATTACAAACGTTAATTATTACTTGATTCCGATACAAAGTAAACAATTAATGAAGGTAATTTATATTTAAAACTTTACCTCAAACAAAATCTGATAATAATTGGGAAAGGTATAAATTTTCGTAATTACTTTCATTTTTTAATTTAATGATTTATTACTTTAGGAATACAGACTTACTTTTTAATTTTTACTTTTTTTATGTCTTACGCAGCTGTGGGGTACGGTACGTCACGTCGTTTGGGCAGCTATAACAAAGTTATTAAGTGCTTTACGCACATAAAAACACATTTATTAATTCCGCATAGTGATGTGATATTACCTTTGTTGGAGGGCACAATCGTAAAAGTCATCGAACCTTAAAAGTTATTTGATATAGTGACCGAATAATTAGGTACAGGCGTACCTTAATGTGGGGTGGTTTGGCTTTGTTAAAAAAAATCGTTGGTTGCCTGTAAAGTCGGTATACGGGCGAAAGTTTTACGTGACAACGACTGTCAATGTCAATGTCTGTCTCTCTCGCTCTTAGGCGGGCTAACCATGCCCGAGTGGAAGGGACGCGTGCCTCTCACTCGCTCTCATTGTGAGCGCATAACGTGAGCGGAGCGTTACCCAGTTTCTTGAAGTGTCACCCGGCAAACCAATTTATAAGACGTTGTCACGTCAAAATGCTTAAATTAATGCTTGCATGTTTTGCAATTTTGTAGTCTATTTACTTAGTTCGATGACCTACATCGATGATGACTAAACACATTTTATAAACCAAGGGTCGATTTTAGATCATTAAATAGATTTTTTTAAACATTTGTACTGGAGTTAATTCATGACATATAAAAGCAGATAAACAAGACTTAAATGAAGCCATTTAGAGAATAATCGAATTGCCTATATTTTGGTCTGTTCTAATTTAATAGTAACAGGTTAACGTAGAGCAGTTTACTTTTTTTGGTGTAAAATTTTCCGTGAAAAAGTTACATTATTGTTTTATTATTTAAATCCCTGTTTCGAAATGATTTTTCTGTTCCTAAATATTATGAAAATTCATAGTTACTTCGATTAAATAAAAGGCTTTTGTACCCTTTATTAAAACTTAGTAACGAAAAGTGATTACTATTCACTAAAATGAAATCGACGAAGCTCCAAGTTTGTGATCATAAATCACCGATTAGAAATTTGGTGTAAACGCACAATGATCTGAATAGCTAATTACGACCTTAGTGAAAGGACGAGCAATATATATGTAAACGGGCCTTTGTTTCCCGAGAGAAAATCCTCTTAAATATACTAGTAATTAAGCCTAGAGATTTGTTCCCTCACGTTTTGCTAGGTAACAACAGAACCGAATATAATGGGTATCATATTTCGTTACCAATTTCTTTTGTGAGAGGAAAAACTGTCTATTTATTGTCTTATTATTTTTTTAGGAGAAAACTGATGGACACACATTTGGAGCACCATTGTATGGGCGTTGTATAGAGTATGATAGATTTGTGGAAAGTTTTCAGAGTTGTATGGAGTGTAGCTTGCCGCCTGCCGGCTCAAATCGATCTGTTTCTTTCGTCAAAAGACTAGTTCAGTAATTACACTGCATTTGTTTACACAATATTACTCGAGAATATTGTCTAGACTTTAAAAGAGACTGTGTCAATTTAAGATTCATTTTATTTTATCCGCTACATATAGAATTGGGTTAGTGAAACACTAAAAAATAAATCTCTTCAAAATAAATTTACAAATTTTACGGTCTAAGAAATTTATAACATTAAACGAATAAAAAAAAAATACTTATGAAAATAAATCTTTCTCAAAAAAAGGAAAGAAATGGTTTATGGTTCAAATTTGATTACAAAAAATAAAATAAATTAAAACCCTGTAAAGCATATTTTTTTATTTTTTGCATGTCATCTCCCGAAGCTACTGAAGACGTATTTTCTCTAATTACTTTGTAGCTTGCTTGCTTGTGTTCGAACAAAGCACTTGATTGTGCGCTTGACATTTCATTAATATACAATTAATTTTATATTGCAAAGTTACAAAACAATGAAGTGACGTTTGCGACCCAGTTTACAGTTCCTATTTAATTCTTGTTGTGTATTAATAATGTAGGTACTTTAAAATCTTGTTGATAAATAAGAATTTCTAAAATATCCGCCATTCAGTTTTATTATACAATCTACATTGTGTTCTGTAATACGGGCGTTCATATCCGTCAGGTAGAACTAAAAATATTAGACACATATTTTTTCTTTTTTCACGTATCTACAAACTTACGACGATACATTGATTTGAAACGTCACATGACGTCACGATGTCCTACGGTTTGTGTAACATCGTGACGTAATTAGCTCCCAGTTCGATTCGATTTTTCTCCTTAGTTTTTAGTATGTAATTTAAAGGACTAAATTGACTTTTACTTTTCATACACAGTCACAGTACAGTCACAGTATATAAAATAATATTACCGAATCATTGTTTTATTGGCCAAAACAATTTTATCATATTACTATAACAAAAAAACGAAATGTGCGATTTATCTAAAAATTCTAACTATTTTAAATATTAATATTATGTATTTTTTTTTGTATCTAATTAGAGTTTCATAAATGGTATTTTAACAAAATTGTTATTGGCTTAACAATAAATTATGATTTTTGAAAAACGTTAAGGTATTTAATAGACCAATAAATAAAATCTGTTCAAAACACTTGTATAACATTTGCTTTCATATCCTGCTAATAACAATAACCACACAATATGGAACACTATCGCCGCAAATTTCATACTTAAAAGCTTGTGGTTATTGATATCAATGTGACCCAAAAAGGAAGGATAAAGATATGAAATTTTTTATCAATATTGTTACCTATAATAACTTTCGTGAGGAGTATTCATAATTATTAAAAACAAAACGGTTAACTCACGTATTTATCATGTAAACGTCACGTTTACTCACAGCGGTGGTGTCATGATTAGGGACTCCTATTGAGTCCGAAACTAGTCGGACAATCCCAAGCGTTTTGTTTTAAATAATTTTGAACAATATTATTGAGTCATATTTGACGTATAATTAGTTAAAAATCAGTAAAATGGTTCTAGATATTATGGAACAATTGATAATCGATTGTATTTTGCTAACCGTAGGACCACTTCAGGCTAATACAGATACTGGCGCGTCATGCCAGTAGTCGCAGGTTCAAGTCCTGCCTGAGGTTTAAAGTTCTTAGTACTATTTGTATTTAATTACAAATATTCGCTCCGCATGCGTTAATGCGTAACAAAGAAATAAAATAAAGTAAAAAAAAAACTACTAAGCAAACGTGAAGATCTACCAATAAGTGTAACTTCGTATTAATAAGAGCTAAAAAGAAATTTCCACGTCTGCTTTTATAAAGCAATTTCAAATGTATAACCAAGTATGTAGAAATAAGCTTTTCAGTAATGAAACATTTCTACGTTATGAAATCCTAGTATGTACATTTCGTCAAATCTCCTACAATATATAATGCAAATTGTCTATAAAGGTACATTGCTCCAACAAGCATACCTATCAAAATCAAAAAATCAAAATCAAAACTCATTTATTTAAAATAGGCGACAAAGTAGCACTTTTCAAACGTCAAAACAAAAAATAGACAGCACCCGATTTGCCCACCCTACACCGCTTCCTAAGTGCTCTAGCTGTGGAGAAGAAAAGGCGCAACAAACTGCACATATTTCATAACAAAATATGTTTGATATTAAAAATAAAAGATTTGCATATACTACAAGGTAAGTTTCATTTTGCTATTCATGGATATCATGAATAGAATAGAATGTAGATAGTTACAATGAGAATCATTTTGTTCGTTCAAATAAAATTTACATAGTTATACGATTATTTCTCTTCTGTTCTTTTGTTCCTATTTAAAGTTTAACCCGCTCGTCTATATTCAAATTGAGATATCATTTAAAATCTACCACAGAACTTACAAAGAAATCTCAAATGACATAAGAGCCTGTGTACACTATAATATATTTCGCTGTCGCGCTTTCACGACAAAACTACTGATTTCTATTCCCTTCATTGCTAGCGCGAGTTAATAAGAAAAGATAGGCCATAGGCAAAGAAAACACATCAGCAACTGAGTTAGGTCCAGTTGCCAAGCACCAAGAGCGTTACCAAATTTAATGCTTAAGTGGCCCAACCGTAATTTTATTTTAGCTTTTTAAGGGCGGATTTTTTTAACACCAGGTACTTTTATCCGAGGAATAATTTTAATTTTTGACAGTTCTTCCATACAAAATCTGTCAGACGTCAATTTTATTCTTGAATAAAAAATATCTGGCGTTGAGAAAAATCCGTCATAATACCTTATTCATATTGCTTAAAATCAGAAAGCGCCGCTAGTCGCTACAATTAAAAATAACTTTAACCTTTTAAAGCTTAATATTAAATAAACCATTGTGTTACTTAATGCCACCTGTATAAAACTCTCCATTCTTACGTTACTAAGGCAAAATAATGGAGCGGTCTATTCATGGCTAAGACAATACGTTATGAATAGGTCCATAAATTCTATTCTGTAGCACATTAGTTACGACACGCGACTCCACTCAATTCAATGTTACATATTCTATGCCAAAAGACTGAATACCGCAAACTTTGTTGCCGGGACTAACAGTGAAGTCACTTTCCGGTTCCGATACCCTTACTTTGGTTTGCCAACGAAAACGCGAAACTCTAAATACTGTGAGGTTACCTAACCGTATATTTCAAAATTCTGCTTAATTCTACTGAATTTATATAGGTACGCTTATGCACACCTCGTCCATACTCCATACTAAAATTATAAATATGAAAGTAACTCTGTCTTTCTGTCTGTCTATTAAGCTTACCGCTGAACCGATTTGGATAAAACTCGGTATGGGGTAAGCTTAAATCCTAAAAAAGGACAAAATTTACTTTTTGCCGCGATAGCCGACACCCACGCATACGAAGCCGCGAGCAACAGCTAGTCTATACTAATATATAAAGCTGAAGAGTTTGTTTGTTTATTTGTTTGTTTGTTTGAACGCGCTAATCTCAAGAAGTACTGGTACGATTTGAAAAATTCTTTCAGTGTCAGATAGCCTATTTATTGAGGAAGGCTATAAGCTATATAACATTACCCAGCGACCAAAAGGAGCGGAGTACGAATGAAAAATTTTGCAAAAATGGAAAACCGTTGAAACTAAAACACGCGGACAAAGTCGCGGGGAACAGCTAGTAGTAAATAAAATAAAAAACTGAATAAACAAGATAATGATAAACTGAATAAAAATAATCTCTAATACCTATCAACTGCTGTAACTATTGTTACGGCTTAAACTCGAAAGTAGGCACTTCTTTTGACCTCTATTTAGGTACTTCTTGTCTGGACACTTTGTGAAATGCGATAAAGTTTTGAGTATTGAGTGTTATTTTCCAAATCTGTGCGCATAACAGTTTGTTCATGTTAAAAATTTGAATTTTGTTATATAAAGCCTTATAAAACCCTTTTTATTTTCCGACTTCTTCACCATTTTAGACACAATTTAAACTTAACAGAATGTTACAAACTTCATTAGTTTGTCAATATTTAATATCGCCACTTTGCGGCTATTAAATTAAAAAAGTTCTTGAAAGTACGAGTAAAGCCTTACAAATTGTAATATTTTGGATAGCAACCAAGATGAAAAGTTAGTTTTTTCTCTCTAAAGTTTTACAATTTGTAACGACATAGCTTTATGTCTAAAATCTTTATTTTCGTGCCAATTATTAATAACTCGATTAACATTTCAGAATAAAATAATTGATTTGTAACATTTATGATAATTTATCTCTTTTATTTTCAATATAGGTCTTTTTTCTTTTCTGGAATACGTGTCAGATGAATGAGAAATATTTTGCCAAATTTAAGTGTCTTCACTTGTATTCTCAGTTTTCCCGAAAATCGTAAATTTTCTAGAACTTTTACTATGCATATTCAGAACTATATACATACAACAATCCAAACATTTTTTTCAAATAGAATAAAATTACGTTTCCTTTGTTGTCTCTACTAAATGCAAAATTTACCCAAGAAACAAAAGTCACGCTTAAATATTGTCTACGAAGCTTTTTTATTATTAAAACGAAACTTGGCTCAAACATTGTGGACATAAACTTTCAATATCTTCCTGTAGCAGATCGAGCCAATCTGTCTGGTCCCCAACTGGGATTACGTTTAAAAACAAGTTTTTTTTAGGTTATCGTATTGACTAACTACGAAGACAGATAGTTTTGTTGAATGCTTAGATTTGCGGCAAAATTTACTCAAAGAATTATTTTTTATTAGTTTAGGATTTTTATAAAATAAGTCGCTGTTTTGTTGATACAGATTGCCCTGACTTGATTCGTACTTGCTTGCTTGCTTGATGCAACATCAGGCATTTATGTTAAGTCTATTTAGGTATTTATGTTAGGTTAATCTTGCGACTGGAGTAGCCAGCTCGTCCTGCAATTCCCGCATTACAACTTAGGGAGCAGGAATGGTTGAAAATCAGCGCTGTGACGGGTCGTGCTCGTCCCGGTACAGCATTAGCTGAGCCATCTATTTATGCTACTTTCTTCTTCAGACTGATATTTACTAAATAGTACCTACTGTTATTTAAGTGAAAAAAAAAATATCTCTGTAAAAAAAATCTTTTAACAAGAAAGCTTTGCTACATGTAAAAACAACAAGCCGACATCCTTTTATCAACTAAGATCCCCATAATCCACCGTCTCGTTGTGTGGCAAAATAAGGGATTAACTTTTCTACACTAATTCCGTTTTCCGTCGCTTAACTAAAGAGGTCGTTAATAATGAGGGAGCTTTTAGTGCTAACCTTTTACATTATTCACATTTTACGTGCGTGGCCGAGCTTAGCATAACATTAACAAGGCTCAGTATCTTTCACTAGCTGCGTACTAAGGCGCAAAACTGGATTTTAAAATAACATGCTTAAAAACACAGTATAGTTCAGAATTTAAACAGCTTTACACTTATTAAGCAACCTATTCGCTAATCTGGAAAGCAAGTAAATAAAATAATTGTCATAAATAGATTTAAAAAACAGATCTACGGCAAATCGTACTTATAATGTATAATTATAAATGTATAATAATAATAATATTATAAATATAAAAGTTTGTAAGGATGGATGGACAAATGTTTGTTACTAAATCACGATAAATTGGCTAAACTGATTTGAACGGACCTGAGTTAACACATAGGCTACATTTCATCATCATGGCTATCACTTTTTTTCATAAACTTGCGGGTGATACCGCGGGGCGTGGATAGTGTAGTATACGTGTAAAAAATTGCCCTGTAAGACTGAAAGCCACTAACTCAGTAAGAAGGGGTAGGTAATTGAAAACAAGTAATTATATTTACAAACATCTTGGAAAACTACAAACTAATGGCCTTATTTATAAAAACTTTGACGATGATTAACAATTGATTAGCAGATTCTTATTTCAATTTTTCTATAGAGAATTTGAATTTAAAAGTTTCTTAGCAATTGATTAACACCTTCAAGATTTTTACAAATATGGACATAAATTGTTAAGATATCTACAAATCAATAAAAAATGTCTTGTAATTAACAAGTCAGCTATAACTATGATATTTTTATTAGAATCAGAGGTATAATCTAATGAGGATAAAATGTAAAGTCATTAACTAAATTAACGATTATACAGGCATGTTAAGTGCATGCTTATAAGCTCTATAGTTTACTTATATTCCTTTAAGGTCCGTGCAGTCATTATTTTTATCTATAAATCTGTCAACCGAATGTGTAAACTAAAACCATATTTAAACAAACATACCTATTTGTCAAGCGTTTCTAACTCGCAAAACTTCCTTCCCCTCCGCTTAGTTTCTATTTATTCCATCAATAAATAGTTACGTCAAAATGAGTATTACTTTCTCTAACTCAACTTCTTTTCGTACGCAGCTTATAAAGTTAGAAACATACCTAATAAAAAAGTTTCAGTGACTTCTTGATAAAACCTACTTAAACGGGAAAATACGCGTTTCATAGTTTTTATCTTATTAAACTATGTAGTACACGTTTCTGTGTGTGATTAGTTGGCTAAGTTTTCAACTTAACTAGACTACTGTTTTACTTAACTTATCCTTTCAGTGGTAAATAAGGTTCTTTTACTTTAGTCTATAAGCAAAAGAAACGTAAAAAAGATGCTATGAACGCTCAAATACCTAACTAAAACATTGACTAATTAATTTGTACCTTAGCGAATACTTAGTAAATTTAAGTATTTAACTTTAAGTACTACGCTCCTGTACTGATTTGCCGTTCGAAGGCAGACGTATATGCGAAAATACCGATGGCTTCGATATTATTCAGATAACATTTGGTTTTCAGATAGTTTTAATAAAATGGCGCGCTCTGTTTTGACACTAATATCCATATCCATAGTTCAATATCCATAGTTGACATATTTTTACTCTAAATTATGTACCGATTATTTCGGTTATTTCAGTGGCTAAAACCTTTTTCTTATTTTAAAAGTAGAACCAATACTAGGGTTTCTAGGGCTCTCGTATTTAAGATTATATCTACAAATAATTGTCCATATTTAAAAGCTATTTAAAAAAATAATATCGTATGAAAACACAGACCCAACATTTTATTATATTTTTATGAAATCGACTTATCTCATTCATAAAAATCTCATGTCATATGTTTTTTATTGCTGTTTGACAGATTTTAATGTTATTTTTCGTGTATATTTGGAAGGTATTTTAATACCCCGATAATAAGATGAAAAAAAAATGTATTACGGGATCGGAGACTAAGAAGTACCTACTACGCGGTCTTAACCGCGGAACACCGTTAGTATCTATACTAATATTATAAAGCTGAAGAGTTTGTTTGTTTGTTTGAACGCGCTAATCTCAGGAACTACTGGTTCGAATTGAAAAATTCTTTTTATATTGGATAGTCCATTTATTGAGGAAGGCTATAGGCTATCTAACATCACGCTACGACTAATAGGAGCGGAGCATAAATGAAAAATGTTGCAAAAATGAAAAACCGTTGAAACTAAAACACGCGAACAAAGTCGCGGGGGACAGCTAGTTTTATATATTATATAATTAATAATTATAATACCGCAACTTATTTGAAAAATATATGTTTACTTATTTATCATTTTCATCTAAATAATTTTATTTTATAATAACATTGCTATATTACAAAGCAAGGGTTGTCTTCAGCTGACTCAAATTAATCCGATTAACCAAGCGTTTTACTACTTTAGATTTAAACGGATGGTGGGCGGCTAATTAGTAGATTGGACAGCTAGTTAGAAGCAGGACACGTTTGGTGACGTTAGTTAATGTGTGCATAATTAACATTTTCAGAGTTATTTATTCGTTTGATGTCTTGCATAACGAACAATAATTTAGTTACTTAAGAGTTTGTGAGAGGTGAAGAAAAGAATGAAGAAGAAGAGAGTGGTAGTCACCACGTTCTTGTCTCTGCATTTCCCTAAGGTCAACTGGTAGAGAATGCCTTTTGGCATTAAGTCCGCTTATATACCTTACAGTGCATGAAGTATTAAATAAATATACAATATCCATAGTAATGTATGTAAATGTACAAATAAAGTGATTGTAAATACATTTTGAGTTATGTAATTAAGTAGGTATTATCAAAAAGGAAAATATAATGTTCATATTATTTAATTCAAGATATTATTATTATATTCAGTAGGTATCATAAAGATGCCTGATAGAAATTCCTAATAACAAAGTTGTATTTAATCATAAAAAATATGATTGGAATGTTTGTCAAATTGATTTTGCCGTCTGATTAAATGTAAACTCAACTTGTAAGCCGGTAAAAAACGAAACTGAAGCGAATGTTAACGTTTCAGCAAAAAATGGTTCTATGTTACATCAGCTGGAGCCAAAAACAAAACTGGACTTAAATGTCACTAAAAACATGTGGATTTATTCGATGTTTAGGGCAGACAAATATCAGCTTTTTGTATAATTTCTGTTGAACACTTTGTTTTAAGGCTAATGATTTGACATAATTTTCATCGCGTGACCTCGTATCGTGACCACGATGTTTCGTTTTTTAACATTATTATAAATAATTTAATAATGGTAAAATATCTTGTCATTTGATCTATTACTTTAATTTAAAAATGTTATTTAAAAGCAAGATACTTTTATAATTGAAGTTTCCAAGTTAAATATTTTCGTAATTATTTTTGTCTTTTTTTAACCAACCAATCATAAATACAGGATGTGTTTCGATCATTGGGTCACTACTATTTAATTGAAAAAATAACCTTTTCTGTAAGTTAGGAAAATATTTAAGTAATCACCCAACATTAACTTTTATTGGCTAAAAAGAAAAGTTAAAAGTATTTTGCAGCCAAATTAAACCGTATATAGTCCAATCTGTCAGCAACCGGGTCAATTAAAAGCCAATTTACTGCCTAATATCCGTAACTTAAGAAGGTTCAGTAACAAAAGCATTTCGTGAACTTTTGCGGGCTCACAATTAGCAACTTACGACGGGATCCGGATCCGTAATCACGGATTCGCATGTTATTTCTGAAAGTTAATTAATTCATGCTCACATTCGTCGGACGTACCCACGCAAAAACAAATAAAATTTCGAAATTAACAGAATTTTAGGATGCTCTCTCTGTTATAGGATGTATCATTGTTAATTATTAAATATTTTGTTGGATTTGTGTGTGTTAATTTACGACTTTGGAAATGGGGTTGAATATGTTAAAGTATGATTATTTCGGTATATCAGTATTCATGTAGAAATGTTGTACGTATATTTCGAGGCTCGGTGATGTTTATTTGTTAAACTGAGCCTTACTAAGGAAATATTGTTATTAGATGTCCCTAAATCTTGTAAGAAACAACAAAAATATACAATGTTACTAAATTATGAGTTCAGTTTTGGGTTAAGTGACATTTTATGTGTCTATAAAAAGTGGACCTTTTATAGTAAAAATGTCGCGGTGGCCTAACGGTTGAAAGAACGGATTTATATGTACAAGGTTGTAGGTTCAAACCTACTACAGGCAAACAAAAGTAACAATGTGAGTTTTTCAGATATATGTACTTTGGTAATCATTCTAAGACACCATTGGCAAACGGTGAAGGAAACTTTGTGAGAAAACCTGGATTCCGGAAGTTGGAACCTAAAATTGCCAACCCGCAAGTGAGCAAGCGTGGTGATAAATGCTCGTGCCTTCTCCTCATGAGAAGAGACCTGTGCCCAGCCGTGGGACATTTATGGGCTGGTATATGTATATATTTATGGCGTGGTGACTTACTTAATTAGTAATATTGTATATAATAATATACAATATTACTAATTAAGTAAGTCAGTTTTAGAGTAAACGACGTTTTATGTGTCTATAAAAAGTGTCCCAAGTAAAGACGCTAATTGGTATCCAAGAAATGAAGGCAATAACTTTTTAAGTTTGAAGATGTCACAAAAAGATCCATCTTGTTACATTACTTCAAGTAATTTCAGGCAACTTAAGTAAAATGTCTTCTGTAAAGTACTTTTAATAGTTCCGTTAAAACTGAAAATATTATGAGAAAACTTTACCTTAAGTATCATTTGAACGTCATTTTTATGAGTTAGGAACTATTAACATTAAGAATAATATTTTGTATGTGGTATTCATTCGTCGTAATCGCCGTGAATTGTCAGGAGTAGTTGATATTTCCTTCTTTGGCGATCCGGAAGGTCTTGCGTGTTCTGACCTCTTTTATAAATATAAACGGCTTTACCCATGAGTAGGCCCGACTGGTTTCCGTTAGGACCGGAGCCCTTATTCATGAGTTCTTCACGCGGCAACGTCGTGAGACACACTCAAGCCTCCCCATAAAATACACAGGAGAAAAGTCGTATACATTTATCATTTATTTATAAGTCTATTTTTGGACAGTGATTTAGAGACTTACAGATACCCATATTATTCAGAATAACAACCAGAATATAAAAAATATTTACCGAAATCCTTGAAAAATTATGGAGTAAGTGATTATTTAGAACTTTATTACCTACTTAGAATTTACGTAAACCCATATCTAAGCATCTTAAGGAAAAATAAATGGAATAATTAAAGTTGTGTTACTAATCGCACCAAAGGTCATAAAATTAATGACATAAATATTTGCAGTATGCCTTTTATTTGCACTTCAAAACTTGATGACGATTTTTCCATATCCATCCATCATGTTAAATCAATATTATTATATATAATTTAGGCATAACATTAGTATATTATACCTAACTGTCTGTCTTTCTGTTTGTCTGTTACGCTTTCACGGCTAAATCGCTGAACCGATTACGATAAAACTCGGTATGGAGTAAGCTTGGATCCCAAGAAAGGATAAAGGCTATATATACCGCCGCGATAACCGACACCCACGCAGGTCGGGCCGCGGGCAACAGCTAGTAAGTAATAATATGAATATCAGTTCACACATGAACAGCTCACAAAAGTTTCTACGAGTTACCTACGTCATTATTACATTACCGAATCCCATTTCACGTTCCACTGCGCTGAGCTCACTACAAATAACTAACGGAACAAAATTGGAGAACGTAAATCATAATCCAAATTACATTTGATTGCGGAAATGCTAGCCATTACTGTGCTTTGTTGTAACAAGAAAACATTCAACCCTGTTTCTATGTAAGTTTTTAGAGTTGTTCAAACTTATTGGAGTGCTAAAATAGGTTAATCTGTGAAAATCGAGATAATTTTCAGCTTTTTTTATTTGTAACTTAATTTCGATAGTATTAGGGTTCAATTACATTTACATTTAAGGAATTATTTACCAACACGTGACATCACAATACCCCAGTCCTGAATTTTAAAGCGCTTTAAGTTTGTAATTTTTCATTCATATGATAATACGAATTTTCTTTTCTTTTTTATCTATATGGAGGACTAAATAGATATTTAGTTTTCATACCCAGTCCGCACTCCTATTTACAATAGAGCTGTAATAAAAATAAAAACCTGACCTCACAGTCGGCTCGTAAAATCAACATACATTATGTAAATAATCCAGCGTGTCTACGTGCAGTTAAACGACCAAATTACTACATGATTAATGTCTTCTTTTGACATCGAAACCACAATAATAATAATGCCGGCCTATTAAAGTCCCACTGCTGGGCACAGGCCTCTTCTCATGTAGAGAAGGCACGAGCATTGATCACTACACTTGCTCTCTTATGGGTTGGCGATTTTAGATTTCGATCTCTCGAATCCACGATGTTTTCCAACACCGTTTGCCATTGGTTTCTTAGAACAATTAAGAAATTACATATAACTTTGTAAAAGTCACATTGGTACTTGCCTGTAGTGGGAAATTGCAACCTTGTGAATACAAATCCGTTCGTTGAACCGCAAGGCATCCATAAGAATAAATACGTTTATTCTTATACTCTTTGAGAATAAATCATTTATTATTGTGTTGAAAATCGGGGTCAAAAACATGCGCGTAAGGAAAGCTGAATATAACAAATTGCGCAGGTTTTAACTAACAAGTTGTTCAAAAGAGTCAACATTTACTAGAACGCTTTCTCATAATTATCGTTCTCTGCCTTCAGTTTATTTGGTTGGCGGTTTAAAGTTCGCAAAGATGATTACAATATAATGCAGGGTATGTGTGTGTTGTAATTTTATTTTCAATAGCTTAGCTAAAGTTCTGAGTTGTTGTTTGATAATGTGGTTTCCTGCTACGAAGTAGAAATTGTTTCGTACCAGTTTTGTATGCACTGCTTTTAATGTGTGCGTATATTATATCAACGAAATATTCATGTACTATTTAAAAGTACTCGGTCTTTGAATAAAAGTTTCTGAACTCTTAAAGGGTAAAGCTAACTTACTTCATTAATTGGCGAGTTTTCTAACGCCAGGTAAATTTTATTCGGGGAATCAAATTGACGTCCGACAGACTTTATATGGAATAACTGTCAAAATTTCAAAATTATTTCTGGGATAAAATCATCTGGCGTTAGAATAATCAGCCTTTGAAAGTCTTGCAGAATTCAAAATCCTACTAACTTAGTTATTTATTATTTTCATTCGTCATCTCGGCTTTCATGTATTTCTTACTCATGAGTATATTACGCCTCGCACAATCCATTTCTTATTCAGCGTTCATCTTGCCGTATTACGTCTAAGTACTAATAATATAAACTCAGAAACATGAGGATACATTTAATATAAAAGTTAAAGAAAAAGCAACAATTTAAACAATGCATCAAATAAACGGTCGCAATATATTTCTTAGTTGCTTTAAGGCAAGGTAGTGTTTGCAGACAGGCTACTAAACAGTCGCAGTAGTATATACAACGTCGCTATCTTGGAATTCTACAGCTATCTGGCAACCCTTCCAATTTAATGAACGGCGGAAGTCTTAAAATTCCGCTGAAGAAATATATATTCAAAAAGGTCCTATTTTGATCATTTTTAATATATTTTGTGTACCAGTGTCCCAATATAATGTGTCTAAATTATCATTAAATAATCTTTACTGGAATTGACACTTTTTTATCTATCTCTTGATTAGAACATTTTTATGCAAGGTACTGATTGACGATACTGATTTGAGATTGATTATAACAAGGTGACATTATGAAGTCGAGCAAATTAATGCTAAATTATGTAAAAGCCTATTATCCGAATTATGTAATTACTCCATTACACTGTGTGGAATAATTAATATCTAGTTGATTTATTCACTGACAGCATATTGTGGTTTAGAACGTTACTTGAAATCTATCATCTCGCAACGTCACAGTGATAAAAAACTAATTACACTTTCTTTGACCTGGAAATCCAAGGGAAGATCTGTCGTCGGCGCTTGTGACCAAGAAATAACTCCAACAAAAAACGAAAACAAAAATGTACGCCAGCAAACTTTTTCAGTCTGTAATTGCTATTTAGTTCAAACTTATGCGAACCCAAAAACATTACTGAATCACAAAATAGGGCAAAAATGTTTTTTGTAACTTTGAAAAAATCCTGTAATGTAACTTGCCGATTTTGTTGCTGTTCTTATTTACATTTATATTATGAAAATATTTTATAGTTGTGTGACACGCAAACTAAATTGTGAGCCAAATCATAGCATATTTCTTTAATATGGCGGTAGAAGTCTGATTAGAAATCTTTCCGCTCTTTACGTTCTGGGTTGCCCCAAATACCATGTAGTTATTACCTAACGTATTTTTTTTATTTTTGCTTAGCTTAATTTTTTTTTTCGTCGGTAAACTTGAAGATCGCCTTTTACTAGTATTTCTAATGTGACTATGGCCAATGCCGTGTCGTGATTCACGAAATCCCATAGTGTTTGTGCTTATTTGGTTTGTCTTCAAGAGTACTTTGAATGTAGCTGATTTAAAAGCTTGTGTTAAAAAATCCTTTGTTTTAATAAAAACTATTTGGTATTATATACCTTTTAGCATTGATTGAGTATTTAACATATGTTGTGTCATCTGTTAAATATATATAATATAGACAAACGCATCAGTAAATCTGGTATCGCTTTGTTCCGACTGTTACACTAAACCTAAAAAGTATTTATTGCTGATGTAAGTTATTGCAAAAGCAGTTTTTTTAATGTTTAGAAACCGCTCTCAGAAGCGGTCAAACCAGTGGTCGCAGGTTCGAGTCCTGCCTGAGGTTTAAGTTTTTCCTTCTATTATTTGTATTTAATTACGCTCTCAAAAGCTTGAATCCCTTTCCTTATTTCTGTGAAAGGTGTTAGTAAGTCTTCGGATACACAATGTCGCCATTGAAATAATTTAATTGTGAAAAATATTTTCTCTAAAACAAAAGGTAATAAATGTACACTGTACTGAGCAAGCTATTATATAAACGTTATACAGGATGTAACTGAAAGGTTTTATCTAGCCAAAAGGGCTGAAGAAAGAGTACGTCCGGTATGGAGCCAGACTACAAAATTTCAGCTCAAAATTATTTATTGAATAATTAATATCCAATTTTTCGCATAAATTATTCGACACCAAAAATCATAACTAGACTGCTGAAGCGATGTATCTTAATATTTAGCGAGTGACGTTGGCCCTCGTAATGCGGTGACACGTTTTTTATGATTTTTGGTGTAAAATAATGTATGCGAACATTGGATATTAATAAATGTGGACAACATCACATACATTGCTCTGAACCCAAAGTAAGTAGCTAAACCACTTGTGTTATGGAATTCAGAGACAACGAAGGTACCACAAACACCCAGACCCGAGATAATGTAGAACAGTGGTTTTCTACATTCACCCGGCTGAGGATCGAACCCGGGACCCCAGAGTTGGCGACACCTTGAAAACCGGTGTGTACGCCATTCGACCACGGAGGTCGTCACGGATATAATTTATTTAATTAAGTTAAGCTTGTACTTTTTAGTTTTTACCCCTTTTGGATAGATACCTATAAACCTATGGTAACACTCTGTATATGCATTACGTGTCTAGGTCTCAAAGTTATAATACAGTTTTTAAAGAGAATTTCAATACCTATCACGATTTCAAATTATTTGTTTACAAAGTATTATCGGACACCATTTCTTCGAACAACTCAGTTAGCCCAGCCATTATGTAAAATAGTTATCCCGAGTCTAACGACTTTTTAACTAGTTTTAGTCCCAAATGATCCAATCTCGTCTAAATATAGGTGAAGCTATCTTGATAAATTACTTAATTTACACGTAAACAATTCCTTTTTAGAAATAATCTCAAGAGATTAGTAAAAATAAATCAAAACCTAATCATTAAACAAAAATATATTATGTAACTAAAGCATACCAAAATATAAATATAAACTCACACTACAGTGACTTTATATTTTTTGGTTAGGTTTCCTTTTTAGTGTTCCATACCCAAATGGTGCCAAAGGGAACCTTTTATTAACCCTCCGCTGTCCGTCCGTCCGTTTGTCTGTCAGCGGGCTGTGTCTCGTAATAACTAGACAGTTGAAATTACCACACAGTGTACCTATATTCTTGTTATAACAAAAAAAAATAAAAATAAATAACAAATTAAAGCATGTCGCTTTTTTTAATAATGGAAATAAGTAGACAGGCATGCTCACAGAATTTGTATAGCTATATTTGCTAAATAAAATAATAATACTGTAAAATTATATTTAAAATTGACTTGTGTTTCTTATTGATCGATTTTTACCGCTTAAGTCTTGTACCATAGAACGGAACCCTCCTTGCCCGAGTCCGACCCGCCCTTGGCCGGTTTATTTTTTATATTTCACGATTTTTCTTTAGATCAAAATAAGAACGTAGATATAAAATATTACTTACAATAACAAAATTACGCAATTTTTATAAACGAATTTTGGCAAACGTGATCACTTCACTGAAGAATTAACGGGAAATGCGGAGATACATATCGGAAAAGAATAATTTGTTATTTTATTATAAGGACCTTATTATCTATGAACACAATTTGGCCTAATCGAATTTTTTCGTGCAAAATGAGTTTACCGTTTTCTTCGTCGGATTCGATAAGCCCCACGAGGATAACTGAAAAACAAAATCTGGAATTGAAGGCAACTTCAAAATTTGTCAAGCCAAGTCGTTTAACTTTGTTTATTTTTCAACCAATGCAATTTAAATTTAAAGAGCGACTCAACTATACATTTTAAGACGTCGAACGCAAAACATTTAAAGTTTTCTGTAAAAACAAGAACTTTCTAAATAGGAGTGTAATTTTTTACACCAGTAAATGCAGTGCAAAAAGTAAGATAAATAATATAGATACTGTGCCGAAATTTTGCAAAGCTACTAAAGTCGTGTGGTACACAATCGTTCATTCTATCATATAGGTACACCAATCAGTTATATCGCATCAGTTCCCTGCTGGCTGGGACCAGTAGACCATAACGTGGCTTTGTTGCAAGATAAAGCGAAATTCAGCTTAACTTTAATACTATAACTGTTCAATACACGACCGTTGACCGAACTGCAAACGAAGATTTGTCGTAATGTTTGCACTGTTATTTCGAAAACTAAATTTATTACTGTGAAAATAACGTAAGGTAAAAAACCTCCTAATATTTTACAACTACTTGGAAACATTAGCGCGGAAAGTATTGCGAAATTACATCGTTTTTAACAATTTGTCCCACTCAGTTTAATAGCACCTTTAGGAATAACCTTTTCCAACTTGGCATTATACTTAGACCTACACGTTTCACGATCATTTAGGTTCAACCTAGCTTTTTTCAACCTAATATTTATTCTTGAGGCGTGAACTAGTTTATATTGTACACGATACACTTGAGTATAATTCGGGTACGCCCAACCAGTTTCGGACTTAACGGGATTCGTTATTCATGAGCTCTTTACTCAACGTTATCACGACCTGAACTGCATTTACATCATACTGTGTAGAGGTCGAGGTCTTGTGACGGCGATTAGACGACTTAAAGCTTATTTAGACGGTGCGAGAAATATCGTGCGAGTTGCGATCTTTGAGGAATAAACAAGTAAACTATAGAGTCCGCATATCGAGTATGAACTGGTGGCACTAGTATGAACATGTAAAATCGAAAAATTTGTATCAAAGCAGAGCGCACCGTTCTATTAAAATTATCTCAAAACCTAATGTTACCCTAATAATATCGGAAGCGTCGATATTTTCGCATAAACTTCTGTCGTCGCTCGAATAATCACATAAATCAGTAAACGAGTGTAGTACATTTCATAAAAATGTGCTTTCGCTTGGTATAAGGGGTTACTAGCGATGCGCACGCTTTTATGCTTGTCTATGATAACTCTAACGATACATTGCGGGGCTGCGCCTCCATGGTGTCTTAAGTGATCGACCATAGACGGCAATGTACCGCAACTCTCGCCTTTCGGTCGCCTTTCGGTAACAAAACTAGTCCTCATTAATCCTAATCTGTTATCATCTTCCATAGCGAAGATAATTGTTTTGTTTTTAAATATGCTAAAATTAATCTTCCGCCATTAAACATACCTATGCGCGTTGTTTATTATTAGCTACATAGTAATTATTGTTAAAACTGGTTCAAGTACTAGTTACTTTGCAAGTAAAAGCAATATTTTATTTTGCAGTAACCCGTGAAAGCGCATTTCCATTATTCCGGAATCTACATACGGGTTAAAAGTAACTATTTACAATCATATCCCAAACAAACCAAACTTTCTCGAGTTGGGTTACATTTTAAAATATTTTATATAACATAACTACAAACAAGAATGAGATTTTAATAAAACCAAACAATTACTTTGCTTACGTTATGTTTAAATTTTAGGCAAGTTTTGAAATTGGTCATGTAACTTATTCTGAACCTTAATAAAACAACATTAAAATCGAAAATAATTATAACTTTTCAATTGTCTGCTTTCACAAAGTTTTTGCTTCTGTTATTCTGTTACCCAGTACATAAATGTACCTGTTGTATGAGTATATGTGTGTAGATTTTATAGAACGATATTGGTTGCTAAGCGACAAAATTCTGAAATAACAAAAAAAATATATACAGGGTGTTTGGAAATAAAGTGCATTCCTTGCAGGGGGTTAAAGTAGAGCATATTTGCAACCAATTTTGTCATGTGATGCCATGTCCGAAACCTAGTAATTACTGAGATAATCGAGATTTAAGAGTTTTTATAAAAAACCCGATTTTTAAGTTAAAACTTATCATTGTGGTGAATTATTCAGCGTTTTGTTTATTATTTTGTTCTTTTCTGATAAACAAATAACCAGAAAACCATAAAAAATCAACATTAGAAAGAAAACACGACGTCTTCTTGAGATAAAGCATAAAATCAAGCGTCGTTTCAAGAAAATAATCATATTTTAGAAAAATCAATCGTGTTTTACTAAAAAAAATGTATGTAGTGTTGCGTACAAATTATTTAATTTACTTCCTTAATTCATTAGCTATCTAAAAAAGTATAAAACTCAACAAAATCCTATGAGATCGATTTACAATCACCTTAAAAAGTAATTAATCCGTTTCCGAGAATCGCTCTCCATCGTACATATAACCGCGCAAGTGTGTGGTTTTTGTTTGGTTGATGACGCCGACTTGCACTTGCACATTCCCTACTGTCATTGCATTTGTCTCGCCACATGCAATGACAATAGGGATTGGTTACAAGAAGTTGGGTGGGTAATTTACCGGGTTAGTTAGTTTCAACTATCGTCTGAGTACCTATCGTTGCATTCTTACTACGCTTTTTATTATTGACCTGTTTTACCATGCCTTCCTTCAGTAATGAAGAATACGCAGACATTCTGTTTGTGTACGGATTTTGCAACGGAGACGCTGCAGCAGCAAGGAGAGAGTACATACTACGCCTTCCTGATAGGCGTATACCGAATACAAGAGTTTTTTCGGGAACATTTCGACGCGTCCGTGAAACTGGTCGGTTTACAGCGCGAAGAAGCGATTCAGGCCGACCCCGTGTTTTACCTGCTGAAGAAGAAGAAGGTATACTTGATTTATTTCGGAGAGATCCAACAATCTCTACAAGAGCTGCAGCTAGAAACCTCGGGCAAATTTGGTTCACCGTGCATACAGCACAATTACATCCGTACCACTACACACCGGTACATGCACAAGAAAAAGGTGATCCAGTCCGACAAAAATGTCTGCGTATTCTTCATTACTGAACTTCCTTCAGTAAACATATCCATAGTAAAACAGGTCAAAAATAAAAAGCGTAGTTAGAATGCAACGATAGGTCTGTACTCAGACAATAGTTGAAACTAACTAACCCGGTAAATTACCCACCCAACTTCTTATAACCAATCCCTATTGTCATTGCATGTGGCGGGACAAATGCAATAACAGTAGGGAATGTGCAAGTGCAAGTCGGCGTCATCAACCAAACAAAAACCACACACTTGCGCGGTAATATGAGCAATGGAGAGCGATTCTCGGAAACGGATTAATTGCTTTTTAAGGTGATTGTAAATCGATATCATAGGATTTTGTTGAGTTTTATACTTTTTTAGATAGCTAATGAATTAAGGAAGTAAATTAAATAATTTGTACGCAACACTACATACATTTTTTTTTAGTAAAACACGATTGATTTTTCTAAAATATGATTATTTTCTTGAAACGACGCTTGATTTTATGCTTTATCTCAAGAAGACGTCGTGTTTTCTTTCTAATGTTGATTTTTTATGGTTTTCTGGTTATTTGTTTATCAGAAAAGAACAAAATAATAAACAAAACGCTGAATAATTCACCACAATGATAAGTTTTAACTTGAAAATCGGGTTTTTTTATAAAAACTCTTAAATCTCGATTATCTCAGTAATTACTAGGTTTCGGACATGGCATCACGTGACGAAATTGGCTGCAAATAAGCTCTTCTTTAACCCCCTGCAAGGAATGCACTTTATTTCCGAACACCCTGTATATAACTAAAGTCAAAATTAAATATCTGTAGTGCCCAAACATTTAGAACAAAAGGGCAAACGTGGCGTCAAGAGGGTTAGAGCGTGCGGTTGTTTGTCGTGTCCGGACTAATATGATAAAGCTAACGTATGCCAATCTAGGTGAAGACTCAACACACGAAACAAACCTTGCAACTGTAAACAAACAAAGACAAGTTGCAATTGTTTACTACAATTGTTTTACTATTTGTCAAATAAATACCAAATTATATTAAGTTTAAATCTAAAAACTCAGCGTACATAAACCTTTATGCGCAAATCCGACTTGTACTTGACAAACGACTACTCTACTACTACTCTACCTATTTACTTCCAATCTATATACCATCTATATCAGAAAGACCGTCTGTCATAGCCAATTTTCTCAGAAACTACAGGACCGATTGACTTTGTTTTGCGATTTGTTATAAGTATAATATTTACTATTATTTCAAAGTTCAATTTTAATTCAAGTGCCTTATCTCGTGCCTTAAACATTTGACGTCAACTTTCCTTTAAGTAACTCATCGTTCAATCAAATCAAATCAAATCGAAAGTTTTTATTTCTTTTAAGCCTCAAAAAGGCGCTTAAGAAACGTTAAGGTTACAAAACTAAATTACTCTAATTGCGTTGCGTGTTATTATTTTTAAGTAATGATCAAACATAATAGCAGCTTAAATCATAGGAAGTTTGAAAGTAGCAGTGGTAGAAAAGCTGAAAGGTAATCGTCTGGCTTATTATGGGCATGTAATGAGGAAAGATGACAGTCATATAACTAAAAGAGTATTAAGTATGTTGAAATTACAGACAGAGTAAAACCTAAAAAGAGAAGGATGGATTGTGTGTAAGATGATATGAGACAGAAAAAGAATACAAGTAGTAGGGATGAATGGAAGACAGACACACATTGTGCCGACCCCAAACGATTGGAAACAAGAAAGGGAGAAGAAAAAGAGTCAATTCAATACCAACTTCATTATTCTTTTTGATAGAAGTCAGCCAAAACAGAAGCCATAATCACAAGACAATGTTGAGAAAAATATTATTCGTATTTCCGAACAAATAAAAAAATATATTTGTTTTGAAATGGAGAGCGTCTTCAAGAAACGTCTGAAAACAAAGTTAGTTACACGCCTATGCCCTGAATCCTTAATATCCTGTTACTATATAAAGGTGCTCTGGAAAAACGATACACCAGCTTCTAATCTACTTATTATCTTCGTGTAGTGACAACGTAAGTACTAACTGTAGTCTAAATGTTTAGCGTAATGTTATTCAGGACTACATCGTTTAACTAACGAGGTTTACGCTACTGGTATTTATGTCGCAGTTTCAGGTCATTAGGGTTTGAATCGTCACTCTTTAGATAAACCAAAAACAGGTTAGATAGTAGTTGTGACTGTCATGAAATGGTCGGTGCCAATATATTAATCTATACTAATATTATAAATGCGAAAGTAACGCTGTCTTTCTGTCTGTCTCTTACGCTGTTACGACTAAACCGTAAAACCGATTTTGATGAAACTTGGTAAGGTGTAAGTTTTAATCCCAAAAAAGGACATATTTTATTTTATTCGGGAAAACAAACAGTTGTACATTGTGTCTTACTGGCTAGGTACATAACAAAATAAATTAATGTACAATCCACGACGTTTCCACATATTAGTTTGAGAAGTACAGTTAAACCTAGTTGAAGCTTAAAGATAGTAACTAGTTAAATACAAATAATAGAAGGAAAAACTTAAACCTCAGGCAGGACTCGAACCTGCGACCACTGGCTTGACGCGCCAGACGCTTTACCAACTAAGCTACCGAGGTCACTACCTGGAAGTTTAAATTTTGCCTTCTATTTTATTACGTCTTTAAGGGCGACGTATGCGACATCTAGTGAACCAACCTTACGGTTTGGCTTTCACCGACACTGATTAACAATCTGTTAATTCAGATGTCCGAGAGATGATGCAGCCCAATACTTATTATTTTAATAATAATTATAATAATTATATCGCATACGTCGCCCTTAAAGACGTAATAAAATAGAAGGCAAAATTTAAACTTCCAGGTAGTGACCTCGGTAGCTTAGTTGGTAAAGCGACTGGCGCGTCAAGCCAGTGGTCGCAGGTTCGAGTCCTGCCTGAGGTTTAAGTTTTTCCCTTCTATTATTTGTATTTAATTACAAATATTCGCTCCGCATGCGTTAATGCGTGACAAATAATTAAAATAATAAGATAGTAACTACTTAAATCTAAGTCTAAGTGTTTAAACAAATGTTGTAAATTTTTTATACTATTGGAGATGACGAAGCGTATTTATAATATTATTTTATTATTTTTATACACTACACATAGACATAGACATAGGCTACTTTTTGCCGCGATAACTAACACCCACAACAGCAACACAGGCAACAGCGAGAAATAAATACATGAAATGTATTCTCTATTTTGTTTTACTAAAACAACAGAGTAAATAATATACAGTGTATTTTACTTATCGTTAACGCTAAGTCTAGTCTAAAATTGTAGGGTAAACTGCCGTACACACTGCCTATTTCTAAAGAAAATTTTATTATAGTTCAAGTAAACCTTAGTCGTGAAGTTAAATAACAGGCAAACTTTATATTCACAAACTTTGAAACACCTATGTAACTTTTTTCATATGCACTTTCAAAGTTAATCTAAGGAAGAGCACAACATAGTGAAGAAAAGCGATATGTGGGCGTGTTTTTGCTTTATCCATACTATTATTATTTAATTAATGCGCACTCGCATTTATAATTAGCAAATAACTCTATCTGTCTTTCGGTTTGTCTGTCTGTTACGCATTTACAGCAAAACCGCCGATATTCATAAAACTTTGTATAGGGTATATTATAAAAAAAAGAACGACTTAAAAGTATGTGATAATTTCGTAATTTTAAATTAGAAGAGAATCAATGAAAAACATGAAACATGTAATACGTCTCTATAAAAAATCAGCGTTACCATCAGTTTTCCTGGGAACTCATCATCAGGTCCTGACCTATTGGCCATGGGACCAGCTGGCAAGTATACAAAAATTCAAAACATTCCAGGTGTCTTCAAATTATCGGGAAATATCATTATTTGAATCGTAGTTTTATCCATATAATATCATAAATGAGAAACTAACTCTGTTTCTCTGTTTTTCTGTCTGTCTATTACGCTTTCACGACTTAATCGCTGAACAGATTTTGATGAAACTTGGTACTGGATCAGCTTGGATCCCACAAAACGACATAGGCTACTTCTTGCTGTTATAACCGACACCTATACGGATGGAGCCACGGCCAACAGCTACTCCAGAATAATCCATAAATAGTTTTTATAGAAATTTTTAAATCTTTTATTGCAATTGTTACTTTTTAAACTTGTTTTTTAAATAAGATATTTTATTCTAATAAGTACCTATAGGAAAACATAATATTATGTTGTAAAACGTAATTTTAGGTAGGTATACAATAAATCGCCTCGAAACTTAATAAATACAAAATATAAAACAATCTCTACGTGTTTTTATACCCGCAAAATATCTCCGGCTATAAATTCTCTCTATATATTGAACAATAATGAAAACTCAATATTTAAACTTGTTTTGCTTCCATCCAAAGAAATTTATGAAAGATTTTACTGAAAAAATAGGGAGATGTGAATTTAAAAACTGTTTCTGCTATACTATGAGACGTGTATTTGAGACTACTTATTACCGTTTTATATATATTTTTATGTGGCCCCAAAAGCTTTCGACATAATTATAATTAGATTTATATTTTTTATTGAAGTTATACTTCTTTGGCGCACGAGGGAAACATGATGTGAGTAATTTTTTACGATACGCGCGCACACCGTCTCTTTAAACCGACGCCCTGAAGTTAGCTAGTGAACATTTTAGATTTTCAAAAAAAGTTACCAACATAGTAAAAACGTATAACTTCTTAGGTGCGTACATAAGTACACACACACTTTTTATTCGAAACGAACGAGGAATACAAGACTAATTATCTACACAAATAACCGTTTTATTTAGATGTACTAAAAATAAAGCAAACACTTGGGATTTGTCTAGATTCCAAAAATCCAAAGTGACACTTAATTAGCGTGAAACCCGGTAGGGTACCGTGTAAAGCGAATCGTTTTTTCAGTTAAACTTTTTACCCCTCGGACGGTAGGTATTCAATTAGTTAAATTAAGCGGCGCAGTCTCTTTGCGTTTATATTTTTTTTATTCAGATCGTTTTACGTGGAAAACGAATGTAATCGAGAACGGAGAAAAAAGTTTCTTTTGAAAGCAGCCTCGGTTCATGGAATTACAATCCTAAAATAATATTAAGAGTATAGCGGATACCTACATTTCCAATGTAAATTTTCCGCAATATTAAAGTTCATTGTTTTATCCACGGACTGTAAGGATAAGGGATTATTCATTTATTTTAACAAGGTATTTTTTTACTACCCTAAATATTAGTAATTTTACTGCTTATAGTATTATATTAGAAGTTTAGGAATATTGACGGTTTACTTACGCACATTTGGGGTCGCTCGACTAGTTTCAGACTCTATTGAGTCAATTGAACGATGAATACGCCTCACGAATGTTATTATACAAATATTAAAAGTGTTTTTTTACTCGCTTGTTGGTACAAAGCCATTGAAAATATAGGCTAATCAGTAAAGCAAGCAAGACAGCTTTACATTATGTACGTACCTACACCTAGATCCTAAATGCGAAAAATTCTTGGAGACAATTTTATGGTCACTATTTTATTTCTCGAAGATAATAAATCGTTTCATCAAAATTAGTCAATAAGATCAAGATATTGCTCATTTCCTTCGGAATTTTATTAATAGGACTTAGCCCGCGGCTATTTTCGGAGTCGCGTATACTCAAGTTAAATATTGAAATATTTTCGTCTTTTTTCGACACAATAAAAGACATATATATACGGCATGGTGGCAAATAATAAAGGAATGTGATTTATCTCGCTTGTAAGTACCGCCTACATTATATTTATTTCGCAGTGAAATCTATTATTAAATCTCCAGATATTAGGTAATTTTGAAGGACCTACTCGTATATTAAATGTATAATGTTACTGGAGTTATACATAGACCAGATATAAATATTCAATTTCAATTTAATTATGTGCAGGAAAAAAACTCTTCACATTTTCCTCATAAAAAAGGTACATCAGGTAAATTATCAGAAAAAAATATTATTATTAAGTAAATATATAGATTTTATCTAGTTCGCCGAATCCAATCGGACAATATTAAAATTTACCCGAAAAATTCTAACTTTTCTTCGATTTGACAGAAAAGTTTTAAATTATTTTAGTTAACATTTCTTTCTATGAAGCTGTTATAAAAGTCTTGTAGGCGTGTAGACGTCAAAATGTTCTTTGTATGTTTTTAACATGACGTCGAGTGCATTGCATAAAGGAGACTACGGCTAGCGTATTCAGTATCACTAAGGCGTCACAAAGTAATATTGCCGAAGGTGTTTAAATGTATTACGTTTTAAAAGTAAGTTGCCTTTCATATTTTGTGTTTCTTTTATGTGACCTAACCTTTATATTTGTTACTTCATCTTTGTACTTAACAACCTACGCGAACTCTTAAAAAACATTTTATTCCACACACGCAAATACACTCGGGAATACTCGTGGAGGCTTCAGCATAATAAAACAATACCTTTATGATAAAATGATCTTCCTAAACTGTGGACAAATACAATAATTTCACACATGCTAAAAACAATTACAATTCGAATCACACATTGCGATTTCGACAGTACATTCCAGGTTTGACATGTGTAAATATTGCAATTTCGAATGAATTGTGCGGTTGCACCACATTGACAAGCATTGACACAGTCCCGGCACGTTCCAGCCAGCGATTCCGTGACGTGTAAATATACTGAAACAGGGGGTGCCTCAAACAAGGATTTACACAGATTTGCCTCAGCCGCAAAGGATTTCTTTTGGATTTTTAAACGAATCGACATTCATTGTTTCCTGAGTCAATGTTGACTTTCCCTTTTAGGGAGTTTTTGATTGCTAATGTTGTTTGTTTTTAAAAGCTTTTGCGAAAGTAAAAGGCAATTGGGTATCAAGTTCTTAACATTAGGCAACAACATTAAAAATAAAAATAAAGTAAATGCTTACCTTAGTGCTAAAGTTGGGTAGTCCATTCTGCAAAGAAAAAAAGGAGTTTTTTAATAATGAAGTTGCATATCTCTACTTTAACGTAAGGTAAAAATATAATATTCTTAGGCAATATATATTAATCAAGTAGGATTTGCTTTATGAAGTTACATTTCAATTTTAACTTCTTTTTCATGTAACATCCCCAAATTAATACGTAAAACCTGGAATATCACTGACATCTTCACCACACAATAATATTAAAACCCTGTCTTATTTAAAACCAGGTTATATGCTACACGATTTTAAATTAACTTACAGTTATATAACTGTAAAATTAAGATTAAACTATAAACAGTTAACAACCCTATAATACTAAAGTTACGAACAACTAGGAACGAGCACTTAATGCACATTTGAAGTTATGTCCTCTTGCCCAAGTAAACAAGTTACCTTAAAATTATTTACTCTATTGTGATTTGATAATATTATTATAGATCTAAAACGAAGCATGTAGGTAACGTTTGTATCGTAGGAAGTAGAAATGTGGTATTTATTTTGTAATTAATGTAATTATACCTAATTAGTAATTACACACACAATGTAGTAGGAATAACATAGGTACCTATATTATGCATACATATGTTTTTAAAGACTATACAAAAATGTTAGCGGCCTATAAGAAAAAGGTTTTCATCTTATCACATGAACAATATGGATTAAGAGCAAAACAGTGTCAAAAAAAAATTGGACTGCTAGATCTTTTTTTTAATTTAATCTAATTTCGACATGTTGAAATTACGAAGCCCCAGCTCAAGACATGTTGCATCTTCTGACCTGGCTATCATGCACTACCTAGTGGTTGTGCATTATAGCCAGGTCAAATTGAAAGTGAATGCAGGTGTATTCTGCAGGAGGTGATGGAGGCCAACGACAGGGCCATCCAGGTAGCAACTTTTTGGTTGTAAAGAGGTTAAGAGTCATTGATGAAAAAGAAGACCGTGAAATAGTACGCCATTTATCTTTTTTTATTTTCCCAGATATATATAAATATTTCAGAAATTTCAATTGTTTTGTGTATTGTTGATATTATTGTACAGTTTGTATTGTAGTGACTGCTCGTGCACATAATTGCCTAATTGCCTTACGCCCACTGACACCTAATTTCCAGGTGACTGGCAAGTTAGTGTCTATGGGGTCATGGTTTGCGGCTGTCCGCACGGTACAGTGATGATTTCAACTAGACTGTCAATTGTATAATCAAAATAAACAATCAAATATAAACCCTATTTCCTCGTAATAAGGTTTAGTGTTATTTTGTACGCACATTGGAAACTAGGGTGGAGCTTTAATTAATTTCATTCCGATCTATGATTATTGTAATTAAATTATGGATAATGTAAAATGGATTGTGTATGAATTTCATTTGATCCATGATTGTTTTATCTTGCATGAAGAGCTAGTAATTTATCAGAAAGTAGTTTATCTGTATTTGCCAAATATAATGTTTTTGCTATCAAGATTAAATTGTACGGAATCGTAAAATATTGAATGCATAGGATTGTATAATATACATGTATCTAGAATTTGAATATATTTATAGAAATACATAAGTATGTTTTTAAATTGTCTGGTTACCATAAAACAGGCTGCACCTAGTTAGGGACCAGATGACCATGTTTGATAAAATGCTACAGACAGACAGAAAGACGCGAAACTTAGAACACCTCTCTTTTTGCGCCCGAGTTTATAAAACTGAAAAATAAATATAGGTGATGAGATATCCAGTTTTAAATTGTAGTCGTTTGGAATCTATAAAACTTTTCCTCTTCAAGTCATTAATATAAAAATGTTTAACACTGTACCCATCAGGCTACTTTCTCAAGTCTCGTACTTATCTCCATTTATCACAGGAAGCAATAAAGACGCTCGTAACAATATATTTGCGTGGTCTCACATTGTGGCTAATGATACTGTTCACAAATAAAAGGGAGCCTTTTAGAAATTGTGGACACGTTCTCATGTTGAGGAAAGGCACTTAATACCACGTGTTTACTTCGTTTTGACAAATTGTTTCGAGTGAGTTCGCTTACGCATCTTCCTGCGTGGGCATCGCGGAACGATGAGAAACGATGACAAATAGAGAAACTCGACACTATCTACCAAAATACAAAAAGAATCCTACAAAAAATATAAACGTGAGTTTTTGTTATATTAAGAAGAGCAATTGGTTCAACCGTTTTGTGAAAAATTTAAAGTAAAAATTGACACTAATTTCGTATTGTTTGTAGCAATCCTTACTAATATTATAAATGCAAAAGTAACTCTGTCTGTCTGTTTATCGCGCTTACACGCCAAAACTATTGATCCAAATTAAATAAAATTTGGTACACAGATAGTCTAGAGCCTGTGAAAGGACATATGCTTCTTTTTGCCGCGATAACCGACATCCACGCGGGCGGAGCTGCGGAAAACAGCTAGCCAGAAATAAATATGCACGTAGATACGTTATCCCATAAAAAATAGGTACTAAATCTTGTAGGTACGTAACGTAATAGGCTTAGCTTTTAATTATAACATTATTGTTTTGAAAGAATTCGCCATTTTTTACATTTTGACACTTCGAATCACTTTATTGCATTTCATTGCGTCGCAAACCAAGAAAAGACGTTACAGTCATGTTATTATGACAGTACATTGTCCCATAATTCCTGATGCAAGCCAAGACGAGTATTCTGCAGACGATATATTACTTAAGGTTGTCTGGTTTTCAGAACGGATTCCGAAAGTGGATTACACGGCGTTGTTTTCGGATGTTTGGCAAGGGTTACGATTTGTTCCTATGTGATATTGTTAAGAGAAAAGTTTTCTGTGTTTGTTACAGATTTAGGTCAGGATAGGTTTACTTATGGTATAGTAAATATTGCTTCTGGATTGCTTAATTGAGAACTATTTTTAATGGGAGGTAAAAGAACTGCCGTTGGGAAAAAAGCTCAGGGAGGAAGGAATGTCCTAATATAAGAATTTTGTAAAAAACGTATAAACATCTTGGGACATCTAACCGACGGTCATCTGATCTCAAAATAGGCGAAGCCTGTATTAGCCACCAACCAGACTACCGATAACTTATATATTTCTAAATACATACATAAAGATAAATTACATTCAGACACGGAACAAATGATCATGCTAATCTCTCAAATATTTGTTCTGGGTGTCGATCCCACGACCTCCTGTTCAGGAGTCAGGGCCACTTTGACGGGCCTGTTGGTCTAGTGGTTAGTGACCCTGACTGCTAAACCGGAGGTCGTGGGTTCGATTCCCACCCAGGACGAATCTTTGTGAGATGAGCACGATCATTTGTTCTGTGTCTGGGTGTAATTGATCTATAACTAGCTGTCCGTCGCGACTTACAAAAAGATTTTTTCTATTCGAAACAACTAATTTTTTCATTACTTGCCATAGATACCTGTGTATTCCGTCCTTCCAAACAATAATACAAATGCCTTGAATTAAAATACTTTTAATTACTTATATATAAGTTTTTATTTGAAACCTACTACGAAAGAAATTTTACCCCCACGCTAAAATTAAATACTAAAAATATTTTACTTTTTATCATATGAAAGTTGTTTAACTTAAAGTAACGTTAAGAAGATAAATCAACTAAATCAAGACGTTAGGAAATTAAAAGGAACATTTTAAAAGGTAAAGTTTTAGGTAAACAACGTTGTAAGTACCGTAATAAAGCCAAAAGAAAAATATTACTTTCTAAACTCTATAAATGTATACCTATTGGATACCTATTGCAGAGGGCTAGGTAATAAAAGTATTTAAACATTAAATATACCTATGATGTTGATGATTTTTTTATCATCTCGCTCATTCGTCAGTACTTAAAAGCTATAGCTAGTTAATATGTACCATCACTTTCTGTCACATAAACCCTGTCTTCTACATCTTTTTTACATTTGTATTATCCCAGAATGGGGTAGATGCTAGGTACGTATGAAAGCTCAAAATAATAAGTCCGACAGTAAGATAATAATAAAATAGAAACGTATTTTTGCTTTATTAAAATAAAAAAAACTCTACGTAGCTAATCGAACCAAAGTTCAGGGGTGGGGACTAATGACACGAAATTGTGACGTCATTTGAAAACAATGTATCTTCGTTAGTTTTACGTCTCTAATATTTTCTTAAATATAATATCTGACAGACATAAAATAAAAATGGTCTTCTAACCCATTTTCAATATATTCAGTCATATTACTGTTATTAGACAAGTATTTAAAACTTTGTTGACTTTACTTCTATTGTTTTATAAGGCAGTTTCCACCTAATTCGACGAATAAACTCACAACCAGGTAATAATTATCAAAATGCCGCTTCATTACCTCCGATACTTGAACATTTCCTAATAATTGACTGTAAATTGCTCTCTCATTTACAGTACTGCATATTGCTTAACAATAACGACATAGAATGGTTTGTTTTGTTATAGACTTGCAAATGATTTTGATTGTGAACACGCGATTCGTGAATTACAAACATACTTACTACTTTGTTTTAACTGCTTCTAAACTGTCGTACTTTTATAAAGGCCAATGGTTATTAAATTTATTTTTAATAATGAAGTAGTGGAACACTTTTAAAACAAAACAACGTGATCACGGTTGTACTAAATTAAATAAAAGACTTGCCTCTGACAAATTGTAGGTTAGGTTCAATTAAAAATAAAATTATTATTAAGTTTATTTTTAAATTTATAAAATTCTAAAAGTAGTTTACTGCATATTGTTTAATTCAAGTTATACAAATTTAAGAGCTGACTGTCATACACTTTACAGTGTACAGCTACATACTAAAAAAATAAATAATAAAATTGACCTACATAGCTACCATAATTCCTAATATAGGTAGTTAGGCGCCTATTTTGTTTCAACAACGATCTAGATAATAATTCCATTAATATTATTTCGGTTTACTAAACAAACTTTTGCTTTTAAATAAAGTATTTGTATCAGATCAAGAAATTTCCCTTTTTTCGAACAAAATGCATACAATATACATTCTATAAAATTTACAATGTCCTCATTCGACAAATATGACAAGCGAGAAGTATAAAGTTGCTTGTCAAAAACCGTAAATCGTAGCCCTCGTTCCTTAAACTTCAGGCATAAAACAAGTAACAAAATTTCATTGAGTTTCTACATGAAGAAGTTCATGACCTACTATCTACTATATTAATTTTATGGTCGCAGAAGTAACTCTCATCAATGTTTTCAGGAGAAAGCTTCTGAACTGGTTTCCATTTTTATTATTCACATATTTATATTCGTACGAAAAATTGATGCATTCACTTGTCTCCTGCCAACCTTAAAATAGATTGCGCAATATATTTATCATGGTTGTACTCTATATAAAGTAAGACATAAGTATTGTAGGTACTATAATTAGGCCCAGTGACAGATTGAACCGCGAAAGTAAACAAAAACAAAAAAGGCTACATAACATTGCACCCGTAGCAGATAATTTAGAAGCACATCATAATATATGTAGGTATATAGGTACGCAAAAGACACAACGATAGCTATAGCTACACCTGTCACATGTATTAGACATTCCTATATGATCGTTAATTTATACCAAGTACCAAACAGTTTATCACTAATGATGTGTCATAATGTCATATCTAACGAGGAAACGTTATTGTGGGTATTTCCGGCCATTATGGATTAGACTGGGATTAGACCTTTGCATAATGTACACAGTTCTACCTACTAATTTGCTGAAATTGGAGTGGAATATACACATTTTGATTCACAAAACAAATGCAACTACATACACCAAATTGTCTTTGGACTGCACGGATGGTACAGGTGCGCTAACTAACTACTGTGCGCGACGTGCTGCAGGTTCGAAACAGCATGGGACAAATATTTGTGTAATCCACAAATGCTTGTTCTAAGTCTGAATGTTCTTTTTGCGTGTGATTTAAATGTTTTTGAAACCCTGCGGCACATGGAATAAATTCCTTTGAGGTTATAAAAATCATTCCATGTAGGTATAGGTAATTAAATCGAGATTGTGTACTTAATTTTATTATGTTCATATATTATTGAAGTAAAACTTCTTTAGGCGCGACTAGGGAGTAACTCAGATTTTTTTTCTGACGGAAGTAACGCTTCCGCCATTTAAAAATAATAATTCTGATTGGTTGTAAGTATATGTCATATACTACACGCTTCTTGACTTATACGCCAGCTAGTGGCAAATATCATAATCAATTAGGATTATTTATTTTCAAATTGTCAAACGGATCAATTGTGAATAGCAAAGTGAATGAAAAATTCAACAGTTTTAAAAACATTATTTTAAATTGCAAAATTTTTTGAAAATCTCTAAATATACTTGTTTATTTATTACTTTTAAAATAAGTAAATTAAAAATAAATTTTCTGACAATTGCGACATTTTATAATATTCAATAACAAGGTTATAAAGTTTTACTTCAATCGCGCGTAAAGGTTACACGCACACACTTTTTTTTTTAGATCTGATTATTTTTTTAATCAGTGTTATCCACAAAAAAATTGACGTGGGTCATCATAAATCAAATAAACATCATACATATAGACACTATTAATTGATACTTCATTGGTATAACATTCATGTAGAAATCAAAACTAATAAGCCGACAACAAATTATAGTCTAACGTATAATATATCTACGTCACAGATACGTACACATTTACAACAACAAAAGTTTCTTCTGATACAGCTCCACACAACAAAATAACAAACTTTAACAAAGAGATACTTGTAGCCATTTTTCAGTTTCATTTTTGTTCAATTTTAGTATCTAATAATATCGAAGATAGTTGAGCTAGAGTACACAAGCTTCACCTGATGCAGAGATGAAAAATGGTTTTACGGAGGTTCAATTTTAAAATGGAGTCTACTATTCTATTATGAAAGAAGTTGGTTTGTATCAAGATAAGTAGATAGTAAGTAATTCTCTCTAAAATTACAGCCCTTTGTGGTCCCTTGTTGATAATAATAGTACTTTTTCGTGACTACTAGATGTACTAGACCCAAAGGTGTTATAAAATGTATTAGTTCATGATAATGGGCAGTAAAAACACCCTAACTGCTAATTACAGTACAATGCGATCAACGAAATACATTTCTGAATTGAGTCTAACCACAATTACTCACGTTTATTAAGTACTACCTTGACCTGACAATGACAAACAACAAAAAAAAGCCTATAAGCCAAATCGGTTGAGCCGTTCTTAAGTGATGCTCCATCATACATGTGGCAATCGATTTTTATTTAAATATAAATATTAAATTAAGTTAAATATAATAAAAAATAGTAGTAGTAGTAATATCATTTGGTTTAATACCGGCCCCGATTCTGTTTACCCATACTAAACTTATTTTAGGCCATCGGCATCTTTTTTATTTGTACGCAATAAGAAAAAGACAGACGAAATATAAGAGCTGACAAATTTGTTTTGGACTATAATTCTCACACAAATCTACCAACACGCAGAAACGTGTGTACTAAAACACAGTCAAGGCGAAAACTGGGTTGAAGTTAGTTGTTATTTTTTTCACAAACTGTGGGTTTGTAAAAGATAGCAATGGTTTCATTTTGATTTAGTTAGCGTACAAGGGAATCGGCGCCAATATTAAGCTCATAAGTCAAAAATATTTCAGTTTTCAGGCAATTCTAACATGAATCTATTTTGTTCGTGTGTTAAAGATGTTCCCGACAATTCAGTTAAAATAAGGAAAATTTACCTAAATGTTTTGTTATATCAGTCAAAGAGAAGAATCAAAGTTCCTATCAACCTTACTAAGGTTATCGACATAATCTATTTCCACTTTATAAATAGTTGCTTCCTGTAATTTAACATATCATAATGTCATATTCAACTTAATTTTATTCCATTTACGTCACACAAACGGCAATTTTTATAAACAAATAACTAGTAGATTTTTATAAGGCTTTGAAGATTGTAAATTATTATAAAAAATCTAAATACAGGCGATACCAAAAGTGTTAATAGTTAGACTAAATTACATGCACAACTCTAAACTCGATAAAACCACAGCATTAACAGCAATCTAAGTTTCTAAATTGGACATGCAACGCATCCGAACTTCAACTGTTTAAAGCGCATGTGTTTAGCAATTGTAAGCAATCGCTAAATTGGTTACCTACTGTATCCAATGGATAGTGAACCCAATGTTTATAATTACCGCCGTGGCATGTTATGTAAATTCTGCAACTGGCTGTCTCGCATAGCAATCAGCTGCAATGTTCCAAGTGCGTATTGCTAGAATAGTGCTTCTGCTTGACTCCGTTCTGAATATAGACGACCGTTTGTAAATAAATTGTTTCGTGTGAAATGCGTGCTTATTTTTTACGCCTACTGTAGAAAGTGTTTTTTTTTGTATGTTTGTCGATTAAATTCTATATATACCTGTAGATGTATTAGCGTCTCGGTAAACATGAAATAAAATGTGGATACGACAAGCGCTTGTTTAATGATGGTATTAAATCCATCAATTCATCCAAACGATTTTGTTAATACGTACTAAACTTAATTTATGCTATCGGTTTTTTTTTTCACTTATACATATTAAGTTACAAATAAAATTCTCATAAAATTTGCTAACACGCTAAAACGTGTGCACTAAATACACAGTGGCGTTCAAGGCGAAAACTGGTTTTACATTTTTAAGTCAGTTGTTATATTATATTGCTGTCCTATTTTCGCGATATATGTTAAAATAAGATAACATTGCTACAATTTAGTTTGCGTACAAGAGAATCAGCGCCATTGTCTTTTTCTTCAATGGGTCCGATAATGATCGACCAATTTTATCACAATAAATTTATGTCTGTTTCCGTAATAAATAATGTTAGTTCCCACGCAAAAATATATCGGAAACATTTTGCTCTACCACCCGAAAAACAGATTCCAAATATCGCAATATTTGATGCCAAAATATCTCAATCTTTTATTTATCCTTCAGTATCAAATTATCAATACATTGGTGTATACATGAGAAAATCGAGCTCTTGGCCCCGTTCCTAAAAAGACAGCTCTTGTGAAAGAAGCGGACGGCTCTGTCATTACTAACAGCCGACGTCAATTTGCACGCTAGATCGAACATGACACCGTTTGTAGGAAAATCCCAAAGATTTTAAGCCAAGAACTATACCTAGACTAAATTTGCTCAGGTGAAAAATTTTCATATTGGATAGAGAATTTTAGGATCAAACTAGAATTTATTTTGATTGATGTTGTTATGCCGTCTGTTACTTTTCAATCGTGTAGTATCTATCAATAATTTGTTTTGTAAATTGTGAAGATAATTTGTTTTGATCATCAATCAATTTTCCGCAGTCTTGATTCTATTTCAATTATAGTTAATTGGTCTTCAAATAGTCATAAGATTCTTATCATTTAATTCGTTAACTGTAATCCTCAATCAACTGGGTTTAAATAAAGAGTATTAAACGTTGTGCTAACTTCATGTAGATAATTATTAATAATTCCAGAAGAATAAAAAATTAAGGAGGAAACTGTAAGTCTAAAAGTAGCTTAGTGGCAGACTGTTTGCTTTGGGCATTTTTGTGATGAAAAAAAAACGATTGAACTCACTGCACTGCTACCTTTACCTCTGTGTATCTACATATATTGTGATCGTTTCAAGTTTTCACTTCTGTCGGCACTTCCAGAGTGCTACTGTTTTTTTTTTTTGGGTGAAAATCTGATGTCTGCAACCCACGTCGAAGGTCTTGTCTTTCGACTCCGGCGGATCTATATCACCTGCCTTAAA
The DNA here is from genome assembly GCA_932294365.1 of Diachrysia chrysitis. Taxonomy (NCBI): domain Eukaryota; kingdom Metazoa; phylum Arthropoda; class Insecta; order Lepidoptera; family Noctuidae; genus Diachrysia; species Diachrysia chrysitis. The sequence continues at coordinate 5,597,055 of OW028651.1, read as the reverse complement.
ATTAAACTAAACGAGGTCAGTAGGGCCGTAATAGGTTAAATATTGACCGATATATTATTTTTATTTAAAGGTGCTGTACATAAACTAGTTCAACGGAAATTTATAAAATTATCGGTAGGAAATTAAGTAACAAAAATAATTCAAAATGATATTTCAAATTACCTACTACGTGGAAAACTTTAAACGTAACAGTATATTTACACTACAAGGGAAACCAAGGCAAACAATCTAGTTCTAAACACATTATTTTACTTTATTTCAGGTCAGTTATAATAAGCCTTACGTGACGCTATAAGTAACGATTTGAAATAGTAAGCTTCAAAGCAAGAAATATATAATAACTGGATGATTATAAAGTTGTGTATTAAACACGCGATGGTTAATACCTGAAACGTTACCCTTTGATGAAAATAATCAACTTCTTGTGAAGGTAATAATAGCAGCTTGTTTTCTGCTTTGTAATCATATGGTTTTACACGGGTGGCCATTTTTTCTATGGTCATTTTAAATTCATTAACAAAATATTGTACCAAAATTTTCACAAAAAAAAACAACTTAAACTAAAATCTTGTATTACTAAAACGATATAAACAAAAAAATAATAAATTTTCTCTAAAAAGGGTCTATGAAAATTAATACTTTCCCTTTTCTGTAATTAGGAATCCTTTTATAAATTAAAAAAACTACAGAACATAATAAGTATATATCCTTCGCAAGACTCACTTACGCATACTTCTCAATTCCATTTGAACATTATGAAACTAGCGCGACAGGCGACGTGTTAAAAATGCATATAAACCGTACTCCGTCTGGAAAATTACATTTTGTGCCAACATTCTTATAAAATGTATTAGCAAATCGTACACGGGTATAAATGATGTTCAGCTGTTTGTTATAGAATTTTTTGTACATAAGAAGTAATATTTCACAATTTGGTTGGCAAATAAAGAGTATTTTCGCGAAATCTTGGTGAATCTTACCGCTGTTTTTCATTTAGAGACCTGTGCAACACTCCGACATTTCACAGTTCTGTACTAATTTAGGAAAACATTCTCCAATAGTAAGGATGTTTTATCAATATGACGGGTTCCTTGGAACACACAGACAACTTTTATAATTCTATTATCAGGTTTAAGCAACTCATTAAAACTTATTGACCTATCTCATACCTCATCTGGTGTTTATTTTGTTAGATTTAGATTAGTTTGAGTATTTTGCATGATGTGTTCTCCTGTAATTAAGGGAGCACGGGAAACTGTAAAACTGTTTTTCTTTTGTTGTTTGTAAGGTGTATTATTTGTTGAATACATGACCTAATTCTTGTAATGTATTAATTAGCATATTCCGAACATGTAACAGAACAGTACAAGAGGTTTATTAAAAACTGGCAGCTAAAGAAGAAACCAGAAAAAATAAGTATTTTAATCCATAATTACGTACCGCTTTTTCATGTCACTAGGCAGATTCCGAAACACAAGTTTGGTACCTGATTTGCATGGAAAAAGAAACCGAAAAGCGATAAAGCACTCCGATTGCCTTTCCCTGACACGGTATAGTGTGTCTGATACAAATCGTGAACACGAAAAGTGCTAACATTTTGCACTATCCAAATAACACTATAGATAGTCTTTTTACCTGTAGACTAGTTTAATCTCTGAATTTGTGTATATTATGAACTGACTACCAACTAAACTACCTTTTATTGTTTTTTTTTTTGTTTACGGGGTGAAAATCTATTGAATACAATCAACGCCAAAAGCACGACGTAGGGATATGTTGGACTTGCGCCGACTAAAAACGCCCCGGTCCCGTCCTTGCCTTTGCCGGTGTCCCGGGTTCGCTAAAGCATGCTCGGCGGGGCTCCGGACCTACTAAACTACCTGGATTCCAAAAGTTGGAATCTAAAATTACCAACCCGCAATGAGTCGGACTGGATGCGGAGGGCAGAAGACCGGGTGTTGTGACGCAGCTTATGGGAGGCCATGTCCAGCAATGGACCGCGATAGGCTGAATTATTTGAATGAGCAAGCGTTGCGATCAAAGTTGGTTCCTTCTCTATATAAGAAGAGGCATTTTCCCAGCAGTGGGACGATCACAGACCGATATTCTTATTAAACTACCACCATTTATATTTGGCGGTTTGTGTATGAGGGCCTGCCACAAACCACAAGGGAAATTGTAGTGGCCAAGATGGGACAAACCAGTAAGTGGAGTAGTTTGAGAAGACGCCGCTCACAAGGGACTTTCATTATGACGTTGATGCTTAGCGAACTTGTATGTGAAATACTTGGACTTATTACTTAATACTAACTCTAACCTCAGAGCCACAAAGAGCTCAATATAGTTAATTAACTGTCTATTACTGGCCGGGGGCCTTTGACAGGTATTAATATACGAGACTTCATGTCGAACAGGGTAAGCTAATATAGGTCTGGTTGCTTGATGCTTTGTTTCCCAGATAATCAATATTGCTACTTGTTTTGTCTATAAACAGGATTCATGATTTCAGTTGAAAATAGGTAGCCTCTTTGAGTGATTATTACCAGCCTGTAACTTTTAAAGCAGGACAGGTTTTTTCTTCTGAGAGACAAAAAAAGCAGTATATAAACGATACATAACATAATAATAAAGATATAGCTGTAAGAAATAGCCAAGAACCTTATCAAAAACAATACTTTGACTGGCCTGTTTGTCTATTGGTTAGTGACCCTAACTGCTAAACCGGAGGTCGTAGGTTCGATTCCCACCCAGGACAAATCTTTGAGTGATGAGCATGATAATTTGTTCTGTGTGTGGGTGTAATTTCTCTATAATATGTATGTATTTAGAAGTATATAATTATGTTTATCAGTTTTCTGGTTGCCATAATACAGGCTCTGCGAAGTTTGGGATCAGATGGCCGTGTGTGAGTTGTCCCAAGATATTATTATAGATATATTAATACCAATACCAGATTTAATGATTTATTAAAACATAAATAAATGTATTATTACACATACACATAAATTAAACGAGGTTATTTAAATTTTCAAACACCTTTTGATACGATCTTCGTAGATACTCCTTTACAAAAATTTATAGTAGATATCTTAGTGATTTTGATATGATTTTAAAGTAAACCGAAAACACAAAAGAGCAATACCATGCGTTTTTTTTATTTTGTTATTCATGGCTTTTTGTAAAGTCTCTAAAAAATCGGTACTCACACTAAAAGCTAGTGTTTCAAAAACAGATTTTTAGGTTACCGATGAAAGCATATTTTTATAAAAAAGAAACTGGAGAATTTTACTTGCAAATGTTACTAGTAATAAACTGGCTTCAATTTAGAGACTATGTCAATGTTTTATATTTCAAATAAAAAAATAATCTAAAAACAACATCCTTCTGTCTAAAAGTAAGTTTAAAAATAAAACATCAAAATGTCAATCACTTTCCGATCTTTTAAAGTTACCTAAGTCTTTCGTAAACAACAAGCAGGTTTACTTCTAATATAGGTATTTATTTACCGAAATTTCAAAGAGGCGTAGTAAATAGTACCTATAACAAACGTGCTAACAGCCCTTCTGATGGTCAGTGGAAACCGCTTCTCATGTAAAACTTCAACTTCTCTCCAAAACAAACCAAACGGGTTACTCTTGAACGAATTTGAATTATAATACAGTGCCAATGCAAAACTGTTAATCAACTAGCAGGCACGCATAAGTTACAAAAAAATACTGTCAAAAAATTTAGATTCGAGATAGTTCATTCCATTGACAGATTTTTTTTAAGAATATTGACTCGCGTGTCTTCTTAATTAAAATCAATTTTGCATTGGCATTGTATAGGAATCAATATAAATTGAAGAGTAAGGTCACATGTTTAAGAGTCGAATTGCTGGCCTGTGATTCTAATCACGACCTTACCGTGGCCGAGTGGCGTACACACTGGTTTTCAAAGTGTAGCTAGCTCTGAGGTCCCGGGTTCGATACCCGGCCGGGTCAATATAGAAAACCCCTTTCCTACATTGTCTCGGGTCTGGGTGTTTGTGGTATCTTGTCTCTGAATTCCATAACTCAAGTGATTTAGCTACTTACTTTGGGTTCAGAGCAATGTATGTGATGTTGTCCACATTTATTTATTTATTTATTTAATCGTACACTTTAAACCGATCAGTAAACCATAAGGAACAAAGACTAGCTACACATCTTTCTAACTCATATTAATTACAAGTCATCTTAATTTTAAATTCTGAAGAAACATGTTTTCAGGAATCTACAAAACCACTTCTACTTCTAGTACAACAATTAACTTAATTGGGGGCGTTAACAAGAACATTAAAAGTAAGGCCGGACATTAACCTCAACTCGTTGGTAATGAGTGAAACATTATTTTGTACTCGTGCAAGCATTTCTAACTAAACTATTATACCTCAATGGTTTTAATAACCTTATTACTGATTTGTAAAACCGTTACAATGCCGGCATAAAAATTAATGACTTTTTGCTTTCACAAATGTTTGGTTAGTCATAATATTAGAATAGCCATGTTTTTTTTATCCATTAGGAAAATAAGCATTTTTTTATATTTCACGCGATATTTGTGTTGTAAGTTTGTAAGTACCACGAGTGCTGGCTAGTCCTAATATTATACATTCTGAATTTGAATTTGGAACATAAAAAAAACATTCTAATAATAAAATCATTTATATTCTATAGAAGGTTTTTATTTAAGATTTTTTTTTTAACTTTATGTGTTGACTTGGACTTAGGAAATATATTTTTTTATAATAGTAAGGGTATGATGACTTCAACATTAATATTCTGTAAGGTTATCACAGTGATATATAGTTTAGCAACTGTTAGTTTGATTCAGTGAAAGGTTGACTTGTTATAGGTAATTTCCGTAATTAGAGAGCAGACGATCTAACTAATTAACGTTAATTGAAAGTGTATTGTGAGTTGTCACGGGATAGTTAAAGTGTCTCAAATTTAATTAGAGAAATAATGGCTTGTGAACGATATTACGTAAGTTGGTATAAACTATATACTTTATATGCCAATGTTTTGGTTTATTCGGTTTATTTGGTTTATTTGGTTTTGGTATATTCTATTTCTGTGATAAAATATCAGGCTATTTGAAAAGAAATAACACATCTACAAAAAAAAAAAAAAATATATATCACTCTTCGTATATTTCACCAATAGGTATACTATTGCACACAACTATAAAAACGTTTATTTGACCTAAGAATCATATAAAAAACGCTGTAAAATTCAGTACTTACCGTGAAAAGTAAATAGACCTTATTAGAGAAAGATTTAGACGTTTCATTTAACACGCTCGAAGCAATTTAAATTAGACTCTACAATTAAGCTAACAGAATCTGTATTTCGTTATCTTTTTTCTCCAACACATTTTACTCGACACAATTGTCTCGCTGTCGCACGTTCAGCTGTCGACTTGAGGTTTGGATACCCAAATCTGGTAACCGAATTTGGAATTTTGGGACGTAATTCTTGATAGCATTATCAGACACAGACAGACAACTTTAGAATATAATTTTAAAATACGTAAAGAACAATAAACAACATAAGGTAGGTACCTAGATGTTTATGGACAACGCGGCACCGCTGCGTCATGAGCCTATGATTAAGGGTCTTGGAGACAAAACTTGACAGGCATTTTTATCTCTTGAGTATTTCATTTAGTATTTTTGAGCACTGGTAGACTACTACTACTAGACTGGCCTGTTAGTCTAATGGTAAGTGACCCTGACTGCTAAACCGGAGGTCCAGGACAAATCTTTGTGTAATGAGAATGATCATATTATGTTCTGTGTCTGGGTGTATCTTACCTTTAATATGTATGTATTTAGAAATATATAAGTATGTTTATCAGTTCTCTGGTTGCCATAATACAGGCTCTCAGTTGTCCCAAGATATTATTATTATTATTACTTTAAAAGAGAAAAGTAAGTCCCGTGACTTATATGAAAGAAATAGTTTCTATACCTTTGAGCAATTTCTATCATCGTTAACTATTGTAGAAATGTCGCTTTTCCAGGAGGTCTAGCTGTTTATGGTTAGGAAAGTTGTTTGTTGTTTTAAATTGACTTGTAGAATATTAGAATCTCTCGAAAATTATGAATATTGTTCTGAAAGGTCTTAGACCCCACAAGGCAAACGTCCCAAGAATCCAATAACATCGTACTATGTACATAATATGAAGTTGACCCCTACTATTAGTATTAATATTACGCGTGTAAACTGGTCCCTTGGGTAATTTATCTTCATTACATTAAATGGTTTTTGTTTCTTAGATAATAACGACGCCATATATTTGTTGTTATACACCTAGGTAAGTACTATATCTTCATAAGGGAATAACGGTGGGAGTAAAAGATTTGTATTTGTAAAAACACTAACTTAACGGTTCAATAATTTATTTAAGAAAGCACTAGTAGGTACAGTTTTTATTTTTTATTAAAAAAAATACATTTTGTATTAGTGAATTAATTTACTGTGTCGCGGGGTTTAAACTAACATTCGATTCACAAAGACCACCCAGACTTGAAACAAGCAATTGTGGATCACACAAATGCTTGTCGCATGCATGCTGGGATCGAAACCGCGGCACATCGCGCACAGCGATGTGCCGCGAATTGGCGTGTTGACCTACCACTCGGCTATCCATGCAGTCAAATTCTGTCCTGCAAAATTAGAATTTCATTCATTACAAAATTCCAAATTATTTCTCTTACATTGCCTACTAGATATTCTAATTTATTCCCACATTTTGACAACTGCCATGTGAACTAAATTGGTTTGTCTCTATTCTAAATGAGTTTCGGACATGCTGTCTGTCGACCGCGGTCATTTCAAGCGAGATTGAATTAGGCTAGATGGTATTTTCCTATGGCAAACATCATCAATATTTAGGAATCACAGGACAGAATTTGCGTGACAATTGGTAACGTGTTTCAATTTGGGTACAGTACATTCCCACAAGAATTATTTACATTTTCATGTGGAAAGATTTTGATATTTTTTCTTTTTATGAATAATACTTAATGTATTCCGACCCGGTATAATCAGTATAATCACTAAGTTGTGAGATAATATCATAGAAAGAAAGAAAATGTGTTTATTTGGCGCAAACATTACACAAAAAATATTGAGCATGAAAATAAAAGATAATTGCTACACAACACACATACCGGCTGAGTTTGACACAAACAAATACATCTATCTTTTTTATTTACTCAGTTAAAATAAATTGCCTGAAAATATATTTACTATCATGCTTCTGTATCGTCAAAGGTCAGCCATATTATTAGCAGCCGGATTTAAATAATGGTGTTACAGAAATAGGTTTTGCAGTGGCAAAACAGAAAAACTTTTTCAAGATTTTTTAATGCAACCTGAGAATCAATTCCGAGGTTTCTTGCTTCATTATTGCGTTTGTTATTTAGAACATGAAAAAAACAAAATTGCAATAATCTTCTTCCTTCTTTCTATACATGAATAAAATTTTCCTTTTTGATTTTATTTCAAAGATTATCTGCCAAATTATTTGCAATACTATAATATCCGAATTGTTTAAATACAGTTTGATAAAATTAATTAAAGTGTTAACATCCCTACTGTATAATGTTAATTGTTACCTGTGAATTATTATATTACTCTGCGTATATAAATATGTTGTACCTACGCAGTGTTTACGCGGAGTAATACACATACTCAGTATCATTACGATGCATGAGAATTCAGGTTAGCAATTTATACACATTTTAAACGGAACTATTGTATATATTATTAAATACCTCTCAGAATTGTTTTATATGTTAATAAATAAGTTCTTTATTTAATAAATTGTCTTCGTGACCTATGAGCTCGACATATAGATTGAAATTTATTAATACCGTGACCAATACGAGTGTACTTAGAAGTAAGCGGTATCTTTTTTTAAACAAATCCTGTCCCTTCCCTTCGTCAGCTATCCAGACGAAATCCCTTAATCGCGTCTAACCTACAACCCAAGGGCAATTGATTTAGACTGAATTCTTCAGTATGTACGTAAAAGTCCTTGTAAGTGCTAACGTTATGGAAACAAAAAGAAGCCATAGTAAGTAACTAGGCCACGCGACTGTAATATAATTCTATGATCAGAATTAACATGAAATTTATATAAAACTAGCTGTCCCCCGCGACTTTGTTTGCGTGTTTTAGTTTCAACGGTTTTTCATTTTTAACAACATTTTTCATTTATGCTCCGCGCCTATTGGTCGTACCGTGATGTTATATAGCATATAGCCTTCCTCAATAAACGGACTATCCAATACAAAAAGAATTTTTCAATTCGAACCAGTAGTTCCTAAGATTAGCGCGTTCAAACAAACAAACAAACAAACAAACTCTTCAGCTTTATAATATTATATATATATTATAGTATAGATTAATTTATTTCGTTGTACACAAATTTCAATTGGTTTCTAAATATTTTAATCAAAATATATCAAACTAGCAACCCGCCCCAGCTTCGCATGAGTACACAGCAATGTAGCCTATGTAACTCAGAGATAATATAGCATTATAATGGTGAAATAATTTTCGAAATCGGTTCAGTAGTTGTTGGGTTTATTTGTTACAAAAATACAAAAATATTAATCTATTCGTTTTATAATACACTAACAGCCCGCCCCGGCTTTACAAGGGTATTTAAGAAAAAAATCAAAATAAAAAAATGTTATGTAGCCTATGTTATCTTGGGATACTGTAGCTTACCAACAGGGAAAGAATTTTTCAAATCTGTTACTGAACAGAGAGCTTCGGAGCCAGTTCAATGCATACAAACAAACGAAAAAAATATTTCCTCTTTATAATATTAGTATATATTAGTATTAGTATGACTTTATTAATATATATTAACGAGTAAATGGAGGTCCTTATTAAAGATATGTTTGCTCTAAAATAATGTATCTAATGAAAAGAGGTCTTAACAATGAAATTGTTTTAAACTAAAACCTGTTTAAATGTACGATTTTATTAAGCCTTATTTCAAAATTTTATTATTAAATCATATTGCATTATTCGAGTATAGCAATTAAAATCGCGGCTTTTATCTACCGGAGTTAATTTGGAGTTCGTACGGATTTGAATGAGTTCCGTGTTAGTGCTGACTCAGTAATCCCTATGAAACAAGTAGAAAATAAAACGGAATCGAGGGGAATACGGAGGATTATCACTTGCTATCCCATTGTCCTGAAACCAGCTGGCGAACAGCAGCTAGTCGCTGTGACTTAATTAAAACAGGATTTGATTTACCTACTATTGTTTACTACTAAAATAAAATTATTATGACAGAAGCATATAGCTCGAAGTTTTAAATGCACCTAATAAGTTGCGTAATAATTGAATTGGGGGTGGAAATATTGTAATAACGCAATATGCGTGCGGACAAATTTACGTGTCACATTGATTATTAAAAAATAATAGTCATGTATTTTTTCTTTTTTTAATTAAACAAACAATGAGGAAGATGCAGTGATTGGAAATGTCGCGTAACGTCAGTTGTAACTATAATTTTTGCCCACAAGTGACGTCACAAGCCCCTTCTTCTGAACTTTAAAGCGATTTAACTGTAACATTTTTATTGATTTGATAAAAGAAAAAATAATATGATTTTTATGTATCTGGCGGACTAAATGGATATTTCATTTTCATACCCAGTCCGCACCCTTATTTTAAATACCTATGACTGCTTGGGAAGTCGAGTGGTATAGGTCATCACGCTAACTACCACAGTGCGCGACGTGCTGCGGGTTCAATCCATGAGACGAGCATTTGTGTGATCCACAAATACAAGGTTTACCTAAATTTCGCTAATTACCGTTCGTTTAGATATCTGTTTTATATTGACATTTCGAAAGTTTGGGTTAAAGACTCTTTTTATATCTTTGCCCGGAAAGTTATTTTTTTACACTGAGATATTGTTTACGTGAATTAAGTATATTAAGCACCGGTTCGTTTATAAAAAATAAAAAGTAATGATGAATACCCTTTGATGATAACTTTTGATAGTAGTTTTTTTCTTTTAAAACCAGAAAATAAATTGGTTTATCAATGGTTTTCAGACAGTTTACTTAAGTAGCTGTTAACTCACTTTTAATGTTATTTATTTGTTTGTTTTTGTTCCAATAAATGATTTTTGATTTTGATTTGATTTAATCCCCGAGAATTTTTCGCTAAAAGGTGACTTTCATGTGACATGTAAGTCTGGTTTTACAAATGTATTCATTAACGAAACATTGTTCCTTCAATCGTCTAAGATTTGATTGGACGTGGGTTGAATATATAATATGTGCGAGTACAATTTCTTTCCTCTTTTTCTTCACAGCTTAGACAATCCGTCGCCTATCCCTAAAGAATTGAAACCTTAATGAAATCTTTTGTCGTGTCAAGATGATTGAAATACTTAGAAAGAAAAAAATCCAGTCAGCGTGTTTGTTCATACTCGCTTCTCTCAAAAAAGGTTTTTTCAAACACCCTGTAATTTTGCGTTGCTCTTCGGTAAAAATGGTTCGAAATTAATTTACGGACCACGAAACCGATTAATTGCTACCAAAAGCTATAAATTACGTACATTGACAGATCTTGTTATCCCGTCAGAACCGCTCATAGCTTTTATTAAATTAGAAGCTACACACATACATACACCTTTGCAACAAAGGCAAACAAATGTGTTATGTACAATAACTGCTTGTTATAACTTTCTAATAGTGACTGCACAGATCAATTACCACTGTGCGCGATGTACCGCAGGTTCGATCCCCGCATGGGACAAGCATTTGTGAGACCATAAATACATGTTCTAAATCTGCGTTTTTTTATAGTAATAATATATATATAACTACAAACTTCCAATTATCGTAATTTAATAGTCTAATAGATTTTTATTGCTATAACATAAAATATATCAGTGTCGAAGAAATTACTAAGCAGATACATAGAACTTGATCACAAGATCAAAATTTCTTTTGAAGATTCATAGCATACTCTCACAAATTCCGTACAAATCTACTCGTATATACAAGATACAAAAAACGTGTAAACAAATATATTTGACATCGCGCGAATTTCCGTATTTACACTTTCCTTTTCGCTAACATACAAGACATACTTTACAAACATTTACCAATCCTTCAATAACAGTCAAACATGACAACAGTGGAAACGATAAATCAAATACACACTACTAACGTATTGTGCAGAAAACATGATTCAGATGTAGAATTTCGAATTTAGGGTCGTGCATTTGTGTCGTATAATACGAAAATGTTTTAGCGGCTTACATTAATTTAAAATAATATACATGTATATTATAATCCTTCATAATAATATTATAATCAATATTACATAAGAAACGTGAGAAATTAATTATAACAGTGTGCTTACACGGGCAATTAATAGCGAGGTTATTGGCAATTATAATCAATTGCTAAGAATTGGTCAGTTTTAGTCGCTAGTGTACAAGGTCACAATTCGTATCCATGGCTCGTTTACTCAACGATGTAACGATGAATTTTTTTTTGGAGTGGAAGAATTTGCTAGCAGATTCTCGCAAACACGCGTGCATTGTCGAGCAACTGTAATGATTCCTTAAAAAGGTTTAGTTTGCGCTACATCATATTTTTTATGTCTTTAACAGTAATAGTCCGTTAAGGTTGATATTTGTTTAAGTGGAAATAACATCAATTAGCACAAGAATTTAAATAAACGATACCTAGAAAATGAAATACTGGTTCAACTCTGACTCTTTGAATAGAGGCAATATTTACTAAAAGCAGAACGAAAGAAAATAATAGAACAAACAGTGTTTTATTATCTAGCATGGCTTCAAACATTGTGCAATCTGACTTGTAAATCGTAGTCTTCTCTTTTTTCTGTTATAACAGGTATTAAATCTGTGTTCGCTGACACAGCTTTGACGCCTTTCCCTGGGGAATTATTATTTTATGTTGTTGAACAAATGGAAAGCAAGGTGGGAAAATTGGCAACTAGTGGTATGTTTTTGTGTTCTATTTAAGTAAGATTGGAAATAAATAATATTAGTTCTTTGTAATAATTGGACTACTACACGGGTAGCCGTGAGGTATAGGTCATCACGCTAACTACCACTGTGCGCGACGTGCTGCGGGTTGGATCCCCGCAGGGCGAACAAGTATTTATGTGATCCACAAATGCTTATTCTAATCTGATCAGAATGTTGTGCGACAAAATGTTTAAACTCCTAAGAGCGAGAGCCGTTTTAAACAAGTATTAAAAATTTGTTTTACTTCTCGATTAGCATTCAGGATGCAATAATTGAGTTTGAGAAGGTACTCAAAGAGTGATGGAAATCAGCACTTTTCTTTAAAAAGAGAAAAAATGAAAAATCTTCCTCATGTAAATGCCAAAAATAAAACCAATAAATAATGTTTAATATACTTCAATTTTTCATAGGCTTTTTGGTTTGATGTTAATAAACTAGGATGGATGGTTCTAAATATTATTTTTACCCGTCAGCTGAAATAATGACCCGTAATGAAAAAAGTCTGAAGGCCGCATCTATTTATATGAATGGATACAGAAGAATAAAATTACAATTTGTTGAACAAGAAATATTGTGCCAACATCATTTATCTTTTTTTGCGGATTAAACTAAAGCTCCTATGTGATGTATTGTAGCTAACTGTTGGGGTGTAGTTAAATTGCCTCGAATAGTATTTTATGATTAAATTATGTATCTATACATATCATAAAGTTTTTATCCCCGAATCAGAAGCATTTTTGCATTGTATACATTTTATTATACTAAAAGGCCTACGTGCACTTGTACACTTCGCGTGTTACTTCGCGTTCACGGGTTAAGCATAATATGCTTAACGTTGCAACTGTCGCGCTCAGTCTGCACCGGTGTGACGCGCTTAGTGAGTTTCACCAATCTATACCGGGCATTATTGGCAAACGAATCGTACCTACATCATATTTTTAAATTGATTCTAGTATCATATTTTAAGTTGATTATAGTAATAAATAGTGCTTGTGATATCATAGTGGGTAGTCACAAAATGGCAAGCTTGGTTTTTATTTGACGACCTCCGTGGTCGAGTGGCGTACACACCGGTTTCGAGGTGTCGCCAGCTCTGAGGTCCCGGGTTCGATCCCCGGCCGGGTCAATGTAGAAAAAACAACTTTTCTACATTGTCTCGGGTCTGGGTGTTTGTGGTACCTTCGTTGTCTCTGAATTCTATAACACAAGTGCTTTAGCTAATTACTTTGGGTTCAGAGCAATGTATGTGATGTTGTCCACATTTATTCATTTATTTATTCATTCATTTATTCATACTGATCGTGATACTTGCTTAATCTAGGTCTATCTATATCTGTGAGCCTAGGTAATACGAAATTATGTACTAAAGAAAATGAAGCGTCATAAAATTTTGGATAACGGTTTTGTTATAAAAATGGACACTTCCCTCCACTCCCATCTTAAACAATAACAATAAACGCTTTCACAAACGGTTTGTTGACATTTACAGTACGGTAACGCAAAAACTTGAGAACTGAATTGCAAAAGCACAATGACAATAATCCATTATTTCTAGTGGACCCTTCCAACTTGAGAAATGAACAGATGTAACATCCTGTTAGTAAATGTTTTTATTTATACTTGGTCAACTATTTAGTAGAGAAGTTCTGAACTATCACTATAGTAAAACAATGTAACCTCATTTATATTTAATGGGTAAAACTTATGGAATCTCTCCGGCCTGTTTGCTTCCTTAGAGTTATGGTATTTCATGCAAGAAACTAAGTGTCCCTGTAACTTCGTTTGAGTGTAAAGTTCGACGTTTTCCGAGCTGAAAGTACTCTCTAGCTAATCCGGAATGTATTTAGGTACCTCGACTTTATACACATCTTGTACAGCATCTTTAATAAGTAAAAACATCAATATGTTTATATTTGTGATATACTTTTTTTATAAACTGCCTTTTGCCTACAGGGGAGGTATAGTTAAGATTTTTAAACTAGGTACAATAAAAACTTTAGTAGGAACTGTTTACTTTATCTGATTACTTTGTCGCGTCACTACTACCGGAAGAACACACATCACTACGCGGGAAAAGGACAATCATGGCGGCGCGCGAGTCTCTCGTGATACCGAGTTTTGAATTGTCCAAAGGTTATGTTGTAAATAATCTAATGATAATATATTATTTACTTTGTAGAATCAATCGTTTCCTTTTAATAGTACCTATAGATCAAGGATTACGATTCATGATAATTAAAAAATGTTGCCTCATGAATACAAGTTTAATTATTCTGTTTTTCTTAATATCAATACCACACTGGGAATTTTTTTCCAAATGTAATATAGGTAGACAGAATAATAGCAGTCTCACCTATTAATCCAGTGACACTATAACGCGATGTCACGAGCGCATAACAAATTATAATGTAACTTATAATTAGTTTCATAAATGTCTTCAACATAACTACTTAAGTACTTAAATCTCATCTAATTTCCTAGATACGCACTATGATCGTAAAGTGTTCGCCATGTCGCGAACGTTAGGCAGTTCTATCGAAGTTGGGATACCATCACGTGTGTGTAATACCCTGTAATTGTACTTCAGTGATCGTTACTTTTTATTGCGTCAGTAACTGTTCTTAATTTCTTTCCCTCTGACTATTTCTTTCCTAAGTAGGATCAGACAGGAATGACCATGAGCGCAGAATGCTCACTAATTTATAGTTTCTCATAAAAAGGAGAGATTTATTAGCCCCTGCGTGCAGACAGTTTTTTGTGGTCGGGTCACATAAGTGTTACATCAGAATTCATATATTCGGTTATAACCGTTACTCTTGCAAAAGGATGACAATAGTATAGTTCACTTTTATAGTCATCGCTTGAACTATGACCTATATTGGTCATCTGTTGTAAAATTATTACGTATCCACGAAATGTCTGGATTCCTTCCGTGGTCCACGGATTTCCGAGTTTTTGAATTCCTGTTAAAATAGTTGTTCATTTCAGCAATATCTTTTGTGTACGTCTGCTTTTGTTTTATTTATTTTAAATGTTAATGATTTTATATTTACAAAGAGCGTCATGACATAGTTAAAAAAAACAGAAGGTCAATTCAGGCGATTTTAATATATGTATTAAAATGATTTATCGAATACCAAAAACCTTTTGTAAATATAACTTTATAGGTGCTTACAGAAACATCTGTTAAGAATTAATTAACTACTAATTGGATTACTAACTTAAATAATTATATTATGTAAGATAGGTACATTTGTGGCTAAACACGATCAACATCCGAAAGTAACCTTGCCCTAGAAAACGTATCGTAAATTCTCATCATAACCTGTATAACTTCATAACATTACACTATAAAGCAAAACAGCCTTATTAAATCACGCTAAGCATGTCACTTAAGTTGAAGATGTTGATGTTTTCTTTGTGAACACAATTTCATCGGATGTCATCGCGCTCACAAAGCCTCCACGCGCATTCCTGAACAAACAACGATCGTTGGAAAACATTACCCTCTTTATTCAAGTGTGGGATACATCCAAGCTTAATACAAAGCTTGCCTGAGTGAGGTTCAATAAAATGTTATTTGCTTAATTCAAACAATCTAACGTTTAATTAAATGCGTTTTTCATAGTTAATCGTCACGTTCAGCTGCGTTTGTAATTTAGAATTTAATTGAATTGTCTGCTAATTTACAAGAAAACATATAACGTTATTTAAAAGTGGAACTTAAAGACGTTGTTTTAAGATTCATGCGCAATATATAACCACTTAAATTAGATTTTTATAATTAAAAGTTTCAAGTGTCATATACATTGATATCTTTATTTAATTATAAAACATTAAATACAAAGTTATTTTAACAGTAGGTATCTAAAACTTATAAATAAAACTACATACCTAAGAATTTAATAATAAATGTAAAGATTAAGTAAAAAGAAAGAAATAAGATTAAAGATTAAAGAAGGAGACTTATTAGGTTCAATAACTTAATTAATATTACAATCTAAAACTCGCAGCTGCTACAAAGCGTATCAAGTTATTGCAACGCAATGTCTCCAAAGTTCATATGACAGTATTTAATTTACTAACATGATAAGTTCCAAGGAGATTTAATTTCAGTAATTGCGTTCTTCAGTTGAAACGATATTAGCTTTCCATTTCTGAAAGGACGATCGCGAGTTATAAGATGGGGTCTCACTGCTTTTTGCAAGTGAAATCGCGGAGGCCGTTTGAATTTCAATCTTCTTAAGTCTTCAGTGAATGCGTAATCAATAGCCTCTGTATACTGTAATAGTTTGTTTAAAGTGTATTTGCGACCGCTCTCTTGTTCATTTTAAGGTTTACTTACTTACCTTGGAATTTGATTATATTCGTGTAGCAAACGGCGATAAATTAATTGTACTTTTTCTGCCATGAATAATAATATAATGTATACGATAAGCTGTAGATATGTATGTTTATGATTATGATAATTATACATAACTATTGTGGTTTAAAAGAAAAATCTACAAGGTAGTCAAAAAACGTTTTAAGCAAGAGTTATAAATCCTTACAAAAAGCAAGGGTTGCTTCTTCAGAATATTTATTTTAATATTTTATCAAGCTGACCACGAAGCTACTAAGAATACTTTTAATTCAAAGCTTGGTTTTAGAAACTCCTCAGTTAAAACGATGTGACTTGAATTAATAATTGAGCCACGACTTACGTATTATCAACCATTGATTTATAGACTTCTTCATACAAATAAATTATAACTTACACTATCAAAACATAGTTAAAAAGTATAAAAAAATATTTTGAATGTATTTTTAATACAGTATTTACAAGGTCACCACATAAGCAAATAAAAATGGTGCTATGATAATAATATTAGGTACCTATATTATTAAACAATTACTAGCTGACCCGGCAAACGTTGTTTTGCTAGGGTCACCCCTATCACCTATGGGGTATAAAATTGCCCTACAACCTATTCTCAGACAAAATTTTATAAAAACTACACAAAATTTTATAAAAAATTTCAAGCCGTTTCGGAGGAGTTCGATAATAAACATTGTGACACCTGATTTTTTTATTAAGAAGTTGTATATCTCGTGTTTAAATACTTTTTTTGTGGTCGACCACTTTCCAACATTTGTTGGAGACGAAAATTATTTCAAATCATACCTGGCATTGAAAAGACTGTTGATCAGAGTAAATTATGTTTTGTTCTGTTGATTTAAATATTTAGATCTTAGTATTTATCCTCACCCCAGACTTAGCAGCAATCGTTTACTGTCTCTTTATCTTTCTTTAAATGCAAATACTATGTATATTTTCAACAACCACAATTAAGGAGCAGTAAATCTGAAGAACAAAGAAGCTGGGACAGTTATTGGAATGTGAATATTCATAGTTTAAAGCGAGTTGCGACTTTGTCTAGAAATATAACGAGTTTAACAACGACTTGCACCAACTTGTAATGTTCTACGCTCGTTGCATTGTAGTTTTGTGAGTATATTTAATTGCTGCCGTGAGGATAATTACTTCTTTTCTTGATAAAATTACTTTGTTGGAAATTTAGCTTTCTTAACAAGACAATTGTGCAGAATATAGTGCTAGCTTTTGTTTTTTCTTATAGTTATATATATCTGAAGGTGCGATTATTAAGTTATCACAGTTTTCCCACTGTGTTTAGAAAATTTATCTTAATACTTCTTAGTAGTAGTTTAACATACTTATCTATACTAATATTATAAAGCTGAAGAGTTTGTTTGTTTGTTTGAACGCGCTAATCTCAGGAACTGGTTCGAATTGAAAAATTCTTTTTGTATTGGATAGTCCGTTTATTGAGGAAGGTTATATGCTATATAACATCACGCTACGACCAATAGGAGCGGAACATAAATGAAAAATGTTGCAAAAATGAAAAACCGTTGAAACTAAAACACGCGAACAAAGTCGCGGGGGACAGCTAGTAACATAATAAAGAAAAAGATGAAATTTCCGTCGAGCGTGCTCTTTGAATTTAAGATAGTCTTTAAATTAAATAAATAAATTTATGGTTTCTTGAATACAGTTCAATCAAGAAATAGACATTAAATTATTCACGATACTATTTATTGTGTTCGGAAAATCTATATAAGGTTTAGCAAAGGAATGTGTAATTTCTCCGAAGAAAACATAAAGCCACTGACAACGTCTTAAAAATAGATTCCTGTTATACATATAATGTATATTGTAAATATTTTTTAATTTTATCGTAGACAATCTTCCGCATCTGAGAATTTGCAATTCACTTTCAGACAATAGAGTTCATCTACCGGAAGGCGCCTTTATATATAGCCCTGTATACAGTACACAGGATACGAATTGTTGAAGTCATGCGAATGACGTTACAGGACAATACCTATTTACATTTTGGGGATATATATATAGTGATAATAGATGAACCACTTGGACGGTAAACAATGTTAATTATAACATGTTCATGTGTTTCCGAAGCAGTATATATGTAATACTGGGCCAGACTGGTTACCAAAGGCAGAGGTCCGGGTATTACGGCGCAAAATAAGAGAGACCTATCAACCTTTAGCCTAGACTTAGCCAAGTGTCAAAAGTTAGCTAACAAAGTTATTAGTAAATTGGATTTTGAGACAAGGTAGTCAGTTTTAAGAGGTTATTTTAGAGGTTTGAGGTTACAAAGACTTACTTATACTATTATATTACACTAGCTGTCCCCCGCGACTTTGCCCGCGTGTTTTAGTTTCAACGGTTTTTTATTTTTGCAAATCAAACAAAAATCCTTAAGTTACAGACTTAGGTCGTTGTAGGACAGAATCGTGAGATAGGATGTCAAAGACAACAAATTCGATCTACTACTTAAGAGGTTTATTTCAAACCTGTGTAATTATGCTCAAGCCTTAAAGAACATCTCATCACAAATAATAATAATATTAATAATAAAACGTTTATTTCGGAAAGCTTGCTCCATAGTTTGTTAGTGATACAACTTACGTAAAGTTAAAAAGGTCTATTTTTAGGTTAAAAAGGTTTATTTTTTTTTGGATCCTTTTTAAAAAGGTCGTGAAAATTAATTAAGTACTTTGTATATTGATAACCTATCTACCTACCGCAAATGACAACTGTTAAACTTACTAATTGGTATTTTTATAGGTTTATCGCTAGGCTACAACAAACACACAGCCTTAACAAACATGACAGCGATAATCAATTAAAAATTGAACATACCTTCAGTAGATTAGGCATTTTGCTTTACGAAATTCAATTTGCCTATAGTATATCATCGGATGTTACACATCAATATCTATGCAAATTATTCTCTCCTCGTGGCAACTTTTAACTTTTAACCCAATTATTGGACCTTCAGTAACGTGATGAAAATACGGATATATTACTTCCTGCCCCCAAGAGAGCTGTAATATAAACAGGGTTTTATGGCCCTTTTAGTATTGTGTTATTTTATTACTATATTTTATAACAGAATTATATTTTCATCATAAATTATGTGTATAAACTCTCTAGGGAGTTAATTATTTTAATAAACTTCGTAACTTAATTGAGAGTGATCAGTAAATAATGCTCAAATTCTGTACAACTTTAGATACAAAAATAAGCGAGTAAAAATTACTAAATTGATTTTGCAAAGCCTAAATTCTGAAATTAAATTGAAAAAAAAATAAAAAATTGAAAGAGAAATAGAGCAGGTTACGTTTCAAATGTTTTGTACAACAAGCTATTGTACGTCAATTCCGAACGAACGTCGATTGTTTTAAAAAGTGATGCCTGAACTTCATACAAAACTATAAAAAAAGTTTGAAAGCCAGATAACACTGCGTTTACACCCGAGAAATGCGTAGCGAGGGATGTGTTTGTTAAGAACCAATTAAATCTATACTTAAATATACAAAGCTGAAGAGTTTGTTCGTTTTAACATGCTTATATCAGGAACTACTGGTCTGAAATGTAAAATTTATTTTTTGAGGAAGGTTATAAGCTATATAACATCACGCTGCGACCAAAACGAGCGGAACAGAAATCAAAAATGTTGCAAAAATAAAAACCGTTGAAACTAAAACACGCGGACAAAGTCGCGGGGGATAGCTAATCGCTTAATAAACATAGCGTAGAGTGAGTTCAAACACATCCCTTGATACGCATCTTCGCACAACTCTGGTTGAAGCGCAACCTTAGTCTGCAGTCTGCACTAGAAAAAGGTATCAAGACTTCTACGTATTTTTTTTTTTTTATAATAATAATAATCATGTATTTAAATCAGTAAGTACACACTATGTTTTTTTACAATAATTTGCTTATAGTCTAAAGAGTGCTGATGTGAAATTTGCCTGAACTAGGTAGAACCTGTGCTTCAGGCAGGTTTAATTACACATCAGGTATTAATTACATTCTACCTAGAACCTACGCAAAAAATGAGATAAAAAACATAATTACATCGCATATTTAATTTTTAGGATTACTAAAGGTTAACTCAAATCTTACCTTCTAACACAGTTGATGATCTTAAAACATTATTTTAAATTAATGAACGTAAGAACAGAGTTTTTTAAGTATAACTTAAGTATTGTTTTAAGTTACTTTATTAAAGTTTACAAGACATATTTTTTGTTTATCTACTATTCTATTCGAAACTACCGGAACTCTTTCAAAGGAAACTCAAGCACGAGGGTTAGTAAATAGATTTATAACGTCATTAAAAAGAAATTTCCTCTCTAATTGACAAAGACAAAATAAAAGGAAAGTAGAAAGATTTAGAATTAAAGCCTACGGCATGAAATCCGGTTTCTGAAAAAAACTAATGCATGAAGTATAAATAAATTAAAACGAGGAAAAGGAAGGTTGATTACATGTAATTAAGATTGGTACTCTGGATGAAAGATAACATTTATTTTTACTAGGCTTTTTTATTATTTTTACTACGAATGAACTGTTATATCTTTTAAAAAACTTAAACCAATTATTTAATTTTCTAAAACAAAGCAGCACAGTATTTTCGTTTTAACTTTTAGTATCACCGGACGCTACGAAACGACTACTAGGAATTAAGGAAAAAAACTGCCTCTTCTAGATTCCGCACCGCTAATTTTTAAAGTCCTGCTTCGTTACTTGGTCAAAGGTTAGATAAATTCAAAAATATTTTTTTTATTTCTATTTCTCAATTATTGTTGATATAATTATGTTCTTTGCTTTTGCAACGTAGACTCTTCGCGTATTAAGATAAGACTCGCGACTTGACAAATCCGTACGTAAAACTTTGTTAATCTGGTCCTAAGAGATCGTGACCGCTGACCTTAATTAAAGTTCCCGTCTCAAAACCAAAAATGTAATCTAAACGAACTAACTATATAGATTAAGCCATCTTAAGTGTTGAAAAATACTTTAATTTCAGTTTAGAATGAGATAATAACTTCAGTAATTATATTGGGTAGATTGTGTTTTTGATGTCCATCCGATAGATTTGATTCTCGGACTTACATGTGAAACTTACAGAACCGTCTCCCATATTTAACATTACCTAATTTGAGTACGATACTTCACATAATAACTATGAGATATAACAAACTTCTGACAAAGGTCTTATTCCAATCAATATCCCGCCCGCGGCAGTCTGTTTAAACTGCCAAAAACAAAACGACGACTGTTTTATCAAACTATGGCAACTTTAAAGAGTCATGAATTTCTAGGAAACAGTGGGTAATAATATAGTAATCTATATTAAAGTTAACAAATATAAAAACGCTGTATCGAACTGAAATGTTTAGTTTGTAACCATCTAAGAACAGAGCAGTCGTTCCTCTGCAAGCATTATTATTATCCATACTGATATTATAAATGTGAAAGTAACTCTGTCCTTCTGTCTGTGTGTCTATTACGCCTTCACGGCTAAACCCCTGAACAGATTTTGATAAAAAATTTACAGGGCAAACTCGGGTCCCAAGCAAGTACATAGGCTACTTTTTTACCGCAGGCGGACAGCCACAGGCAACAGCTAGTAGACCATAAATTGATTACAATGTGCTAGGTACCAATAATAGGAAAAAAAAGCACGTCGACAAGAATTAAAAATTTACAATTTCCAAGTCACAATTCCAAAATAATTTTGTATTAAATTATTCTATCTTGGAAAAAATAATCCATCGATCCACTTACAAATTCAAATGGGCAAAATATTTTTGACGAAAATAACTTTCTCTGTCTGTCACGTTCCTAAAGTTACCATCAGTAAGTTCAGGGGATGTTTGCCGACATCGGAAGATAAACGTGTTACCATTCCAACGATCAGGGGGCCTTTACGGGTATATTCTATAAGTAACGACACTTTTATGAGTTTTATACGATCTCATCGTTCCGAAACCGTCTGGATAAGTTCGACCATCTGTCAAAGGTTGTATGATATTTGACACATTCTCACTATAGTCGTAAATTCAGGTTACTTTATGCTATGTGTTATGGTTCTTTTATCTGGCATCGCGAGTTTTATGTAGGTATGAAAACATAATGCTGAATTTAAGAGTAAAGTTAAATAGAAATCAAATAACAGTGGACGTAGTAAGTACCTATGAATATACGTTGTGAGTATTGGTACTTGCTACTTTAAGATTTAGACAGTAACACTATTAGATAAAACAGCTTGAGCTTGATATGAATAATCATCTGCATTTATATCACATTCCAATTTATTTGGCTGTAATATGGATGTCGAAGGGATATGAAAAGTAAACATCGTTAAAGTCAGCCAGTTAGGTACCTACTAAAATAATTTTAGACACGCATTTTTTCCTTTATCAAAAGCGCTTTAAAGTTCAGGAGTGGAGGCTTCTGACGTCACGCCGCGCCGTGGTAACAATAGAAGCACTGAGTGACGTCACGCGATATTTCCATTTACTGTATTTTTTTTGTTTGACGTTCACAAACTACCTGATGGACATTCAAAAAATGTTTAGTCTACATGCCTATTGGGCCTTATATTTCAGACATCATTCTTACAAACTATTAAGGTCATGTCAGTCATTCTATAAGAAGGTATCTCAAAATGGTTTTCCAATACGCATTCCTTGAGAATATCCTTAATTCATTTACTGGCTCGCACTGCGTCTTTATATACTTAACGTTTATATAATACCTACAATAATTATAAATTCAACTCACGAAAGAAGGCATACAAAAACATTTCAGCTCTTCATGGTCCTTTTTCCCATGGTTTGAATTATTCCGGTCAGCGAACAATTTCATTTAAAATTGAATTACGAATGGCAAAAGAAACTAAATCAATTAGCGAACGCTGCAATTCTAAGACTACGAAAAGGATCAGGAAAAATAAAACTTTTAACTAAAAATATTTTTAGTGTTAATTCAATTTCTCATTGGCAAACTGCCGTAAAACATAGTTTGCATCCATTGATATCAATTTTAACTTTCATCGTTATTAAATGCTTTCCATGTTGCTAGTTGAAAGTAATTCGTTAGTTCAGTAACAATGTACTTTAATTTAAATGTGAAACATTCGAGCCTGATAAAATCACCTGTAATTGATGATTACCCTTTGTTTAAAGGGTATAATCAATCATAATATTACAAGCCGAATTAGTTTAATAGAGTTATTGATAAATTGTATTATTTAGGTCTACGACTGTAGGCAGACAAAGACTAACCATGTTTGAAACTGAAAAACGAAAACTTTATCTTTAAGTACATAGATTTTGCTGTTAACATTAAACACTAAAGAAAACGTTATTTCCCGGGGTGACAACACAGATTGTCTGCAAACTTGCTAGATTTATCTAAAGCTGGTCGCACACTATGTCTAAAATTCGGTAGGTGTCAGAAATTTAAAATACGAATGCTGATGACGTCATAAAACGCGGCGCGTTTGGCTGGGTACCTAACAAGCACCACACACACCGAATTTTCATAAAAAATATTAAAAAATGCGGCTCGGTCTTGTCTGCGATCAGCTTAAGACACCTAAATCGTTTTACACTATCTCATTAGAGTTTGAATAGATGCTTGAGTTTAGCCTTTCTAATATAGTCTTAAATACAATTGGCTGCCTTAAAACTTGCAAGTATAATAAAAGATAAGAAATATTAAAGAAACTTTAACTTAAGCAATAATAATCAAGATTATTTCGTAAGTATTATAACATATTCATATCACAACTTCGCACAAAGGCGACTCATAAATAACTCACAAGTGTAGACGTGAATAATTTGTGGAAAACTTTCGTCACCACCTTAACAAAGTTACCCTAAACTTGTAAATTTAACACAAGAAGTGCCTATTCTAGATTACAAAAAAAATGTAGGGACTTTATTTTAAAATATTACGTTGCTAACAATAAATTGGATAGTAAGTATTTTGTTGACGAAAACAAATTTTATAATTATAATCAACTAGCCGTGCAATGTGCAACCGATTTACTTGTGTAGTTCTCCAAAAAAATACGATTTTTAAACATCCCAAGTTTTTTAAATTTTGACAATTATTTTGCCATTTGACGAAGACAAATCCAATAAATCAAACATTATAAAAATCGATGCAACCGTTCCAGAGATATAAATGGTTTAACTACCCTACTTTTTTATATAAAACTAGCTGTCCCCCGCGATTTTGTCCGCGTGTTTTAGTTTCAACGGTTTTTCATTTTTGCAACATTTTTCATTTATGCTCCGCCCCTATTGGTCGTAGCGTGATGTTATATAGCCTATAGCCTTCTTCAATAAATGGACTATCCAATACCAAAAGAATTTTTCAATTCGAACCAGTAGTTCCCGAGATTAGCGCGTTCAAACCAACAAAAAAACAAACAAACAAACTCTTCAGCTTTATAATATTAGTATAGATAGAACAATCCTCGTATCATCTAAAATCATTGGCATTTTCTTAGTTCTACACCAGCGTCGAATTTTACCTTCGGGGTGCAACTTTATTGGAGCCCAGCGGGTGCCGAGCGTAAGGTATACCTATCTATTAAATGAGACTTATGATAAGAGACGAAATATGCGTATATTACTCACTGATAAAGGAGAACACTGTCTTTCCTTCCGCTTGGGTTTCCTGGTCCTTGGTAAGACGGTAGGTACCTATGTAGTTATAAATAATCTATATTATATTATAACTACATAATACATTATTATTTGTGGCACTGTTACACTGTAAACATTCAATTATAAGCGCTAGGCATTTGTTTTATATCTGCAAACAAAGGAATTATGAGGAAGCTATAGTGTGATTCAACGCGTATATTTTTTAATCTCAGCTTCAGTAGGTACCTACGCAATATGGGAGCGGTATCTTGGGACGTCATCCGCGGAAATCCAATCAGATGTTGTGTATTGTTCAACTTTTATAACTAAACAAAATCTATTTTATTCTGAGATAAGATTACTCTTGAAATAAAACTACTCTTTAAACGAAAACTATTTTATTCTGAGATAAGATTACTCTTGAAATAAAACTACTCTTTAAACGGATTCTATCGCGGTTTATATAGATTTTAGTTTCCGACGTTTCAATCCCTTTGAAGCTGTCATGTTCACGGGCAGACTGAGGTGGTATTCGTCTTGATAGTAGATGTTGCTCGTTCTACCTTCATATTTTAATTTATTTATTTGTATTCCGACGTACGCAATATGAGCTAACTGTGTCTTGAGATCATGCAGTGCTGCTCTTGGTATTGGTTTTAAGTTTGTGCTTTATATATTTTATTTCAATGTCTAACATTCACGTAAGCCTCAGAAAGCAATATAAGATTACTCTTTGGACTTTTTACTTACACGTAGGTTTTACATTTTCATACTAAATCCAACGGTTGTCAAAATATTATTTTTCTAAACAGGGTCAACCCCCGATCATGAAAATCCTTAATCTCGATTGAGGCAATAGCTATATATCATCATAGTTATCAGGTCATAAATGTCCGGGACTAAACACGGACCCCGCTCGTAAACTGATATAACAAATGATCCGAAGGGGATTTTGCCAAAATATGATGACCCAATCGCCACATCGAGCTTCTACTTTAAAGATGAATAAAAACATTACTTCGGTGTTGAAATTTCTGAATCAGTGCATTTTATAGACTTGGTGACCTTTATTAAAATATGATTAGAGTTCATTATGATGACGATACTTGTCACAAACTCCTTATGCTAAAATGACTAATTGTATGCAATAGTGTAGATGACTGGGTATTAAAAACTAATTAGTCCGTCAGTAATTTAATAAAAAAATATTAGACACATAGTTGTTTCTTTTTTTTTTAATAAAGCCAATCAAAGTTCTTCAGGTAGAGGCTAATGACGACATACTAGCTTACAAAATGCACGAAATTGTGACATCATGCGACATTTTAAATCAATTTGTCTTCGTGAGTTAAGTAAAATAAAAAAAGAAAAGTTCCAAATATTTTTAAATAATTAATCTATCAGATGTCTATTATTACACATAGACATATTAAATTTAATATTGTTATTTAAATTTTATTTACTAAGTAAAGAACAATCAGTTCACAATTTCATTGTTATTACTTAAAATAATAATTACTCAAGATTATTATTTTTAATTTATACGGATTGGTTAACAATAGGGTGGGTAAACGATTCATCTCCTAAAGAGGTCACAGAAAGGCTTCATTTAAACAAAGCTTTCATTTCAGTGTTGCCAGTCCAGCGTGAAAATTACACCAGAGATAAATCGTTCCAATACATTAGCCTAGATACCAAGTGATTACGGTCTTATTAATTACCAGAGCTTAAAATAATTTAATTAAGAAGTTAACCTCCCTTATTACTTTAATCACAGAAGCACTCATAAATTAATTACCTTTATATAAAAACTAGATGTAGGTAATTAGCACCAAAATCTACTTTAATTTCGTTATATTGCGACGGATATTAATTGATTAAGTAATTAATATGTCATTTGCAGGATTTCTGCTTAGAATTATATTTAGCCGATCGGTTTAATTTTAACTGCGTATTAGGTAATATTTTTTGCGAATTTTGTGTGTGGAATAAATTTTGAAGATGCCTTTTACACATATCGCATAAAAATTACTCATACGGCTGAGAATAACTAAGTTTTAGACGACAAAAAGTTTTTACGATATTACACTCTGACAAATTAAAAATAAAATAAAATCGCTGCGAATGTATACGACATACTTTGTCTAAAAACGTAAATTTCTGAAACAAAATACTGTCACAGAAAACCACAAGCAGGAAAAAGAAATCAATGGAAACAAGGTTCCATTCGCCAATTATATTTATTTGTCCCTAGACTGTAGTCGACGGAACCACTTTACATTTACAGCGTCCTACTTATCTTTTACATGGAATTTTTGGGTACGTACCCCCGAGGCTACAATTGTTAAAGACGCTAAAATATTTCGCCACAAATAATTTTCAAGGTGATCTAAGTCATGGCGTGATTATTCTCTACCATCTGGGAGATGTTATCACCAAAATGTTTATTCCGATTGAAGAAAACTGATTGCAACATTTTTTTTTTTTTTCAAAATTTTTAATTAATACATATTTTCACAAGAACTTAATTACATAATTCAACTTTAAATTAAACTAAAGAGTGAAAATATACTATTTTAATTTATAAATGGAGAGTAATTAACAGTTAGGTATACGAGTACACTTGAGACGTTAAAGTAAAATAAGATACCGTACAACCACTTAGAGACATTTCCTTTTCTTGTTACAGCTGGATCAAACGCTCAACGATAAAATAAAAGCATTACAATTTATTTTACGCGGTTTGGTTATAGGCGAGAACGAAATGTACATTAGTCCGAGCGATAATCGTCTGTGTGGGACACCGAACAAAAACAACGTAAACGAGGGAAAAGTTTTTGCCTGGTCGACACCAAAGTAACGCGTTCTGAATTTTCCTCGTTAATTTCGTCCGCAGAAAATCGTTTGACAGACCACTGGACAGTGGACATGTCATCTCCGTATTAAACACGTTTAAACCAAACCATTGACTTTTTATGATCAACTTCAATCGAAAACAATACGAAACCATCTTCATATCTTATCATATATAAGATATGAAGATGGTTTAACAGATATACATTTAGGCAGAACGATGAAATTAATTATTTGTACTGTTCTTGAAGTTTGACTTGTTTTTGTGGAATTCTGAAACAATGCCAACCATTGTGACAGGTTACGGAATTAGATCTCAAAACTTGAAAGTAACAGTCAGTCAGTTGACAACTGACGAGACACACGGTGTACGCCTTAAGCCTCTGTCATATAAAGAGTATCGGGCGTGGTGACACGCGTTGTGGGATCTTGCCGATAACAATATTGGCAAACGTCGCGAGTCACAGAAAACGGTCACCACTAGGGATGCCGAATTCTTTAAGTGACTTTAGAACAACAGGATATAAGTACGTTTTGGGGTATTTTCTCCGCCTGCACAACGTTCTAAATACCTAGATATTATTTTCTCATCTTACATCAACCTATTTATTATAACTACGATATGAAGAAATGATGATAAAAATGTTGGAAGGGCAGTAACAGCGGTAGCAGAAAAGCAAAAACCCTGTGAAAATATAACATTAATGAATAAATTATTGTATTACTTTACCTCCTTGTTGCCTATAAAAATCAGCGGTCTGTGTACTCAGTGGCGTAGGTTTTATTCAAGTATTTCTTGGAAAATTAAACACACGAAAAAAGGCAAACAAAAAGCTTTAGCACAACCTTATTACGGCGATGCAAAGGCGGATAGTAAATTGAATGTCATGTTAAGCAAAATGTTTCTACGTTTAATGTTTTGAATATACAAAACATACAAAACGATGTTGAGTTTTTAGATTGATTACATCACGATTCCAATTGCTTATTACACGCAATTCTATTCTGATGAAAGAATCAATCATTTCGTATTGAATTATTATTATTATAGAACAAATTATTGACATTGACTGCGCATTCATCGGGAAAATCAAACACACACTATTTCATCCCGTCACCGGAAGGCGTCGTTATTTTGATGAGGTAGGGCCTGAAGTAGGCCCGAAGAAGAGGAACAGGCCAACATATTGGACTTGTAATGAGTGAAAGAGGAAACGACTTCTTACAAAGAAAATATCTTTGTTTACCCCTTCGTTGATTATATATGTCGTTTTATGTACAGACAGTAAAACTTTATAAATTCAGTCAAAGACCGTGTATTTATAAAACAACAAACATCTCATTAGGAGTTTCAGGAAATGTATCTCACAAGCAAAGTTTTCACGTCAAACTCTGTGCTTTGTTGATTCTGGTTATAAATAATATTACATTACCAATTATCTAGATAAAATATTGGAAATTTTATATAAATGTTTAACATTATATTAGTTGAAAAACAAAAATAATTGTCTAACATTTTGTTTGCTAGTCCGTAGGTAATGGTCTTCAAAGTAAGCATTAATGTCACTTGAAAGACATAAAAGCAGCAAATGCGATTTCGTAGACGGTTCAATCAGCTCAGTGGCCGATAAACCTTTATAAAACTATACAAGCGTTTAAATTTATCCTTTAGAACTACCCTTTTTTCACTTATAAGAGAATAAAGGAAACGTGCAAATAAAATGTATTATCTCGTAGAAAATATTCGGAAATCGAAGGCATTCAATTGAAAAAGGGTCGAATTTTCTGAAGCTGTGAAGCTGTAATTAAATTTCTACATTTGTTTGCCATTTTAATATAAGCTTAATTCTAAATTGCAAAAGAGAAAAGACATCAATTTGCTAGGCCTTTCTATAAAGAAGTCCTTTTATATTGTGCAAAGTTAAGAATAGGTTTGTTATTATGCCTTTTGACGAGCTCTGAGGTCAAGTGGTGTACTCGCCGGTTTTCAAAGTGTCGCTAGCTTTGAGGTCCCGGATTCGATCCCCGGACGGGTAAATATGAAAAAACACTTTTCTACATTGTCTCGGTTCTGGGTATTTGTGGTACCTTCGTTGTCTCCGATTCCATAACAAGTGCTTTAGCTACCTATTTGGGAGCAGAGCAATTTATGTGATGTTGTCCACATTTATTTATTTATTAGGTATTTATGATTGAAAATGTTATATTACTATATTTAATTCTAGATCACTTAGTTTTTTTCTTGTGACTAAGAAATTGTAGTTACCAAGGTAATTACGACTATGTAAACCAATAAACTGTCTGTTATCCTTCTAAAACATAAAATTCTTCTCCATTTAAGCGGTATTAGGAATTTAATTTTCTCTAAAACAATGTTTAAGCCCATACGACCTTTCTGCTTCTAATACTAACGGTTGTGTACACAAACTGCGGAGTTTGTGTGCGTATTGGAGTACTGCCGAGGAGAAGTGGAGTTGAATTTCCCGTTACTACTTTCATCGCTTTCATCAAATGTGAGCTAGAAGTTAGTATCATTTAGATCGCAATTTCGTTCCTTTAAATTGAATGAATTTCAGTCAAATTCTCGACAGTATAATGGAATCATTTTACATTTATGCATTTGGGACATTTAAAAGGTCGAAAAATATAAGCTTATTTTAACTTCTGATACTGTAGACAGGCTTATACAAAAACCAATTAAGTACTTATATATAAATAACTATTATTTTTTAAGATTTAAATTTATATAAAATAGCATAATAGTGGTTATCCGGCCGATTCTGAATAATAATTAAATACTAATCACAGGACTACTAAACTCATTACAAACAAAGATATAATTTTTACACTGTAATTATATTTTTGATTAATCATTAAATCTAATTAGAATAACTCAGTAGGAAACAAACTGATAGCACACTTGATGTTGCCAAACCATTAATTAACCATACGGGTATGAGTTAATTGCGATTCCGAATGTCAATTTTGGTTTCTACGTGAATGTTTTAACAATATGTAAAACACAACAATTTTAATAATTTTGTGGCTTTGTGGTTTCATGTGCGCACTAAAATCTGACGCACTTAAAGATGTATGTAACTACCTGATGCCCGCGGCTCCGCCCGCGTGAGTGTCGGTTATCACGGGAAAAAGTATGTCATGCACGTATGTCATTTCTTAAGCTACAAACTTAATCCATACGAAGTTTCATTAAAATGGGTTTAGAGGTTTAGCCGTGAAAACGTAACACACAGACAGACAGAGGTACTTTCGCATTTATAATATGTACGATAGTTGACCAATATTGCGTAAAGGTATCTACTAATTAACCATATAGGCATAACACTAGACGACATGTGTTTGTTGCTTTTAATATTATCACGCTTTTACTATATGAGGGGGAGCTGACAATACTATATTATTATTATTTTTATTATCTACAACATTACAATAACTGAATCATTTTTCATGTAAACTTGTCTAGGCAGAGGAAATAAATAGAAAGAATAACATGGTATTATTAAATAGGTCAGCAAACTACCGTGAAGTGGGAAAACTGACACTAAAATGTAAATTTCGCGCTAAAATAATTTGATACCGATTCAATAAGAGTAGCCATTGTTCAATGATTCAAAAAGCTGTGGTTATTTATCATTATATTACATATTATTATGAAAAGCTAACAATCAAAATATTGTTATTAAATAGTATTTATTTATTTATACACAATAACAAATACTTATATAGAAAATAAATAGCTACAAAGATACTGCTTATTTCTCATGAAATTCTATCAGCAGACTCTAGCAACAAGATTTATTTAAAACTTTGTAAAAAATATAAAAACAAAGAAGGTAAATAAAATGTTCAAGTATAAATATAAATCAATATCCCTACTAATATTATTAATGCGAAAATAACTATGTCTGTATGTATGTGTGTATGTGTTACGCTTTCACGGCTAAACCGCTGAACCGATTTAGATAAAACTTCGTATGGGTAAAACTTGGATCCTAAAAAGGATATTTGCTTATTTTTGTCGCGACAACCGACACCCACGCAATCGAAGCTGTAGACAAAATCTAGTTATGAATAAAACTATTTTTGTTTTGCATACTTGTATATATACTTACCTAAATAGTTCACGAGAAAAACTATTTTATCAAAACCTTGACGTTTCTCGAATATTCTATTGGAATTCTGCGCATCACCAAAGCTCCTCGCTATGCCAAATTACAAATTTTTGCGTCACGCCGTTTCCTTTAACAGCTGTGACTGACAGACGGAAGAAAAAGTGATTTCAGATTTTCTTTTGCCAAGTACCTACAGATTAATCACTATCTCTTTTTCTTTGGAATACGTTGCTCTGTGTAGTAGCAGCCTATCTTCGCGTTTTGTGGTAATTATATACCTACTTTTACGCGTAAAATCTTGAATTAACTTAACCTTTTATATCTTTACTAGCGATGACCTGCGGTTTCACCCGCGTAAGTAGTCGCCATTCCCGTTAAATCTTTTTTTTTTCGTGACTTTTTCCGATGTTTTTATAGTTAATCTGTACGAACCCAACCAATCAAAGACCATGAATAATAGGTCAACCCGTTCTTGAGTTATAAATGGTGTAACTAACCCGACCTTTTTTTATATTTAGACTTTGTGTCATTTTATTTACTAAGCTGTGTTTACAACGAAAGTCGTTTGTTTACTATCATGTATTTTAAAAATAAGGCAGAAGAATTACGCAACAAAATAAAAACGATCGTGCTTTAGCCCACACGACTGAAGTAAAACTATATACGAAACGTAACTGGCTATGCCAGAAAGAGAGAAAGAAAATGTGTGCTCGCGCTTATCTCTCTTGCTCCTACATTAATATACGAAACGTAACTCTCTCTCTCTCTTTCTATCTTCACTAACTTATATCGCCCTTTCAACTTCCGTTCGCCTCTTCTGATCACACTTTTCGTAACTCTTTCGTCATGCATTCACCAACTTACTCCCCAAGTCAAGCGTGCGTAAAGAATGTTTACTTCAACAATGTAATTAGTACATAGTACCTAAATTAAACCATATAATAACCTAAATAAACACTTTTATATTGTCTTTACTAAATAATCTTGCTAATTTACTGGAAAATCATCTGGGTTCTAGAGTAATATAATTAATATTCGGTCATAAACTGTACAAGTTGTAGAGACGTTTGTCCGTTAGCTAGTGATGTTGTGGTACTAACAGTTAGTAATTTGAATTGCTTGGAGACCGTCAGCCGCATTTACAAGCGGTGTCCCAAGACGGATAGTGACTTACAATAATAATGTGTTTGACCACGGGAACTTAGTTCAGTACTTAAGATGTAGTGTCTTACTTGTAAAGGAAACTTGAAACTGTAGTTCAGAAGTCAGGAGGAGTAGGTACTTTGTTGAAAAATCTGAGAAACCGTAGATGTTTTTTTTTTCAATGGCAACTAATAATATTTTGTATAGAGTACATAATAAATAATGACCTATTTTAGCATAACACTCTACTTATATTCTTATATTTAGGCCGCCCTTTGTACCACTGTTATGTATATATATATATTTTCATGTTTATTTTTGTTTACAGTGTACAATAAAGAATAAATAAATAACAAAAATATAAAGTTATCCAATATTAAAAGGCAAGTTTGGTATAGAACTTTGTTTAAAAGATCTGTCAATATTTATTTTATTTATTACATATATTTATAATTTATTTATTTATTCTTTATTACACACAAACAAGTTCATTAAATATATGATATGGTAGAGAGAAGTACCTAGGATATGTACAAAAGGCGGCCTTATTGCACATGGCCATTTCTTCCAGGGTACCATTTGCCAAAGAAAAGGTATTGTAAAGGTAGACCTACCTTTATTATATACCTACTAGTTAAAACAGAAATAAAATAAGGAAAATTTAACTAGTGTTTTAATATATTTACAAAACAATGTAACTTGAACTTAATACAAAATAGATTAACGATATCAACTACTCAAATTCAAACAAACATTTTGACGAACTCTACAATGTCGTAGTCGCTTTTGACTACGACATTGTAGCACAACGCGTCACTTTAGCTACGGCGTAGCAAGAACGCATGCCTTACTCAGTACATCATTGAACTGCACCGTATATACAATCCAACAATAATTTGCCAACTAATTATAATACCTTTATTTAATATGTCTAAAAACCCGTATTATATTAAAGAAAAATAATGGTATTAGTATAAACTTCAGATTTAGTTATAGTCAAGTGATTATACTATACATACTGTTTATTCCTAACTTTCTTATATAGGAAGATATTTGAACGATTAAGATAAAACTGCTACGCCACTGCCTGTTTGCTCAAAAAGCCAGACGTTGACCTACATTGTTCTTACCTAATTACTTCTGCTATTTTTACATTGATTGATTACAAAAGAATTTCTTCATGGATATTCTTGCCATTTTTTTATTGAGTCCATAAGAAATGGCCTTACGTAACGTATTTTCTTAATGTCTCTTCTAAGGACAAGATTTTTGAGATTAGATTACGCATATGTAAGATAGTTTTAGCCTAAATGGAAAGGCAAATGTTAGGCAAAAGTAAAACTAGCCAAAAGAAGCTTAATACCGGCTAAGCACCAGTAGCACCAAGGTTGTTACCGCTACCATCTCTTTATATTTACGAAATATGCATAGTTACAACTAAACACCAACATCTACTTAAGATGCTGCTGATATAAATCCTCAAAGCAGACGAGACTCCTTAAAGAAGTATTAAATGATCTGCCAAGATCAAACAAATATATAAAAAAAAACTCGTGGCAGTGTGTGTACGGAGATATAAGTTACCAAGTAATTTTAAAATATTAAATGTTGTTAAAGATTAAATTGTATGAATGGTTATTTGACTATATTTTTTAAAGTTTTAGAGAATTTATTGATTTACTATGTTCTGGAGCTAAACCTGTACTTAACTGTATTTTTCCTCTAACCTTTTACCGAGTTTTGTGCTAATAAATATTTATTATATAATAAATATGTTTATATATAAACCACTTACTCTATAATGACCACATCATAAATTACACATTTTTTTATTATAATACCAGCCATCTTATAATACATTTTTTGCCGCTCTACGAAAGAAAACGTCTATATAAAACTCAGGGCTAATGGAGTAATAACCTAGATGTAGCTGACTTTGTTACGTCCAACATGATCGATCAACCATAATCCATTGTGCTTTAAAAACGAAAGAGTTGAGTCTAGATAATTTACTCGCAATAATATCTAATAATGTTTTTTCAAAAAAAGGTAGAATATATTGCATAATATAATGTGAACAGATTATATATACTAGCTGTGCCCGGAGCTTCGCTCCTGTCAACTGACTACCTACCTACCTAGCTACCTACCCTACCTACCCTACCAACTCACCTACCTACCTACCCTACCTATTTTCTCTTCAACTTATTCACTATTCATAACATTAAAAAAAACAGATTTAAAAAAAATATATTTTTTGTACAGTAAGGATCATAACAAAAAAAAAGAATTATCCAATTTGGTGAAGGCGTTTGGAAGTTATGCGCGTACGAAGTTTCGGCTGTTATTTTTTATATATATATAGATATTTGAATTTATTTGATAAGAATCTGATATTAGATGAAAAATAGAAAAAAAAATGTAGCTATGCAGAATATTATGCTAAAGACTAACTAAATTATGCATATTAGAACAAAGGGCGGATTCTATTTACGCCCATTATTATCATATTCGCAGAAGTTGTTTGCTACTAGATAGAATAGGGATGATGACATTTTTTTTAATGTCCCGCATGTATTTAATAAAAGAAATTAGACACGTATTTTATTTTATTTTTTCCGTAACCAAAAACTCACGGCAAGGCATTGATTTGAAATGTCCCATGACGACATTAGCCCTGAGCTTAGATTTGCTTATCTCCTTAGTTTATACCAATTTCAAAAATGCAAATAAACGTGTCCAATTTTATTTTACAGACTAAATAAACAAAAAAACAAAATCCTTTAAAGGATAGCAATCATCCATTTAAATATAGATTTTACACAACAGAATAACTGAAGATATACTTACGAAAGATAGAAAACAGACAGTTGTCTGTTTTTAATTGGGAATAGGTCTGCTTTAGGCCCGATTGCCAGCTAAGTGGAGACGAAACGAGAGGAGACGAGATGTGTTATAAGCAACCAATAGAATTTCGTTATTTACACGTCTCGTTTCCGCTCAGCTTCAGTAGAAATGGTTTAGCAGCGCGGACAAGATATAAGCGGTGTTTCCAAAATACGTCGCACTAAAAGGACGGAGCGGAGGAGGAACGAGAAGACCTCTCCTCACGCGCACATCCCTACTCTGCTCCGCTTTGATGAAAAAAAACCTGCCCGCTATGGCGCTCCACTCCGCATATCTCGTGGAAGAACTAAGTATATATTATTATTAGGATATTATTACGCTCTGCCTACTCCATCAGTGAATCCTACCGTAACGGGACGCATCAATCAAGAACCCATGTAATATAAGGTACAGTCAAGTTCAACAGTCGATGAACAAAATTAGATTTACGAACAGCCGAAAATGTTCAGTGACATTTAGAAATTACTATTCAGTGAATTCTCGTGCTAAATAATTGTTCTAGTCACATCAAGTTATTGTATGTGATTTTGTTTAGGCGGTTTATAAATCTAATATAAATGTTGACGGGGTATGAAACGTAAAAATCATTGAAGTCCGTCAGTTAAGTAATAAAAAATAATACCCACGTATTTTTTCCTTTATCAAAACAATAAAAAAGAACAAAGGTAAATCGCTTAAAGTTCAAGAGTGGGGGCTTACGACGTCACGGCGTGGTTAAAATTGAAGCACGGAGTGACGCCACGCAAAATTACCGTTCAATGTACCTATATCTTGATCATTTTTGTTTGCAGGAAAAAATAAAAAATACGTGTCCAATAAAAATCATTAACCAGCCTGAAGGACATTAAAAAAAAAATTCGACATGCCTATTTAATTGTGGTCATAGACGTTTGTTGCTGACCGTACGTAGGTAATGTGTGTTATGAATCAGTTCTGAACGATATGCCAGTCAAGGTAATCCATTAATCCTGTAATTAACGATAAAAGAGAGGCTTTATTGCTGAGAAATCTAACTGACTACGGTTTCTTTTGGATTATTACTGAGAAATATCATTTCGTATTTGTTGTATTATTATTTTAGTTAACTGATAATATAATTATGTAGTATATATATACATATAATATTTTCCCTTTCTTTCCCTACTCATATTTTTTTTGTGTATAAAATAATTATGTTAAAAAGCCTATCCAAGTCACCGATTAACTTAAAAGTGTACACTAAAATACTTGAGCCTAAATATAATCCCACCAAAAACATTTTCATGTAAAATGTTGCCAAGACGAGCCCATATGACTCGCACTGTCAAAAAGTTATCAGATCTCATGTAGAGCCAAGCTTCTAACACTACACGCCCTAAATCTACAAGGCCTAACTTCACAAACTCTACACCTTAGTCAAAATATGTGGCTTGGCCATTTCGCTACATTCACATCGACGTAAGGTGAAAAATTAATTCACTGTTCATTACTTTTGTGTTATACAATAGTTCTTGTAGTAACGAACGGCCAAGTCACATATTTTGACTAAGGTGTAGAGTTTGTGAAGTTAGGCCTTGTAGAGTTAGGGCGTGTAGTGTTAGAAGCTTGGCTCTACATGAGATCTGATAACTTTTTGACAGTGCGAGTCATATGGGCTCGTCTTGGCAACATTTTACATGAAAATGTTTTTGGTGGGATTTCATTTCTTTTTGTAAGTTGCTTGTAACAATTTTTTTTTTTTTCTTTTTTTTTTTGAGGTGTATTTCTGACGTAAGAGGCAGGAGACGTTCGCAACACTTCTATTCATTCATATTTATATGATCTGATCTGAAGTATATGTCTCAATATATGTCGATTAATTTTTTTTTTTTTTTTTTTACAAGGAGTACCTATACATATATATATCTAGGGGAACCAAGTTTTAGATTATTAGATTAGACCTCTAGCGTCATCAAAATTTAATTTAAAATTACAGGTCTCATACAAACTCCCATCCCCTAGTTTAAGGGGTTGGGGGATGAAAGTTACAAGTTTTATAATTTTTTTGTTGTTTGTGTGCTAATACTAGCTTACATACAAAATTTCAGCTTTCTAGGACATTAGGAAATACCTTAAGAATTTTGATGATCATCAGTGAGTCAGTGACGAAATTAGCGTTTTTTAGATATAAATAAAATCTGAAGTATAAAAGCTAATGTAATTAAAATTTAATATGTTCAATAAATCCGCTATTGACAATATATCCCGAAAATTTTGTTGATCTAGCATAATCCAAACCCAAGTTATGAGGGTTCAAAAAAACGACGAAGCGCTTCGAGAAAAGGTAGGTAGTGCCTGTGCGCTTCGCTTGGCTCGTCTTGGCGGGGGCACTACCGTGCCCCCAGATAAAGTTTATATTTTTATAAATAGGAACAAATATACATTTGATTTTCATTTATCACACTGGATCTCAACATTGTCTATAAACTCGTTTATTAAATTTTTTATACTTCCTTATCATAATTAAAAGGAAACAATCATAATATTTCTAATGAACGAGACATAACGTTTTCTTTTTACAACGTTCATAAACTTTGTCCCTTTTATATTTAACGCCAATTTATGAATATTTTTATCAACAATTCATTCTTTTTTAAAAGCCATTGTTCACACAAAATACATGGAAAATTCATAAATTTTATTTTACTTGACAGACATGCAACCTACTTTCAATATGAAGAGCAACTAAAACATTGTGCAATATGCACGAAAGTTTTTAATTAAAACGCGTAAGTACAAATGGCTACATTCATTTAACAGTCAGTTTTTAGGGTTACGTTCCCAAAGGTTGCCAACAGGGCCCTAATGCTGAGCCTCCGCTGTCCGTCTATCTGACAACGGGTTGTATCTCACCATGAAGCGTTATAGATAGATAGTTAAAATGTTTACAGTGTTAATTTTTATTGACACTATAACAATGAATAATTAAAATTTAAAGGGGGCTCC
Source organism: Diachrysia chrysitis (assembly GCA_932294365.1). Classification (NCBI taxonomy): domain Eukaryota; kingdom Metazoa; phylum Arthropoda; class Insecta; order Lepidoptera; family Noctuidae; genus Diachrysia; species Diachrysia chrysitis. Next base: position 5,557,942 of record OW028651.1, on the reverse strand, counting down.
TTATACAAAATACGTGTTTTTTTTTAAGTTTTTGCTCGATTTTAACGACATAAATTTTGTACGATGGTACGGACCCCTTAATGCGCGAGTCCGACTTGCACTCGGCCGTTTTTTCTGTAATCTAGGGAAAAACCAAGTACTGTATTCTACCTCTTTGTTTTTAGGTTAAGACTGATTGACGGAGTGATTAGGAACTTTGATTGGGTTTTAAAACAAAATTTGAGAATAAATTTTATCAATTTTTTTTTCAGAATTAGATTAATTTTTATAACGATATTATTCGGTTTATTATACTATATTATGGTACATACCTACCTATGTTCAATAAATAATAATAAAACTTAACCTACCAGATTTCAAATTTTAATGCTTAAATTAAATTAATTCCCCAAATTTAATCAGAAACTTATCAAATATTCATAATAGACACGCAAGAGCGTAACGTTTTCCAGTTAACACTGAAATTGGGGACAATACAAGCTTATTAGAAGTCAAACGCCATTAAAAGTTATTTAATTAAATTATTCGCTTCCTGTAATTGAAGACTGAAGATTTCACGGGATATTTATTAACTCGAAATTTAGACATCATTATGAGAACATTAATTAATTTTGTAATAATTAAACTCTTGTCTTAATTAAAATAACAAGGTTTTGTAAAGCTTGATAATTGAATTTATTTTTTTTATGACTTTAGTATTCTCACCTACTTCGAAACTTTGCTTATAACTTCAAATAAAAATTAGTTTTAACTTACCACTTATTTACAGCTTTAAAAGTTTTGTAGAATAAACTACGATCACAAATACAGTTTTGTTCTCAAATCACTTATTAAAATTCTAAGTCACACAAAAACTCACTTTAAAACTACATTAACAACTACCTTCAAAGTTGATATGAAACCTACTTTTAAAATTTTGCAACACAATAATTTATTACACACTAATTTCTTTTTTCCTTTAGTAGATGGAATGTATCGAACTCGTAGTTACGTGGTGTCGATGTGACGTCACACTACGCCTCGTCCGCTTTCCAGCGGGTTTCGGAACAAACTGGTCCAACTCAAAGGGTGCAAGCATCGCGCATGCGCGAAACGGTTGGTGACACTTCGAGGATGAAAATTACAGCAAACTTTCTATACGAACTTTTTAATAATATCAAAAGTATGATGACACTACATGGTTAGCTACTTTTGCAACAATATCATCTAAACAGCATTAGCCTTTTCCGAAGCCTAATTAAACTTAAAAACCGTAAGATGAGTGTGATTCAAAAAAATCTAAGCAGACAGACAGACGAACAACCAAGTGCTCTTGTAAGATTTACTTTTTTTTCTTTTGAGGCTTTGACGTAAGGAACCCTAAAAATGAATAAGAAGTACCACCTCTACAAATCTACTACCTAATGTGCCCAGCTCAAAGCGCTCTAAAAGACCTTTAACGTGGCAAATGAATAAACAACGCTATTAAACTTGTGACAACATAAAGTACCTAATAGACTTAAACATAAAAAACGATATTGCTGTGGCCATCCTATCTCGTGGTATAAGCTCTCGTTCATAACGCTTCAGACAGTCTCTATGGACACAAACGGGCGACGACATTGTATCGTGTGCTGTTTGCAACGAATCTGTCACAGAATATACATGTTAAGAAATGAAATTACTTTATTCTATTTTGACTGGGATTTTTATTTATAACATTTATAGAGTAAAGAAAATAAGTAAATCTTGACTCAAGTCTTGGCACGTAAAAAGAAGGGCCTGTGCCCAGCAGTGGGAATATAGGCTAGGCATGTTCATGATGGTGGTGATTTTGTTCCCAGAACACAACATAATACACTTATATTATTTGAAAACTTAAAAAAAACATTAATCTACGCAGATAAATAATTAATTTTATGTAATTAAGTTTGTTGGTCAAGAACTAGGTATACTTATATTTTTGTAATATTACTATGTTAGCTCGTGTTGCCGTATCTGTAAAAAAATAACAATAACGTATGAATAGTAAGTAGGTTAGAATATTTATTTCTATTATTCCTAATAATTATTATCAATACCAAATGTAGAAATTGAAAAGATTTGTCGACCTCCGTGGTCGAGTGGCGCACACCGGTTTTCAAGGTGTAGCTAGCTCTGAGGTCCCATATTCGATCCCCGGGCGGGTTAATGAAGAAACACATTTTTCTGTATTGTCTCAGGTCTGGGTGTTTGTGGTACCTTCGTTGTCTCCGATTCCATAACACAAGTGCTTTAGCTCTTACTTTTAGGTTCAGAGCAATGTATGTGGTGTTGTCCACATTTATTTATTCGAGAAATCTCTTTCAAATTCTATTGAAGAAATAGGCAATCTTAAAATACCTACGTAATAAAAAAGTCTAGAGGATATTAGCACAGGTAACTTATTAATATCTAAAAGGTAGCATTCCAGAATGTTTTTCTAGAACCTTCTCGTAGGTAAATAAAATAGATATCGTTTTTAAAACATAGTATTTGATATAGCACTAACTTTGCGTGGGATCATTCCTGTTATACGGAACTTGATAGCATTGTTTTGACATTCTCGTTTAGAAACAATATATGTTCGGCTTTGTTAACGTTTTAAACAAGCGCCAATCTATGACGTCATGAAGAGAGTCGGAAACTATCGCGGTATAAACCTTTTAGGTTTTCAAGTAAGACAAACAGGGAAAAGGATATTTTTAAAATTTACAAGTATAAAGCATTGTACCGGACTAAGCGTTCGAATTTACACGTATTTGGAGTGCTAGTCCAGCAGTGCAGTTGCTGCAGCTACAAACTAGCGTTCCAATGTACGCGTAGCCGACTACGCCTACATTGGAATGCTTAACTATACAAGGCTTTAGTAATATGCTGACGATGTTACCACACACGGGGTCTCGACTAAAAAGTACATTGGTGCAATATTAGTATGGTCATTTCAGCCACCTTCCAATGATACCTAATGACGGGAATTTATAAAACATTTAAAAAGTTTACTTTAAATACGGTATAGCTGATTGTTTATAAAGTTTTCTTTTTATAACTGTGGACAACATCACATTTATCCCTAAAGTATTTTTTGCTATTTCTTATTAGTTTAAAATTTCATCCTTTCGTTATTTATTCAGGTCCATCATGTAAATAAATCAGTTACAATCGAAACTAATTTATTTATTTTTAGAAGTATCTCAAATACTCATTTTTCTTATCACATAACCCCGGTCACTCACATGCGCGCAAACATTTCGACAAAAGGTTCGCTCGCTCTGATGTCTGTTAAAAAACCGACACAACTTGAAAATGAAATCATTTGCAAATGTTGTCCTACACTTGTGGGTTTGCGTATTCGTGCGAATGAATGAATATGAGTGATCGGGGTAAAGATAAGAAAACAAATTAAAACAATGGTTTAAAAGGGGTTATAATAATAAACTATTAAAAGTAAAAATAATATACATTTAAAAGGTATTATGTTTCTATTCAGCTGTTTATTTTAAGCGATAGTATTATTTTCATGAGTCTTGCTAAAAATAGGATCCGCGATGCAACCTCCATAAGAAACCAAGAGGCAAACCAACACATTAATTTTAGGGTCCTGAAACGTTTCAGGTACATGTTAATCTATCTTCGTAGGTATTTTATTACAGCAATCAATTTATTTCTGGACCCTAAATGTCTCTATAAATAAAACTGGTATTGTCAAAGATATGTTAGTAGTTTTTAAGATAGATTTATTTTGGTAAGTAGTTTTTTTAATGCTAACTATAAAAATACTACATAATCAAATTTTTGTGGTTGTTGTCTCAATGTTTCGACTTCTGTTCAGCATAAGATAATAATTAAAATTTAAAATTTATTACAAAATAATAAAGACTATTAATGAAGAAAACAAAATGTTTCTGAGTAAATAATGTTTATACATTATATCTCAAAACATTTTAGAAGAGTTGTCTATTTAAGTTCGTGTTCTTCCACTATTTTGCATACCAATTTCATAGTTGACTGCGTAACAACTTACAATAAAGATGTCGTGACCTAAATATATGATGAAAATGCATAATAATGTGCTTCTTTATCGTATATTCCGTCAAGTTCGTACACAATGACTTTATCGAGAACAAGCTAATACCCAATATGCACGACTGCGTTGTAGAAGAAGCCTTAAATAATAAAATACGTGCATCGTTTACCGGGATTTGCTTCGTTGACACTGTAGAGTGAAGCTACCTCGCTCGCCAACGTAATGTTGCTAGTACTTCATATGAAAATTGAAAATGTCTTCGTCGGAAATCGCGACGGTGACGGTGTCGCCAACATTCACTACGATACTTTACTGAGCTCTCAATCGCAATTCAGGGTTTTTAAGTATTTCTAAAGTTTTTAATCAAACAGCGCTGAATACCTGATTTGGATTTAAATCACCAAGAAGTATAGCATATCTGCCTATAGATATAAAATAGATAGGTAGTAGTTTTATTTGTTAATAATAATCAAAAGCGAATGTAAGAAAATTTTCATTGATTCCTTTTGTAACATCATAAATTAAAAATTAAAGTGAAAATATCATTTATATTCTGCATAGTTTTGGGTATTGTATTTAATAATTTAATTTATTCAATTATTACAATTACGTACTATTAAACGCCTGCGTAAAATAAATGAGCAAACTTTTGTTTGACAATGATGGCAATTATTTTGTGCTATGAGGTTTTAACGTAAACATTTATGCAGGTATTATTTACATTAATTTCAATAATAACATTGCAATATACATATAATGGAATACTTACGGGTTAATTTATTTCAATCGCTTTATAAACACTCAAATAATTTACTTTACGAAGCTTTCCTTAATATATGTAACTATTTGTTTTATAAAATGAAAATTAAATTTTAAATTATTTATTATTTTCATTTAAAGTTATTAATCTACTTGTACTATTAAGTGTTCTGTGTCTAAAAAAAGAAATTTAACCAAATAGGCGTAAGTAACTACGTTCTTACTTAAATACCTAACGAAGTCCTAAAGATTGTGCTTACTTACTATACATAGAAACAGGTTAGATTACATCTTAAAGGAACTCAATAATAAACTCTCAGGCAAAGGTTCATTCTTGTAATTCTCGAAAAAATTACAATGCTTCTAATTTACAAGGTTTCTGTTAAAAATGTTGCTTGAAATCTTTTTCAAAATCTTCTTTGAAGTTTTGTTTGAAATCTTGTTTAAACTTATTTTTGAAGTATTGTTTTAAACATTGTTTTTTCATTAGACTATTCATAACGTTGCGAATTTGTTGACCCTGATTACTCAGCTTATGCACTTTAGTATCGACTAGTATCAACAAAATGTTTAAAAACTAAGCAGTTTTCACACTTTTTCGTGACACATTGTGGCAATAACAGATAATTTCCTGATGACATAATGACGTTCACGTTTTATTTTTAAAACTCAAGACCACACACTGAATAAAAAACAAAAGAGGTTACTAATTTGTAGCTTAAGCGCCTCTCCAAAAAGTATTTATGTTTGAATGAATAAGGAGGTTTTAATTCAGAATCTTCTTTATTATCTTTATTAAATTAATTAACAATTTTAAATATTTACAAACTTAACTATATATACATACTAAAGGAATTATAAAATAAACTAATCTAATATTAAAAATAAACCTAAAATATGGCATCAAAAAATTCCTCCACATCGCTGTCCACTGGGAGTGTTCCCAAAAGGCTGGCGGCATTGCCACGTTGAATGGCAATGCTTATCCTCTGTCCAAGGTAAAAGCCAGCCCTTGGGTCGCGCGAAGTGTCAACGAGGCGTTTAGCTAGATCTTTAAAAAGCATGTGCGCACTCGGACCCCACGGACCAAGGGTCTCAACCCCAAACGGCTCGAATATATAATTTCCAACTAGGTTGTTATATTTCCGCCGTTTGAGGTTCTCAGCAGCCGCAGCGGCGGCACCAGCACAGCCCGACGAACTAGGAAGATGGGATGGCGCAAGAGTATCGACACAAGTTGCGTCCCATACTAAAGGCCTACCCAACTTCCATGGGAACAAAGACATGCCGTCCGGTCTCTTGCCATCGTCGCGTGCCAGGCCATTGGGTTCTAGTACAGCTGGAACGCCGGCGGCAACAAGAGCTCGTCGGATGATGTCATTAACATTCGCATGCCGCGCCATGCGGCCCGCGCTACGGCTACATGAAAGGCCGTGGTGTCCGAGGCTGTTGACAACTTCGCCGCAGTGGCAGCGATGTGGAGAGCAACATGAAGCACCTAGGCGTAGTGCAATAGCGAGGCGGAAAGTAGTGTCGTCGAACAAGGTGCCTATGTTCGAAGACGGCAGTGCGTGAAGCCAGAGGCCCGACTCCCATTCACCCACAGCCAGCAGGCGCGCACGCTCTGCAGAAGTATTAGATGTTGAGATAAGGTTGTCTTGAACTAATCTGCAGAGCGGCTCATCCCACCGCCTCTGGGAAGATGGGAAGTCAGGGAGATTTGAATTTGGGCAAGTGAGTCTCCAGGCATCCACAGCCTCGGTGAAGCACGGCACATCAAAATCAATCAGTGAGGAACCGAGTATATTCCTGATTAATTTATCAGTGCCGTGGACCGAAGATATAAAAGCCGGTAAACTAATGCTTGTAATTTTGCGGACGCCGAGCCCGCCCATACGGATGGGAAGAGTGGCTTGAGCCCAAGCTCGGTCGTCCATGTCTACGTTTAAAATTAAGGTAAGTGTATCTTTGATAATTTTGTCCATTTTTTCCAAAAGTAGAGGGTGCTTCCATAAATGTGAAGCACGAAGAAAATAAATCAATTTAGGACCGAAACAGCAATAACGAATTAAGGTGATGGCCGAATGCATGTTAACTTGTAACAATCTTTCAGATATGTCATTGAAATTTTGAATTTTTTCATTAATAAAATTGGGAAAGGCATCGTCGAAGAATTCAGAATCTTAGCTATTCATTATTACACCAAGACAATATTTTATCATTCCCATATAAATGCAAATTACGGAATCCTGCAATATTAAATTGGTTGAACCTCATCATCTCGCAAACAAAGTGCCAATAAAATTGGATTTTTAAGTTGAAATGAATCTGACATTGATGCTGAACAATTTTTTTACGGCATTAACAATGCAAATTTCTCTTTTATCCAAACTCATCCAAATAGATACTAATTATTATTCTTATGAATAATATCTGAGATTCATACTTTAATTTCCGCTGCGGCGATTGTTAAGGGACATTTTGTTGGAATGAGATTTAAATTGGGTTTTGTCGTGCTTTCGCATGATTGAGCTTATCAAGATTTGTTTGCGACCATCGCGAGTTACATTGAATTGTTAGAATTCATTGCGGTTATTAATCTAAATATGTGTTTATCGATATGGTGGCATTGTGATTTGATTACCGACTTGTTGACGAGGTAACAGATTTGAACACAGTATAATATATAATAATATAATAATATCTTGGGACATCTCACACACGGTCATCTGATCCCAAACTAGGCAGAGCCTGTGCTATGGCAACCAGACAACTGATAAACATACTTATATATTTCTAAATACATACATATTATAGATAAATTACACCCAGGTACAGTGTCACATAACATCAAAGTACTAAAAGGAATCTATTGATTCTTTACACTGAACAATATATTATCATAAGATTACATTTAACATTAAATTTGCAATACTTTTAAGGCCAGGGAGGCCATAAAGATTTTTTAATTATAAAGCGTAGTGTTGTTCGTTCTTATGGTTAGTCGTTATTGATTTCGGTTAACAGTATTTATAAGTATCTATGTATTTTGGCAGCTTATTCTGAGAAATTCAGTCTACAAGGTTTTTTTTTTTCTCAAAAAAGAGGCATTTAAATCAAGGAACGTGTATTTTAACATCTTTAAAACGTCAACCTGGAGCAGACGTAGTCAAGAAAGAAACTGGACGCTTAAAATTATAAAGTTAATATCAAATGATAATATATTCTTGTTACTTACTAGTACAAAAGAGCTAGTAAAATATGTCCCACAGTCTGACAGCTACGAAGCCCAATTATTTACCTTCTAATTGTTTTTATCAAATAGAATAAATCCAAATAATACAGTTGTTAAGTTCCGCTGTGAATTAAGTTGGTTTTTGAAAAGGTTAGATTATGCGATAAGTCGTGTTAGGGGTTTGAAGATAGATTAGGTTTGATTGTATTCTGTAAATGAGAAAAATGGGACGTATTCGCACTTGGAAAGTACTGCGATACTAAGAAATTTTAACGTTATTTTGAGATATCTATCTATTTTAGAAACCTGAAGATCTTTGTTTGTGTCTTCAGTGAGAATTATAGAAACAGTATTAGGTTTGTTCTTTTGTAGTGAAATCATGAGTTATCTTTGCTTTACTTGGTCTAAAATTTCATGACCTTATCAGTTTATTATAACTAACTAAAACACTTAACAGTAATTAAAATTATATTAAAGATAAGTATAAAATGTTAGGTATCAAAAAACATAACTTCTGTATAAATCGTTCAAGAGTTCAAAAGAAAATTTTAAGAAGCAGTCGCTCCATTTAAAATACGATATGCAACTAAATCCGGTAAGACTGGAACCCGACCCCTTAATAGCTTGGGAAAACGCTAGGCAGAAGGAGACAAAATAACAAGGGCTTTGGCCTAAAAATATCAATTTCTTGGAAATATACCTAGATACAAAAATAGAGAACTACAAAGATACTAAAATGTTATCTAAATAAAAGGGCTCAATTCGACGTAATTCAGTTTCCACGTAATCTATTATTCCATATTTCAACAATGTCTTTGTGTCAAAGGGCATGTTATTTGAGTTAGTTTTTGAAGGAAATAATTATCTAGGTTAATATAATACATAATATTATCAAGTATTAATTTTTGATTGTTAAATAATAAATATTCGATAACATTTATGGAACGTTGATAATTCAAATCAATATTTGTTACCTACTAGCTACGCCCGCGACTTCGTCCGCGTGGAATTTAACAAAAAAGCAAGATTTATATATCTTTTTTTTATATATTGGTCCATCCGTTCCAGAGATTAGCCGGAACAAACAGACAGGCAGATAGACAAACAAAAATTAAAAAAGGTGTATGTACCGCATATACATTCATATGCATGTAGTAAAAAGTGGCTATTTTAATATAACAAACATACACTTCAATTTTATTTATTTGTGTACAGCATGCAAGAAAAGCCCTGTCCGATCATTATGATTATTATTCGGCATCGTAACTGCTTACACGTAACTATTGAAAGGATTTGAGATTATTATTTTATCCCCGGTAAATATAATTAAATTAAATAAAACTGATCAAAGGCAACACTGATAGCTCGACAAAGTTCAAACCTACAGTTTGTATTAAAGAAGACGCCTGAGCGAGACATTTTTTCTAGTACGTATGTTGAACCAGGAAAACGCCTTTATTGGATCGGACAGGGTTTTTGTTACATACTGTATAGATGTCATGCTAACCTAACATACATTCTGGTGATAAAGAAGAAACCAATTTATCTGATTATACCAGATTAATTATTCATTATTATTGTTAGTTTCTGTCTTATCTTTTATTCCTTTCTTCTTTGACCCAGTTAATTTATCACTGTTCCAATATTAGTCGGCAAACAGCCAAAGCCGGAACCCGACTATTCTCAAACTACTATTAAGGGTCAGTAAGAGCGATTGCTATAATACCTAACTTATATGTGATCGAAGTATAAGTAGGTATATAATTAATAATAGTTATTAGGTCACAGGTGGACGTTGTAGCCAATTATTTGGGTATAATCTCTTTGTCACCCATAATGAGACCCATGGGAAACCTTGGCTAATTTTCCGTTTGGCAATCAATCTATCCTTCCTCCTATTTTTGTTTAGCATTTTAAGTGATCACGACAAAAAAATATCTACAAAATTTTAAATTTTTATTTGCTTTTTACACGACGCCAAGAAATGGTCGTGTTTTAGCGCGTTTCTTTTATGTTTCTATATTTCTATGTTTGTTATTTTTTTACTTCGTATCTTCCAAATGAGGTACTTTATCTAAGTCCAAATGGCTTAATAAGGCCAAGTGTGATTAGATTGTTATTACTGTTTTGAAAAAAAAAATAAAATGGCGGAATTATGGCGATAAGTTGTAAGTCGTTAATACAATATTTTAACCAAACCTATCAAGTGTATCAAAATATGTTTGTATATTGTATATTTAAATGTAATTTCAGGTAGAGGTAGTCGGATTTTTACATTTTTTACTAATACAACTTGTTATATCAATAAAAAGCAAAATGTAAATGCCGCTGCTGTGTACCGTTGTCAGAACGGTGAGAAAGAGGCATGGCAGGATTAGAACTAAGCGGAACGACGAGAAATAAAAACAGAAAAATTCATGAAAAAAAATTACCTTAAAAACTTACTTTACTTACTTGTTTACTTTAATAATGTGCAGAATTTGACACATATACCTACTTAAAGTACAGACTATTGGAAATAATTATATTTTTTTTTGTATGTGTCGAGGCATTTTGGCATTATCGGCACGTAGACCCTTAATCTTAATATAAATTCAGAAGATATTTTATTCAAGATAGATTCTGTAGAATGAAAATCAAAATGCGACATTACCATCGAAATTGGTTTAATAAGTGTACATTTATATTTTATTCTTACGTTCTCGTGAATTTCTTCCATTTGAAATTAATTGGATTTATCTATTTCAAATGAACGTTTGCACAAAAATATTTTTTTAAATCACTGTGGATAAGTAATTTAATTAAAAGATGAGCCAAAATAAATTAAATTGTATGTATTTGTGTTGCTGTGCAGTGCTGTTTTTCTGCTACGAGGTTTTTTAATGTAGTTTACGCAATAGCTGTGAGCTTTGGTATCCAAGAGATAGGTAATTATATTGCTGCACTTAAAAACGTTAACAGTTAATTAATTAATGGTTTTATTATTTTCGATTTAAGTAAACCTACTCTCATTAATCGCAGAGTTGGCTTACTTAATCAATAGGCGTTCCAAAGTATAGATTTAAAAAAGCCAATCCTCAGAAATTGCAAGTCTGCTTACTTACATCGCTAATGAGAAATCTCTTAAGAGACGTGAATGGTTACGTCTCTGAGTACGGCAGTAGAGTCCGCAATGAATTTGAAACAGAACAAACTCTACCCTTGAAGAAAATTTGAGATTACAAAACAATCATATAATATGACTAGCTGTCCCCCGCGACTTTGTTCGCGTGTTTTAGTTTTAACGGTTTTTCATTTTTACAACATTTTTCATTTATGCTCCGCTCCTATTGGTCGTAGCGTGATGTTATATAGCCTATAGCCTTCCTCAATAAACGGACTATCCAATACAAAAATATTTTTTCAATTCGAACCAGTTGTTCCTGAGATTAGCGCGTTCAAACAAACAAACAAACAAACAAACTCTTCAGCTTTATAATATTATAGTATAGATTTGTTGTTGTTTGTATATTTCCTTAGCTTTGATCTCAATTTCAATACAAATAAATTGATCTTGAGAATAGGTCTGCGAGGTAAAATATCGTCGATGTCTAGACTGACTGCAATCAAAAAGATAAGTTTTTTATTAATCCAGAAACCTATTAGCTAAGTATTAAAATACAAGAGTCTCATACAAATCACGGTGCAAAGTAATTATTTGCAGACAAACACGATGATTTTTAACTTTATCAAAAAAAGCATAAACAAAAATAAGCATAACAAACATTCTACACGTATCACATATCGCACCCCCAGTGGAAAAAAGGCATAAGTGATTTTACGTTGAATTGTCGATTTTAACATATTTGAAAAGTACGTTTGAAGATACATATGCTGAATTTTTTTCATATTTTTCTTGATAAATTTGACGAATTTAGGCAAGAAATCTTGTTTTATGAATTTTGAATACAGCATCTTTTTTCTTAGGGATAAATAGAATAAACGTTTTAACGCAAAAAAATTGTTGAATAATAAGGGGTATTACATCTTATGACGTTTTTCGTTAAATTTTAATGATCAAAATAAACAGTAACAAATATTATGATTCAAATCCGTTTCTTTTTTTTACATCGCTAGTCTTGTATTCACGAATACGTCTTTTTTTGTTTTATTAATCTTGTAACATTATATTATAAATGCACATACTTACTAAAAAAAATATTTTGATAAAAATAAAGCAGCGATATGAGTGTTTAAGAGGTCTCATAATCTTGTAACTACTGTGTTAAATTGGTAAAAAATCGTGAGTTAACGTGTTCAGTGATGTAATTTGGTTTTGTGACAGTCGGGTAAGTCCCATTAAGTATAATTTTAGTATAATATAATCATAATCATACTCAAAAAAGAAATTTATGTTCAATTTCTTCAAAACTTTCTTGCGGCCGGTATACGCGCCTTCGTATTACCTACATAGCGAAATTGAACTTTATTTGCTAGGCCACAACAATATAATATGTGACTTAATTCTACAATTTCCTAGCAAATGGTTGCTGTCGTGCCGATGATGATAATTTGATTAATAGTACCAAATATTTTGTATTTGGATTTAGCATTTACCTATTTTATGGTAACTGCGTAAAACTTTTAATTAATAAAGTAATCTAATTAAAATAAACGAATATTGTTTCAGATAAACCATGCCAAAAAGAAATAGGAAAATGATGATGCTATTTGCACAAAAACATAAGGTGTTGAGAGAAAGGTTTAAGAAATCGAAACATTTACAACGTAATATTCAAACTATCGATCCCTACTTTTTCCCTAGTAGTGATTCAGATGATGATTTTCCATTCCAAGATACGACAGTGCAAATCAATCACTAGCTCCGATTAATCATGCGTCAAATTATTTCGACTCTGTAGATTGAAACTTTTGATCGGGCCAATTTACATTAAAAGTTGACTATTTCAATCAGCATCAACACGATCAGAACACAGAAACCGGGAACAACAACATTTCCATGAACTCTTTGATTAAAAACTGTGCCGATTATTAAACATAATAATTTAACTGATATATCATCGACAGTATTTTGTTCTGATAAAAACAATGGTTTTAATTTAGATAGCGCTAGTACAGGGACTCTGATCAGAAAATACTGAGAAGAAAATACTTCTGACACTCTAACAAATAATTTAAGTGTGTGACGTGCTGAACATGAAAAATCTGTTGAGATTTAATCCCGAGAAAATGAAGTTATAAGTAATGCTAATCTAAGGGTCACCGAAAATCTGGCACAAAATGAGATAACTTACGATAATACACATGATCTTACAACTTATACTAAAGCAGGTACAATTAGAAAAAGAAAAAAGTACAACCAACCACTCAATGTGAGAAAAGATATGTATCCAGAATATATCAGATGATCAGCGAAAAATAATAAATGAAAGCTTCTGGAATTTAAGTGACAAAGAGAGGAAGGCATTTATGTTGCATCATACTTCAGCAAAATCTGTGAAACAAAGAACAGTGACAAGACCTGAATCAGAGGACAACGCATGGAGTATGCAAAACTTTCTTTTTGACAACTTTGGGCTACAAACCATCTAATGATAAACCTTTACAGACTGCATTGGCCAATTCCAAGGAGACACTTGCATCGCCAGTAGACAGGAGACAGGGAGCAGTAGCTGAGTCAATTTTATTGTGAGGAGTACCTCACAATAAAATTGACTCAAATCCTATTAAGGAACATATAATGGGCTTCGAGCCTAGCATATCTCATTATAGGCGTGAACACGCTCCCAATCGCTTATGCCCAGTGATTTGACAATCAATGCGATGCATAAAGACTTTTTAGAAAAAAAAAACCCTCTCACAACGTATCTTACGACAAATACCGAGAAATGATTGCGGCATTAAATATTTCTTTCGTAAAACTTGGCCACGAAGAGTGTGAACCAAACAACCAAAAAAACACACTTCAAAGAAAATCTTCAAGAAGACTGTTTAGGTTTCACAAAGTAGTATATGAACCTGACGTGACTTTTTAGTTCATTTAATATTATTGATCTCATTATTGTTTAAGACATATTTGATTTATATTTAATTATAAGTTTTTTTTCATCATTTTAAAACAAAAGATACAGGCCATGTGTGAAAGGCCCTATTTTGTTAACATATCGATAGTCAACAAAAAATAAATACAACTAAATACCTTTTAATAAAAACTAGCCTAACAGTATTTTGATTCAAAGAGATACAAAAAGTGATTTCTTTTTTGTTGACTAGTAAATGTTTCTTGCATTTAATTTTATTAGAGTTTAATATTTTGTTGTAAATAGAGTTGCGAAAATTGCTCATTTTGTTATTTTAATAATTTTTACAAGTTAAAGCTGAATATTTAGACATTTATCGAAAAAATATTAGTAACGGTAATCTTCATAGAAAATACATACTATCTTGGCAGTTATTGTTCAATACTGTTATCTATGTTACAAACTTTAATTGTATCTAAAGCTATGCTGATTATATTGGATATAATAAAAATTATTTGATACAAAATATGAATTTGCTTTTTTTCCATTAGTCGTAAATATTTAGCCTCAGGTAATATTAGTCAATATGCATGTAAAATTTATATAACAGATAATGGAATAAATCATTATTATTGTTTACTTAAGGTCTCTCAACGAGCCTTTAAATGGAAAAAAGGCGTAAGTGTTGGATACTTAATATAAACAAAAAATTCAATAAAAGAAAAAAATTAGTAATCTTACTTATACTAGCAATAATTGACAGTGTTACAAGTTCATAATTGCGTTAACTGAACATACTTTTTAAAATATATTTAATTTCACGGGAAAGTTTGGCTTAAGTGTTGATGCTTAAAATACCATATTTTTTTAAATTACGAAAAATAGCATAATAATTTATTTCTATGATTCCTAATAAACTAGAAACATTAGCACTAATTTAAAAACAACACGCAGTGTAATATTTTTTTCCCTTTTGTTTGATATAAGAATCTTTCCTCTACGATCAAAGACGAAGTAAATATTTCCATAAAACCAGTTTTTTGGCCGTACTGAAAAATTGACATTTCTGGCTTATGCCTTTTTTCCACTGAGGGTGCGATATCAGCAAATGACGTGCAAGCAGATGACAGTTACCTAAAAAAGCTCAAAGTATCTTCTATACTTATCTATGTGTAACCAGACACCGCCCCTTGTAAAATGGGAACCGACTCCTACTCAAATACCGGAAGACATCAACACGTCGACGTGACGTTCCGTTGATATTTGGTGACGGACTTTTGTGGTTTTTCAGATTAACCAGCACACATACAAATATGTACTGTATGAATACGAGTATAGAGTCGAATGTTTTTAAACCGAAGTTATTGGTATTCTTAGTTTTGGTGTGCTTTACCTATGTAATCTATAATCCGGTTGACTTCGTAACGAGTGGACGAGAAAAAGTTGTTTTTGCAGTTTTAATGAGCTCTACCTAGCTCGGTAAACACAATTTAAGCAAGCTCGCTTTAAAAATATACACAATATTTTACATAGGTACCTACCAACTGAATTATGTTTACATTAAGTATTTTAGATATCACCTTTAACTGTTACGAAGACTGTTAATTGCAGTTAGCTCGCTGGTGGTTAGACTTTGATTTAATCTTCGGGTGAGGCAAAGTTGCAGCTAACGTCTATCTCTTGTTATTATACGATGAAGGCTAAACAATATGTGATCAGCGTGAAAACCTATAAATTGTTTTGGACCGTGACTAAGATCAAAGGAAAACAAGCGAACTTACGGCCATTAAAATAAAACTATTTTGAAAGGATTTTATCACGGTTGAATTATTTATATTTTATGTACCGATGATTTTAATACCTTTTCAAGTTGACGTCAACTGGTGACGGTAGAGTTTTAGTTTAATGTATACATTCGCGATAACCTTAGAAACATAACGACCATTGCATTATTACCTAATACTCTAACATTTTAACTTAAACATCATATAAATTATGACACAAACCTAAAGGAAAACACTCACATAATTAATAATATAATCTTTAGTCTTTCTTAAAAAATCTTTTTTAAAGATTATATTATTAATTATGTAAGTTCTACGTCAGCCATTTTCCGCGGGCTTACGTTTACAACTATAGTTTTGCTTCGAAACTTGTTTTATGAACGATTAAGCGTTAACGTTACATAGTGCAGCTCAACTTTAATCTATTATATGCTAAAATTACCGAGTTTGCTGCAATCTGCAAGTGCTTCTGCTTACGTAATCACAGATTGGATGGTTCCTTACCGCATGCCAACTGTAAAATTCAATTTGAATGCTGTTAGCATGAAGTCGGCACATTTAGAAATATTCGGCAGATTTGGGCTAACTTTAAAAGCTTATAACTATTGTATTCGTGAATATTTTTTTCTTGTTATTTTCAGTAGTTCTGCTTCACTTTTACTATTATTAGAAATATTTGTAATAAATAAATAATTCGATATTAGTCAAATACAATATTTTATACATTTCTCTACTTTAGCGTGTTAAAGCAGATAGGCGTTCCGCATTCTCAATTTAAAATTAACTCGAAGTCCATTTTCTGGAACGACCCAATTTTGGGCTGACAAATAGGAGCCATAAAAAATACATTCAATTAATTGTACTTGTGATTATGGATAACGGCCTACGGTCGCAGTTTAATTAGAAAATATCTGATACATGGTATGTAATTTGCAATAAAATTACCATATATGTTGTCATTAACATTTTTGGCTTGATATTCAGGCCTACGTACACATAAACAGAAACTGTTTTGTTCAACAAAATGTGTGTTTAATATTACCTTAATGGGCTTAAACCTCAAAACAACTTCAAGGTTGTAACATTGTGAAAGAAATAAATTTCTGACGCATTTAAAATTTGTATGTCAATATTTGCCAGACTATAAGTATTAGTTCCGAGTAAATTTTATATTTTGGTATGTTGTTAGCATATAATTGAGTAGCAATTATATAAATATATATATATGGGTATATATATACTTGCCCTTGGCCTTGGAGCTAAGTACACATAAACAGAAACTGTTTTGTTCAACAAAATGTGTGTTTAATATCACCTTAATGGGTAATAATTGAGTAACAATTTTATAAATATGTTATATATATAGGTATACTCATATATGTTTGGTATTTAAGTATATAACTTAAATAGCAAAAATAAAATAATATATAAAATAGTACCTCTATCATGACATAATATACTTATTTTTCACCAACAAAACTAATTACATTATATTATAAGTGGCTATGTATGGATATGATAAATAGTACCTCTATCATGACATAATATACTTATTTTTCACCAACAAAACTAATCACATTATATTATAAGTGGCTATGTATGGATATGTTAATAAGTACCTACTATTTATACATATGTAATTATTATTGTAGGTTGTTGTTTTGAGTGTAAAAGTTTTTAATTTAATAAAAACTTTTACACACAAAACATAGAAGCGCCGAAAACATTCTGCCGAATGAATTCCGAGAATATTATGGAATTTTTGTTACATCTTTTTTTTTTGTTACATTCTTACAAATAATGGCTATCTATCTAGCGGTGTTGAGTGGGAGGACGAAGGTGCTATCCGTGTACTAATATACTCTTACGTTGAAAACAAGAATAGTATCGAAAATATTTATATTATAATCTCGGTAAGCCTTCTGCTGTACTTCGCAGTGTAGTTGGCTTGGTTGGCTGCTTAAATTGTGGCAAATTTTATAAGCTTAAAAAAATCAATGTCAAAATTGTCGTGTAAAACCAACCCTCTCATAAATTATAATTAGCCAAGTACTGAAACCAGTCCGAACATTTTGAGGATATTTTGCTACCAAAAAATGGTGAATTTAACAGCTGCAAAATTTGTATTATTGTACTCAAATTTGACAAAACAACATCAGTTTACTTCGATTAATTTGGACCTAAGCCCGATTTTTCGTACGTAATACCTGGAGTATAAGAAAACAACAAGCTTTTATCAGTTGGAAAAATGTTTACATAGTACGGAACGAGTATCTTCGACAACCATGACGGACAAAATCTTTCGTACAAATAAGACTGTAATCAGTCAAGAAAATTATTTAACTTGAACCGGAATGGATGGCTCAGCGAATTGTCCCCTTATTCACATGAAGTATTTTATCTAACAACTGTATACCATTGCGTATCATACTTGGAGGTTCGCCAGTAATCTTTGGTCCTATTTCTACATTCCTTTGTTAGACATGTGGGATTATTCACATTGTAAGGTTGAAACTGCCAAGTTGCTTATTAGAAAAACTTGTTTACTGCATACTTTGGAATAAAAATTATATAATTTAATACGTTTATTGCAATTAAACTGCACTTACAAACATTAATAGATATGTGTTCAGAATCTAAGAATAAAGACATTACCTATTAATATAGTAACTATCGTTGAGAAATAAGTCTATGAAAATACTGTTTATCTTATATTCCATGTAACAGTTTAAATAAATTTTCAAAAAGTTGCTGTATCCCTAGTTTTCTTGAGTATCTTGTTAAAGAGCACTTATCTTGTAAACTAGGTAAGCACGGCATATCGCTTACTTAGACTCTACGATCGTTAAGTTAAACTTTTACTATCTCTCGTATGTTTTATAAAAGGGAGCTTCATCTGTCAGCAAAACTTTAAAGGCAAAAAGATTTGTGGCATTTTAACACTAATTTGTGAAAGTCAACGCATAATATTGAACCTTTCGTCGGCGTATGTACATTTAGTCGCGCAATAGAAATGCGGGTACATATGACTTCATAAATACATTATAAGTCATTTTTATAGGTTATTAGCTGTCCCCCGCGACTTTGCCCGCGTGTTTTAGTTTCAACGGTTTTTTACTTTTCCAATATTTTTTATTTATGCTCCGCTCCTTTTGGTCGCAGCGTTATGTTATATAGCTTATAGCCTTCCTCAATAAATGGGCTATCCAACAATGAAATAATTTTTCAAATCGGACCAGCAGTTCCTGATATTAGCGCGTTCAAACAAACAAACAAATAAACAAACAAAAAACAATCTCTTCAGCTTTATAATATTAGTATAGATACATTTTAAATCTACATATATTATTAAAGTACAAATGTCTGGTTGACTCTATTGAGCAAACTAACATTATAATCATAAAATTCTTATAACAATATAACACAAGAATATACTCATACGTGTTCGTTATATTGCTATTACGCGTACAACTTACTTACCATTTATCTGTCTATTACCGACCATACTAAAGTTACAAAACAATAACAATGAATTACGATATGGTCGAACTATCAAATAAGTACCACTTAATACAACTTTCATGATAAGAAAATCGGTGAATATTAGAAAACGATTTTCTTAATCCATGAAAACGTTAGCCAAAGTGAGTCAACAGTTCGTACACTGTAGAGACAGTAAAAGGCATTAATCTTTTACAATGGAAGGTTTGAATATGTCGTTATTAACCCTGGATAGCTTCCAGAATCGTTATCTTCGATCTATTTATAATAGTTTTCCATTTGTTCGCAGTAACTAGAAGGGGTCAGTATGTACTTTACGGAATTTTATGTGTTAAGAAGCGTCAGTTATGCCAATAACCTAAACATTCCTACATTTATTAGTTGCTTAATAGAGCCGACAAAAATGGGACTTTTTTGACAAGTATGTGCTATTATTTCTCGAATCTCCTATTATACACGAGTTGTCCTTAGTAACAAAGATAATAATTATAATTATACGAGTTTTCTTTAGTAACAATGATAATAATGATTGACAGCCATTAGTGACCAAGCGCAGGGCAAAGACCTACGCCTCCCTCGTTCCACTTATCACTGTTTATTACTATTGCGGGTTATGTTGTAAAGGAGTGTAATGTA
This sequence comes from Diachrysia chrysitis, assembly GCA_932294365.1. Lineage (NCBI taxonomy): Eukaryota > Metazoa > Arthropoda > Insecta > Lepidoptera > Noctuidae > Diachrysia > Diachrysia chrysitis. The sequence goes on along the minus strand of OW028651.1, from coordinate 5,537,983 downwards.
GATGCTAACATCAATATTTCATCCATTGTGCGCAAATACGAAATCACACACGAAATCGCGTTACGTCATGTTTATCATGGTTGACCAATTAAGATTAAAGATGTTGCGAACTAGCTTAATTCACGAGTTTTCTTACCGACGTAAGTTTAGTCTGAAAGTTTTCCCTAATGTCTTAAAATACACTGTATTTGTGACATGTTTTTCCTCGTCTGGTTTACGAATCTATTTGTTCTGTAATTGTACCTTACCCTGTAACAAAACAAAAACTTTTTAAATTATAGTTATATCTTGATGTCCAATTCGATATCTTCTCACCAAAAAGTACTTACATATTTATGGTTGTATTTTAAGAATTTCCTTATTGTTAATATTGTTGTTTAGTTTAGAGAACCCTTCAATGACTAATAATTTTCTGGCACATAATAAATAAATGTGGACTCTAAACCCAAAGTAAGTAGCTAAAGCACTTGTATTATGGAATCAGAGTAAACGAGGGTAAAACAAACACCCAAACCCAAGACATTGTAGAAAAGTGGTTTTCTCTATTGATCCGTCCGGGGATCGAACCAAGGATCTCAAGAGCAACACCTTAAAAACCGGTGTGTATGTTACTCGACCACGGAGGTCGTCTGTCTATAATATTTACAGGATGTTTAACACTATATGTAGTCACGCAGCGACATAGAACATTAACTTAGTCCTGAAATAAAAATGGTTCAAAAATTACAATTGAATTAAACTACATCACTCTTGTAACGTACAAAAAATACAACGAAATCATATTCTAATAAATAATTACACAGAAATTTAGTCTAATAAGTTTCGTTCCGAGATAAGTTTAGTAAACTGATTACAAGTTTCATAAATCTCCATTACAAATTCTATAATAAAGGTAAATAACGTTGATTTCTCTGGAGTTCATAGAATTATTTACTGAACCATCAGCTACTCTTACGAATTGAACTTTGGACCATTAAATAAGAGGTTCAACTTTGATTAGTCCATTCTTATAACTTCCCATGGGCGTCTTTAGACATTATTTCGGATTAATTTTTAAAAGGTCAAAAGGTACAAATAATTTTATTCATACATAAAATAACTAAAAATAAATACCGTACTGCAAAGGACGTGTTGTATGGTGGTATTATAAAACATTTTCTTTAATTGACTGATTTTTGCCCGATGTTATGGTACTGTTGATTTTTAATAGATATTCTAATTAAACAACAACTTTTTGTACAATCTACTGTTATTAGCTGCCTAATATTTGAATTAAAAAGTTAAAAACAATTAACGCTTCAATCTGAAGTTTGCACAGGAACCCTAATTTTCGCACACAATTGCGTACATTTTAGGTAGGCTGTTGATTAGAAATCTCAAACTTGTTTATTATCCGTGTTAGACAGTAATGTTACGTCGTTTAGGGGGTTAACGTGTTGTAAACTGTCGCGAACGACGCGGTTCTACAGGGAGGAAATGCTGTTAGTGGTAAATGAATTTCATTTTGAGAAGGTGATTCAAACGCTGACATATTTGAGCGGTATTGGTTAACGATACAGCCTGAGGAAGACACGCTGAACATGTTGTTTGAATTGATATTTAAAACTTATTGAACTGTATAGGTCATGATATGGCGGTGGCTGGTGCGGTGTCGTTTAAACTTCATTATAGGTCTGGGTAGGTAAGGCGGATACTTGCCTATTAGCAGACATACTTAGGTAACTACATATGCACTATTTGCTTGATTGCACAGTAAGTACGCACAACGAGGATGTCTAGTTTATTTTTTTACCTCGAAGAGTAATAACTCTTCTTGATCCGTCGACATTAAAAGAAGCAAGTCAACATTAATTTTGTAATAATTATTTAAACAATTTTGTGCCCTATACAGCAGCTTTGAAATATATTACAGTTTGTACTCAGATTTTTATTAAATCAATTCAACTTCGTTGACCCACAGACTGCACCAGTCCAGCGGTCTGAGATAAAGTTTCATTAAAATTCAAGTCGTCATTGCGTACCTACAAGATAAAGCTGGAATATTCCTTATTATAATATAAAGTATATTCTCACCTTTACAAAAACACAACTAATTTAATCCTCAAGCAATAAATTAGAACCAATTAAGACAATTGGATCATTGCGCTGCAGTCAAACGTTACAGAAGTGGTCAGAAGTTTGGTTGGTTTTAATCACTGCGGTTGACTGCACTGCGCTGTCCTTAAGCTGGACAGCTCTAAATCTTGTCACTAATCGTTGTTTGCATTTGCTGTGTGAATTTGCTTTGCCTTATATTTCTTTCAAAATACTTTTTTCTAACATAATATTTTATAATTTATTTAGGTAGGAACATTTTTGACTCGCTAAGCTAGTAAAGTCCCGTCTGTCAGACGTTGATCTTTGACAGTCTTTAGGTCATTACAATTCTGACAACCAGTCTCATCACAGTCACATTAGTCACATCTTACTGTATTACCCAGTAAAATGAGTTGTGGAGGTCATACACAGTCGCACCACGTAAAATAGGTACGGTATTCAGCTGAATCCGGTATGACTGGAAGCCGACTTCAAAATAGCTTGTTAAAGTCAGAAAATTCTAGTAACCCCTTACCCCCTAAAAGTAATTTTACTTTGATGAAAATGTCTGACATCTGCAGTTTTGCTTCCCACTGTACAGTAACTACAAGAGTACATGCACAGCGGAAATTTTTGCTCCGTTGTTTTTCTGTTCGTATTTTACTATCTACAAATGAAATTAGTTTCTAGTCGAGAGACATTGCGATAGCATGCGGTAATACAACGCTAAACCCCAAGAGACTGTCATAGCGAATTGTTTATATAAGGAGTTTTTCCTTTTGCATATTTGTTTTTTTTTTTCTCGAAGGATGTGACATTTACAGAACCGTAATGTCCGTTATACCAACTATAATACAAGCTGCCATTATTATCACGTATTTAGAAAATTATATTTTAAAATGTAAATGTTTTAGAACGAAAACCAAATAGCTAGTAAGTAAACAAACATCTGGTCCAATTGAGGGTATGGGGACACTGTTAACACGATTCCCCTAGAGCTTAGCTTGCAGAGAAGCCTTAGAAAGCCTAGAGACGGTTCAATACATATTGTCACACATAAAGGACTTCGAAAATACATGTACGATGTCTTAATACAAGCTAAGTCGGTTAAAACTATAAAGTAACATCGCTTATCGACAGTCACAAAAAGTAGGTAAATTGGTCTTATTTATCTTATCTTGTATTAATTAACGTTCAATTAAAGTTTATGTAATTTATCACCGTAGGTATGTCTTTAAATTGTTTTTGTTTGAGTACAACATAGATCATTACGAAAAACTTTATTTAAAGTACTTTGCTTACGAACTTGTGTGATACATAAATTATATTACGTATGCAAAAATAAAAGAAAAATTCGATATGGTAAGTAATAAATATGAAAATGAAATGGAGGCAAACACAAGCACCTGTGTGTAAAAACAACAACGAAAATCACCGTACAAACTGAGAAAGTGATATGCATAGTAGTAGTGTTGCGCTCGTATAGTGGTGGAGCAGGCTCAACTGGCGGGAGGAATGCCAAGAGAGAGACCGGGGTACTAGGCGAAGAATAATAAAACTTGTTTCTTCAGACTTCTTATTTATTGTTATTGTTTTCCTTTTTACTGCTGGATTCGGAATGAATAACCACAGAAAATGCTCCCATTTTTATAAGCAAGCCCAGCCAATCGTGGCACTTTATTTTCCCGCGCAGAACTTTATTTTCCCGCGCGGAACTAAAGCCCCGCCCCTCGACCAATCAGAGCGTAAGTTAGCTTTGTATGCAAAACTTTGATGGTGCATTTCCTGTGGTAGGGCTCCCCTTACACTTTTATTTTATGTCTAAAATTATAGGGCGGACATATCTTTATTATTTTACAAACTTTCATTACAAAAAACCTTAATTTACACCTTAAAATAATTAAAATAAGATAACGGTTTTCGTCCCGGTAACGTTCTCTAGTAGCTAAGCTATTTTTCTAATGGCACAAGTGCTGCCTCTAGTGGCTGGAATGTACAATTATGATAAAAAGGTAGTTTTTAAAACAAAATTAGTTAATTACCTTAAAAGATTCTAAATCGTTAATATTAATTAAAGTTCACTTAAAATTTCACTTAAAGTTACGACTAACGTTTCTTATTGTTGCTAAGACTAGTTAAGAATTACTTAAATAACAATGCTATCTTACAAACTTACTTTATCGTCGCTAATACTAACAATAGTTTTGAGATTCTCTTGAATAACAATTATAACTTACAAACTTGCTTTATCGTCGCTAACATTCTCCCCCACGGTGCGCAGCACTGCATCCTCTGGAGGCGACGATACCGCAGGAACCAACACGATGACTCGTCGGGTCGGGCGGCGTAGTACTCCTCCTTTTGTCCGCACGTCCAGCACTCTAGTCCTTCCGTCTGGGCCAGGATACGTCTTGATGATCTCTCCGCGAGGCCATGAATTTCGTGGCAATGAGGCGTCCACTATCAGAACGATATCGCCTTCTCTCGGGTCTTTGGTCTCCTTGCCCTCGAGCTTCCTGGGCATTAGGAGTGGCAGGTACTCTTTTATCCACCTTTTCCAGAAGTGGTCTGCAAGTCTTTGGGTGGTTCTCCAATTTGCCTTCCCGATTAATTCCGTGTCGGCGAATTCCCCCGGTGCCATTGCTCCGCATGATCTTCCCAGCAAAAAGTGGTTCGGTGTCAGACCTTCTTCATCACCTGGATCCATGCTGACTGGGGTGAGAGGTCTTGAGTTGACGATGTGTTCGACTTCAGTCAATAGGGTGTAGAGCACTTCCTCGGGCGGGCTTCTCTCGTTGAGGACCGCTGCTAACGCCGTCTTGACTGTCCGCACGAGTCTCTCCCAGGCGCCTCCCATGTTTGGAGTCCCTGGGGGAATGAATTTCCACTTTATGCCTTTCTCTAGTGCGGCTTCTTCTAGCTCCCTCTTTGCTCCAACAAAGTTGGTCCCGTTGTCGCTGAATATCGTGTTTGGGGTTCCTCTTCTGGCTGCCATTCGACGGAGTGCCATAATCATCGAGCTAGTGCTAAGAGAGGGCACTAACTCTAGATGTACGGCTCTGGTAGTGAGACAGGTAAATAATGCGCCCCAGCGCTTCTCCGTCCTTCTCCCAATGGTGACTTGCATTGGCCCGAAGTAGTCAACGGCCGCGCAAGAGAACGGGAACTGATGATGCTGTAGTCTCTCACTTGGTAAGTCTCCTGCCGGGGGTATCTCTGGTAAACTCTTCTTGGTCTTACACCATTGACAGCTGTGTGCGACTGCCTTCAAGGTCGCTCTTAAGCCCAGGATCCAAAACCTTTGTCGAATTTCGTTCATCACTGTAGCAGTATTTCCGTGAAGGAACCTTTTGTGGTAGTGTTGTATAATGAGACGTGTTATCTTCTGCTTTCCATGCAGTACGATGGGATTCATCTTCCTTTCGTTCTCGTAGTGGAACTTCATCGTCCTGCTTCTTAGTTTGATAATTCCGTCGTCTCCTATATAAACGTCGATCTTCTTGAGCCGGCTTGAGCTTTCTAAGGGTTTCTCTGCTTTTAAATTCTTAATGTCTGATGTAAAGCTACTGCTCTGGCTCATCTTCATTAGTAATCTTTCGGCCTCTTTTAAGTGCTCTTCTTTCAGCGGTAGGTACTGCCGCTTCTTTTGGTTTCTGTTAACTGATCGAATCGGAGTTTGTGTGGTTTTCTTCTGGGTTTTCATTTGAGGTCCCCAGGGCTTGTCCTCTCGGCGCGTTGCGGTGACAGTTGCGGTTGTTTTACGGGCCTCCAGTAAACGACGCGAGAAAGCAACTACTCTGGCTGTGGTGCGTAGTAGTCTTTCCCAGCTTGAGAATCTTTCTGGGTCCAGAAGGCTGTCCGCTGCGGTTTTTATCACCATCACCTTCTGCGTGTTCTTTTCCTCCGGCATGACACGTTCCGGTTTGAAGTCGTGGAACGGCCACTCTTCTTCAGGTTTGCGGAGGAATGACGGACCCTTGAACCACCTGGTATTGTGGTCGAACTCAACTGGGGTTCCCCTCGTGGCGTCGTCGGCCGGATTTTCTTTAGTCGGTACCCATCTCCATTCTTCTGGCCTGGACTTCTCTTCAATTTCTGCCAGTCGATTGGCTACGAAGGTTTTAAACTTCCTCGGTTCCGCCTTTATCCACTGCAGGACTGTGCTAGAGTCGGTCCAGTAGGTCTTGCTTGATACTTCGAGCTCAGACTCTTCCTCAATTGTGGCTGCCAATCTGCTACCGAGTAAGGCTGCTTGTAGCTCTAACCTCGGAATTGATACTGGTTTCGTTGGCGCCACTCTTGCCTTGCCCGCGATCATGGAGATATGAGTCTTTCCTCCGGGTTCGACTGTCCTCCAGTAGACTACTGCTGCGTAGGCTTCTTCACTTGCGTCCGTAAACGTGTGCAGCTGACCGTTTTTGCCGTGGGGTGAGACGCACCTTGGAATCTTCAATCTTGTTAACGTCGATATTTCTTTTAGGTAGTTCATCCAGGCCTCTTTTTGAGGTTCGTTAATTTCTTCGTCCCAGGCTATTTTCGTTCGCCAGATGTTTTGAATTAACTTCTTTCCCTGTATTAGGACTGGTGCCGCAAAACCCATGGGATCGAAGGTTGACATCACCGCACTTGTGACTTCTCTCTTCGTTGGAGTTCGTGTACCATCTTGCAGATCTTTTGACGTGTTGCGCAGTCCGACGTTGAAGGCTAGTCTGTCTTCTTTTACTAGCCATCTTAGCCCCAGAGTCTTTTCTTCCTTTGTCAGTTGCAGAGAGTCTTCCTCGTTGGTGTCCCTTACTTCAGATAGTACTTCTGAATTGTTGCTGGCCCAGCCCTTCAGATGAAAGTTTGCTCTTGCGTGAATATCTTTAACTTCTTTTGATATCTTCCTTGCTTCGGCCGTAGATGCGAAGCTTTGTAGATAGTCGTCCATGTAATGGTTTCTGTTTATCGCTTTCACTGCTTCGGGATGAGTCTTCTTGAACTCTTCTGCGTTCTTGTTCATTACGTATATAGCGGTTGCTGGTGACGACGCTGCCCCGAAGATGATTGACGACATTCTATACTCTTCGGGCTTGCCTGTTCTTCGGCTCCCGCGCCACAGGAACCTGAGACTGTCTCGGTCTTCTTCCCTGACCTTGACTCTGAGAAACATATCCTGGATGTCGGCCATGACGGCCACAGGTCCTTCTCTAAAGCGTAGTAGAACGCCAAATAACGATTGCAGTAGGTCAGGGCCAGGGAGCAAGGCGTCGTTGAGACTCTTCCCTTCAAACTTGGCAGCTGCGTCAAACACTATCCTCAGCTTTTTCTTAATTGGGTGTACGACGGCGAAGTGCGGTAAGTAGAATCTTCTTCCTTTATTTGGGGTTTCTGGAGCCTTCTCTGCATATCCCTTCTCGATTAGGCCTTGAATTTGCTTCGTGTAATGTTCTCTGGCTTCTTGATCTTGGTCCAACTTCTTTTCGATGTTGGCTAGGCGTCGACTTGCTTGATTATAGTTGTTAGGTAGGGTTTCGTCTTCTTTCTTCCACAGGAGTCCTGTTTCATAATGACCGCTTGATAGCTTCGTTGTAGTTTTCTCTAGGATTTCTAATGCTCTTCTGTCGCTGTCATTTGACGGTGACCGGTTTTGAATTCCGAGGGATTCTAATTGAAAGTGTTCTCTTACGATTTCATCTATGCTTTCTTCGTTAGTGGTTGATTCGCCGTAGTGAATGAAGTTCACTAAGGCACTTGCTCCTGTTTCGCATCCGTGTAGCACCCACCCTAGGTTGGTGAGTGAGGCTACAGGATCGGATGGTTTGCCCTTCTTCAGTCTTCTTGTCACTATCAGCCCCCAATTATCTTGACCTATTAGCAGCTTGGGCCTTTCGGTGACGTAGAGGAGTTGACTTTCAATCGTTCTTAGATGCTGGCAATTTCGCACTGTCTCTTTATTTATGCTCTGCTCAGACAGGTGCAGGTCGTCGATGGTTCTTGCTTGAATGGATCTTTTCTCTCTTCGGTGAGCTCCTTTTATTTCGAACTCTATCTTCTGTGAACCATTTTTTCTTAACACCTTCCCACCGACTGTTTCGATTGTAAGTTTTTCTTGCTTCCCTTCAACTCCAATCTTCTCGGCGACTGATGCGTCTAAGAGTGTGACCGTCGACCCTTCGTCCAACAAAGCTAGAACGCGGGCTCGGCCTTTCGGACCATAGAGGTCCACTGGGATGATCTTCAGGTATGCCTTTTCTTCTCCCTTTGCATTGTGGATTGAGGCGACCTTCTCTTCTGACACGCTTCTTTGGTCTTCTTTTTCTACTGGTACTGGTGGCTTGTCGGAGTGCAAGATGGTATGGTGCCATCTTTTACACTGCTTGCAGACTGGAGCTTTACAGTTGATTCTAGAGTGCTTGAATTTAAGACACTTGAAGCATATTCTTGCCTTCTTGATCATGTCCCATTTTTCATTTATGTTAGCTTCTTTAAACTTCTTGCATTCTATCGCGAAATGCTCTTCTTCGCAGAATGGACACGACTTCTTGTACTTCTCTTGTGATTTTTCTTGAACCGAATGTATGGGTCTTCTTATTGTCTTCTTTTGCTCCGAGGACACTTCAGGTGGAGCGAAATCTCCACACATGTCGGCTTCTATTTCTAAGAACGCTTCGACGAGTAGTAGTTCTTGAATGTCTTCATCTCTTCTGCCTCTGTGGTAGGCGAACCAACGAAATTTCATAGACGTTGGCATCTTGTCAACAATAATCTTTAGTGTTTCAGGAGAACTAAGATATTGTGGTTTCTTCAAGGCTTTGATTGTCTCGACGGCGTTCTTCACTTTGCTTGCAAATATGCAGATGTCGCTAGGGTTCTCGCCGATTTTCGACAGGTTCTTTATTCTGTCTAGTTCCGCTAATGCTAGCGCTCCAGGTCTTCCAAATCTTGTTTCCAGCCCCTTAATTACTTCTTGCGGGTCTTCGGCTGTGAACAGCAGGCTTTGGACGGCTTCCCTAGCTTTTCCTTGGATTGCTATTCTAAGGCGCGCCAGGTTCTGTTGGTTACTGAAGGAGACGGCCGTGTCTTCGTATGATCTCTTAAAGGCTAACCATTCTTCGCAGGACCCGTTGAAGTGAGGAAGTTCGAGATGTTTCGATGAAACGTAGTTACGTGGCTTCTCGGATAACTTAAGTATCACTGAAGCCAACTCTTGAATATCGCTCTTCTTCTCTTCTGATTCGATCGGCTTCTGACTCTTGGACCTTTCTCCAGATTGGACGAACCACTGCTCGACCTCTTGAGTTTGTTCGTACAGCTCTTCTTCATCTTCTGACCCTGTGGCAAGAAGCTCTAGCTCAGCTTGAGCGACTTTTGATCGTGCTTCTGCCAGTTCTAATTCCCTGAGTGCTACTGTCATTCTTGCTTGCGCTTCTGCTCTCTTCCTATGCGTCGAGCGAACAGAATGTGTGTCTTGATCGCGGGTCGTCTTCTTGGGGTGCGGCCGCTGCAGACTCTCTTCTCTTGACGTTGGTATACTTCTGTCGTTCAAACGCATTTTTACTGCGACACTTCTTTCTTGCATCTGCGACGATAAATGACTTTCTTCTTGGCTAGCGGGAACTGACGCTTCATCAGTGCGGGTCGGGGGTTTGGTATGAGTCAACTCCCCCGGTGTTGATTCCTGTCCAGCAGTGCCCGTGGGATTAAGTACGGGTTGTTGACTTCCGTGTACGCTGCGCACCGGTGATCTTCTTGTAAGTGTTGATCGATTTGAAATCGTCGTAGTCGTTGCGCTTGTAGAATCACTCGGCGTATTCATACTCCAATCTGACGTACTGGAGCCCGCAGTATCCACGGTTACGTTACTTTCACTTCCGGTTTTAGTCTTCGGCTGCGCCGATCTTGATCTCGTATTCGTAGGCATCTTCTTAATGTTTTCTTGAACCCGATCCGGCTCGAAGGACCATTTGTTGCGCTCGTATAGTGGTGGAGCAGGCTCAACTGGCGGGAGGAATGCCAAGAGAGAGACCGGGGTACTAGGCGAAGAATAATAAAACTTGTTTCTTCAGACTTCTTATTTATTGTTATTGTTTTCCTTTTTACTGCTGGATTCGGAATGAATAACCACAGAAAATGCTCCCATTTTTATAAGCAAGCCCAGCCAATCGTGGCACTTTATTTTCCCGCGCAGAACTTTATTTTCCCGCGCGGAACTAAAGCCCCGCCCCTCGACCAATCAGAGCGTAAGTTAGCTTTGTATGCAAAACTTTGATGGTGCATTTCCTGTGGTAGGGCTCCCCTTACACTTTTATTTTATGTCTAAAATTATAGGGCGGACATATCTTTATTATTTTACAAACTTTCATTACAAAAAACCTTAATTTACACCTTAAAATAATTAAAATAAGATAACGGTTTTCGTCCCGGTAACGTTCTCTAGTAGCTAAGCTATTTTTCTAATGGCACAAGTGCTGCCTCTAGTGGCTGGAATGTACAATTATGATAAAAAGGTAGTTTTTAAAACAAAATTAGTTAATTACCTTAAAAGATTCTAAATCGTTAATATTAATTAAAGTTCACTTAAAATTTCACTTAAAGTTACGACTAACGTTTCTTATTGTTGCTAAGACTAGTTAAGAATTACTTAAATAACAATGCTATCTTACAAACTTACTTTATCGTCGCTAATACTAACAATAGTTTTGAGATTCTCTTGAATAACAATTATAACTTACAAACTTGCTTTATCGTCGCTAACAAGTAGCCTGTTTCTACATGGATTGAATTATTTATATGTCCAGTGCCGAAAAGCAAAAAAAAGGTTAGATTGCTCACAAATGTACCTAAGCAATGCTTTGCCACATCTTAGGGTATGAATACGCGAGAGGTATACACACAATTTAGTCCGAAACTTGGAAACTCGGCAAGTTTTTTTCTTTACGTTTTTGGGTTAATGAATTCAGAATTGTACAAATAATCATAGTTTACAGTTTGCGTGAAGTGACATTTTCAGGAGAACTTTGGGTTTGGACTGAGCCCCGTACTTTATTCTAATCCAATTTAATCTAATAAGCCTATCTTGTCCCACAGCAGGGCAAAGGCCTCCCTCTACCTCTTCCATGCACTTCTGTCCTCAGGTAAGATGAGTCAGTTCAGTCAGTCGTACTTGTTGCAATTTTTTTTAAAGGCCAATTTTTGTTTTTTGCAGTTGTACGTTGACACTATAATATATACAAGATGATAAAGGTGTAGCCGATAACGGCCACTCGCTACAGCAGACAAATGTATGAAAAAGTGTGGTAAGTCGCTGACACTGGCCACCGGTGGCTGTGGGCCCGTTTGCACCGATCAAAAGTCGTTTCTTTTGTCAACCTTGTCTTATTCATACTTCTAGGTGCACATGACATATAAACATTTATTCTGGACGTAGGTTATTTTCGCGTCCCAAATCTTTGCAAGTTCAACAAAACGTTCAAAATAGTTCAAAGATAGATGAAATCAACAGTTTATAGTTATTGTTGACCTTGTCGTTGTTGCGATAACTTATGTACATAACTTGGTGTAGCTTTTCCGATATTTTGTATTTTGCTCATTTAGGACTGTTTGTACTGTATCTCAGACAATAGAGCTTGATAATATGGATGGTATCTTACTTGCGATTGTGCCTATATTGACGTGATATTAGTACGATAAATTTGTACCTATGTTAACTTTTATCATTTTGACGACCCAAGTTCGTTTTGAAATATAGGTGTCTAGTACCTACCTACTTATGAGTACCCACATTCATCATTTATTATACTGTCTATAAGAAACTAAATACAAGAATACACTGACACATTGCCTTTATAAGTTCTCGATTTGCGTCACAACTAAATAACAAAAGAGATTGGGTTACTTCTTTCTATTAGTTGACATTTAAAGGTTAACGACAAGCAGTTTGCCTTATGAAACCTAAAATAAAAGATAAAAAAATAATAATTACAATACTTATTCATCTAAATGTGCAGTTTGTTTCTACATTTTGACAATAATTAGGTAGTTTTTTTTTTTTTAATCCATTATAAGAATTTCCAAAAAAAGTAAACCACAACACAGTATAATCAAAAGCCCGTTTCACAAACATAAAGGGAGTCAATAACCTACAAATGATATTAAACCTTTTTAGTAAAAAAGGCACTAAATTTAACTACTGCATCGATAAAAGCAAAACCACGCTAGGTGTATCTATAAAAATGACATCTCTGATAAAGACTACCGTAACTGGTAATATAAAACGTAACTATCAGCAAAGCAGTTTATGGCGGGAAATATGGGCCGTATCTGCCACAGGAACCGCATGCGGATTTATGAACACCCTGTGAATAGCGAAGCTTCTGGCCCGAGTAATTTATACGGAAACCGGCTAATGCCGCGAATGTGAGTCTTGAAAACTGAGATAGAATTATATTCATGTTATTGTTTCACATTTAGAGAAGTACTTAAAACACTTTACAAGTTTACATGAATAAAGTGTTTTACTTTAAAAGTTTTGTTAAGAATTTGTGGAAATAATTCTTGGCCTAGTACCTACCTACTTACAATTGGCACTTCATTAGTCTCCCATACAAAATAGAGTCAAAGGGCTACATTTTAAAAACTATTTATTTTAATTTTTATCTAATGATTAATTTTTGAACACTTACACAGTATTTCGTTGCTAGATAATCTCTGGGTATAGCATTTGCACTTTTTTTTATTATTTATAGGCCTTCCTTCACGTAACAGCTTCTCACCTTTGCAATAAAAATCATTATCTTATAAAATAACGTAATAACACACTCAAGACCATACATAACATTACAAAATCATTGACATGTAGAGTAATTACAAACGAAATATTTTTTTGAAAATTATTTCGTTTGGCGTTAATCTTTACTATAATATTATAAATGCGAAAATAATTTTGTCTGTCTGTTTGTCGCGCTTTCACGCCAAAACTAAAGAACCGATTTAAATAAAACTTAGCACGCAGATAGTCTAGAGCCTGAGAAAGGACATAGGCTACTTTTTGCCGCGATAACCGACATACACGCGGGCGGAGCCGCGGGAAACAGCTAGTGAGTTATAAATGGTATAATTAACCCGACTTTGTTTTTTAAAGATAGAATTTTAGAGATAAAATGGTTGAACCGGATGCGCATTGGACGTGTTGTTTTTGATCGATATTGTGATTATTTGTGTACTTACCATTATATATACATTAGATTATAATCATTAATCGTTACTTAACTTCTGCATAAAAATATCTACCTATAAAGATCGTTTTACAATAGTCTGTTTATCATATTTGGTTTGATATTCCTGTATTATGTCTAAAGTTACACAAGTTCTTTAGGTAGACGAACCGAAGGCGTACAAATACAGTTCAACAATAAATAAGACTGTGGGACCACGCACTGTCTATATCTTCCTATAAGCGAAGGTAAGATTAGAGCTATATTAACGGTATTAGTAAATAAATGTGGACAACATTCACACATACGTTGTTACGTGGTCACATACATTGCTCTGAACTTGTTCATAGCTAAAGCACTTGTGTTATGGAATTCAGAGACAACGAAGGTACCACAAACACCCAGACCCGGGACAATGTAGAAAAGTGGTTTTCTACATTGACCCGGCCGGGGATCGAACCTGATGTACGTGTATGTATTGATACTATAATAGGACTACTACTACATAGTAGTTGAATAAAATAATAAATTAAGGTGTACGTAAACATGGAAGTAAATACTGTTGCTTAAAATAATTAAGAAAGTACATATAACTGAAAATGTCACATTGGTACTTAGTCCCATAGTGGTTTCGAACCTGCAAACTTGTGCATACAAATCCATTCGTTGGACCACTAGGCCACCACGACATGCATACATAATTAAAAGAATATATTATGGAGTAGGTATTTACCAACATACCTAAATAAAAGCTTTATTACTGTGATTTTTCTTTCAGTAACCGGTTTAAATTTTAAATGCAAACTATAAAATGACACGAATTTAAAACCGTCTCCTTTCGGTAAAACGTAGTTTTAATTTAATGGACTTTTTAAGCTGCATCACAATAAAACTCCCATAAATGTCGTCCAAAAGTTTTGTCTCTATTTATTCCAAGTATAGGTACTGACTTAAAATCTACGAACAGTTAACTTTATTTAAATTAAAAACTTTAATTAAACATTATTTAAATTAATTTCTTACTCTTTAGGTCATTATCGCTTACGAAATGTACATAAATTATTTTTTTGTAAACTAGCTGACTTATACAACAGATCAGAAGAAACAGATTCTCTCTATCGTTACATTCGTTACCCAAATTAAGTCATATAAGTACTTACCTATATTTTAAAATAAATACACAGAGTATTTATTTCAAAATATAGGTAAGTATATGAGTTAATCGTCTTCGTAAACTTCTTCGTAAACTTAATGTTTTTATTAGGTTCATTAAGTGTATATTAAATAAAGTACCTAAATATGTAATGATATTATTGTAACCACATTGTGAGTAACATATAGAATCCTGCCGAGAAAATACACGTAGATGTTATTTAACTTAATAACATTACAATTAAATATGTAACATAAGTCTTGTCAGGAATGCGGTCTTACTTCAATCTTGGGTTTGACGCATGTGCCTATAATTAATTAGAGGGTTAGGCAAAAAAACGCATGAAACGCAAACTTTTTAAGGATTTTTTTAATATATATTTGTGCTCCATGCTAGTAAAGACCACTTAGTTTATTTTCATGCAAATTCGTTGAGGTAAATTCGAAGGAACTTAAGAAAAATAGAATTGTAATCCAAGTTTCCTTGCGATTTTTTCCTTTACCGATCGTCATTTCTCTTAGAATAATAAAATAGTACATAGATATAACTTCAAAAACACACATTAACATTAGCTTAATTTCTCAATATTAAATTGTTCCGAACAAATTATAAACATTATGTAAGATCAACTTGATGAGGTTGTACGGAACCCGGACTCGCTTTAGCATTTGTTCTTTACGTTAAATTTTACAATGCGCACACCTGTATCCATAAAATATTTTATAAATCCCTATAAAACTAAGATTAGGTATCACAATTATTTTGTTTGTAGTAATACTAGTATCTTCTTGCGCTCGTACTGTGGTATCTGTATTTAAATTTAAAATGTACGGTCTTGTTAGATTTTTCTCCTTTTTAATATTTATATCAACTACTGTCTCAGGAAAAGGTGGGTAAAAAGTTCTACGATAACTAATTTATCTTATCTTTCTCTTACTACTTAATTATTTTTTATATTGCAATTACTTACTATTGCTTATACAGACAATGCCTATTACCTACGTAGAACTAACCTTTATTTACGTAAAGTTACTCTTTGCCATTTAAGTAGTTATATTTAATTTAATTTAATCACTAGCTTAGGAAACTGTCTTTTTTGTAACAAAAACACTATGGATAAAAAAATTGCGCTGTAGTTTATAGGTAACTAGCTGTTACCCGCAATTCCGAACGCGTGGCTGTCGCTATCGCGGTAAAAGTAGCATAATAATGTCCTTTCTTGGGATCCCACAAGCTAACCCCATACAAAGTTTCGTAACATCGCAGCGGCGTCGAACGGTGCATTTTTATTAATACTCGTGATAACTTCGAAATTAAATGTCCGATTTTAATCGTCCGAATTAAAAAAATAATTAATAAGTATTTTACTGCTCTATAAATACCGTTGAAGATAAAACTATCTATTTAAATTAGAATAAATACCTAGCGTGGTAAGAGTGTAACCGACTTTTGTTTCTAGCGGCGATCTAATTAAATTTTAAAACACAAAAGTCACTAGCTATTTTGACTTAAGTATGACTTAACTACGTAGGTATATTCCCTCGCGGACTATTTTTGTCGGTAAAAAAGGGTACATAATTTTTATGTATCAATATTTTTTTTTAGTGCTCGCTAAATATTTAATTTTATAGGCTTTGCTACCTATTATTATTAATTTTCTTAAGGATCTCACAATTTCTTAATATTAAATATAGCTTATGTTACTTCCTGATAATTTAAGCTTTCCATTAGTATAAAAACGGTTAAAATCTCTGTCTAGTGCTATTGGAGCTTATTCGGTTCAAACAAACAAAGAAAAATAATCCTCCTATTTATAATATTAGTACAGATAAACGATTTAATTATAAGCTATTACCTAATAAAAATTCACAGTCTTGTTAATTATAATTTTTATATCACACTTACATTCAACTAAATGCATCGCACATGCTCACTGCTCAATAGGCTGAAATCGGTTAAAGTATTCCAGAGTAGGCAAATAATTGATAATAATTATAATTAAGTTGATTTAAAGTTTCAAGTCATGATCTCATGACCATGTAACCATGACTTGAAACTAAATTTAACTTTTTGTCATTATCATTTTCTTAAGCGAGGTCGAATGGACAAATAAACAATATGCGATTAAAAAAAAAACAGTTCTGTCATTCACGCACCATAAATTCGCGCAATTTATTACCGTCATCCGTACCTTATATAAAGAAATATGGAATAGGAATAAGAATTAAGTAAGCGTAATTTTGGAACCGTCTTCGTCCATAGGTATTCGTTCCACTGAAATCTGTTTACCTACTGAATTAAGTAAGTTACTGGGAACTCCTACAAGATATTACACAAACGTATTTTGTAATTACCAAAGCGAAGACTGAAAAGTTAGAACATACATAATTAAAAAATGTATAACTTCAAAGACGTATTATATGTACGTATCTACAAGTCAGTACAATTTCACGTTACCTTAATAATATTAAAATGTTTCCAGATAAAAGCCACAAAAAGATACGGATATTGTAATTTTTTTTAATAATCATTTTCTAATTATGTGTATGTTGTGTTAAATAAATAACATAGTAAAAATAAATAAATATTTTTTATGTTTTACTTTTAACCATCCAATGCTTACTGATATTCTACTAATGATGATTGTGCTTTTGAGTATGGTAATTATATACCATAACGTAGCTTTTTCATTTAGTTACTGCTATGTATAACTTCAGATTTAACAAAATATTTATTTATTAAATACTAGCTGTTCCCCGCGACTTCGTCCGCGTGTGGTCGCAGAGTAATGCTATATAGCTTATTATTATTATTATTTTTCAAATCGGACCAGTAGTTCCTGAGATAAGCGCGTTCAAACAAACAAACAAACAAACTCTTCAGCTTTATATATTAGTATATAGAAGTATAGATTATTTTTATCCCGTCGTATAATAAAATCTATAGCTAATTAAATAAATTACTTTAACCGTTCTATAAAATACACAAAATTTCGTCCATAGTCGCTTTAAAAATTTAGCGACACTGATTTTGCCATTATTTTTTTGATAAGCTAGGTATATAATCCAAGAGTGTACTATTACTTCGGTGATATTTCCAAGCCATGCTAACCTTGACCTGCCGCTGTAGCATCAAATAGTCTGCAGGAAGCTCAATTTCTTAGAAACTTACCGCAGATATAGCGTGTTTGGGCTCATAAGAATAGTTTCATTTTATTAATTTTATTTTATTTTTCTTTACCTTTGATTGCAGTACATGTAGTTATTTAAAACTTATTTATATTTTAAAACTTAATGTAGCAAGTCAGTTAAAGTCAGTTTCATCTACTTATTTGTTTTGTCTACCACGAAAACAAAATTATTTCATAATTTTGGATTTTAACATAAAATAATCACGGTGTCCGAGTACAGCAATTTAAAGATATTTAACTGGTTTATTATTTTACCCGTAATCATTTCGCTACGGGGCAAGACATTCCAATATTTCTTTCAGTTAGATCGCTCCAGTGCTGTTGGAGTCTATTTATTGAAAGAGGAGAATGATTCAAAACTAGTAAATATTAATTCACAGGTAAATTTTTCGAACCCTGTTTCAAAGATGACATCCGTTGTTTAAGTACAGCAACAGAAAAATTCCTAGTGTCGACCTGCAATGGAATCGTAGATTACGACATTAAGCCAATAGACCCTTTGATTATTCCCGAATTGGACATCGTTGTGGACGATGCGACCGGCCTTCTCTTCAAGTTAACCAACGTGAATGTAACTGGTTTAAAGAAAATGCAGATCTCAGATTTCAAGTAAGATTTGAACTTGATAGTTAGTGAAAATGGATGAATGTTAAGGTTTCACGCTAAAATTACTGAATGTATTTGCCTAAAAATGGCACACAGTATAAACTGTGTGAGATTTTTTATGCGATAACGCCTAGGTTGACACATGGATATTATAATCCTAATAAGTCAACGGGACCAGGAACGAAAACCCGAAAAAAAATCAAATACCTGTAACCCCACTGTATACTTACAAGTTACCAGAATATAGTTATCAAAGATCAAAAATCAAATAAGTCAAATATATAATTGGTAGGTATCGGATTGATATAATTTTCTTTTTTTTAACAGAATGGACACGGGCAATAAATCAGTGGTATTAAAAACTAAAGTTACATTAAATATCGTTTTTGACCTAAACAACAATATTATAAAGAAAACCAATAGTCTCAATGGACTCTACACCGCTACTGCAAGTAAGTAAAGTTCTCCGTTAAGATTCTGGATAATATAATCCATCACTTAGCTCATGATACTGTCTAAAACAATGTTTCCACTACTTCACGACTTTCATAGTCCAAATAGTGTATGCAATAAATGTCCCAAGCTTGGACATTTGTTTCGCCTCACGATCACGTAGTGTCGAAGTGTTGTTAGTACTAGTACTGAAATGTATACAACGAAACAAAAAAAATAATATGATTCTCTCCAACAGCCGCCTTAGAAACCTTAAACTACGGATACAGCCTGGTGAAGAAAGGAGATGATGAATACTTTGAAGTAGGCCCTGAAACAAATACATGCGAAATTATTGGAGAACCAAATGTGTCCATTCAAGATGAATCACATAACGCTTTAATCAATGGTACGTAGATAATTGTTTAGGCTTGTTTTGGCATGTAAACGTTCCATACAAACAATAAAAAACCAAAACACTAAAAACCATAAAAACCATTCGTACATACGCACCTCCGTCAGCTAAAAGGGTACTGGGGGCAAGTGTCATAATTGCAAAGCCCTTCATTCAAATTTAAATTTACTGCACGAATATGATTGGCATAGAGTCACCATGCCTATTGAGTGAAGTGCTAAGGTTTTAGTTTCCGCGCGAGACCAATAGCTGTGTGCTCTATTTTCATCTAATTTTAATGTTTGACACAAAGTGCAAGAGCAAAGACGAAGTGAACAAATTTCCCAGTGTGACAGTCGTTTAAAAAAAAATATTTATAAAATATTCATGTTAGTATTTTATCTTTTAATAATAATACCAGCCTATAAATGTCCCACTGCTGGGCACAGGCCTCTTCTCATATAGAGAAGGAACGAGCATTGATCACCACGCTTGCTCAGTGCGGGTTGGCGATTTCAGATTCCAATTATTGGAATACAGGTTTCCTCACGATGTTATCCTTCACCGATTGTCAATGATGTCTTAGAATAATTAAGAAAGTACATATAACTTTGAATAGTTACATTGGTACTTGCCTGTAGTGGGTTCGAACCTGCAAACTTGTGCACACAAATCCGGTCATTGAACCACTAGGCCACCACGACTTTTAGACTCAATAAAATCTTTAAGCCATTTTATGTGCATGGAAGCATATAAATCTACGGGAATGAGGATAACAGAGAACGAAATTTCTCGACCTAATGCTACTTGACCCTATTGTGCGTCAATCGCATTTAGATCGTAGGTACTAGCTTTTTCTTACACATTGTATGTATTAACGATCTTAGCAGCCGACTGTTCAGATAGTATTTTGCTCACCCAAATACAAAATTAATAGATATTCACGTCTGGGTATATTGATTAATCCGATTAGTTTAGGTTGGCGTTTTAGGTAGGATGTACAACTTTGCTCAAAATATCTTTGCAGTCTTCTTTTTTAAATTAAATTTCATTAATTTTGACCCGAGTTATATCTCAGTCATCATGTGTTATATAAATGGATTTTAGGGTAAATTTTCTTTTTACAGACCAAGAAGCAACGCAGCTGAAACCATTTTACAACAAAAAAAAAGTACACCTAAGTAAACAGGCATTATGCAAGATCGTGGAATCTGCCTACACTATCGTCATACATAACATAAGAACGGTGGGAAGAATTTTACCGAAGGGTGCCTTTTTCAAGAACATGTAATAAACTGATATAAATAAAGCCTAACCTTTGAGATTTTTGCCTCCTTTTTAGGGTTTCGTACCTCAAAAGGTAACAACGGAACCCCTATAGGATCACTCGTGTGAAAAAATTTATAAATATGTAATCTAGGTAAGGAACTCCTTACCTATAAATTTCAGTATTTAAAGGAACAGAAAGTTTTATCTTTATTTGTGATTACAAACTTATTTTTGCTGTTGGAAATTTGACCACGTCATACACCGATGAGAGAGCAGATGAATTTCTACGGGAGCCTCGGTTTGCGATTCAGACTCGCACTTATCCGGTTTTTAAGAAATAGTTCCAAAGTATAATTGTGTAACTCGAAAACAGTTTATGTAAAAAACTACATTATTTAGATTTGTCGATTAAGAAAAGGGAAATATTTTATTGTAGACAAACTACATAAAATTGCTATGAGCAGGCTTTGACTGTTTCACCGGACTTTTGGCTAGAAACTTAAGGGCCTCCAACCAGAGCAATAGAAAAATTAACTACGTCAACAACGTTCACTAAGGGCACTCCCTGTGGGGTAACAATCTTAATAAGACAAAAACAGCAAGGGCTGGATCTAAGTTTTTATTATTTAAGGACATATTTTTATTGCTAGTTAGGCTGGCTCACGCCAACGCCGTTTAAACATTTACTAAGAGTCTTTTGTTTCAAGCAATTCGAAGAAAATGCTACAGGAAAGGGGTTTTTTGGTCCAATATATTTAATTACGAATTACAAATATAAAGTTTACTGGGTACAAAGAGAAAGGTTTAGAACTTTAATACGCCACTGTTGGGTCGACCTTACTTTTTATCGGGTAAGGAAGATGGCTTGCTTCGATGCCTTCATCAAATCGCTGGACTGATCAAAATAGAAATTAAATATATGATTAGCAACAAGCAATACGACATTGTTACACAACTTGTGATATTTTTTTTACGTAATACGGAGTATCCTAATAAATAGCCTCCAGCCTCCAGATAATAAAACAATCTCGAGTAGAGACTTGAATCAACAAATAACAGATATCAAAACAATCGTAGAAAAACCTTTAACTTCAGGGTACTTGAGGCAATTAGTAACAGTTCAAATCCGTCCGAAATCTATAATGATAAAATTCACGACCTCAAAGCCATAGAAACCTTTAATAAAACTGGAACATTTGACCAAACATGCACAATAAAGATATACAAAGTTCCATCCCTTTGATAAGTCCTAGTTTTCTAAAACAATTTAGAAACTATTCAAATAAAATTTTGACGTTACCGTATTCATACATAGAGTTGGGTAGCCCATACATTTTTAAGATAAGATGTTACTTTCACTTTTATTTACTAAGGTAAATATATTTTGGACTTTATTGACTTGAATTTAGAATTGCGTGATAAAATCTTATGCTATCAAAGGTTTCCAAACAAAAGGTGTCGGTTATTTGACGTTGTAGAAGTAACGCCAATATACGGCACATTCAAAAAGTCAATGGCATATTATTGCCTTCAGCAATATTTATGTTTTATCGATATAAGTATTCGTTATCTTTTATTTATTATCTTGAAAAAATTCTACCGTTAAGTTATTGTATACTGGAAAGATATCTTCCTTATATTAATGCCAAGCATGCCTTGATTTGTTGTTTGAACTCTACAATTTAATTTAAAATATATTACGTAGCAAAACAAACTTTCTTGCGTACATAAATCCCTATTTATTGTTTAAATTTTATTTTCCGACGTTCGCCTAAGCCCATTACGCTACAGCCTGCCGCTGTCTCAGGTAACTGTGCCGATAAACACGGCCAATCTCTTACTCTGATTAATGTTCAGTAAATATACGAAAATACCATTTATCCAAGATCCTCAGTCAGCAGAATATTGCGTTAAATTGTAGCTGAGATAAATGGAAAATATTCTAAAAGCCTTTGCCGTTGATGTTTATGTTGTTTTCATCAGACATCCGCCTCCGTGAAAAATTATACTGTTATTTAGGATTAAAGCAGTACCTTTTAAATTAAACACTGATATATATTTTAACGACCTCCGTGACCGAGTGGCGTACACACCGGTTTACAAGATGCCACCAGCTCTAAGGTCCCGAGTTTGTTCCCCGGAAATTGTCTCGAGTCTGGGTGTTTGTGGTACCTTCGTTGTCTCTGATTCCATAACACAAGTGCTTTAGCTACTTACTTTGGGTACAGAGCAAAGATGTGATGTTATCCATATTTATTTATTTTAACCTTTTGATATGTAGGTATGTGACATTTATAAAAATTAAACTGTTAAGACTTGAATCTATAGTTATATTAGTGTAATACTGTACTGTACTGCTGTCACTATCATTTGTCTTATGTCCGCATGCGTTTGATAACTCTGACCTTTGTTATCGAAATTTCCTAGTGGTATTGATATATTTATATTTGTATAAGTATAAACAAATGAAAGTGTAGTATTAAGTGGTCAGTTTTTAAATACTCCTCTTTTGATCAGTACGTCTGCAACATGGCAGTGTTTAAGAGCCTTGTGTTACTTTCCTTAGCCTATTGTGTGATTGCAGATGGGGGTAGGTTTTTTATAATTTGATTTATATTTTAAAACTAAATCTAATATTACAGTTTAATCTACTTATATATTTTGTATATAAAGGAAACGTTATTACTTTTGTAAATACGTAATTCCGGAATTTAAATGTCTTCTCTAATTTTGTCATTATTTGTTTATATGTTGGTAAAAAACAATTAATGTTTCTTTTAAAGAAATAATTTGCAAACCACAGCATAACCTAGATGTAAATAAAGGTCAAATTAGTCATAGCCAATGACTAATTTGACCTTGATGTTTTTTTATGACTGTCATATAATAAGTATATTAATACTACTAGCATAATATGAAATTTTATATGAAACATATTATAAAAAAAATTGAAGAGGATAATATTATTGTACTGATTTATTTTTCTCCCGTGATCGTCTCAATGGGTTCTTATATTATTTACTCTGAGCTGTAGGGTACGGCCTTCCAATATTTCTTCCATTTTAATGGTTCAAGCGCGGTTGGAGTCTTGTTATTGAAGTATGATTTAATTTACAGATAAATATTTCGAACCCTGTTTCAAAGATGACATCCATTGTTTGAGTACAGCAACAGAAAACTTCCTAGAGAAGTCCTGCAATGGAATCCCAAAGTTTGACATTAAGCCAATAGACCCTTTGATTATTCCCGAATTGGACGTCGTTGTGGACGATGAGATGGGCCTACTCTTCAAGTTCACCAACGTGAATGTAACTGGATTAAAGAACTTGAAGATCTTAGATTTCAAGTAAGATATCCTGAATTTAAGTGTGAGTTTAAGTGGAAGGAAAAATTTAAACTTCCACGCAGTGACCTCGGTAGCTTAGTTGGTGAAGCGACTGGCGCGTCAAGCTAGTAGTCGCAGGTTCGAGTCCTGCCTGAGGTTTAAGTTTTTCTTTCCACTATTTGTATTAATTAAGATATCCTACTATTATGTAAATATAAAAATAAATTGCCATATGTATGACGAAGCAGCACTTAAGAACGGCTCGACCGATTTTGCTGCTTTTTTTGTTGTATTTGTAATTGTCAGGACAACCTCGGTAGCCAGTAGTCGCAGGTTTGAGTCCTGCCTGAGGTTTAAGTTATTCTTTATACTATTTGTATTTAATTACAAATGTCAGGACGTTTGTATAAATGAAGATTTACAGGACAACGACTTCTGGGTCAGCTAGTATATTATAAACATGAAAGTTTGTGAGGATCGATGAATATTTGTTACGCTTTCACGCAAAAACTAATAATTGATCTTACCTAAAAAAATCTTAAAAAAAAATACACTGGTAGTTTAAATAGCCTAGATTGACACAGGATGTTTTCATTCCGCAATTTAACGAGAACGGGACCTACACGGCAACTGTCAAAAAATAATGGTTTAGTAGTTGAAAGAAACATACTGAAGCCATGGATAGGTATAGCAGAGCCCGGAACCAAAGTACGGCGGATTCTGCTTATGTAATAGTTTATAAATACTCATAGGCACACTTACCAAAAAATACAAGCGATTGCCAAAGTTGATAAGTTATCAGTAGGTATGCTGCACAACATTAATTAAGACATTACGTTACAATCTTTGCGTATTACATAACCTTGAAGCAGATTCCACCAAAAACTATAACTTGCAATACACAGGTTATCAGAACATATTTATCAAAGATCAAAAATGGAATTAAGAGAAAAAAATACTTTGTATCGAATTGTTATTTTTTTTTATATTTTATTCACAGAATGGACACAGACAAAAAGTCAGTGGTATTAAAAACAAAAGCTGCCTTGAATATCGTTTCTGACCTCAACATCAAATTTACCAAGAATGACAAAAGTTTTGATGGGCTTTATACCGCTACTGCAAGTGAGTAAAATTTCCTTCTTTTCGAGACAGATCTAAAACCAAAGAGATGATGATAGCTAATGAAATACTATCAAGAGTGATTACCCTATTACCAATATCAAAACCTAACTGTGCGAAGAGGCTCATAACTTGTACCCCAGTGGGAATGAATCGTAGATTCTATCTGTGTTACTAACACGTCTATGCATTGCGATAAAGATACATTTCTATGACTTACCTCCAACAGCTGCCTTAGGAAGCTCCAACTACGGCTACAGCCTGGTGAAGAAAGGAGATGATGAATACTTTGAAGTAGGCCCTGAAACAAATACATGCGAAATTACTGGAGAACCAAATGTTTCCATTGGAGATGAATTACAAAACGCTTTAAACAATGGTACGTAGAACTAATTTATCACAATCCTGATTATTGATTAAGAATGTTTAACATCATCATCGGCTTCTTTCAGAATTAATGAGATTTTGCTGAGCCTGTGCGATTACTAACTTTCATGATAAACTCTAGCATTATATCAAAACGTATTTGAGATTATGACAATATACTTGCTACAGGTAAAATAATAATAAACTGAAACTCCTAAATCAAATATAAATATAAACAAAATCAAATATATAAATATAAGAAGTAGATACATTTGCATTTCATCTTCTAAGTAAATACAATTTTCAAGGTATTCTATGTGATTGGAAGCTTATATTAATAAGGAATAATAAGCACCGGTATTATGGAAATAATAGATACATTTTCTTGCTTACAGACCAAGATGCGAAGCAGCTGAAATCACCCTACGAAGAAAATAAAGTAAAACTTAGGAAAAAGGCTTTATGCAAGATCGTGAACTCCGCCTACAAGGTCGTCATCCATAACCTAAGGGCTTCGGCAAGAACCTTACCGAAGGGTGCCTTTTTCAAGGGCATCTAACAAACTGATATAATTAAAGCCAAACCTTAACTTTTTTTCTTTATTTGTGTTTTTTTCTGTAATTATATATATATATAATGGTTGCGTAGAAATGTCCGACAAGAAAAAAGTGCGCTGCAGTATTCACGAGAGTGCATTAAGTACTTTTAAATAATTATGTATGTAATATGCACTGAAGAAAGCTCTATACGATCCTTCGACTCCTCAAGCATACAAACACAAAGAACGATTAATAATAATATGTAACATATAATAATAAGGATAATTTAAAATAAAAGGTTTCAAATTATTTAGAAGAACATGGATTTTTTCGTCCATTATTTTCCTTTACGAATTACATATATATTATAATTATTAATTATATTGAATATCTACAAAGGGAAAGAGATTAGAGTTTTAATACTCCATTGATGGGCGACCTTTAAACTTTTCATCGGTTAAGGGATGCCTTGCTCCGATGCCTGCGAGGGTAAAAAGGTCGAAGATACTTAGAAACGAACCCCTAAATGTATTCCCAAATAGATATTAAAAATAGCTTGGTGACAGCTGACGTCACCACACAACTGCCGATCAAGTACGAAAATGGGAAAAAGTAATATTGGGTAAACGAATAGATTACAATACAACGATTATAGTAAATTTATCCTTAACTCAACAACATACTGCTCATATAACATCTGCGATAAAAAAAAACGAACGAATACGCGCGCATGCTTACAACTTGGAAAAAATTTGACACTCCGATACGCGTGGACTCTGCTGTAGTATGAATGGACCCTTAGTTTTTTCTCTTTTGAAAATGCTCAAAATATGTGTCCGATATTTTTGTATTATCTAACTGACAGACTAAATAGATTTTGTCTTTAGACACCCATCTACCATATAATCTTACTGGCGAGTACAGTAGTAAATATTTACATTTAGATTAAGTAAATTGTATTAAAGTAAATATGATACAGTTTATTATAGTTAAGAAATGACTTAACATTTGAACTGGGGCAGTTCAAATGTTAACGTTTACCATTACTCATAATGGATAATTCCACTGTTATTTAATTATTAATTACAGATTCTCATAGTAACAGATACACATTACCAATCTGTATACTTTGGTAACTATGTTGAAGTAGATAATTTATTCATTCTGTTTCATTTTAAGCGAGTTCGTAACTCAAAAGTAAAAAAGCTCCTCTTCTAGGATCACTCGGTAGTCCGTCTGTCTGTCAAGTATTTTTTTGACAAGAACGCATTGTGATATCGTTTTGAAATTATTATTAAATACACAGGTCTACTGTATCCGAAGCAATAAAAAAAACCAAGCTTCTATGTACAAGTAATTGAAAATACAGCCATTTATATCGTTTTTTCCAAACATTTCCGAGAAACTCAAAACCTATTGGGTACAGGTACTTCCCATGGACCCAGATTTACAAATTTAGGCATAATGCTATGCGTCTAACGTTACAGGTAAACGATAAAAACCGAAAATTATTACGTTTTTGCGATCAAAAACGTATATTTATGACGGGCCTGTTGGTCTAGTGGTTAGTGGCCCTGACTGCTAAACCGGAGGTCGTGGGTTCGATTCCCACCCAGGACGAATCTTTGTGTGATGAGCACGATCATTTGTTTTGTGTCTGGGTGTAATTTATCTATAATATGTATGTATTTAGAAATATATAAGTATGTTTATCAGTTGTCTGGTTGCCATAGCACAGGCTCTGCCTAGTTTGGGATCAGATGACCGTGTGTGAGATGTCTCAAGTTATTATTATTTACACTTGGAAATTTTATCAAGTACAGAAAAATACAGGTTATATATTTTGTGGACATTTAGCGGGTTCAATGCCTGGCTCTGACAAGCGAATATATGTTTTTTAATGCAGTTCACATTGTTTTTCAAACATTCAAAAAGAAGCATTCTTCGCCACAGGTGCACTCTCTGTTTCATCATCTCGTCCGTTAGGACGGCATACCGCAACGACTGGAGAGAGACAGGTGCAGGATAACCGGCCTTCACAAGCTTTCCGAGGTACTAGTATTTCTTAACAGAAAAATCAAGTAACTATGTTTTCACCCCACTCGGGATTTGAACCCGAAACCTCTTGCACGGCAGTTGCGACCATTAGACCAACGAAGCAGTCAAATCAAAAGTAATGTTACTTAGAACGAATGTTTAATATTATATTATTCAACAGGTTTTTGTCATATTTTGTTTTTACTGGTTTTCTGGCATTTTTCTACTCTAACAGAAATTTGACTTGAAGTTACCGTTTACCCCAAAACTAAAATAAACTGAACATTTAACATGACCACACGGTTAATTCTCGTGCAACTAACTACTGGTAACCACGCCGTCTCGTGGACTCCTGGGAACTTTTTGTTTATGAATTAGCGATTTCACTACTGGTTCTCACAAATGTAATAGAAGTTTCACTAGATTTGGGTTCAATATTAGCACTCATTTCAATTCGAAAACATACAGAACAATATTTAAACTTCATGAAGTGAATTACTTGGGAAGGTTTACCTAAGTTTACCTAATAATATTATAAACAGGTAAAGTTTGTGAGGTTGTTTGTAGGAAGTAATCTCTGGAAATACTGAATGGATTTTGAAAAATCTTGAACCAGTAGAATGCGAAATTATTCCTCAGTGTCATAGGCTATACGAAACGGGAAGACCGCGGATGAAACCGCGGAGCTCATCTACTTTATTATAATTATTGCCCTTCTTACTTTTCGCAGTAAGTCAAGTACTTGATAGCCAGAATGTGTGAAAAATACTGCCTAAAGAAAATTAAGGTAAAATCTTTACCGTGCATTACTTTTAAAAACACAACGCCTCCGTCACATTAAAAATTCTTGACATGTTGTTCGAGATTCTATGTTATAATACGAAAATGGTGTCACAGTTTGTCTATCAACAACTGTCGAAATGCGTACATTCACAGCGGTTTCTCGCTGACATTCCGTTGCAATCTGCAGACCCATATATCATGTGCAATCATACGAGAACATCTCTAAATTGAAACATTATATGTACCCTGGGGACCTCCGGTTATACAGCAGTATGTCACCGAATGTAGTTTGTAGCAAATAGATATGTTTTGACCCAGATAAATAATATTCGCATGATAGCTCTGTCACAACAGTAGATCTTAACAAAGACGAGCCAGCCATAACAGTTATTTTACACAGGGTTACATGCCGCTAACATCTTAAATCGGAGTAAATAAATACTGAGAATTTGTCGTTCATAAATTAAACTATTTATAAGGATGTAAATTTTTATACGCCTAGTTCGAACTTTAAAAACCTTACTGGTAAAAACATACATACAAACCGTAACTATTTCTGTGTAGCTCGCTACCTTCGTCTCTGTCGCTATAATATTTGTCCATCAGTGTAAAGGAGAGTAAACTTGTTACTTATGTAATAGCAATATATTGCTGAATCGAAAATTGCTCTCAGTTAATCGAGCGGTTCAAAAGTGCCAAGATAATTAAAAAAAAGAAAAATCTCAATAACACAAAATATATTTTAAATACCAAAATTGTTGTTACTTTTATACCTATTTATTCCAAGATAAAAAATATATGTAATATCAATGAACTAGCTTGATATCGATCTTGCTTTTAAATGTAAAATTGAGATAATTAGGTATGCTGTGATATAATTATCACAGCATACCTAATTATCTCAATTATTCTCTACGTCCATTAGGAGGTACATGAAAATAAATTTACGATATAATTATTCTCTGTCATATTAAGGCTACGTAAATAAAGTCACCTCAAGTTTCAATTAAACGAAGCGAACAATATAAAATTAAGCCCAAATGGTATGCTTACATCGCCAAACTTTACAATTCGAAATTATTTTGCTTATCTCCAATAATTAAAGCTTTTTGCCATCTCAGCCCACATAAATTATCACCAAAAGCAATACCGGTAAGTTCTTTGTGCCACAAAACCGCGAACTCCATTAATCATCTTCAAACTTTCATAGAAATTATTTCACAAATTCAGTAATACAGGACTCTGTTTATACCTATTATATTAGATGAAATTGTAGACATTTTTATTTCTTAGTAAGACGGAAATTGGAATTATAATTTAATCAAACTCTAAGGGAATTCTTGCCAGGTATTGCTCTGTTATAAAAACAAAACTCTTTGATATTCTTTTTTCTTCCGAATAAAGGAAGACCTACAAAATAAGCAGAACCCTTTTTAGGGAATGCTTTTAAACGTAATATTTGGTTGCCTGAGTAAAAAAGCTATATTCGTTACGCAGGTAAGTGAATTGCGAAGAAATTCAAAATTTCTAACATTATTGTTTTCATTGTTTTTTTATAATATTACCTCACACATTAACGCATGCGTAGTGAATAATTATAATTAAATAATTGTATAATTATATTTAAATAAAATTGTTGTTTTTTTTTTTGTAGTTGATTAGGTTTACATATAAAGGTACCTAAACAAAGTTAAAAAAAACCTATATTAACCTAATGATATAAAGTATTAAATGGAAATGCTGTATTTAAATGAAAATATAGTTTTAAAACTGACCATGATACTTTCATGAGCAACACGTTCGGCAAGGTCAAAACCTGAACTCAGTGTGACCTCAAGCGAAGCGCTCAGTACTTTCATGTTGTATTTATAAAATGACTGTTGAAGAAGTGACCCGTCACTTAAAAGGCTTTGTGATTACAGAGCGACGAGTAAACGAACTTTGATTATTATTTTCGTTTTAAAAAACCAAGTGTTTTGTCAAGGTTTACGCAAATATTTAGGCCAAGCAGATCAAAATTTCTACCCTTAACATAGAACAGCAATCGATACGACCAACTTTTATCCCGTGCTCTCTTCAGAGGATTCATTTTAATACCCGCTTAACATTTTTATATCATTTACAACGCTCAAAAAATACATTGGCTTCTTAGATTTTCAGTAGACATCCGCAGTAAGGAATCTCTCCGAAAAGGCAATAGGGTCGCCCCCTGTTAACAAAAGATTTATTACAGCTAAAATAGGTGTACAACATAACACTTTTGCCTACTTTTTGCCCTTTTGTTTTGCCCTTTGAAATATACAGGCCTGATTAATACCTATAAAGACATAAGAATATATTGTAATAGTTATTTACTACATATAAAGTTATATACATAATTCTTTGCTTGAAGTCAATGAACTTATTACCGTTAGTCCTTAAGGTATTTTTTGTGGAATAATTAGTTCAGCAATCACTTCGTACCGTTTGTACACAAAGAAACGTTTTTTACTGGTTACCTTGAATTTAATTTTAGTTAAATACCAAAAATGTGGGCATCCGTTTATTGCTTACCAAACAGGAAGACAAGATATTGGTTAATGCCTAAAAGCAATGATTTTATAGAACAATACGAGGTATAAAAATTTGCATGAAATTGACTGCACTGATAGCCGAGTGGTAAAGGTCACCACGCCAATTACCACTGTGCGTGACGTGCTGCGGGTTCGATCCCCGCATATAGAAAAATAATTTGTGTGATCCACAAATTCTTGTCCTAAGTCTGGATATCTTTGTGCATGTGATTTAAATGTTTGTAAACCCCCCGTCATACAAGGATTTAATTGCAAAGTGCGGAAGACGCTTTAAAAAACAAAGAATAAGTACTGACTCAATTATCCAGACTAAAAACCAGTTAATCTTGTTCTGTGTGTGGTTGGTCATGTTTATTGTTTTTCTTGAATTACTAGATTTATTGTAAACATGCTATTAGCGCCACAATGTCTATTAATGTTATTAAATTACCAGATTTAATAGACACGCTAACACCTCTATTGCATTGGTCTGAACTATTAGGCAAAATTTGTGAAATAAGAGAAGGGATTTATAAGAGTTGCTTACGAAATTACCTACATCGTTGAATGAAACATTTAAGCATTAAAGGAGCATATTAACCTGATATTAATCAATTTGCCATTTACTTTTTGAAGTTCAGTCCTATAATTTAATACTTTGCTTCTGTAACAGTTTACATTAGTATGTAGTGCTTACATATTACATATTTGCTGACATTCAAAGGAATGGTGAATAAAAAAAAAGACCGTATGAGGAAGCGAAACGGTCGACTGGACATTTATAATATTGATGATATATATCGTGATGTTATATAGCCTATAGCCTTCCTAAATAAACGGACTATCCAATACAAAAAGATTTTTTCAATTCGAACTGTAACTGTAGTTCCTGAGATTAGCGCGTTCAAAAAAACCCTTCAGCTTGATAATATTAGTATAGAGAGATAACTGAATTTACAAAAAAAAAGTAAATATAAAAAATACTGTTTTGTTTAACATTTTTTATAATGGAGATACAGATCACTGTCCAGACTGAACCAAAGTTTTCGACATCTTTAATAATTTCAAAATATAAAATTCTTAGAAAAGACCGTTTAACGACAATGCTACAGTTGTAACATTAAAACAGCGACAATATTCCGGTTAATCTCTCCATAATGCATAAATCTGCCCAGATACGTAGCAATGTTGCCAAAGGCATTATTTTTGCGATACTCATATGCCATGCAAAATAAAGCTTGTTCACAATGGTATGCTTCACGAAATATGCAAATATGTCAACCTCGATTTTAAACTTCATTCATGTCATATAAAAGGGATTTAGCCTATTACCCACATTATAATTGGCGTGTGTTAAGAATTTTAACGACTATGTACAAAAATATGAGGAAAATATGGCCGTTTTCGGTCATTTATGATGACAGCTTCGAAATGGATCAACTTGTCCGAAATGGACGGGGTAACACTACTCTATCATAGATTATGCCAACGATATTGCTGTGATCAACATTATGTCTTCACTTTACACGAGCTAATAAGCTAAATAGAGTTTTAAAATACCACTTCTAGTACCTAAATGCTACGTTAATAACTTCTAAACTTTCTTATTACTTCATATCAGATTCGACGACCTAATTAGCAAAGTTGTTTATTTAGGCCCAAGTTCGACTGCACTAACAGTTTTTTTTTTCTAACTAATGTTGCTTAACCTAGGCGATGTGTTGTTATTAATAGGTACAGATCAGAAATATGTGGTCATGTTTAGCAATGTTAAAATTAAAACCAATGCCAAGTTGCCTAATGTTATTCGTTTATAACTTATTGAAACATCAACATTCGAATGTTGTTTACCAAAAATACGATTCCAGCTATCCGATTCCAAACCTTTTACCTCCACGCAAGCAAGATAAGCTTCTTACGATATCGTCCACACAACCAATAAAGCTTTCAGAATCTATACCTATTTACCATCCAAAATATCCCGTAATGTTTTACGCGAATGCCGCTCAATGAACAAAGATCCCGCTGTCTGTTCATCGCTCAGAATTTTTCATAAAGGGAGATCATTAAATTTGCACAGATCATTTATCAACCAGCCTCAAACCTAATTAAGGTTGAGGGAAATAGTGAAATTCGTCTTTTTTGACGCGTATCCCCCTCAGAAGAGCAAAAAGTATGGCCCA
Source organism: Diachrysia chrysitis (assembly GCA_932294365.1). Classification (NCBI taxonomy): domain Eukaryota; kingdom Metazoa; phylum Arthropoda; class Insecta; order Lepidoptera; family Noctuidae; genus Diachrysia; species Diachrysia chrysitis. The sequence continues at coordinate 5,504,761 of OW028651.1, read as the reverse complement.
ACGATTTTATTGACTTTAACGTCAGAAATAAAAATGGCATTTGAAGTCAAGATATAAAATATCGTCATAAAACTCTACTAGGTATGACTAACGAAACTATAAAAACTTTAATCTTTTTCCTCATGTTTAGGTTTATGCATGATTTGGTTTAAAACTATAATTTATTTAGGTCATATTAAATATCAGTATCATGGCCAATTATATGAATAAAATACTAAATACGAATATACTAATATATACCAGTAAGGTTGTTCAGGCATATAAGGCCCGGCCTTTTATAAGCCCCAGTATTCATAAATTACAATTTAGTATTATTCATTCTACACAACATCGCGATTGATTTTTATTATAGTCTGGGTTTTTTTTATTCGGATGCGATCATAAGTTATCTAGCTGTATGAGAAAGCGTAAGTCTATAACTTTGACTATTTTCATATTAAATATCCTAGAACCTACACTAATGCTTATGGGCTTACTGTTTCCGTCGGTAACAAGGCCCAGGCTTTATTTAACGTAAGGGTGAAAGTGTCGACTTCACTTTGCAGTGCGTAATTAGGCATAAAAACGTAAAATACTTGTAAAAAAATAGTTTTGAATAATTCATAACATAACATCTCCAAGAAACTTATAAAACAGCATATTCTTCCTTCCTCCGGTTCAAACGCAAATTTTCAATATCAGTCTACGAACAGATATTTTTCCAGCCCCGATAAAAGTGAAAAATCATGAATGACGGAATGTTAAAACCTTGGACTTTTCAAGCATACCGTAATATTATTTGATACATCGAATATAAAGAAACTTGAATAAGAAGCCTATAGGTATTGAATGTGTTTTACATAATATATTATCTTGATTATGTCTAAAAATATTTCAATTTGAATAAAGGTGGGCCTGACCTACCTTAGTCAGACAATACGGACAATCAATTTATTTTTTTATTGGAAAGGTCAATGGTGTTTTTATTACATCATTGTTAAGTTCTTATTTGGTGCCTAATCCGATGATTAATTCATCAGGCTATCTAGTAAACTGGTTTAAAAAATTGTGTAACCACAAAGACTTTTATACAAAACAAAAACAAAAAGAACATGAATTTTAATAAACACGTTTAATGTAACCATTTTGTGTATAAAAGGGCTAAAAACATTTATTAAACGTCAAATTGTCCCTTAGGGTACAATATATCTACGTCGGTAACTAATAAGGATATTGGACAAGCTACAAAGGGACCGACATCGACGGTAAATAAGTGACCACAACATGGGACTAAACTCGATCATATTTATGATAGGAAGTGAAAAGTACGTTGTTCGGGTACTATACGTACTAGCAGTGGTTTCATCCGCTTAGTTATTTGAATACACAGCATTTACTTAAACGTGTTACTTTCGTTTTACGAATACATACAACTCTATAAAAAAAACAGTGACATATGTACATACTTATATACAGAGGTATCGGTAACGGTAACAGTGTCGCGAGTTCATTTGTTTTTCCCCATCTCAAAAGATGCCCATTGCGCCAAAAGAAGTTTTCACTTCAAAAATCTTCATGTCTCCCGATAGTTAACATTTTAAACTCAACAAACTTTAGCAAAACTGTGTTGAATAGAATACCAAAAGTATCAACACAAACCTTTTCAGGGATCATTATTCCTCCCTTATCACTAACACAGTCAATCTGAGCATTTTAGAATGTGGCGTCATGGACCATTTACTTTGGGTGTTTATTTAACTAACATAAGTTTATGGGGTTTATATCTCGATTATAACATCAGTAGATGAAAAAGTGGGAATCTCTTTTATTCCTTTGAAGTAGCTATGGCACATCATCAGGTATAACAACCGGAAACTCTATTACATATTGTGGTACATATTAGCCAAAAAAAGGTAACTAATATTTCTACCTTGACTAAAAATTCAAATGCAAGTTCACTCACAACACAGACCTGTTTTATTTATGGAAAAAAAAATTATGAACTTGGCCTAACACAGTTCAAGGCTGGACAGTCCTGTACGATGTTGTATAACAACTCAATTCCCTCTCCGCCTTCCGCATTCAGTGCCACATACACCTTCAAATCATCATATGTTGTTGAGGGATGCAATGGATATTTTATTTTAATTGCTGCCGATAACTGGTCTAGCAATGCAAAAATGGTCGAGAATTACCTAAGCTTCACATTTATTCACTTCGACTTTCTTTATATTAAAATATGCTCCGCTATTTTCTACCCGATTATATAGCGCGATAATGCGGTAATAAATTGCACTTTTATACATTATAATGATGCAAATAAATGTAACATCCTTCTACCACTTGCCATAAGTATAGACCTTGTGTCTCTACTTCTCACTCGAGAACAAAACACCGCGTAAGCACAACTTTATCTGTGCTCCAACGATACGAATCCGGTTTTTTGTTTTTGACAATATAAGCTCGGTATATAACGTTGGGACTAACAAGGGACATTTCTTCGCAGTTATTAGTGCAAGCAAGATGGTACTCGGTTGTGTGCAACTCGCCTTTTGTGTTGTTCTGTTTCAAACTATATTACATAGTAATGGTCAGTTCGAGCGTATATATTATGAAGAAAGTAAGTATCTTTCAGTATTGTTGTGACAGTTTTGTGTAGAAAACATTTATTAAATAAGATTTGTGGTATAAAATTATGCTTTTAAAAGACTTGACGACTGTTTTATAATACCTAACCAAGCTTTCTTATGAAAGTCGTTGGAAGAAAATTGCATTACATTTCTTTAGTTTTGTTTTTCTTTAGTCATGGCAACTGAACATTGCAGTTTATTGTTATATTATTCAAATGATATCTATTATTTATGTTCTAGCTTATTCATTCGGAATCCAATGAAAATAAAATAAAAATAAAAATTACTTTCCAGTAAAGACCTCTTTAATTTAGTTTTTATTTCATTTGTTCTTACTTACTTAAGGTGTACTTACTAAGAAAGAAAATAATCACCGTTTGGTACTTTGCCGTCCGACCAAATACCAAATGGTTTGTTTTAACTTGTCGGCCTCATTTATTTTTATTGTACATTTATCTGGTAATAAAGCATTTATGTAAATATAGGTTGTTTACCAAAAAAACAAAACACATAAAAGGAATTAATGTGCTTACTTGGCTTAAATTTTGTTGTGGTACATATTAGATCTAGATCCGTTGTTTAATACAAGACAAGAATTATGTACAAGGTCAAAGAAATAATTTTACCAAGTCAACTATCTTAAGCATATAATATATCATCGTATTAGGAATTATTTATTGTATTTGAATTCATGAATCTGTGCATCATAAAAAAATGTAGCTAAAAAGGAACTCTTAGAAATATTATACTTAAATTACATTTAGTGAAACTAAGAAAAGGAAACGAAACCCCGGAAGGCTCTTTTCTCTTTGAAATATGAACGTACACTGATTGAGTTACTGTTGCCTTTTTCTTTGTGATACATAATTTTTTGAGAACCCTTATAAATAAAATCATGATGTTCGTGGAAATACATCATATACTTTTTTGTGATTGTATCAAATATTTGGCTTAATAACATCTATTATAAAAAATACAAAATATTGCAGACTTTGACGATGATTTCTAGTCAAAACTATCAACGGTTAAGAATATGCAATTGATTACACGTAGGTTAACGTAAATAACAGACTTCAAAGTAAGTGATAATAATTTCATATTGGAAGTTAATTTATGAAAAACTTAAAACACATACTACAGGCCTGTAAAAATTAAGCGTTGCTCTCATTTTCCCTGGAATCCTATCGTTAGATCCTGGGACCACATGCGAAGTAAACTCTTTCAAAAACAAAAGAAAAGAATTTTCCAAATCAGTCTAGGTCCTCGAGTAATCTGGGAAAATACATAAAAAATAAAAACAAAGATTCCGACGAATTGAAAAACTTGTTTTTATTTTTCAAGTCGATAAAAAATGCTCGCTATAAAATTGGTTGGTACAATTTAAAATAATTGTACTCTATTTATTTTATCGTGCCTTCCGGGAATCTTCAAAGACAGATAATTTATATCGAACTTTATATTGAAGAGGTCTATGTTTCGTTACGCAGAATTTAATACACACAAAGCCAATTGTAAAAAATGTTGTTTATTTTTATTTTATGCATTCGATTTGCCTTTGCTCTTATTAGCAACGCTACTGTCAGTCCCCCAGAAAGCATCTAACAAAATGTACGCGAATACTGTAGTTGCAGCACTACTAAAGCGTACCTACCTACTATACTCTTATATACATAATCTCGTAATCCAACATGTGACAACGGCAGTACATAATGGCATAAAAAGACCTCGCGCAGAAAGAAACGTATTATGAGATCCTAATCTTTTCTTTACTACGGAGTAGGTACACTAATAAACCGTAACGTACTTAGTCACCCTTAGTGACCCCATTCAGTCAAGTTTTATGACTTAAGACTTAACGTGTAGGGTTTTAGGGCTCCGTTTGACGTGATAAAAACAGAAGCCGTGTTGTATCTTTAGTGTCTCATATCTCTGATTTCCCTCAAGGGAGTCTCTCAAGTTTCCAATTGTAATTATGACTGAGATCTTAAGTGGCACTGTTTAACATCTTTGTCAAACTGTAGGTAAAGTAAAACTGTAGAATCTGAAGTCAGTTGCAACCCGACATTATCAGTGCATTTTTTTTAAACTTACAGAACTCTTCATAATAATTAATCTGAAAGGGTTTCTGAACTAGGTTTTATAGAGCACAACCAAAGCAGATTCAAGCCAAATAATCCCTTGTTTAATAAACGTGAACATAACCAATCATTATTATAACATCAAATGAACGAAGCCCTCGAAAATGTTAAGTCTTATAGAAACCGAATGATGTCGATAAACTTAACCAATTTAACCAGTTTTTTTGTTCTTTTCAAACTTACGATGAAGCATCAACGAATTCTTGTATTACGGAACTTTCCATGTTATTGTTTTTGTGGTTTTTATTATTAGGTAGTATCCGATAATTACGAGATTTATCTGCAAGTGTTAGTATTATTTAATTTTGTTAGAATACTTAATTTAGATGACATTCAGTTATTTTCTTGTTTTTAAAACAGGAAGCGCGTAAAGTTCATCAAGACCATCAGTCTATTCATATGCGTGTTGATATTTAACGGAATGAAAGCGTTTTGGACAGATATGGGGACCTTGATATTTAATGTCAACCGCATTGCATTGTTTTTGTAACGAGTTACCAACCAACCTAGTAATAAATAATAAATGTAATCAATACAAAACTATCTGTCATACAAGTCTAGGTCTTCAATTAAATCCTAAATAATAACTGTAAAATTAAAGTAATAGAAATCTGTAGATAACAATAAAATAGGCACAACTTCTAAAACAAAATCAAAGTTCAATATCTCGGCAGGTGTCGATAGAACCACAAAATTTTATGATCGACATTATTTTCTCCACCCTTGGGCTTGCCTATAACGTTTTATAAACTTTGTTGAAGGGTATCTACCTATAAAGTATGAGGGAATAAAAAATCTTAAAATTCGTCCTCTTTAGAATAATTGAGAAAGTAAGTACGGTAAGTACCTACTTACTTACTTCTTCGAACTTACTTCGAACTTCGAACCTGCAACCTTGTGCACACAAACAACCGTTTATTAAACCGCTCGGCTACGACGCTAGCTAAGACGACTTCTTATAATTAACTAGTTTATAATTGGAATTATTAAAAAACAGCGATAAATCTGCTATGAACCTAAGTTATTGAAGCCACTGAACTTCATTTCAAATTAATAATGTTCGGAGAATCATGGTCACAATACCGACTTATTAGGATTTTGGCAAAGTTAATGGCATAGAAACGGAAATATACTTAAATACCTATCAATAAAAATAAGATTAATGGAAATATGAAATGATCGGATTATTAGATAATCAAAATATTATTTGATTTGTAAATGTCAATGTATTCATATTATTTCCGTTAATACATAACTGTACTTTTCTAATCTATGCATTCAGTTGGTTGTAAACCTTCATAGCTTTGGACCTTGTTCTGATTTTTGGAAGCTAGTACCCGACCATAACTCTATTTGTACTTTGATAATATATAGGCGTGAAGCTATATTCCACAACTAGCTGTCCCCCGCGACTTTGTTCGCGTGTTTTAGTTTCATCGGTTTTTCATTTTTGCAACATTTTTCATTTATGCTCTGCTCCTATTGGTCGTAGCGTGATGTTATATAGCCTATAGCCTTCCTCAATAAACGGACTATCCAATACAAAAAGAATTTTTCAATTCGAACCAGTAGTTCCTGAGATTATCGCGTTCAAACAAACAAACAAACAAACTCTTCAGCTTTATAATATTAGTATAGATAACTCTTTGATTATGTTTGCATTTTCTTTGATTTATATTTTTTTACCTGTTACCAAAGAACTATCCACCGTATTCTTTATGCACAATTACATTTTCGACCATTGATTGTTAAAGTTAATCATACACTATACAAAAACGTAATAGGGAAAACTAAAGCCAATTTCATATAAGATTATTGAAGATGGACCATTCACGAGTAAATGGTCGAAATGATATCAATAAATTTTTACGACCAAAAAATAACATGGCTATGTTCTAATATTGAGGGATTACTTTTTGCTCATCTAATATTAAGTTCGTAAGTCATAAAAAAGATAGTAAAATCTTGTTACAAAATATCTGTTAATATCAGTGTCATTGCTCCCGTTCTCTGAACTTTAACAAGAATAGAGCTCAAGGACGATAATTTGCCGTTAATGGATAGAAAGAAACATATCTAACAAGATAAGTGTATGTCCTAATAATATAATTTACTCACATCCACCGTAAAGGTTTGTTTTAGGGTACCGTGCCTCAAACGGAAAAACGAAACCTTTAAAGGATTACTTGTTTCTGTCCGTCCTTCTGCAACAGCCAAATTGCTACGAAACTACTACTTGGTAGGTACACATTATTATTATTATGCAGTACCCATTTTAAATATTGGGACCCCAATTCGAAAATGTAATATAAAAATGTTTTAATTTTTTGTGTGACACATCAATATGTGACAAATCAAAAAAGTAAAGTTATATAAAAAAAGAAAATTATTTTCAAAAATACAGAAAATAGTTATTTAACCTACCTAAGAAGTCTGTATAATGACTTATTTAATTTAATCAATGTACGGAACCACGTCAGTTTAACTTGCACTTGACCGGTTTTTTGCTGTCTTGTGCCGTTCTCTACCATTGCATTTATATTTGTTATTCAGTACCACATCACAAGGTTTTGTACAAATAAAATAATTAAATTGACCAATTATTATTGTGTAGTTTTGACCACAGAAGTTAAGTGCGGAAAATTAGTAAAATAAAATTATTATATTAATTAGATAATAATAATACATTCTTGTAAAATAACAACAAGGAATCAAAAGCTAAGATTCATACAATAAATCTGCTAGCGACTTGATAATATCAAGATGACACTTTTAAATATTTCCTTAAAACCTCGATTTTACACGTTTTGGTAGGCCTACCTACCTTCTATACAGGTGTTACCGAAAGATTGCGATTTGCTAAAAATTGTATATCATTTATGTAATGGGCCTGTTTCCTATTTTTTTTTTTAATGTCCGTCTTGTAGATTAATGAATTTATTGGACACGTATTTTTTCTTTTTTCCTGCAAACAAAAAATGATCAAAATACAGAGAACTGAAGTTACGCGTGACGTCACTCCTCGCTACGATTTTTAGCGAGGCGTAGCGTCATAAGCCCCCACTCCGAAACTTTAAAGCGGTGTATCTTTGTATTTTTGTATTGTTTTGATAAAAGAAAAAATACGTGTCTAATATTTTTTTATTATCTAACTGACGGACTAAATAGATTTTAACTTTTCATACCCAGGAAACATCCCTATTAACTGTTTGTGTTAGAAATTTGTAAACTGACTCTATACCAGATGTACTCTATACATATAACTTTTAGGTAACACCCCGTTTAGAAACATTTCTATTAGGTATACAAAACCAACTGAATGTAATGCTATTTTCCTGTTTCTATCCTTACTAATATTATAAATGCGAAAGTAAATCTGTCGATCTGTCTGTCGCGCTTTCGCGCCAAAACTACTGAACCGATTTAAATGAAATTTGGTACAGAGATAGTCTAGAGTCTGAAAAAGGACATAGGCTAGGAGCCGCGGGATACAGCTAATATAAGTATTAGCTGTATCCCGCGGCTCCTAGCCTATGTCATTTAATAAACCATGAGTAGAAAGTATGTAACTAAATGGAATTTTTAAATGAAAATAAGGCGTGCTAAAAATATAACAGGAAAAATAAAAATACATGAAGGCACATTAATAATGTAGTCAGCACTACTCTCAGATTTGCAAAACACAATATGAAATCTGATGTTCGTTTGAAAGCTTATTACGATAAGACCGCCTATTATATCTTGCCTGTTTCTAGTGTACATTTATGTATAATACAAATCAGATATATGTATACTTTACCTATTGCTATATCAAGTAGGTAAACAATTTTCTAGGAAACGCAAAAACACCTATGTACCTATATCAAAAACCTGCGAAATCAACTTACATGTGAGAGAATTTTTAAAAGCTAGCGTGAAAATTTACAGCTTTATATTATGTTCGAATTTATGAAATTTTAATACATTATAATCTATTTTACGTAATTCCTTTTTATGCATAAAAGATAAAACGTTTTCGGCGCCACGTCGACGGAACCACGGTAGCACATCTGGTTATGTTAAGTATCAGAATTCCACTTCACAAAGGAGGATCTTTGTTGGATTCACATAGCGTATTTTATAAGACATTCATAGAATCTCTTATATTTTGTATCGACGAAAATTCTTAATTTCTTTTAATGGATCGAAATGTTGCCTTTTAGTAGGTAGGTATAAGCATTTAAGCCAAAACTACTGAGCTGCTTTAATGGAGAGATTCTACCTATAAGGAATAGGCGTGGCCATTCAAAAACTTGGTAGAACTAATTGTTTACTTGTCATTGCTAAATTCTAAACATAGATATACTCAAGTTAAAATACATATTCAATAAAGTTCAGGTAGGTACATAGGTAATATCGCGGTAGTTTGCACCGCGTTCCCGTGATCCCCAGTATAAGGGAAGGGAGAAGCACTCCGGTGGTTTTAGCCGGTAGGAGTCCGGCATACCCCTCCGCCTTCCCCAGGGCGGAGGACGTCCATGAGGATTTCCCCGGGTTAAAAAAAAAAAAAAAAAAAAAAAAAAAAAAAAAAAAAAAAAAAAAGGTACATAGGTAATATTTTAGAAAAAAATAAATAAAAGAATATTTCTCTTGTTATTTTTTATAAGAATTATAATACATGAAATATAATATGTATATGAATATCTATTTTCATTTTTTAATTTAATAATTTCGTGACATGTTATTGGTACCTACTAAAACTACTAGTGGTGGGTACTAATAGTGGGATTTAAACATCCATAATTTCTAAGTGTGGTTCAAACACGATGTAAAAAGATTAACACAGCGCTAATTTTTTTTAATATTTTTTTCTTAAAGTACTTAATTAAGTACCTATCTACTATACTTATATACTAATAATCACGCATGTCCATCCAATTATTAAAGAAATTGTGTTTGTTTATCGACAGTGTCACCGCTACCGTTCCCGACATGCAGAGCCGACAACTTAGATTGCCTTCGACGCAGTCTAAGGACTTTCTTCTTTCTAATGGACTCAGGCCAATTTGACATGCAGCCAGTCGACCCAGCCATAATAAACAGTGTGGCCTTAGCTTTACCTGAACAGCAAATGTCAATTTTGCTGAGAAGGGTCAACGTCACTGGCGCCAGGTGGACCAAACTTGCTGAAAGGACGTAAGTACTTATTCATTATTCATTCCGAACCGCTTTAATGTTTTTGTGAAATGTCGGGATTATACATACAAATATTATAATAATAATATAATAGTACATAATAATACACGCTGGATAGAACCTAATAGTTTAGAACCTAATCGTTTTGATATAAGAAAATACATAAACACAATACTTTCCATGTATTATGGTATGTATGGTACCAGCAAGGATCATGTTACGCTGTATCATGGTACATAGATAATATTCTAGAAATTAGTATCTAAATGTTCTAGTCAGCGTATTACGTACGTTAATTTTAACAGTCCTTCCATCGGGGATGTAACTCAGTGGTAGAGTGTCTGCTTCGCATGCTGAAAGTCCTGGGTTCAAATCCCAGCATCTCCAAAAACTCTTTTTACATGTTTATTTCACTTTTTATAACAGATCATTTTATTAAAATTCTTTTTTTATAGGTTTAATTTGAAAAACACCAGTAGCGGAGTTATATTCAATAATGATTTGCATGTAACAGGACAGATAAGTTTGGAAATGGCTGGAATAGAGGGTCCACATACCGCTTTTATAACAATGGACATTCGTAAGTTTTACATATGACGTCTTACAGTTGGTACTGAAGTAAAGAATAGGTAATAAAATAGAGAATTATTTCAGTTTGTGTTGTTTGTAGTTGTTTTGTACCTACCTAAGCTATATAGGTATATAAGATAGGCAAGAAATGAAATTATTAATTCTTAAATTATAAATTAAATTACATGCTCAGAACTTTGTTTACTTGCAAATTCAGTAAAATCCGATAGGTTATCTACCTACCAATATTATTATGTTATAAAAACCAACCTACTTGAAATCTCATAGAAACTAACCAGTTTTCACTTAAAGGAACAAAACAAACAGAACTGGCAGTAATTAGTAATTAATTAATTAAAAAGAAATATAATTAAAATACCAACCCCAATAGTTGAAATAAAAAATAGGTACCTACCCCATTTATAAGTAGGTACCTAATAGGTACCAACCTACTTAGTACTTAATTGAAGTGCTTACGTGCTAAGCTAGGCATGAAGGCACCGGGTTCAGATCCCGATTTGAGAATACTATGTAACAATAATTATAGGTACCTACCTACCTAGTAACCTAACTTATAAAACTTACATTATTTAGGTACCTACATGCCGAAGTCCTTTCCTCTACGGACAACCAATACAAAACAAAAACGTTTTAAATTTCAGACGGCGCAGAGACCAACATAACTTACCCGTGGACCATACAACAGGGCAGCGATAATGAGGATTATATTATAATCGGTCCGGAGAGGATAGCTGTCAGGAATATGCGAATACCTACGTATTTTTTACAACCAAGTAAGCTGTGATTTATCGGTTTGTGTAAAATACGTCCGGCTGTATATTTTCAGTAACATTTTGGTGGTTGAGTTTCAAAATAACGTTTAAAATACCTATTAATCAGGCGAGGGTTCCGTTCACGTTCGTTTTAGGAGTGGCAGGTAATAAAATAGGTGGGTATATACTACGCCTATCGTACATACTTACCTTTTGTTTGTAACGAGAGAAAGTTTAAATAAAACCAGAATAGGTACTTATGTATGTTCCTACCTAATTATCGTCTGCGTCATCTAATTTATTTTATAAATTATGAAGAACTATAATAAAATTAGCGATAGGAAATAAAAAAGGTACAAACTAGGCTTAGTACCTTTTAACTACCTAATTACATATTAAGTCGTTTAATCCATAATAGTCGGGCTACGTGTTGCCGGCTGCGGAAGATTGGTACTTAGATGGGTTAGCTTTTATTTTAGACTATACTTATGGACCCGCGGTTTTACCTACTCGAGTACTTCCGGTATCCGTCGACTTATTGACAAAGTATGTTAAGTTTATGAAATTATAGTTCTATGTATGAGCATAATTTTATCCAAAATCGTACAGCCGTTTATTAGTATCGTTCATCCTCACAAAACTTTTGTTTTTATAATATTAGTAGGGATTAATTCGTAGTTACGTAAATTTTTACACGACATTAATTCTACAGCATACTTACCACTTGATTTTGAGTAATTAGGGATTCCAAATACTAGTTTAAGTTTCTTCAAAGCTAAATGATTTAATGTGTCAAATCAATTACTTAGTAAGACATTTAATTTCCACTATGTATGTATACATGATGAATGAATAGTATTATAATTATATTATGTTTATGTATACATACATAATACTATTCATTAATGATGCTGAGTTGATAAGATCAATGTTCTGTTATCCACCAATTAGATATAGGTATTAGTTGCTTGAATGTTTGACCATGTAGGTATGCAAGTATGTTATAAAGTAATAGATTGTTAGTGTAAACAGAATTCAAACTAAATAGGTATGCCAACTAGCCTAAACAAGCAATAATAATTAGGTATCTACCATTTAAATAAAGTGTAAAAACTAAATATTGCTAGTTAAATTACCCAAAAATTTACTCCATTAAACTAAATACCTGGACTGCACTGACTTGATCTTTATATAATTCCACTATAATATGTATAAGCAATGGTCCAGCACTTCAGCACCCAAACAATTCCGCAACGTGCGACTTTAAAGTATGCATATAATAAGCTATACATGAGGATGTGTGACTTCTTTCCTGTTAAGAAAATAAGACGTAATTTGTAACAGAAGCATAAACAACATAGGTAAACATAAAAATACATATAAGATGGGTCAGTTGTAGATCTTACATAAAATTAATGTACTATTTTATAAATATATTTTAATGAGGAACTAAGATATAGTACCTCTAAAATGTTTTAAAAGAATTTAGTCAACCATCTTTGATAACTAGATTCTTCATTTCTTCGTATCCTCATGACTTAGGATCCCAACTACATGAGTATACATACATACATGAAAACTATTTATGAATTTATCAGCATTATAGTAATATCAGTTTTATACAATACTGTAATTGACAAATCTTTTTATTTTCAGATACTCAAGGGGCATACATTATTAATGAAACTCTACACATGAAGCAAACTATCCTAGATCACTTTTCAAATGAAATCATAGCAGCATTAATGCATTCCATAGTTGATAATTTTAGATTATTTGCAACAAAAGTACCAATAAAACACTATTACAAATATTATGCATGAATGTTTGAAAAAATACATTAATTTAATACTTGTAATATTAGACACTTTCAATAAGACAAACATTGTACAATTGAATTTAAGGTGTTAATTATAAAAAAATAAAAACAGGCACATAGTTTTATTTACCACTTAAAAATACTTAAAATGCATCACCCATAGATTCTTCAACAAACTTCTTATAGATAGCCATAAACTTAGCAACAAATGCTTCGAGGTGGAATATTGGTTTATTGCCTAATCTCATCCTATGTTCATAGTCTGCTGCATGACTGGCTATTTGACACTTCATCGCCATATCACAATTACGTACCAATTCTTTTAACAGTCCAGCAAAAATCATATCAGGTGGTACTCCATGTATAATGAGTTCATACAGCTTCTGTCGAACTTCTCCTAACTTCTTTGGAGATTGTTCTGACAATATCATGGAAGCTGTTTCTCTAATGTACTGCTGCCAATCTGGTTCAGGAATCTTCTGATCTGCTGTAAATGGGTACTGTTGGACTTTACATGCTTCACACATAAGAAGTGCTCTCCTTATATTACGGTCAGCCGATTTGGCAATACGCATGGCTAGCTCCATAGGTATATTTAAGCTTTCTTTCTTACAAACTACTTGGAGCACTGACGCAATCTCACTTTCTGTAGGTGCAGGAACTCTGATAGTTAGACAACGAGATCTGATAGCAGGAATGACACGTGAAATTGAATTGGCGATTAGAATGAGACGACAAGTAGCAACATATTTCTCCATAGTTCGACGCAATGCATGCTGTGCATCTTTAGTTAAATCATCTACTTCGTTCAAAATTACAACCTTGAATTCCCTTTGGCCTGATGAGTCAATTTGATGAGTTTGAGCAACATTTTTCACTAAATCCATGATAACAACTCGATCATGAATACCAACGTCAGTTGGATTAACTTCAATGTGGTAGTTACTACTTACAGTCATGATTTCTATTTTCTTATTCGAAGGAGTTGTGAACATCATTGTTTCTTGCCTAAGTCTTTCTACGCCGGAACCATAAAGTTCCCTTAGTAAACACATAATACGAGTCTTTTTACCGGCTCCCGAAGGACCGTAAATAAGAAGATGTGGAAAGTCACTTTGCTGTACAAGACTTTTCAATCGAACTGCTTGATCTTTGTGAAAATCTAGTTTCATTAAATCTCTTGGTCTGTGTTTATCCACCCAAAGACTCATTTTTAGTTTTCTGTTTAAAACTCGACACAAGGTAATAAATTTTAAGAGAACTTTTGTTCAATCAATCAATTAATTTACCTGGCTGGCCGATTATTAAGTAAATTTTAGTAAATATTACCGAGTCTGACACTAGTGACCAGTGTGACAGATAGTTATTTGATTAAAAAGCATAGTTTTCTGTCTCTTTTTTACGCAACGTCTGGTACGCTAACGATGCCGTAAAAAGGTAAAGAAATTAAAGTTGTCTGCAAGCAACTCGGAACGCACATTTGACATAAAAAAGCGCGCGGTAGTTAATACAGATAATCAACTACCTATTTAAGATAATGATACCGCGACTAAAAAGTATAAAAGTACAATAAATGGTAAAATAGTTTATCATTAGTTTTTTAAAGTAGTAATAATACATAAAAGACATTTCGTGAAGAATAAGTTCTAAAACACGCCCTAAAAATCCTGTTGTTGCTGTTTTCCCATCCAGTCTACGACACGACTTTGCCGGCTCGAGTCAACTGTTGGTTTTCCAATAGGTTGATTTGGGAGTTGGGAGTTTATGTCTCAACGAATATTAAGAATTTAAGATACATCCATTTGAAGGTTGGTGCTTCATTTTTACTACTAAAATATAAAAGTGGGTTGTTGTTGCTACTAAGTTGTAATCTCAAATCGGATTCTACTTGCAAATGTGTTTCTGTATTTGTTTTTAATATATACCTATAAGAGCAATGGATGTTTCAAAGAGGTATGTTGTAATAGATATTTATATAGAGGTATGGTCTTTATTATTGTTAAATGACAAGACTGCTAAGATAAGACTGCGGACAGTGCGGACCCCTACACATTTGCTCATGAGCCCCCAGTGGTCCGCGGACTACAAGTTAAGAAACACTGCTCTATACTGTTCACAGGTGCTCCGAAAGAATGTTATTTTATTTTTCTTTTTGGTACAGGTCTGCTGCAGTTAGGCTTTCACTGCTTTACCGGACAAAATTTGCGAGACTGTTATATACGCCTCCAGCCAGCAGCAAAATAAATCTAGCGATAGCTTAAATCTGGCGATGTTAGATTTTACATATATTTTTATATGAATCTATGATTCTGAATTTGCTCACTCATTCACTCACGTACATAGAGCTAAACTCTATGCTCACGTACGTCAGTCATTGTCAAATGTCAAATATGTGCTGCCAGTCAACGCAAATATTTATTTTTAAATAAATATTAATTGTTTAGGCAAAAAACAAACAATCGCATTTATAGTAACACAATATACTTTGTTATTTAATGAAGATCGTAATATTCATTTTAAATTGATTCTTATTTTGGAAATGTACGTGTAAATATGTAAAAATGTTGGTATTGTTTACTATTTTTCAAATCTGTTTTGTCTTTTGCATTAAACACGCTTACAGCGAAGAAATAAATTTGTATGGAGATGCTGGACAGGCATATTCTGTTGAAGCATATTTAGGCCATCCACATCAAAAGGTAAGAACAAGAAATCATTTGTTATTTCACCTAATATACTCTAAAATAATATTGGAAGCGAGGTTTGAGATTGACACGCTCATTTACAGAATAATTTGGCCAGTGTCCAATTAATTATCATGAAACTAAGTAAGTCGTCTATCTTCTTGATGGGAGTAAGAAATATACTAAGTTTAGACATTGCAACAAAGTCATTCAGCTATTTATAATTTTATTTTCTACAACCAATGTATTTGGAAAGACTTATTCGGTTTATTAACAGTAACTACTCAGACATTATGTTATATTTTTATAACACAATAGCAACCCACCGGGCTTTGCAGGGGTACTCAAAACATTAATGAATTAAACATATAAACCTTCCTCTTAAGTCACTCTATCTTGCTGAAGACGGCATTAAAATCCATAGCGTAGTTTAAAAATCTAAGCATACTGAAAGTGGGAGCTGCTGTTTTATACTATGTAAAGATTTATTAATACAACATAATAAGTATACCTATACAGTATACCACACAAAACTTTATTTCAAGTTAAATGTTATCATTTTGTTATTATTCATTCAAATTCATACATACTCAATCAATAACTTATTAAGTCTTAGCTTAGTAGATTTAAAAAGTAATAAAATCATCCACTGATCTAATTATGGATTCAGAGTAATGTATGTCATGTTGTGCACATTATTTTTATTTAATAATTATCTTAATAGTTTTTTTTTTATTACAGCTCAAACTATTAGTTGATACAGGAAGCACAACACTAGCAATAGCATCATATGCTCGAGAGAACAGCAATGAATATTTCCATCCAGATAACTCTAGCAGTATTTATGATAGCGGAAAGAGTGTAAGCATATTAATGAAGTTATTTGCCAAATATTATATGTATTATTTTGTTCTATTTGTATGAAGAGGTCTTTACCCAGCAGTGGTACAATTTGATAGGTAACTATATTAAATTAAATAATATTAAATTTTTCAGGTCCAAGCAGAATATTCTCAAGGCAAGTGGTCAGGCCGTCTTGTGTCAGACTTTATTAAATTTCCATCATTACGCAGCATACCAGAAGTGAGGTCTGATATAGCTCTTATAACACAGAGCCACAAGTTTTTCATGAATGGTTCAGGATGGCAGGTGAGAAATATTTAAACACACATCAACATGGATGGATCGCCACAATATGGGCAATAAAGGAAACCACGAGTAATAGTCGTCCACGGAAGTATAACAAAATTGAGTAATAAATAAAAGTCTTAAATTAAAAAGTGAAATTTGCAAACAAAATAATTATTAAAGTAAATTCAAGTAAAACACCATGACTTGACTTCAAATCGGCAATAACTTACGACGCGTCGCCCTTTTTTATTGTCTTGTCTATTGTATATGATATGGTCCGTGTCTTTTCTATATTATAATATTGTGATTGATTTTCTAGGGGTTACTTGGATTAGCTTACTTACCAGTGGGTGCATGGGGCAATGGCGTTGTAGTAGAGTCCTGGTTAGACTCAGTTGATCGCACATTACATAAGCCAATATCATTTCAACTAAAACTCTGTGGACCAATAAGCAAGACGAATACAACACATTATGGGCATTTTAAAATGCTTGGTATGTATTTTATTATTCTAATGTTATTTTTTTAGGTGTTTCATTAAGAATTTAGATATGTGACTGTGTTATCAAAAGTATGTAAGTAGTACTTTTGAACTTTATGTTAAACTGTTTGTAATTTTTTTATATAAATACATCTTACATCCGCGTCTTTTCAAATAATCAAAATATTTTGCCTGGCCCGTTGGTCTAGTGCAGGAGTGGCGAGCCTTTATGGATTTACTGACTGCTAAACCGAAGGTCGTGGGTTCGATTCCCACCCAGAACAAATTTTTTTTTTGTTTATCATTTTTGCGTGACTTAAATGGGATGACAATAATTTATTTCTCACATTACAGATGACCACACACCACACGTAAACAGCACCACGGTATACCGTACGCCAATCTTACGCAAACGTTGGTACGAAGTTGGGGTGCTATCAATATCAGTTATAAGTTCATTATCAAAAGTCAATCAAACTGCGGAGGAGCCCAACATTGATATGTGCTTGAAGTTAAATGCGGAGAAGAGCATTGTGGACAGTGGAACCACTAATATTAGGCTGCCTGATAATTTGTTTAGACAGGTATATTATATTTATTAGATAGAGGTGAATTTATTTGGATCAATTACTGTACAACGACTGTGAAACGACACGATATGATACTACTGAATTACCGGAAACCGAATTTTATTTAGTACCGAGTAATCACAATAGGTGCGCTGCTGTTGCTAGTAGCAAAAAATCAAAAAAATAGTTATTGCCGTAAAATTGTGTAACGAAACCATATCTATTTCGACACCAACGCCATCTAGGGAAGTAAATGTTCAACTTTCTTGATAAGTCAGAATTTTATCGCGCTATGATTCCGTTTTTTACTCGGAAAATTTATTTACATTTACAATCTTCTTAATTATAAAATACTAGCTGTTCCCCGCGGCTCTGCCCGCGTGGATGTCGGTTATCGCGGCAAAAGTATGTACTTTCTCAGGCTCTAGACTATCTGTGTACCAAATTTCATTGAAATCGATTCAGTAGTTTTGGCTTGAAAGCGCGACAGACTGACAGACAGAGTTACTTTCGAATTTATAATATTAGTAAGGATTTGCTAGATATAGAATATTTGTATGGTTTTAGGAGCTATATGATATTGCCATGCTATTTGTATAAAGAGATGTATATTTCAAATGTTTCAGGTTGTTGACGAACTGAAGAATATTTATCGAAGTTCGCAGGTGCTAATACTGGACGAATTTTGGTATCAAGGCGAGGTAAATATTTGAATTTATTTTTATTTATATATTTTTATTTATATATAACTATGCGCAAATATGTATAACGACACTGCCAAAAAAAAACGAATTATTTGCAAATCTATTACTCAGTTTCTGAAAGCCGATCATTTTCGTATGTTGTCAATTCTACTGATCATGCAGTCATGTGATTGGTTGACCAAAACACTAACAACCAATCACAGCGCTTAACATGAGGTTTGACAGTTGAGTATCATTTTTTTTTGTTAATCAACATTTCAGAAACCCAAACAGGTGAAATATTTATTTTTATTACTGTGATGTACCTACCTACTTATATTGAATGCCTGGGCCCTTATAGTATAAATTAGTAAACTGTAGAGTGCGCCTAACAGAGTACTGTTAGCACCAGACTGAATAAGCATCGTCGTAAAATTAGTGTCAAACCAGAGCGTGCCGTTTTATTAATACTATCTCAAAACTTAATATTATCATAATAAATTGGGAAACATCAATATTTTCGCATAAAATCTGTCGCTTTAGGGAATATAAATCACTTAAATCAGTAAACAAGCGTAGTACTTACAGAAAATTTGCTTACGCTCGGCACAACGGGCTTCTGGCGATGTGCGCACTATGCCTGCTTATATATCCTCTAAGGCTTGACCTTATGCGAGTATGTCGTAATTTTTTGACTACAGTGTGTTCTTTACTTATTTTTCTTTGAATTATTTCAGGCTGCCTGCTGGCCAGAACCTCAAGTTTGGACATTGCCTTGGCTAGCGATAGACCTTCTCAGTTTTGATGCCGACAACCAGTATTTTACGCTGGAAATTCCACCACAGGTAACTTATATATTAACATACTTAGCAAATAAATAAAGTTTTTTTACTTTCAATAACGATTATAAAAAAGGCAACAATAAATAAAAAGAAATCGAGCCCACTATCGATTTTTTCTCTTGGCTTACAATTAAACGGAGAGATCGGATATATTTCGACTAGCCTGTTGGGCTAGTGGTAAGTGACACTGACTGCTAAACCAGAGGTCGTGGATTCGATTCCCACCCAAGAAAAAACTTTGTGTGATGAACATGATCATTTGTTCTGCGTCTGGGTGTAATTTATCTATAGTAATATTATGTATGTATTTAGAAATACCTATATGAGTATGTTTATCAGTTCTCTGGTTGCCATAATACAGGCTCTGCCTAGTGTGGGATCTGCCCCTTAGACAAGTGGCATTTCAACAAGCGTAAACGATGATAGAAATCGCTCAAATGACATTAAATGTATGGAAATGACATTTCGTTTCGATAAGTCACGTGACTTAGGTTTGTCACTTCCATACATTTGAACGATTCGATCAGCGTTATCGCTTGTCGAAATGTCACTTGTCTAGGGGGGCAGATGGCCGAGTGTGAGTTGTCCCAAGATATAATTAAATTTGTTAAATGAATTAAAACCTTTTTCAGAACTACATGCGTGTAGTAGGTGTTTACAACAGCAGTGATAAGAGCGGAACAGTTTCTGAGTATTGCTACAAGTTGGGCATTGAAGCGGGCGGCACCGAAACTGTGCTTGGTTATACCGCCATGGAGGGATTACAGGTACAATAATTTTGACGGGCCTTTTGGTCTAGTGGTTAGTGACCCTGACTGCTAAACATCGGACAAATCTTTGTGTGATGAGCACGATCATTTGTTCTGTGTCTGGGTGTAATTTATCTATAATATGTATGTATTTAGAAATATATAAGTAATAAATATATAAATGTTAAGTTTTGAGATAGTTTTAATAAAACGGCGCGCTCTGTTTGAACAAAAAAAATACTATTTTACAGCCTACAGTTCATACTCGATAGGCGCGCTCTATTGTTTACTTATTTTTGAAGTTATACTTCTTTAGGCGCGTTATGAAAAAATGATGGGAGTGAAATTTTAAGATGCGCGCGCATCTGTGACACAATATTAACAGTATGAAGCTGTCTGCTTAACCGCTCATTTTTACGATGCGCGCGCACACCGTCACGGAAAACCTACACCCTGAAGTTAGCTAGTCAACATTTTAGTTTTTCCAAACTACATACCTAATGTAAAAAATGACAAATTTCAAGATGGTTAAAATACTTTTTGTACCAATCTGTCAATCACAAGTTTATGAGAAAGAATTTTATCTTGTTTCGCCAAAAAAGTGTAACTTCTTACGTGCGTACATAAGTACACACACACTTTTTATTTTCTCTAAGACAATATACCATGTTTTCTGAAACAATTGTAGGTCAGTTGCTTGCGTTTGAGTCAGTTGTCTTATGGTGGTTTTCACCTGCAACCGAATTCCTATATATATAACAGAAAAATCAATTTAACCTCTATCACACCAGCTTTAAATAATCGGCATAATCGGTCCATTTGTTTAGGAGCTACTATGCTAGAAAATTACAAATAGACACAAACACCGACACCCTTGGGTGTCGCTGGCATCACACAGGTTAAGAAAGTCAAAAAACATTACCTGAATATTCTATGCCACTATCATCCTTATACGTTTATAAATATATAATATTCCTAACAAACGATTCCCCATTCAGGTACTCTTCAACAGATCAGCAGGCTGGATCGGTTGGCAAACGTCAGATTGTGGAGCTAACGCTCGCATTACTGGGCCATACAACACATCATACTCCCTCAAAACTACTTGCCAACTAATTAGGCCAATTTCTGACGTAGCTACATCAATAAAGGCAGTCCAATGGGCGTTATGTGCGATATCTATAATAGCAGCTGCTGTAGTAATTTATTTAGTAGCACCCTGTGTAAATACGTCCTTTATTAGAAGACTGCCCAGTTCTCAACAGATCTCACTGTCACAAGCAGCTTTAGTCGAACAGGAGAACTCGTAATTGTAAGTGTGAATTTATTTACACCTTTAAAACAAAGAAGTAGAGTTCATATTTACATGCAATAATAGTAAGAATCTTACACCGTACTACAGCTCGCCGTTTAAGTGCACCATTGAATTTTAAATCAGTCTGGAATGTTTTTGATAGTAAAATATCGCCCACCCAGTGTAAAACTAAAATTACAAATTTATCTCGACAACAGTTTTCAAAGGTCGATATGAGATACATTTTATGTATAGTTAAGAGTTAAGTTCATTGTGTTAGCAGTTAGACTTTAACTCTAAATTGTTTGTGATTTTAAAGCGAGACAGTGTAATGAACAATAATCCTCAATATGTTGTATTAAGTTCTATAAAGATTAAAAAGATCAAGGTCTGTTTTAGCCCAAAAATTTCTAATAGGCTTCACTTCAGTACATTCACATAAAACAATGCTATATTTGTTATTTAAGAGAAAAACAACAATAGCTGATATTAACATTCAATACTATTGAGTACGCTTTAAAAGCAATTTAAACACCATAATGTCTTTCCAAGAGTGATTTTAGATAGGAATAAAAGGTATAAGAAATTGATCTCTTTCTAACAAAATATAGGAAAAGAATGGAATGTATTTAACTTAATTAGGTAGCGTATTTATCCAACTAAACTTCTATAAATACACCAGTTTAAAATTTGTAATATGTTCTGTCCCTTTCCGTTACGTTTGTGAGGAAAGAGATAGAGTAAATCAAAGATATGTGCAAAAACGTTCTTATTTTCTTTTCTTATCTTGTTAGTGTTGTAGTATCTACTTACACATTTATATTATGTTAATTTATTGATCGTTTTGCAATGGGGTTGTATGGAGAATTAAAATTCTTTTGTACATACTTGGAAAATCTCATAATAAAATTCTAAAATTGTAGTGTGATAGATTATATTCAGGGCATTGTCGTATTGATATTAGTCAAGTACTCTAAAAGAGTAGTGTTTTATTTTTGTATAAGTCTGAGTAGATAGGCAGGTTAGATTAAGTTAGAGACAATTATTGGAAATAAAGAACACATAAATGCAATTTATTAACTACTACTTATAAAGTGTAAGTAAGATTTCCAAACGTTACTTTGTATTTTTAAATTGTATGAACTAAAATGTAACTTAATTCATATTAGCGTATTTTCAGAAAAATATTTGCAATATATAAGAAAATATTATACTTTACATTGCACTTTTTCTATATTCGTAATATATTTTTGTAATGTCACTTTGTCTTGGCTGCTATTTGTTGAAAAAAAACAGATTTAGTTGTTTAGATACCATAAAATTTAAAATATCAGTATTCTGGCACCTATTATAATTTTTTGTAACTCATTGCCATACTTATTGTAGCTAAATCATTTTATGTAAGTATTTTAGTGTATTTAAATAAGTATTAGTGTATAAGAAGACATATTAAGACACATATTAGGTCGATTTGAACAATAGCAAGATATTTTCATTATATCAATCACCGTTTTGAAGGATCTTGACGACTTTGACGGATTTATCGGACCTGTCGGTCTAGTGGTTAGAGACCCTGACTGCTAAACCGGAGGTCGTGGGTTCGATTCCCACGCAGGACAAATTTTTGTGTCATCAGCACGATCATTTGTTCTGTGTCTGGGTGTAATTTATCTATAATATGTATGTATTTATAAATATATAAGTATGTATATCAGTTGTCTGGTTGCCATAATACAGGCTCTGCCTAGTTTGGGATTAGACGGCCGTGTGTGAGTTGTCCAAGATATAATTATTATTATCTATTTAATTACAGCACAATTATATCATAGTACAAAACATCAGGACATAGTCTATATTCTTCTTATTCAGTATGAGATATATTTTAGCTCGGTTCAATATTGAAGGATATTCAAGAGCCAATCATCGAATAGTCTGATCTACTGTTGTCCTCGTCACACTTGGTTAGCGATAGCGATAGTTTCATCAAATACCTAATTTTCAAAAATCTCCTATAGTGTTTTCTCTTAATGTACAGTTTGACTAATGTTCACTGAGAATAATCGTTTGGTGTATTTTTATAATGTCATAAATTGGTGTTAGAATTTCGTATGGTATTTCGTGTGTCATAAATTATTATAATATAAGATTTTCCATAATGCAGCATAAGAGTACTATGTATTATAATATTAAACAACCAGTGTTTTTGCAATTTTTGATAATTCAGTAAGCTTTAGAAAACCAATTCGAATAGAAATGTTCTTTGGCTTTAAAGAAAATGGTTTACATATTAAACGTTTTTTTACATAATTATTTTCAGTAAGTATAATCGTGGTTGATATTATAAAACAGTAATATATTATAATTTCAAGTTCGAAACTTTCTTTATACATAATTATTAAATTATTTATGTTAATTCGCCACTCAATTGTATTATTATTTTAGTGGTATTTGGTAGCAATTAGATTGATAGTTTATAATTACTTTAGGATTGTTCGAAAAGCGTTACTTAATAATATACCTAAGTCATTATAATTTGACTACGCTTAACTTTAACTTAGGGAATTGACTTTAGTCATCAATTAACTTTAAGTAGGTAGTGATTTTTAAAATTAAATGTATTCATTATTCTTGTATTAATGTATATCTAAACATTCTTTCGTTTCGATAAGAGCACAAGTACTTTAAGATATTGTATTATACACATTAAATACACCTATCAAATATATTTTTGAATACCGTAGGAATATTTAGTTTCATGTGTTTGCCTTGCCATATCTATGCTGTAATTGTATGTATATTCAATATGCATTTGTTTATACAATCAATTAGATTGAGTTTAAAATACCAGTATTTTTATATTCTTCCTTAATTTATTTAAAAACTTAGCAAGCGCCACTATTCACCGTTTGCGCTCTTGTTACGTTGACCAGTTTTTCCTGTCTTGAGTGCTGGGTTTTTTGTAGTACTTACTTTTTTAATCATCATATTTAATAAAAAAATGATAATGTTATAAAAACAATCTACTTATACAAAAACTTAACGTAAATAGCACATTGCACGTTACGTAACCGTGGCCTCGAAACATAACGAACACCGTAAATATGAGTAAAAAGCTTAAGCTGTCAATCAAGAGGAGTTTTTATAGTTTTGCACTTCCGTACTGTATAAAACTGAATGTAATAAGATGTTTAAATGAGATAATTCTAATCTAATAAGCCTGTATTGTCCCACTGCAGGGCAAATGCCTCCCTCTCCCTCTTCCATGCACTTCTATCCTGAGCTAGGATGGGCCAGTCCTTTCGGTAGGAGTAAAGCCCGGTTTCCACCGCGAGCGGAACGGACCCATTAATGACTTCGTTAAACTCGCAAACGCAAACTGCATACTTGTATTTCCACCAACAAATAGTCGGACGGAAAGAGCCGAGCGTGTAGAAAGAGTAGAAATGAGCTCGCTCAGTTCTGGGGAGCGGAGCGGAGTACTTACGGACTCCGCTCAACTCGCAATTACAATTTATATAGTAGCGTTTCCACACAGAAAGTGGTGAGCGGTAGCGTTTCATTTTGCAGTGGAAATCAAATGACCAACTCTTCGTTGGTGGAAACGCAAACCTATTTCCTTAAAAAGGAGTCCGTTCCGCCTAACCATTTTCCGCACATTTCTCTTTCGCAGTGGAAACCGGGCTTCAAGTTGGTCTCTCCACCTCTTTTTCAGTCTGCTGCGATGTCGTCTAGCGTTATGTGGGACCCACTCTGTAGTTTTTTTAGCCACAGCTCATCTGACATGCGACAGACATGACCGGCCCAATCCCATTTAAGTTTGGTAGCTTTCTGAGTAATGTCAGTGATTTGAGATAAGTAATTGTAATAATTTGAAATGAGATAATGTATTTTGTTAATTGTACTGTTTCAACTTTGTTCCTATTACATTCAGCAGAAAGAATCTTTTTCTAGAGCCTCGAGTATATTCTGTTTAAGAGGCCGCTAGGTTAAATTATGTAAAGCCATCATAGTTCAATGGGTGTAAACTGTCAAAGTTTGTGTAGCTCTATACCTCAAAAAAGTACTATCAGTAGTGATTGTATCTTGATTCTTAAACAATTATAATAATAATTACAATACAGTCTCAGAATTCTTAGTAACTTTACCTATACCAACCTGCATGTCTGTTCCTGGTATATTTGGATATATAACATGTGTGATTATTGCCGGAAACAAAAAAAAAGTAGGGAGCATACATGGGTGAATATCTAACAAGTGTGAATCGCGAAATTAAAATCTATTCAAACTTAACAGGTTACTTTTACTTCTTAATCCTGTATGGCAACCCCAATTTCTATGACATTGGTGTTGCTTGTTGCTGAGTATTGTGTTTAAAATCCTGTTGCGACTTAACATGATATTTTGTCTGATGGTAATTTAATAATTAATCATCTATTTAGTCTATATTTAACTACTCAGATTACTACGTATAGTTTTTAAGTCGTCATAATTGTAATGTGGTAAAAAATTCTGCGTTCCATAGAAACAACATATTTTTTGTATCAAACTATTTTTAAAAAGGATATTTCTTGATCAGTCAGATAAAAATTCGTTCTTTGAATCATGTTTGTTTTTAGTGAAGTATGCTATTTATTGATGTATGTGATGTTTTACTGGTCATGTATTAGGTAGGTAGTATTCGCGGTTAAAATTACAGTTAAATATTTTTTGGTTTGTTTGAATTAGACGGTTTACTGTAAATTATATCGACCAATCGAGGCAAAAGGGTTAAATGGTAATGTTAATTGAATAAATATATTTACAAGGAATTAAATTGATCTAACTTTTGTGGTTTATTATTGACTTTTATTTATCGCATCCCTTTCCCATACAGCGAATAGGTAAAAGAAGCGAATTTAGAAGTCAGGAGTAGTATAAATAAAGAGGTTTGTAAGTATCTAAAATTTCCTTTTTTTAACTTAGATATAGCTACCTAATAACCTACTAAAGTAGGTACATTTCCTAGATAAAAATATCGCTCATACTTACCTACCTATCTTAGGACTATTAATAGGAAATTAATGTTGTTCTATTATCTAATATTGACGCTGCTCGTCACGCAAAGATTTGTCCTGGGCGGGAATCGAATCCACGACCTCCGGTTTAACAGTCAGGGTCACTAACCACTATACCAACAGGACAGTCATAAATCAAAAGCAGTAGCAAAAAAAATCTAGGTAAGTTACCTGGGTAGGTACCTAAGAAAAGAAAAAAGTGGTAAAACGATGTAACTATCTATCTAGATTCAAAGATATCCTTCTGAATAGCTAGAAAGATAGGATTTGATATAACATACCTAAGTATAAATGAAAAAATAACTAGTTTTGAAGAAATTTTTAATAATTACACACTTGGCAACACCAGCTTTAGAAAAGACGTCTATCATACTAATAAAGTTTAATTATAAGTAGAAACCTACTACCTAATTGTTTGTTTTTTTTGCAACAATGTATGTAAAAAGATTGCTCTAAATTATAAAAAGTCTGTAATTAAGTATATTCTATTAAATAAGTGGCGGACTTAGACGAGAAGTTAATAGAGCAAGCTAATTATTTAATTTCCTACTACTTGAGTAGGCAGTGTGGTCATTTCCTTGGATTTAATAACTAGATCGCGTTGGAGGATGAACTTTGTACTCATAATTTATAGGTATTAAGTATATTGGTTGCAGATACCTAGGTAATAAATACCCATAGGTAGTCTAGATACCTAGATATAAGTATCTAAACATAATAAAAGTTAAGTAAGAAATATAATTAAAGTACAGTTTCTAATGTTTATTTATGTACCTACCTATTATCTATCTAGGTACCTACTACGTCGACAATATATCAAAAAAATTAGTGTAGGGACTTAAGCCGGGTCTGATTTGGTAGTTTTTGAACAAAAAATGATTAGGAAATATTAGGTACTTATACCTAATTAGGGGTAGATAGGTATGGCTTTCACGTTTTGCCAAATAAAAACAGTCAAATACGCTAGGCCACACCCCTAAATTATGTTTAGGTACTATAAATATTTTGTGAAAACACTGGCGCTGCAGACACTGCTTTAGTACCTATATAGTTATAAGTAACTACCTACCTACCCATAGAGACCTAGATACCTAAGTATACATACCTATAAACTTCACGGGAACAGTTGTTTGAGTATAGGTAAGGTAGGTACCTATAGGTAACTACCATACAAAATTAATTGAAATCGAATTAGAATTTGTGGTTATATTACCTACTTTACTTACCTACTAAGTACCTATAAATTAAAATTCGTTTTCGAAACGCACCAAACACTTTTAAAGAAAAAAGGCAACCCATTCAAAAACTCGGTTTGATTAAATAATTCAGTCGTCAAACGTTTTGCGGTAATTTGCATAGAAACGAGATCAGACAGAAGTCGGAATTCCAAACTGAAATTAAATTGTGATTGGAAAGAATCGCGCCTAATGCTCAGTAGAAATAAATTTAATTTTACGCGGCTGAATACTTATCTCTGATATCTGCAACTTGCTGCGGATTTGCCGGATCACTTCGAGAGCCATTGGGAATAATATTATCATGATCTGCTAGATGGGTATCTCTAGTCACCGCGCAAGGGGCTTTAAATAAATCAATAGACTAGGTAGGTACTGACTTAAAAGTTAGGTATTTATTTATTCTATCTATAATAAATGCACGACTTAAATATGAATACAAAAGGTGGGGTATGGTCTTATATGGTTCATAATGTACCCAGGTGCATTACATTATTGTACATTAAGCTGCGTATAAACTAAGCGCGGCAAACCATCGAACATGTGCGCGCGCGGCGGCCGCGCACTATGTAGACGGGGTTGCCGCGCGCGGCGACTCGAGCATTGCCGCGCTCGAACGTGCCGCGGGGCGAACCGTTCACTGTCGGTTTTTGAGACCGCATCAAAGGAGCTCCAGTCGTTCGCTCGCGCGCAGTGGGGACGGTGTAGTTTTGGTGATTTGGCTCGCGCGGCAAATACGTAAAAATGGACAACGAAAAGTGCCGTTTACTAATACAATTGTATAGCGCTAAAGAATTTTTGTGGAACAGCAAATCCTCACACTACCACAATAAATCATTAAGGTATGATGCGTGGGTACAAATTAGTAAAAAAATGGATATACCTATTCTTGACTTGAAAAGGAAAATGACTTCACTTTTGGCGTCATATAGAATAGAAAAGTCCGATAGCTAAAAGTTTACAAGATTTTTTTGATGAACTGGTCTGGCTCTCCGCCGCGGGGTGTTCGAACTGGATCGCCTGCCGCGCGCGGCAGCCGCGGTCTACGAAATTTTATTTCTACATATTGGCTCGCGCGCCAATGAACGTCAACTCTGATCGAACATTGGCTCGCGCGGCTGCCGCGGTTAATTTGTACGCAGCTTTACTGTACACTTGAAAAATACGTAAGTGGGTACCTACCCATTTACGTATTTTTCAAGTGTGGAAAATGTCCCAAAAGTATTATAATAATATAATATAATATAATATATATTTTTTTTGTCATACCTATTCTTAGTTTTATGGCTGTGATAGTTCAGGTTGCATTAGGTAATGGCCCCAATTCCGTTAAACCTACACTAAACTTATTTTAGGCCATCAGTATCTTTTTCACTTGTACACAATTAGAAAAGGACAGACGAAATTAGCGCTGTCAAATTTAGTTTTGACTAAAATTCTCACAAAACACAAAAATTTGCGCTGTCAAATTTAGTTTTGACTAAAATTCTCACAAAACATCGATGTTCAAGGCCTAAACTGGTTTGACATTTCTAAGTTAGTTGTTATCTGTTGCCGTCCTTTTCTCACGCTGTATGTTAGTAAAAGATAGCAATGGTTTAATTTTGATTTAGTTAGCGTACAAGGGAATCGGCGCCAATGTTTAATGATTAAAGTATTGCTACATAGGTACTACAACTATATTTTAATAACTGCTACTTGGCAATGGTAATTTCATATTAAGCGCTTTTTTAACAGGTTTTTGTTAAAACAAGGGATTCTTTTTGTTAAAACGAGACACTCTTATGAGTGTTAAATTTCACTAAAATCCATTGTTTTACAAAAACCTGTTGAAAAACCTACCGCGTGGCGCTTTTAGTAGGCGTAATATTCTTAAAACTGTAAATTGTTTGTCTTATTCGAATCTACAATTTTGCAAGTTATTTAAATTAATAAACATACTTAGATACCATTAATGGATTACTGAAATGCTCCGTCTATTAATTTCCCATGTGTCTAACCCCATAACATATATCTAAGTAATTAGCCATTTAACTATCAAAGTCCAATTGTGAAGATCATGTTTACCTTCGATCCCTATTTAATTAAAAGTTGGTCTACGATAAGCATTTTGACAACCTTTGCCTTTATTAACTAATGATTAAAAAATTGTAAACCACAGCTGATCTATGATGATGACAGCAGAGGTTAAACTTCTTTATATTTACTTTTTCATACGACTTTCATCTACAACACCTAGCACAAGAACTTCAGTGTTCACTTAAAAGTGAAAAATTACCTAAAGGTTCCTAGGTAATTTGAATTCAGTCATATAATTACGTGAAGTCTTGTCGGTTTGCTATGTCGGAAAGACACCCAAATACCAATATGTAAGTATACTTAATTAAAGTAATGGATCACCTCCAAGCTCATCCTAGGTTTAAGTTACAAACATATTATATTGAAAAAAAAAAGCCTAGCCTAGGACCTTATAATGGTGTACTTAGACGATTTTTTCGAAGTTATTTAAGACCCTGGCTGGATACTTAAAAAATATGTTTATGGGTTATGGATTTTTCTTTGTTGTAAGTACCTTTCAACACTAGTTCTTGGAACGATATATTTTTTTTGTATTAGGTACTTATTCATATTATTTTCAATCATACTTATACCTAATTATTATGTTGCCTTGATGGGTCATTCCAAATCATTAAGTACAAGATTATCTAAGAATATTGATTGATTAACTCAGTTTTTGCAATTTATAGAAACACCGAGTAACTTGAAATAATCATATCACAAATATTCAGTTTTTCAAGGCAGACATCAAAACCTTTAGCGGAAGTAAGTACCTACGTTACCTACCAACGTTAAAGTATAATAATCTATCAACGTACAAGGCAGCACTGTTTTCGCATAAATGCGTAAATTATGTGTTTTCCATTTATTACCGCTGGATGCGGACGGCGCAGAACCGTGAGTTCTGGCGATCCTTGAGGGCGGCCTATGTTCAGAAGTGGACGTCTTTCAGCTGATAATGAAACATGATAATGTTCTTTCCAAACAAACTTCAATCAGTTAAGCCTAATTTGGTACCCAGCAGTCAATTTGAGATAGGCTCTAGAGAATAAAATGCATCTTTTAGATCAGAGTTGGCCAAGTTTACCTTCTTAGCCAACTCTGATCTAAAAGATCAATCTAGTTACCTCAAAAATTTGTCAGGAAAAACAAACTTAGTTTTTTATCTTAGTGTACGAATAAAATAATCAAGTTTAACATAAGCTTTTAATAACGTATTGACCCCCAATTAAGTCAAGATTCTGTATTTTTTTCCACTGATATGAATCTAGTTATCACAAATATTAAATGCAAATTTTAATTGCTGCTTGGTAAACCAGCAGAGATCGTTGAATAATGCCGTTTTTTAATTATATGTAGGTAGGTATATAACTTAAATAATAATTATCTACCTAACCAGAATTATTTTCCTACCCCAAGGACAGTTGCTGGCGACAGCTAGTACCTGTTACTTAGTGTAAATGAGGTATATGGCCAAAATCTAATTATTATTAGTCCGTCAGTATCTAGTATTATAAATATTAGACAGATAAAGGAAATCAAAGTTCTGTATTCGGGGCTAATGACGTTATGCTTGTGCACAAAATGCACGAAATTGTGACGTCATGTGTCATTTCAATATAATATTGTCTTAAATTTTTGGTTATGTTAAATAAAAAATAATACGCGTCTATTATTTTTTCAAATCTATCTGAGGGACATTAAATAAAATTATCATCTACTGCATTATTTAGCATGAGTGCTCTTATAAATTTTGTTTTATGTTGACCTTTACAAAATTGCCTATTTAGTTGAACAAAATTTTCAAATAAATAATTGAAAACCACATTTAAAATTTAGTATCGATATCAGATAGCATTATCTTCTATATCTATCTATCTTCTATACTTATACTTATACTTATAATAAATCTGTAGAGAGGACAATTCTGTACATCAAATATATTTTCAAAATAACTATCAGGGGGTGATTAGTGATCGATACTGATGCCAAAAATAATATCAGTAAAATTTTTGTCTGTCTGTCTGTCTGTCTTTCTGTCTTTCTGTCTGTATGTTCCTTATAGAAACAAAAACTACACGACGGATTTTAACGAAACTTGGTACAATTATTTTTCATACTCCTGGGCAGGTTATAGTATACTTTTCATCACGCTACAATCAATAGGAGCAGAGCAGTGAAGGGAAATGTTGGGAAAACGGGAGAAGTTACTCCATTTTTTAAGCTTCCGTCGCGTATTCAGCCTTAATGGTTAAAGCTACATAGAAATCATGTATGACGGAAATGTTCTACATTAAAATTATCAAAAAAATATTCCACAACAGCATAAGTCTATCTTTTATGGTTGACTCACAATAGCACGTTACTCCCGATAGCTTAGCAGTTCCGAGCTTTCTGATTAAATTTGTTTACTCTTTCGTTTATAATACTCTCTTTCATCCGTAATTAAAAAAAATTTAACATTATTACCTATTCAATAAAAAAAGAATCATAGAAATCGGTATAGAAACACCAAACTTATACATGAAATACGATAATAAGCCATCGCGCCGTCGCGCATGAAAACTGAATCATGCTATAAGGATTATTTTTGTGTAAATAGGTATTAGTTATTTTGGTAGTGTTTAAATATTCGTTCAAATTACAAATTATTAATAGTTTCCATTTTCTTTCTTTTTAGGTGAAGTAGTAGTAAAAGTAGAAGTAGTAGCATAGGTTTTTAAGATACCGATAGGTTAGTTTTGGCTAATTTATGTTTAGTTTTTTTGTATTAAGTAGGTAAAAGCGTAGGTACTTTTATTAATTATAGTAGTTATAGGTAGGTATTTATTTTTAAGTGAAGTAAAATACGAAAAGTTAATCTGTCTGTTACATCAAAACCACTGAACCGTGAGGAAGGACATATGCAACTTTTTTACAAAAACGACGGAAACCGCGGACGAAGTCGCGGGCAAAAGCTAGTTATTTAATAAGTATACCAACCTTGACCTTAAAGAAAATTATTTTAGTTATTACAAATGGCTACTCTGAGTAGCCTTACAAAAAGTATTCGTAAAAAGTTATAAGACAAAAATATGATCGCTGTCATAAATGATTACGTTTTTATGTGATTGTAACATTAGGCTCCGTATTTACAGATAACAGCTATGTTATTCTCCATTCAGCGTCGATCTTTCTGAGTGAAAATTTTTATGTTTCTTAGCGGACGCTAGTTTTAATGTTTATTTTACAAAAGTAATTGCAATTTGGGTAACATCAATATTAACTCTGCCTATAGCAGTCCACAGCTGAACTTAGGTCTATCTTGCAATAATGGACGTTCAACGTTGGTGTAGCTTTGATTCTATTAACGCAATATTTATCGCGATGATAGCCATTGACGTAGACAGGTAGTGTGGCCCCAGCATTACTACTAACAGTTATTACTATTATGGCAAATGAACAATGACATGCATTGTAAAAACAGCTAATTAGCAAGAATATTGATCTCTTTATTGTAGGTTAACCCACTGATTACACCTACAAGGAAGGTGCTGTAAGTGAACTTGGTAACTGATCGTTCCAGTAGATAAAGTTTCCGCATAAGACATTGGATCAATTTTTGTGTGTGTGTTAACGATGTTTTAAACGGCCTAATTAAATAGATGTCTTTTTTTAAACGTTCCGCGTGATCATCATATAATTATGTTTCTAATTATTATTTATCTTCTATAGTATACCAAAAATGCCCTACAAATTCAAATCAATTTCTTTAGATAGAATTCCAACTATGCGTCGCAACCTACCTCGACATAGTGCAAATCGACATTTAGTTTGATAATAAGGTTTCTTCCATCCCAAAAATCTAAGTACTCTTCAGGAAGATCAACCTTAACCATCAGCCAAATAAAACCTATCTTCTCTGTTCTTCTTCTTTTTAGCCATTTTTAACCAGTTTGGTGTAGGCCTCCTTTAGATTGCGCCATCTAAACCGGTCTTGCGCTACAACCATCGAATTCGTTCCTGCACTTTTCTCGATGTTTCCTTTCATCGCATTTTGTGGTCTACAAACTGTCTGGCCTGTCAACCTCAAATAAAATCCTATAAAGATTACTAAACCTTCGATCTACGAATATCTTGCGACAGGAAATAATTTAAATTTGAGGTCATCTCTCTTTGTCAAAGTCAAGGATATTACCGCGCATGCGTGCATGTTTACACGAATCATTTGACATTGCCAGTTAACTTTGATCTAAGTATGTTCTTTGTTTTCTATATAAAAATGTTATTTGAGTAACGATGACATAATACCAATTATTGTTGCTGATGTTTCTTGAAATTATAGTTATCTATCAAAAACTCTTTTTTTGTGGAACGTACAATTTTAATCTAACTTTTCATCCAATTTTTGGTAACTTAGCTACGAGTATACATAGTTTAAAAAATCATCATAAAAAAATCTCGACTGCGATTAACGATTGCTTAGCAGATTCTTTATTAAATTTTTCTATGGAGAATTTAAAATTAGAATCTGTTAATCCGTTGTTAAGCTCCATCGCGATTTTTATTAATAAGTCTATATGTGTCTATCTAACATGAGCTACCCGGTTGCTGCTGCTGCTGATTAAAAACATGATGTCATCATTATCATCATTTCCCTGCCCTGTTCCCCATTTATTTATTTGGGGTCGACGCAATGCCTATATTGCTTCCATTCATCTCTTCTACTCGTCATCTCAGCATACACTCCTTTCTTTCTCAAATCATCTTTCACACAATCCATCCATCGCTTTTTTGATCTTCTTCTGCATGTACATCCATTCATGTCATACTTATAACTGGATTAGTTATGTAATCGGTCTTAAAATTAAAAAAAATATAGAAGGTGGCACCGAAATGAGGTCGTTATACCTACCCAACACAAGGTGTATAAAGGTTTATGATGATAAAAGGCTTAAATTTGGTAAATGGTTGTTTTGAAGTAATTGCTATGTGCAATAAGGCCGCCTTTTTGTACATACTAGGTACTTCTATAAACCACATCATATTTATTAACTTGTATGTGTGCAATAAAGAATAAATAAATAAAGGAATTACCAAAATATATAAAATCACAAACGAAGATAGAATATCAAGTGCCAAACATAATAACAAAGTAGTAGAACATAAAAAATCCTGTTTTTCTGAAGTCGATAAAAATGTAATCTTTGTAGAATACATATCTAAGGTGCCTATTAGATACCAATATTTCTTTGCCAACCTCAAAGTTGCTACCTAGTCGGTACCGTGGGATTAAAAAATAATCGAGTTTCACAATCATGTAGGTGCTAATCTAATCAGACAGGTATTTTTTGCCATTTAAGCTAAAGAAAAATTGAGTGTTAATTTTTGCGTCGCTATTCCCTGAACTAAAATATAATTAGATTTTTTTGCCTACTTTGGCGGACTTTTTTGCGTTTATTACAACATATCAAGTTTTTTAATCTTATGTGTTAGATGCCATGTGTTAAATGAGGATTATTTACAATGATTAGATTTATCATTGACCTTGGCAGCGCTACGCTAAAGTTTATATATAATAGGAGTTCTTGGATACAGCGGATTTGTATTGTGACCGAGCTTTTGACCGGACTGTGTATTCGAGTTAAATTAACTCGCAATGAGTGCCATCTTAAAAACGTTTGTTTTGCTAACGCAAGTTTTATTCATATTTGCAGCGTGTAAGTGTTTACTTTTTATTTATGTATTATTTTATATCTACTTTTAACATTCTTGATACTTAGGAAGTATGAGTTAGTTTAGCTAGCTACGGTTCAAAGGTAACTCTTTGTCAATTTTTAAAACAGTTTCATGTTTATCTTTTTTTTTATAAATAATAGTTATCAAGCTTAAAATCGTTATGCTATTAAATAATTTAAAAATTTACAAAAAAATATATAATAAAAAATAAATAAAAATGCACATTTTCGCGGACGTTTCCTAGATATTAGGCGTTGAATTTACTTTTGATTTATTTAAGCAGTTTTTTCTAAACGAATATTTAAGTAAAATTAATTCCAAGTTCTCTTGACATGCGTTAATGTTTATTAAAAAATCGTTTCGTATTTTATGTCCTTAGCTGTTTACGATATAAATAGTCTGGTTAGCCTCCAATGCAAAGTATTCAGTCTAGATTTGGATAGCAAATTTTTTTTGACATTATTTTAAAATAACAATGAATAAATAAAA
Source organism: Diachrysia chrysitis (assembly GCA_932294365.1). Taxonomy (NCBI): domain Eukaryota; kingdom Metazoa; phylum Arthropoda; class Insecta; order Lepidoptera; family Noctuidae; genus Diachrysia; species Diachrysia chrysitis. The sequence goes on along the minus strand of OW028651.1, from coordinate 5,468,690 downwards.
GCAATTATCTTATTGTTCAATATGGAATTATGTTTTCATGTCATATCTCATATAGGATTTTACATCCGCTTATTTTGTACACAAACCAGACGGCAAATTTATTACAATAAATAAATAGGTAATACACAGAATGAAAAATTGCAATTAAACTAATACCATTTTTTTAAATTAAATTTTAAACAAGGATGTCTTAAAATAAAAAATATTTGCTGGTAAATAATGAGATAACAATATTTTTAGGTAAATCACGTAACTCGTAATACCTTCTTTTCTGTCGGTCATGGCTAGCAAGGTTAGGCTGTGTGTAAGATATTACACATTTTATACATATTTACCTTATCGACTAATGAAGTTAATTGCATAAATTGTATAAGGCTTGAACACAATAGGGTACTTATTTAAATATTGCTTAACATTACACACCGTAGACGAATTTTACGTCATAAATGATGTAGTAAATAGGTATTTAACATATTTTTTTTATGTTTTATGCGGGTTCGATCCTCCGTATCAGAAAAAAAAATGTGTGTTAAAACTAAGCCTGGGAGTTCGTTTATAAAGTCCTTATATAGGTAATGTTTGTGATCCCTGCTTTGTAACTATTTCTCTATTTGATCGAAAATTTCTTTACTTAAGCTACTTATTGCACAAATACATCGTACCTAATTATTTCAAAGAAAACGGTTTACTCACGTATATTCTCGGGATCGCCCGTCAGCTCATGATTAGGGTCTCCTATTGAGTCTGAAACTAGTCGTGCGATCCCGAGAATATGCGTGAGTAAACCACTTTGTTTTAAATAATTATGAATACTCCTTACGAAAGTTATTATGTACATCGTACCTATTTAGTGGTTTATTAAATTATGTTAATATTATTTTAACACTAGCTTTTGCCTGCGACTTCGTCCGCGTTTCCGTCGTTTTTCGTAAAAAAGTAGCATATGTCCTTCCTCACGGTTCAGTGGTTTTGATGTAACAGACAGATTAACTTTCGTATTTTAGTAGGGAAATATAATATGTCACGTTACACAAAAATAATCCTTATAGCATGATTCAGTATTCACGCGCGACGGTGCGATGGCTTATTACCGTATTTCATGTATAAGTTTGTTGTTTCTTTACCGATTTCTATGATTCTTTTTTTATTGAATAGGTAATAATGTTAACTTTTTTTTAATTAGGGGTGAGTGAGAGTATTATAAACGTAAGAGTAAACAAATATAATCAGAAAGCTCCGAACTGCTAAGCTATCGGGAATTACACGTGTTATTGTGAGTCAACCATAAAAGGTAGACATATGCTGTTATGGAATATTTTTTAGATAATTTTATGTTGAACATTTCCGTCGTACATGATTTCTATGTAGCTTTAACCATTAAGGCTGCATACGCGACGGAAGCTTAAAAAATGGAGTAACTTCTCCCGTTTTCCCAACATTTCCCTTCACTGCTCTGCTCCTATTGATTGTAGCGTGATGAAAAGTATACTATAACCTGCCCAGGAGTATGAAGAATAATTGTACCAAGTTTCGTTAAAATCCGTCGAGTAGTTTTTGTTTCTATAAGGAACATACAGACAGACAGACAGACAGACAGACAAAAATTTTACTGATTGCATTTTTGGCATCAGTATCGATCACTAATCACCCCCTGATAGTTATTTCGAAAATATATTTGATGTACAGAATTGACCTCTCTACAGATTTATTATAAGTAATATAGATAGATAAAGTAGTAGTAGTAATATTCAGTCTTATATCCTATAAATGAAGGTAGATACTTAATTATCCCATGCATTTAAAATATAATTATGTAAATAAATAAATAAATCAAGGTATACAATAAGGTAATTTATTATTGTTGTGTTTGCTTATCTATAACGTGTAGGTACGATAAATAATTAATTAATAAATCCACCTCAGCCATTATTTATATAAGTACTCTACATTATTTATGTATGTACTCTGTACTATATTCTTGCAAATAAATCTTATGTTACTGTAATCGGTGTGTATAAATGATTAGTCGTATTAAAATACCAGGTAAATAACTTCTTGGCTTATGGAGATAGGTAACTATAGTTCTAAAGCACGTGCTAATGCGGCCGGTACTGCGTAGGCAGTAGGATTGCAGTCCGTCTGTCTAGAGCTGTAGAGATTCACATTGAAGTGTCTGTTTGTAATATAAAAATAACCGCTTTTTACTACATGCATATAAAAGTATACATTTATATGGTACATATACTAAAATATATTTTTTTCAATTTTTGCTCGTCTACCAATCTGTCTGTCTGTTCCGGCTAATCTCTGGAACAGCTGGACCGATTTTGACGAGACTTACACTGATGTAATAAGGAGTAACTTAGGCTAATTCGAAAACGAAAAAAAAAACGAAATAAAGTAAACTAACTTTTTTGTTAAATTCCACGCTGACGAAGTCGAGCACAGCTAGTTCTGTATAAGTTTGGTACTTGGTGGTTACATAATTGTCATGTAAATATGTGTAAATTGTACCCTGCAATCTACCAAAAACACATAGGTATGAAAACTTGAAATAATGTCGTTTCCTAAATAAAGTTTCTCAGGAAATCCTTTGTGGCACTAATGTTGAACAGTTATATTTCGGTATCAGGCCAGCTTGTCTAACTGGTTTATATTCACTTTGTTTTCTTGAAATAAGGATACAGTAAAATAAATAAAAATCGGACAAGTGCGAGTCTGACTCGCTCACCGAGGGTTCCGTACAAAGTTTCCTGATCGTCACTGTTAATTCTGCTTTAAAAACAAACTTAAATGTACGGTTGAAAAAATTATCTTTCATACTTCGATGTACGAGACTACTAAATTTCCAACTGTAAATATAAGTTTGTTATTGCAAAAAAGTATTTTTAATTAAAAAAATACGTTTTTTACGTCATAAAAGGCCGTATCTTTTGTTTACGTTGACTTAGAAGTTCGATTTTTTCACTGCACAAAGTTCAAGGGGCCGTAGACTTGGTTCCCGAGATAAATGGTCTTGACAGATAGACGGACGGGCAACAAAGTGATCCTATAAGGGTTTCGTTTTTTCCTTTTGAGATATGGAACCCTAAAAATATAATTGTTTCATGCATCACATGCCAATAACATTGTAGTAATTATCTATACAAGTCAAGAAATAAGTGAACCATTGTTACTGGCAGTATAACTAGTTGTGCGATCTTATTATGTGATAATCACCAAGTTTTTTAATCGACAGTAAATGAGCTACCTATTTTTATCTAAACGATGTTGCATGTCATTTCAAGTTATAAATTAAATGAATATTAATTTAAAATTCGTTGAAAATCCTTCGTTTTTAATGGGTTTAGTTTAGTATATATTTATAAATACACCAATACGTAGAGCAACAAAGCTATTGCAAACGCTAAAACAAAAGCTATTTAAAAAAAATAATTTAGTTAAATATAAACGTCAACATGACTTGATATTTAATCGATTATAGTTTTATTAACAAAATAAAAAAACTTTACTTGATTTCATATTATTTTAATTTAAAATTTAAAACTGATGATGTTGACACCGATTTTAAGGAACCTGGTTAACCTAGTTCACCTTGAATATTTTACGACATCTTTAGAAGCCAGTTAGTCAGGAATAGCAGAGATAAACTAGTCATCAAATATTTGACAAGAAGATAACTATTAAAAATATTATAATAGGCCAGCAAAAAAAAAAAAATAGAAAAAAATCGACCGAAATGTAGAGCTCCGTAATTATTTTTGGAACCCAAAATTCGAATGCCTGTCATGCACTTAATCTGGAGACTATAATTGCTTAATCAGTACAGTGTACACTACCAAACAGACCTACTAACCTAGTTTCACAATACTTATAAAAACGAAAATTCGCATTTGAAGGTTTATCTCGAAATAACGATACCATCTACGAAACTTTTCAAGATCAAAAAATCTCATTGCATCGTTACTATCATTTAAAACCACCTTTTTTAACTGAATAGCAAGATTTACATATATCATGCGTTATAACATATTATATTGCTGCCTATTTGGTGGTTTAAATAGGGTAATAAATCAACAACACTAATATTACAAGAACAATACATACTTAATGTAGCAAACAAACTATAGTTACCAGCCCCTGTTTTGGGTAGCTTATTTGAATAATAATTGCTTAAATCCAGTGTCATTAAACTTTCGAAAACCTTACCAAATTTGTTTTAGGTTACGAAGGATATTTTATTATTCATAACTAGACCTCTACATATTATATTGTTTTTGTTTCTAAAAGTTATTTCATTTGCCGTTTTCCAGTACCTCCGATAGAAAAATGTCAACTTAGTGACTCAAGTTGTATTCAGAAATCTGCCCAAAATGCTTTGTCAACCTTCGTTGCTGGTATCCCAGAAATTGGCTCCGAAGTCTTGGAGCCTGTCCACATTGATATCATCAAAATCGACCTCTCTGGTTTGAAGCTCACTGTTAAAGATGCTGATGCTAAAGGACTAAAGAACGCCGTACTTGATAAAGTCAGGTAAATATTTTTTTTCTACAAATTATACATATTTAACACATTTACTATCGAAATGGGTCTAGATCAAAATCAATCAATGTAAGCTGTGACCAGACGCTAAGGAAAATCTTTTTGCCCACTAAGTTAAATCGTGGCTTAAAAAAAATCACATTACTAAAATGAATGCACGGATAGTCAAGTGGTATAGGTCACCAAGCCAAATTCCACTGTGTGCAAAGTGCTGCGGGTTCGATTTCCGCATGGGACAAATATTTGTGTGACAAACAAATGTGTTCCAAGTCTGGGTGTTATTTGTGTATGTGAATTGAATTTTTGTGACCCCTCCCGCGATACCTACAGAGATTAAAGGCAGTATAGCGGCAATCGTTTACCTTCAACCTTTCAATCTTTCTTGCCTATTTAGTGCCATAAAAATGTTCATCAATTTAAATATAATATAATGTAATAGTAATAATATTGGCGATAGTATAACCATGAACAATCTGTATTTCCAGCTTCGACACCGGTAAAAAGGAGTTGAGTGTTAACTTCCACACTGCCATGGTATTGAAGGGCAAATATAAGGCTAGCGGTAGACTGCTCATCCTTCCCATCACCGGTGATGGAGACATTACCCTTAAAATCAGTAAGTAATAATTTAAAGACGACGTTTATGCAAAAATATTGAGGGTTCCGATATTATTATGGTAATATTAGGTTATGAGATAGTTTAAAAAAAAAATCCGCGCTTTTTTTGACACTGATTTTTCAACGACGCTTGATCATACTGGTGCTCACAGTTCATACTCTGTACGGCGCACTCTAGTTTACTTGTTGTTAATCTAAGCATAATAATGGTTAAAAGCAATGTTGCTGTACTCATGCGAAGAGATAAGATGTGCCGACGAGTTTTGGGCCCAAACTGAGCCACAGTCGTTACAGTGTAAAAACAAATCGTAGAAGAAGCAATGGTCCCAAATTCTAGGATTCAATAAAGAAACCTTGATTAAAACATGACATTTTCTAAAATATCTACCTAAATTGTAAATCCATGCAAATATGTTTAGTCATGCGTGATGTGATACGCATAGTAATATATTTCATGAATATGGTGCAGAATGATAGCAAAATAGTTTGTAACTTGGCAAGATTCCCAGCAACTTTGTTAAGATCTGCAGATAGTAAGTGCAGTGCATACCGCATCAAAATGTCTAAATCTACATGTTTTAAAGGTTAAGTTGGCTAAATAAACGATTACAAACTTATTGTAAAGATTGTAACCGGCTATCTCGTTTGTAAAAAAGCTTTTTTCTTTATTACTCATGTGATGAGGAAAAGCAAGTCTTATTCAATCATTACAAAAAATTATGTGTTTCATAACCCTGGTTAGTAACCCTGTTGAACCGTAAGTGGTGGGTTCTATTCCCGCCCAGGACCAATCTTTGTGCAATTAGCATAATCATTTGTTCAGCCTAACGCTATAACCATATTTTATTAAAATCGGTTGCGTGCTTTAGCCGTAATACATAAAGATGAACAGAATTAGTTTTACGTTTATAATTTGAAAATACGAAGAAATATGCGCTCAAAACATCGATTTCAATCTACTTTAGGAAATGAAAGAGACATAACAGTTTGATTTCTTTACATTTTACAGAAAAGCTCGAACTTTTCCTGACCATGGTTTACGACATCGTAAAGAACGAGAATGGCAAGGATGTCATTGACCTGAAGAGCTACAAATACACTTACGAGAACAATGAGAACACGCATTTCAAACTGACGAACCTTTTCAATGGAAACAAAGAGCTGAGTGAGTATCGATGATTGATCGAATTGATAAAGTATATGATCTATTTAAACTAAAAGGCAGAGCTGTATTTGGCACTTAGTTTAGAGAAGTTGGGATTTATCAAGAAATAGTTGCTAAAGCAAGTCCATTTTTGGACCAGTTATTAGGCGGCAATCTTTTTTGCTTTGGTTCACAATTTTTTGATAGTATTGTTTGCATTCTCTAAATTTTCTCCATTGGCTTTCGGATTTATTTTTACGTGATTACCGTGCCAGAAACTGGAAATTAATTTGGTTTCCGCACTTAGCAGCTTATGACAACCTTCTACATTATATTAATTTCTTGACCATTTCAGGTGACGCTATGCATACATTCATGAACGACAACTGGAAGGCGATTTCGCAAGAATTTGGAGATCCTATGCTCGAAAAACCAGTAGAAAAAATATTTACAGCCATCAAGACCTACTTGCGATCACAACCATTAGAAGACATTGCTAACGTTTAATTTATGACCAAATATTAGTTTTAAATAATTGTGTTATGGTTAAGGATAGGGAAGAATGGAAATACAGATTATTTTACCTCATTTTTATTTTTTTTTATGTTAGTATAGTTTAGATTTTATTAGACCAAACACTTTTTTCATCCACAAACCCATTCTGCGTTCACACCTACGATTCAAACATTCCGATAATAGAGAGCCTGGCATTTTACACATACCTACTTTTCAAAAAATCTACTTCAACCACATTTGCTATTAAAATATCGCAGGCGAAGTCAATAATAAATTCATCAAGTTTGTACTGGCGTGTAAAGTAATGTAACAAGCAACCAGGCACATAATTGAATACTGCATCAAGCTTACAAAGTTCCTCAACTCATCTGCATATTTTGAGCAGGCTGTTGCAGCCACACTTTCACATTATACAACACAGTAATTCCTGTAAGCAAAGATCTACAATGAATAATAAACAAGTGAAGCTCAGTGTTCCTGGGAATTGAAATGAATTTTGTTGGATTTACAGCACCAGACAGAAGTGAAAATCAAGCAGGTGGGAATATTTAAGCGTGCGGTTGCCATGGTAACGAGTATATTGTTTTTAATTTGATGAGGTCCCTAGACATACTGATTATAATATATCAGGGTGTATATTGTAAAGTCTCAGTGTTCGTGAAAGGTAGTTTTTGGGACAAAGAGTTGATGAAGAGAGTTATTACATCTAGAAATAGCAATTGGGCTTCCTTAAAACCTTTATGTTAAACTAGAGGTGCCTCGTGGTTTCACCCAATCCACACAAATCGACCACCGGTTTTTGAGTTATAAATGGTGTAACAAACCCGACTTTGATTTATACATAAAGATTCTCAGAATCAGTAGCTTCAGAACGCAATATAAAGTCCTGACACTGGTAAATAGATCGGTGACTTTATCTGTATACTTTCTGGTTAATCATTAATTATATTTACTTCATATTTTGATTTAATAAAGCTAATTGGTATGGTTTAGACAGCCGATGGCAGCTTATGGGAAGAAGTCCGTACGTGATGGAACGCGCGTACGACATCCTAATTAGATAGATCAGAAAGGTACTTAGGTGATTTGTAAAATTATAACATGAATGATTAATGTATATTACTGTGTTATGCAAGTTGTCACAGTTTTGTTTTGCAATGTTTTGACACATAAGATACGGATAGCGAGATCAGCTTGGCTTATTCGACAAAGATTATTTGAAGCGACAATAGCCAAATGGTTAAGGTGACGACCTTGTGATCGAGACATCACAGGTTCGAACCCCAACCATTGTACTAATGACGGGTACCTTAGTTATATATAGCTTAGTTGGAGGGGTTAACAAGATAGCTTTTAATGTGGCTTCCACACACATTGCTAGTATACTTAAAAAAAATAAAGAACAAAAGTAAAAAACAAAGTTTATTTAACCACAGCCCTAGATAGAAAGAGACAGAATGAGAACTTTATGTTCTCATTCTGTCTCTTTTTACCTTGGCCTTTGCCCTGCAGTGAGACAGAATAAGCTGATGATACATTTTCTGTCCAGCTTCGTCCCAAACTATGTTGGGGTCGGCTTCCAATCTCATCGCATTCAGCTAGATATCCTACATGGAGCGACTGCCTGTCTGACCCCCACAAACCATTTTACTGGGTCTCATACCTAATATAGTATACCTCACTAAGACTGATTGTCAGAATGGTAGTGATTCAGTGCTTTTTTTCTGTAAAAAAAGATTTTTAAACTGAGTCACTAACCACAGTAAGATAATTATTGGAGAGAAGCTGACGATACATCAGCTCATGATTAGGGACTAGTCGGGCGATCCCGAGAATATACGTGAGTAAACGGTTATGTTTTAAATAATTATGCATACTCTTCATGAAAGTTATTATACAAACATAGTGGGATAATTGTAAATTTTGATTTAGATATATCTGATATCTTTACTAATATTATAAATACGAAAGTAAAGCCTCTCTGACTTCAAAAAAGTCTATCTGTCTCGCTTTCACGCAAAAACTACCAAACCAATTTAAATGAAATTTGGTACACAGATAGTCTAGAGCCTGAGAAAGGACATAGGCTAGTTTTTGTAGCGATAACCGACATCCACGCGGGCGGAGCCGCAGGAAACAGCTAGTGTATATATATATATAAAGTTGATATTTTAATATAATAATAACATGACGTGCAAACGTGTACAATGTAATGTTAGATATTAGTTTGTTAAAAACAATATACACAAACTGACACTATTAATACCTTTAAACCTTAATTTATTACCACAATTTATGATCGTGGTCGTTAATGACTGTTTATGGCTTTTTGTTTACGTACCTACTGGTCGTATGTAGCATACATAGTTGTACTTGTTGTAACTTTACATTCAAACATCTTCTATAAACTTTTTCCAAATTCTTCTTCTGCCTAACCTTTTTCCAAGCTATGTAGGTAAGGGTCGGCTTACAGTCCTACCGCATTCAGCTGAATACTATATTTTACATGGAGCGACGGCCTGTCTGACCTCCACAACCCATTATACTAAGTAACACAGTATCCCAAAGAAATACTGTTTGTCAGAATTGTAATGACTTAACGCCTGTCAAAGATCAATGTATGACAGTCGGGACCAACGGCTTAACGTGCTTTCCGAGGCAAGGAGGGGTCTTGGTATATTTACAAATGGTCACCGATCTACGGACAAAACGCGGCGAGCGCGGCTTAACCAGTTTTCCAAAGTGATTAAGATACCTACTTAAATTCAATTTCTTTTCCTTTTAACCTTTTTGATTGGATGTTACGGTATGAACAGATTATTACCAATTTAAATATGACAATTTGCTCATACTATATATACATGAAGTAGAAAGCGAGAAGATATAAATGTTTTTTTTTTAAATGATAACATCTTTTTTTGCTGATGCTGTTTAGTCTGCACATAAGGAGAGGGTTTGTGGTCTCTCGAACACCGTGACCGGGCGGACATCACACGGGGTTGAAATATGAGATCAACGAATTTATAAATCGTTTTATAACGGTCATAGTATATACGTATTATTTACAGTCTAAGTTACAATCATTCTCATTTTGTATCAAATAATAAGACAAAATAAAATCGTGGTTTTGTTGGCTAAAAGTTAAATGTCTCTAAATGTTTAACTCTCTCTCTATTTCTAGCGGTTATTGTGATATGGATAATTCAATTCTATTAATACAGGTAAACTTTTTACGGTGTGTATAATATTTTATTTAGTACTAGCTGTCCCCCGCGACTTTGTTCGCGTGTTTTTAACTTTTGCAACATTTTTCATTTATGCTCTGCTCCTATTGGTCGTAGCGTGATGTTATATAGCCTATAGCCTTCCTCTATAAACGGACTATCCAATACAAAAATAATTTTTCAATTCGAACCAGTAGTTTCTGAGATTAGCGCGTTCAAACAAACAAACAAACTCTTCAGCTTTATAATATTATTATAGTATATATAGATAATATTGTGCGTCAATATTAAATACATACTACACACTACTTCACATAGTAACTCTTTGTATACAAACACTTAATGACACGGTAAACCATTTAAGATAAAACTAGTTTCAAGCCTTGGTCTTAATGCCCCAAGAAGGAAAGTAACCGATGTCATTGACTTAATTATTGACGCACGGGTAGCCGAGTGGTATAGGTCACCACGCCAATTACCTCTGTGCGCGACGTGCCGTGGGTTCGATCCCCGCATGGGACAAGCAAAGCAAGACTTGAAACAAGCATTTGTGTGACCCACAAATGCTTGTTTCAAGTCTGGGTGTTCTTTGTGCGTGTGATTTGAATGTTTGTGAAACCCTCTGCGACACAAGGATTAAATACCTTAGGGCGGTAGTCGTTTAAAAAAAAAAAAAAATACGTAAGCTAAATAGAAAAATATTTTTACATACAAGAACCAACATAAACAAGTTGTATTAATAAAAAATCCCAACTGCCCTGCTAAGGCTAAGAAACATTAAGATCTGATAAGGTGGGTTTGTTTTTAATAATTATTTATTTTAGCATTTCTCATTCCTAATTCAAAATTTCAATGACATATCTGAAAGATTGTTACAAGTTAACATGCATTCGGCCATCTCCTTAATTCGGTATTGCTGTTTCGGTCCTAAATTGATTTATTTTCTTCGTGCTTCACATTTATGGAAGCACCCTCTACTTTTGGAAAAAATGGACAAAATTATAAAAGATACACTTACCTTAATTTTATATGTGGACATGGACGACCGAGCTTGGGCTCAAGCCACTCTTCCCATCCGTATGGGCGGGCTCGCTTGCCCAAATTCAAATCTCCCTGACTTCCCATCTTCCCAGAGGCGGTGGGATGAGCCGCTCTGCAGATTAGTTCAAGACAACCTTATCTCAACATCTAATACTTCTGCAGAGCGTGCGCGCCTGCTGGCTGTGGGTGAATGGGAGTCGGGCCTCTGGCTTCACGCACTGCCGTCTTCGAACATAGGCACCTTGTTCGACGACACTACTCTACGCCTCGCTATTGCACTACGCCTAGGTGCTTCATGTTGCTCTCCACATCGCTGCCACTGCGGCGAAGTTGTCAACAGCCTCGGACACCACGGCCTTTCATGTAGCCGTAGCGCGGGCCGCATGGCGCGGCATGCGAATGTTAATGACATCATCCGACGAGCTCTTGTTGCCGTCGGCGTTCCGGCTGTACTAGAACCCAATGGCCTGGCACGCGACGATGGCAAGAGACCGGACGCCATGTCTTTGTTCCCATGGAAGTTGGGTAGGCCTTTAGTATGGGACGCAACTTGTGTCGATACTCTTGCGCCATCCCATCTTCCTAGTTCGTCGGGCTGTGCTGGTGCCGCCGCTGCGGCTGCTGAGAACCTTAAACGGCGGAAATATAACAACCTAGTTGGAAATTATATATTCGAGCCGTTTGGGGTTGAGACCCTTGGTCCGTGGGGTCCGAGTGCGCACATGCTTTTTAAAGATCTAGCTAAACGCCTCGTTGACACTTCGCGCGACCCAAGGGCTGGCTTTTACCTTGTACAGAGGATAAGCATTGCCATTCAACGTGGCAATGCCGCCAGCCTTTTGGGAACACTCCCAGTGGACAGTGATGTGGAGGAATTTTTTGATGCCATATTTTAGGTTTATTTTTAATATTAGATTAGTTTATTTTATATTTCCTTTTGTATGTATATATAGTTAAGTTTGTAAATATTTAAAATTGTTAATTAATTTAATAAAGAATAAATATAGTTAGAAAGTAAACCATTTTAAAGTAAAATAATATATTTTAAAGATGGAGTAAACTGTTTATAATGATTAAACATACAAGTTACATTTATATTTTCGTAAACCATTTATTAAACTCTTTATTTTGATAACTTACTCGATAGGTTTAGCTAAAAAAATATACTAATAATTTACAATTTATCGTCAAAATATAAAGTAGGTATTTGGTTTTTTGGGGTTTTGAGACGAACCTAACGATACCTGAACTGTTGAAAACCATCCCGCCGTTTGTACACGAGGTAATAAAGAAAGTTACAAACATAGAAATATAAATATAATTAGATACGCGCGAAAAACATAACCCCTCCTTTAGTCGGATAATAACATAATTAGGATAATACAGTAAAACACCAGGCTACATATCGGGAGAGTTTAATATTATATCTTCTATGTACTTATATCTACTAAACCTAACATAGTTTGGGAAAAGTCAAGGCAGAAGATTTTCGCTTTCTCATTGAACCATACTTATTCATTGGTACATAAAAAATCGTTCAGTATTTTGATCAATTATTTTATTGAAATATATTTTTATATTGTTTGTTTTTAAATACCATAATAATGCGACTGTTAGTTCCTACCGTACCTAATAATTTTAAATTATTCTCGGTGGAAAATAGCAACTTTTTTACCTCGTTGAGTTAGCAAGGACAAAATATAATGTATTTACATTTATGGATGAAGTTTTTTTATTTTTAAAAACATTAAAGGACATGCCGTTTGAATGTCGTTTGAATACTTAAACATAAATTTTAATAGTGCTTTAAAGTTGTTGTTCTAGAACGTTCATTTTCAAATAGCATCTATTTACCATTATTTTTTTTTATAAATAAATGAAATATAATATTTGTATTTATAAAGGCTTCAGACAGAAGAGCTTAGAGCAAATTGGGGAAGACCTTTGTCCAGCAGTAGGACACCCAAAGAATATAATAAAAAAAAAATTGTATATTTTTGAATATGGATGGTTTTTTATTTTTAAAAGTATAAAACGCATAAATTTTGCATGTTTTGGTTCTAAGCATACTTACATGAGAAAATGCCCTAAAAATCAAAATTATTTTCTCTACCAAATATGCAAATATTTTATTTGCGAATAGTAATGACTCAACAATGGTTATGACCGATGGTAATTTTATAAAGATATTTGCATAACTAATGTTAGGTAGTAAAAGTGAAAAATCTACACAGAGTTCGTCATCAGCGACTTAATAATAAAGAACTCTAATTGCCTTCTTGGGTAGAGAAATAAAGTATCAAAGTAATTTGGTTTATTGACTGTATTTTTATATTGCATATTATTATAAATAATTATGAATTATTATTAACAATAATATTTAATTTGTTTAATATGTAAAATTTGATAGAAGATAGGTTCTGTAAGGTATATTAAGGCTCTTTCCCTTATTTCATTTACAGTTGAGTGTTTGCTGTAGGAAAGTGTTTGTGTTGACAGCAAAATGGTGTTCAAAGCGACCTGTCTGATGTTTTTAGTGTTAGGTTTAGCGCAATCAGGAAGTAAGTATCTGTACCTATAATTTCAATTAATAATATTAATATTAATATTAATCTCAATTTTGTTCTTAACTATTGGATCTAATAAGATACTAACTACCAAGGTAGAATATTGGTATTTGTAACTAAGGCAAAATTCAGTGGAAACCGAAAATAAAAAAGTATTCTTCGATTTCAACCAAAAAATAAATCACTCATCAGATTTTAAATTCGTTTACTACAATTGATGACGTTCTCGTTACGATGACGTTTTGTTTGGTTTTTTTTTACAGTTGTTCCTGAAAGCAAATGCAGGCTGGAAGACAGTTCCTGTCTGACGAAGGCCTTCCAGGATCTCACACCGATATTCATGTCGGGTATCCCTGAGGCGAATGTTCAGGTGCTGGATCCTATGGAGTTGGAAAAACTGAGCTTTGAGCTGGCCGGTCTTCAGTTCACGTTATCCGATGGCCGTCTCAAGGGATTGAAGAACGCAACTGTAGATAGTGTTAAGTAATGAATATTTTTTTCATATATATAATCTTTAACAGCTTTTTTATGAATTATGTTAAGGGTAGAACCCAAAGATACTTTGCTCATCTGATGTTTCTTTTACTCGGAATGCTAAAAAAAACAGTCTCAACTGTTCGTATGACTTATCTCGGTCGGGGAGACGAATAAATGTTGATTTAAATTTGACATTTTATATTAAAACTAGCTGTACCTTTTGTTCCCGTTCCCACAAGACATTTTTTTGCCATGCATTTTTCGTCATTTTTATAGTTATTCTGCTATTCGAAGTGGAGACGAACCTAACAAATCACATATTATAAAAATCGGTCTACCCATTCTTGAGTTATGAATGGTGCAACTAACCCGACTTTGTTTTATATACAGGGTGTAACCGAAAGGATATAATTATCTTTCCAAAAGAGTAAATGTAGTATATAGTCAGGATTATGGAGGTTATGATTTTTGGTGTCGATTAATTAATGCCAAAAATTGGAAATCAATTAAATAATTAACTTATTTTGGCCTAAAACTTTGTAAACTAACTCTATACCAGATGTACTCTTCACCCCTTTTATAGATAGACTTTGGTATTATTTAAATTAACATTACTTCGATACATAGATGGAGCGCAAAAAAGAAGTCTCTGACCATTGATTTCCACATCGATGCCTCAGTGAAGGGCCACTATACTGCTGATGGAAGGATTCTGATTCTGCCAATCACTGGTGATGGCCAGTTGAAGCTGAGACTGAGTAAGTATTCAAAATCATTACCAAACATTCTCGGTCTTATTAAAAAAAATCTTAAAACTCCACAGTGTAAAGAGTTTTTAACCTGGTTTTAAGGTAATCCGCTTTTTTTAATAAGACCGAATGAATCTAAAATGTTTTAATAATGATGATGTCCGTCAGATAGATAAATGAAAAATATTGTAAAAGTATTTAATCTTTTTTTACGTAGGTAGTAAAGTAAGTAATAAAAATTTTACGAAGATATATTGATTTAAAATTTGGCATTACGTCGTACTTCTGTACATTTTCTTTAAAATTGTGACGAGATGCCACGTCACACCTTAACTTTAATTTGTTTTATCTAAGTAGTTTTTTCTTATTTCGAGTAAGGAAAAAGCGTGTCCAATATTTAATAAATATAATTTAACCGACAAACTTTGCGAATTTCAAATAAAGTTTACAAATTCTTCTCGAACCATTGCGAAACTGGTTTACACTTAAAAAACTTAATAGAGAATTTGAATTTAGAATCTGTCTGTCTCAGCCGTTGCTCAACACCGTCAAGATTTTTATAAATAAGGCCAGCCCCCAATACAAGTGACATTTTGACAAGCGAAAACGCTGATCAAATCGTTCAAATGTATGAAAGCGGCAAGTGTTAGTCACGTGACTTATCAAAACAAAATGTCATTTCCATACATTTGATGTCATTTAAGCGATTTCTATCATCGTTAACGTTTGTCGAAATTCCACTTGTCTTGGAAGAAAATGTTTAAATCAGATCTTGTGTCGTTCTTTCGCGTCCGCCTGAAAAATATCTTATTTTTAACTTTCGACCAGACCATGAAATTATGAAAATAAAATATATTATAATACTTCGTATTGAGATCGTATTAATGAATTGCCTTTTAGCTGTTTAACACAAACCTATTGTTTCTTCCAGAACATCTCCAAATTAAAGCGCGTATCGACTACGATTTAGTTAATGGTGATGATGGCAAGGACCACATTAAGCTGAAGAAGTATGACTTCGAATTTGATGTTAGGGATGGTGCTCATTACCACCTGACTAACTTGTTCAATGGAAACAAACAGCTAAGTAAGTATTGTTATAAATTTATACAAAGTCCGGTAAAGCAGTCAAAGCCTGCGCTCAGGCTTTCTGCGTAAATCTCATCGAAAAAAAAAGAAAAGGTATTATGCATTGCTCAACTTGAGCTGGAAGTAGAGCTTTTTTTAACGTTGAGTCAAAAATCTAATTGCATAAATACTTGACGACTGCATAAGTATATATTTATAAAAGTAAAAATTGTTTTTTTGTTTATTTAATTATACTAATCGCATCAAGACTGCATAGTATATAACCTTGACGTAACATTTCTTTTTTTATTTTGTATTTTTTCGCATGACAAAAAGGAAGACTGTTTTGTTTTAATAGGTCATGGTATGGTAGCTCAAGTAAACCTTCAAACAATTACATTGCTATTTCCTATTCACTAGAAACCCCAGAATTTACTAGCATTACTTTTATTACCTACTATCTGTGGCCTGGGGTTCCACCCGCATGTTAATGAAAAAAAATGAGAATGATGTCTTCATCATTCTAATTTTTTTTTGATGAAATTTAAATTTTGTAAAAAGTAGCCTATTCGCTATTTCTGATAATAAACTATCTATGTACCAAATTTCATTTAATTCCGTTCAGCCGTTTTATCGTGATTAACTAACAAACATCTATCCATCCATCCAAACTTTCGCATTTATAATATTATAGTAAGATTTTCTGTTGTTTATTTGTGACGTATCTGTGTTCCAGGTGATACTATGTTGAACTTCTTGAATGAAAACTGGAAAGAAATAGCCACAGAGTTCGGAAGACCTTTGATGAACTTGGCCGTTGGAACTGTGTTTAAGAACATGAACAAATACTATGAAAAGGTCGCACTAGAGGACTTCGCAAGTGTTTAAATTTTCAAATATTGCTATGATAGCAGTTGAGTTTTTGTTTGAGGTTTATTAAATTTGTTTAAATTATTTATTTGGTTTTCTTATTGAACGTATATTTAATTAAAACCCTTTTACAATTTCATACTTGTGTGTTTGTTAGTTGAATTATGTAGGTAATAATATTTCTATCATTTCATAAACTCAAGGAACTTTTACTAAAATTTGATACGAGTGCTTACGTTTTTTAAAAAAGACCCATATATGTCGGCGTGCGTCATCTAAATGTTATATTATATATATTTTATATGCCAAAGCACTTTTTTGTTCGTATAGTTCCATGGAAGCCGGTGAACTATACATAGCCCCGTAATAAAAATATGTGCGTGCGTTAACCGAAATAGCCCGTTTATTTTTTGTGCCCAACCTGAATACGTCACTAAAAACTTAGACTATGATTAATACGTCATAAAAGTCCTGCAAAAAATTTAAAAGTTTACCAAATTGTTGCTTGTTTGTATTAAAATTACTGGCCGACGATTTTTTGTTGCTAATAAATTGGAGTAAAAACAGTGTGTGTAAGTTGGAATAAAAATAGCTACACGACAATATAATGGTGTTATAATTATGTCAATTTGATTCTTTTTTTATCTGACTACGGCAAAGCCAAAAGAAAACATTATAATTATGTAATTAAAAACAAATAAATAGAAAGAAAAAAAAAATAACTGTGTGCGTTGAACCAATAGTCGCAGGTTCGATTTTAAGTTTGACTCGATATGTAGGTTTTTATTTATATTGTAGGGTATTTAGCAAGATTCTACAGACTGTCTTCCTAATTGACGAAGACTGTGTGGAAGACCCAGGCGGAGATGGGGATGAACTGGACGCGTACAAAAAGGAGTGCCAAAAAAGACCCACAGAAACAGAAACGGCGGTCAACAGAAACGAGTGAAAAGAGGAAAGGGTGGTCTTTGCAGTGGGACAGTTCAGACTTAAAATAAATAAATAAATCAATTTACATAGGAAGATAAACAAATTAGCTTTTTTGCGAATAAATCAAATCAATAAAAATATTAGCTAACCATGCATTATCATATGAACTAAACCTGTACGCAAAATTGCAGCGTGATCGGAAACCGGGAAGAGGGGCAAATATAACTTCCAAGATTTTTTTTATACGTTTATTACAGTTACACGGATCACCTAAGCTAATAAAAACGCGTTAAAATCGACTTGCATAGTTACTTAGGTACCTGAAAACGGGAAGTATCGGTTACTAAAAATATCTTAAAACTTTACTTATTTTAAACATCTGTATCATTCTCAATTGCACTACAATTTTATAATTACACCAAATTTTAAACACGCACAATCCTAAAAATAACAAAACTTCAGATGCATAAATTTATTCGCCACGCTACGAATGTTTTTAATAATTTTCAAACTATTATAACAATGTTATTTAATTATATTACGTGTAATTATGGTCGTTGGTCGTTTGCCTATATTAACGCGTTCTTTCCCAGTACATCCACAGTCGGACATTTGCCTTAAGATAGACTTGTGTTAGACAAAATGGGAGTGGGGTTCAAAGTATCGTGTTTAATTCTAGCCGTATTAGGTTTGGTTCAGGCGGGAGGTAAGAGTAAATTATCGATATTTTGCGTTCTTTCCCAGTACATCCACAGTCGGACTTTTGCCTTAAGATAGACTTGTGTTAGACAATTTGGGAGTGGGGTTCAAAGTATCGTGTTTAATTCTAGCCGTATTAGGTTTGGTTCATGCGGGAGGTAAGAATAGTCAATCGATATTTTTCACCATTTCAAAAGGTGGGTATTTTTGTTACGAGACATCTCCGGCAATTGCGTGTCGATATCAATAAAAAAAATAGTCATTGATAGGTTATCAGAGGTGGTGCCATATAAATACAGTACCTTTGTACTTAATTGTTGTAATTGTTGTGTCCTTTATATATTCTTGTGTGTACATAAATTGTTAATAAATAAATAAATAAATTTAATTAAAGTCTGCTCCGTTTTACTTTTCATCAAAAATTTTGCTTAAAAAAATTGCAACACTGTTGTATCTTTAGTTATTGTAAAAAAGTTCTGATAAGCCCGATTTAAGTTATGATTTGGTAATTTGATGATGATGGATTGTGTTCTAAATTACAATGATAATTTAGTTTAGTTTAAAACTCTACCTTTCCGTAAACTCTGTTCTGTTATTTCTCCTCAAAAATAATAGTTAATAATAATTATAATTATTTGCTTCCAGCTTTAAAATATTGTTAAAATAATTTTATATTTCTTAATAAGTCTCGTTCTAGAATCAATTAAGTTCAATATCTGTATTACCTTTAACCGTGTTATCAGTGGCAACGGCAACAGCAACATTTCTTTTGTACCTAAAACAAAATTTAAATGTTGAAATTTGTAAAATCGTGAAAGCAAGTGTTTTTGAAATATCATACTACTAAACATACATTTCTGACTAACAACACGTGTGACATACTAATTGTTTTTGACAGCTACATTACATGCTTGATTAACGTCAAAATATTACCACTGACATCGAGAGCCACTTAAAGGTAGACAGCAGGGACGTTTGACGGGCCTGTTGGTCTAGTGGTTAGTGACCCTGACTGCTAAACCGGAGGCCGTGGGTTCGATTCCCACCCAGGACAAATCTTTGTGTGCTGAGCATGATCATTTGTTCTGTGTCTGGGTGTAATTTATCTATATTATGTATGTATTTAGAAATATATAAGTAAGTTTATCAGTTGTCTGGTTGCAATAGTACAGGCTCTGCCTAGTTTGGTATCAGATGGCCGTGAGTAAGTTGTCCCGAGATATAAAAAAAAAATTCTAAGGGAGAGCATTGAAATTGAAAGCAACTTTAATCAAAATCAAAATTAATTATTTCAAATAAGGCTAATAAGTAGCAGTTTTTGAATGTCAACGTAAAAGACAGCGTCCTGATTCGCCCACCCGTCCTAATTGGTCTGGCTGTGAAGATGAAACGGCGTAACAAACTCTCCAGCAGCACGCTGTCTCTTCTTTTACAAAACGATATTATAATTAATTATTAATTATGGACCGCGAAAAATGAAAAGTGTTTGATCGTTGTTCCCACTGACATGCGGTCTATCGTATAAACTAACCCAGTCTTGGATACACTGAGCTATTCTTAATTATGCTATAGTAAATTATATTCTATTTTAAGTTTTTTAGGATTCCGTAGCCAAATGGCAGAAAACGTACCCTTATGGTTTCGTCATGTCTGTCTGTCCGTCTGTATGTCACAGCCACTTTTTTTCCGAAACTAAAGAACTTATACTGTTGAAACTTGGTAAGTAGATGTATTCTGTGAACCGCATTAAGATTTTCACACAAAAAAAAACACAATAAATTGTTTGGTGTTCCCCATACTTGAACTGAAACTCAAAAGTAATCTATGTATAGGTCTTTAAAAATGATATTGAGGATTCTAGTATATTTTTTTCTAAACTGAATAGTTTGGGCGAGAGACACTTCCAAAGTGGTAAAATGTGTGTCCCACCCTGTAACTTCTAAAATAAGAAAATGATAAAACTAAAAAAAATATATGATGTAAGTACATTACTTCCACCGAAAATTGGTTTGAACGAGATCTAGTAAGTAGGTAGGTTTTTTTAATACGTCATAAATCGTAAACCGCAATTTACCTTTCATTCAATTAACTCAAATATAAAAATAAAAAAAGAACTTTTATATTATGTTATTTGCTGCTACGGTACCCTTCATGGGCGAGTCCGACTCGCTCTTGGCATCTTTTTTATTTAGGTCATTGTCAATAATCTGCTTTATTTATTAACTAAAGGAAGTTCACTTATTTACGCTCAGAAGCTTGTTTTCCTCCATAAATAATGATATACTGACTTACTTAAAAGTACATCTGACATTGAAATTATACTTGCCAGGGTCCAGAGTGTACCGCGACATACACTGTTAAGCTTGTAATACATTATTAAGTACCGTATTTTTTTTTATTAAAGTATTAAGATAGGTTCCTACTTAATGATGTAACGTTAATAGCTGACATTATTTAGAATTATGTGTAATTGACATAATCATTGTCATGTAACCCAGTTATTGGAAAAGTATTATGTTGTTAGTCAGTACTTTTGAACCAATTGTAATAATTTAATATATACTTATCTATACTAATATTATAAAGCTGAAGAGTTTGTTTGTTTGTTTGAACGCGCTAATCTCAGGAACTACTGGTTCGAATTGAAAAATTCTTATATTATTATTTGTATTGGATAGTCCGTTTATTGAGCAAGGCTTATAGGCTATATAACATCACGCAACGACTAATAGGAGCGGAGCATTAATGAAAAATGTTGCAAAAACGAGTAAAATATTATTTACTTCTGAGGTTATATATAGGCTGAGGTTATATTGTTCATTATGTACTTTTATTTTACAAAAAGAAAAAAGGGATTCGCGCAAAACACACCTAACCCATGAAAATAAAACACGCGGACGAAGTTGCGGAGGACAGCTTGTTTATTATTAAGGTAACCACTTCTTGTATAAAAGGTCAAGATCAAGGCAGGAGCCAAAAGTAATAAAAAATATATGATCATAAAAATTAAGAACGCGTTACATACCTACTTAAACATTGTCATATAAGATAAAAAAAAGATTTTGTATGCGGTTGAATAGAGCAATAAACATTATAATAAATCCAAGCTCCACTTAACTGCATTCCAGGGTTTTCTTTGGTACCATTTGATGTAAGAAAACTTCAAGGTCAAATGTGGTCATTATATTCTACGGGCTTTGTCCTCACAAACATCTTCCGGTAGCCTTGCAAATTCTATTATATTAATGTTTTTAAAACATCATTTTATAAAGAACCTAGTCATCATGTCATCACGAATAATGGACGATAATTTATATAATTATTCCTGTTTTATTTTAAGTGGATCTAATTAGTTTTAATAAGAAGATATAAAGAGTATATGTAGTAGCTCTCCTTGAATGCACGTGAATCACTAATTGAAAAATATCTAGTTTAAAAATCACATTTCTAAAACACGTTATCGAGTCTTAGATTGTCAACATTTGGATTAGCAATACCATCTATAGGTATAATTTTGGGATTGATATTTAGAACCTTTACAAATGGTGTTATTGTAATACATCCTTTCTATACTTAATGAGAGCCTTACCACACCTGCGTCTCACGAGTTATTTATAGGCACGTTGCCACAATAGCGTTTGGCCCTACCGTACAATGAAAGATGACGTCTTTAATAGAAACGGTCGATCCAAATTCTTAATGTGAACATCTGCAATTCGGATTTTCATTTCGACTAAATCTTTTATCAGTGAATTGACCAGTTTTTGATAATTGGTTGTCAGTGAAGATTTTATTGGTTTGTATAATACCGGCCTGTAACTGTCAAAGGGCTAGGAGTCTTCATATATAGGGAAGGAACTGATCACCACGCTGGCCCACTTGTAATTCCAGATTCCAATTTGGAATTCAGGTTTCCTTACCATGTGTTCTTTTACCGATAACCATCGGTAGGGGTGCCTTAAAATAATTAATTAAGAAGTTACGTATCAATAATAAAAAAAAAATTAATACGTAATTTCCAAACTCCAACCTTGTCTATACCAGGCTACAACTAACTTTTAATTTGACAAGACGAAATTAAAATGACGACACAATTTTTTTTTTTGTTTTTAGTTATTCCAGAGGAAAAATGCAAGCTGGATGACAAAGCATGCCTAATATCAGCGTTCCAGAAGATGGTTCCTACTTTCATGGTAGGATTGCCTGAAGCCGACGTAGCTGTGTTAGATCCTATGGAGATGGATGACCTAAGCTTTGATCTAGCGGGTCTACAGTTTACTTTAAAAGAGGGTCGCTTGAAGGGATTGAAGGGATCAGTTATCGACAGTGTTGAGTAAGTATATTGGATTATGTTTTTAATTAAGCAGTTAGTAAGACAGTAGGTATTATCAGCTATTATTATTATTTATTTACAAAAGTACTTCAAAAGGTAACTTCATACTAAACAATATTCATACTAAATAGCGAACATATTATCATTTTTTTAAATAGTTCATTGGCTCTTGTCCATTTGAATGATTAAATCAGCACTAGTCTTAACACAAAAACTATCTTTTTTGACATTTCCATTGCAGTTGGGACACAAAGAAGAACATTTTGGCAGTTGACTTCCACATGGATGCTTTCGTGAAAGGCCACTACACTGCTGGTGGTCGCATTCTCATTCTACCTATAACTGGTGATGGTCAGTTCAAACTGAAACTAAGTAAGTGGTTTTTGTAAATATTATTTTTTGTGGGTAAATAGCCTAACTCTGAATTATTTTCGTCCAGTCAAAAATCTACAGTGAAGGTTTTCTATAATCTATCTCTTTCTGAATGTTTCCATTTGCATAATTTAAAAGACTTGCTTTATGTCAGCTTGTTTTTGGGACAATACGACTATAGAAAAAGAAAATGTTTGCAGGACAGTATTATTAATTTAAGTAAAAAAAATAATTTATGAACCAAGCATGATTGTCATTTTCAGAACATCTACAGGTTAAGCTTTACATCCATTATGATATGGTAAAGGACGCTGAAGGCAAAGACCATATTAAACCAAAGAAATACAACTTCGACTTTGAAGTGAAAGATGGAGCTCATTACCACCTGGGTAATTTGTTCAATGGAAACAAGCAGCTAAGTAAGTATTGTCTTTGCCTACTTAAGTTTTGGACAAGGCCTAGATGGCCAAACAAAAATCATTTTTTAGGTGATGTGCACCGGCACTGAACAAATTTGTAACATCTTGCATTTTACAAAACATGACTTAACTTAAAGTAAACAAAAAAGAAACAAGGTGTTGCTCGATAATGAGTGAAGAAAATTACAATGATGTAAAAATTAATGATTTAAATACTAAATAGGTCACATGAAAAAAAAAAATTGCAGGTTAATATTTGTTCTACCTACCCTGTGTGCACATAATACATATTTATCATTATTTTTATTCCAGGTGACACTATGTTAGCTTTCTTAAACGAAAACTGGAACCAGATTACTACAGAGTTTGGCAGACCAGTGATGAATGTAGCAGCGAACATTATTTATAAGAACGTAATCAAATATTTCGAGAAGATGGCGATTCAAGACATCGCTATTGTTTAAAGCCCAGTAGTTTTACAATTGAATAATTAGTGTTTGTGATACCGAATTAAATTAAATTATTAGATTTCTGAAATACTGTGTTGAATTTTTTATATCCCATTAGACGGTCTCGATGGGAAACATTTATTGCACCTAATTAAAACTACTTTTATTTAACTCTTTTATTAGGGATTAACTTACCACTGTCAGTAGGTACAATGCAGTATTTGCTTACTTTTTCGCAAACGACACTTACCATTTTATGTTTTGCGAAATAGCTAACATAGTAACATCATTGTTATTTGTCATATAGTATATTATACCTATATTCATTTAAAAGTCAAGACGATCCAAAAACAATATAATTCAAAGTCTTTTACCAAAATAATGTTATGCACTAATTCTGAATAATATGTAAGCTGTCACTCATATTTCTTTTACTATTTTTTTGTAATAGAACCTTTTTAGTGGCACCTGAAAACCCCATTTGTCAGCTTTATGAATATTTTATTGCGACAAATCGGATTACAGGGTGAAACGAAAGCTGTGGGCAAACTCCTTTTTACATGGAAATTACGTAATTTTGTAATATTTTAATGATTTAGCATTATTATAAGAAAGATATGTAGATTGTAGGTTGGTTGATTAAAAATAAAATATCAAAAAAAAAACAGACACAACTTTGATAAAAAAAGATACGAATTAGCACCAGAGAGTGAATATATATTTTCAAATCTAAGTGACTTGTGAATTGTGACTTATCTAAGAGTAAACATAGACAAGCATAGAGTGCGCGTATTGCTAGTAGCCCCTTGTGTAAGCAAGTTTGTAGTTGCTTGTACTACGCTCGTTTACTGATTCAAGTGATTTCCGTGCGACGACGGACGTTTAGGCAAATCGATGTTTTCGATATTATTAGGGTAGATACTATTAGGGTTTGAATTAGATTTAATAAAACGGCGCGCTCTGTTTTGACACAAATTTTACAATTTTATTTGTACGTACTAGTGCCTATAGTTCATACTTATTAGGCCTATAATAGTTCACTTATTGTTTACTCCAAGTGACTTTCATAGTGATAACTCTTACATAGTGACGAAATTAAGATAGTTACTACTTTTTCACTTTTATTTAAAACAAAAGAGAATTAATTAAAACCAGCTAGTTAGTATAAAAAAAAAACAAAATGTAAAATGATTTCAAACCAATAAAAAGAACAATAAAAACATAATACATATCAATCACTAGCTCAGTCCATAAATCCATCAATTTACCTCCAATTTACGCCAATGTCCATAACGACGGTCTATCAAGGGTCTGACATTTAACATGGGTGTCCTCTCAATGTTTTAATTATTTTTATATCCTGCGGGTTAACACTATTGGAGATTGAAAAACTCGTTAACTGTCCCAAACATTGTGATTGATTGTGTCGCTTGTAACGTAGATACGTATTTCTGACACTTACCCTTTTTCGGATAGGGTTTTATTTTATTTGTTGTACACGAATGTAATCGGTTGACTAAATATAGGAACATTTTTATTGATCAGCCTATCCGAAAATAAATAAATTAGGATGTTTTTTATCTTATATTACGACGTAGTAACCTACTTATTATTAGGTAGATAGGTACATACATATATAATTTACTTTTTTTATACACGAACACTATTTAGATGAATTATAAGGCACTGTAACGTTGTTATAGGTTGTATATATAAGAGAAAATTTATTTTATTAAATACATTATTGTTGCTGTTTACGGCCCCTTTGGGCGACATCAGCATACATAAAAACAAACACTTACCTTATAGCTTATAATATATTAACATTAAATAATTAAATAATTCCCTTTTTACATCTATAAATTAAAACAAAAACAGATCGAATAAATGTTGAAATAAATATTTATTTATGTGGAAAAATAGGAATTGTGATGGTGGCCTAGCGGTTCAACGAATGGATTTGTATGCACAAGGTTCCAGGTTCGAACCCACTTCAGGTACATATAACTTTGAAAATGCCACATTGGTACTTGAACAATGTCACTTTTTCAAAGTTATATGTACTTTCTTAATCATTCTAAGACACCATTGGCAAACGATGAAGGAAAACATCGGAAGAAAATCTGTATTCCAGAAATTAAAATCTGAAATCGCCAACCCGCAAGTGAGCGAGCGAGATCAATATTCGTGCCTTCTCTATATGAGAATAGGCACAGGCCCAGGAGTGGAAAATTTATAGGCTAGTAATATAATGTGGAAAAGTCCAATTCATTTGTTTATTACCCAACATAGTTTAAGTTCGAGGTTATATTTACGTCATCCAATTAACAGGAAGCCTTGCTACACAGTACGCACGTCATCTGGCAGACAGTCTTACGAATTAAAGCCGATTGACACATTAACGCAAACGTGTGAGTTTTGTATAAACACTATAATTAGAAATAGATATTAATTATATAATTCTGCATTTACATAAAAGAAAGGAGCTTGTAACAATTTGTGAATTAATACTTTTTTAATTCCTTTAGCGACCTACTACAACAGCGAATAAAAATAATTATAACTTCATAGTTTTAATAATGAAGGGCTACTTAAAACGACAAGGTTAACTAAGAACTATTAGAAGCATTTACTAGTACTGTGTCGTTCTTTTTCATTACAAGCTTATATTATACTTGTAATGTATGAAGGTGTGTATTTTTGTATTTATTTAGCTCAAATCTTGCAAGCTAAATTAAAATCACTTCTCGACATCCGATTGTCATAAAATTTATTATAAGTACATACTTTCATGAGTTCGTTGATAATACACAATATTATAGTACCTACTTCTGAGCTGAACTGATGATGGAGCTAGAAGGTGGCCATAACTCTGTAACGAAAAAACAATGATTTGCCTTCACTACACTTACCATTTTACTTTGAGCATTGCCGATTTGAAATCATGTGTATAAAAATATTTTTTTTGTTAAACTTATTTATATTGGACTTAGATTTTCAGATCGAAATCTAGACGTTTTTGGGTGCGATATTAAAATTTTCAGTTTGATACTATGAAGAAATACGCTATAAAAAAAGGTGTTTTTAAAATAGAATTGAGATTAAGTCATACTCGTATTATCAAACTTTCGTGACCGTTTTATCGCGTCTTTTTATGAAGCGACCTTTTCAGACCTTTGGTGTTTATATAATTTTTTTCGGACATGCTCATTGGGACTGCAGTATTAATATTTCATTTTGACGCAGTTGGTGTATACGGCCGTCGCCTTACAATGCCGGCGTTAATTTTTTATCCTGGCCCTGCCGAGTTTGCCCATGTTTTGATATTAAATTATGAAATTTATTATCATTTCTTTGCTTTTGGAGAAGACAATGTTTGTTTTAATGCTTTGTTTTATGGTTTTTATGTAACGCTTTGAGGGTAACAGATTTGTTGGTTTTAGATTTTGAAGTTAGAGGCGGACTCTTTTTAGCTGTGAGAATGAAGCAATGTATGATATACGAGGCCCACATGTTATGTTCGCTTATGTCGCTAGCACACATTTTTCTCTTTTTTCTATACAATACATATACTTAGCTCTTCTAGCCCTTTTCCATCAGACCTGTTCCAAGGCTAGCAAAATGAAGTGATTCCATTGACAGTTTTTTCCTCGCACTGCGCCCAGCTGCCCTGAACATCTCTGGTGATTCAGACCAGAGATGTTAAACCAAACAGGCTAGAATTAGGCGCTGTAGAATTCAGTGACTGATTATAATTGGAATTCTGACCTGTTCCTTTTTTGATACCGATAGATATATAGTATATTAGTATTTAAAGTATATTATAAAGGTTTTTAATTTGGTAGCTAGTGATATCAGTAGCTTAATTAACAGTTTGACTTAATTAACTGTTTACACAACATTGAGATGAAAACAGTTATTCCAGTCACTGTTCATGAACCAGGCTCGCAGGTATATAAAGTAAATAAAATCAACAGTCGCAATAAAACAGAGATCCAAATATTTACTTTGAAACAATTGGTGTACGCAAATTGATTACGAACTTGGTGAAACAAGGACTTAAATTGCGGTGTAGAGATCATGGTTGCTAAGGCGTTCCATAACCGAAACCATCAGATATCCGACATATAAATCTATCAGAAACCGTAACGAATCCAATAATAATTTAGGGTGGAGGTAAACTATCAGTGACATTATTCTGTCATGGTTTGTGACAGCCAAGCTGACATACCATAAAGTAACTTATCTTGCATAATTATTTGTAGGATTCTTCCAGAAACAATCAAGAAAATATCTGTCAAGTATCTGAAACTATCCGAAAGTATTGGAAAATCTCGGCAAATTTCATATCTGTAACCGAAATCGATATAAAATTATTCATATCCATATCCGAAATTTCATACTCTTTACATCCCTAGTTGAAACCACTAGGCTATAAGGTGTACGCCTCATCATATATACCCGTATTCGAGCGATGTAACGGACGTTGATTAATGCTCACCCTACCTTGAAAGCTGTCTGTAATTAGTCTGAGATAACGTTTTATCAGGGACCACTATCGGCAACTGAATTCAGAGTTGTATTAATGAGATGGAGTTTACTCATTTATGATAATAGTGTTCACTCGTGTTTAGTGCCGTCACTTTAATATTACTTTAATTTTCGTTGGGCATTGGCTTATTTTGGCGACAAACTGATATCATATAATTTTTTACACATAAATGTTAATAAAAGCAACTTTAAAGTAAGTGATAATCATTTCAAATTGAAAGAGAATTAATAAAAATCTTAAAACACGTTATACGGGCCTATAAAAATTGAGGTTTGCTCTCGATTATCCGAGGATGCTATCATCGGACACTGACCTAATGACCATGGGACTACCTGGGGAGTATACACCTTCAAAGTAAAAATTAACTTTTTAAATCGGTCCAGGCGTACCTGCATAAAAATAAAAAACAAAGATTCTGACAAATTGAGGTCATGTTTTTTTTTAAGTCGATAAAAATGTGAGCATTTTAATGACTTAGTTTAATTACATAATACCTACAATATTCATAATAATATATTCGTTTCATTTTGCATAACACACCAGCTAATAATGACAAAGGCAGATCTCACGGAGCAAAAAACAAAACATAGTTTTTTCTGTACCAAAGAATATCAAGCTACAATCATTCTGGACGACACATTAGTAAACATAAAAAAATACACAATGGCGCCGATTCTCTTGTACACTTACTAAATCAAAATTAAACTATTACAATCTTTTACTAACACAGCGTAAGTACAACGTGAGACAAGGACAGCCACTCAGATAACAACTAACTTAGAAAGTCGTACCAGTTTTCGCATTGAACACCGCAGTCTTAGTGCACACGTTTCTGCGTGTCGGTCGATTTGTATGAGAATTTTAGTCGAAACTAAATTTGACAGCTTTTCATCTGTCTTTTTCTAATCGTGTACAACTGAAAAAGATACCGATGGTCTAAAATGAGTTTAGTGTGGGTTTAACAGAATCGGGGCCAATGTCATGGCAACGTACTATTCCTGAATACTTATTATGTTACCTACTTCTATTTATATTTATTTTATACCTAGTCTTATTCAAATTAAATTTTATCAGAACAGTGTTTTGTTTTTTTGAAAGGACTCCCGCTCTAAAGTATTTAATTACTGTATCCCGGGGGGGTTTTCACAAACATTCAATTCACATAAACAAATAACATCCGAATTTTCTACTTGTTCTTTTTTCCCTGTTTCCTGGTCCTGGTTCTCATTTTAGCCGCTTGTACCACCTTTCAAGTTATTTTTCTCTTGTATTCAAAGGTTGACTAGTGGTAAATGCCTAGTGGCAGTAAGTCCACCCTGTTTACCATTTTATTACAAAAAGTTTTAAATAAATGAACATCTAGTAGTATATTAGTATTTTCTATATGAAACACGCTATATCCCAGTAATATTACAGTAACAAAAGAAACAATATGGAAACGCATGAAGAATAATCGAGGTCAAGCTCGTTAAGAAAAAACAAATAGAAAACTTAAGAACATTGTTTGTGGTATTGTCTATGTACATAACTAATTGTATCATAAGTTGCTGGGCAATTAAGTAAATGTAATAAGCGATAGTAAGTCTTTGTTAGTATACCTTTGAGATATAGAAAGATTAGTGTATTGGAGAAGTTTATTGCTGGGAAAAGTTAATAATGGTTATGGACTGACTTGGGACTTGAAATTATACTGTAATTAGGTAAGTACTTACCTTACAGAGACGAAAGCGACATTAATTAGTACAATAAATAACGAAATTCATTATTAATGTTAATGATGTAACGCAAAACTTTATCATTTATGTGAAACTAGCGCTGCCCGGCGGTTTCAGCCGCGTAAGTGTAAATGGGGACTCATTTCCATGAGGAAGTAATATTTTTGGCTACTTTTCTAGAAATTAAATAGTTATAGGTACTGCTATTCGCAGTGGTGAACACACACACAACAGTACCTTCCACTGAAGACGAATCAAAAAAATCAAAGATCACGAAAATCGGTTCACACGTTCCTGAGTTATAAGTATTGTAACAAACCCGAATTTGTTTTATATATATAGATATGTTTATATAAATATTATATAATAATATAAAATAATGGTAGAAAAATAGAAACATAGATAACTAATAGGTATATTTAAGCCTCGATTCAAAATATTTTTTGTCTTTCAATCAAATGGATAAAATAAACTTAGAACAAAGAAGATTATAATTATTCTAAATTAAATCATGAGACACTTCTAATATATTCTAGTAGATAGAATATACCAGTTCTAGGTATAGACTAAAAGTTACACGTGCAAAAAGAGTATGCCGAAGTTCCCCTCATTAATGAGCACACGTGTTATCTTTAGGGATGTGAGCCCTTAAACACAGGTACAGGTCCAGCAGAAAATGTCATTGGGTTTAAAACCTTTTATGCTATGACTGACGATTTGTATTAAAGGTCAATTTTAAAAAGTAAAATGTTTTTTTTTTTATTATTATTTTAACACAACGCTCTCTGAACGTAAGGAACGGTAAAGCATGATGAAGAAAGTCCAGTGAAGCAATCAAAGCCTAAGCTCAGGCAAGCTGTGGAAAAAAAACAATCCTGGTTATTAATGGTCGTTCTATCGCTGTATGCGAAGACGCATTTACCCTACAGTGCAACTACAACAGGAAGAGGTTTCAAGAAGTTTTACAAAAAAAAAGATATATCAAAACCAACATAATCTATACTAATATTATAAAGCTGAAGAGTTTGTTTGTTTGTTTGTTTGTTTGTTTTTTTGAACGCGCTAATCTCAGGAACTACTGGTTCGAATTAAAGTCGGGTTAGTTACACCATTTATAACTCAAGAACGGGTGGAAAGATTTTCATGATCTTTGATTTCGTGGGTTCGTCTCTACCCCGTATAGTAGAATAACTATAAAAAAAAACAGAACAAGTCATTTCTCAAGGTAACGGGTACCTACTACTTTCGCGGGTGAAGCCGAGCGCAAACTTAAAATTACGCGAAACGGTAAGTAAATAATGTTAAAACGACAATCTGAATTGTTAATATTTTGTTTGTAAAATCGAAAATTTTCAAGTTTGCTGAATTAATTCGTTAAAAAGACAAATAACAAATGAAATTAGTTATGCCAATAGAACGGCTGCTTTATTTGCATGTTTAATGGATTGTTAAAATTAATTACCTTGTTAAGTATTTAAGTACGCTTTCTTATTACTTACTCATGCTTTGTTTTATTGTTATTAAAATATATTTCATAATAAATTGTTTTTGTGCTGATTTAATTGACAATTCAGTGTTATATCTACTTTTAATATACAAAAATCTCGTGTGTTTGTTATCGAACTCCTCCGAAACTACTTGATCGATTTTTATGTATTTTTTCGTGTAAATTTGGTAGGTCCGAAAATAGGTTATAGGTTTTATTTATACTCCTAGGTGTTAGGCTGGCCCTGGCAAAATAACGTTTGCCAGGTCAGCTAGTAGCTATATATTATGGTGATCCCAAAATAGCTTAATGTCAAAAATTAGGACTACTAAAAACACTTAAAAAAATGGTACTGTAGAAGAATGTCAATGACCTATATCTTATCATTGTATAGGGTTTTTAGTTAGATCATTCAAATGAAAACAAAACTTTACATTATGTATCTGTAAATAACATTAACGGATAAAATTAAAACAAGACTTTTATGTATTTGTAAAAAACATTAACGGATTCAACATTTGATCACAATATAGCAATTAATCCGATTATGTAATCCCTCGTTTGACTTCCGTTGATTCTCGTGCTCTACCAAAGATAAGGGATGCTTATTTGCATAAAACAATTATTAATTATGTCTCATGGGACGCAACTATTACGTTAGAATACCAAACATACGTACTACATTGCATATTATATTCTACGGATTGTTATGCAAATTTTATTAATTAAGGTGACACATTCACAATTATGGAGTTACGCCATTTTGACTGGGACTTCGTTTTACTTGCCCTTAAGTTAGTTTGATTATCAATATATCAAGTAAAGTTGTATTAAGAAGCGTTAAATTATTTAAGCGTCACTGTCGGTGCGTTCTTCATGAATATAGTCTTATGTAAAAACAGCAACTTTTATGGAATAATGACGTAAAATAAAAAAAAACTAGAAGATTAGTCATTATTTATTCTTATTAAATTAAATGAGATGTATTGTCCACATACAATGTTACGTACTATTAATGATTAAATAAGTACTAATACCTAATTCACCGAGACATGTTCTTATGTTTGTAATTCCATGTTAGGTTTAAAATTTAAAAATACAACTAAATACCTGTGTTTAAATTATTTTTCAAAACACAGTCATTTAAAAATGTAGCGACATTTCTCCTTTTACTAAAGAAGAACGTAGCTCGAAAATATAT
The DNA here is from genome assembly GCA_932294365.1 of Diachrysia chrysitis. Taxonomy (NCBI): domain Eukaryota; kingdom Metazoa; phylum Arthropoda; class Insecta; order Lepidoptera; family Noctuidae; genus Diachrysia; species Diachrysia chrysitis. The sequence continues at coordinate 5,435,718 of OW028651.1, read as the reverse complement.
AAATTTATGTTGCAAAGAGCGAACCCATAACTCAATCAATTTGTACCCGGAACTCCTAACCGCTCGACCGACACTTTCTGCCAAAGGGAATTTATCATTTAACTATTTTTAACATTAATTACCATTATGAATGCCAACTAGAATCCGCGAAATTAATATTCAACCGAAATACGGACAGTTCAATTTTAAACTCTTTCAACTTTGGCCATTATTCATGGAGGCACCATGTTTCAAACTCGGCTTGTCGGTTTTCCATACAAAAAAGTTCACGAAAATACGAGCTGTGTAATAAGAGAATTGTAAAATGAATCATGAAAAACCGTATCAAATATTTTTTTATGTTTCAAGTTCAGTCTAGCGAATGTGCATTTTTGAAGTCCTTTGTTTTGTGCAGCAACGGTTTAAACGTCATGACACTAAAGTATTACAAAATCTATATTCTATACAAATATATTTTACGAGAGATCTTATTTTAATTTTAGTTTTTTTTTGTGACAATATTATTAATTGCGGTTGTTGGTTATGCGTATGGCATAAAACAATTACACAATTTTCATATTTCTACATCTAAAATCCATACTCATTTTATAAATGTGAAAGTAACTCTGTTTGTCTTTGTGTCGCGCTTTCACGCCAAAACTACTGAACCAATTTAAATGAAATTTGGTACACAGATAGTCTTAAAGCCTGAGAAAGAACATAGGCTAGTGTTTGCCCCGATAACCAACTTTCATGCGGGCAGAGCCGCCGGAAACAGCTAGTTACATATAATATTGATAATAATACGTTCCACACCAGTGTTCCTGTCTTAAGAAATTTGTTTTCAAACATTTCTTCAACTCGCTGTAAATATTTTTCAATGAGGTTTAATAAATTACTATCTATTTAATTCCCTCAAATTACAGTGCTATTTATAAACACTTATAAATAAACTTCCTATTGTAATATATATTCTATTCTTAGATTCTTAGGTGCAGGTGCTATAGATTTATTGAATTATAATGATTCTCTTTAACCTATCAGTTTCATGTATTAGAATCCTTGTAAGTAAATGTATGGGATTACCACGTAATATGTTAACTAAGATTAGCCAATTATCGGCAAATGAACTGTCGGAATCCAATAACGTAATTATATCAATTTACATAATTTATATGAAATGTAAGACTTCAGATATCTAACTTGGTATTATTTTGTAAGACTCGAATTGTCAGTTAGGCTGCCCGCATACCTTTGAGCTGCGATTGCATGGTAAACTATAGAATAAGCATGTGTAAGCATATTTTTTTTCGAAATATTCGCCGTTCGTCGTCGTACGAATGTTCGTCATGTATATTTATGAATTTTATTGGACACGTTTTTCAAACAAAAAAATTATCGAAATACAGCAAATGGAAATTTCAACTATTTTTACGACGGCGGCGTGACGTCATCCTAAACTCCTGAACTTTAAAGTTGTAGTTTTGTACATTTTTATCATTTTGATAAAGGACAAAATAAGGGTCAAATATTATTTTATTATCTAATTGACGTACTAAGTAGATTTTTACTTTTCATAGTCAGTCAAAATCCCTATTCTATGTACCAACACAGAACACGGACTACTTGAAGCAATTTGACTACTACGAGCGGTCGACATAACAAAAGGCGAGCGGGCGGGATGCGCAAGTGACGAGCGAGAGCGAGCGAGAGCAGTCAGTGTATGCTGATCACTGGCTCACTGCTCGAGTAGGCAGCCTACGGGCGGCTAGATCTAGTAGAACATGACACTAAGGGCGGGCACAGGTTTCTAGTAGAACATGTAAAATGACAAATTAAATCTCTTTTTAACTTCCGAATAGGCAAAGAGAAATTGTTGCAATACCGCTGTTAATTTTTAACATCAGGAGATGAGTTTTATGTGCCACTATTGTACCCCTATTTCACTCTAAAAGAGTTCTTAATAAAATTTATTAATTTCTTCAAGCTACTAAGTCGATATACATAAACTTACAACTTTACCTAATTTAAAAACCACCAAAAACATTTGAAGAAATGTCTGGCATTTGTCGATCTAGCCTATTATTATATTGGAAACTACGGCAGTTTATGTATTTTTTAATTAAATAGTACGTTACTCTATATGGAATCACTATAAAAAGTGTTTTATTTTAACTGCTAATTTATAATATATTTGATATATTGGTAACATAAGTTATGTCCGTTACTGGTTTAAATACTAAATAAATAAGTCAGGCGTTTTACTCCAAGACCCTAGCACCTGCAGATATTTTAATATTTTAGCGTTCTCGTGTATTTGTGTATTTTTGTATAATTTCGTTATGTTCTTTTACAATACATATTCATTTTCTAAGAACTAGAATATTGTTTTATCTATGACGACAAATTCTCTAAAGAAACTTTCCTTTTTATACGAAAACCTTGCGCAGTTCCTCTTAACATCCACATCTTGATATATCGCCCTTGATCTTAGTACTCACAACAAAGAATCAATTTCTATAGAGCTATTGTTTTAAAGAGCCTATACAGGGTTCACCTTGGAAGAAAAGCTAACAAGCTTTATATAAATTGCTAGTCAGAATTTGTGAACTCTGCATCTCCTGACATATAAGAGCTTTACATATTTCAAGGGAAAAAGACTTGGACTATTTTATGACCTACGATTTGATATACTCCTTTAGCTTGACTCCTAAGTGTTGTAGCGAGATGTTAGCTTCTAACCTTTCTCAAAAGTTGGTCCAACAAATGCAAAACAATCATTCTTTAATAAGACAAAAAGTTCAAACAACTAAAATCTTTATCTTATCTTTAAATTGTATAAAACAAAGTTGCTCCCGCTGTTTTTACACTTAAATTTTATAAACTACGCAACGGATTTTAATGCAATTTTCAGCAATAGATAGAGTAATTCAAGAGAAAGGTTTGTATGTATAACTAGCTGTTCCCCGCGACTTTGTCCGCGTGTTTTAGTTTCAACGGTTTTTCATTTTTGCAACATTTTTCATTTATACTCCGCTCCTTTTGGTCGCAGCGTAATGTTAATATAGCTTATAGCCCTCCTCCATCAATGGGCTATCTAACAATGAAATAATTTTTCAAATCGGATCAGTAGTTCCTGAGATTAGCGCGTTCAAACAAACAAACAAACAAACAAACTCTTCAGCTTTATATATTAGTAGTATGTATAATAAAATAAATGCCGATAACCACGCGGGCGTAGCCACGGGCAAAATTTTGTTATTCGTATGAACGGAAAGATTTTGACTAAAACTACTATGCCATAAAATGTCTGAGAATGTCTCTAAAGGTTTAGGCAAAGATTAAAACGTCCTTTTCAAATAAGTAACATTCAGGAGAAAGTCTGTATTTTCAAGAAATTCTCAATCTTTATTTTTGCTTTGATAGTTCGTTAACCTTTTTATTTATTAATCATATGTATACGCTTCGGTTCTACATATCTATAAGATTTTATCTTAAAGCTAGTATATATATTAACAAAATATAAATAGGGCATTTACTTACATTTACAATGGTAGCTAACAGAATAACCATAATATTAATTGGTAAAACTTAACAGAATCGTAAATATTAATACTATTTAAATGCATCAAAGATAGACTTTTTAGAACCAACATATTTTATTTAATTAATTACACACTTAATTCATCAATATTGAAATGATCCTAATTTGTCGCATTTTTATTAACAAGGTTCAAATACAAAATATTTACTGGTAATAAGGTAAGTTGTATTGATTTTTTTAAAGTAGGTACATTATGAATATGGACAAAACATGTTAATAAATAATTTTTCTTAAATATTAAAGTCTTAGTAAAATAATTGTCGAAGATTACTGCACCGACCGACGTAACAAAGTCATTATAATTTGGCTATGCTAAGGAAAGCTTATTTTCCAATTAGTATAAATACTCCATTCCCCACAGACGAGATACGAACTTTAATAAAAAATCATTACAAAACAAAAGCTCAACAGCGCTTAAACGATTCCGTAAATAGTACTTAAAGGTGCTTATAATCTGTAAACTTGAACAACGGAGATAGAGATATCTTAAAACAAGGTTCGTAATCAGCTTAGCGCAAGCACTATTGGACTTATCTTCACGGCAGCGGGTGGCTCTCCGCAGGGACCGTCAAATATTTCACATTTTCAGCTTCAGTACCATTCAGTCGTCACTGAAACGTCGCGGGGGTAGGACGTCGGCGCGGCTCGGGAGCATCGCCCACACTCCGCTCGAAAAATTATCTCGATAATCGAAATTCACAGTTAGCTGACACGCTTGCTTTTTGAACACTTTTATGTGCTTTTAAATTAAAGTGGACTTCAAACTTTCTTTAATTTGATTTTAGGTCAAATTTTTTGTGTTTCTAAAGTGATGAGAGTTATATATGTTGACAATGTTGAAAGATCAGAGTGGTAAGTGGGAACAGCAATTAACGTAGTAACTACAGAACATACGACATTAGGCTTTTTACTTCAGAAACATTTGTATTTTTTTTAACCGGCTCAAAGCAATTTAGGTTTAGGGTTCACGCCCTTTTACTGTGCTTTTAAAAAGGGCTGTCACCGTTTCTAAAATAAAGTACAAATACATTGAACGTAGAAAAACGAATTGCGATGTCAAAATAGGACGATTCGTGTTCCGTTCAGGAAAGATAACGAAATAAAACTTTCATCCAAGTTTGTCCGAAAGGTTCTGTACACTTGAGTGATTCGTCAACGTAAAAAAGTGGAACCCGAGATTGACAGAGAAGAAATTTTCGGACTAATTTTTCACTTTAATCACAATGAAAGTGTTTGTTAGCAAGGGTTTTAATACGCTTTTTTATGTCATCTCGACTTAAGTAATAAAATTAACAACCCTATTCCTTTTACGGATCGAGAATTTAAATGGTTTTGATTAAATATTTTCAGTCATATTGTTTTTTGGAATGATTCTTTTTTTTTAGCGAGTAATCCTTTTTACGAGATTCTAAAATGGCATTTTGGCAGCTGTTTAAATAATTTTGGCTTATAGAATCGTATGTAAAAAAAGACATATTCTTATTTGTACCGACCCCATATAAACTGGGATTTTAAAGGGCATTCATCGCTTTCTCTTGTACTTATACAAGAGAAAGCGATGAACTTGCTTTAAATTATTTAGTTTTCAATCCATGCGGTAGTTAACCAGCTAATACGCTTGAAAATTGGACCGGGAAAAGTTAGAAAAAACTTCCTTCCGAAAAAGTTATTAGCCACCAAATTTTACAAAAGATAAAGATAAGAAGTGAGATATCCATAAATGAAATCCATGACTTCGTTATAACAACACTTAATATTTCCTACTGCCATATAATTGGTTTAACTTTTCTTTAGCGCTTGCCACTCGCCGTGAAAGGTCTTCGTAAAGCAATTTTCTGTTTCGAAATATCGTGAAATATTTTCCTGAGACAATAGCTGAGTTTCACTTAAAGCTTATTGGGCTCCCAGAAATAATACTGGTTTGATGTTTGTATTTTTGTAGAGCACTTAATAAGAATACAATATACGTTGAAATTGAAATCTTGCCAATATATTTAAGAAGAGATGAGCTTTATCTTTCGGTATTAGGTAAAACGAAAAAACATATTGACTGGCATGTTGGTCAAGTGTTACTGTAGAACAATAAAATTTATTGTATTGGTGTGTTTCGAAGACACTGGCTTCTATTTAAATCAAAAGTACCGATAGCATGAAATTAATTATTATTGTCTTTTATTTATTTATTAGTTTACACATAATTTGAATACCTACATAATTGGAAGATTTCTTTTATCTGCAGAAAATGTACTTAATTAATATAACATATATATATAGTATGTAATTAATAATGTCGATTACGAAGCCTGTCATCATTATCCTAAAACTTAAAGATCGAAGCAAAAAAGAACGTTTCAGTAAGGTATTTATTAGTTAGGAGTTTTTAGTTAATTCAGTACGCGAACAAAGTTCTCCTTGGCTGTTAGCTCTAACTACTTCTACGTGCCGCCGAGTTTTCTAATTGAAATAGCTGTGACCTACGTATATAACCTGCTTTGCTTTTTTTAAGTGTCTTTTTAGCCTCCGCAGAAATAAGTGGTGTTATAAGTTAAACATATTGGTATCATGTAGCATTTTAGCTCCTAAATTAATGAGTCGATTTTGATTCTTATTATTTTATGCTTTTGAAGAAAATTTATCGGGGAGTTGTTGTAAAAATAATTTGAGTAAACTATTATTCCGTTTCTCCCGTAGTTGTCAGGACACTCGATACAAAATTTGGTTAGAGATTTCTTAAATTATAATTTTCTATTTTGATTAGAAACCTTACATACACTATTCTCAAACCGTAAATCATTTCGCCTAGGTACCAACGTCATTAGGAGTACTTGACGTGCTTTCTGAGGCACGGAGAAGAGTCAGTATGTTTAAAAATGGTTAACCATCCACGGCCCAACCGCGGACATCGCGGCTTAACTTTTATTACCGGAAAAATCGCAAGGCTTACACTTTTTAAGATATTGACTATAGGGTAAATAATAAAAAAGGTGATTTAAGAGTGTGTTGATGTCTTTTTCCGATAAATAAGTACCATTTTTTGGTTACACCAAGATAATATATAGTAGATAGATAGATAGTAGGAATGGCTGAAAACCAGCGCTGTGACGGGTCGTGCTCGTCCCGGTACAGCATTAGCTGAGCCATCTCCATTTGCTACCGTTTTCTTTAAACTAATATTGAATAATATTTACCGTGTTTTGTTTTTTGTTTTGGTAGCAATAAATGTCGTTTTATTTTATTATTTTTATTTTTCTAAATTTGTAAATTATTAATTTTCATATATTTTACGATGTTACAAGCATTTTATAAGTGGCATAAGTAAATAGTATGTATTAAAATAACAATGATGGATAAAATTTAATGTAAGTAGCATACAATAATATTTTACAAATACATTTAAAGTTCGGTTTACCGATTTACAATTACTGTAATTTGTAGTTTAAATTAATTAATTAACAGGGATTAAGCAATCGTATTTAATATTCATGGCCTCTTGTGAATCAGAATACACGAAAAAATATTAAAGTACCCGAATATTGGAACAATAAATATACATTTCTCAATTAAAACTCGGCACAGCGGAAATTTTTGCGTGGGGAACAATTGGCAACTCCGAATCATATTGCCAGATAGAAAAATAAAATGGAGACAATAAAAAGTCTGGCAACAAATCACGACGAAGGATGCGTAAACGATGTCCGTGAGGATACAAAACAATGTTCTTTGTGAACTATTACGGGAATTAACCAAGGACTTACCGATGTTGCTTGTGCGTTTAATGTAAACGATCTTTTTTCCTGAATTTTGGACCGACTCCATGCTGATATGGGTTTGGGAATAAAATAGAGTGGTTTGTTACAGTTGGATCGTGAAAGTATTATGAATATGTTGACTTTTCAATTTATGGCTACCGTTGAAATTGTACCATGGTTTTTATCTTGATATTTGTACTTGTTTCTTTGCTTTTTGATCTCGTATACCGGTAGTAGATTACGGTGTCAGCATTTCGTAAACTTTATCTCATAAAACAATAGTCGATATTGAAACTAGTGTTAGCTTACCGCAGTAGATCTTTTATCGATAGTCTTGCCAAGTGATTTTTATATTTTCCTTTTAAACTTTGGCATAGTAAAGTCTCGGCTCCCTATACACTTGTCTCACTAACACCACGAGTTAATAAAAAAAAAGGCTTTTTGTTATAATCCAAGTCCCTGCCAAAGTTGCGCAACAAGAATTATAGTTGTTTATTTTAAATGGGGAATTGCTGCATCATTCTTTTGATTAAAAGATTTTTAAAACATAAGCATGATGATCTTAATTATTAGTACGCTTTTGATCTGAGACATTCTAGGCGTAGATTTATTATGAATTATTAACAAAAGCAGCAGGCTATTTTCAGTATGCTTATTGTTTCGGTAAATCGATTTTTAATATATTGATTTATAGATATTGATATCCCAGCTATGATACAATTACTATCTAAATCGTTTTAATTGCTATTTATAAAATCGTCATTTAAAAAAGTTTTTTTTTTCTTAGTGACATACGTTTCATCTCTCTAATCTCAATACTTCTTAAGCTTAACTTACACTGTTGACGTACCTAACTAAAACATTCTCTAGTTCAAGATGAAAATTGATCGTGGAGTTTACTCCGACGGCAAGCAGAGTAAGCTCCTTTACAATATCTACTTCGTTAGACGATAACACTTAGGTACAATCCCGTTTCCACGGGATTTTAGGTATGTATCCGATAACTTTCTCTCCAAGTTTAATCATATTTAACGACTCGTGAATTAGTAATTTCTTAAGGTATCTTTGAGGCTTGATTTATGTTTGTTTGCTTTGTTGTGTGAATGAGGATTAAGGGGTTATTTGACGCTTGGTGTTGGTTAAATTTCGTCGGTAAAGCGTTTTATACCAAAATATTGCGGTTGCTACGTTTGTTCATTTATCAGAATAATCAGTATTTATATTTTGTTTCGATATATATTGTTGTGTGTTATAGGTATATATTGTTTGTTCTTGTTTATTTGAGTATCTAGAACGCTGTCGTATCGGTGTTGTATACTAATGAGGTTGTTAACGAACACATACTTTTTGTAAACTCTGTTTTATTTCAATAAATATATTTTTATTTGTTTGGTGTTGAGGTAGAATAAAGTTTTACCTTAATTTTGGTTTGATTAGGTAGTAGTTAGATGTATTATAACATTGATTATTAGGTGCAATTGGTGAACGGCAATATACGCTTGCTTAAGCGATATAAAGTTGAAGAATGTGCGTCACTTTTTTTCGAAATATTAGGTACTGATATCTTCTTCTTATCGAATCGATGGCAATAATTGCATTGAGGACTTATAGAATATAAATGTTATTCTATGGCACGTATGTCTAAATGACAGCGTTCTTTATAATAGGCATCGTCCTCTATATAAACTGCGCAGGTCAGTCGGGGATGAATCTGCACCTGAACTCGCAATAATTCAGGTGGCTCGAAGCAGGATCGAATACCGACCCAACATAGTTATAACCAGTTTGAAGTAATTGTGTTGATCTGTTAAGCATATCAGCCCCTATCATACTGTCACAGGTTTGAAGTAAGTATATGTTCATACTTATGCATCATGCCTTCATGGTCAGAAATGTAGTAGTCTCAGAACACTTGAATAGTTCAATTCTCAGTTAATTCTAAATTAAAAGTCAGTATTTTCTTTAAATTTATTAAAATATATCGACCTATTACTACCGATCACTGTAACTGATTAAATAATTATGGCGTCTATCTATAGTTTGGTAATTTACTTTATAAATTGCACGAATTTAGCCATTAAATCTATTTAGCCATCTTCACATAAAATCTATTATTGACGTCTTTAGAAACTTTTTTGAATTAATTTCATTTAGCATTCAGAATTCTAAGAAATTTAGACGTAGTTATGGTCCTTAGCAAAAGGTCACTTATAACATATTCCTCTTGATTAAAATTATTTAATTATCTACCTACTTAAAAATCCTAATGTTGAAGCTCAAAAGATGCAGTGTTTATCTGCAATAACGAGGTGGCTTTTTGATAACATCGCACAACTTGCAGTGTTTGCTAGAAAGGTTTAGAAAGGTCAGTTGCAACAGTTGAAATCCATATTCATACTGATATTATAAATGCGAAAGTAACTCTGTCTGTCTGTCCGTTACGCTTTCACAGGTATACCACTAAATCGATTTTGATGAAACTTGGTGTGGAAAAGCATATTGCCTCGATAACCGACACCGCGGCAGCGGGCCAAAGCTAGTACCTATTTTCTAAATACAAACCGCACCACATGAATTTAAAACGCTACGAAAATATAACAGTACTTGCATCATCGGCGTTTACGAAGTATCCTCTTATAATGTAGTTCAACGATGCATTAATTTCATATAAGAATATTTTATGCAATATTTTTTTTTTATTTTATTACATCGATTGTATATTTTTGTTTTTGAAAATGTTTATGGATTAAATACGTCTTCAGTCAAAATTCCCACTAGTTCCATGGGACTAATTGACAGTGGAACTATGGGAACATTCCATTCATTACTGATTGAAATAATTCTTTACATTCGGCCTTCATACAAGTAGTTAGATCAATATCAATAAAATCTACCAAAAAAAAAAGAAAAAATCGTTTCTGAAACAAAACCTAATCGGTGCGGTCACGAATCGATCAATCAAGCATAGAGATAATGTGGTTGTGGACATACCCTGACGACCATTTATTGTATTGAGCATTTGCTATGTAGAAAATTCGTAATTATGATTTATCTGTTTGATAATCATTTACGGGATGTTTATTTTGTGCGTCTATTTTTGGAAATTCATATCATAGGTACTGTGACGGGTAAATTAGTTTCATTATGATTTTATCTCAGTCCATCTATACCAATAAAATATATATATGGCCGTAAAAAAAGGTAGTAGTACCAACCTAAGTAACAAGTTTTTTAAAAAAAGGCAACGTTAGAACTTTTACATATTACGGCCCATTAGTAAAACAAACTTTCCACTACGTACAAACAAACGAATTTCAACTTTTAATTTGGTCACGAAACCAAATGGCCATTGTTTTCGGTTGCTAAAACCACTAACAACAAATGAACTTGCGATAAGCTGCAGTAGGTATCTATTATCACGCCGCACAGCAAACCTGTTCATTTAAAGCGATGCGGGGAACAAATCCTGATAGTTCGGATAATCTCCAAAATTGCAAAATTGTTATCCCTAGATTCCATACAAGGTTCTCTATGTAATTATTTGCACCTAGAGGGTTAAAAATACGGCAATGGTACACTTATAGTCGGTTAGTTCACCATTATTGCTCTTTTAACTGATTTCGGGCGGAATGTTCTTTATTTGAATGTTTTGATTACCGTATACGGTCTTGTAAGCAAGCTTTTTTATTTCTTTTTATTTTGATGGTTTTATTAATCTGGCCTAGTTTTTTGTATCTTTGTCTTTTTATTTGGAGTTTACAAATTGATTTAAAACCTCGTTTGGAAAAAGAGTTAATTGAATTTTTAACTAAAAACTTATGTACGGGACGTGGGTGGTAAAGAAACTTTTTATTTAACATTTAAATGTTGGGCAAAATAATTTAAAAATGTTTCTAATTTATTTAATTCTGACAAAAGTTCTAATTTCACAAATTACGATATTCTCTGATCCATCAAATATTGTAATTATGAATTAGGTCGCCGGCAATGTTAAAAGCGACTCGATAATACTATTATCAAGTGGTTTCATCTCGAAATTATCTCGCCATGAATTTCGTTACTTTAGCTAATTACTTATTCAACATTTTCAATTAAAATGTCAGATTCTACCTTATTCCCAATTCGAACTCTCCTTCATTAGTATGCTAATTGTTATCGTAATACTTTGGCTTCTGGGAAATAAAAGTAAATAATTGTTTGGTGAAAAATATTTATGAATTTGATTGACGATTTGTTGATTTTGCCTGGGATTTATCAGTTGTTTTCGATTTGCTTTTACGGTATTTTAGGTGATATATCAAATATTTGTTCCCATCTACATAACATGCCAGATATGCATTATTGCAATAATTAAAAAAATACTTATTGCCAGAAACAATATCATTCAAATGTAACATTAATTAAATAAACAGTCTTATGGACGCAATAATACGGTTCATTTTACGACCAAAAACGTGTACCAACTCAAGCTAAGTTGAAATTTAGTCGAGGAAATACCAGATTGTCCATTAAAATTTTGTTTGATTTCTGAATCCAATTTGTTTTACATCAACTCTACTTTGAGAGTGATGAAAATCATTATTGCAATGTCGCAAGCTGTAACATTCAACTTGTATGTTATAAAAATATTAATATTCAATCATTTCCTTTTTTTGTAACCGGACGCAAATAGAAGGGTTTATGTGTGTGTATTATAATTGTTAACTTTGAAATTTTTGTAAAATACCCGTGCGAAGCCAGGGCGTGCCGCTAGTAGGTATGTTATATTTTTGGAATGAAAATAATATTAATGTTGAGATGTTAATTATATTATTTGAATGTCATCGAGGTTAACTATAACCTTTCGTTGCAAATTAAAATGTCCTTTAGTTTTCAATAATCTATAATAAAGCAATTATTAATTGAAGTAACTAACATGAAAATGATAATACATGAAAACCTTTTTTTAGAAGACGCCTTTTCTGAAGGCATATGAATCAGAAGAATACAGATTCAAATGAGCAGAAATATTTCGTACAAGACCAAATAAAAATCTTTTTAAATTGCAATACCTATACAAAACATAAAAACGACATAGTTTGCTTTAATATTAGACAATCTAATTTCAGTAATTACCACAAATACCTAAGTTGTTAGTTTCTTCTCAAAAAAATAACGATAAAAATATTGATATTTATATATAGCATTAATTAGGTACCTCATTAGAGGCTCATTAGTGTCTCTCCCAGAACTGATAAAGCCAGCCGTTTGATTGAAGCAAGCGGTAATTGTTTACATGTGTTGGTGATTACAAATCAGCCGTATAGACATCGTTGATTGCACAAGTACTGTGATTAGCAAGGATCCTCAAGATAATGGCAATTGTGGAACTAATTACAGAATAATCCATTACTAATATTGGAAGTTAGAGCAAACATAATCGTGTGATTTACAATAATAATCTATGTATTAGATGCATTGTTGTAAACGTAAACAGTCGAGTAGGTCTATTGTTTCTGCAAATTAGTTTTGAAGGAATCTGTGGCTTGGTGTAAACGGGCCACCTTCCACAGCCACAGCGACAGCAACAACGCTGCAGCTGTAGCGAGTGGCCGCCACTCGCAACAGAAGACACATATAAGAAGTGTGACGCTGGCTACCGGTTGGCTGTGGACGATGACCTGTTTGCGCCGAGCATAACCCTCGGTTTTTGAAACGTTGACCAGCACAAAAAATAGTTAATCACCTGTCAAACCTCATGTTAAGCGCTGTTATTGGTTGTTAGTCTTTTGGTCAACCATTCACAGTCGTGATCACGGATTAAATTGATCAACCTTTTAGAAACCGGGGGTTAGCCTTTCTTCATTATACTTACCTTCATTATCCTTCCGTCATGTCATTGCTTAGGCAATCTATTACGAAATTGTAACCTCTTTTTATATGTTTTAATTATTTTGATCAATTAACCGGTACTGTTTGTTTTTCTTTTAATCACTATAATATGCTAATAACAAATAAATCTTACCACAATTCAACCAACAACACTAGTCAATCAAAGAACAAAACACAATCTACTAAACCCAATATTTTCAACAAGATCAAAATGTAAATGATCTTCAGAACTTCTTAATTAAATGCCGAGGTAGAAACATCTCACGAATACCAAAGCTCTTCAATTTAAACCCAGTTTAGGCACGCCTACACGTGTTCTAATCTAGGAACGACTTGAAACCCGGCTATGGTGCCAGTTTCTCAGGTCTTGACTCTTCAAACTGACGTGAGGTCCACTTGCTTTGATTTTATTTAGTACAGTAGCTGTCAGCTGTGAACTTTCTACCACAGTTTTGAAAAATGAGGCCATTGGAAGGTTAACTTTTTTGTAAATATGTAGGTGGAACAAAGTCTAAAATATAATGCTATATTGAATAGTCACGTTACATAATTTGCGTTTTACAAACTAGAGTGAGTGAAAATTTTTAAAGAGTTTCTTTTATTGGTTAGACAAGAAACGTATTGTATTAAATATACAAGATTTTTGTTTTAAATTGCGCCTTAATTAAATTAAAAGTAATATATTTTTAATATTTTTAAAGACCTAAAATGTTGTATCCATTATTTGTTTCCATTTAAAATACTCTCTATAAATAAATGAACATAAATAAAATTTGGTCAATTACAGTCATGCTACGTCTAACTTGTCTCTATTATTCATATTTTCATGTATTTCTGTGTGGTGAAATTTATTGTTGTTGTAAGTTTACGGCATCTATTTTATTACGTCCACTTCTCATATGGTATCAAGAAAATTTATGATACGTATCTTACAAAACTTCCAAAAGGAAACTTAAAAGTTTACAGCCACAAATACATATCCGATTTATGTTTGCCGCAAGCTATTATATATATTTTTGTTGCAACAAATGTGTTTATACGATAAAAAATGGTATTTGCAATTTATACGTAGAGTTTAATTTAAGATAACGAAGATTCGTAATTAAAGAACTTAACCTATTTGTTGTTTATAAAAATTAAGCGTTTATCTGGGATTCCATCAGATCCTAACCTGATGACCATGAGACCATCTGGGAACCTTTCAAACAAAAAAAGAATTATCCAACCCAGGCCAGGCATCTTCGAGTTATCGGGAACATACATAAATTCCGACGAATTAAAAAACCTTTTTTTTTGGATTCGGTTTAAAAAGTAAAGAATTAAATTATAAGATTTCTGCAAACATCTGTCGTTGTTTCCTTTCAAACAGACGTCTACAATGAACATAGTTAATTTTGCGAAACACAATTTAATTAACATGAGCATCCATATTTAGCATGAAATTTTCATAACTCCTGAAAGTTATTAGGCGTTTGCGTCACGTCTTTGAAGGTTTCTCTTTGTGACAATACATTCGTGTTGATTTCACTGAGGTGTGCACAGATTTACCCGCTTTTAATTAAGCCTCTAAGTTTCCTCAACCTTAATATATTATAGTAATAATGAATATAATCTCCAGGTTTTACTCTTAGCGTGAGAAGAATTAAATTAAGCCACATTTTGCGCATGTAAATTGTGTGAAAATGCTGTTGGGGTTAGCAGACTGTTCATCTTTGTTAGTTAGGTGTTCCAATATTTATTTGAATTTTATTTAAATTGTTCTGACGTATTATTGTTTTGGTTTACAGGAAGGAATTTTGGTTGGGGTTTTAGGATAAAATCAATGCCATGAAACCATCTGGAAATATTCAAATAATATAAGAAAACATTATTCATTATCACATTAGCTACAATTATAATTTACCAACACTTGAGGATAAAAATAGAAAATATCACAACCAAAAAAAAAAGGTTTTTAAAGCTAGGTCCACACATAAAACTTGCAAATTCGACCACGTTTAGTGTTTCAGAAGTTTGCTTGGCTATCCCCAAGAGCTACCGGCACTAGCCCGTCAACGCTGCATACCAACTCAGTGAAACATAAAACAACCACTTTGAAGTCCGTTCATGGCCAGAGCACAATACATTTAGCATTAGGTTGGACCATTCTTGCAGGATCAATGTTCTTAGCCATTTAATAGTGATATTTTAGTTGCTAATTTTCTTTATAGGGAAAAAAGGAACCCTTATAATCCTATAGGGTTCATCACTTTGTTGTCCGTCTGTCTTTTGTCTGTCATGATTTTCTTTCTCAAATACTCGCGGTGGTATCATGTTGAAATTAATAACCTCTCTACGGATACTTGAAGCTACAAATATTTAAGCTACTACGCCAAGGCAATTAATAAAAACAGCCATTTATGTCTTGGGATTGCTCATGCGTTTCCGACAAACTACAAAAAAAGGGGAGTATTTTCCATCGACCCAGACTCAGGAAAATCGTTATAATGCATGAACATTTTAATTTTTTTATTTTTGCAGTGTTTTCCGTTTGAATTTAGAGTTCTTGGCACAGCACGACGTGTGACGTCGATGTTAACGTATAAGTCGCGGAAGCAAGTGCATTGGTATGTGGTGGCGACTTTTCTAAAGCTTAGATTGCAGATAGCGTAGAGCTTACGATAGCGTATCTCGACTTTGCGGTATAATCTGATGGTCACCTTTACATCCTGTTTACGCAATAACAGCGCGTGTTTGTTGTTTACACAAAATACAGTGAATTTAGCGTAAAAAATATATTAAATAAAGGAATAAACAATAAAGACGTTACTATTTGTTTTCTTGGAATTTCATTCAATAAGATTGATTAATAATTTAGGGTTTTTACAAAGTTATACTAAAGAAACAATAAAATTTAATCCAGTTAATCTTTTTTTTTATAATATACAAAGTCATTTGATGATACACGAATGTGAATTCGACGTACTTATTTTAATACGAAAATGGAAATAGTGTACTCTAAATGAAAATGAAAGCAGGAATCGTGATTATTTATAAATTTATTCATAGAACGCAAACCTTACTAACAATTCATACCTGTTGAAAGATAATTCAAAAGTGATAACATGGACAGTTTATCTCAGCGATCTTAAATATTTATGAGAAAAGTACGAGCAGGTATATGCGGTTGGGTCACGCCGTGTGTAATCACGTCGTTTGGCCCTCCCATTAGAAAGGGCTTTTAATGAACACCTATATAATACTACCTTTTAAAGACAAGACAAATGAAAGTCCCATGTGTATGTACTCGTATGTATATTACCCGGGATCGCTTTTTCAATCGACTTAAATTAGATTTGCGTTTAAATTCCGACTGTAGGCGTGGGAAATGGATTTTTATTACTTTTTCGATTTCTTGAGAAAATTTTCCTTGTATATTGTAATACAGGAAAAAAAATTGTATCGTTTTGTTATTACTTCATAAAAATTAAATTATCTTTGAATAACTTTTTCTCAGTAAATTACTTGCTTAAATCGATTTGATTATAAAATATAAATAGCTGTTTAATTAACAAACATGGGATGCCTTGCTTTTATTTTAATTCAGAAATTCGATATACTGATATTATAACTGTCGTTACATTCGGAATAAAATATACTACAACAAATATTCAATTACTAATTATGTTTTCTTTGTGACATTTGATTTGTATCAACATATTTTGTTTATTTTTTAAATGTAATCGAATTAAAAATATTTCACAGATAAAAAGGCTTGTTTGCTACTATAATGTATAATGTCAGTGTCACATAGATCTGACGTAAAATTGTCATAAAAGCATGCCCAGTTATTGGTAATCACAAAATGACGTAAGTGATAGAATTAATTCAAATAAATAGTCTATTTACAGTCGAAACACACTCAGGCTTCAATAATGAGGTCCTTTAAAATGGACGACCTTTTGAATACCTGAAATAGCTGTGGAAGTGAGAAGGATTCCTACCGACGTCCCGACACTACGTGCCATATTCATTGCTATCCCACCCTATTTTACTCAATCACGAAATAATTTTACCTTCATCGACCTATTTATAGTTCGTACTGTGAATGGGAGATTTATATCGTGTCGTTTTCTCGGAGTGATAGGTATTTTTATATGGGGAGTTTCTAGTTACATACTTCTGTTAGATTTATTTAGATATATCGATAATTTGAGATATTATTGGAAATGTAAAGAGCTGCCGTTGGGTTGGTTTTTAGCACAAGAGACATTCGGTGGTCTGTAGTTTTTAATTATAGGTTCAAATAGGAATGGGCACCTAAACAGACTCGATAGATTTCAATGAGGTGTTCTTAGTTGATCTCGATTAACTAAATACTATTTGAGAACAGTTTCCTAAGTTATGATATTAAGAACGCTTCAATATATTTTTTAGCATATCGACACGAAAGAAGGAGAAGATGAACCACTTTCTTTTTAAGTATGTTAGTAAAGTATACTTTTCATTATAAGAACATTAAGTACCTACTAAGGAATTAGTTTAGAACTCTGCCTGGGATTTAAAAATACTAGACTTCATTTTTTTCTAAATTTGGTCATGTTGTGAGAAGGGATAAAAATCACATGACTAAACAAGTTATGAGTATGACTGTGAATGGATATACGTGCAGAGGAAGATCGAAAAAGAGATGGATTGATTGTGTGAAAGATGAAATGGAGTTAATATCGAGATGACGAATATCTAGTAGATTCATTAATGGTGAGCAAAATACGCATTGAAGCATTAGGTAGGGAGATGTCGATTTATTTTTCCGAAACATAGCATGACATCTTCAAGCAATATTTTAATAATATTGTGAGATTTACGCGCTATTTAAAGCAATTAAACTAACGCGCAACTTTAATGATTAGAAGGATTACTTACAAACTTAGTTTCTAGACTAAGTTGCCTGAAACTCTACTTGCATAGCAGAGCTACTTACTTTGTAACAGTATTAGTTTCTACATTCTACAACGTGTCGTTTTGCATTCTCGTCAAATTTCAGGAGGCTGTTATGATGGACATAATTAATCAAATAAAATTACCATATCTGCTCAATAATTAATACATAGTACTTGTTTTTTTAGTTAATTGAGTTTTACAGTATTTCAGAATACACCACTTTTAAAGAACAGAATCGCCCCGTTGTTATTCAATAGGCAGTGTCTTTATGTACTTATGTGTGTAAAAGAGCGGTTACAGTGCGGTATCACAAGGGCTGCGTTTTGGAATGCTTGTCCCACACATGCCAATATTCGAAAATTAGAAAAAAGAAAATGAGTTACCTACTATTTTTATTATTGATTTGTGTCGAGAATCATTAGCATAGTTATCTCCTTGAATATTACGAGAATGCAAAACGACACGTTGTATTTATACGAAATACCAATTCCAGTGAGAGCCAGCTAAGATAAATGTATTAGAACGAATTAATTCAATCATCTGGATTGTCGTACTTAAGTAGTAGGTAGTATTTATTCAAGATATAAATAGGTATGACGATTTGACCTTACAGTACAAGAAAGTTAGAGAAACAAAATTTTTATTTTTGTCAGCTTGTATCGTAATTTGGGTTTCTTTAAAGATATTATCAATCTAATCACCAAACTATAAGTTAGTTAAATTTAAATTTTATACGTACTTATATTCATAACTGTAATTATAAAATAAAAGCTTTTTATAGATTAAAAAAATAAATGTGAATATTTGATATGAACAATTAAATTTACCAACAATAATGTTCATGAAGTTTATCATACTTTTTACATCATTAAACATAATGTATGCCTCTATCTAATTTTAGCAGTAGGATGGATTATTTTAAGTAGAACTATATAAGTAACTAATATACGAACCCCACCCATTGCACTATTGACGTGATCCCACTCTAATCACAAGCACATTTAGCTTAGTTGGAGGGGTTAACAAGATTGCTAGTACTTAATGTGAATTCCACCCAAGTTGCTAGTAACCTATTTGAACTAAAAAAAACTGTTATGTATTAATATGTACACACACAAATTTGACCAACTGTATATTTTCTCTTCGGAATTTGGGCAAAATAATATCAAACACAACCTTATGTGTGAAAATATACATTTGTCTAATCTTTGAGCATTTAGGAGATAATATATGCTAATCTAAGCTTAAGTATGAAACGGTGTCGTTTTTAATTCCACCTCTCATAAGCTTGGCCTGGATTTCTATGTATGACTTTTATTTCCATTTTCAGTGAAACACGAACCGTAGTTTTTATTAAAGTGTATTTTTTGCCTTACATTCATTTAATTAAATGCGCTTGTTATTTTTAGTTGTCGGTTGCATTCATTTTAATGTATACGAAGAATCTATGACACAAATTATTGTTTGAAATTCGAAGCTGTGTTGTATCGAATAAGTTTGAAAGTTATTGAAAAGAAAAGAACCAAGTTATTTATATTACTTAACGTGTGTGTTACCGACTTTAACTTTTCATGTTTGATAAAAGTTTTCAGAAGCCTGTGTTTTCTTGATAAACAAAATCTTACATAATAATGTCGATTGTTGTAGTAATATTAAGTAATAAAACTTGTTTACGAAGTAAAAATAAAAGGTAAGTTTTTCTGTTGTTACATGGTATACAATTAAAAACAAATTGATCTTCGAAAATTGCAGATGTAATAACTAGCTTTTTAAAAATATAAACAGGTAAAAAATTGACATTTTTCAATATTAATCGTATAATTATAAATTATTCTAACTAAAAAAAACCGTTACAAATTTGATATGTGTTTAATAAGATCTCACAAGTAATAAATTATTTGAATGTATAATAAGAACTCATTAAATTTGCGTAAGATGATCTAGATGGGATATAATATACATTCATGGGACTACAGTTCATGAATACAAATTCCTGATCAAGGTTTTACGTTCAGCCTATATCGCCAGCTTTATTATATAGCTATTTATTATTAATGCTTTACTGTGACCTCTATTGGACCGCCATGATTATTTAACCAACGTTTTGAATCGCGTAACCAAAGAGTATGTAATCATCTGCGTAAGCAAGTAAATTTAAAAAGTTTGAGCTTCGAACAACATTTTTTTTGCATTTTTTTTCTTCTGCTTCTTATTTTCAGCCAGTAAAAAGTTATATAACACTAATGACTCAATTTTTATGTAGCAATGTATGTATTCTTTTACAGATTTTAAAATTAAAAATGTGTTCGTGAAATTTGTAATGTTTCAACTCTATAATTATTTTTAAAAGAAAAAGTCAGTCCCATACCGATTTAGTATTGAATAACATTTTAGCTGGCCAATATAGGGCTTTAATTGTTTCAAATGGCGCCCGATATGTTTTGTAAATGTCACCACTAACCACATCAATGTGTCGCATGGTGATTACCACAATTTAGTTTGCGCGCCTTACCGGTTTTAACACTAACGCTTACAGACATACTAAAGTTTTTAAATTATACTGCACAAAAATGTAAATTGGCAAAATATAAATTAGAAAGAAATTATTTAAACCTTGCCAAAAAATATATGTATAAAATGTTACTTATTTATTTATTTAACCGTTTATGCAGACACAATTATATAAAATGAAAACAACATTAGTGGGCAAGGTACAAACGTACTGTACATTTCAATAGAAATTTCTCCCAGAATATTAATGTCATTTATATTCACTCTAGCTGACAACAGCTATCTAAATATACGATTCCAACTACTAATACATTTAATCATAGACTGAAGTATGCACATCTCCATCCCTTTTTTATTTCGTATGTTGTGTTTACTGTTAATTTCGGCAAAAAATACATATGAAAGTCCTCGAACGTAACAGAATGCGCGACAAAGAACGAGAAACGCCGTATAAATGTTATATATCTTTGTTATCCTCTGTTATATACTGCCATTCTGGCCTCAGAAACACTCGCACCCTTTTCGTTGAAATGAGTAATACGAGACGTTACTCTATATAATAAATTATTTGTAATATATTTCACCGTATATCATAACCAATTCTAATCCTTAAAAGGGTAGACAAAGATGTAGAATGATAATATGAATTGACGAACGGATTTTGGGACTGAAAGTTTAATCGTGGATTTAAGTAAAAATAAATGAGCACTTGTTTTGAGTGGTAGTATGAGAAATGTGTTGTTAACGGGTTGCTAAGCGTCAAATAGATGTTATTTAGACTTTCTAATAATCGTATATTTTTTCTGAATTGTCACTCATATTTGCACGAATACACAAACCCACAAGTGTAAGACGACATTTGAAATGATTTCATTTCCAAGCTGTGTTGGTTTTTAAACAGACATCAAAGCGCGTAAACCTTGTCCGAATGTTTACGCGCATGTTAGAGACCAGGGTAAGGCTACATCTTTTCTAGAATCTAGACGAAAAACTCAAAAAAAATACATCTTACAGGAATGGGAACTACTTACGCGGGGCACTTTAAATGAGGTCATCTTATTTGGAAATTTATAGTCTTATAGTTTTGCCTTTTAACATTAATTGGTATCAAGAGACTCCATTTTCTAATGTTGGAACTAAACTAAAACGAGAAATCAATAGTAACTAACTAGTTTAGGTCCGTGAGACTTTCAATTAAGTACCAACAGTCCAGGGGCTAATGTACTTGGATCGTCATTATACGTTACGAATAGAACCAGCCAGTAGTTAATAGCAATTGCCCGTTCCCAATTACGTATTCTCGAAGGCATAATCTAAGTGCACAACAATACTGCTTTTTCCTTTGGGAATTGTTGGATAGAACATATTATAGATACAATTTAATATAGGTACTTTGTTCGTGCAAACTAGTTTCAAAATCGTGTAAACGCATTTTATATTTAGCGTCACCAATTAGATATTCATTTGTAATTACATCGTTATTACCGTAGGGTTCTGTAGCCTCCAATATAAACTGTGTTAGTAAAGATTACTTTGCATAACAGCCCTTACTATGAGGATTTATGCCGTCGTGTGAGTGAGACGCTGCTACGGGTAGTGTAGTGCGCCATCTCGCTTCGATAACGGCAACCAGTTCTGCTATAAGACTTCATGGTACAGATACAGGTACATGGTACAGCTTACAACTAACTTAACTATGTAGGTATTATACTTAAAAAGAAACAAACTATCAACTAATTAAAACCTAACATATAAAATTGATGTGAAACGTCAAATTAATAGACATTCACCACTTTGATCTTATTCAAAATTTTATAATTACTAGCGACCCACCTCGGTCTCACACGGGTAGCACACCAATATACCTAGCCATGTTACTCAGGGATAGGTAATGTAGCATTTTAATGGTGAAAAACTTTTTCAAATCAGTCGTTTTCACTACAAACATACAAAAATATAATCTCTCTCTTTCTTAGTATATTACATAGGTTAGAATAAATAAATAGATAACGCTAACTAAAATTATTAGGTTGGACTTAGAGAACGCTTATTAATTGAGTAAACTGACTTATCACTTTAGCACACGTGTCAAAAACTATTTCAAATGTATTTACTCAAAAATGTAGGTACCTAGAATTTATTTATCAAGCTTTGTTGCTAAGCGGCCATCTTGCAAATCGTGCGATCCGTAGGTAACGCAGATAGTCGCTTCTCCTGTTATTTACAGGCGAGCTTCACTTGCGAGGATTATTAAACCTTTTCTACTTAACTGGACGTGGCGAGACCGGAAGGGCCTCTTGACTTAACATAATAATATGGCTAAACAAAACGAGTGGGATTTAGCTTTAGCTTTAGTACGTAACAGGTTCAAGAGGATAATAATGACTTTAGCATCCAAGTATGTAACCTTTTGGACCATTATTGTTTGTTCCTCGAATTAAATTATATTTGTTAATTTATTAATTAGATATTAAAGTTAGGAATGTCTGAGTCAAATCATTTAATAAATTTTTCAAAACTAAATATCAAGGTGTCTATCTGACTATCAATTCGATTAAATGCGACATTACTTAGGTCCCATCAGCGACATTTGTGGTAACACTTAGATAGATTTTTGTTTTTTATTTAATCATTTTATTTTTTTCAATAGATATTTCGTCGATCATACCAGCCAGAGTTTTCGAAGAAATCGCTAATAAGTTCACAAAGGTCAGTGCTACTGTGACAGCAATTTTCTATCATGTGGCAAAACATGTTAGAAATAAGGTTACAATACAATAACAAATAGGTACTTCTCTAATAGTGTGTTTTCGTAGAGAACGCTTGGTTAGAAGAGTAACGACTATTCGAACAATTTACATATTTCTACCCGAATGTAACAGAGGGGATGTGAAGGGTATAACCCCGTGTGGTTCAATGCGTGTTACAGAAATCTAATAAACCCCACTACACTGTGTCGACTGATCATAATGTTCCATTAACCCTTGGGGTGCCTGGTGGGTCTGTCAGACCCGTCAATTTAAGGAATCACCTTTATTATTTTATGTATAAAACCGAACGCGCGGTGCTCCTGCGTATTAGCGTAGAGGTCATTTTGCCGCCCGCAAAGTATATTTTTATTTACCAATTAAAGGTATTTTTAAGTTAGGTATAATTAATAATGTTTTTAAAATATTTTTGGTTTTATTTTTTATTTATTTCTTGTAAAAATAACATCATGAATAATTCCTAACATATTACATTAAATATATGTAAAAAATAAGTTACGGGTCCATCAGACCCCCAAGGCACGCGGCGTGATTTTGACCAACCTCAAGGGTTAAATGTGCAAAGAGCAATTTTAAGGTTTAAAAATGTCAAAAAAACTCCAAGTATTATTACGTATGCAATGATAACGAAAGTATTTTCGGGCATTGACTACATTATACGAAGAAATACGCTCTTTTTAGTGTTGGTCTTGTCAGTAGCTTTTATAGCCTATAAAAAAACTTACGACTATGTCAAAGCTCGCAGTGGCTCTTATCATGTCTTATCACTTGATTCATCTATATATTTCAACTGGGTGACCGAATCTGGTAAGCTAATATACGCGCAAAAATAAGCTTGGTATGTAAACGCCCTAATGCTACTACAAATATTATTATTGTGGCGATTGGTCTACATACTTATTCAAATGAAAAGTGACGAATATACAGGACGACCTCCGTGGTGTAGCTCTGAGGTTCCGGCTTCTATCGCCGGTCGGGTCAATGTAGAAAAACAACTTTGTTCGTGGTACATTCGCTGTCTCTGATTGCATAAGACAAGTGCTTTATGTTTGTGATGTTTCCACATTTATTTATTTATAAAAAAAAACATGCATAAAAATATATTGTTCTATTTGAATGATGATTCGCCAGTAATTCGTCGGTAGGTAAACAGTACTTAAAATGGAAATAAATTTTAAATATTTTTTGATAAAGAAAAATACTCATAAATATCTCTATCTTTATGAAGACTGTATATTAAAATACTAGGATAAAACGGTAACTATTATTTACTCGCTTAAGTACCGAAACGCAAGGAAAATAAAATTAAACGGTGAGCGCTAATGACCCGTGAAGCTGATTTCCTCTTAGTGGATAGTGGGCACATAAAAATAAATGTCATGTTTTAATCCTCTTCCTGTTTCGTGAATTGGAAAAAGCTTGACAAATAGACTATTCTTTGCTTTGACTCTATCCAATAGGTTAGGCTGCTTTTGTATTATTAGCTTACTTAGATATATTTTTTCACAATACAACTAACAATCTTAATAAATGATTTCATAATTATCATTATGTGATGGATTTAATTTATATTTTTTATTGTAATTGACAGCTTCATAGGTAGGTACGTTGACTAGGTATAATAAGTGAAAATCTATTTAGTCCGTAATTTAGGTTTAAAAAAATATATTAATATGTATTTTTTGCTTTGGCGATCGACAAAAAACTATTTAAATAAAGCGAATTAAAGCTTTGGAGTGAGGGCTCGCTTCGTTACAAACTAGTACATTTTGTTGCGGTTAGTGATGTCATCCGACATTTCAAATCAATGTCTCGTCGTAAAGTTTTGATTCCGTAAGAAAGAAAACAAAAATTATCATTAACCTACCTGCAGAACATAAAAAAAAAATGATACTAAATAGGTACAGAAAATAGTATTTTATCCAACAAGTTTGAAACGAATGCGTTATTTTTTTACACTGCAAAGTGATACGGCTACGGCAAACTGTGACGCATAAAAATAATTAATACCTTTAAAAGTTCGACGTGTACCAAGGAAACTTTCCAACTAAAGGTACCATGGACGCCGATCGTATCTACACCGGACTTAGAAAAGCTACTGTAATACCTTGACATAAAGGTGCTTTTCGAGTGCTACCATTGAGACGCCTTATACTATAAACCCATATTGGCAGTAGTTTAATAAAAATCTTCCTCCGTCGTTCAATGAAAGCCATGTTTTAAGGTTCGGTACTGATCACGAAACTTTTTATAAGATGATTTTTCGTTAAGAAAACAATCTAACTTGGAATTTACTTGCCTACCTAAAAAAGTTTTTAAATTTGATGAGCGCCTGTAAATTATTAGGTACTGGACCACTTTTTTTTCATGAAATGAATCGACAGTCTGAAATAAAGCTGGTACTCGTTGTCTCTGATTCCATAACAAAAGTGATTTAGCTTTCCTGGGTTTAGCGAAATGTATGTGATGTTGTCCACAGTTTAAAATTTAAAGGTTCAAAAGTATTGTAATTTTACGTCTAAATTATCAACTGAAGATTAAATAAAGTTTGCAGTTCTAAATAATAGTGGAGAAAATTATAATATATGCATCATTGTATTTCAAACTATGTTCAGATATTGCATATTATAACTCTTGACCGCTACCCAATCTGTAATAGTCACAATAACTTCACAAGTGACGTCAGAACTACATCATGTTTTGACTTTAACCGCTTCACATACATATCGAATTGAAGGCTATTATTCAGAACTATAGCTAATAGGCCACGGTATTTGCCGACATACTGTTATGTCACATGGCGTGTCACAACAAGGCGATTTGCGATCTCATGCTGTGTTCAAGTATATCTCAACAACTGAACCCATTGTCTAATGTATTGACTGATATGTTCGTTAGTATTGTTTCTAATACTGAATGGGAATGGTGTTGACGTGGCGTTATTTATGAGATAATTTGATGTGTTATATAGGCTTATTCAATTGCCCCTTGTCTTACGATAATCGATTCTATTGTCATTATGGTTAGTAAGTTTTAGATAACTAATCGTTTCTCTTCATGTAAGATTAAAGATCGGATTGTTATAGGGGGACCGTTTGGATAAGGTTTTAAAAAATAATTATATATTTAACACATTTAATTACACACTATTGAATAAGAAAAATTACAATTCATTGACATAGAATAATTAAAATAAGGTTCTGCTTATGGTACAGTGTTATAGGTAGAATTTGTAACAAGACGAAGGCACAGAACCGGAAAGTATGGCAAATATAAAGATAAGCCTATGTGCGACAGTGGGATGACAAAGGTGGTGAATAATGATGATGATGAAATTTTTGATATCATCATCAACGAGTGGCGCTATTACTGGGTGATATTTTTTTTGTACTCATAATTTTTTTTGTTTCCTTCAAGGCACAAAAGTCCGTAAAAAAGCAAAGAGTATTTCTGAAACAAACTTATTTTTATGTTGGTATTCCATGTTTTATATGCCTACTCTTTGACAACCTGACAATACATACAAATAGGTTACTTCAGTATGCTAACAATATATATTTTATATCCTGTCCTTACAATTCCAGCCAGAAAATATACAACCACATCACGATTTACCTTTATGCGTAGATCAAGACGTCGAAATTCACCGAATTTTTGTTTCCATATAAAATGTCTAGGTAGACATTTTTGCCGCACGTGATCTTAGTAGAGGCATGGAAATATCAAAACTCAAAGGATATGGACATATTGAAATTTTGCACGTTTATTAACAAATGGTATATTCAAAAAGTTATGCCAAAGTTGCTACAAAGAAAGTTTGCTACGTGTGTCTGTGAAATCGTGCGGGTAAACTGTTATGTTACTTTAATAATAATGTTACCTTGTAATCTTGTTAATATGTGGTTTGTAAATTTGCTTTAAGAAACAAAGGGTTTGGGTGGCTTTTATGTTATTAGTTGTTAGCACAGAGTTTGATATTAATTTAATTTTGCAACTGTCTAAGTATATTCTTTTATTGGTTTTATATTTATTAAATTAACTTACCGAGATTTGTATTTAATATGTACAAAACATATTTGTTGAATTTTTAAATTAAGCACCTTAGCTAAGGTTCTTAATGCTGTCAAGAAAATTGCTACCTAAACTGCGGCACAAAAATAACGAAAATGACGTGTTATGCATTTGAGGGTTAACTCCACCAAAAGTAACGACATAAATATATATCTAAAGAGTGATGTATGTAATATTTATCTCATACAAGCAAAGGCTTGTTTAAGATAAATATAATTAAAAAATCAGTTTGCATAAATATAAATGAGCAGTCAGTTATGTTAGAGTGAGCATTACTTATAAAAGCAATGGGAAACGATGTAATGCCAACATGCTTTCCGAGCTTTAGATTTACATAATTTCACATGCATTTCAACTAGCTCTCAATTTGGATTATTTAGAGTCGGCTTCCACTAAATAGGATTCAAGGACCAAATTGATTCGTTAATTGCTATTGTCATTAGTAACATAAACTCGACATATATTATTCAATGTATTGTATTAAATGAATATATTATACCTATTTATGTAGCTGTCGTAGCCATCTGCTTAAGTTGGCCATTTAATGGAGCGCCTAAGCTGACTTTCAATACGCCAAGTTGTTAAACGTTGCATGATTCTAGTTCAATTAACTATCCGCATAAGCATCTAATTGAATGCCAGTGTTTAATAAACCGCCTAGGCGTCAAGTTAAATGGCTAATTTAACCAGATAGCTGCGACATAGCTACAGTTTAATATAAATTAATCAGTGAAGTACAGACTTTACATTAAGGTCATAAAACAAACATACTTATAATAATGTAGTTTATTCTTTAATGTAAAAAATTGTATGCACCGATTAATTAGTAATATACATAGTAATAAAGTACATAGGTACCTAGTCTATACAAAAAATATGAGCGGAAAAGTTAAAAACCATAATCAAATAAAACATAAAAGTATTATGTGTAACACTGCTTAAGTATATGCAAATAAATTAAATAAAATCTCCAATTACATTTACAAAGCATTCATCTTATATGACATAATTATATTATTCCTCACGAGTTAAATGTTCCCGACAAACTCGAAATAAACATAGAAAATTAAACGCGCATTAACTTAACTACATTACGTTGTTGTACAAATATCGTTGAAGATGCAAGTTGACGCGATCCCGTACTACATTATCACTCGTGTAAAAGCAAGTGACGTCGATTCGAGTATGGGCCATTAGTCGCCTGTCTGCGTTCGCACTCTCCAATGCTTCCTTTGTGACGTTGAGAGACAAACGATGCGATTACGGCACGGAAATGGACACCAATTTACGGTACCGTTCACGAAAAATATCATACCTACTCAGGAAAAGTGGCTATTGAGTATTGACGAGTTTGAAAATGAAAATATAGATCAGATTTTACTTGAAGTGTTTGTTGTTCGACTGTCTCAATCTAATGTAGAGTTTTTAATCACCCGTTATTAATCACATAATTATGTGTATTTTGGATGTAGTTTTCTTGTAGGGAAAAATCTTGAGATAGTTTTCTGTAGATGATTATGCCTCTAGATTATGTCTCTAGATGCAAAAACAACCTGAGGATTTGTTTGGAAGAAATAATAATTTGTATTTTAGTTTAAATTCTATTTTAGTCGTTTTAAATAAATAAAATAAAACAAATAAAAATGTTTATTTCATCAACTTATGTAAATTAAACAGTTTGACATTTAGAATTACCTTTTAAGCAAAGATTTGCTTAAAAATTCGAAAATCGTTTTAAAAATTTACTTAATGTATTTCAAAGAGGCTATAATAATATAGGCATTACAATAAACCCTATTTACGCTAGCTAGGGTTATTACCCACTTAATGAATAAAATGAACATATATCACAAATATATTGGCTGTTGTTGAGATATGCAAATGCTGTTATTGATTTTCCATCAGGTGTGGGAAACTCGTCAGATAGCGTCCTCCTCGAATGCCTCTAACTTCTATACTGAGATATATTAATAAAACGCTGATTCATATGAATTCGTGAATGTTATGTCTAGAATATTGTTGATGTAGAAAATGTGTGAATTCTAGTTATACCTAAAGATTATTTTTCAGAAGCTTTCACTACGGAAAGGTTTTAGAAATATCTTTATACATAAATCAACAGGGTTTTATACTCATAGCTGGTATGGATTGATATATTTTTGAACGTCACGTCACGTCAACAGTAAACCATGCTTTTCGTTGATATCGTATTGTTCGAGGGTCATTTTTGTAATAACGTATTGGACTCAGTTGCTTTTAAAAAAAACAATATCTCTATTAAAAGTTATACATGAATAATAAGTCATTAACCAGATGAAAGTTATTTTTTTTTAAAGATATACATATAAAAGGCAGCACAGGCCTACGAAGCCGCAGTAAATACAACTAAGGGTGGGTTGTTCCAAACCGTCTGTTATAGTAAGTCCGTACGTAAATATTGAGTCAATATAAAATTCTCATAAACGGTCATACTCAATGTAAACAGACATGTCAATGTATGTCGAAGCAACCAGCCTTAAATGTAAGTTATAAATGTAACACGTACATTCCATTTGTTGAGCTACAACCGTATTTAGCGCTGGTGACACAATTACGTAATGTGAATAAATCCTTGCACATAGACCGTCTTA
Source organism: Diachrysia chrysitis (assembly GCA_932294365.1). Lineage (NCBI taxonomy): Eukaryota > Metazoa > Arthropoda > Insecta > Lepidoptera > Noctuidae > Diachrysia > Diachrysia chrysitis. The sequence continues at coordinate 5,405,612 of OW028651.1, read as the reverse complement.
ACATTATATAAATAAATAATACCAGCCTGGAATTGTCCCTGCAGAGAGTAAGCCACTTTTCACACTGAAAGAACGTGCACCGACTACCATGTTTGCTCACAGAGTTGGAAATTCTTGAAAAATATGGATGCTAGTCTTTCTGCAAGATGTTTTTTTTAGCTAGTGGAGTTTTATAATTTGGTAAGAATTAATAATTAGCAGGAAATAAAGCCTAAGTTGTCTAAAAATGGTGGAAAATTGAAGGAAGATGAAAATAAAAATGTGTATTCAAGCTTGTATACTAACTAATAAATATCTACCGAATGGCAGACAACAAATTAGGCATAAGCCTTTATTCCAAAATTTGAACTAGAAGATTTTGTTTTGATGTTATTTCAGTGCCTAAGATGTATGAACATATTATACCGTATGTTAATTCTCTTAGTCTATAAATAAACAAATTAGATAGGTATATATATATCTTAAGCCTATTCTTACAAAATAAATACAGCCTACAAGTATAAAGCCTTTGAGTATTCATATAACTTATCTCCAGCTTCACCGAATTTACTTTACGAAATTGACATGAGATTCCAAGGCCACCGCCATATTTTTGTTTCTGATAAAGTTACTAAAACATCAATCGAGCGTATCATAAATGTACCAAAAGTTATTCTCTGTCAATTGTTTACGAATTGTGAATACAAATATTGTCAGGAGAGGAGACTTTGCGAGGGATTGAAGAAAACGCATTACATTATTTAGTAAGTATATTGAAACAGAAAATGTATTATTAAAACAGACAATAACTCCAGGATTAGTGAAGTAAAAACTTATTTAGCCCCATTGGACATTTATTTCAGATGGGAAAAAACCATTGAACTCGCGACACTGTTACCGTTACCGACACCTACTGTATATAATATTGTAATTGTTCAAGTTTTAACTTATGTCGGCACTCCTGGAGTGCCACTTTTTTTTTAGTTTTTGATTTATTACCACCTGTAACACTAAGTTGCTTTAATTATAGCCTGTAAACTAAGCCATTTACTGCATTGTAGATAACTTTTTTGGGAAAAACAGATACAATTCAATATTAATACATAATACTAGAGCAACGTTGGCAAAATAAAGCCTAAAATATAATTCAATTAGCCAATTAAATATGCGATTAATTTTCTTTCATTTTAACTCTCTAAATACCAGCCCCCTAGACAAGTGACATTTTGACAAGCGATAACGCCGATCGAATCGTTCAAATGTATGGAAATTACAAGTTCAAGTCATGTGACTTATGAAACGAAATGTCACCTCCATAAATTTTATGTCATTTAAGCGAATTCTATCATCGTTCACGCTTGTCAAAATGCCACTTGTCTAGAGGGGCTGGTATATAATACATGGTTATTTACTGATAAACGAACAAATCCAATAACTCTGAAATTGATTCCATAAGTTCCCATTCTCATAATATTCATAAGCATTATTTTCGGATTCATTACAATCGGATTGTATTGAATCCATTGACTTTCACGCATCACTTGTAATCACAATACGTTTGGATGTAGTTACTTCTCTAAATCCGTCGTTTATCGACTAAATTGGTATTATTGTGATTATTTTCTCATAATTGACTATTTTTGGCAAAGATTGCTGGTACAAAACACGTCTATTTCTATGCTGAACATTGAGCTACAATGCTTTTAAATTAAACTTTCAAGGAGTCAGCCAATGTTACTAAAAGGAATAAAAAACTTTTATGTTTTTTCTAAAAAGTATTTATACAAAGGAGATTGTACATAAGTACGTTCTATGTTCTCATGTTTGTATAAGATTAGAATGTTCAAGCGCTTAATATACACTTTTGCAACTTTATTTGTGGGTTCACTTCATTTAAAGAAAATTTGTAATCGCGTCAACAATCTTAAACTTTTTCAACAATTTTATCTTGTACTTTTAGATCACTGTTTTTTTAATTTTGTAAAGGACAATAAAAAAGTGTGAATAAATTATACTTGTTCAAGTCTTACTTATTATCTAGGGAGGTTAAATGTTTGTCTTCTTAAAATAGGTCATAGTAGGAACTAATAGTCGATATGGATTCAAAAAAAATATAATTTTGGATTGAGATTTAAATTTGAGACTGGGGACAGAATATTTATCATTTGTTTTAAATCGAGTTCTTTCGTTTTCTGTATCCTGTCTGCGCGGTAATTAGTTTTATTTGTCTTTTTTATACGATTTTGAAAAATCATTGAAGTGTGTTTGAAATGTAAGTCATTACCCTGATTGTAAATCAGTAGTAAAATCACAAAACTTACAGTACCACATATTCATTCACCGTTTACTTCGTGAAATCACAATCAAAACCCGATCTCTATTGTACTACGTAACGACCACAACAGTCACTGTAATGGGCAGTTTTCCTGCGCTACACGACACTAACTCCATCCCCTATCCGGCCATCTGACATTACACGGCAATGAAGAGCTAACTTAACAAGTGAACGCCAAACTTCATCGGTCAGCTTATTTTTCGGAACCGTGATACACGAATTAGTTAGGACCACCGCTTCACTCTCAAATTGCAAGTTGCTGAGCGAAAACAACATTTGATCCGGTCTAGTGCACTTGTGTGAGGGGAAAGCTCACATTTTTACGATCAGTTGTTCAGAATAGGTTTTTATTCTAAGAAATTGTTATGTTGAGACCGAAATTATTGCGTCGTATTGAAAGGGAGACCAGTTTACTTATGTCGCCCTACTTTGGGCTCCCGTTTATTTCCAAAAATAGTCTCTTTGTACGAGAAAATGTATAGATGTACTTAAGAGGTTTACTACCTAAATTAAAATTTTAAATATCAAGTGAAAATTCAACTTTAGACACTAGATATGTCTAAAAGAGTTGATGCACCAAATCTAATGAAGAAACATAATTACGAATCTGTATATTGTTTCAACTACACAATTTGAGTGTCATGTCAAAATAACCTAAACGCATGTTGAATTATTAATACATACCGTAATGTAACTGTATCACTTACTTAGACGATTCCCAAGACTACTCCTTTTGTAACTACAATATGTAAAATGGAAGGTTAACATTTATGTAACATTTTCGGCTTTCGGTTTATATTTAAATACAACATAGATAGTCAAGCTAGGCCGAATGAAAACTTTTTAGTTGTACCCAGAACACAAAAACAATAGATTCAGAAGATTCTACGTATGTATTTTAAATACAACAGATTGTGAAGGCTAGGCAGAATGAAAACTTTTTAGTTGTACCCAGAACACAAAAACAATAGGATCAAAAGATTCTACGTATTCATTTACATACATTTTTGTATTTATATGAATTGGTATTTGCCAAAAATTTGTTTTCTTCCAAAGTTCAGAGAAAACAAATTAAATTTGATTGTCTGGCAGTTGACAAAACTTTGTACGCAAATGTTAAGTCAAAAACAAATAAACATCCGATCAGGAAACGGTAGCAAGTATTCTATGGTCTTTAAATCACGGTTTGGGATGTCCTTTGTGTTTTTATGATCGCTTTCCCGAAGAGAATAGCTAAATAAAGATAACAAAAATGCGATACGCAAGCATATAACACGGTATGTGAATGGTCGACCGCATGCCAATAGAAATGTAGAATTACGAAAATGAATTTTATTCTTTTGTAATAAAAGCGATGTCATTGTCATAGTGGTAGCTACTGGTGTGTAGTCAACTGTCTTAATCCCACAATGTAGGGAATCGCGGCTTCCAGCCAAATCTGTATGAGGAAAAAGTGTAGGCAATTCGTTTGACCATTTTTACTTTTCTGACAGAATAGGTTTTATTAATATCACTGGATAAAGTAGAATTACGTGTAACTGTGTCATCTAACCTCAAAGCGTAAACGTCGAAACTTATATAATATTGAGCAGATCTTTTTTATTATCATTCTTCTTTTGATGAAATCTTTTCTGTTCTTAGAACTCTTAAATCTGCATTTACAAAAGAATTTCAGTCCTTACATTTTATTCTTATGCCTCAACTACCGGGCTGTTGTTGTAAATGCTTTTGTTTTATCTAATTTTATTTAATGCGTCATCAGTATCATTTTGGCTCTTAAAAAAATACTCACTAAGATAAATGTGACCTTCCAAATATCAGACAAAAAGCCCGTTTTTACCACCGCACTTAAATCAACTAGAAAACTTCCATAGGATTTTGCCAAAAAAAAAAATATAGAAGCATAATATATTTATACTCTTCCTTTTTTTTTTTTTTATAATTTACTTTTGGTGAAAAAAACTGCAAATAACGTCTTTTGGTCAAGGGTTATGTATAAATATAAAAAATATATAATGTAAATAATTTAATCAGCCTGAGCTGTGTAGTTGTCTCTTACGCACTTTTCGGGGGGAGGTCGAGCGTAGCGTGACGGGAATAGTTTCTTCAAATACCTATTTTTCATATTTCTCGAAAGTAGAGTCCCTTCCCGATTGGAATCGGCTTAGTCATGTAATATAGTTAAATAATAGTGCCTGAAACGGGTATGATTACATAATATTATAACAATTTGATTTTTGCGATAAGTCAACCTAATACCGACTCTAATCAATTTGTTTTTAAATGAACAGAAAAACAAAAGACACCTCGTATTATTTTATCTTCGAACTTTGCTTAATAGTGTTGATTAAATTTCCCATTCAGAATACTCTTTACTAATATTATAAATGCGAAAGTAACTCTGTCTGTCTGTCTGTCGCGCTTTCACGCCATAACTACAGAACCGATTCAAATTAAATTTGGTGCACAGATAAGCCTAAAAAAAAGGACATAGGCTATTTGACTATCCACGCGGGCGGAACCGCGGGAAACAGCTAGTACCAAATAAAATCAAAGTAATTTTGATAACTCCTTCTCCTTACTAAATAACGACAAAACATTTTTAATCAGCAAACGTGGTAGCTCTGTAATAATACGAGTGTCTACACATAAGCACAAAGAACTCGGAGAATAATTTTCGTACATAACCTAGAGTCGGTTTCGCTCAGTCTTGGCGGAGCAGCCAAGCTAACCCTGCAGCCAAATGGAACATATCCCTGACCTCTTTACTGCGTTTATTTTTAGGGACACTTAGTTGAATTTGTTGCTGTTATCTTCCGCTAGTGATGTGCCAATGGGTAGTATTTATTGTTGTATTTTGTAATTATGAATGTTGACTAATTTTTTTCATTTCCTGTTCCAAGAGTCATATAACGTCATATGCATTATTTAACTGTTGTTTGTAATATCCAAACAGTGTTATAAAATATATTTTATAGTTTTCTTTGTTTACTGACACTTTTCGCATCACTCTTAAATAAAACGATATCACATTGAAAGACCGTCAAAAGTTTAGATTTATTTGCAAAAACGTGTCAATATCTTTAATACGATTATGGCGTAGAAATGGTGAGAGTTTGACAATAAGAATAACGATTATCTGTTTACTGACCGACGATTTATACTAAGTGTCACTATTTCGCTGCAACATAAATGTATATGATTATTATAGGGATTACGAAGCATTTGTCCCTCGTAGCCTTGAAGATAAGACCTTCTAAGTTGCTCAAGTATCAAGAAATTTAATATGATTTAAAAGTTAGAAAAACAGTGGAAAGAACCTTTGACAGTTTTTTTAGATCCTTCAAACTTTAAGTAAAGAAGAATTAATTTGCAATTAATATACACTAATTTTCTTACAAGCAAAGTTGTTGGGTTCTTAGTTTTATTTAAAAAAAGCCGGTTATTTTTGTATTCCACAAAATTCTTAATGAAATATACATGTATAGCAATATTGAAATATTCGGAAACACATAAAAATAAGCAGGATATCGGATTATCTACAGAATGAGCCAATAACGACTTAGAACATCAGAAAAAAATATATCAATAAGTTATAACTAACCAAATTCCTTAAAGAGAATTTGGTAAGGAATTTGTGAAATGAATCGTGTTTTCGATAGTAAGTCTCTCAGTGGGTGGCATGGTCGAAGCCAAGTAGGATCCAGGGTAAGGTTTCCGGGAATCCATCCAATATTCTTATGAAAAAAAAATATAATAAACTTGATAAAAGTATCTTCTGTTGATATAATAATTGTTTTAGTGGAATGTTTTGAAATGTTATTTTCGTAGGACAGATTTTTTTATTGTGCGTGAATAGATTTTTGTTCAGCATTTTATGATAGTTGATCCAAACGATTACGTTAGGTGTATTTAAAATTAAAATTAGGGATTTGAGTCTCATGTAAGTGTGTTGTATATTTATTTTGTATAAAGATCTCAAACAAACAACTGTACAGAACAGCGATGTTTAGGTTTATCGAACCTTTGAAATCTTAAGACTTTAAGTCCCAAAGGTACTTTACCTAAACAAGATCCCGAAAAATAAAGTTTTCAAAATCTCCAGTCGTTTGAAGTAACAAATAAAATAAGTAAATTCAATAAGATTCCAAAGAGAACCAGCTGACAGGATTTATTTCGGGGACATTTTAGAAGCTATCATCGTACGAAGTCGTAAGAGCGCGGTGGAGCATAAAAGACGGATTTTACGATAGCGACTGTGCAAATAAAGCATTTTGTGAAAATATTATTTGGTTTTACACCGCGACATCGGGTTATTAGGGGTAAAACACACACGCGTCGCGAAACTCCGACTAACTCCCGCCAGTGACGCGCCAGCGATGCGTGGCATAGCCACAACTTTATGTATGAATACAATTATTTTCATTGGCTAAATTCGTTTTTATATTTCACGAAAACGGTTGGCTTCGCTCCAATACAACAAAGGTACCATAGGGATCAAAAACCTTTTACAACAATAATTGTAAAAGCTTTTTCGTGTTTATCATACAATATCTTTTAGATGGATCGCCGCAAACGTTTTAAAGCTAAAACTTTTTCTATTATGAAAGTAAAAATATCTATACAATATACAACGATAATGGCCTGTAAATGTCCCACTGCTCGGCACAGGCCACTTCTCTCATATACAGAAGAAATGAGCATTAATAAACGCGCTCATTGCGGGTTGGCTTTCACATTTAAATTTTTGGAATCCAGTTTTTCTCACGATGATCAATTTGACATCATTGACCAATTGTCAATGATTTCTTAGAATAATAAAAATAAACATAATTTAGAACTTTTATATTAACCCGTGTCGGGTTCTAACCTGCAATCTTCTCCACACAAGTCCGTTCATGGAACCACTAGGCCCCTACGAAATTTCATTAAAAATACTTATAGTGAATATTTATACCAAAATAATGAATTCCTTTTAGTTTTACGCAAAAATTATGGTTTCGTCCAGTATGCTGTGCCCTTCACCTAACCTTGATTCATATATTTACAATGTCCCTAATAAGATATGAAGTCTACATGTATTTGATGTAAAAACTTTTCTCGTAGAGTATGAAAGACCAAAATTCTCAAAAATCTAAAATAAATAATATAATAAAAGAGTAAATCTTTATCTATTTCTAAGTGGAAATCTATTTAGACGTTAACTCAGTAATACCTACATAAACACGTGGGTACTTGTATAGATTGAATACAAGTTAGACAGGTAAACATATACCAGATATATAAGTAACCAGAAGTTGAGTATCCTGTATCCTAATCAGAAAGTTTTGAGAGGTTGTTGAATGGTCCAAAGAGCCTTAGTAGACTCGTGAAACGCCTCAGGTTTGTTTTTAACCAAGGCACTACCGTCATCATATAAAATAGGTCAAAGCTACTCCTACAAAAACATTGTAAGGGAATGTTTATTTGCAATAATAGTGGTGATAAATAGCAGTGTAATAGTTTTATGAGGAAAACCGTGTGTTTGTTTATGAAAACTTAAACATAGGCGTTTTTAGGCGAATACAAAAACAAGTGAACGATATCGATAGCTACAGGATTTTACATTTTACTAGCTGTTTCCCGCAACTCGGTTATCGCGGCAAAAAGTTGCCTATGTCCTTTGTAAGGCTCTAGACCATCTGTGTACCAAATTTCATTTAAATCGGTTCAGTAGTTTTGGTGTGAAAGAGCGACAGACAGAGCTACTTTCGCATTTATAATATTAGTAAGGACTATATATAGATAAGCAATAAATTTGTCGTAGTACTTAAACATAAAATGATAGCTTGCGTGATTGATAAAAAAAAAACGCTAAAATTTAACAGAATTTCTTTTGTTAGTAAAAGTTCAACAATGATAAATTAAGTGGGTTTCTTTGTTCAAGATTGCTCTTAAGTACACCAAGAAAGCGTTGAAGTTAATTTACTATGAACTGGCGGCAGTAATTACACCAACTTCATTTATATGGTACGTTTAACATTTAACATTGCGTTAAATATGTCCTTTGTGGTTGATGTGGTTGTCTTAGATCGTGATTAATAGATATCCGTACATACTTTATTGATGTTAAAGGTTTTGTTTAGTATATATTTAGTAATGAATGATATATATGCCTAGCCGTGAGTTATAAGAGGCTAAAGTTAATGTTAATGGAAATTAACACATTTGAACGTAGTTACTTCAGACTGAAATACATATATTATGTTTGTGATAACGATTGCTAATGTGGTTAAAGACATTTATTTCTTAAAAAGAACTTACAGGGTTCATTTACATGAGAAACTTAAAATTAAACATACAATAGTGGTTTGTCGGTAATCGCGATAACAACTGGCTAATGAATTCTTTAAATACTTATTCGTTACCAGGGAGGTTTCACGCAGTTTAGGTTCGTTCAGGCGGCGCGCCTCACGGGTAGGCTAATGGCAGTAGGTTGCCGCTAGCAGTGTCGTAATTATATTATTAGATAGTTATGTTGTCGCAATCGACACGTCTACAACCGTAACGCGCTGCGTGACGCGTTACGCGTAACGCGTTAGAAGAGAGTGGTAATGTTTTGGAAAATATCGCGTTAAGCATTGAGCGCTTATGGCAGCTTAATTTCACTTTGTTTCATTTTTCCGCGAAGTGAACCTTCTGTATATAGTACATTAATTATTAATTATTTTATGTCGTAACTATCAAGTACCCAAAAATCAAATATTTAAAATATGTAATTAGGAATCGAACTTTTAAGAGCGATTAAAAACATTAGTATCCTCCGATTACGGCCCATTATAGTTTTTTAAAAGTTTGATATGACTCATAAGAGTTATTATACAAATTATAATACACAGACTAACTTATTCAGTTCTTTGTAAAGAATGTGTGTCAGAAAGATTTGTGTAGGGATTTCCACCATTCACACAGGCGGCCGCAATTCTGACGAAGTTAAGCCTGAAATAACGCACGAATGAGTGCAGGTTCGGTATATCCAGACAATAAAATGAAACTTGTTTCGTACAATACTTCCAAACCTTTTATTCGCTTTGTTGTCAACGTGTTCGAAAGTTGGTATTATTCGGATCTATTGAATCAGCTGTGAATCGCATTTTACTGTTTGTTTTAATAATAATACCAGCATAAAGATATCCCACTACTGAGCACAGGCCTCTTCTAATTTAGAGAAGGAACGAGTATTGATCAACACGCTCTCTTATTGCGGGTTGACGATTTCAGTTTCCATTTTTTGGAATCCAGGTTTCCTCACGATGTTTTCTTTCACCGATCTGTTCGTTTTATATGTTTTGGAATTACTGTTTTGGCAGTTAAATACGAGTAAAAGTTGTAGCTCGACTTCATATAGTAGGTAGTAGATAGTTTACAGTGGATCTGAGAAATTTCCTTAAAATTCAATAAGACTGTCGGTATGCACAAAAGTTTAAGTTGCCTTGTAATAAATTCGATAGCAAACTATATAGATCATATAATCTCGCTAAAAGCTAGCTCAGAGTAAGATAACGTGTAGATTCAGTTTCAATATTGACTAAACGATCTATCACAAACCTAGCTAAACGCCTCTAAAAAACTTATAAAAAAACTACAGCATTTTATTCAAGCCGGGTTCCCAATAAAAATATGAAAACCAAAACAAAAGACAGCACGCAGGCCAGACACGTTGCCGCCAAATGTGGCATTAAGTTTGGCCGAACCAAGGATATTATCGCAAGAATATAATAGAACTTATAATTTTGTTGCGGTTTTTATTACTAGCTTCGCCCGTGGTGCGAAATTGGTGGATAAATAACAGCGAAGTTATTTATGCTTTAACTTGTTGGCCATTAATTTGTATGGTACATCCGTGTATTTAGTAATTTTATTAAACAGTCGTGCATCGCCACAAATGCGGAAAATATTCTCGCGATAACTAATTACTTAAATCTATACATATTATAAAACAAAGATCCCCGCCGCGTCTGTCTGTGTGTCTGTCTGTCTGAACGGAATAAACTTAAAAACTACCAAACGAATGTTATTTTTTTTACCATTTTAAAGAGGTACAAGTTCATTCAAGAGAAAAGTTTTTGTGTATAATTCATTAATGTATTGTCCACCCGTGCGAAGTCGCGAGGTGCCGTTAGTAATGTTTATATATCTGTATTGTATAAAGACAAAATTTGTTTTGATATGACGAGTTTAAAAAAAAAAATGATAAATTTCTAATACCATCTATTTAAACGTTAACACAAATTAAAAATATGTGTTTCTTTTAAGCGGAACTGCATGTACCTATAATCCGAAGCAGCTAAGCTTCACGTCTTAATGAATATACCTAAGTATTAAAACTAAATGGACCTCTAGAGCTTACTCGAAGTCTTTTCAAGGGTTTCTGTGCTGTTGTAAAGGTTTGTCCGTTCATTTTAGTACTCATCTTAGTGTATAATATATATTGACACGAACTACATTTTTAACAAATTAATACTTAAGTTGTTTCTTACGCCCTGAAAATTTAACGGTGAAAGTTATTACTTTGTTGGATAACTGAATATTAATTATCAAAAAAAAAATACAATGTAAAAATAATTACAAATCAATTTTTTTTACAGTTTCTTTTATATAAATAATGACGTAAAACTTAATTATCTTTTCGTGTCATATATAGAATCTAAAAGATTTCGTTTGTTTTATTTATGCTTTGATTGTATTACTAATAGCCAATTAAAAAAACAGTAGTTTTCGTTCTGACAGATCAAAATAGACAAAGAATTCTTCCTTATGCATTCGTGTATGTAGTTTAATGTGTTACTATTCTAAATAAATAATGACATAAAATTATATGTTATTTAAGGCAACCTTGACTATTTTCTTTAACTGTAGTGTCCGAAATTCAACATTAACGATCTATTACATAGGCTCAGCTGTTCGAAAGGTTTATTTATGTACAAATACAGTACACACAATTTTATAGACTCCTCCATCCCTTTCGGATGGATCAATCTACTTAGCACTAACTCCCTAATATCTCTCGTCTCTTGAACAAAACAAATTTATGAGCGCTAGTAAAATTTCGTTTCTGGATTATTTTTCCCTTATTTGTTTTGTTAAGCTTACACAACGCCTGTTACGTATTAGGCATATGAAGTTGATATTCGTACGTTCGTTTGTTACGTTTTTTTTCTAATGTATTTTGTCTTTAAATAGTTTTTATTATTCTATATTAATTGCATATTGCTCTTAAGAAAGAAAGAAACGTTTATTTGCGACAAACGTGACGCATAAAATTGTACACAAAAAGACAACAAAGGCTAATAATAAGGTATGGGGATAACCGCATCACACCTGTGTAAAACGGCCAGCGCTCAGCATGTGTTAAGGTTTTTACTAGAAGCAGAGGCTTAACGCTGGTTGTCAGCGACGGCCGGGTCTTAGAACATCTAAGAGGCAGAAACTTATGGAACATTTTGTTCACCTTTTGTATTACACGTATTTTTGTAATTTTTCATAGTTCGTCAACATCTAAATACACAAACAACAAACATACAAATGTAACATCTAACGATTATTTATCATCGATGAACTACGTTCATTTTTATAATATGTCCATCTAAACGACCATGGAGCGTTAATGCCAACATAACCAATTAAAGGACTGGGCCTGAACGGCCATCTTTATTTTGTCCATTGAGAGGAGCCTTAGGAGGATAATCCATTGCTGGGACAATAATTTTTACAATTATTTTTCAATATCAAAACCGAACGTTTTCAGCGACGAATTTCTAATCATAGAAATATACAGTAAAAAATATTAAAAAGCACTTAACCCTTGCCACGAGACTCTATTTCCGCTAGGAAATTGACAGAGCACTCGCCACGGATCTTAGGAAAAAGTTTCGATCGTGAAATATTATATCTCGAGGAAGATTCGAAGACGTCTCTTGGCACGCACGCTCTACATTTGTACTTTTATTTTCCTTTCTTTAAAGGTATGCTAACAGTCTTGCAACAATATAATATTTTAAATTTTAGAAACGTGAGACTTGTAAGTTTTTTACATTTTTTTCTTTTTTGTAAATTGTAGACACATGCTCCTGGAAATTTCATTTAATATCTACTGTTATTTCAACGCTGACTGTTTTTCAGAATAGTCCAAGATGTTAAAAAAAAAACAATCAGTTTTAAATTATATAAATGCTAGCCAATAATGAAAAATATACTTTTGATTACTAACTTTTTATTGAGCTTTTTGAAAAGTAAACAATATTAAAATTTCTTTTTCTTTGTTACAGATGGAACATAAAAACCAGTGAAGGATAGTAAACGGAGTTGTAAATCAGCGTTGATAATGAAATGCCTTAAAACTGTAATAATATAAACAAAATAAGGTTTAATCTTATATTATGTTAGGTAAATACAAAAGTCAAGAAAGTCTGAAGACAGTGTACATCATATGATCTAAATGCCTTATTTAAGAGGAGTGTGTGCTGCCTTCAGGCGCCGACTATGTTTGACTCGACTAAAGGCGCACTACTGATAGCGCCATCACTATCTAACAGCTCTTGTTGGATTAACGGCAAGGGCTGGCCATCTACGTTCCCAGCAGCAGCAGACATCCTCAAAGCATTCTTCATATTCGCCCTTTCTATGTCAATTGTTTTCGGCAACTTAGTTCTAATCTGCGTTCTCAATAATCGGAGATACATCAAATATATCGATAACCAGGTATTTATAGACGCTTTGTAATAAATTAAGTAATATACTCAGTAATAATTATGCTTGAATTCATTTGCAACAACAATTGTCGAGTGATTATAAGACCACTCACCCCAATTGCCAAATACTCGAGTAATTTTATTTTTATTTTATTCATTTACAGTATTTGAATTTATTAAATTTGAGTTATAAATCTTTTTAAATTTTAACGAATAAAAAGAGGTAGTAAAACCTCAATTATATTTGAATAATGGCGCAACAGATAACAATGTTCTTTGGTTCAGAGTTTTTGAATGATGGTTCAAAATTTCTTAGTGGAGATCTTGCGTCATAGGATATCTTTCTTGTTTTACAGTGATAGTTATCTTTGGGAATGTTTATGTTATGTCATATTTCACAGCCGAGATACTTGCTGACCTCGCTCGCACTGAACGATTTGTTCACTGGGATCTTGATAGCTCCAGTAGCACTTCTGCCTGCTTTGTACAAGTGCTGGCCCTACGGCGAGATATTCTGTCAGATACAGGTATGTTACTCCACCACTTAACATTAAATTATAGTATGCAGTGTTTATTTATTAAAAAAAGTGCTGATTAGGATTAATAATATTTTTAATTTAATATTGAAAATCTGAATGATAAAATTAAACTACCCGTGTCGTGTGTATGTCAATTGACAAAACTATGGGTATTTATTGTGAAACAACTTATATAATTTGAAAATGTATTAATCTTAAATTTTAAAGCAAAATTTTATTCCAGCAAAATTTAAATTCCAAGCAGAATTAAAATAAATATAATAAAAGTAGTAAATTAGTTTGCCATCAAAATTTCACGAGACTCACCTTAATCCAGTTAGAACTAGGCGAAGCTACGACGTCCTTGCAAAACTTTGTTTAAGCAAGGATGAAGAGAAAATGAGTAAAGTTCCTTCCAAAAGAAAAAAGTTTGCAATTCGTTAAGCAAAGTTAAAAGCTAATCGAATATATGATAAATACTGAAAAAATGGGACTGGGCTTACTGTAATTTAAATATGTAAATAAATATAACCTAATAAATAGGTTTTTAAAATCACACAGACCGGCGCGTCATACAAAGTATTAAGAGCCGTATTAGTGGTAAGCTGAATGCGAAAGCTTCAATACAATAAATAAACCTATAGAATTTATTCAATAGATCGCCGCCCTCATTGCAAACATTCTTAAAACAACTAACAAGTATCAAAAACTGTAACAATTTAAAGATACTGATAAACAAATCCTTTGTAAATAAACAACTTTATAAAGGGTTAATTGTTGTCGTTCCGGAGACGCGGCGATCTGTGAACAATAAAATCGCTAAAACTTTTATGGAAGCATATAATGCGGCATCGTCTAATGGTTTTTAGTGACCAAGCATAAAGTAAGGATCTGGAATTTAAGCTTTGTAAGTTATCCTAGCGACCTGCTGACTCGTTCCTTTTACAGAGTGGCCCTTTTGTTTCTTAGATCAAGGCCGTTTTTCCAAGCATTGTTGCCTCAACTTTAACGTGACTTGTTTCTCAATTTATTAGTATTAATACAAGGTTTGTTTCAGGCTCTTCTGCGTGGGGCCGTGAGCCAACAAAGTGCTATTATATTAGTCTGTATGGCTATCGATAGATATTTGTATTTACTACATCCCGATACCTATCATAAGCATTCGAGTAAAAAAGTGAGTATTTTTATTGATGTTCTTATATTTTTTCTTCTTCTTATTTTACAACATTAAATAATATCTATATTTTTTCTAACATGAAAACTTAAACTTAAAAAAAAAAGAAGAAAAATAATAATATCTATATTTATGTAAACATCTGTTTATAACACGATAATTGATTATTCAGCTAAATCAATTGAACACAAAAAGGTGTAGTAATTCGGATAAAACAATAATCGTAAAAGAGAACATTTGTTTTACAAAGTAAACCTCTTGAGATTTAAAACACATTTCGTGGAAATAAGCTCGAACTGTGTAGTCATAAAAATGGAGTGGAAAATATTAGTTTATCTAAAATTAAAATCTCTTTACGTAAGAAGTTAAGCGTTAAATATTTGATATAGGTCTCCAACTAGCTGGCGATCCTTTAAAGCGCAGGCCACACCGCCAGCTAGCGGGCGGGCGGGCTAGGCGGGCGAACATCGTTTCACCTCTTTACATACTTCGGTTCACACCGCGAGCTACCAACTAACCTAACGAGCTAAGCTAACGAAATATCCGACGATTCCAGCGAAGCTACTCGTTCACCTCGTTGGCGCGCCCGCGCTTCGCTAGCTTAGCTCGCCCGCCAGCCCGCTCGACGCTCGCCCGGTTCGTTCGTCCGTCCTCCCCGTTTCGAGTAGACTAGTCGACGGTCGTCTTTCGAATAGCAGTGTAGTATTTACGTTTGTGAACGATGAATATGTCATATATCGACGAATAGAACATCGAATAATAAATATCGAATAGAATCGACAGATAGAACGCTAACCTCTCGCTCTCCCATCCGCGCCCCCTGCTTCGCCCGCTCCGCCCGTCGCTCGTCTGTCCGTAGTTTTCGGTGTGAACCCCATAGTTTAGCTCGCCAATATTTCGCGTAGTTTTTATAGTTTCCTTCGTTCGCTTCGCCCACCCGCCTAGCCCGCCCGCCCGCTAGCTGGCGGTGTGGCCTGCGCTTTAGAGTTAGTGACACATACATCTTAGAAAACTCTTTCGAACGGATTAAGAAGTTTTAGTATCGACACCGAACTTACTTGTACTAAGGGTAGGTGAAAGGTACTTTAGTACACGTTTTAAATAAACTGCTCCTGCAATGAAATACGAACTTCGTATTATCGTTTAGGTTTATTAAAAATCTTAAATCTGGGTAGTTATAGAAATCCATAACAAATTATGTTTTTTAATCTCGTACGTACAGGCACTGTATGTACATTGTCCGTGCTTCAAATAATATGTTAAATTTCGTTCATCAAATGGCATTATATGACATCATGTTTCTAATGTACTTTTTATTATTTTATTAGTATCAAAAATTTAACGCTATTAATCGATATAAAAAAATGCAATTAATTTTTTGCTTTCACAGGGTTGCGTGCTCGTAATAAGTATAACTTGGATACTATCAGTTTCACTATTTGCTATTATGGTGCTACCAAGATCTGGGTACTATTTTAATTCTACTGGACTAATGGCTTGTGATGTTTTCCACAGCAGAGTGGCTTTCAGGTAAATATTTGTATTTCCAAATACTGAACAATATTTTAGTTAAACAAGATTACATATTCAATGTTGTTGTGTTTATAAAAAAATAAACTACTTACATACACAATGACATCTTGATTTGACATCTCAAGTAATATAAAGATTAAATAAAAGTGGACCAATCAAAGAGCCTTGCGGAACTCCAGATGGGATTATTATTCATAGCTATTGATTCCATTTTCTGTCATAGGATTTTATCATGTTGCGCTTACTACTTTCCAACGACTATGGCGTTGATGTATTGCTACGGGTCTGGGTTCCACGTCAGCAAAACAAGGAGCAAATTTGATCCAGAACCGATGAGACCCAATGGAGTGCCAGTACCATGTGCGAAAACATCACGAGGCTCACATGAAGTGGTGGTATGATTTTTTTTGTAGGCAATAATTACCTGTGAAACTGTGAATGACAATTATTCATAAGAAGCGATTATAATTGAAAACAAAAATATTATTAGAGGATAGCTTAATTCCGTAAATACAAATAAAAACCAGATACGTACCTATTAATTTATATGCCTGCTTTACAATTTTGCTTGTTTTAATTTCTTCCTAAATCATAAAAAATACAAGCATTAAATTACACAAACAAAGTTACTTTTACAAATCAGAATGATAAATACAATTCCGCCTACGAGGTAATTGCATCAATAAAAAGAATAAAATTTTCCCCAGAGCTCCATCCCAGCCTATCTTTTTTCAAAACTTCGTTACAAATGTACTTGAGTTATGATATATGTCTTTCCTTTTAAGAACGGCCGACGTTTTACCGTTTTCATTGATTTAAGTGCCGTAATCTCGCTGAGATTATACTAGATCGAGTGTAGCATTAGTCTAACAGTTACGGAGATATATTTCATTACCATGGTTGTTGTTTTTCTTATTTTTTTTTCTAAACAAAATTGTTGCTGCCATGTGTTTGCTATATGTAGTTGATATAAATCTCACTAGGTGTATTATAAGCTGTATTTTGTTATTTGATATTGATAGGTGATAGGATTGATAGTTAAATTGTATTTTTTTTCTGGCTCAGATTCAAGCTCCTGTGAGACCACACAGTGTCAGTACGTCACGAACTATGGCGGCAATGTCATTAGGATTCATCGTTATGGTCACTCCAGCAACTATTCAGGAAGTGGTTGCGGCTTGTACTGGGTGCAAGGTAAGATAGCCTGGCCTTAAATAGGTAACAAAAGAAATGTCTTTTTCCCGCTTTACAAATTATACAAAAAAAAATCAGTCAAATAACTTTTTTGGTTCTTAACGAGAATAATTAGTATTCTTAGATTGTGTTTCTTCATCTCTGAATTATTTATTAGGCTTCACTGGATAATTCAGATTTTATTCAATTTACCAAATGTCTATATTAGTGTAGCACAGATTTGTAAAACTTTGTATTGTATAAGTACGTAGTCTTGTCTTGTCTTGTGTTATAAAATATTCAGATTTTATAATGCATCTGCTGTACATAAATGATTTAAAAGTGTACATTTTGTGTTTTGTGTAGGTTCCCCCTTCATTGGATTTTATTGTGACCTGGCTGGCTTTGAGCAACAGTTTCTGGAACCCATTCTTATACTGGCTCCTAAATAGTCATTTTAGGAGGATTAGCCATGAGTTGCTTCAATACTACGTAAGTTTTTATTGCTATCACTAATGAAACCAAATTTTATATGATAAATCTAAAAGAGTACATGATTTATTTCTCAAATAAATTTCTTAACCTACAGATTTGCTGTCGACGACCAAAATCTTTTGGAAGTTACGAAAAACCTACAACGGGATGTTGTGGCTCTCCCGTAACGTCGGATGGTTTACATTCAAAAGGAGAATTTGAAGGCCTCGGTGAAAAATATTGGGGCGAAATTTTGGAACGTACAGTTTCATCTTCGTCTCTACATGCCATACAAAAGGCATGCCATCGCGATCCTTTACGATGTACAGGATCTTTCAAAGGGTGTTCTAGTGGTGCTTGCAAACAAGATCCAAGATTCTTTGATGGGTATGGCCCAACAGATTACAGACAACTGGATAGGTCAGCCTTTCAAATTGAGTCTTGTTCACGACAATGCAGATTGAAGAATTCGGACATTTGTCTATTTAGACCAAGTCCTGGCTTGGAATGTGGTCGTTCTCGTTCTAACCTGAGCTTAGATGAGGTTAACTTCAACAAGACTTGTAACGGTAGGCATCCAGAATTGTGAGAGTTCCGAAACTGCCCGGTCTTCGGGCATAGAAGTAATAGCATAAGTATGTATCCCGGAGTAGAACATTTTAATTCTAATATTAAGTGGAAGTTTGATGACTCTCCTGGTGTCGATGATGATATGCAAAACTTAGAACACAATCTCGACAGAATACGCAGTCTGAGCCACGAGAGAAGCTTCAATGCGTATGGTCTTAAAGAAAATGATAATTTGTTGGAAGTGGAAGTGAATGATATTGTGGATGATGATTCAGATGAGAACAAAGACTACGGTAATGGTTGTGTTCATGATATCCATGAAGAAAAAAGTGAATACAGTGCTCATAAATTTTCTCGTAACTCCTCGCTATCTAATAGGGAACTTGACGTTATCAAAGAGAGCTCTAGAAGCTCAAGTGATACTGAAGTGACATTAACGCGATGACTTCCGAGGGTAACCTTTGATAAAGCGGTCAATGTTGTTCATTTGGATTTATCCCCGGAACAGAGACACCATTGCCAACAAAAGTGTATGTTGTCAGTTAAAAGACCTCTATAGTTGTTTGATGGTTTAGAAGAGACATAGATTTAAGTAAATGTGGACCAGTAGTTTCAGGTCAAAATTCTGTAAATTATTAAATAGTGTGTGAATGTGGTTTACGAACGTTAAAATATCAATTGTGCCAAGAATAGACGTTAGAACTTGTGTGATCTCCGAGGACCCTTTCGTCAGGCACGAATGGGTTTGTGTAAATAATTTTCCCCGAAAAATAGAAAATTGTATAACGTAAATATTTATACTGCGTATGAATAGGTATCAAATGTTGACATGTTTTAGAATCAAATCAGGTAAAGGAAGTTTTGTATTTTTTGTAATAGTCGACTCAAAGAATTGTGAAGCTATAGGTACTTATAATTAAATATACTGAAACAAATTGTATCTAAGTATTCTAATTTAATGACTTGTAAGATTAGTACTATAATTGTTTAAAACATCAATCGTAAACTTTCACTGATACTAATGTTAATTTGTTCTTTATTACATAATAATAAGACTGTTTGAAGGAAAATTCTTAATGTTATTCAGATCGCACAATACTTTACTTCTATACATTATGATGTAATGATTAAAAAACATTGTTGATGTCTACCTAAATGTTAAATCAGCAAACGGAGAGAAAGTAAATTGTTTGTATAACATTTGCGTTTTATTTATCAAACCCAAGATATGTTTATCAGATGGAGCGTAAAATGAAGCCAAACATTATTTGTCTTGCGATCTTTAACGAAGTCTATACAAAATGCCTTATAAGGATTTCATTTTCTCTGAGAGTTTTTTTATGTTATGTACTGAGATATATAGCTGCAGAAATCTTATAGATATAATTTATACTAATATTATAAAAGCAAACGTTTGGGTGGATCGATGTTTGTTTCTCGACTACGCCAGAACGATTGAAAGGAAATTTGGCTCAGATATACTTTACTACCTGGAATAGCGCATAGGCAAATAATAATCTTGGAAAAACTTACAGCATTAACAAAGTTAAACAAAGGTGTAACCATGGCGATGGTTTTGATGTTAGAATGACAAATAATAAATTGAGTAGGTACAATAAAACAAATATTTATTGCACCCTACATTTTTCATCTCAAAAAAGAAATTAGAGAAGAGCTCAAAGGGCTGTTTTAAAGGTCATGATGCAGAAGCCAATTATTTTCCCCACGGATGAACTCTACACGCTTTGCAAAGTACGTACAGTCAGGCAATCTTATATTATAAGTTCAATTTTAAGGAAACACTCTGAACTCGTTTTTGATCCCAACTTGTGTAGGCAGAACCGCAGGTCAGGTAGAGTATGTAATATAGAATTCACTAAAATTGTAACAGTAAGAAGACAGTATCTCTTTTCAGGCAGTATTTTATACAATAGAATAAACTCAAAATAAAATATATATCCCTTAATTTCCCTTAAATGTAAAACGGTAATCAAAAACTGGCTTACCACCCAAAATTATGAAGATGTAGAAAACCTCGTCAAGGTATAGTCCTCACCACTCAGGATCACACACACACACACAAACACACACACACACACACACACACACAAACACATGCGCGCGCACGCACATACTTAAATTAATATTTTATCTCATTAATTACTCTGTATTTTTCTTAGTTATAAGTAAAGTTTTTATACTAAAGAATTTTATTTTGGAGCTGTCCCCATCTCGGAGGTGGGCGCTAACAGTTGCGACACAGTTTTTTCTAACTAATGTGGCTGTTAACGCATAATTAATGTTACTTACTGGTTTTTGTTCCAATAAATGATTTTGTTTTTTTTTGATATTTACAAAAAAAAAAAACAATAGTATCTATATGGATCCAATTTTAGTATCAAATAAATCAAAAATTTTATATAATTATAATCAAATTTAGTAACCTGGAATCTGAGACAACGAACGCAACACAAACACCCAGGACCCGAGACAATGTAGAAAATTAGTTCTCTGGCATAAATATGAAATGTATTTAAAATTCAGACATAAGAAGTATTTTGAATCCAGAAATATCCTATTAAGCTTGCAACCACAGAAGCTGACCCTCACCGGTACAGGCTATGCAGGTAAAAAAAATACCTTTAAATTTCCAACATACCTAAGTTAATGTTTTAATAAAGTAAGCAAGTTAAAACTTGCTTTTAACTAAAGCAACCTTGATAGTATCTACTTTACTGCAACTTTTATGGTTGGACTACGAGTTTACGACTTGAACCGGACCTACATGACATTAAACGTGTTGACGTCTAAAGTCGGTTGTCCACGGTACGCGATATCACGGATTACCCGGCACCGTCGGAAGCCGGTTTGAGATTTTACACCAGAGCTTAAGCCGGCTTCCCATGGTGCTCGACGTCACGCATTACTTAACACCACCGACCGTGGGTAGATTCTCGCCCGTGATAGCGCAGACGAGTCTAAAGTCGAAGTATACCTACCCTAAGTTGGTTAAAATTAGGTTTGATTCTCAACACTCCGGCCGTCCGTGGTCGTAGGCCGTGCGGGGTGATCCGTTTTTTCGCGGACCGTGGCAGGCGACAATATTCCATAAGGTATCTAATACCTTATATTATTAGCAGTATGTAACTGCAAGTATAAAAAGGTTGCAATTTCAACATTTGCAGTAGATGGTAAGTACAGGATTTTTGACAGAAAATTAATAGTTTTATATTTCATCAAAAAGTACAACGTACGTAATTTAAAAAAAAAACTACGATTACATTTTCTGTTCTATCTGTTTATTACTTAGCGCTAAAAGACCAAATAAATTAATTCCTCATAACTAAACAAATCACTGAAAAGCCAAAGTCTCAAATCTATTACCAGTTCATTCGATCTTAACATTCCAGTAGAGCAAAAAGGTTGAATACATAACAGAACTTAATAAAGTTAATTGAAGTTTTATTCAGTTTTAACTTCAAACGCAAAAGCAAATACGCTGGGAACTTCTAAATAGAGCGATAGAATTGTATTCTGTAAAGAAATTTCCGATATAAAAGCCCGTTTACATTCTGTTCATGTAACTAAGAAACGTGCTAATAACTAAGATAGACGGCGCCTTTTTATTGTTTGCGTATGGAGTAGCGAGGTGCGATTATTTTTTATCGATATATATCGAGTAAAAATGTGACTAGAGACAGGCTTTAAAGAAATATAATTCAGGTGATAAAATACCATTTAAAAAGTAATGTTGTTGTTAATTAAATACTGCAAATAGCACAATTATTTTACACTTATGGTACTTAACTTAAACATACAAAATTATAGCATATCTATTGTCTATTTCAATTCTTGTGCCAATTAATGTTATTACCAGAAAACAATCATCAACTTAATGCTAGTGTAAATAAAGTTTATTTTGACTAACTTTACTGTAGTAAAGTTAAAAAGTCTAACAAATGTAATGTTTTAGCGCAAACTGAACCTTATTATGTAAGCATTACAGATGTTTTTACTAAAACTCGTTTTTGTTTACATGTATGCCACAAAGTTGCGAACGCAGTGTACCTATATAAGAGAACACGTAGTTTAGTCAAAATATTAAAAAAGATTTTTGAAAGTGTTTATGATTAAATTTTTAAACATCGATAAACCTGGATTCTAATGGCGAGGATATGCTCGTTTCTTGTCTATGTGAGAAAATGGAGCCCTCTGCTGTGGAACAATCATTACTATTATGTTCAAACAAAATTAAAGATAAAATAACCTAAGTATGTACTAATACCAACCACAAAAACGCTTAAGTACCAGTGCCTTGAATAAATTATTCATGAAATAGTCTAAAATAAATGTCAAAAAAAAAAAAAAAAAACTAAGTCTGCTGTCAAGTATTAATTCACTTGGACAACACTGACCTTAATTACCCACTTTTCATAAACCAATTTCGTAAATTAATTATTATTTGAAAATAAAATTGTTACTTATAATTTAAATTCCTCTTTTGTAATTACGTCAGCTTTTTATGCCCGAGACATAATAATCTGTCACAATTTACAAAAGGTTGCTTTTTATGTTTTCACCGGCGTATTTAGTCGGGAAATTATAACAAATGGTTGCTTGGAAGCTTCACGGAAAATCTTTAGCGTGAAATATGTATACCTTGTTTTATTGTCATTGTATTAGGACTAACCGTGCCCCGAGGTTTGCGTCAAACATTTTATTTTGGTTTTTTGCCGTAAGCGTCACGAAATATTTGTCTGAAGTTATAAATTGTTAATGACGTACCGTACGCAAGTATAATAATATTTATATGTAAAATGAAATCGCATGTTCACGAAGTGTTACTTCAAAACAAGTAACTAAACGTACTGTTTATAGTAAAATAAAGTAACGGGAATTAACGTGGTCTCGGCCAGTATAATCTGAAGGCCTATTCGCTATCACCAGTTGGCAACCCAAGCGCTGTTTACGACAAAAAAATAACGGCAAAAACGCAAATTTTGTATCGGCTAAAGTCGGTGACCAACTACAATGTAATCGATCTAGTTGATCATCGACGTTAGAAGATACGAAATTTGTGTTTACTCAGTGTTGTTTATAAAGCAGTTGTCGCTGACTAAAATTAAATCTTTCAATTCATTCACGTACAATTCTTCTTTTTAATACAGATATAATTACTTATTACCAAATTCGCTATTTAAATATATAACGAACTCCGTAGGTACGTTATTCAAGACGTTCAAAGCCTTCCAAGACAGGCACCATACAATGTTATGTCTGAAACTAGCTATTTAAACTTCCCAAGATATGACGTCATCTCTTCGTGGAAATAAACAGACGAGACGTGACGGACGTGAAGATATCATAAATATTACTACTATACTCTGCTTATTCCCTGGTACTGAAAGTGTGTAGCCTTAATAATATCCACACATAATTCTTCCCAGTTTTATTATAACACGTACGGACAGACGGATCGTTTTACAATATACAGGGATGATATTATTATTTTATGTGGGGTTCTGAGTTGGTCACACTGAATGTTCAGAGCGTGACTCGCGTGGCTATGGCGTATAATCTTGTCACATGGACGATGGATATGAGATATCCGCGTAAAATGTTTGTTTTGTTAATAGAATTACTGTACGCTCGTCATTAATTTTTGAGATGCGCTTTGTGTTTGACTGTATGGTTTTGTATGTTGGGATATAGCGCTTTTTAAAATTGACTTATTTTAGTATTTTTAGCCGACTACCAAGGGAGGTATATGTTTTATTATTTTCAAAGTTTTTGGTAACTAGCTGTTTCCTGCGGCTCCACCGGTGTGGATGTCGGTTATCGCGGCAAAAAGTAAAAGCCTATTGTCCTTTCTCAGGCTCTAGACTATCTGTGTACCATTATCTTCAGTAGTTTTGGCGTGAAAGCATGACAGACAGACTGAGTTACTTGCGCATTTATAAAATTAGTAAAGATTATAATTTTTTTTAATAAAAAAAGTTTGGGGTTTTACAAACCGATTGTAAGTTACGCGTTATTTCCAAAATACATTATTTCAACAGTATTTTAGTTTTTTTTTCTTATTTTCAGACGGAATTCGTTCAATAATCGTTTATCTACTCCAGTTCTGCATGAAATAATATATTTTCTTTTTGTTAGACAGTTAAATATCGTTCAGGGAAGATTAACCGCTGTTAGTTGAGTTGTGGGCAACGCATAGCTCTATAGTGACAAGAAAGATTATTATATTACGTGTAGGCAATTATTTAACATATACCCCCACGTTGTCACGTAACTCTCCTAACAATAAATCGTCGGTAAGTGTATATTATTGAGCCGCCTCGACATTAGGGAGCGTAGGCGTGGATGATATTTAGAACACCCACATTTCGCCTTTCACGCATTGCCGAATAAACAACTCTTAAGAATTTATCGTATAAATATTATCATTAAGATAATAATATTTATACAATAATTTATTTGATACTGTTCAAATCCCACATGAATGTTTGTCTCGAGAAGTAATCAAACCTTTTAGCAGAAAGCGGAATGGGGGAGATGACTATTATTTGGTAATGACCGTCAGATAGATTAAATAGATAGATAGATTAGTAACTTAAAAAATCTCGCGTGACATCACAATTTCGTTTGAAAAATTATTTTTTTTCATTTTCTTTCTGACGAACTAATTAGATTATTACTTTTCATACCGAGTCAATTACCCCATTCCTACAAAAAAAAACTTATAAATCATTACAGAATTTTATAACAGAAAAAACTAGTAAGTCAAGTTCAAACAACGTCCTTGAAACATCTGAGATTCAGTATTTATTCAGACAACTAATATTTGCCCTACATCTGGTAAATGTGAAAATAAAATTTGCATATGTGCCCATCGTAAACAAAAATCTCTTGGATATTAAGGAAATATCTTCACTGAATGTTACGTCAACCGATTCTAGACGAACACTAATGCCTGATATAAATTTAATAAGACAGCATGACAAAGGCAGTAAATGTATTTTCATGATCCAATTCTCCTATAGAATTTATTCGCGGCATAGAAGAATATCATTATTATAATAATTCAAAAATGCCTTTTTTCTCATATAATAGAAGACGACGTTCAGGTATGAAATCTTATAACGAGATTCCATATTACACAGTGCAATGATTCGTAGGAAAATAATAAGTGGAATATCGTTTGAATCGTCTCACTGATTGAAACCAGACAAGATTGTAGAAGAAAAGTGGATGTTAAATGATTGGTTGGTATTAAAATTTTATCAACTCAACGAAAAACTAAATAATCTTATGTATTTTCCGTTTTCATAATGTAAATTAACCTTTAATGGTATCACACGTATTTAATTTGTGTAAAATAGACAGTATTTTGCTTGTGGTCTATTATTATATATTATTTATGTATTCGATTTACAAAATTTAACATTTATTGTAAAGTACAAATGTAACAGTCGTAAAAACGGTGATGAAAAAATATTTAGTTGAATTATGAATTGTATAAAACGGTTTAATCTGCCACAAAATAAATTAACGTCCTAAAAAAATTAACCTGATAACCTAATTCCCACTATAAATTAAAAATGTATTTAATGAATTAAAAAGTAATTAACGCCAGAATATAAAAGTTGTGTTCAAAAGATACTTAGTCACCTCACTGAAGGCTTCAAAGAGATAAGTCTGTTTATTTATCCAACAGTAATGGCTCTTAACTCACTTGTCGAGAAAAACTTAAGTCTCAGAAAGCCTTTAATACACTTTTTCTATCGTTTTTCAATTGAAACAGAGAGCGAACACTGCTGAAAGAAGTGTAATATTTCACTAGACGCGAGCAATAAATTACTGGTGCTTTAAAATCGATACTGCATTGCTGAACCTAGTTTTTACTGGCGTAAACTACCTTAAGAAAGTTTGGCTTAATGGGTAATATTTTAGGAGGTGCCAAGTTGGAAAACTTGTACTGCAAAGTTCACATTTGTTTTACGTTTTAGTTAAAGACGAAGCCGTATAAAAGATAAAAAAAAATATTATGTTAAATAATAAAAAAAATAACTTTACAAATAGAAAAATAAAATAATGAAGAGTAATATTCAAAAGTTAATAATTAATAAGCATGTTTATTAGGATTATTTCCACATTAAATATAGCCAACTCATGTATGATTGTGATCTACAGGCATAGTATCAAAGGTACACACAGCCAACTAGATAGGTTTGCAGGTGACACTAGAATTTTATATAATATTATACACACACATTTCTATTACATATATTACGCTTATGTAAGCGGAATATTTAGATTATTATATAATTATAGCGTGTGACATGTACACAGTCATAGAATTAAGCACAGAAAAAAATATAGTTCATAAGTCTATGTAACATGATCCATGTATAACGTCAGGAACAGACAAACTTCGTAACCTAAGTTTAACTAACAAATCTTCCTAACACAATTTTACGACTATTGATCTATTTTCCAAGAATGTGTCTAAAGATGAGCTCTATTTAATAACAAAACTGCTGAATAAACAAACAACCAAACGCAACTTATTACCTAATAATGTTAACAAGAAAACCCAGTTTTCATTTCTTCAGTTCTGCGCTTAATGCTATAAAAATGTAATAAGAACCGTAAATGCGGTTATAGGCATCACCTTTAATACACTGCACCGCCAGTTAACGATGGTTTCGTGAACCAGATAGAAACTATAACATGCCTTTACGACCTATATTGAATTACAATTATTAGGTGGCTAGATGTGTATTGAGGTGGAACAGGGTCTTTTATGTAACACTTGTAAGGCATTTTTGTAAAGGACATATTGGAAGCCAGTCGAATGAGTAAGCTCAAACAAGAAAAGAGCAAAACCATATAAAATCTATACTAATATTATAAAGCTGAAGAGTTTGTTTGTTTGTTTGAACGCGCTAATCTCAGGAACTACTGGTTCGAATTGAAAAAATCTTTTTGTATTGGATAGTCCGTTTATTGAGGAAGGCTATAGGCTATATAACTAACGCTACGAACAATAGGAGCGGAGCATAAATGAAAAATGTTGCAAAAATGAAAAACCGTTGAAACTAAAACACGCGAACAAAGTCGCGGGGGACAGCTAGTAAGATATATTCAACGTAAAAAATTCAAAACATACAAAATAATAAAACTTAAGTAAATATCTATACTTATAATAAATCTGTAGAGAGGTCAATTCTGTACATCAAATATATTTTCAAAATAACTATCAGGGGGTGATTAGTGATCGATACTGATGCCAAAAATGCAATCAGTAAAATTTTTGTCTGTCTGTCTGTCTGTCTGTCTGTCTGTCTGTCTTTCTGTCTGTATGTTCCTTATAGAAACGAAAACTACTTGACGGATTTTAACGAAACTTGGTACATTTATTCTTCATACTCCTGGGCAGGTTATAGTATACTTTTCATCACGCTACAATCAATAGGAGCAGAGCAGTAAAGGGAAATGTTGGGAAAACGGTATTTTTTAAGCTTCCGTCGCGTATGCAGCCTTAATGGTTAAAGCTACATAGAAATTATGTATGACGGAAATGTTCTACATAAAATTATCTAAAAAATATCCCACAACAGCATATGTCTATCTTTTATGGTTGACACACAATAACACGTGTAACTCCCGATAGCTTAGCAGTTCGGCGATTTCTGATTATATTTGTTTACTCTTACCCTATAATACTCTCACTCATCCCTAATTAAAAAAAGTTAACATTATTACCTATTCAATAAAAAAAGAATCATAGAAATCGGTATAGAAACACCAAACTTATACATGAAATACGATAATAAGCCATCGCGCCGTCGCGCCGAATACTGAATCATGCTATAAGGATTATTTTTGTGTAACGTGATATATTATATTTCCCTACTAAAATACGAAAGTTAATCTGTCTGTTACATCAAAACCACTGAACAGTGAGGAAGGACATATGCTACTTTTTTACGAAAAACGACGGAAACGCGGACGAAGTCGCTGGCAAAAGCTAGTAGATTAATAAAAATCTTAACTAACTGCTCAGAGTGGAAGCAGAAGGACTGAACGCTGCAAAGCGACGTGAAAGTAAATGTTACACGGTTTGTTGAAAAAAGTACTACGAGCTTAGAGTATACATAGACAAGCATAGAGTGGGCGCATCACTAGTAGCACGTTGTGCCGAGCGCAAATTTTTAGATGTTAGTTCCACGCGACAGACGTTTATGCAAAAATATCGATGGTTTCGGTAATATTAGGTTTTGAGATAGTTTTAATAAAACGATGCGCGCTGTTTGGACACACTTTTTTATTTTTCTTCTTCATAGTTAGTTTCTTGGTCACATTTCATACTCTGTTAGGCGCACTCTATAGTTTACTTATTTTTACTCTATGATTACGAGCTAATAAAACACAGCTTAAGCTTTCTGCAAAAGTATATTATGAGAATTATAATGAAAGAGAAGGCGAAGTAACTTTAAATACTTCGTACATACGGACCAAAAATTTTAGCAAAAAGTTTTCATGCAAAAATTCACGAAATTCGCCACCTTTTACTGTATGTGAGTGAAATATGAGATAAGTCGGAAGGGATAATGACCGACCTGTAACTCTGCGAATAAGTCGAGATAGATTGACTCCGGGTATTTTTCTGTGAGAATATTTCGGACGAAGATTTGTAGCCCTCGGCACGGGTCACCATAACATATTATGTGCCATATTTACGAATACAATATTTTGCTCTCTGCAAAAAAGGAATGTAGCTCAGAAAAGGGTTGCTTTACTATATCTTATGATGTCCTTTTGTTTATTAAAATACTGTAGATATTTTCATAAATCCACTTGGAATTCTAAGTTCGCATTAGCTTATTTGACCTATATGTAAAACTAACGTTTGACGACCTCCGTGGTCGAGTGGCGTACTCACCGGTTTCAAGGTGTCGCCAGCTCTGAGGCCCCGGGTTCGATCCCCGGCCGGGTCAATGTAGAAAAAACAACTTTTCTACATTGTCTCGGGTCTGGGTGTTTGTGGTACCTTCGTTGTCTCTGAATTCCATAACACAAGTGCTTTAGCTACTTACTTTGGGTTCAGAGCAATGTATGTGATGTTGTCCACATTGTCCTCATTTATTTATTGTCCACAATATACATTCACTAAAAAGTTTGGATTATAATTTGATATTAAAATGTTAACCAACATTAAACACTTCTAAACTTTTTCTATTCCTACTGAACTAATTCAATAAAATAATGTTTATAACAAATTTTCCTAAAGATTATTCCTGATTTAATTATGAGTTATAATAGTTTAAGTCGCCATAATACCTAGCAATTAATTTATCTCAACACAATCTGACTTGTGGCCATTGATATCAATTTTCTCAGCTCAATTACCAAACGGCATCAAATAGCCGAGATTAATATTTATTAATTTAAGTACAAAGGCCATAAATTGTTCTCCTTCAGTGATATTAATTTGAGGCGATGTTATTTGAGTGAAGTAAATAAATTATCAAACGCTTAATGTAAGTCTGCCATTATGAATGAGAATATAATTTGAATATATAATTTTTTGACAAAGAAAATTGTAATATCGATATTCTGACTTCACGGACAATCGGCACCTGCTAAATTCTCTCGATTAGAATGAATAAAAAGTAAGTAAAATTAGGTCAGACAATTTTCAATTGGGTTCGAGTTCCACAAGGTTTGGTGGCTCCATCTGTCGCATTGCAATTCAATGGCATTTCAGCAGAATGTGGACGAACATCAATCTTACTTGAACTGAATCGATGCTTTAAATTTATCTTTCAGTGTTGAGCGATCGGTTTTAAAATGACATCACATACTGCTATTTGGTACAGAAATAGACGATGTAATTTGCTTACAAAATACTAAACTTTTTTTAATGAGGGTTAGTATGTAAACTTGTATCTTAACAAATTTTCTTATTTTTATTAATATAGATAGACTCTTTGCTATTTACTATAAAAATCAATTGCCACACGTGATGAACACTTAAGAACGGCACGAATTGTTAAGTGACTTTTTTGTTGTTTTTGTTATTTGTCAGGACAAGGTTTGTTTGTATGAACGAAAATATTCCGCAAAAATGTAGAAAAAAAAATGTATCGTTGCATTTTAGACATGAAAACGAACACGTAAACATATTTTTTTTTCTTTCATATTTCACATTAGGTTGAGCTTCAACCTTTTCTCATCACTTATTCCACTACTCCTAGATTATACCCTGCATCAAAAATATTCTAACACAATTTCCTTGACATGACAATAGAGTATACACAGTGAGATTATTAAATCATTCTAGCAAATAATCACACCCGTTGCCTTCTGACTTATACCCCTATATTTTCCTCTCACATAAAAGCACAAACAGAAACGCGAAGGAATCAATTCATATATATGTAAATACACATCATATTTTAACAACATGTGCAAATATTATGCGCTGTGGAGAAGTGGGACGCGATTTCCAAGGAACTAGTCTCTCTTACGGATATTGGCGGGAAAGGAAACAGCCTTCCAACATTACGGAAAGTAGGTACGAAGTTCCGTTTAGCAGCGTGTCATCGAAGTCTGATATGTGTTTCAATTCGTGCCGTACTATGTAGGTAGAGGCGGAGAATTGATCTTTGATGTTGCGTTGAATGCTAGGGTTGTGAATAGATTCAAGAAGGGTCCGTTTGAAGACTATCATCAAAAGAAAGGGTCTCAAGTAGCTTTAAGTGCTGTCTCTTACTAGTCCCATAAATTGACCGGTACATGTATATGCAATGTATACCTATTGATGTGAACAGGAATGGATATGGGACACCTTTTGAGTAGTCATAGTTCAACGAATACCTGATTTAGGTCAAGCTTTGGTCAACTTATGTAAGTACATTGATAAATTTATAGGTAGTAAGTAGTAGTACCTACTATGTATTATAATAATAGAGAATAACTTTTAGACATAAACGTCATGTATCTTAGTATGACTTTGTGATTAAGTTGTTCATATTAAATCACTACATAGTATAAAACAAAGTCGCTTTCTCTGTCCCTATGTCCCTTTGTATGCTTAAATCTTTGAAACTACGCAACGGATTTTGATGCGGTTTTTTTTAATAGATAGAGTGATTCAAGAGGAAGGTTTATATGTATAATAACATCCATTAAATAGTGGAGAAGTACTGTAATTTTTGAGGTTTCTAATGTGATGTCGTAAATAATTACATTTTTTCCGCTTACATTGCAAACGCAGGCTGAACCCTACGAGTTTTATCAAAATAATGTACTAAGTATTGTACACATTGAAAAGGTCTACAGAAAAGTCCGTGATGGTATATGTCTATCTCTTATGGATAACCCACAATAACTTTTTTTTGTCATTTACTTTTTACGACAAATAATGGCTAATTTTCGAAGCGATTTTAACCAATACAGCATTAATCCTTAACCAATTAAATACCTTGAATACATTGTTCATTTAATATAGATCTATATGGCCCTTTACACCGTATGATTTAAGTGAATATTTTCGAAGATATTACAGATTTAAAAATTGCGGGACGTATTATTATTCCGTTGCGTAGTTTCAAAGATTTAAGCATACAAAGGGACATAGGGACAGTGAAAGCGACTTTGTTTTATACTATGTAGTGATTAAAAGAGATTGTTCTTCTCTCACTGTATACTCGGAAAAAGGCGTTAAAACTGTCTTAATGGCCGATGAAAGATCGGCGTAGTCACGATAATTGATACGGTACTTAATATTTGTTAATTAATTTATACGATGTATGACAAGGAATTCTATCTATTTAATAAAAAGTCATTACCTTGAATGTTGAAAAAAATCTACAAAAAAATATTTTACATTAAAATAAATAAATATCTTAGGACAAACTAGGCAGAGCCTGTGCTATGGCAACCAGACAACTGATAAACATACTTATATATTTCTAAATACATACATATTATAGATAATTTAAACGTTTACAGTTTCCGGTAAAGACATCTTTTGCAATGACCATTAATAAATCGCAGGGTCAAACCTTCAACGTTGCAGGCTTAGATTTGAGCGTTGACTGTTTTTCACATGGACAACTGTATGTCGCTCTTTCAAGAGTGACCTCCAGAGAAAACATGTTTGTATTGTCTAATGACAAGAAAGCTGTGAACGTTGTTTATAAAGACATTCTGTAATATGTTGTAAAAATAAAATAAATAGTTAAAAATGTAAAAAGTAAATAAGTAAAAATGTAGTGTATGAATTTAGATATTCCAAAGATAGCAGGAAACCCTCATGGTATAGGGAAAGGGGGATTGTTTTACTCCAAATTTAACGCGTGCGGGCCACGGGCAGTAATGAATAAATCAAAACTACTGGATCGATTTTAATCACATAGGCTATATATTTTATACCCGTGCGAAGCCGGAGCGGGCCGCTATGTTTTTATATACAACGTTCACAGTTTTTCTGTAGTGTATTTAGTATCAGCATTGCACCCGTGCGAAGCTGGGGCGGGTCGCTAGTAATGTTATATTTTTGAAAACATTTGAAATTTAAGTATAGTTCATACCTTACGTTTATAAAGGCTAGATTTATCATTTGAAACATAACCTTAAATCGATACTAAAAAAGAAATTGATGCTGATTGATTCGGCAGCTAAACTAAATGTTTCTTTTTAAGATTAAATAATCAAAAATAAATTAAATCTAAAAAACTTACCTCATCCACGTACTGATACTTCCAGGAGACAACTTTTCACACAGACAACGAGGAGTTTTCTTACTCGTTTTTAGTCAACGAGAGACGTGACGCGGTACACAGTCCCTAACGCACAAAATTCAATACGGGCATAATTATAACTTTAAATAAAATTATTTAATCGTGAACTCACTACTACAACACATTAAACCGTCTACACTCAACTGACTTTTATCTCACAAATTCTACTACAATTATTCGCCCGCGAGGGTAGTTTGATATTTGACAGACGCACAACTAGCGCCATCTATGATGTAATAAGGCAACTAAACTATTTATCCGATATATAAAGTGAGAATTCTGTATGAAACGTTACATTGCGTACATAATAAGCCCATGCAACCACTAGATGTGAACCCTGTTAGCAATGGATACGAACTGATTGACACAAATTGTCACATTGCGGGACTGTCGTTATTGGATACCGATCTCATTTTTCTGTTATGTGATAGGTATGTTAGTATGTATTTTAGTGTTATTATTTTTAAACTAACTTCATGATTATTTTGGGGCTTATTTATCTACTTTTTTTTTGGACATTGAACTGGAGTTCTTAGGAGTAGCTAAAGCACTTGTGTTATGGAATTCAGAGAGAACGAAGGTACCACAAAAACCCTGACTCGAGACAATGTAGAAAAGTGGTTTTCTACATTGACTCGGCCGGGGATCGAACCGGGGCCCGGAACATTAAAGCTGGCGACACCTTGAAAACTGGGTGTGTACGTCACTTGACCACAGAGGTCATCGAGTTCGTTTTATTAAATCAGTTCCAACGAAAGAATTTGGATATTTGCAGTTTAGGTCTTTTATATTCTTTCTCAAAAGGTTTTTCTTTGTTATATGGCATCATAAACTCAAAAAATTCGTAAGTAAAAAAACTTTATCCAGTAAGAATCATTAAGTCGATAAATCCTCACCAATAGCTGTAAAAAATAAGCCAAAGTAGAACATAACTGAAACGTTTAACGAGAGTTTGTTTGAAAATCGCCTAATTAAAAGTTTGTTACGGTATCCGTGTTCGTAATATGCTGAATCTTATATTATGTTGGTACGTAGCTAATAGCAGGTAATTAGGGAAATAAATAATAAGGGATCGGACAGTTTTTGTTTTATTTACACTTTGCTATAGTAGTCGCGTAAAGATATTAAAAAAAATAATAAGACACGTATTTTTTCTTTTTTAGTTAAACAAACTATGAGGAAGATACAGTGAATGGAAATGTCGCGTGACGTCACTTGTAGCTACAATTTTATCCCACAAGTGACGTCACAAGCCGTTCCATAACTTTAAAGCGCTTTAACTTTGTAATGTTTCATTGATTTGATAAAAGAAAAAATACGAGTTATTTTTTCTTTTTTCATCTATCTGTTGGACTAAATAGATATTTCTTTTTCATTCCGCTCCCCTATTGTAGAATATTGGGTATGTGCATAACCTAACAGATCGATTAATTGTAACAGTTATGTCGTTCTTGCCGGGGGTCTGTGGATGGGTGACCATTCCTTTTTCATTTAAGTACTAAAGATGTTGGTCCTGTAGTGGTGTACTTCATCTGATGCTAAAGATGTGGAAATATGTACAATGTACGTGTGTTTTTTTAAGTAATAACTAATAAACGGATTATGACAATACTTTGCATGCAAAATTCGGCGAGAATAGGGTAGATAACTGAGTGTGAAAAGACAAAATAAATTTAGTCCAGCAGTAGATACTAAATTAAATTAGACACGCATTTAGCAAAGTGAATCAAAGTTAAGTAGGCAGGGCTAATGAAGTCCAGTTTTCGCACAAAATGTACAAAATTGTGACGTCATGTGGCATTTCAAATCAATGTATCTTCGTTAATATTTGATTACGTAAAAAAAAAGAAAAAAAAGTGAAAAGTTTTATATTTATATATTAAACGGACATATTCTTCTACCCCATTTAGTATTGTCTATCGTTCTCATCGTCGAAGTCGTTGGAAAAGTCTTTTAAGGTTTTGATAAATATTATATTACAATGGGAGAAATTAAAACGAGTATACTGTTTATATAACATTGTTTCAATGATTTATAGCTATATCGGTTGCACATAAACGATGTAGTCACGAGCAACTTGTTCTAGCCTCATAGCCAAGTCAATGTCACTGAGTCACAATATGGCGGCTTGCCAATCCAATACCATTTCGACTCACATAACTACTTGGCTTGGTTAGTGTTATGTTAAACTGATGGGAAAGTGATTAAATTAGTGATAATGAGGTGAGCATGTTGGCAAAATAGTTTGTATGATAATGTGCATATTAAAATAATAGTGAAAGTAATGTTTTAGATAAATGTAAGTTGGTGCCCTACATTAAGTCATTTTTATTAAACCAATGAGAAGCTTATCGTATTTTTTTCAAGAATTTCTTTTATTATTGTTAGTTAAATAAATAACTGGCTGGCAGTGGTTGGAGCCGAAGAGCTAAAGATCGAGCTCAGTGGCGTGCCATAGGAGAAGCTTATGTCCAGCAGTGGACGAAGATAGGCTGATGATGATGATGAAATAAATAAGAGTAATAATTTATACAAGTTTAATTTGTAAGAATTAAAGATAATTGAATTAGTTAAAATACAGTGTTTCTTTGTACTGAATTCGAAACTATTATTGAACTTTCAGACACATATATAATTATATAAGTATATAAAAGATAGTAGGTAGGTACCTACTATCTTTTATTAAACCCCGACGCAATTGGTGTTATAAGTTTGAATGGTCTGTCCGTGTGTTTTGTTTATCTGTCTCTGGTATTGTCTCTAAACGGACGGACCAATTATGATGCGGTTTTTTTGACGTGATCGGGATATTTCTTACCTATATACTTTATGCAGGTCTGTTCAGTATTTCGAAATATCAGCAATTTTCTAAAATTTGTCGGAGGTTTATTAATTGATATTATTTAATGTATTCATAATTTCGACATAAAACTGAACTACCAATTTCGAATATCAAATTAATAGGTAAGAAATACCCATGAATTTCAAACATTAACTATTTTAAGATAATTTTTATAATCTTTCTACTTTTACCCAGACAAAGCAGGTGTCAATGACCTCACATTGTAAGTACCTAAACCTATTCATATCGTATCTACTGAGTCTTCGTTTTGACCGTCTGATGCAGCCAGATTTTTACTTTACTCTTTTTCCACTTTATCGAATAACAGTTTTATTCTTTTTAGATCTTTTTAACATAGGGTTCGAATTCTCGAATGCCGTTTTCAGTCAGGATATTTCGTATTCTTTTAGCTTCTTGTTTGAGTCTGTTTGAGCTAATTATTTCCTGGAAATACTTTAGTTCGGACGTGGTATTTATGATTTTACAGTCAAGATAGCCAAGCGCCTCAGGGATCTTAGGTGCCGTGGCCCGATTAACTAATTATAATTGCCGGCAACGAAGGCGGTAATAATAAAAGTAATAAAAAAAAAAACAGAAAATTGTTTGTCAATGCAAATTGTTTTTATACCTAATTAATTTCTTTACATTTTGTTATAAAAAAAAATGATTATTTAAATAATTTTTATTAAGTTTTATAGTCGAAGAGAATAATAATTATAAACCAAATAATTCAATTTAATGTACCTGCAAGACTAAAATGTCTATTCAAAGAATTACCTAAAAATAAATCTTTGGTATTCACGCT
Organism: Diachrysia chrysitis; assembly: GCA_932294365.1. Classification (NCBI taxonomy): domain Eukaryota; kingdom Metazoa; phylum Arthropoda; class Insecta; order Lepidoptera; family Noctuidae; genus Diachrysia; species Diachrysia chrysitis. The sequence goes on along the minus strand of OW028651.1, from coordinate 5,368,666 downwards.
CGATCGCACTTACGATCACTGGGCCCACCTTACTATGAAGTACCGACATGTGATACCAGTTATTTATTGACCTACCAGTTCTGACTCAAGATTTCGCTTAAATTGAAAAAAAAAAAGAAATAACACAATCTTTTGAATCTAGCTAGTAACTAGTAAAGTTAAATTGAACAAACAACATGATGAGATCAACATCACATGGTTTGTTACGGAGTTCCTATGGCCATCATCAGACCAGCTCGAAAACACCATAATGTTGTATTGTCACCAAACTTACATAAGTATGCAAAATTTCATCTCAATCGGATGTCGAGAAGTGGTTCTAATTTAACTTGCAATATTTGACCAAAACAAACAAACATACATACATTGCAAGTTAATTAAAAACTTGTATGTGGTTCAGAGTTTGTGACATATTTTCATACCTGTAAAAAAGATACATTTTAAAATGCGTTACAGCTTATAAAAACTGTTTCTTTTTTGTCATTTTCATTGTATTGTTTAAAGTTATTATGTGGTACTATTTACTCAAATGCATTGTTAAAATTTTGCATCATTAAGGTCTAATATGACTAAGTGACTGATTACGTGCATGCGGGTTTCACGAGATTGGATACAACGCTAGTTAGGTGTGGTTTCCATATAAAGACCAACATGAATTTGTAGGCATATTGTAGATAGTAACTTTCGTGAGGAGTATTCATAATTATTTAAAACAAAATGGTTTACTCACGTTTATTCTCGGGATCGCCCGACTAGTTGCAGACTCAATAGGAGTCCCTAATCATGAGCTGATCTGATAGTAGATATATTATGAACATTATATGCACAAAAGTCAAGTGTCGCCTACTTTATTAGTGACACATAAAGATTAATCATTAAAAAGGAATAATTATATACAAGACAGCCTTGTAAAGCGCTTAAAGCATGTTCATACTTTTCGTTCATACTCGCTGCTTAGAGCTGGGCAAACGCCGTCTTTCATAGTTGACAATGCATCAATACATTATAGCACGCACACCGCTTGATTTATAGTGGCTGTGTTTGTCACCATCGTAGGTTCTAGGATCTAATATCAAAATTGAAATATTCAAACGAAACGTTCTTGGGGTGACAATTAAATAACAGTGACATTTATTGCAAATAACTGCTATTCCTTAAAACCTATTCTTGCAATATTTATTCGGAAGTATATATTAATATAATATTATGCTTGGAATTCCGGACTATAGTTGAGAAATAATAGCTATCGTGTTATCTATCTTAAAGATATTTTAATAAGGTATATTATTGTTTGTATTTTAAGCACTAATCTAATTGTAAAATTGGAGTACCTAATTGTGGCACATAGGCAAATAGTAGAACTTTAAAAAGAAAAATACCAGTTTCCAGTTCGATTCAACTTGAAACGACTTATAAATAAAATACCTGTAGCTTTGTAAGAAAAACAAAAAACAAACGTCTAACTAAAGCGAACAATTGTAAAAGACACTGGAAATATTTCCTCGCGCCCTTTTGTGCGGGTAACAAGAAAACCGGAAGTTCGAATAATCCGTCCTTCGTAAATAATTAAGACGCTTTCAGAAAATGTTGTTATTGTTTTTACGTGATTGGCTGTAGGACAATCTTGATTTATGTCGACAGAAAGACTTGATTAGATTTTCTTGGTAATTCTGTTTTATTGATTTGGATTTTCTTTGATTGTCTCTCGACAAAGTCGTCGTCAGATTTTAAGTGCTTTGCGTATTTTATGATTATTTGAATGTTAATAAATAAATAAATTACAAAAGACGAATAATAAAATATGTTAAAGTGTGTGTTGAGCATTTTACAATTATTTTGTTCGAATACAAGGCCAGTACCAAAGCCACCCACGTCTTTTGGCTACTTATTTGCCATAAAAGCCTTCCTCTCTTTAAGAGGAAAATGGGAAACTAGTTAAATATTTTATTAAGGCTGTAGAGAGAAAATGGTCTTCTGAGCCACCTACGCTGAGAGATATCAAGTAAAAACGACTGTGGCACTAAACCTAAGTTTTAGTGCCTTTATATATTGTATTGAATTTTGGCTGAAATGAGAGACCCTTATAAAAGAAAGCAATTCCTTTCCCTGTTGTCCTTAATCAAAATTTAAATAACAGTAGTAAGTAGATTTGATAAAATATTTCGTAGTTTCAGAATATTCATGACATCGCCAACTCTACGAATAAAATTCACATTTCACCATCAAAACTTAGCATGCATGAAAATCGGGACAAAAATAAATAGAAGCCGAAAAAAGAACCATCGAAAATTTTAATAATTCAAAGCCATTCCATCGCGAAACGGCCGAGCTTTCAAAACAATATACTAGAAATGAATAAACGCTTGTAACATGCAAGTTTGCACCATACCCACGGCAAAATGCGATCACGTTTATTTTCTTTTCCACTGTGGAATTTATACAGGGTTCAGTGAGCACTCTGGAGGGGCCCGTATACACTATTGTTTATGCGGCCTTCCCCCAAACCGCACAGTAATGAGTGTCAAGAACTTACCACAGCGTCGCGCTTTAAAATCTAATTTGCACGACAAGAATGCTTTTACACAGTTTTGAACTTCGCACGAAGAATATTACCTTTGCTCCCGCGGACTATAATGGATACTATATATTTTGGAGGGTAAATTTAGAGGCAGACTACATAGAATTCCCATTTCCTTTTTGATCCTACTGTCGTATAAAATCAATGTGTTATTGCCTTTCTTTGGTGCTTGGTTTTTTGGATGTGAACCAAGAAATGTGAGTTTACTCTTCATTCGCACAGAGCCGATGTATTTATGCGGTGGATCTAAACCTAACTTTTTATGCGGATTAATATTTTAGGAAAGCAGAAATATTGAATAGCATTTTTACAAATTCAGGCAGGTCCCTTTATACATCACTGAACCAGGTAACAATAACAAAAATGAACATAAAATCACTGGATTATTCAAATTAATGCTAACCACAAGATATCTTCCCGCTTGGTTTGCAAAGTCATTCGAAAGTTCAAGCCAAAGTTAAATTAGAATATAAAATAGAAACCTCTTTTAAATGGTCAAGTAACAACGATTTATGTGAAAATATTTCTTAACAATCTGTACAATGAATAATGTACTAACTATATGATACCCTAGTATTTGCGGTTGTAAATAAAACCTTATGTACATAGATCCTAAAACGCCGTTGTTTACGCATCTAGTAGTGCAGCGTAACCAACGCCTAATGAGTGTCAAGTGACGTCACGAACGTCACCATTAGCGACGCACTATAAACATGAACCACTTGTTTTGTCTCACGAAAATACTCCCGTGTACTGCATGAAATTTATTTTAGACTAAAAATATGACCGTTTTTTTTTAAAGTCTATGTCAAGTTTTTCTGGATTTGCACTTAAAGATGAGTTTGTTTGTAAGACGAGAATGGAGATGTGCTTACCACTTAGTACAACTTGCATGTAATCCGTGTGGTTTCTTGATAATATACAATACGTAAACGTGTTTTGTTCGTGCGGGTTGTAGCCTTTAGCTTATGTTGGTTGTAATTTCCAATTAACAAACCTGCAAGGTTGTACAAACAGTAACTTCATGATATTCAATTTGTGAAGTTAAGTTGTAATATTCATCAAAGCGTCAGTCAATCAACCATAGTAATCAAAATCAATTGGGATACATTTTTATCATTATAAGAATATAATTTATTATCAGAAACTTAAATCTTTATCATGATTTATAATACCAACAATTTAAACTATAAGTTTAAAACACTATATGTGAGTAGCTGCCCGCCCCGGCGGCGTCGCGGTGGTGTGAATTTTCAAAACATTTCTGTATTTTCTTATGTAAAAACCTTGTCCTTTCAATAATGAACATAACAAAAACAATAATTATCCGATTTAGTGCAGTCGTTCGCAAGTTATGGCGTAATTTGCGTTCATTTTTATATATGGAGATAAAAATGCGTAGGTAGTCATTATATTTAAAATTTACGAGTCGAATTCGAAGCGGACCCTGCTACATTATCTTAAAACGTCCAGACCTATAATATTTTTACTTCTACTTACAAAGGGCTTAAGGCAAGTTGTACTTTAAAACACAAATCTTGCTTTGTTATATTCTTTCGTTCTTGTTATTTAGGAAAACATTGTTGATATTGGACAAGTCCTTAAGGTATACGTACCTACTAGACGGACTTGACTTAAAACATAACTGTATTTAATTTGAAGGAATGTATCTTTCATCTTTTTAAACCAATTCCGCCCTAAGGTTAAGTAATAAGAGAGCAGGCTGTTGCTTGTAGTGAAACGACGTGATCAGTGTCTCTACCATGAGTTTTTAACAAACGTACTCGCTAGCGACGGCGTAAACGATTTCTATGGCAAATTTGTACAGCGCCACTAGCGGACACTTCAAGAATTAAAATGAGTAGTATGAGACGATAGGTAAAAAACCTATCGAAATCTAATCGCTAGCGACTAACGTTTTTAGCCATTACATATGAAATTCGGTACCACGAGTCACAAATTTGATAGATGTCATCGAGAAATACCGTATCGACAGTAGTATGTCATGGTACAAGTTATTGAAAACTATTCGATGCTCCTTTAGTCGCTAGCGACTGAAGTAAGTTTTCGATAGCAACTCATGGTAGAGACACTAATCTTTTTATAGTATAAAACAAGCTTTAAGCAATTGCTGCAATTGCAAGAGATTTTCATACGTTTTTTTTTTGTTTTCTTTTATAAAATCCTTGTCCTTACAATAAGTAACATACCAAAAGAAGAATTAGTCCTTTTATAACAATTGTTCGGAAGTTATGGCGTGACCAAGGTAAATCAGGATTTATATTTATGTGTATAAATATTAGAAAACAACGAAAGCTTTGCAATGACCCAGATTTTGTGATTTTCAAAAGTCAGATACAAGGAACATCGATAGTAATCGTTTTCTATTCGCTCAAGAACATTGTCATACGTGCACGTCCGAGGGAAAACTACCTCGTTAGCCCTAATGGGATACTGATACGGAATATTTCTGTTCGTATCCAATTAAAATACTCATATTTTTTCCAAATAGAAATGAATAGTATAATAAATTAAACAATACGAAGTTTTCAACTTGCCGGAACCAAAATATGACACACTAGCTGTCCCCCGCGACTTTGTTCGCGTGTTTTAGTTTCAACGGTTTTTCATTTTTGCAACATTTTTCATTTATGCTCCGCTCTTATTGTTCGTAGCGTGATGTTATATAGCCTATAGCCTTCCTCAATAAACGGACTATCCACTACAAAAAGAATTTTTCAATTCGAAAAAGTAGTTCCTGAGATTAGCGCGTTCAAAAAAACAAACAAACAAACAAACTCTTCAGCTTTATAATATTAGTAAAGATTTTTCAAAATGAAGAATTAACATTTTCATGAATTTTAGTATGTACGACAATCTAAATAGCTGCTTAAATTATTTAATTCGGCTAATTTATCTAAATAATTTGGACACTTAAACATCATTAGTATACCTTCATGTTACTTACAATATATAATTGAGTTAGATCTGAAAGCCTTCTATTAGAAGCAGGCTAATTCACTTGCAACTAAATTCTAACATGTATTCTGAGTAAACGTGAAATTAGATCCATTCCTGCTTTGCTGCGGTTAACTTCTGAACAACTTGTAAGGTAAAGTGGTTTGACGTCTTAATTAAAATTTGAAGTCGAGTTTTCTTGTGTTTTTATTATTTGACATTGGTGGATGTTTCATTTTTACTTATTGACACACCTAAATCGACTCTACCCCGTAATTTTGATCAAAACATTAATAATTAAAAGGTTTTTTTTGCGATTTATTCTAAAGTTTGTTTCGTTTAGTTTGTATAAATATACTTAAGTAGTAAGAGTTTATATTTCAATGAAGTTACTTACCTTGTTTATTTTATAACAGCTTATTGGACCTTCTGTTATGGTGTTGTAAATGTCAAATATATAAATAAATAAAGTTTCATGTTTATGTTCTTTTACGTCTATTTTTGTAGAAATTACCAAAATCTATTTTATTAAGGCCCATTGTAAAAATAAATCTTAATTTAACATGCCAAAATATTATTAATAAAAAATTACAGAAATTATAAATGTTTTTATTAGAGTTCACATATTTTTTTAAAATATAAAATTCCACTAATTTATTACAGTAAAAAATAAATGAAAATATTTAAATCTAAATAAAAACTGCCCTTCTTGCGTCTCTGCTTGCGTCAGTAATTTTCCGAATAAATATATCTATTGTCCAATACGGTTTATCATCGGCGTGTCGGACTGTGTTATTTGATAATGCCTTTGTAAAGAAAAGGGAAGTCATGCTGACTGTAGGTTACGAGAATAGTTCTATCTCTGGAAAATGTGTTGAATTAATTATCTATGGTCTGCTTGCTAATATTATGTAAATGGAAATCAGATATCTAGAAATAATAATGTTGATTTCATTAGTGACGAAAATTGAAGTATTTGTATCAGTAAAGTATGTGCTATATCAAATTTAAACAATAAATAAAGCTTACGTAGTTTTTATTTAATTCGCAAAACAATTTTACGTAATAAGTAAAATAATACATTTTGCATTTTTATTCGAAAAATAAAAATAAGTAATTTTTACTCTATGAACTAAGTACTACTTTACAATACAAGTTACTTGAAATCAGTTACCCAAAAGCTGAGCAAAAACTTTGATAGGCTTGTAAGCGTTCTAAAAACGACACCTTATTCTATTTTCTTTAAAATTTAAATTTATGAATTAATATTCTTTAAAAAATTATATATATTTTTTTAGAATTTCAAATATTTTCTTCCAAAGTATTTATTTTAATATTACTGACTGAAAATAAGTTAAATAGTTTTTTTATTTAAAATAATATTAACCCAAAAACAAACGCATATCACATGACTTTTAATTTGTTTTGATCTTGTTACAATCTTATAACCATACTGTTTGACTTTCTTGTTTTCTTACCAACAACGTACATCTTAATAACGTAATTAATTGGTTCAAATAAGTGCCAAAGACATTAAAAATAAACAAATTTTACTCAAACTTCAAAAGTAAAGAAAATTGTTTTTATTATAACACATACTTCTATTTCAGTTCATGTAATTATGAAAGTTAATTAAGAGCCTCCTTTAGTGGTTTGAGACGAAATTCAAACAGATTAATCACAAAATATTATATTTTAAGGTATCTCAATCAGTTTTAATAATTATAATTTAAAGATCAGATCAAATTTGTGCTGTTTGTAGGTAATAAAAATTTCAAGATCGGACACAACATCTTATTTTTGAAGTAAAACTTCTTTACGCACGCTTTACTTGGGGAGTACGAAAAGTTTGATCGGGCGAGGCAAACAGGAGTTGAGAGGGAGATAAGAGATAATAGGAAGTAAGCTGGTAAATAAATGCGTCTCTTTCTCGCATAGCCAGTTCCGTTTCGTATATAAAGAAGTTTTACTTTAGCCGTGTGGTCTAAAACACACTCGTTTTTTTTTATCTAATTGTAATTGACACACAACGTCCAAGTAATCACAATGACTTTTCTTTTATTTACCTAATTTAATTTGTGTCTACCAGTTGTCCACATAACAAAGCAAATACCTGAAGAGTCAACAGATCAAAGACAGTGTTTCCTCACATTTTCCCTTGAGTTTTAAGCAGAGATAATCAAGTGTCAGTCACGAAACGCACACAAGTATCAATGTGCGTTCGACAAAACGACAACCCTATCACATTACACCGTCTATGTCATGCTAATACAGCAATGCAAAGTCGGGCAACTTTAAATTGACTTGTGTGACGTCACACGAAGTGCGCTGCTACCCGAAGCCTTGTTGAATGTATCGTGTATTGTGGGATAGTTTAATGTTTTGGAAAACATCGCTGTTACGATTTTTCGCTCGTAAAATATCGCTGAGGAAGCTATTTTGTTTGGTTTGGGTTCGACCAATAGTTGACTATTTATGTATGGTTGTAATCTCTTAAATTTATAGTTGTATTTTTGTACATTTGCGTGTATTTAATAAAATGATCTATTTTTCTATGAAATAATTTTACTGTAAGTATCGTTTTTTTACTATCCTGTGGGGTGCAGCTCTAAATTGCGTCCTATTAGTCTTGATAGGCGTTGTATTTTTCGGAACCTAAACATAACAACAAATACAAATTATAATGCTCATCGGTTAACCAGCCAAATAATAGTATTAACTTTATCCTCTTTCTTCGAAGCCATAAGCTATTATACCAAATAACAATAAACTGTCAAAGTGACCCCATCTAATGTAATCAGAAGTTACAACATGATGAGGATTTTATCCGACATTTTGATCGAATTACGAAACTCACCACTGTAAACAGTGAAAACCAACTTAATCTGTGTCAATAGGGCCCCACAAACTATATTAATTATGTTGAAGGTAAATGCTTCGTTGCTCTGGACACTGCCACCAAAATACATCGTATAAAACTTTTAATGGCCAAAAGTCAGTGCGTCGGAAAATTGTAATAAGGAAAAAACCGAGTTGTTTGCCCTCGAATTTAAACAAAACTCCACAACTTTCACTGTAAAGGCCTTAAATAGGAGTATTGGGATTACTTTTTAAAATGATAACGCAGCTTACCCCCGAATTCAGAAACGCAAATTAACTTTAAGACGATCTTAAATGTCTATCTGTCGCTAATTCACACCTTAAAGTGAAAGAGATAGCACGAGACTTAACGGCGACTTGAAATTGATTGACGTTTCAGTATTCGGCCATAAATATTATGAATATCCTAAACATACTCTCATCAGTTCGACAGAATTAAATAAAAATGCTATACACATAACTTAAAATAAAGGTACTGTGTTTAATACAACAACGTACTTTGCTTGAACCGATTATTTGGAAAATAGACTATTGGCTCGAATACTCATTCCAATACCTTAACAATAATAATTTGAACTTATCAGGCAGTTATACATTATTGATTCCTTATATTAATGAAACCACATTGTTTTTATCTGAGCTGTCGATATGAAAAAAAATTGTGGAGTTTTCTTTTTTAACAAGTTGGTCAGTAATTTTATGACTTAAAATATTTGAATATTAAAAGCTATGTAGCCACGCAGAGCAAAACACAAAAAAAGAATAAAATCAATAATAATTATTACTCAAATATTAATTATTGAAGTAATAAAAAAGTTTTTAAATTGCGGTTATGAACTTTTTTTTTTCATTTTTGCACAAGGACTAAAGGTATTATGTGTTTTCATTTATTATCTATATCTCTATATTGTATACAATACTTTATAAACCTGTCGAGTACGGTCAACTAGCTCTAATTGAAATGAACAAAGTTAGTTTGTCATTGTTCTTTTGTTTGTTAGCACCACAGTTACTGCCTACGCTCAATAGAGAGTGACATGCTGTCTCTGTAAACACATAAACAGTTTATTTATATACAGAGTTGATTTATATTTAATGTCTATGATTGACGCAATATAATTAATGTATGTATAACTTATCTTTTTGAAAACATCAAAACTTAATCGACAAAGTACAACTAAACTACATATAAATTATAATATTTAATTATTACTTTTGTTATATTTTTAAAACCCATTTAAGTGGGCTTGTTGTGAACAAAAAACTCTCACAATTCGCAAAGTATTCTGTTCATAGAACACTGAACTAAGCTCTAAGTTCAATATTTCATATTTTAGTGTTAATAAAATATCACTCTTTTATAAAATGTTATCAATGTAAAACGTCGATGGATAAAAGATTCATTCGTTCGCAGAAATGTCGCAAAGTGAATAAGTTTTCGTTTTACGAGTTCCGAAATAGTCAAATAAAATTTTACTACTCTTCGTAGGTACGCATAGTTTTAGTGCTTCGCGACCGCGGATTACTGCGTATTGAGTTTGATTTTTAAAAGGCATTTGTTTCAAATCTTTTGTCAGATGAATATTGGATATTTATGGTTTCCTTCACATTGTTGATTTTGCCTTAATATTGTGACATATACTTATATAGTAAGTTTTTTCGATGTCTTACAACTCGTTTGTGACATGTGTGTATTGGTATGATCTTGCATAAAAAACCTGTAGGTATTGTTTTTTGCTATTGGTCAAAGGTCTTCTATCATTTAATCAGTTATACGTTGTACACTTCGTAATTATACATCTTATACATAAAAATCTCGATTCTTAGTGTTTGTTATCGAACTTCTCCGAAACGGCTTGACCGATTTTTATATATTTTTTTGTGTTTAGTTGTTCAGTCTAAGAATTACGGGAACGAGGACTTCTTACGCGAGTGAATCCGCGGGGCTCCGCTAGTATGATTATAAAAAAGAGCTTAATGAATGATATAATAATATGACATTGGAATGACAATAATTTACCTTTATTAATAATGTATCTTGTAATCAAAGTAATTAAAATTTCGTTTAATCCCTTTTCGTTGTGGTTACAACAAAATTTTGATTAAAAATTCGTATTCGTAGAATCGGAATCCAAATATTACACCTACATACGTATATACAAAGTGATTTCAGAATTCACTCATTAATTAGCGTAGTTGTGTGGCCACAATTAATTTTGTTCCAACTGTTGTTGTAGATTAAACAGTTATCGTTTATTACTATTTAGTAGAGTGCGGTCTGCGGCCAAATCAGTGGTTTTGTGAATTGATCATTTGTTTTATTCCAAAATTAATGGTTAGATGTAAAATTTATGGATTTTTTGTAAAAATTAAACAATTTTGTACTAAGGAAACTATTTTGATTTATTTGATTGATATTTCATATAACTCACTGATAACAATGATAACAAAAAAAATAGAGAAGTGTGGGAAAATATAAGATAGTAGAAAAAGTATTTACAATATGACCATATTATCTAGTGCCATAAAAACATATTATTTTTCGCTGCTTATTTGATTTTACAATCAGGTACATTTTAATTAATTTCTAAGAGAAATAATGTTAAATTATAACTAACTACTGACTGCTGGACTCTATAAGTTACATAGTGCATCCTCAACAGCACAATGTACTGCTTGTTAGAAGCTATAAAATATAGATTTAAAATGTCGAAAGCACGTTCCCGTCAATTGACTTATTTCGGTGGACTTTCGGAAATTGAACATTTTTATACTTACACATTTAAAAAGCTTTGAACCGACATATTTTTAGAGGCACATTTTATGTGGTATATTTCTTTGAGGTTATTGCGATTTAGGAAATTATGCTGGCGGCTACCTAATTTTATGTCAAATCTTTTTATAGGGTTCCGTACCAACGGGATCTCATTACTAAGCTTCCGCTGTCCTTTCGTCCGTTTGTCCATCCTTCTGTCTGTCAGCAGGCTGTATCACATGACCCGTAATAGCTAGTTTTAAAATTTTCACAAAATGTGTAGGTACTTCTGTTGCCGCTATGACAACAAATAACAAAGATTTTTCTATTAATTTGACTCTACATTAGTCTACACGGAGTTCTTGTAGGTTTCATTTCGTACATCCTTATCTGGGGATTCCTTTAAATAATATAAAATTCGGAATAAAATGTAATGTCTGAAACAAAAAATATTTTATTTGGCACGTGTTTCTCATTTATCTGCTACTAAAAGTTATTTGAGTGGGTACCAAGTATGGCTTTTTTCCCTTTTTTTCACATTACGTCCTTAACAGCTAAAATACGATAATGATAATTATTGTTCAAACTTTATAAATCGTTTTTCGATCTGATTGTGAACCAATATTTAATTATATCGAGAACTGTGGGAGCGTTGATTTTATTTGCAATACACCAATTGGTAACCGAAACCGATTTTCCTTTTTTGATCGATGTATTCTTAAGGTTTCTGTTTTTACCTTTTGGGGAACCCTAAAAACGACTGTCCCATGCGGCGATGGAACCCGCGACACGTGGCGCAGTGGTAAAAAGAGAATGCAAAAAATAGTTTAAAAAAAGAATTTCGCTATTTCCGAAGGGCTTTACCTTATACAACTGAACTGCACCTTGATAAGAACATTACGAACACCATAATCATATGTCCACCCTTATTGCGGCAGAGTATTGAAGTAGTTAGCGACCCGGAAAATTAACTAAGTTTATGTGAGTACACACGAGCTGGGGAAAATATATACGCAATGTACTGCGTTTAATAGTAAAGTTTATAGTAGGTACTATATCTATATGGTGATATATATGTTTTAAGAAATATATATTTATGCACAAACTACGTACTTACATTTTATTTTATACATTGTTGTTTCACTGTCTTTTTATTAGTTAGGTGATCAAGTGCAATATTTGAATGGACGTATGATCTGATTCATAATTAATATTTAATCTATACTTATAATAAATCTGTAGAGAGGTCAATTCTGTACATCAAATATATTTTCAAAATAACTATCAGGGGGTGATTAGTGATCGATACTGATCCCAAAAATGCAATCAGTAAAATTTTTGTCTGTCTGTCTGTCTGTCTGTCTGTCTGTCTGTCTGTCTGTATGTTCCTTATAGAAACGAAAACTACTCGACGGATTTTAACGAAACTTGGTACATTTATTCTTCATACTCCTGGGCAGGTTATAGTATACTTTTCATCACGCTACAATCAATAGGAGCAGAGCAGTGAAGGGAAATGTTGGGAAAACGGTATTTTTTAAGCTTCCGTCGCGTATGCAGCCTTAATGGTTAAAGCTACATAGAAATCATGTATGACGGAAATGTTCTACATAAAATTATCTAAAAAATATCCCACAACAGCATATGTCTATCTTTTATGGTTGACTCACAATAACACGTGTAACTCCCGATAGCTTAGCAGTTCGGAGATTTCTGATTATATTTGTTTACTCTTACGTTTATAATACTCTCACTCATCCCTAATTAAAAAAAGTTTACATTATTACCTATTCAATAAAAAAAGAATCATAGAAATCGGTATAGAAACACCAAACTTATACATGAAATACGATAATAAGCCATCGCGCCGTCGCGCGTGAATACTGAATCATGCTATAAGGATTATTTTTGTGTAACGTGATATATTATATTTCCCTACTAAAATACGAAAGTTAATCTGTCTGTTACATCAAAACCACTAAACAGTGAGGAAGGACATATGCTACTTTTTTACGAAAAACGACGGAAACGCGGACGAAGTCGCTGGCAAAAGCTAGTAAAAAATAATGCTAAACCCAAAGTAAGTAAAACAAGTGTGTTATGGATTCAGGTAACGAATGTACCACTAATACCTTCAGACCGTCGAGTGGCGTACCACTCCACCACGTGAAATGTGTTTGTATGTCTGTTAAAAGAAGACAGGCTATTAAGATGCAAACTCTATAAATTTGTCGGTGTTCAACTGTGTCATCCTGTAATAAAACTCTTATAAACAATTTCTTATAACTTAAAATTTTTCAATCGTTGTATGTGTATGTATCACTTCGAGATCGTCGTCAAACCAGGGATCTTATATTTTTATTTAAGATTGTAAACGGGAGATACGAGATACGCCGATATGAGATACTCACAATGTAGCGCCCTGGTCGAAAACATTCTATAATTATTCAGTTCCATCTAGAATTCCCGGGCACCCAATAAGTCACACGTTTTATATCCCGCGACGAAATACCAATTCAGGTTTAAACGCTCCACTAATTCGAATTTTTAGGACTTACAACACCCTTTGCCAAAAATCGCCTAACAGAGACATACACGCCGATTCATTAAAAAAATTTAGAGACCAAATAACAATAGATTACAATTATTGTAATCACAATGTCGAAGTACTAATATAAAGTGTAACAAAAAAAAATTATAAATAACTAAATTATATAGTTCTACCTCTCCTCTCTCTAAATTATAAGAAAAAAAATTAACATTATGAACAAATTTACAAATAAATATATTTTAATATGAAGATATTTTTGTTGTTTACAGCCATTATGTCACCTATAATAGGTGTTAGAATAATAGACGGTTAAAATATATTTATTAGTAAATTTGTTCTTAATGTTATTTTTTTTTCTTATAATTTAGAGAGAGGAGAGGTAGAAGTATATAATTTAGTTATTTATAAATTGTTTTTTGTTACACTTTATATTAGTACTTCGACATTGTGAATGCTGTGTATACCTATAATAGGCATACATATTAGAAATATTATAGTGAATAAATTTAGCCTATTGAAATATGTTATGCTGTTGTATAGTACATTAGGTATCCCGGCAAACGTTGTTGAGCCATAAAAATAAAAAAAAATGGTTGGGGTGGGCCATCGTTATCACTTAGGGTTAAAATAAATAGTTTACGACCTATTCTCAGACCTACCTAAAAAAAATTGTGTATATTTACACATTTTTTTTTATAAAAATCGGTCATGCCGTTTTGGAGGAATTTGGATACAAATACTGCGACACGATAAATTTATATACCTATATATAGATTAATTTTTCATTATCCTTCAGGATACTTACATTGCTGTGTGATATCGCTGACAGTATGCCTTATTTTTCACATTACAAATGATACATCACTTTCTTATACGCACATATCCCTTTAAAACAGCTTATTGACATGCCCAATTTATTCTTTACATATAAAACGACAGTAGTTTAAAACTCTCAGCTGTTTCCATCCCCTTGGGATACATTGCCTGAATTGTACGATACGTTCCCAAAGAAACGGGCTTATTCAGTCTTGATTGAAAGACTTCGAACTTCAATCGGATATCTTGTTACAGAGTATAAAGCTATTTTTCTTTGTTATTAAAATACAGCTTTCTATTTTGTGAAGGTCTGTGGTGTAGTTTTATTAGTTTTGTAAAGCCATTGTTGGTTTTGCTTTAGCTAATGTATAACAAAGATGTCTTGAGAACTATTCTCTTTGTATGAACAATTGTGTTGTAGAAATATGTTACGCGTAGACCTGTATTAAAAAAAAACTATCTGTAGGTGTGTAAAAATGTAATATATTTGTTGAAAGTAATTACAAAATAAAGCGAAAATGAAGGTAGTTTTGCCCTAACATGCCTATAAATTGATACTAAGCGAGCAGCTGTCGGTCACTTCCCATTGAGACGGCGAGCGGTACGGACGTGCTACCTAATATCACTGTGAGTTCTATAATTGATGATGCTACTTATAATATTCCTTATATATTCCGGTAAATTAGAAGCATTCATTATTCTGCTTTGTCCAATGTTAAATTTCTTAATTTTTATGACGCATGACTTTTTGTTACTTTTTTACCTGCTAAGGAGTTTGACACCGTTTTGATAAATTTTCAAGTAGGTAGCTTGTTTTATTTTCAGAAATACTCTTCCTAAGTAGCCTTATATTTATGCTTTATATATCACTAAGATAATACCCTAATTAAATTCTAGACTTAATTTTACAGCATTAAGCGTCTAGGTAGATGAGGCGATGAAACTTTAAGTAGCCATTTAGGAACACATCCTCTCTTAATTATTTTAGTAGATTCATGTGCCCCGGTCACGTTCGGATATTCATTTCCTACGCCTAATTGCTCTCGCCGTCTTAGAATTAATTAGTTTTACATATGCGTCTGGGAAATGTTGGCGCAAATATATTGGTTATTAAATGTAAATTTAATAGATTTCGTTAATCATTTACTAATTAATTAAAGAATTTCGAATAAATTTTTGTTTACAGTAAAAGACAAAATGCCTTTTGACGTGACAACGTCTTATAAATTGGTTTGCCGGGTGACACTTCAAGAAACTGGGTAACGCTCCGCTCACGTTATGCGCTTACAATGAGAGCGAGTGAGAGGCACGCGTCCCTTCCACTCGGGCATGGTTAGCCCGCCTAAGAGCGAGAGAGACAGACATTGACATTGACAGTCGTTGTCACGTAAAACTTTCGCCCGTATACCGACTTTACAGGCAACCAATTTTTTTTGTTTCAATTTCATAATTAATCATGTTTTTATTGTTTTAATTACATTAACCTAGCTTTGTAGTTTCAGGTACATGTGAGTCAGCAATACTCCGAAACGTTACGTAGTTGTTTCGCTAAAATTACAGGAATTTTCTTTTCTTCTAGAGAAATAAAGAAATTAAATGAGGTGAACATTATTAAATGAGGACTCAGTTCAGTGACCTTAATTGAAATGAATTACAGTGCGTCTTGTTTTAAACACATTTTATGTTCAAATAAACAAATATAATACCGAAGCAGAAGGATTCTGAGAATCCGAATAATCTAGAACTTGGAAAAAAAAATTGCAATATAATAATCTAATATTAATCTTACCAACCTGGAATTGTCAACTCGTAGTACAAAGGCCAGGTAAAAAACTAGTATAGTCCACTGAACTTGCTTACTATTTTTTGGCGATTTCAGAAAGTTCAAAATGTTTATTGAAAATTTGTAGGTACCTACAATTGTGTCTAAAAAGACAGTGTGTGTGTTTACGACCATTTTAAATTGGATTTTAAATAATCTTACTTTTCTGTAGGTATATTGGTTTTCTTCCGAATATTCATGTAAAGAAATATGAGTACAAATTTAATATTTTATTATATTTACTCGAATGTTTATAATATTTAATTTTATATTTATTTTAATTCTGCAAAGTACCACACGTGACAATATAAGTTTACAGCTGTTCAGAATAAAAAAATTAACATGCGACCTCAATACAAACAGTCGACATTTATTCCATAAAAAATAATGTTCAAACGCTTTGAATTTAGAACTCAATTTTTTTGTACAATTAAACCAGAACGATAAAAATAACAAAACACGAACCTGTGCTTCTGACTTGAAGCTGTCCATTTATTTTGTGTTAATTAATAATTCCTTTTCTCATAAATTGCCTTGTCGCTGCAAAAGCAAAAGCTTAATAATAGTTTTCAAGTGAACTTATTGCGTTGTAAAGTGTAAGCACTGCACTCTCACAAGATTTATGAACTTAGCTGACGACATTCATAAAAATCTTATTATTTAAACGTTTCTTTTACCCCACCATTAATCTCTGTCTACAGTTTTGTATAGATGTGTATATAAAAGCTGCGTATGACGGCCGACCTTTTTAGTATGTACCTACATTATTTATTTATTTTGTGTTAATTTGTATTATATTTTTTTATATATGAGTGAAATTCGCAAAATACTAGCAAAGGTTTCCTTATGACACGATGTATCGGTAAGTGCTTCCTGAACTAACAACGGATCTTATCGAAGCTTACAGGAAATTAATTCTACCAGCATTTTAATTTCTTATAATTATTAGACAATATTCTTAGAGTTTATAATTTATTGTTTATTTTGCTTTCAAATGTTTTTATTTACCATTAACATAATAACTGTAACACTAAAGCCAGCCCCGTCACATGTAAAATGGAAAGCTCTGTTCACCCACCTATTGTAGAATTATAACCATGTTCTGTCTCGCCACTAGCTACATAACAAAAAACAGCAAGAAAATCATTATAATAATAATATGTACAAGCGAATAAATGAAATCGACATTGTAATTTTTAACTGAAATCGCAAACGAAGTCTTATACTTCAGGAGACGCATTTAATAAGAAAAGATTTTTACATTACACCTGATTTACTTTTCATATCAAACTGCTTTGCTCGCTTAACAAACAATATCAAACACAATTAATATTGGCCGGAACTTTAAAGCATAAATTCACAGCACAAAATTGTTTGGTGACCGTTGCACAAACTAATCCATCATGGCGGACGATTATGTACCTAAGAATATTTAAAACTGGACGCTTTAAAGTGAAAAACTTGGACAAGAATGAGGATGAAGAATTTCAGTTTAAAAGTGTCAAGAACATTTGGAATTGATATACTGTGTTTTTGGGGTTCCGTAACGAAAAAAGAATCCTTATATTCCTACAAGGGTATCTGTTTGTCAATTTATTTTTTCTCAGGAACGTGTGATCATTTTAAAACGAATATCGTCTACAAATTCTTGCACAATAAAAAATAAGCTTATTATTATGTCAACGCAATTGAAAAAGTCATTAAAGTTGATTTTTCCATACATTTCCAAAAATCTCTGTTGACCCAGTATTACGAAATTTAGCATGATGCTAATCTAACGTATCAAGTAAACTTTTTTTTTTCTTACATAAATTACGTTTTTGCGATTACAAAACTTATATTTACATTTGAAAGTTTGATAGTGTATATTGCATACATCGAATATGAGGGAACAAACAAAAACAAAACCTAACAAGGTTTGTTTTTGGAGAATTAACCGTGAGGATCAGCAAACTTTGTACCTGCGGAACTCTCGGAGCGCGAGTCAGACTCTCACTGGCCGGTTTCATTTTTAATTATTCTATGTGTAAAGGGAGTGAAATAAAAAATCTCCTACGGACAATTTTGTGAAACAACTTTAAAGATACCTCAGTTTAGTAGACTGGAATGGACTGCTATGGTTCACTACTTTTTATAATAAGTTTATATCAAGTAAATAGGTACCTAATCATCTAAGGTTGTAAAGAACTAAACAGAATAAGCAAGTGTGCTTTAGACCACACGAATGAAGTAAAACTTCTTTATATATGAAACGCAACTGGCTATAAGAGAAAGAGAGAAAGAAAATATGTGCTCTCACTTCTTTCTCTTGCCCTTACAGTAATATACAAAACGTAACTCTCTTTCTATCTTCACTAACTTATATCTTCCTCTCAACTTCCGTTCGCCTCTCCCGATCACACTTTTCGTAACGCTCTCGTCACACATTCACCAGCTTACTTCCCAAGTTAAGCATGCGTAAAAAAGTTTTACTACAAAAAGTTTGTAGCTCCATCAACAAAATATTTCCACATACACTCGACATATCACGGTATTACAAACATACCAATACCAAACACAAAAAAAAACTTCTTCTAGTAGTACAGTAAATAAGAGCATCGCCCTCTAAATGCATTTCATATCCCTACAAAATTATATTAGGGTTGCCACCACTTTTATTATACTAACGCGACGATATTATGTTTCATTGTGAATCCGCAACAACAATACTGATTTGAAAATTACGGAGCCAGACCTTGGCCTCTCGTGTGCCAGTTCATTCCTACAATGTGTTTAACTGGGGTAATGTTGGTCTGTGTGATGTTTTCTTTAAGGAAAAGTGGGATTTTCCTTGGTTATATCGAATAAGTATACTCGTACTTTGTCCTTTTACTAAGGACTTTGAGACGTTTGCTTTGTTTCGTTTTATTTAATACTAGCTTTTGTCCGCGACTTCAAGTGGACGTCTGTAATCGCGGCAAGAAGTAGTCAATGTCCTACATCGGGATCCAAGCATATCTGATTTAAAGTTTCATCAAAATCGGTTCAGCGAATTAGCTGTGAAAGCGCAACAGATAGACAGAGTTACTGTCACATTTATAATATTAGTTTAATGGACGTAATATGAAAACGAATTAACGTTAATTTTAGACTTTTCTAACGATGTATCTATTTAAATTAAAACCTCTTTTGTAAATAAAAAAGCACTCGCGAGAATCTCGGATATTATTAGCGATAAAATTTATTAATTCTTCCACCGTAATGCCTTAATAAAAACTTCAGCGCTAAATCACTTTGGTTGTGCAACGTAAACGTTGTCAGGACTTAGTGGGTGGCAATTTAAACCAGGCAAATTGGAGTCAACTGACAGCAGCGTATTCTTGAACGTGGGCGAAATAGGGTTGAGGGCGACAATAAATGACAGATCGCTATTTGCTAGTTCATTGTAGATAATGAAACAGACATCACTTACTTTTTCTAAATAGATGGCAATCTAATTTTGAAGTAGAAGGTTTATTTTTGGATGTACGAGGCCGTCTATGTTTTGTAGTATGTATGGACATTATACCTACGCTTCTTTATTGGTAAAAACTTTATTAAAGATATCCAGTGGTATCCTTTTCTAATCAGATGAGGCGCGTGACCGTTTATAGGGTTTGTCAAAAATAATGTTAATCATAATTTATTTGAACATTTTTTTTTTATTTTCTTCAATGTGGTTGGAATTCACATTACTAGCAATCTTGTAAACCCCTTCAACTAAGCTAAATATGCTTGTATCTGGAGTGGGTTCCCGTGAATAGTGCAATGGGTGAGGATCGAACCTGCGACCTCTCGATCACAAGGCCGTCGCTCTAACCATTAGGCTATTGCCGCTTAAAACGCCTTTTAAAGATAAATTGTGTAATAATTATCACAAAAACCGTTAAAAACGAATAAATTATTTACATAAACCTGACATTGTAAACATAATATGCTGAAAATGTTTTCTGTATTTTGAATGGCGCGTCGTCACGGTGAGGGTAGGACGATATTGCGGTTATGTCACCGTCACGCTCACATTTCACACATGTTACAGCTACAGATACACTCTCAGGTACAGATACAACTCGTGTTTTATAAGCTCGTTACTAGGTGCAAAGGTAAAGACAAGAGAAACCTATATACAAGGTGAGTTTGCTATCGTTGTACAAACGAAAATGATGACCTCTATATCAGTTTGAAAAATAATTGGTGTGAAATATGAAAAAAAAAACGAATTAAAATTCTCGAATTGTACGCCAAAAGTACTGAGATTCAGAATTTTTATTGTTTGTTTGTTTGACGATTTTTTATTACCAATCGTTTTTATAATCGACATAGAGAACACAGTTTTTTTACATTGAAAAAAAAAACACCTTGTCTACAGTTAAGGTTTTCGAGAATTTGTAGGTACCTTAAATAAGCGCGCCTAACGTTGAAAAAGTAACATTCAGAATTGCAATTAAAATTCTACATTGTAACATTTCGTTTATACTTTTAAACTGAGTCAATCTGTAGAATAAGGTTCCTGAAATCATTTTCAACCTTATTCATATGGCAGTAAAACTTTATATAAATGCAGATACTTAAGAATAAAATAGACTACAACAGCAGATGTCCACATGTAAACAATATTAACAGCAAGTTTACTGTACTATTATCTATAACGAGACAGCTAAAGCAAACCTAAGAACACTTATGCTAAAAGAAATCTCCGAGCAACACAAATTTCCTTATAATTAATTCACAATAAAACTATGTAAACCAAAGGGCAGAAAGTAATGTACCGAGGAAAGGGGCTCCTGAAAGGGTGATATTTGAATTTGATTCGAACCTGTCGCCTTTGAGGCGTCCCGAGGGAGCTTGGGGTTCTAACCTAGAATAAGATAAGAGTATTTACTCTGAGATCGATGATAGTAAACATTTACACTATCCATTTATAATCATTTTACGACCTGACTCTGTGACGTTTGTAAATTGTAAAATATTTGAAATAATTTAAAGATGTATATTTTTCTTCTATTTATATTACTTTTAAGGACGATTAGTATAAATTTGTTATTTTTAGAAATCGGTATCGTTTTTGTCATATACTAGCTGCGTCACGTGGTTTTACCGCGTGTAAAAATGGTGATATTTATGATGATGAAAAGTAGCCTATGCGTTATTCCATGTAATAAACTATCCTTGTACCAAATTTCGATGAAGTCCGTTTAGTCGTTTTATCGTGATTGACTAACAAACATCCATTCATTCATATATCCTAACTTTTCGCATTAATTATATTAGCATTACTTGCAGCATTACTTGGTAAATCAAAAGTAATCCAGCTAAAAGTCTGTTTCTAACAACTTAGCCAAGTTTGTGCAAAGTGATGAAAATATCAGTCCCATAAATATTTGATATCGGAGCTCGTTTGTCATCAAACGATAGTTCCAAATATAAACTTTATTGTAAACTAAAACTTGCTTCCGAGATGTAGTAATAACGAATTAAGGGATTCTCGAGCGGCGATCACTTATTAAAATATAAACTTCAAAATAGATTTTGTACATATACGAAAAAAAAAAACAACAATATTTATAAAGACGTGTCAAAGAGGATTTTTTAAATACACACTTTAAAAAAAGGTTATGCGTTCTTTAATTAATATTTTTAACACTTAAAAAAAAAAACAAGTTGTCGTCGGAATCTTGGTTTTCTATTTCTCATGTAGGTATGTTCCCGATTACTCAAAGACGCTAAGGCTGATTTATAAAATTTATGTATTTGTTTGCAAGGTTACACTTTCCAGGTAGTCCCATGGTCATCAGGTCAAGATCAGATGATAGCATACCAGGGTAACACATAATTTTCATAGTTCCGTATTATGTTTCCAGTTTTTCATTGATTGTCATCTAAATTTCAATGATTTTTACTTATCTTAAATTCGGTTAAACACCGAAATATATTACACTAGCTGTCTCCCGCGACTTTGTTCGCGTGTTTATGCTTCAACGGTTTTTCATTTTTGCAACATTTTTCATTTATGCTCCGCTCCTGTTGGTCGTAGCGTGATGTTATATAGCCTATAGCCTTCCTCAATAAACGGACTATCCAATACAAAAAGAATTTTTCAATTCGAACCAGTAGTTCTTGAGATTAGCGCGTTCAAACAAACAAACAAACAAACAAACAAACAAACAAACTCTCCAGCTTTATAATATTAGTATAGATTGGACGTTGACGCTGTCGAAAGTGAACGTTTAAAATATCCAAGAACACTAAGAACAGGGTTGATTACAAAAAATCTATAAAAGGCATTTGTCTAACAGCGGACCACGAAAATCGAATATCAAAAACCAATTGGGACCATTTACCTGTCGACTTTTCCGACACCTAGACTAAACGTCTTAAAATTATCGTACTAACTCCAATCACAATAACTTACTAAAGCCATTTAAGGCCAGTCTTGACAGTTTGTCAGCTAGCTAACACTACCCTTAAACCCCCAAACTGTCGAGAGGAATCGATAATGTCTTTGACCATACAAAACTTATCACTTACACAAGTGTTCAACGGATGTTTTCGTACAGGCGACCGCATATCAGTAATAATACTTTAACGTATTATGCCGCTATACACCCGCGGTTTCGCCCGTGTGGGTGTAGGTTATCCTAACAAAAAGTAGCCCATGTGTTTTCTTATACCACGTTTCATCTAAAGCGGTTTAACGGTTTAGTCGTGAAAACGTAACAGACAGACAAAAAAAGAGACGGACAGGGTTACTTTTTTCGCCTTTTAGGTACATGTTTATAGGAATAAACCAGAAGCTTAAACGAAAATTATTGGACTTGTAACATTTTCACGTAATAATTTTAATACGTCACGTAATAATGTTGATGTTTGTTTGAATTATGTAGGTACCAGAACTTAGAGATCAATTGTACTGTCATCAAAATTAGTTCAGTAGTTTTCAAGATGTGTACTGTTTAGAATATACTTACACTGTTAGTCAGTTGGTTTATTTTTCTGAAAATAATCACTTCATAATCAGAATCCTTTGTAGTTCAAGGTAATGTAGATTGAATTCTTAGTAATACAGTAATGAGTGTACTTTTTTTTCAGTAAGGTCTATTTTCTTCAGCCATTCTTACATGTGGTCGACTATACAAGTAAATAGGCCCTAAGAATGTGTTTGCACTATCAAAGTGAATAAGAGGCGCGGACGTTGACGGATGGTGTTTGTAGACACACAACGAGGGAGTCTAGTGGTTCGGCGTAAACAACAGGTTTATTTATTTGCAAAGTTTTCTGAGTGTTATAATGGAGGCTGGTGGAACTTTTGAATGTTTGCTAGTGCTGCGATCAAACTGCAAGATTCAATTACTTTTTAAGTGTTTTTGTTAGTGGACTTTTAAAAGTTGGGATTTGTTTTTTTTTTTGACATATTCTTCTATACTAATATTATATATATAAATGTTAAAGTAATTCTTTCTGTCTGCCTGTTTGTATGTTACGGTTTCACGGCTAAAACACTGAACTGATTTGAATGAAACTTTGCAATGGAGTAAGCTTGAATCTAAGGAATAGATGTTAAGTCTTAACTACCTAAGAATTTAATAGTTAGTGTAAACATTCAATAAAAAGGTTACTTATTAACCATTATTACGCAAAAATATTTATTAATGGTAACATGCGTCAAAAAATACATTGTTATATTTGTTAATGACGGGAAACCTGCCCTGAAGGCTGGCAGCATTGTCACGTTGTATTACAATGTCGATTCTTTGAGCAAAAAACAAGCCAGCCTTCTGATCACAAGTAGAGTCGAACAAACGTTTGCGAGTTCTTTAAAAAGAACTCGAACTTTGCACCTGGTCTCCATTTCCCAAGCGTATTTATTAACAACATACGACTCAGAATTATAATTACCTATTAGGTTATTATATTTTAGGAGTTTTTTACTATTCTAATTATATTTATAGTTTTGGAGGATTCGGCATGTTGTTTTTTTAATACTTTTTTCTTCTTGAATTGAGTCCCTATTTTGAATAAATGGCTAGTTTAACATTTGATCTTACTTCTGGCATTATTAGTGAAAATAGAATCCAGACTAAACTAAAATTAATTTGCCGTAACAAATAAAAAAAATGATTCCTTACATAGATTCGATTGATCGTTTTTATATTGTTTGTTTTGGTATTGTAGAGTAAATAAATTATACATAAAAACTTTCACATCCTTTTTAGCACAGCAATAACTCGAAATTGTTCAGTGTCTCTACCATGAGTTTTTAACAAACGTACTCGCTAGCGACTGCGTAAACGATTTCTATGGCAAATTTGTACAGCGCCACTAGCGGACACTTCAAGAATTAAAATGAGTAGTATGAGACGATAGGTAAAAAACCTATCGAAATCTAATCGCTAGCGACTAACGTTTTTAGCCATTACATATGAAATTCGGTACCACGAGTCACAAATTTGATAGATGTCATCGAGAAATACCGTATCGACAGTAGTATGTCATGGTACAAGTTATTGAAAACTATTCGATGCTCCTTTAGTCGCTAGCGACTGAAGTAAGTTTTCGATAGCAACTCATGGTAGAGACACAGATCAGCGAAAGTTATAAATCGTTCCAAATGGTTTTATAACCGTTTTGTCCTTAGTGGAATAAATAAGTAAACTAAAGAGTGTGCGTATTGAGTATGAACTGTTGGCACTAGTATGAACATGTAAAATCGTAAAATTTGTGTTAAATCAGAGCGCACCGTTTTGTTAAAAGTATCTCAAAATCTAATATTACCGTTAACCGTTGATTTATTTTCGCGTCTTTAAAATGTCGTTTTTAAACGTCTGTCGTCACACGATAAAACACAAATCAGTAAACAAGTGCAATAAATTTGGCTAAAAATGTGCTTACGCTTGACATAACTACTAGCGGGGCGCACGCTCTATGCTTGTCTATGTTACCTCTATGGTTTTATCACTAAACGCGAGTGTTTGTGTTTTTTCAGAGCGTTCCAACTTTATGGGCTGAAACTATTAGGCCAGCGTCATAAATTTTAAGCTTTTCTGCGGGTTATTCATTGTAGTTTTTACTATATTGTTGTTTACTTTAATCAGCGATATCGGTATTGCATGTATTTTATAAAATTGCTTTCCTAATTATTTTGTTTGAGTGAAAAATCAGTTCAATCAGCGCAAAATATTAAAAAAATGAAGGATGTTTCTAATCTCATGAACCAACATAATTATAAAACATAACTGCTTTAAATTATCTGTGTTAATGTAATTTAAACTTCCAGGTAGTGAACTCGGTAGCTTAGTTGGTAAAGCGCCTGGCGCGTCAAGCCAGTGGTCGCAGGGTCGAGTCCTGCCTGAGGTTTAAGTTTTTCCTTCTATTATTTGTATTTTTTTTTTGTTTTATATTATCCTCCTTAGTAATTCGACTTATATTACAGAATGCGACAAGCAGGTAACAAGTTCGTTAAATCATTTACTTTCATTCATGTTAACGTAAGTATTATAAAAAAAAACAATAATCAACACGTCAACACAGTTTCACTAACCCATACTAATATTAAAAATAATACTTTAACTATGTTGGTCACGCTTTCACGGGTTAACCACTAAACCGGTTTTAACTTGTTATGGGGTAATATGGGGTAAGCTTGGATCCTAAGGAATAACTAAGCGGTAATTTTGCCGCGAGAACTAACACCCACGCGAGCAGAGCCGTGGGCAAAAGCTAGTAGCATTTAAAAGGATATGATAATTCTAATTATACTAGTAATCTTACTCAGACATCTTGTACATGACATTGAAATTTTTCGCAAGACAAAAAATGTATTTAAAGACAAGACATTGTCTATAAAAGTTAAACGGCTAAATCCAGCATTGTTAAACAATTTACGAGAATACAAGCACAAGTCAAGTTAGGTAGAAAAGTTTTCAAGTAATAATTGTGTGAACTTGAAAACTCGACGACGATAAAACGGTTGAGTGAGTTTACTAGTTAAATAGGTAACTGGATAACTGGTTTACTGTACCTAAGATGCTTAATTACTTTACTTTGTTAGTTACATATTCTGAAACATTATATTTAATACTAGCTGTTGCCCACGGCTCTGTCCGCGTGGGCGCCGATTATTGTGGCAAAAAGCCGCTGTCCTTTCTTAGGAGCCAAGCTTACCCCATACCAAAGTTTTATATAAATCAGTTCGGCAGTGAAAGTGTAGCAGACAGACCTAAAGACACGCAGACACAGACAGACAGAGTTACTTTCGTATTTATAATATTAGTAAAGATTAACTAATTTACTGTGTTGTTAAATGCCCATCGTGTTTGCTATCATATTTGGACACAGCAAGCAGATTATTATAAATTCAAGCATTTACTACGATCAATAATTTTATTTTATTCATACGCTAGCTTGCATTACAAAATAATTACACCCCTGCTTAATTTGTTTCAGCAACTAGCTTGATAGTCCTACAAAATTCCTAAGATGAACAAACTGAACCGAAATCCTCAGAAACAATGGCATCAATCAATTAAACACTCGACAAATGACCACTAAATATGCAGTACAACGACTAAACTGATGAAGGATGGACCCTCGTGTAAAACCATTAATATCTGTGCTACAAGTAAAGCAAAGCTGGCACTAATGGCACAGCCCTAATGTCCACACTATCTGTCAACGTCATGTCTTTACCGGCTTTTTGTAGCACTTATATGTGAAACTCTCAGTTCTATTCACTTTATTAAAATGTTTTTCGATTTTTTGCGGTTATTAGGGAAGTTATTAGTTCTTGTGCAATTAATGCGTTTCTTTTTTTATTGAATCGTATTACAAAAATTATTAATTCACTTCATTATTTGTTACAACATCTCAACGTCAAATTCAGATGCGAATAAATACTTTTGAATTTTACAAATATACAATCAAATTATGTAGTGTTACGTGTTAGATTGTATACCCAAATAAAGAAATTAAAAATATATTTTTGTCACAACAAACGTTGTTCATTTCAGAATCCTCTAAATGCTTAGCAACGAGGTTAACCCATATCATTATTATTAATAGTCACAAACAAAATTAGGTAAAATACCTCCACGCGCGCACACCGAATATTTAAAACCTAATTATAACATTGTACAAAAATGTCTGTAAGTAGTGGTTATACCTGTAATAATAATATCATCAATTCTACCAAATGCTGAGTTCATTATGAAATCCATAAATTTTCAAAGAGAATTGGAATATTTTATAATGCTTGTCGATCTATTAGAACAATTTACATTGATGAGACGCTTAAAACATTAATTTCATCAGGATTCCCGCAAATTGTTGGTTAAACTTTTAATAGAGCTTTTCAATTTGATGCAGACACGAGTTTAAGCCAATTTTAATTACAATATAGCCAGGTATTCAGTAATTCTGACGTTAAATGCAAGTATCGCGATTGAACGCGTGGGAATAATATGTTAAGCAAACAGAATTGTGATGTAAATTATACATCGTAAATAAATAAATATTTGACCTATATTTACGTACTTACGAAATTTATACTTATTCATTTGCCCACGATGTTTTCCTTCACTGATTCTCAAAGATGTCTTAGAATAATTAAGAAAGCACATGTAACTTTTTCAAAGTTATATTAGTACTTGCCTGTATTGGATTTGAACCTGCAACTTTGTACACACAAATCCGTTTTTTGACCTAACAAACGTTGTGCTGTCTTAGCTAAGAATATTCAATTCGATGCAAAAGTTTGTATCTAAAAATAGAAATAAGTGACTGCTAAATTCTCATTCATTTAACGCACGATCTGTCAAACACGGAAAGTTAAAATGCTTATTTCTAATTTTCTGCGCCATTTCCTTATTTTTTTTTTTCGTAAGAACCTTCTACAAAGTATAGGAAAACTTAAAACACAAAGTGAAACCGGTGAAGTCGTACTTAAATTATGGCGTGACCAAAGGTCACTGTTAATACCTACTTACCTTTAATTAAACAAAGAAAATTAAATTACGTACTCGACCATGTACTTTAAACTTAAAGTACTTGCAATTAAAGTTTAGAATGAAATATTTTTTCGAGAAACTGTCAAAACGAGTGCATGAGCATTTTATAAGCGCTAGTAATTAAGGGCTTATATGGAATTATACCACAAATTTTAAGTTCTCGGCAATGATTACTCCACTGAGTGTGTAGGGAGAGAATAATAGTAGACTGTTTGATAAACTATCAATTTATTAAAAATTAATTATTTGTGCTAAAGAATAATATGCGAGTAACATACAGTCAAAGTAAACATAATATATAATTATTATTATCTATCTCTTATGTAATTATATGTATAAGAGAATGTGTGTATGTAAGACCTAAAGCTCTAGAACGATTGGCCTAATTGATATGAAACTTTGCACACATATAAAAAGCGATAGGATCACTCCGACGAACATAGTTACGTTATTGCCAGATAGGTGGCGCTGATGGTAGTGATTTATATCTTTTGAACCATAGGTCGAATTGTAGATTTTTTCAGGTGAAGCTAATCGCACCGGGCTTCAGATAGTTGGTATAAAGAGCCAATTCTAATCCTTGCACTGCTGTTATATTTCTACATTTATTACCGCTGACCCCTGTCCAAAACTGGCTTAGAATAGTAATGTTCATAATTCCTAGATTCGTGAGACTCACATTTCACGTTACATTAGCATAACACCTGTGGCCTATTTCAGACCCATTTACATAGGTAGATTTACGAGTAAACTGCTGTACGATTATTAAATAAGACAATTTCGGTGTATCAAGTACTTGATATTTTTTGGTTTTAGTAATTTAGTCCCAATAAGACATCTAGTAAATCTAGGTATCTAACCTACGATTTCGGTTTCATCCAGTTAGTTAACCAAAGGACTAACAGGCATTCACTCTATAATCAAACTTGCAACAGATTTAGTAGGCGTTTTACTAGACATACTTACATCAAACTAGTTTAAATTTTCTCAGTGTAGATATTTAATACCCTATCAAAAGGTATCATTTTCTAAAGAAAAAAAAATACTGACATCGATATAATAGTCTGCTACAACTTTTCTTCTATTTGTAAAGGTATCTTTATCATATTGAACGTCAATCAATCTTTATAAATATGATGGAATTAAAAACCTTTATTTTTGAAAGTTTCGGGTTAAAATAAATAGACATTTATAGCAACTAAAATAAAATAAAATACGGTAAATATTATTAACTATTAGTCTAAATAAGACAGTAGCAAAAAGAGGTGGCTCTGCTAATGCTGTACCGGGACGAACACGACCCGTCACAGTGCTGATTTTCAGCCAACTAAAAGTTTAAACAAGTCGAAATTCTTACTATAATTAAATATCTATTACTATATTCGTCAAGCAAAATCTAATTACTTGAATCAGATTAAGGCTATGGCAGGATAAATAAAAACGAGAATATAAAAATAACAGTTTGGAACCGTGTGTAAATTGTGTCAACAAGATTGATTAGCTATCAATTTTGATTAATTAAAAAAACAATCAGCCCCGTTCAAGGGTCTGTTGAGGGGAAATATTAATTACTCGACGATTAATAACTTTACAGTAGGTATATAATTATGACAAAAGCATGTTCTCTACAATGTATTTCCTGTACAGTGTACACCCCCGTGTATCATACCTTTGTTACGAGACTCCTAACAAAGGTACTCATACCGTAGATTTAATAATACTAGCTGTTTCCCGCGGCTCCGCCTGCATGGATGTCGGGCATCGCGTCAAAAAGTAACATATGTCCTTTCTCAGGCTCTAGACTGTCTGTGTACCTAATTTCATTTAAATCTTTGTTTGTTTGTTTGTTTGTTTAAACGCGCTAATCTCAGGAACTACTGGTTCGAATTGAAAAATTCTTTTTGTATTGGATAGTCCGTTTATTGAGGAAAGCTATAGGCTATATAACATCACGCTACGACCAATAGGAGCGGAGCATAAATGAAAAATGTTGCAAAAATGAAAAACCGTTGAAACTAAAACACGCGAACAAAGTCGCGGAGGACAGCTAGTGAATTATACACACAAACCTTTCCCTTGAATCACACTATCCATTGGTGAAAACCATATGAAAATCCGTTCGGTATTTTTTGAGTTCATCGCGTTCAGACAGCCGTCGCGGCGGGGCCTTTGATTTATAATATGGTTCTTTAATATATAGACATAGATTTATAATAAATATACCTAGATATGCTAACTAATGTCTAATATGAATTTAAAAAAAAAAAATTATTCAATTTCACTTACATGAAAACGGTAATTAAGCACTTTAGTATATATAAAAAAAAAAACACTATTTCGTATAAAACATCCAATTTCCATCAAAGATAAGTTCTGAGATATCTTAGTAAATCCCAAGATTTGCTACTGGAACCTGTATAAGCTGAATTGACAAATCTCGGGATAAACAAGTAAGTCCGAACATTTGCTAGTTTAGCCATCCACTCGGTAAGTACTCAGATTGTGCGTTGTTTTTTTTTGGTAAAGATTGATAGTTGTTTCTAAAAACAAAAGAATTAGGTTAATTTACTAGTCTTCGTTCGTTATCTTTTAAGCATGATGATTTATTAATGTGTACTTTTAGGTCCTTTGTTTTAAAGCCTTTTTATTAACATTACTGCGGGCCCTGTGGTCTCACATGCGTAAGTAGTCCCATACAATTGAGAAATCTTTTGTTTCTTTACTTTTCCGATGTTTTTATAGTAATTCTGCTATTCGGGATAGAACGAACCCAACAAATCCAAGATCATTCAAATCGATACACCCGTTTCAGAGTTATAAATAGTATAATTATTCCGACTTTGTTTTATATCATAACAGATGTCAAATTTGAAACTTCGTTTTTCCATTTATTTTTTATTTAAGTTTCATTTTTTTGCCGAAATTTGTAAACTTTAATAATTGCTTTTTCTGTTTTCTAGGAACAAATATTGATCGTGATATAGAACGCTGCTACCAAATCTAGATTTTGATGTTGATTTATAAAAACCAATATTAGCAGATACCCAATCGGCTATGGTAAAAAAAACTACAGGCTTTGTGGGTATAATATTAATTTACATTCACAACTCGGACAAACTGCTGTGCCCCGCGGTTTTACCTTCATAATTGCTAGTTCCCGTAGACTTTTCTGTATAAAAAGTATGTATGTGTTTATCCAGGTACATACATGCATTAAATATTGTAAAATATTAGTGACACTTATTAAAAATGTATCTTAGGATGTACGGAGGGGCTCGTGACTAAGTGTATGCTGACACTGACCGATAATGAAGGTAAAGCTGCGCTCGCCGCGGTTTGTTCGGGGATGTTTATTTTTTTGGAAGAGATTTACGCAGTTAGCCTGAGCGAAGGCTTTGACTGCTTCACCGGACTTTTGGCGAGAACCTTAAGGGCCTCCAGCCAGAGTAATAGAAAAACTAACTACGTCAGCAACGTTCACTAAGGGCACCCCCTGTGGGGTTCGGACCTCGACTTAGTGCGTTGCTAACAATCTTAATAAGGCTGGATGTAAGTGTTAATTATTTAAGGACATATTTTTATTGTTAGTTTGGCCGGCTCGGGCCAGCTTGATCTAGGGACGGGAGGGTGTTCGGGGATGTGTGACCATTTGTAAACATACCGAAACCCCTCTGGGCCTCGGAAAGCACGTTAAGCCGATGGTACTGTCTTTCATAGTTTATTCCTTGACAGTCGTTAAGTCATTACAATTCTGACAACCAGGCTTACCATGGAATACTGTGTTGCCCCGTAAAATGGGTCGTGGACGTCAGATAGGCAGTTGCTTCATCCATACTAATATATAAAGCTGAAGAGTTTGTTTTTTCGTTTGTTTGTTTGTTTGTTTGAACGCGCTAATCTCAGGAACTACTGGTCCGATTGAGAAATTCTTTCAGTGTTGGATATCCCATTTATTGAGGAAGGCTATAAGCTATATAACATTACGCTGCGACCAAAAGGAGCGGAGCATAAATAAAAAATGATGCAAAAATGAAAAGCCGTTTAAACTAAAATACGCGAACAAAGTCGCGAGGGACAGCTAGTGTAAAATACAGCTCAATCCGGTAAGAATGGAAGCCGACCTCGACATAGCTTGGGAAAAGGCTAGACAGAGAACTTATTAAAAATGTATAACTATTAACATAATATTGCTTTGTCAGTGTATTAACGGAAAATCACTTTTAGAGCAACGCTTATCATTTCTTGAACAACCTTTAAAACGTCATTACATCTTATCGACTTGATTTATTGAACCTGTTAACCGGAAAATCTTTTTACTGGTAAATCATAATTAGCTGTTTTTTTTTATTTTAGTTTTGTTTTATTTTTTAGTGTTTCATTTTTTTTCGTTTTGTTTTTAAAGTCGTTTTTTATTGCTATGTAAGTATGTATGCTAGATTGTTTAGGTCACATCTTGTAAGCTAATTTAGAACCACTTCTTGACATTTATGTAAACAATACAATATGCAATCCTTACTAATATTATAAATGCGAAAGTAACTCTGTCTGTATATCTGTCCGTGAGTGCCAAAACTACTGAACCGATTTAAATGAAATTTGTTACACAAATATTCTAGAGCCTGAGAAAGGACATAGGCTACATTTTGCCGCGATAACCATTTCCACGCGGGCGGAGCTGCGGGTAACAGTTAGTAATCAATATGTATAAAATTGCGTTTTTTTATCACTAGATTTTTTATATATTTAGGTTCTAAAAGGTTACTTGCTAGCTTTAGCACGCCTTTTGTTTATTTTACTATTGTACATCAAACGTTATGTTTTCTTTGTACCTTTTAAGGGTTTCGTAATTTGTATTCATAATACGTAAATTCCTAAAATGTACCGCGAATATTAAGTATACCTAAAGACAATGGTTTACTACTCTCGACGGAAAAAGGCTTTTTAACTATTTTTATTTTCTAGTGAGTGTTTAGTGTTATTCGTAAGTTCATACGTATGATACTACGCAGTCTGACGAATTGAAAGCCTTTTTAAATTTTTGATGATTTGTATTTTATTAAGATAATAATTAGGCATATATTTAATAATACAATATAATTGATACACACTGTTTATTAAAATATTTATACGAGCACAAATTAAAATGAAAATTATAATAAATATTTATTTTATTCTATAACAATACATTCTAAAATTAGCTAGCTAAATAATAATTTAATATTAAACGAAATTACGAATATTTAAAAACTGATAAAAATGAATAATGACTTGACGAAACTTATTGATATTCCTTCAATGAAACGTACGATGATAAATTGTTGGAGACGTATAGAAAAATTGCACTTACTCACATAATGCCTTCAACAGCAGTCTTTTCAAGCATAAAGAATTTTCTTTAGAATTTCAAATGAAGACATTAACTTTTTATCGGTTCTAAGTTAGGCATCTTCAGGAGTTACTTGAATAAGTCTCGTTTGATCGACCCGAGACAAGCGTTCCGGATTTTTTAAACAGCTTTAATTTAATTGCATGTAAAGTAGACAGGCCTGATTTATGTAACAAGGGCGAAACACTGACGGGTGAATTTAAAAGACTTGCGCAAAATTATGAACTGCTAAGGCAATGATTTTGTGGCTTTAGTGTATTTAATCTTAAGATATCACATCTTATGATTATTACAAATTTAGTATTTACAAGTTATTTCATTGTAATATACAACATATCTTTAAAATAATTGTCGAAAGAATTTGTCGTGTTAACTTTTTTAATTTCTATACTCGTCGTCAGACAATCGATTTTCAAGCAAATATAAGTTTGATTGATGTTTAAAAATGGATTAGTTTTCCAAGTGTTCAATCAATCAACTAAATCCAAGTAAAATCTCCAAATGCCTTTGGTATTACAGTTTAAATATTTCGTTGTAAACAGTTTAATAAAGTGTCAGTCAATGTAAAGTTACTTGTCAGTTATAAATACGAAACATAAGGTACACCACAAAAAAAAAACTATGAAACAATTGACAAATCAAAATTAATAAAATATTACATAATAATATAATAATAAAATATTACACCCGTAAGTTAGTTTTATTAATTTATTTATTATAAAATATTAACGGTCTATCAAAACAAAAGAAATAAAAAAAATCTGCCAAAATTCATATAAACAAAATTATGCAAACTCGACCCTTTTAATGTAGGTGAAGACTTGGTTACGAATTAAAAATAAAATGCACGTTTTAAAGATTATGAAGTTTAACAAAGTGGGGAAGTGGCTAGAAAATGCACTGAAGCGAAAATTATCCCTGATCAGCATTTGAGGGGCCGACTCCGCTCTTCAATTATCATTTGCAGTCTGTTCGGCTATTGTCGGCCGATTCGATCATTATTGAATGGAAAGAATAGTTTTATTTCACCATACGAGTACGTTTTGGCATAAGTTGATAAGAATGAGTTAAAAAAAGCTCTTTTTAATGTTGTATTAACTAAAAAGAATACGTAATACTTATATTTCATAATTGGGTATTTGACAAGATTTTTTTTAATCATTAAAAGAAATGTTACATACTTTCGCGTTGTAAAAACGGCAGATTTATTACTTTTATATTGAACTAGTTAAAAGCACTTAAATATTGTTAATTAGACAAAAAAAGGTATATCCTAATGTATGACGTCACTATAGTGATTCTCCTTACTAATCTGGGGCTGCCCCGTAAAAGTCGTCGTTATACGAAAGAGATAAAACATGCGTCATCTACTAACTTTAAAAACTTAAAACTTTTGTATTCGTGTATATTTTTTTGATGTACTTTCGCAGTTCTACTTCAATTTAATAATATTAATAGAAATATTTGTAATAAATAAATAATTCGATAGTAGTCAAATATCCAATTGCAAAGTGTGTGTAAAAGATTAACACGTTTCTAACCTAATTTATCAACTAAAAGATTAATCTATACTAATATTATAAAGCTGAAGAGTTTGTTTGTTTGTTTGTTTGTTTGAACGCGCTAATCTCAGGAACTACTGGTTCGAATTAAAAAATTCTTTTTGTATTGGATAGTCCGTTTATTGAGGAAGGCTATAGGCTATTTAACATCACGCTACGACCAATAGGAGCGGAGCATAAATGAAAAATGTTGCAAAAATGAAAAACCGTTGAAACTAAAACACGCGAACAAAGTCGCGGGGGACAGCTATTTAAAATAAACACTCAAAAGCAAAGTTATGTGTACCCAACGTCCCTTTTCTATTAGGTAAGTACCTAAAATAATTTTAAGGTGAGGGACGAGATAATTCCTTCGACAAGTATTGTTAACTGAGAAAACAGAATTGTCTTTCCTTATTGGATTAACATTTAAGTAGACATCAACTTTACTTCTCCGTAACTTAGAGGTACAATAAATTGGTTAGTTGAGGCGCAATCTTCAGTCCTCTTCACTAACTGAACAGAGTAAAATCAACTTAATTTTTTGAGGGATAAGATCGATTTTGAGCTGGGAAATAAATGTGAGTGCTGGAAAGGAAAGTGTGAGTGCCAACCCAATTAGGTCACTTACTTCTAACACGAAGTAGTATGCTACTAGTTCAGAAAGGGTTGCAGTGTAAATTAATGGTATTTCACAATGTTTGAGTTTTTCATTGGTCTAATAGGAGTTTTCGACCTTCACAGAAGGTCGAAAAGAATAAAAGGTAGGTAAATACTATTTCTAAAAACATTGTAATTAACAACTATATTAATGTTAAATTCTTACTCAGGCATAGTTACTGAAATTGACAAGTATTTAAGACAGCTTCTCTTAATTTTAGATTATCATAGTAGCAACACCATTTTATATTTCGTTTAAGTACACAGTAAATGTTCCCATGACATAAGAATGATATTTTCAAACACAGGGTTATAAAGATATCTATGTATCTAAATAATAGCCTAGGCACTTAAATCCCTCAATATCATTTAGAAGCCAAAGTTGAACGTGAAAAATGTAAACGGTGTTTAGGGAGCGTTTACCAAACTACTGTCTCATAAAAAAAGTTTCGAGCCACGGGATTTTTCCAAACTTCGGGTTAGTTTGGCAACGAAAACATTTTAATAGGAAAGTAAGAAATGAAAGTCCTTTTTTTTCTATTTAATTAAGAAATAATTGTGATAGATACTAATTTAGCAAGAATATAATTGAAAACACCATTGAATACTTTAAAGTTCTTCCATGATGGATTTTGTTCGAATCTAATTAATTCAGAAACGTTTTAAGAAGTCATATCATGTTTTTTTTTCTTCAAAAAAGCTACTCCCGCACTTAGGAATTCACAAATGCTTGTCCCATGCGGTGATCGAACCCGCAGCATGTCGAGCACAGTGGTAATTGGCGTGGTGACCTAAACCACTCGGTTATCCGTGCAGTTAAAAATATGTTGATTGTTGATATCAATAAAAGTGTTATACCTCCCAAATAAAACTTCTTCAGGGCATAAAAGTAGCTGATATGGGTCCCGCTATTAATTTAAATGGCAATCTTTGTCATGTAATTTATTGAGCCTTTAAATGAGTCTTATCTCAGCATGAGCTCATTAAACTTTGAACTAGTTAATAGGAACCGAACGTAATAATTAAGAACATAACTATAGTTTAACCGCAGAGCATTTAATTTTTTAACATGAATGTTCGCAACCGGTTTTTAAACTGCAATAAGCGAGCATGCAACTCGCAGACAACTCACAGATAGTTAAATTAAAACTCAGCAATTTCTCCAAAACTTGCCACAAGCGACGGCAGCAAAAACCACAAACAAACCAGGATGAAACACTTGTATCTAATTAAAACTTTTGTTTTAAGTGCAAATGGCACATCCCTAGTGAGTGAGTCAAGTGTTGGCTTGTTATAACTTCGGTAAGTACTAAGTTGTGAATCTGCGTCACTTAGAGTTTTAAGGTTACAGGTTTTTTTTGTAATTAAGTTGTAATAAAAACTGCTTTCATCCGGTTCTAAATAGTGATAACTGTGTCACCAGTTATAGGAAGAGTAAAAGAGAAAACACTCGGCGAAATTTTAATGCAGAATTAATGCTGAAGTTTATTTAAACATGTCCTGTTCCGCAAAATACTGTAGAAATTAAACTCATCTAATAGGTGGAGCAGAAACAGATAGGTACTTTAACAAATACTAACAGAAATAACGTAAATGGTTCCGTATTTATTTATACACTAGGTTTATGTTTAAATAATTGCAAAAATTAATCTTACGTTGGACAGTTTGGTAAGTAACAATATTTAAGTATAGCGTTGAGTGTGTACATAAATAAATGCGTGAGTTATGCTTTAGCTGTACCTATAAACGTGGTTTCTAAGTTACCTATCCATAAGTTTACACCTGTGTATAAAAAATATCGTACAAGATTTATTGACCGAATGGAAGGGCTATTTTTAATCCAGTGAGTTCATTCAAATTCAGAGAAAGGCTATACAAACGTTAGGGGCAACCTTTTTGTCCCCTAAATTGAAACGTTGGATGGACTCTTGATCGGTAAAATTCTTAGTTCTTACCTTATTTAGAAAAGGAAGGGAGATAGCATGTAAAAAGTTATCAAAGATGGTAAATTAAATAAAACTAGCAAACAGGGCTCAATTAGTAAGGCACTTAATCCTATATTACCTACCTGCTCCTAGATTTTATTTAGTAAAAACTTTAACTGGTTGCCCAACGATATGATGATAAACTTAAAAGTCAGTAGGTACTAAGATGTAAAAATTTAGGCAAAATACGAATAAAAGAAAAATACGCATTAATTAATTACCTAACCCTAATAATGTAAAAACAAACCTAATGGTTAACATGAGTACCTATAAAAAAGATTATTTACACTGTTAAAAGTTTATATGAACTTAGTGTTCTAAAAAAAAAACTTTCCACATGTATACCGATACTAGGTGCTAAATATCATTTGTCAGTCATTTGTCAACTGTCTGTCCGTCGGAACAATGTAATGATAAATTGTACGTATAAAGAAAACAACTAAACTATTGACTGTCAGATCCTTTTGTTATTCCAAAACAGTAGGCAGTTTGTGGCGAACATTTTTATTCGAATAATATTCAGTGAAAAAGCGGGCCGACATTTATTTTTACGATGCACATATAATGTGAAAATAGACGTGTTTTCGACTATCCGGGTCGCGTTACTGATATGGGATTTTCGATTTTTGTAGTGGACGATGTTCATGGTTTCATCATTATTGGCTATTGAGTCTATTACAGACGTTCAAGGGTTATGTTTTGAGAAATTGTCTATCTTTTATGAGGGAAAACTATTTAAAATTAACAAAATAATTACCAAAAATTATAATTCTGATAATAAACAAAAAATATTACCTGTAAATGTTTGCAAATAAAGCCTGGTACACAAAGGTGTGTCCTCTAAGATGACAATATATTAAAAACTAAAATTGATAATATTAAAAAAAAAAACCCTAAATCAAAATAACCCATTCATTTTTGTCTAAAATAATTTTATTGGTATTACCTAAGTCTAAGAGGTCATATTATTTTAAACGCCACAATAAATTAGCTAGCTGGTAAATCTACATCACAAAAAGGTTTGCGATGTTATTGTTAGGATCAAACAGTGAATGAATAGTACTATTCATTAAAAGGAAATTAACCTTTCATTAAAAGGAAACCCTTTAGAAAATCGTTAAATTCGTGTTATTCAGAGCTTCACTAATTGATGAGGGTTAGACATGAAGACACTTAATTAACATGTCTTTAATAATAAACTTAATTAACATACGTTTAATGACAAAGTTATTCTTAAAATTAATATTAAAGGAGTGTAGACCTATATCTATACTAATATTATAAAGCTGAAGAGTTTGTTTGTTTGTTTGTTTGTTTATTTGTTTGTTTGAACGCGCTAATCTCAGGAACTGCTGGTCCGATTTGAAAAATTATTTTTGTATTGGATAGTCCGTTTATTAAGGAAGGCTATAGGCTATATAACATCACGCTACGACCAATAGGAGCGGAGCATAAATGAAAAAATGTTGCAAAAATGGGAAACCGTTGAAACTAAAACACGCGAACAAAGTCGCGGGGGACAGCTAGTATTATATACCTATATATTGTGGCGTTTCAATAAATATGACCACTTTTAAGAGTTAAGTTTTGTTTTAAGTGTATAAATAGAATTATGTTTGTAAATGTTTAAAATTGTTAAACATTAAATAAACTATGTATAAGATACATAATTATACACATCTATACTAATATTATAAAGCTGAAGAGTTTGTTTGTTTGTTTGTTTGAACGCGCTAATCTCAGGAACTACTGGTTCGAATTGAAAAAATCTTTTTGTATTGGATAGTCCGTTTATTGAGGAAGGCTATAGGCTATATAACATCACGCTACGACCAATAGGAGCGGAGCATGAATGAAAAATGTTGCAAAAATTAAAAACCGTTGAAACTAAAACACGCGAACAAAGTCGCGGGGGACAGCTAGTCATAGAATATGTTTTTATTATTTGTTACGCATTATCAAGCGGAGCGAATATTTGTAATTAAACACTAATAGATAGGAAAAAATTAAACCTCAGGCGGGACACGAACCTGGTTCACTGGTGCGTTGAACTTCCTACTATTTGTATTTACATTATAGAATTTGAGCACGTAATTATTTACGAAAAATATTCCTTCGAAATATGTATCATAACAGAAACTTTTTTTTTGGAGGGGTTTACGCATTTAGCCTGAACGGACTGCTGCACCGGACTTTGACTGAAACAGTCTAAACTAGAAGGTACAAGTAGTGATTTTAGATTATTAAAGGATAAATTAATGGTAATACATAGAAAATACTCCGTTTGTTTAAACTATCAGCAGTAAACTGAAAAATATAGGTCCATAATACACACGTAACAATCTTTACATTTTATTTTAACTTACCAAGCCATACAATTATAACCATACAATCTACTGAAGCATCTTTGTGTAAATTCGAGTTAAAAGCTATTAGCGGCCAAATAGGTAGGTCGTTTGTCGTTGAAAGTAATGGTTGTGGCAAAGGAATGCGACTGTTACTCAAACTGTCCATACTGAGAACTGCATTGCGTAAAATAGTACCTATTACGGAATTTATTAAATAAAATAAAATAAATTATATCTAACTTCACATGTCAGGCATGTTAGGTTTATTGCATTGGTTTGATCAGCAACCAGAAGTATTGTTTCCTAGACATTACATTATAAATCATCTGGACGTATAAACCTTAGTATTAAAATAAATATTATCAATGGCTGGTTTAGAAATTTAGGAGATCTTTGGAAATAAAGACGAACAACGGTTGTGAAATTCTTTAAACACTTCTTTGTTTTTGCCTTTTTGGAAACGATTTCCGCGCTAAGTAATTTGATACTTGTGTTGCAGGGGGTTTTACAAACATTCAAATCACATGCATAAAAATCACCCAGACTTAGAACAAGCATGTATGCGACACAAAATGTTTGTCCCATGTGGGGATCGAACCTGCACTGCGCGTAGTAGTAATTGGCGTGGTGACCTATAATACTAGGCTACCCGTGCAGTCAAAGCCGTGCTGTAAGTATTATTTACAAATAAATAAAGAGCATTGATTGTCATCATCATCCATCAAAATAAATCAATATTAAGTCACTGAAGGATCCAATTAATCTAATCTGCATTGCAGTCTAATACTGGTAAACATGTAGGTAAGGACTCGATAGATACTTAAAAAAATATCGCATTAAATTTAACTACAAGAAAAGTAACGGTACATACCTAGGTATCTCTTGTATTTTGAAGGCATGAAAACGAAGCTTCTTAATGAATTTAATCAGTATAAACCTGAAACTTTAAGTATTGTCGTCAATTCAAATTCCGGTCAATGTACAGGTGCTGTTTAGTTAAACAAACAACGTAGGCTGGTATAAAGATTGGGTATTTCCGAACGCCAGCTAAGCTCGTGCTTCACATCCAGAATACCCTGGCAGAGTTTAAGAATCCCAAAGTAATACGCAGTGAAACTTCATTTTTACGAACTTCGATTTCATTTAAGACGTGCTATTTCACTAAAAAACAAATCAGTAGGTGTAAGATCAGAAGTGAGGATTGTGGAAAATATATTAGCGTTTCCCCCCATGGGCACACAAATATTATGAGTGCAGTAAAGAAACGAGTCTTCCCTATTTGTTTGTTGTTTGCGGAATGAGTTATCCTGTTATAGCAAACGATAATAAAGTTTGGTTATTTGTGATTTTTTTCGATGATAAATTATATTATTTTCTCATAAATATGCACTCCACTGTGGATGTATAGTATAATAATATCTATAAATCCTAAATGAGATTATTTATTTTTCATAATAATATCATGTATAAAAGTAAAAAGATTTTTGCTAACAAAACAAAAACGTAGAAGATAGAACGAGATTTTATTATAAAGACAAAAATAATGCGTAAAATATTCATCGAATGGTCTAAAATTATCGTAATACTGAAATAGTGTAAAAGGCGATTCTCACACTAGCAAGAATGGCAATCTACTTACCACTTGACTTGAATATTGCAAATCCTACCCTAGATTTTATCTTTAGAGCTTCAAACATATTCGCTTGGTGCGATCTTGAATAAAATCATCTCGAATTTTCGTTGTTTATAAAATTCATAGAAAAAGAATTTAAGACCGTAAAAAAGAAAATATACCTTCAAAGTATTGTACAACATTTTCCATTTTTAATGCCTACTTAGGTATCTCGAAGTCTATTTTTTTATACATTTAAATTTCACATGTTAGGCATTCTGGGGTCAGAATCGCACACAAAATCGAGTTCTGTTCTCCATAAAACTTTCATAATATTTTATTTTGCCCCGACGAGCAGGCACATGATTTGAGTTCAAGTAACTTAAGTATGCGGTGATTGAATACATTTATTCGATTTAGTTTATGTATGGAAATGCTCTCGAGTCGTAAGGATATAGCTGCATCCCGTCACTGTGAACTGCAAAATTCAATTCCCTGTAAATCCACATTGCTATAGCGCTCTTACGGAAAACACACATTCTGCAACGTCACTAGTTCATCTCGCGACGAACAACATTATCTACCTCATTTTGCTTCTCAAGAACCATCTTTA
The DNA here is from genome assembly GCA_932294365.1 of Diachrysia chrysitis. NCBI lineage: Eukaryota > Metazoa > Arthropoda > Insecta > Lepidoptera > Noctuidae > Diachrysia > Diachrysia chrysitis. The sequence goes on along the minus strand of OW028651.1, from coordinate 5,326,141 downwards.
TTTCATTATCTTAAGGGTTCTTACAACCGCATGTTTATGTTTGCTAGTTCGTATTCGTCAGGACCGCGGGTCGAGTCTTTGTTCTTGAAAAGTCGCTTTGTTTGTCTGTTTCCTATTGCCCAACTGACTTGCGGATGTGTTGTTTTGATATTTTATAAACAACTTGTTTGTTACAACCAGTCACAGGAAGTTATAAAAGTAACATATTTGTTGTCACAAAATCTTCTTTACCAACTTTCGGAATAATAGGGAATATGCATAAAATTTAAATCTGTCTTTAATAATTTTTTTTATTTAGTTATTATTTAAACCCAGAAAATACTATAAAAATATAAAAATAAGCATTATACACACACACAATATAACCATTGGTCCAAACGGAATGTGACGTCATTGGTCACGATATTCGATTTATCGGCGTGGCTATTCATATTGTATTTAGTTGTGTTTATGAGAAAAATTGTTCAAACCTGTATTCCTGTGTGATCACTTGTAAATATATATATTTTGTAGTCAATCTAGGACGATGACAGAAACTGGTTTTGTTAAAGCACAATCGGATCATCTACCGAAAATAGATACATTTATGATGTCAGCATATTTTGCATTAAATCTCAATTTTACGAGCGCTGAGATCAAAGGAGCGCAATTATTATGTTATACTAGTAAATTTTAGTCTATAACATAGATTTTTATTCATAATTGTTTAAACAAAACATAACATAATATATGTTCCTAAATCATAGCCATTTGTCATTAAAATTGCTCCTAAACTTCTAATTTACGTCTCGTAATTTATATCAGTATAATTAATACGTAATATATACCTACTCGTAATATATTATGTTTATATACTCTTTGTAAATATTAGATGAATACTATATTTCGTTTTACATAAACAACTTTATTACAATATCTAACTAAGTGCTTGTTGGTTTCTGATCTAATAAAACCACAATAGGAATAAGCAAGCTCTTTAGAGAAATGCTTAATGAACTTTTGTAAACTAGGTTAGATTAGTTTTAGACCGAATCTTCAACTGCTTCATAGCAAATTCACACTAAGTAGTACATAAATATAGCATGCATACGTTAAAATGATCTTCACAACAATATAAAACTAATAATGGAGATAAATTATCCCATCTCATGATCTTACACCAATATTTTTCGTTCTTTGGCATCGCGTGGAATACAAAACAAAACACTATCGGATGTACTAATAATAGTGTTTTTGCACTTTGGTACCATACAATACTTGTAAGAAGGTTTATTATCGTCTTCCATGATTTGTAAAGCAATTAAAACTGAAAATAAGTTTTTTTTTTTTTTTTTAAACGACTCCCGCACTAAGGAATTTATTCCTTGTGTCGCGGGGGGGTTTAACAAACATTCAAATCACATGCACAAAGAACACCCAGACTTGGAACAAGCATTTGTGTATCACACAAATGCTTGTCCCATGCGGGGATCGAACCCGCGGCACGCCGCGCACAGTGGTAAATGGCGTGGTGACCTATACCACTCGGCTATCCGTGCAGTCAAACAAGTATGAAGTAACTAAAACGCTACAGTAAATAAACACGGGACATGGCTAGCGACGTTATCAAAAGCGCGCTAAATGGTGACGTTTGAACGGCTCAAATTTATTAAATGATTTAAATACCACTTTGCACAATAATTTGACTATTTTTAAGCCTATTTATATTTTTTTTCGATGTTTTTATAACAATATGTAAATGATCAAATTAAGAAATAAAAAATAAAACGTGCATATTCCCTATTTAGTTTAACTGGCATTGAATGGAATCACCAGACCTTGATTTCCTTAACACATTGAACTTAACGCTTAGGTTTCTTGTTCATAGCATAGTAGGTAGTAGGGTTGCCAAAATTACTAACCGAAATATAGTATTTTCAGAATGTGCTACCATAAAAAGAGTACGGTACAAAAAAATATAGTATTTTATATAAAAAGGATAAAAAATAAAGGTATATTAAGGTGTATTTTTTAATGTATTTGTTGCATTTCTTGCATCTTTTAATTTTGGTTTTCTCTATAGTACTATTATCATAACATGCTTCATGACACCGTTTTCAAATCAAAGCTATATTTAACTAAAATATAATACTTTTTCGTGCTGTGGCTCTTTCTTCAACAGTATATATAAAACGTCGACCCGAAATTTAGCACAGCAAATCTATACTAATATTATAAAGCTGAAGAGTTTGTTTGTTTGTTCGTTTGCTTGTTTGTTTGTTTGTTTGAACGCGCTAATCTCAGGAACTACTGGTTCGAATTGAAAAATTCTTTTTGTAATGGATAGTCCGTTTATCGAGGAAGGCTATATGCTATATAACATCACGCTACGACCAATAGGAGCGAAGCATAAATGAAAAATGTTGCAAAAATGAAACACCGTTGAAACTAAAACACGCGAACAAAGTCGCGGGGGACAGCTAGTATAGTATATACATTATAGGACAGTTGGCAACCTTATAGGTAGGTACTTTATACTTACTATGTTTTGATGACTAATAGGAAAATTATTACATTTAAATTATAATGTTTACTTTATTACATTCCGTAGATAAATGGCAAAACTTTTAATGACTTTAGTAGTAAAATACCATCATATTTGTATAATCATTAGTTAAAGAAATACTTTAATTGGTATGGTAATGTCAAAAAGTTGTTTCTTGTAAGGAAAACTACAAAGAATAGATATTTTTTTTACCACTTGTGGTTGAAATTGGTAATAATTATAAAAAAACAATTGCTTATGCCCGCGCTTGCGTGGGTGTTGGTTATCGCGGCAAAAAGTAACCAATCTTAGTTCAGTGGTTTAGCCGTCAAAGCGTAACACGACAGACAGACAGACGGACAAAGTTACTTTCGCATTTATAATATTAGTATGGACATTAATTGTATTTGAGAAGAAATGACTCTTGACGAAATTAGCCGTCAAAATTAAAATTACACATTTACAAAATTGCTAAGTAAAATGCATCTCAAACTTGCTTTCAAGCAGATAATAATAAGTCAAACTGAAAATTGTGTCACTCAACTTTACACGTGCATCATATTAAAAAAGATCAAGTAGGACTGCAATTCTTTGGGATCCGTATACATAAAATATATTTTCTAAATAAAATATTGTAAACTTAAAGGGAGGGAGACCTTTGTCCAGCAGTGGGACAATACAGGCTAGATATAATAATAATAAAACTTAAACTTTATCAGCTTAATTTCCGTTTATCATGTAGTTTTTAGTGTTTAAATACTAAGTGATACACCAAAATCAATACAAAAAAAATAAAAATAGTTAATAGTTTATTTTTGTTTTAAGTAGTGTATATATAGTTAAGTTTGTATACAAAAAATAGTTTTAATTTCCATTGATCCCCATGGTGCTTAGTGATAACCCGTGTATCTATAACAAAAATGCTAGATCGATTTCCAAGTACTAGTATGAGTCTGGAATTAAACCTGTGAGAAGTTATACATAGATATATAATAAATAAATAAAAAAATATAAAAAACCTTTCAAAGCAAGGAACTCTTCTTGTCTGACAATACAATGTTTCTGTAAATGAATTATATAATTATTAAGTCGACTTAATTACGCCTCTAATTATTAGGTTCTAGAACATTTTTGACCTTGGTTTATTTATTTCTTCTTTGCTCATTGTACCTGTTTATTTTATTCGCGTTATATATATAATTGGATTCGTTCGGGCAAGTTTTATCCGTGTGAGGACTCGAAGGAGAAAAGATGTTTCTCAAAAAATCTTTGTGTTTAGTTATTGCAATTTTTGCCTTTAGTGAATCGGCATTTGGTAAGGTTTTTTAAATTCTATGATAATAAATTCTTCAATACAGGATAAAATATTTTTAAGATTGCATATTTGCAATAAATTGCATTGCAAAAGTTATATTATTCTAAATAACATTTGTCTTATATCTGCTCTAAAAAATAAACCAAGATACATTTTTGAATTTTTGATCATAATTATACCATAGTGATCTACTTTTTCCTCTTCCCTGTGTGAGTGACATTAGGGCATTTCAAATTTAAATTTACAAAATTGTTCTTTGACCATACTTACCTTACATCCTATTCCTACAAGCATTTTATTAAAATAAATGGTCAAAGCGATATACCTAATGTTATTGTGGTGATACTGATTTCTTTAATATTTATTATAGCCAATTGAACTAATCTAAACATAATACACAACATAATATCGTATTTAAGTTCGATGACAACAATAATTCGAAAAAAGAATCGAATTAAAAATATACATTTTGTGTTAATGTAAGCAATAATAAAATAACTTCACTTTTTTTAAGCTTCAATAGTCAATACGTAAATCTAACACTTGTCTCTCGTCTATTGTACATTAATAAGACCTCTATTATAAAGCTGTTAAAGTGGAAATTTAAAAAACCACATTGTCATTATAATTCCAAAGTATCGTTTTCGTCACGGTATATAATTGTTACATAAAAAAAACTAATTAAATTTTTGAGCAAAGTTAAGGTAGCAACGGAAAATTTAATTCCGTACATTGCTAGATTGTACCTACTTTATGAATAGTAATTAGATTTATATAATACATTTTCTCACACATTACGAAGCCACTTTAGTTCTGAGTAATTCGTACCTATAAATATGTTTAATATGAAATCTGTAAAAATGAGTGATATTTGAAATTTGCAAATTTGTAAGGAAATATCCACAATTATATAGCAAAAGAGAAGACATTCAAACAAAAATAAAACTAAGACATGGAAATAGACTTAATTTACCAACTTCACGATTAAAAATGCACTCCTCTAGTGCGTTTGTTTCATCCATAAAAATCTACAATAAACTACCTGAATACATAAAAAACATAGAAAAAAACAATATATTTACCAATAAATTAAAACGGTTTCTCTTAGAAAAAAGTTACTACACAATTGAAGAATACCTTAAAGATAAATTCCAACTAGGGTAATAGAGATAAATCTTAAATATATTTATATACCTTACTTACCGTGCAATATCTTTAATTACATACAATTTAGTTAATTAATATTACAGATTATATATAAATAAATAATAACAATTAATAAATGATCTAGAATATAACTATTAATAATAAATAAATATATAAATATAAATAAATATATAAATATAAATAAATAAAAATAATATAAATCTACACATAAATAATACCTACTTAAATATCAGATCTTCCTTTACTTCAATATACCTATTATGTTTTTAAAAAGCGCTCTTCATCCTCTCCTCTATAAAAAACTAACTTGCTGTGCCCGACAGGGTCCATAATTGTTTCTCTTTAATTTTACCCACCAGCCTTGTATACATTATGGAATGCAATAAAGTTATTGAGTATTGAGTATTGAGTATTGAGATTAAAAAAAAAGTTTTTACAAAACTGCGCGCTCTGCTTTAACACCAATTTTACGATTTTACTTATTCATACTCGATATGCGCACTCTATAGTTTACAGATTTTTTCTCAAAGGTCATGTTTAATGAAATTTATCATTTATTTGCAGTGGACAGTCTAACTAAATGTAAAATTGACGATGTGGATTGCCAGAAAGAGTTATTCCAATCAGTCATTAAGGACATCGCAAAACCTGGGGTTCCAGAAATAGGAATACCTCCACTAGACCCCATCACCTTACAGAATGTGTCAGTCTCTGTGCTCGATACCATTGATATAACTTTGGTGCAAGGCGTCGTAAAGGGAATCAAGGATTGCACTATCAATAAGTTCGAGTAAGTAAAGTTTTAAAAACCAATTTTATAAACAAAAGACAATCGCAAACTTTGGTTGTTCTATTGTGATACAATATTAAAGAGATTTATCAAGTCATTATTATTTTGAAATGATTTGTTTTTATCATAATGTGTGCCATAGTAAGTTATTGTACTACCAAAACTGACTGTGCAGCCTTAGAGCCTAGTAAAGGTACAGACAATAGAAATAAAGCACAATACACAAAAATATTGTGAATTTGAATGTGTAATTTACTAAATCTGTATTATGACCTTATACTGTTATTCTTTTGATTTAAATACTTGATTAATTATTTAATATCGAAACCACCCTTTAACTTTATTGTATAAATGATTTGACACTATAGTACTTGTATTCATAAACAATCAAGTTTGTATGAACAATTAATCCAATAAACATATATATGTTGACAGAACCAAAATTAAAGATGGACGTGCCTTCATGGAGCTGACTTGTGACATCACAGTTAAAGGACGCTATAAGATATTTTCTTCAAACTCGATGATTAAAAGCTTGTTCGGCGGCCAAGATGTGCATGGCGACGGAAACGGGAAAGTCAAAATCGGTAACACTTACAATATTAATCTATACTAATATTATAAAGCTGAAGGGTTTGCTTGTTTGTTTGTTTGTTTGTTTGTTTGAACGCACTAATCTCAACTATGGATAGTCCGTTTATTGAGGAAGGCTATAGGCTATATAACATCACGCTACGACCAATAGGAATGAAGCATAAATGAAAAAAGTTGCAAAAATGAAAAACCGTTGAAACTAAAACACGCGAACAAAGTCGCGGGGGACAGCTAGTTTATTTATATATATTATTATATTTTAATCAATCTCTCTGTCTGTCTCTCTCTCTAGTAGTACCCCCACACGATGGTGAAGTCAGCCCTCCTTATTTTCACCCCCACTTTGCTCTGTACGTGACATAATGTGACTTGCCACTTCTATAAAAATAAATGTATGTCCCATATTTTTTGTGACTGTACCCTACTCTTTGATTGAATGCACAGGTATTAGAGTACCTAAATTAATGAACCATAGACTGAATATATCTATATAATGCAGTAACTATATTATAGGAGAGAACTACAACAGCTATATTAATTTATAATAGAGATAATAATATCTACAATCTAGTGATGTCAAAATTGTCTCAGACATGTAATCGACATTGTATTGATTTTATTAGTAGACTTGGGCACACACAATATGCTGTATTTATGTTAGAATTTTGACGCCCAGCTTACCTAGATTTTTATTTATTTACAGATAAACTGTTCCTTAGATTCGACTTCTATTTCTTCATTCAAAGACGTAATGGTGAACTTTACATCAAATGCAAATCTGATAAAACCGCCTACAAATTTGATATCAAAGGAAATATGCATATCACTGCTGACAAATTATTTGTTGGCAAAACGGACTCCAGTAAGTACCTATTTAATTGTTTTTATCATATCTGCATATTAAAATTTCTATAGTTAACAATTAACACGAAACTACTGGGAAGCCATTAGAAATTGCCGCTTGAACGTAAAAAAAACAATTTGTGTTAAATTGCTAAAATATAAAATATTCCCAAACGTTTATATCATTTTAGTACGTAGTTTCTGTTCATCTACGTTGTTCTACATAATCCAAAGTTCAGTTTTGATTAGCATTCAAGTACAATAATATTAAAATAATAAGTACATACCCAAGAGATACTAAAATAAAACAAAATCTAAATTTAATACTAATAATATAATAATAATATAATACATTAGGTAACTGACCCAAGGTAAATAATAATTACATGAAACTTGAAAAAAATGGCTGTGATTAACGTTCTATTTTTAATTACAATAAAAAAGAAACTCGTTTAATCCTAATAGCATAGTAATTTTTTTATAATATTTTGCCCATTTGTTAGTTTATAAAAAAAAACAATTAAACTGCTATTTTTAGCAGCATGTTAAAACGCAAAACCAGCAGGCGGCTTAATCGGGTAGGTACATAATCTATATTTGAGTGATTTAATCTCCTATCCCTAATTATTATATGGACTAATATTAAAACAGTAATAATAGCAAATAAAATAAATCATTGATTTTTTATTAATTTTTTTCTTTTTTTTCATTTTATAAACATTTATTTCATACATACATTTCTCAGTTGTGACTTTTTGTATTTCCTTTAACATTATTTTTGTCCTTAAATTCATATGGTACCTATATGACTTCATGATTACATCTAGTGTGCGAATACAGGTTTAAGACTTTGTTATACCATACGGACATACAGACTTTGTTATAGAGTATATATATAATGTAGAGTCTACACACAGCTCAGTTGAGATTAAAGATCACTGGTGATTCTAGTAATTGCACTTTACGACTTAATTGTATGCCTTCATATATACATTAAAATATAAAATTGTTTTTTAATTAGGTACTAAAGATTCATAAATATATATAACGTACCAACTAATTAAAATATAATAAAAGACGTGGGCTCTATTCACACTCAGGACAAATATTTGTATGATGAACATGGTCATTTTGTTCTGTATCTATGTGTATTTTATCTATAATTATATATGTATTTAGAAATATATAAGTATGTTTATCAGAGGTCTGGTTGCTATCATAATCACAGGTTCTGCCTAGTTTGGGATCTGGCCCTGTGTGAATTATCCTAAGATAATATTTACTGTTTCTAAATATAACTAAAACTACAGATATTTTTAGAATATGGGTACACACAAATAGTTAGTTAAAATGTGTGTATCAATAAAAGGGTCGATTATCGCAAAAAAAAGGAGTCTGCTATATAAAATAGCAGACTATTTTTTTTTTTCAATTTAAAATGTTCTTTATTTAGTTACTTTTTCCAACCCATGTTGTGCAAAAGTCTTTACCGCTTATCAGTTGCATGTTGTAACCTATTTCGTAACTTTTGCAGGTAAACTTGTGACCGGATTATTTAATGATAACTGGAGGTCTTTAATATCATCATTTGGAAGACCTTTCTTGGACAAAGCCGTGGTATTTGTATACGAATTCCTACATAAATTCTACGACAATGTTCCTGCTAAACATTTTATTTCTGATGACTTAACGCCTTATGCCCGAGATTAAATATATATTTTTTTTGAGTATTTAATTAATTGTTGTTTGTAATATATAAGAAAAGACAACAAATTGTAAATGGAGGGGGTCCCTCTGTTAAATGTAGTTTAATTATAAATAAATACCTTGATTTTATTTCGTGAAATGTTTTTTACTACTTACTACACGGAGCAGATGCAAATCTGTTTCTGACTACTATATTAAATTTACTTGCTATCTTCAGCAGCTATGTACAACATAAATATTAAATTATTATAAAAAAAAGAAAGAAATAATACAAAAAAGTTGTCATCACCAAACCCCCTATATAATAAGTAACACGTACATAATACAACCAAAATTAACTCTGACTCTTACGAAATACAGTTGTGAATTATTTCACATTTCGATGAATACAGGGGTCGCAATTCAACATAACATAATTTACTCGTTAAAATAATATTCAGCGTGGGACATGACAAACGGATACCTACAAAGGTTTTATTCAAACTCTGTGTACGACAAAAAATAGATCCCACACGATATTATAATCTCTTTTTTATAAAACTCTGTAATAATACGGTCTCTATGATAATAGAGACGATAAAATGTGTTTATATACTAATTTGGTTTATTATACGTTTTGTAGGCTTAGTGGCCAAGACCTCGAAATCATGATGCGTGAAGAAATCTGAATAGAAAAAATTATCAGGTTCTGAGGAAGCGATTTGAGTTGTTTCTTAATGACTTCATGTTTAGTTAAAAATGTGGAAACTGGCAGTTAATTTACAACGCAATGTGTGAACATGTACGCTTTGTTCTCTAAATATACATTTTATAAAATACCAAATATTACATTTTAAATGCATTAAAATAGGTATGTATGTATATGCTTGTAAAATGGTATCTATACAGTGTAACAAAAAACCTGTCCGATCCAATAAAGGTACGTACTAGAAAAAAATGTCTCGCTCAGGCGGCTTCTTTGATACACGACTGTAGGTAGTACACAAGAACTTTGTCGAGCGATCAGAGTTGCCTTTGATTAGTTTTATTTTAATTTAATTATATTCACCGGGGAAAAATAATAATGTCAAATCCATTCAATAGTTACGTATACTCACAGGGATCGGACAGTTTTTTTTGCACTCTGTATATAACAGGTACCATAGTTAGAAACTCTTTTTAACTTATTGTTCCATATGTTTTGTTTTCATACGTAGTCTAAGTAGTTATGACTGAATGACTGCAGTACACATCGCATGACAACTTAATCTAATCCGTAACTAGTAATACATACATTGTTATAAATTGCTACTGACTTGCAATTATTATTCCACTTAGTCAAGTACAATGCTTAAGTATGTACATGCTGGTGTAGTTTTAATGCTAGTTCATATTGAGGACATTGCGTGTCGACTAAATAACATATAATCGATGATCCCGAGAAATACTAATACAGTATACTAATAAGTGTTTATCTTCGAACTTTGAAATTATTGGAACCATTTAAACAATGTAAAATAGATCTCTAATATATTTTTTTAATGAAATGAGATGAGAGTTCTTCTGATTTTCCAGGGTGGACGATGTCTTTGAGGTCTAGGGCTCATGCGTTCAGTATTTTCAATAAGGACTTCAAAAAATAAATCGCTTTTTTTTGTAGTTTTATGTACGGGGTTTTCTTTTTGTCAATTTTTTTTTTTACTAGGTACGTTTTTTTTTTCTAATTCTATTGAACTAGTTATAGTTCAATTTTATAATTTATTTATTTAAACAACGATTCAAGTTTAAAAATTATCTTTAAGCCAATTTTAAGAGTTACTGAAGAAAAATTAAGGAAGAAACTCTTTTGCTAGTTTTGTGCTCCAGCCCAATAGTTCAGTTTTGAACTATATTGAACGGGCTTCGCATTTTACTATTCCAGAACAGATTTGCTATAAGAGTGTATGTACAAAACGGCGTCGTTTGACGTCAACCAGCTCGGTGGGCTCATCTAGGTTAGGAGTAACCTGGGTATTCAACTTCACAGCTATCCTGAACTGAATGGTTTATTACTACAATACGAATTAAATAGACACTTTTATGATGTCAAAATTAAACTGTGCCGATACATAGTACAAAAAGGAGTTTTGTAAAGAGGTCAAAAAGATGACCAAGGATACAGGTAATTAACCCAATAATAAAGCAACATTAAATTACCACCTAATCCTAAACTTATGGAACACTAATTTAAGTTGTGTGAAAACTATGTAACTGGTTCCTAGTGACAGAATTTAGGAAAAAAACAGCAACATTTTCCATGAAACTCTTGTTATAAAGTTAATAAAAACACCATTCATCCAGATGTTTTACAAGCTCAAGTAGCGTGCTCCCTGTCACTTCCACCCTAAACTATTTCGTTAACATTTAACCAGAAAAAAATATTCACAAGGCACTATCACCAATACAAAGTCGACTTTAAGCGTAAAGATTTAGAGCCCACAGTTCTATATTAGCTTAAAAGGGTACTCGTTATTAAAATTGAATTCTGCGCTACGGCAGATAAGGTTGAATTTTATATGAACCTCACGCACATGTCAAACTTGCATCTTGTTATGTTTATGTGAGTGATTTTATTTACATTTCTCTTGGTGATATATTGTCGTGTACATTTTTCATTTGCGAAGCTTTTCATGTATGTCCTTGTCAAGTGGACACTTTAGCTTTTAACATAGCGATTCTTTTCTGCGAATGGGTCATTGTTTACACGACCCTTCGTTATGAAATATGAGACAGTGAATGTTAAATGTTTTATATCACAGTTTTTCATAAAAAAATATAGCAGTAGGTACTTGGATTACATCATTATTTGATTAACCAGATTTACCTTATATAAAATCTTTTACATTAATATTATTATGGCCTTACTCTTAAGTAAATCAAATACACTAAATTCTTACTTGAAGTGTTCACTGTAATATTATAAAAACATGATTTACATAACGCAACGGAATTCGAGGAAAAATATGACGAGTGTATTAAAAGAATCCTATTAATTTTAATTAATAGCCAGTAGTCACTAAGTTTACATTAAAATAAATTTAGGGTTCATGATTCGTTAAAATTTATTGGCTCAATATGGACTTAAATTTCAAATCAGATCAAAAATCCTTTGTTCATTTTAAATTTTGATTACGATAATATTGTCCTTGGTAGGTTATTCTATTACAAACAGTTTTTGGTGGAATGTGGAAAGAATCGAATAAGGGTCAATTGAAGCGATAATTTAAAAGTGATACTTTCCAGAATTGGAGTCCCGATGAGGTTAAGAGAAGACTTAGAATTAAAACAAAAGAATAACGACTACATGCTTGTACGTGATAAAAGCCTTTGTTGTTATTTATTTACAAAGCGTCTGAGTAAGCCTGTTTCCAGTGCCTTATACAGATCGCTGATTCGTTAAAAAAAAAACGAGTCCTGGACTGTAGAATTTAATCCTTATGTCGCGAGGGGTACATGAAACACAAAGAACACATAAACTTAGAACAAGCATTTATGGATCACACATAAATTGTTTGTCCCATCCGGGGATCGAAACCGCAGCACCTCACGCACAGTAGTAATTGGTGTACCACTTAGCTATCCGTACAGTCGAACTGCTAAAAACTTCCACCAGTGTCACACAGTTGTCTGACAAAACGCTACAAATGCAATTCCATAGACACTCCACGATACAACCCAACAAACCGATTTTTACTTCACACTGATCTATTCCATTCTACATCATCTAATATTAAATGTTTCCAAACTGGAACATTGACCCTGAAATTCAAACGAAGACCGACGAAATAAATTGCAACCAGAACGCGGTCACGCATGAAAATTCCACTTCCATATTAAATGGAAAGTACCAATGATCAAAGTAATAAATATAAAACAGGGTAATAAATCTGGACGGTCACATCCTTTGGTCCATTATTACCGGAACAGAAAGACTGAGAACATTAACTTTGGAGTGTATCACATTCGCATAGTAATGTTATCACTTGAGTTTCCAACGTCGTATGTAGATTGTCAGCTCTACTGCCTAGGGACTGAGATTTAGTTTTAAGCAAGAAGAATTCCACATATAAGCATTGCTTCGAAATATTACCGTCAGAATATTCAGTGTAAAACATTATATTGTAAGTTTAATATTTTAGTGATCTTGGCAATGTTAACTAGGTGTACATAAAATAAATCTGTGGGAGAGACGATTCTGTACATTGAAATTATTTCCACAAAAAGTTGTTAGGTTATGAAAGGGTATTAGTAAAACCCGTTTTTAACATTTTTTTTTTGTCTCTTAATTTAGTTGTGCACCCATCACGTCAAAAGCGAAACAGCAATGGATAAATCTTTGATACACAAATATTTTGTGAAATTCGACGTTTAATATTTTTGTGTGTCTTGGCAATAACATTTTATATAAAAAAAGAATTCTTGGCTCTTTTTTTGCCTAAAATATGACCATATTTTAACTGAATCATTTACTATTCCAGTATTCTATAAGATCTGTACAACTCATGTTCTTAGTTATAACTGTTTTGAACGTAGGTATCTATCTTGTCTTGATTACAAACATTGATTTACATTTGTCCCCAAACAACCCCAACCGTGGGACACGAACTTGTGGCTTGTGTAAATATTTGATCTTGGTATAAAACCCTGAGCCCTGCCCTGAGCGGAAAGTCAAGTGAAGAAAAAGACATATTTATTCGTCAGTGCGTCCAGTACTGGTACAGTAACGGTAATACCAGAAATGAGGTTATATTGTAGGATTGCGATATTTTTATCAATGTCATCAAAACCATAATTTATTCACCTAGGTATCCCGTGTTTTCTAAAACACGAGATACTTAGGTCAATAAATTATCTAGTACCTATACTATTAATACTTCTAATTATTATTAGTATAAGTACCTAATCTTTATATATAGAATACTTTGTCCTGAATGACTGACTGACGGATGAACGCGCAGCCTAAACCGTTGATCGTAGAGACCTGAGACTTGGAGGGTGTGTTCTTTGTAACTCTCAATTCAATTTTATTCAAAAACGTTTAACTTACATAAAACCTTGGTGCAATGCTATATTGTACTAATTAAATTTGAATGTCAAAAACTATTTTCGACTTCTACACGGGCGAAGTCGCAGGCAAAAGCTAGTAATTAATAAGATATCAAACTTAAAGAAAATGTAATTCATTGTTGTTGTCAGTCAACTGCTATTAATAATACCTACAAAAGGCTACGAGACAATTTATTCTAAGGGTCGTATCAAGTCCCCTTCAAATATGTCAGTCAGCTTATAGCTCTAGTTAATGCACAGACTAATTAATTAAAAATATCTTTGGACTTCATCATTTAGAATTATGTAATAATTCTTCTATTGAATGTTACTTCAGAATGAAATCCTAATAGCCTAATCAACTAACATACCTTTTAAATTCCATAATAAAACGGCATTAGTTATTTCTAAAAATAAATATATTTTTTTAAACATCCCGTGTGCGCGTTGGACTTGCAGTTTCCGTACTACAAAAGATTACGCACGTTTTACAAGACTTAAGGCGTTAATATCGAATAAACCCCTCCAAATAAACGTCTCTTGAATGTGGAAATCCATTTTTTTCATTTTTGGTAAGTTGTTTTGGCAACAGCAACATACTTTATGAAAATATCAGCTTTGGTTGCCTATTACGGTGCATGAGATACAGCCCACTCCCAGACAGATGGACGGACTAAGGAGGAATAATAAAAAAAGTTGCCCCCCATTGAGTAAAAAAGTAAATCTGTTTAGTTTTATACGTAAGAAACTGCTATTTTAATTACCTATGAATACTATTAAATAACCCCAGACTGAGACCGTTGTAATGTGGTTTTGAGGGTTTCATAGCACCGGCAAAAAGGGGCTCGCCAGTAAGTGATGGGATAGGACCAGTGGGCATGTGCATCCTTATATCCCTGTGTATTCTAGCATGAGGGTAATACCCCCTGAAAATTGTGGTTTTGGCCATTGTATTAAAACCCCTTCGTCTACCCAAGTTGGCATTACGAACACCGTAAAACAATTTAACAAAAATATCAAAGAAAACATCAATTTTAATTTTATTAAACATAAATAAATATCTCAAAAAAAGCTATGACGTAGTAGGCGGTGTTACCGCAAATTAATGATCTCAAATTTTAATGAACCGTCCACGGTAGAAGTAATTTAAACAGGTTCACACTTAATAAGGCTGTCAAGATTTACTTTGTCACCAATTACGAAACTTTTAAAAGTCATGATGAAAATATATAGGTAGATATAGTTTTGTTACATCACGATACAAAACTGGCTATTAATCATAATTAATTATAAGTCAGCGAACTCTTATTGAGTTTCTTGCCGGTTCTTCTCCATAGTAAGGTCATTTTGAACGCGTACCAGAGTCATTTAGTTTTGTAACTTTAACGTTACTTAAGCTCCTTTTTGATTTTATGAGATTTGACAAGTTATTTTCTCGTCCAACCTCCTTTCTCCGAAGAAGCTAAAGTGCGGTACAGGTTATTGGTTTAGTGGATAGTTAATTTAGTTTTTGATGGTTTTTAAGTTTTGTTTAAATATTTGTGTAAAATGATATTGTCGCCATCTACAAATTTCTGATATGATTAAAAAAAAACATAGACTATTAGGCCCTACCGATTTCTTTATTAAAAAAGACCTACGTATTCTGAACCTTGGTAAACGCAGCTATTGTCATTAAACGTATTGTACAATTTTATTCGACTACCCCCAACTCATTACATTAATCCGATAACCCCAGAACGAACTCAGCTAACAACAGTCTATAAATACCCTAACGTCCCCAAATGTCTTACAGAATGTTACACAGAAATCTATCGGAGACATAGCCATGTCATCTATAAATAGAATCCTTATCCACCGAAAGTAATAAAATCGAGTATTTCCCTCTTGGCTACCATTTTCCCCGCCCTAACTTACTACCCTCGACTAATTGCAAGTTTCTTCTGAACATCTGCTATCTTTTAATTAATGATCATGTCCCACCTTCTTAGACACTGCTGTATTTTTTAGTTGGGCTCTAGTGACACATTTGTCATTAACTTCGTTACGCTTTTATTAGACGCCGTGTCGGTAAAATGTGTAAGTATAAGGAAAATATCGCGCTGTATTTTTGTTTGGTTGATTATCTTAAAAGATTATAAGAAATATCTAAAGTTATTCCATATATTTTTACATCATTGAAAAGTTTGTTCTAGTATAATTTTTATAACAAACTTCAGTACTATGGTCCATTGATAACTCTGTATGTATTATATTTACTATTGTATTTGTTTGTTTCCTAAATAAATATATTATAAAAAATAACAATAGCAACCAGTTTTAATTTATGCAAAAAAAAAAATATTTTCAAAATGGTTGATTCATAAAGTCATCTGATGAAGAAAATTATTTAAAAAAATATTTAGCACACCACAACATCCGGCCCCAGAAACATGACAACAAGAAAAAAAAACAAAGTAAGTAATTAATTTTAAGAAGATATAAAATTAAAATAATTGCGCACATTTTATTGTAACTTTTATTGTTTCCAATGCATAACCTAAGTAGCTCATATTTTACCAGTTACCTACAAGTCTTGATACTCGAGAACCGCTCGATCTTCATTAGGAAAGACGCTCGCACTAAATTGCCAATACTCTGGCTAAGTGCCTCTATTTAGTCGGGGTACCTCCAGATTAATATCTGTAAAGTGACTCGTAAAATATACAATAACCAATATCACCATAGACCATAACTAGGTCAGATGAAACATTTAGTAGAGCAAAAATTATAAACCTTCGCTTACCTGTCATGTAATCAACACGAATCAAGTTATTGGATTCACCTTGCACACATTATGACATATATTCACTTTTGGAATAATAAACTTTAGCACATAATTACCAAGTTTCATTTAAACGACTTTCATTTTCGATGACAGACATAATTATTATATAAAGTATACAATTTTTATTCTAACGCCTGATATTTATAATTCATTTCAAATCACAAATCTACAAATCGGTTTAACATTTCCTGAAATATATTTCGATGACAAAAATAATTTTCACTTCGTATTTTTCGCAGCGCCATTTTTATTTTGCACCACCACACACTGATCCCTGGATAGCAGTCAAAATGCACATGTCGGATTTACATCGAGAGCCTCGATGGACATTTTTATTCCCAGTTATATATCGGACAGCTAAATGTAAATAGGAACGGAACCCGCTTACCTCAGCTGGAATCTCCTGAGGATTATACATGAACAGATTTTTAATATCCCACTACTAGTGAGGCGGCTACAAGGTGAATTACATTTCTCTTCTACACATTTATTTCTTCTACAATAGGTAGGTCCGTGTTTTATTCGATTCTATTAATACGTTCAGTAACATGGACTGTTTCATTTCTTTTTACTTTTTGCGTTTTAAATTCAGAATCCATTATTTTTAAAATCCCCTATGATTTTCTGGTATCCTTTGAACTCTCAAAATAAATACAAATATAACGTATATCAGTGCTGGAATTAGGGTAAAATATTTCATTAAATTTATAACTTCACCTAATGAGTTGTAATGAACAAAGACGACTTGCTCAATTTTATTTGTATTATTAATTAATAATTATTATCCTTTTTCCTTACTAAAACTTAGACATACATTTTATTTGTTATTTATCTGTAAAAGTTATAGGATTAATGGCGAATATTATGCAAAGTAAAAGTCTCATAATTATGTCAACAGTATTAACAGGTTTCAGAAGAGATAGAAAGGTTTCATAACTCTCTAAAGACAATTGGAATTGGTACAATGGACGGAATGAGCTAGTGCTTCTTTCGTTACTAGCCTCAGGTACGACTTTGTGATGGAAATAGACTTCTAAAAGTACAAGAGAGGATCCTTTGCAAAGTCCTACTACCGTTATAAAACTGGTCTTAGAGCAGTAAATTGTTTTTGTGCCTCTGGGCGGTTTGCATCGTCTGGAAGCAAGGACGGGCGGTAAATATTAAGCGGTTTCTATCTCCTTTAAGTGTTACTTTTGAGCATGTAACACAAGACAGCTACCGAACATAAGTTTGTATAAACGAAACGATTTACTGTTTAAAGAAAGCGTCATAAAATGGCTATTATCTAGAAAAATCTTGAACTTAAATCTCAACGGTACCGACGAAATTATTTCTTTTGGCACCAGCTGCAGAATTCTTTTATCGTAAGAATGACACAAAAGGGAATAGTAATGTAGTCTACGAAGAAATAAATGGATAATTTAACTTGACTGCTCCGAGCAATTTTTTAAGAAGAAACAAATGTGCCTATCTATTGGAGTACCTATCTTAAATTAATTGTAAAAGACAGGTTCGATGCAATAAAAAATGTTGAGTTTAGTATATAATTATCACAAAATAAAAACAAATATTTTCAAGCCATTAAATTGGTGAAAGAACAGGTTCTTGAATAAACCAAAAATAACCTTTAGACGACTCTTGGATTGCTGGTGCCATGTTTTAGTGTAGGGCCCTCAATTACAACAGGTGCGCAAGGGGATACAAGAAAGTACTTGGCCCGCAGATATATTTATTTTTTTCTTTTAAAATGCTCAAGAAAGCGGAATGAAGATTGGATTTATTTTGACACGGAATTACGAGAGTCTGGAGATTTACAAAGACTTGCAAAAAATATGAAATATTATTCGCTATGATAACGTCTGTTGAAGAAACCCGTGATGTCTGCATTACGGTATCTCAAGTCATTGCCTTACTTACGACTAAAATCTGGTCTTAATGTTGCCTTTTCAGTCTATTGTGTTCGCCGTGAAGGCTCAATTCATACTGGCTTTAACGGCTTTTAACAAACTCAAGAAACTAGAAGCTTTTAACCGGAGAGGAAGTGAGATGGAATTGTTGCATGTTAGGTAGGTTGGTAACATAGAAACTCTTACAAATAATAGCAAACTGGAAGATATATGATAAATTTTAAGTCTTGGTTCCGAGCCAGCTTGACTTAGTACTTTTTAACTGTTCATGGATTTTCTATTGTTACAGCAAAATGAAATTACACGTTGGCTTTCGTTTTGCTGGCTATTTCCTATTAAATTAATGTGTTTTATATCCGCTCCGTATCTGTAGGACGTAAATAAATCTGGCAACATTTCATTTTGAAATACATTTATTGTTATCTTCCAAGTATTTAACGGTACGAATTTTAATCTTTGTTATATTTTTATATATATAACTCAATGTCGGGTTAGTTACACCATTTATAATTCAACAACGAGTGGACAGATCTTAGTATTTTTGATTTGTTGGATTGGTCTCCATCTTAAATAGCAGAATGTCTTGAATAAAAACTTCGGACAAAATCACTGAAAAAAAGTTGTCTTATGGGAACAGAGACAAATTACATATTATTGTTCAGCAGAAGTGCAGATTAAAAAAAAAAAAACTCCACCGAAAATCAAACGATTTAATGCTTCAAAAACTTTTTTGTAAGTTTTTTTACTTTTTAAGGACCAATTTTAATATTCAAAGTTCAATATATCCAAATCACAAAGTTTCCTTTCTCCTATCAGAAGATGACAACGATCGGGAATTTTAAACGTTACATTTTAAGTTTCCTTCGGCGACACAAACAGTATTATGGGCCCCATTCCTGGTAATCTCATCTCTTCGTCGTCGGTAAGGCGGGCACATTGTTCCACCTTTATCTCAGGTAAATTACGTTTGGACCCAGATATTCAAGCTATCTTTGTTTCGCCTTCAGTCTCGTAATTGCACTTTTAGTTTTAAATCTTTATGTAAAACATTGTCGATTCGTTTATGTTTGTTTTAGTAGCCAATCTTTCGAGGACACATTAAATTTATTCATTTGTTTTATGCTACAAATATTTCATGTCTGTTGTGTAAGTATATCCAAGGTGTGCGGTGATAATTAATCTATTAGCGTCAATTTGTCTTTTCAATCTCATCTACAATATTTAGTTAAAAGCATAAAAAACTTTAGCCGAAATCTTTTAATATTTAATCCACCGCAGGGTTTAATCATACAGTTTCTGTTATAACCAATTCACATGAAATATCGCTTACCACGATTGCTGCCTAATAAACCTTATATTTATCTAAACAGTTTCGAATAACATACCAGGCAGGTAATATTCCAATAAGCCACAGCTGCCACACAAAAAACCAGTACCTACATATTCAAAATTTCGCCGGTAACGTTCCAACCTAATATTACGTCGGCTTTCAATAATATTCAAAGATGGTTGCTTGAGGTTTCTGTATGGATGAACTTAAAATTTAATTAAATCACGAGATTCCTTTAGCTGGTCCTAGTGATGATGTTTATGTTCACAGCAAACAAAGCTTTCACAGACGATTTGGGTGTAACTGTTACAAGAGTAATGAGGATTGCAGGGTCTTGCGTGTTCGCAATATTAATCTCAAGAGGTAATTTCACTCTGCTGGTATTATTGTTTGTATCTTTGTCTACGGTTATATTTGATGTAAAACTCTATGGTTGTGCAATTATCAATTAAACAATCCAGTACAAATAATAAGCTCTTTTAAATTAAATTAAAACCTTAATTATTTCCAAAGCAATTAAATTATAAAGAAAATTCGGAATTGCTTTTTGAGGGTTGCCCAAAAACTATTAAAATAGCAGGTAAAACACGTATGCGACCTGTAATAGGTAACCCAATATTATTAAGTCAGCAATTAGCGAATAAACAGAGGTTCTCGGGCATTTCATTTCTGGTCCACAGGGCTTTAATTAAGAGAACGCCCGGGTAAACGATAAATTAATGTGGAACAGGATTTTTGAGACACAACTGTATGTCCTTGGTGGGCGATTTAGTGAAGTGCTTGGAATACTGATTTAGATTGTGCGTGCGTTTCTTTCACATTTTCCTTAAGATTTCAGGTTACTATAAAGTAGATTAATTTGGCTTTCCAACATTTTGTTACGAGATGCCTACGCTTATTTATAAAATCAATTGTTTTTTTTATTCGTGACTTTCTAATATTTTATTTTAAGAAAGTGATTGAGTACGTTTTTCTTTCATCGTATCAGCTGAAAATAAGCAAAACCTATTTTTTGTTATTTTTTTATAAAATAAGACATGGTAAATTTATACGTCTTACTCCAAGCATCGCAAAAAAAACTTCAAGCACATTTCAGACATTTATTTCACACTCAAAACATCTTTACACCTAAAACTATCGCCACATTATTCTGGCATGAGCTCATCATACGATACTTGTTCCAGCAGCACAGCCAAGCTCTCCACTACAGCTGTGCCAAGCGACTGACAGATCGATGGGCCCACTTCATTTACAATCTCTCGCCACATTTCATTTAGAAGCTTGTTTATTTGGTCACCTGGAAATTAATCAAAAATTGATATGCTATCGTATCTATAGGTCACTTTTTTTTAAGCCAGAAGCTTAATGTAAACATAGACAAGCATAGAGCATGAATATAGCAAGTAGTAGATTTAAGTGATTTTCCGTGCGACAACAGATGTTAAAATGAGAAAATATCAAGGATTCTGATATAACTAAGGTAATATATGGTTTTGAGATAGTTTTAATAAAATAAATCTCTGTTTTGACACTAATTTTACCATTTTACTTGTTCATATTAGTGCTAGACTCGACATGCACACTATAGTTAACTTATTTTATACTTTAAGGTCAGAAGGCACATCTCTACGACTTTAATGTTTATTTAGAAAACTTTTATATACAGATAGTGTAATTTAAACTAAAAAGTTGATTGATTGTAATTGTTTAAATTTGTTTATTTCAATCGGAAACAGTTTGAACAATTTTAATCATGTCTGAATTATGAATGCATCCTACAATATTATATCAAATATTATGAAATAAATTGATATCAGACCATTTATTTAAATTATTTTTTTCATTGGGAGTAATATCTATTCTTGAGTAGAAGAACATAATATTTCTATATGCAGTACAGTAAAAAAATATTATCATGTTGTATGCCGTATTCTCGAATAACATATCAATCAAAATCACCATTATTCACAAATGACAGGCAAACGCCAGAGGCCGAGAACTGACCAAATATAACAAATGTTTTTACATCTCTTCTTCCCCACACATTGGTTTGAAGTATTGCCAATCATCTAAATTCACAAAACATGCAATTCGCCTTACAATCGCAGAACTTTTTCGTCGTAAATTGTTCTATTTTACTGTTATCGGTTCGTGAAATGTTCCCAACCCCGATCAATCATAAAATTGTGGCAGTTTTTGTTAAACAAACACTCAGGTCCTCTGGCAACTTTATTCAGTTGTTCCATTGGATTGTGATGAACAAATTCAATTCTATCGAATTTGGTTTAACCAGTTTTTGCGTGTTTCCAATCGTGTTTTTGAAACTACATGAGAGGAAAGCAAAGTAGGGCAATTATTCAGAAATAAAACTAATTCTATTAAAATTATCAAAAAAAAAATCACATATTGTAAAATTATGTCATTAAATAAAAAGTCAATAAATAAATTTAAGCACATAACTTGTATTAAATTAGGAAATACATACCAATATTTTTGTCGTTTAATAGATTCTCCAGCCTAAATGACGCCTTTTCAACTTCGTATTTAATATCGTGTTTGTTTATTTTCCAATGAATTTTACCGTCGGCACCTTCTACATGTTCATACCAGTAACGAATATGTAGTAGAGTATTTTCTGTAAAATGATAAATCCTTTAAAATTATTTAAATATTAGACAAAAATATCCATACATATAATATATGATATGGTATTTAATTTATGTGTTCAAATAAAATATCTGTAAATAATGTGGGAATAATAAATAAAAAATTGTATATTTATAATTAAAAAAAAAACCTCCTCATTAAAAAAAAAACTTAATTATTTGTAGGTACGGTTAAAAAAGGGTCTAACTAAGAGTTTCAATTAATAAAATTTAGTCACAGGAGTTTACATAACTCAGTGCCTTTGAGTTTCATAGATATAATTTATTTTTAAATTTTACTTACTCAAATGTATAGATGCATCGCCGTTTGATTGTACAGGTACTACGAGTAGTTTTCCACTTAAATCGTAAGTGTTCTTCACATCTAAGGTCACCAAAGCATCAGCACGTATCATTTTCTTTTCCAAGTCAATACTAAAAATGAGCAATAAGTGTTTTTGTTTAGGACAAACAAATTTACAAATTTATTCACTCTTATAATAATGAAGAATGAGAACGCCTAGATAAAGTACTTATTTACAGAAAATCATAGATTCTTACTAAATTAAATTAAAGACAAAAAAAAATCAGTAGCAACAGGCTACATTATCTCTAATCTTACCCTACCATTACAAGTGGCCTTGATAATCAACTGTTACCACATAATAATAACGGTATCACTTAAGAACGGTGTGAGTGAGACAATCCAAATATTTTTTTTTAAAATTTGAATGGATAGTGTTAATTTACTTAATATTGTAAGCATTTTTCCGCTATCCCGATTATCAGATACCTAAATTAATGTTTATTTTCTAGAACAAAGTAAATCCGTACACCGCTTCACAAAATGATTCACGCATTTCTAATGCGGATTCATAAGTTTAAATAAGAAAACTTACTGAATAAAGCTCAGAAACAATGAATATGCAAAAATGTATTAGCATACATTTCATGAACCAAGTCTGTTAGTTTAAGTCAAATTTCGCTCGATCACTGCTCGGTTTTTCACGCCATTACTCCTTTTGTTCCCAATGAATCATCGCCTGAGCCTAATTATTTCAACGGACCCTTTAAGTTAAGGCGCCTTCATAATATTATTCGTAATTAAACGGGCGAAGCTAATTGTCCGTGAGTCATGACGTAGTCGTTAGTCGGGCATAGTTCAATATGCTGCGTACCGTCGACAGAATAAAATCGAATTCCAAACGATCTCATTTTTATATCCGCATTTTTTATAAATATAAATATTTATAGGAAATGAAATAAAAAAAAAAACAAAAATTTAAAATCAATTTCTATGTAGCTAACTGTAAACACGTGCTGAATACCTAAATAATATACAGAATTAGGTTGACAATATACCTACGTTCTTTTATTATTATAAGATCCAACTGATATTATCTTTCCAAATTAGTTTCTACAACGAACATTTTTACATATCCCAGTATCGGCTTTGTTCGAGAGGCCTTTTTTCTTGTAGGGACTATATTTCATTAAATATACTTCATTCACTACATTCAATGATTAAATATAAGTTCTAGGAATATAATTATAAGACGTAGTGGCAATCAAAAATATATCCAAATTATTGCATTTAAAATGAGAAATATACCTACGAAAAATACAAATGAAATTTAATAAAATGTTTTAAATTTATCAAAAATATATTTTTAAATCTGTAGATTTATATTATAAAATAACTTAATCTCCCAATAATTCACTTAATTATAATCAACAATTTTATTTGTCATATAAATTTATTACAATCCAATACCGCTTTTGGTAACGCTACAATTTATGGTAATCATAACCCTTCGGTAGTAAAACGCTAATGGAACCAGACATCAACTTAATACCAATAGGACTTGTGACTATTGTGACGTGTATGACGAAATTGTGATGGAGGTAATGGAGGTGCAGCCTTCGTAAATGTGCCATTTCCTTATCAGCGCCTCATTACTTTGGAATAATCTATACTACAAACATCATTATATCAAAGTATACCTACGATTGCGTCCATGGCATTTATGCCAAATTCGTCGTATAATATCTGATGTATGAAATTTTATAATTACTATATTTCTATCAGCGAATTTTTTAAATTAATTCTGGATTTTCATTTACTTTATCTATGCTATACAATGGCAAACCTTTTTAGAGAACCGGGCGTAGCTAGCATCCTGTATGCGTTGCAATGCCACGTTAGAAAAAAAATTGGTTAGTTGTGTATTTTTTTGTTCAGAAACCCTCTCGGGCGGTTTTAAAAGACACAAAAAATACAGTTTTACAAATATTCATTTTTATTTATATAGCTCAAACTAATAACGAAGAAAGAAAGATTTTTACGTCTGTTTTTGTAGACTCGTTAAATGCCAAATCATTTCGAGAACATACTTATGTACTGCTTTTATTTATTTTTTAAAACTTCTCCCGCACTAAGGAATTTAATCCTTGTATCGCGGGGGGTTTTACAAAGTTTCAAATCATATGCACAAAGAATACCCCGACTCAGAAGAAGCATTTGTGGATCACACAAAATGTTTGTCCCATGCGGGGATCAAACTCGCAGCATGTCGCGTAAAGTGGTAATTGGCGTGGCGACTTATATATACCACTTGGCTGTCCGTGCAGTCAAGTTTTCAAGTCATTTGTTACTTCTTCTTCCTGCCTTTTTCCCAATTTATTTGCCACTATTTGTTACTACTATCGGTACAATTTGTATATTTCCCCTTTATTTTCTGATTTCTTAAAAATCATCTAGCGTTCTCGATCAAGCGATCATGATTATAAAAAAACTAAATTACTTTCCACTTACTTCAAACTTTCCAGATGCAACTTTGAAAGACCAGTAAAGTAATTGTCCTTAAATACGACTTTAATGCCTTGTTTGTTAGGAATGTATATAACCATCTCCGCTACATGTAGCGGGTCTAGAGAATGGAGTCCTCTCTCTGGATCGCCTAAAGAGAATTGGTGAAGAGACTCCCTCGCTGACTTTAAAGCACATTCGTTTAGATTAGGATCATTTCTTGAACATGATGATATGTAAGAGGCTGAAATTGAAAGAACTGTTACAGAAGTAGAAATTACAGTAAGTTAGGAGAATTTTTCCTTATTTGCAAATTTTGCCTAGCACTACAATAATAAGTTACATGAATAAAAGAAATTGCAGACTGTTCTAAAATGAAGAAACTGTAAATTTTAATAGTTACAACTGTAAGCAGGACGTTTGAAAATTAAAAATAAACAATAAAACGCTTATTAATTTGCCTTTAATCTATTTTAAATAATTTCTCATCCAATAGCAAAACGCTAAGCAGAAAAAATATAAATTCTGAATCAACATGTTGAGAACAAATGAGACACTAAAAGTATGTTTAAAATGAGCAACATAAGGTCAGTCTCCACATTAAACATTCATTACCATCCTACCGTGAAAGTATTCAAACAAAGAAATGCACTTGTACAACTAATTAAAAACTTACGCAGTCCCATAGACACGGCACTACAAAACAACCCAACAAACAAACTTATTTGTAGCATTTTGTGAAACAACTGTGTGACACTGCTGAAAACTGTGAAACTGTAGAAAATGGGCTCGCTCAAACGCTTTATAAACTAACAATGAAATTATAGGTTTGAGCTTCCTCATTACCGGCCTTAAACACTGTATACCTTAATTTTCTGTCAACATGTGAAGGCTTGTATCACGTGCTAATGTATAAGTATCCAGTCGGTATTGTTTTGTTTTAGTTCCAAGTCTTCTCTTAACCTCATCGGAAATCCAAGTCTGTAAAATAACACGCAATGAATATAAATTCTATCAGTGCATTCTTCTTAAATATCTACCTCTTTCAGTTATCATGGTTGATCATCAGATTTAATTGAAAACAATCTTTATAATAAGTGCAAAAAAGTTGTTTCTTCTGTGTTCACTAATAGTGCCATCTTTCACATTATGTCTTGTGACGTAAATTACTTTTAACATAATGTAGTTAGTGCTGCGTAACATTGAATTAATAGTTTGTTCGCAAAATATGATTTAGTATGAATTGTTGCAAATTATTTATGTTTCCAGTTTGCGTCAATTGTTTTTATGTAGGAAAATTGACGCAAAATTATGACTTTCCCTAGAGACGGTGAAAAAACAAAGCTTAGGAATATAATATATTTAGACAGGATGCTTGAAGCTGCAGTGAGTTTCATATCAACTGCAACAGAAGCTAGGTTGATTTTATCAAATCAAGCAATCGTACACCAAAGTTTATAAGAAAGGAAATGGGTTAATATGGATTATGTACTTAGATTCATACTACAGCCTCTCTTTTTATCTCCGAAGAAATATGAGCATTACATTGTTGTGTTAAGGGTAAATTTGCTATACATCAATGCGCTTCAACTCTGCACTAGCATACTTTATAGGTACTAATAATCTTTACTAATATTATAAATGCGAAAGTAACTCTTTCTGTCTGTCGCGCTTTCACGCCAAAACTACTGAACCGATTTAAATGAAATTTGGTACATACATAGACTAGAGCCTAGGAAAGGAGTTAGGTTTTTTGCCGCGATAACCGAAATTCACGCGAGCGGAGCTGAGGGAAACAGCTAGTTGTATATACTTTTGACATTCCACTAAAAACTGATTGTAATAAAATAATCTATAAAGGACAATTTGCAACTACCAAGGATATTATTTTTGATTCAATAAAGGACTCTTAATAAGATTTGAAATTTAAGTCCATATTGAGGCAATCAATTTTAACGAGTCATAAACCCTATATATTTTTTTTATTGAGTTAGCGAATACTGGCTTCCAATTTACGTTATTAGGATTTTTTTAGTTTTAATTTGCCTTGAAACATTTCTTTACGAATTACGTTGCGTAAGGTACAGCATGTATACTTTACTAGCTGTCCCCCGCGACTGCGTGACTGTCCGCGTGTTTTAGTTTCAACGGTTTTTCATTTTTGCATCATTTATGATCCACTCTTTTTGGTCTTCTTCGTCAATAAATGGACTATCCAACACTAAAATATTTATTCAAATCGGATAAGTAGTTCCTGAGATTAGCGCGTTCAAACAAACAAACATACAAACTTTTCAGCTTTATAGATTAGTAAGTATAGAGTATAGATATAGATAACATGTCTGTGAATGATTTAAGTAAAAATAAATGTATTTGATGCTTAGTGACTTTGCTAAAGAGTTACTCGAATAAATTAACAAATTAATGTGATTATTATATTAATGAACGTGAGTTCTGGTTTAAGAGATCTCAGAAACAACTTAAGCCTTGATGCCTGAAGCCGTCTTTGTTATTGTTGATAATGCTTTGGAATATATTTTTCTGCTTAAATATGAACAAAATTGAGTTGAGTTTAGGGTGAAAGTGACAGAGAGAACACAGACAGAATCTAGATGAATGGTGTTTTTCTTAACTTTATAAAAGATTTTCATGGAAAATGTTTCTATTTTTTTATAAATTCAACTCCAATCCCACTACCAGCTTTCCAAAACAGTTTTCATATAATTCCTTACAAGATTGTTGTATTAGATTTATATTACGTATTACCTCTCCGTTGGTATATTATTTGGTTAATTACTATTAACCAAATAATATACATATACTCCACTTCTTCCTCTTCTTTTTATCGGCACAGTTAACTTTTAAAGCACGAAAGTATAGGCTTCCTACCTGTTTGCTGCTGCTCCGCCCACGTGGATGTCGGTTATCGCGGCAAAAAGTAGCCTATGTCCTGTCTCTCGCTCT
Organism: Diachrysia chrysitis; assembly: GCA_932294365.1. Lineage (NCBI taxonomy): Eukaryota > Metazoa > Arthropoda > Insecta > Lepidoptera > Noctuidae > Diachrysia > Diachrysia chrysitis. The sequence goes on along the minus strand of OW028651.1, from coordinate 5,297,655 downwards.
AGACTGTTTGTGTACCAAATTTCATTTAAATCGGCTTAGTAGTTTTGGCGTGAAAGCGCGACAGACAGATAGACAGACAGAGTTACCGCAGAGCGCACCGTTTTATTAAAACTATTTCAAAACCTAATAATACCCTAATAACATCAAGCACGGACAATCACTTAAATAAGTAATATCATCATCATCATCATATCAGCCAATTGCCGTCCACTGCTGAACGTAAGCCTCCCCTAAAGAATAAGTAATATAATAATAATATAATAATAATATAATAATTATATCTTGGGACATCTCACACACGGTCATCTGATCCCAAACTAGGCAGAGCCTGTGCTATGGCAACCAGACAACTGATAAACACACTTATATATTTCTAAATACATACATATTATAGACAAATTACACCCAGACACAGAACAAATGATCGTGATCACCACACAAAGATTCGTCCTGGGTGGAAATCGAACTCACGACCTCCGGTTTAGCAGTCAGGGTCACTAACCACTAGAACAACAGGCCCGTCATAAGTAAACGAGCGTAGTAAATTTAGCTAAAAATGTGCTTACGCTCGCCATAACACTACTAGCAATGCCGTGTGCATTGCTAGTAGTGTTATGCTCTATGCTTGTATAAGTTTACTCTATGGTTGGACCGAATATGACGTCAAATAGCGTAATGTTTAACTGTTATTGTTTCCGTTGACATCGAATCTGACGTCATTTTAACTTCAAACACAATTGTGAAACAAATGCATCTTGTACTTGCTTTAATAACATGTTCAATCGAAAATTATGTCACTCAAATTCACACGGTTATTTTATTAAAAAACAGTAAGTAGGACTTGGGATCCGTCTATATAAAATTGTATATTCTAAATAAAATATTATAAACTTAAACTTCATCAACTTTAGCTGTGACGTATTTAAAGTACCTACTTAAATAGTAAATAACAAGTGATAAATTAAAGTCAATAAAATTAACTTTTAGCGTTTGAGCATCCATCGATCTCCATTGTGCATGATTGGTGATAAAAACTGCTTCTACAACAATTTTTGTTTATTTAATCATGTTTTAGAAGATACATACGTACACATACGTAAACTTATAAACTGAATAGTGTCTCACAAACCAGTACATACTGTTTGACTGTCAGATCATTATTAGATACAATATACCTATTACATATTAATTTTACATACATTATTATAAAAAGGTACTTAAATTATACATAACCTTTTCTAAAAAGGGCTTCTTACCTATTTGACGTAGGTCATGTTTATGGTAGGTATTAATTAAATACTGTTTTAATTTAGATTTAAATATGATTTTGTTGTGTTCACCTCTGATGACCTCGGGTAAACTAAAAGGCTAGATCTGTTTACAAGTAGGTACTAGTATCTATGAGTCAGGAATTAGACATGTGAGAAATTAAAGAAAAACTATATTATTACAGGGATTTCTTGTAATACAATAACAGAATATTTCTGTGAATGAATGTATTTTTCCTTTCATGAATAATTAAGTCGATTTAATTACACTACTGCTTATTAGGTTTTAGAACAATTTGACCTTGGCATATTTATTTCTTCTTTGCCCAATGTACCTGTTTATTTTATTCGCCTTATATATATAATTGGATTCGTTTGGGTAAGTTTTATCCGTGTGAGGACTCGAAGGAGAAAAGATGTCTGTCAATAAATCTTTGTGGGTAATTTTAACAGTTTTTGTCTTTGCTGAATCGGCATTTGGTAAGGATTCTGTAATATTATGATATCAAACAAATTCAACAACATATTTTTACCATTGAGAATAGAACCTATATTTTTCTAAATAGCATTTGTCATCATAAGATAAAAGATATTTTTTTTTTATTTTTTTATTTTTTTTTCTGTGTTAAAGTCTTAGGCTTGCACAGCATTAGGGAATTTAAAATTTAGCGTCATTATAGTGATACTAATTTATTTTCAATTATTTATCGTCATTTGTACCAATGTAAATATAACACACAAATAACGTATTAAAATACGACATCAAGATAATTTTAAGTATATATAAACAAAAAAACTGAAGCCTTTCAAAGCTGTAATAGTAAATTCATATGTTAATAAACACCTTGTCATATTACCTTCATTATAAAGCGCTTAAAGTTGGATGAGGTGAAATTTACTAGTATTCTTACTCACCTGAGTGAGAAAAAGTTGCGTTTTACCATATGTTGTGATACTATGAGTCATGTTTTATGACATTCATCATTTATTTGCAGTGGACACTTTAACTAAATGTAAAATTAATGATGGGGATTGCCAGAAAGTGTTGTTACTAAAAGTCATCAAGGACATCGCAAAAACGGGGGTGCCAGAATTAAATATACCTCCTCTAGACCCCATCACCTTACAGAATGTGTCAGTCTCTGTGCTTGATACTATTGATATAACTTTAGTGCACGGCATCGTTAAGGGAATCAAGGATTGCACTATCAATGACTTCGGGTGAGTAAAGTTTTAAAAAGTAATTATATAAACAAAAGACAATAGCAAACTTTGGTTGTTCTATTGTGATATAACATTAAAGCAATTTATTGACTTGAGTTTATTTTGTTTTATAAAGTGTGCCATATTTATTACTACCAAAATTGACCTTGAAGCCTTAAAGCCTGGTAAAGGTAGAGAAATTATATATAAGTTTCTGTGAATAATCTTTGTAGTAACAAAGATGAGAGTATCACATCAATATTTTTGTGAAGTTGCTATATATAGCAACTTCACAAAAATATTGATGTGTAATTTGGGGATTGAATGTGTAATTTACTAAATCTGTATTATGTCATTATACTTTAATCATTTTATTGTAATACTTGATTAATTATTTAATTTTAAAACCATACTCTCATCTTTAGTGTATAAATAGTCACTTTAGTACATACTTTAAGTATTAAACAATCAAGTTTATACGGACGTTTACTTTAATTAATATTTGTTGACAGAACCGAAATTGAAGATGAACATTCCTTCATGGAACTGACTTGTGACATCACAGTTAAAGGAAGCTATAAGGTGTTTTCTTCAAACCCGATCATTAAAAGCTTGTTCGGCGGCGATAATGTGCATGGCGACGGAAACGGGAAAATCAAAATCGGTAACACTACAACTTTTTTTTCTCCTTTAATCAATCTCTCTCTCTCTCTCTCTCTCTCTAATTTGTACCGACTGTTCGTCAATAGTACTTAGCAGTAGTAACTCATGCTATTGTGTGTCAGCCTTACTATTTTCGTCTCCACTTTGCTCTGTTTGTGACATAATGTGACTTCGCACTTCTATAAAAATTTATTATTTATTATGGCTCACATGCACGCTTTGATTGCATGCGCAGGTATTAGAGTACCTAATTATTATTAATGAACCACAGAATCAGACATAATGAAGTTATTATTTTACAGAAAATAACTATAACAGCTATACGAATTTAATAGAAAGATTAACATCTACAATCTACTGATTTCAAAATTATCGATCGATATCCAGTGGGCATTGTTTTGATTTTATTAGTAAACTTGGGCACGCACAATCATTATGTTGACTTATTTTTTTCTGACTTGCTTACCTTAGCTTTTTATCATTTTTTTTCAGAAAAACTTTACCTTAGATTTGACTTCTATTTCTTCATTCAAAGACGTAATGGTGAACTTTACGTCAAAAATAAACTTGATAAACCAACCACCTTCAAATTTGATATCAAAGGAAAAATGCATATGTCTGCTGACAAATTATTTATTGGTAAAAAGGAGTCCAGTAAGTACCTATTTAATTGTTTTTATTATATATATATATTTTTTTTAAAGTTTACTAGCTATGTGGATGGAATTCACATTACTAGCAATCTTACCCTCCAACTAAGCAAAATATGCTTGTGTCTGGAGTGGGTTCACGTCAATAGTGCAATGGGTGGGGGTTCGAACCTGCGACCTCTCGATCACTAGGCAGACACCCTGACCATTAGGCTCTTGCCACTTAAAACAAAAAAACCGCGATAAAATCCGTTCAAAAGTAGTCGTTTTATTTAAACAATTTGTTTTAAATGATTAAATAACATTTGTATTGTTCTATTACAAAGTTTCTGTACAACTATCTAGTTTATCATGTATCAAGAGTTACATTTTTATTTGCTTTCAAGTAAAATAACACCTTCTAATTTAAGAAACAGAATCCAAATTTAATACGTACTAGAGATATTAGGTCAAATGATGCAAAGCAGAAAATATGCAATAACAAGGAACTTAAAAAACATAGCCGTGATTCAGGATCTATTTTTAATTTCAAGAAAAACAATAACAAACTTAGTTCATAACATGTTATATTTAGCATACCTAGTAGGTACCTACCTATATTTTATTACTTATTTTCATACGTATATTTTTTTTGTCCATTTGTTTGTTTTTAACAGCATGTTTAAACTCTAAACCGCAAATGACGTGGGTTTAATCGAGTAGATCATAAACATAATCTACATTTGAGTGATTTTATCTGTCAATTTAATCGGTTCAATATTGGAGGACGAGAATAGGCGAAAGCCAAACTTCGAATTATGTTAATTTTATCGGTCGGATCTGCCCTTGTCCCTGTCACACTTTGATAAATAGGCCAGACGCCGTGTCACAGCGACAGTTTTTCAAACAATTTTCAAGAGGCTCTCTGACCGCCTGTTAAGAATCTGTTAAGAAACCTTAATTACTAATTAGAGTATAATAGATAAGGGAGTTACGAGCTAACCTATATTCAAAAAGACAACTAGAAGTACTAGATATTTTACAGTAGGTATAGGAACCTACCTACCGACATTTAAATAGTTGTCGATTCAATTTACTTAGAGGTTTATTTTTAAATTTATTGATTTTATATATTACTAGCTGTCCCCCGCGACTTTGTTCGCGTGTTTTAGTTTTAACAGTTTTTCATTTTTGCAACATTTTTCATTTATGCTCCGCTCCTATTGGTCGTAGCGTGATGTTATATAGCCTATAGCCTTCCTCAATAAACGGACTATGCAATACAAAAAGAATTTTTCAATTCGAACCAGTAGTTCCTGAGATTAGCGCGTTCAAACAAACAAACAAACAAACAAACAAACAAACAAACTCTTCAGCTTTATAATATTAGTATAGATTATATATTTTTTTAGAATTCAATTCTTATATATATTTTTATTATTACTAATTACAACTATGCAACTTAAAACTTCAAATTTTATAAATCTTAAACTGTTTATATAAATAAAACTACAAACCTCAGAATTTAATAATAAAAAAACGTTACGTATTTTTTTATATATATAAAAAATCTACTCACCATTGGTTAGACGGCTTCATTTCACATATAGTTAATTAAAAAGCGTGTTTATATCAAGAAATGGATCGCTTTATTACATTTATCAAATGAACTAGAGATAATTTGTTTACAATTTGAATGTATAATGTTCTTTATTTAGGACTTTTCTCAACCCAATTAATGTCGTGCAAAATTCTTGACCGCTTCTTAGTAGCATGTTGTGACCTATTTTGTGACTTTCAGGTAAAGTTGTAACCGGAATATTCAATGATAACTGGAGGCCTTTAATGACATCTTTTGGAAAGCCTTTCATGGACAAAGCCGTGCTATATGTATACGAATTCCTCAATATATTCTACGACAATGTTCCTGCTAAACATTTTATTTCTGATGACTTAACGCCTTATGCCCGAGATTGATAAAACATTTTTTTATTAATATTAAGTATTATTTCTTATTGTATTCATAAAAGAAAAGATAAAATATTAGAAAAGTCAAAATTTTTAATAGAATGTCCCTCTGCTAAAGTAGTTAAATTATAAATAAATACAGTGTTTATCTCTTGTAAAATGTTTTTTAATACCTACCTACTTACTACACGGCGCAAATGCAAATCTGTTTCAGACTTCTATAATAACATTATTTTACATATTCAGCAACAGCTTTGGCGTAAAAGCGTGACAGATAGATAGACAGACAGAGTTACTTTCGCATTTATAATATTAAGTAAGGATTTTGTGGTGTAAAAATGAATAGCTGTAAGATTTGTTGCTACTCATATGCCCATGTGCATACTCATATCACTGTCTATCGATAATTGTTGATTCGTAGTTTTGTAATATAAAAAACACGTTTTTTGCAGTTAAAAACTAAAATTTGCAGTTGAAAATTTCACAATGTCATACATAATGAGAGAACATTTCAACTGCAAAGTTAAATTGGTTTTTGGAGAGTTATCCGTGACGATTATTGTAATATGGTTCCAATTTCAAAGTACGAAAATATACACTATAAGTATTTTTTGGATCACCGGTTATGTGGTAATAGCGCGTTCAATCACGAGGCGACGAAATTTTTAGTTACTCGACGATTTTAGTATCCAAGCAAGCCATACAAACCGAGGTTGTACAACAAAAAAAGGTACAAGGTACCGTACAAATACACGTGTCGTTGGAGACACAGACTAAAGTACTCGGGTATAATAGGAATGTTGACTTATATTTTTTTTAATGTCCGTCATGTTAGTAAAAATATTAGACACATATTTTTTCATTTTTTTTTGTAATCTAATACTAACATTGTTTTAAAATGTCACATGACGTCACGACATCGTGCGTTTTGTGTAACATCTTGACGTAATTAGCCGCCACTCCTGAAATTTTCTTTCCTTTATCTTCCTAGTTTTTAGGTAATATGTAGAAGTAAAAAATACGCGTCTAATATTCTTCTATGTTCTAATTTACTGACTAAATAGATATTCACTTTTCATACCCAGTCAAAATTCCTATTGGAGACTTGCTTTCCTTCGTGTACGAACGGGTCTATTCAACCCGCAATTCTCTCATATGAACTATACTATTTAAACAGAATTAGTACTTACAAATTGTACTTGACTGAGTGGAAACATAATTGCAAAGTCAGTAGTAATTTATTACAATGTACGTATAGGTAACTAATTATTGATTAGACAAAGTTGTCATGCGATGTGTGCAGTCATTCAAACATAACTACTTAGACCCAACTGTGGTATGAGTTATTATATAGATACTCTTTTACAAGCATATATAGTACATATATACTTATTGTAATGCTTTTTAAATGTAATATTTTATCACATAACTGATTCAAGGTTCAAATAATATGTGTCACACATAGTGATGTCAAATTACTGCCTAAAGTTTCCATAATTAATATCTAAAACATGAAGTCATTATAACCAACTCAAACGGCCTCCTTAGAACCTGATATTTAGTATTCAGATTCGTTCACGCATCATGATTTCAACGTCTTGGCAACGAAGCCTTCTACATAACGTATAATAAACCAAATTTGTTTGAATAAACACACGTTTAACGTCTCAATTATCATAGAGACTGTATTATTACAGAGATTCATAAAAAATATTTTATAATAGCACTAGCTGTCCCCCGCGACTTTGTCCGCGTGTTTTAGTTGCAACGGTTTTTCATTTATGCATCAATTTTATTTATGCTCAGCTCCTTTTGGTCGCAGCGTAATGTTACATAGCTTATAGCCTTCCTAAATAAATGGACTATCTAACACTGAAAGAATTTTTTAAATCAGACCAGTGGTTCCTGAGATTAGCGCGTTCAAACAAACAAACTCTTCAGCTTTATATATTAGTAATATAGATGAGCGAACTATTTTTACAAGCTTTTAAATAACTTGCACTGATTTCTTTACCAATATTATAAATATGAAAGATTTGATTGTTTGTTTGCATTGAATAGACTCTGAAACTACTGAACCGATTTGTAAAATTTTTTCACTGTATGGAAGCTACACTAACCCCGGGTGACATAGGCAATATAATTTTTAAATTTTTGATGACAGCTTTCTTTGTAATTATAACATATTTTATTATATCTAGTATCGTATTTATATAATATTAATGTTATATTATATTTTTATGTTACCTAAAGCTGCTGAAAATAATGTTATTATAGAAGTCTGAAACTTATCGTCATGATCGTAGAATAATGTCGGTTTTGCAAAAAATTCGAAATTGACTTTTTTTCATATTTGGAAACTACATAGTGTAAATATTGTAACTACATGGAAAAAAAAAATTATCTATTATGGATTTCAAATTAATCAGTCGGTAAACTGTCGGATTTGATAGGCGCTCATAGTAAAATGACGCTTGTGCATACTCGTCATTGTACGACGCGCGGGGATCTCCCGTCACTCTCTTCCACTCCCGACGAATCTGCACAAGCGCCACTATTCGTCGGATTTTTTACATAGCAGGTTGAAATTGTGCCACAACGAAAACAGAACGATCGAAGTTACGTTACAACTTGTCGAAGAAACAAGCAAAAATTATAAAAATTAAGAATTTTATTTATGAAATGTACATTGATGAGGAAGACTGCATACCAAAGACTCCAGGTAAGTAAATTCATTATGTATTATAATTTGGTATCATTTAATTTTAATATTTATATAAGCAAAATAATTTTTATAGCGTCTGTTCTGACTATCCGTCGGTTTTCTACGGAAAATTATGAATCGTTTTTAAATTGAATTTACAAAAGAATAACCATGCTACACTTTTTTATGGAAATATTTTTTTATGTGACGGTCGTATCTGACCATCCTACTTTGTTCTTAGAACTAAATTCACTTCCGTCTTTTTTCTATTGAAAAACTATGTTTTGTTGTATATATTTAATATATTTTTTTATAAAAAAATAATCTAATCTGAGTAATAAATAATCTGTATAAATAAAAAGAAGTAAACTTTTTTATTTAAATACTTGCGAACATTTTTATTGAGAACCGCTTTTGTACGGGTTTTATTAATCAACATTGACCTGTGATATTATTAATTTATATTTTTATTACATATATTATACTGTCTTTTTTTTAGACAGCCATTTGCCGTAACCCCCAGGAGCGAAATAGATGACATTTATGAGCAACATACGAAACAAGTGAAACTATAAAATCAATAGATAAAAATATGAACCCTAATGTGGTTACCATTACCTAATTTTGTTTTTAGAGAAGATCTTAGTCTGGCCGTTAATCAAAATGCATCCTCACCATATTTCCACCCAGCAGAAAATCAGCATGGTATTCGTGTCCTCAAGTTTAACTGCTTTAAATACCTCTGAATTGATGTCAGATCTTTCTCAATCTGTCACCTTTCCCTCAACCGATTACTATCACATCCTCACGATCACCTTATTTAAGAATCAACATGTCTGTAACATTTATATCTACACTTGCAAGGCCTGCTTATAGTATTTGTTGGTGTATTTTTGTCCTGCATTCAACTTTTAAAGTATCGCGTTGTTCTATAGTATTTTTTGCCACAGGCGTTCTGTCCACAATGTGATCAAAAGAACTGTGTTTTTGCTCAGCAGCCCTTTCTAGCACACTGTTTATTATGCTCCGCTCCTATTGGTCGTAGCGTGATGTTATATAGCCTATAGCCTTCCTCAATAAACGGACTATCCAACACAAAAAGAATTATTCAATTCGAACCAGTAGTTCCTGAGATTAGCGCGTTCAAACAAACAAACAAACAAACAAACAAACAAACTCTTCAGCTTTATAATATTAGTATAGATTTTTTTAGAATTCAATTCTTATATATGTTTTTATTATTACTAATTACAACTATGCAAATAAAAACTTCAAATATAAATCTTAAACTGTTTATATAAATAAAACTACAAACCTCAGAATTTAATAATAAAAAAATGTTACGTATTTTTTTTTATATATAAAAAACTACTCACCATTGGTTAGACGGCTTCATTACACATATAGTTAATTAAAAAGCGTGTTTATATCAAGAAATGGATCGCTTAATTACATTTATCAAATGAACTAGAGATAATTTGTTTACAATTTGAATGTATAATGTTCTTTATTTAGGACTTTTCTCAACCCAATTAATGTTGTGCAAAATTCTTGACCGCTTCTTAGTAGCATGTTGTGACCTATTTTGTGACTTTCAGGTAAAGTTGTAACCGGAATATTCAATGATAACTGGAGGCCTTTAATGACATCTTTTGGAAAGCCTTTCATGGACAAAGCCGTGCTATATGTATACGAATTCCTCAATATATTCTACGACAATGTTCCTGCTAAACATTTTATTTCTGATGACTTAACGCCTTATGCCCGAGATTGATAAAACATTTTTTTATTAATATTAAGTATTATTTCTTATTGTATTCATAAAAGAAAAGATAAAATATTAGAAAAGTCAAAATTGTTAATGGAATGTCCATCTGCTAAAGTAGTTAAATTATAAATAAATACAGTGTTTATCTCTTGTAAAATGTTTTTTAATACCTACCTACTTACTACACGGCGCAAATGCAAATCTGTTTCAGACTTCTATAATAACATTATTTTACATATTCAGCAACAGCTTTGGCGTAAAAGCGTGACAGATAGATAGACAGACAGAGTTACTTTCGCATTTATAATATTAAGTAAGGATTTTGTGGTGTAAAAATGAATAGCTGTAAGATTTGTTGCTACTCATATGCCCATGTGCATACTCATATCACTGTCTATCGATAATTGTTGATTCGTAGTTTTGTAATATAAAAAACACGTTTTTTGCAGTTAAAAACTAAAATTTGCAGTTGAAAATTTCACAATGTCATACATAATGAGAGAACATTTCAACTGCAAAGTTAAATTGGTTTTTGGAGAGTTATCCGTGACGATTATTGTAATATGGTTCCAATTTCAAAGTACGAAAATATACACTATAAGTATTTTTTGGATCACCGGTTATGTGGTAATAGCGCGTTCAATCACGAGGCGACGAAATTTTTAGTTACTCGACGATTTTAGTATCCAAGCAAGCCATACAAACCGAGGTTGTACAACAAAAAAAGGTACAAGGTACCGTACAAATACACGTGTCGTTGGAGACACAGACTAAAGTACTCGGGTATAATAGGAATGTTGACTTATATTTTTTTTAATGTCCGTCATGTTAGTAAAAATATTAGACACATATTTTTTCATTTTTTTTTGTAATCTAATACTAACATTGTTTTAAAATGTCACATGACGTCACGACATCGTGCGTTTTGTGTAACATCTTGACGTAATTAGCCGCCACTCCTGAAATTTTCTTTCCTTTATCTTCCTAGTTTTTAGGTAATATGTAGAAGTAAAAAATACGCGTCTAATATTCTTCTATGTTCTAATTTACTGACTAAATAGATATTCACTTTTCATACCCAGTCAAAATTCCTATTGGAGACTTGCTTTCCTTCGTGTACGAACGGGTCTATTCAACCCGCAATTCTCTCATATGAACTATACTATTTAAACAGAATTAGTACTTACAAATTGTACTTGACTGAGTGGAAACATAATTGCAAAGTCAGTAGTAATTTATTACAATGTACGTATAGGTAACTAATTATTGATTAGACAAAGTTGTCATGCGATGTGTGCAGTCATTCAAACATAACTACTTAGACCCAACTGTGGTATGAGTTATTATATAGATACTCTTTTACAAGCATATATAGTACATATATACTTATTGTAATGCTTTTTAAATGTAATATTTTATCACATAACTGATTCAAGGTTCAAATAATATGTGTCACACATAGTGATGTCAAATTACTGCCTAAAGTTTCCATAATTAATATCTAAAACATGAAGTCATTATAACCAACTCAAACGGCCTCCTTAGAACCTGATATTTAGTATTCAGATTCGTTCACGCATCATGATTTCAACGTCTTGGCAACGAAGCCTTCTACATAACGTATAATAAACCAAATTTGTTTGAATAAACACACGTTTAACGTCTCAATTATCATAGAGACTGTATTATTACAGAGATTCATAAAAAATATTTTATAATAGCACTAGCTGTCCCCCGCGACTTTGTCCGCGTGTTTTAGTTGCAACGGTTTTTCATTTATGCATCAATTTTATTTATGCTCAGCTCCTTTTGGTCGCAGCGTAATGTTACATAGCTTATAGCCTTCCTAAATAAATGGACTATCTAACACTGAAAGAATTTTTTAAATCAGACCAGTGGTTCCTGAGATTAGCGCGTTCAAACAAACAAACTCTTCAGCTTTATATATTAGTAATATAGATGAGCGAACTATTTTTACAAGCTTTTAAATAACTTGCACTGATTTCTTTACCAATATTATAAATATGAAAGATTTGATTGTTTGTTTGCATTGAATAGACTCTGAAACTACTGAACCGATTTGTAAAATTTTTTCACTGTATGGAAGCTACACTAACCCCGGGTGACATAGGCAATATAATTTTTAAATTTTTGATGACAGCTTTCTTTGTAATTATAACATATTTTATTATATCTAGTATCGTATTTATATATATTAATGTTATATTATATTTTTATGTTACCTAAAGCTGCTGAAAATAATGTTATTATAGAAGTCTGAAACATATCGTCATGATCGTAGACTAATGTCGGTTTTGCAAAAAATTCGAAATTGACTTTTTTTCATATTTGGAAACTACATAGTGTAAATATTGTAACTACATGGAAAAAAAAAATTATCTATTATGGATTTCAAATTAATCAGTCGGTAAACTGTCGGATTTGATAGGCGCTCATAGTAAAATGACGCTTGTGCATACTCGTCATTGTACGACGCGCGGGGATCTCCCGTCACTCTCTTCCACTCCCGACGAATCTGCACAAGCGCCACTATTCGTCGGATTTTTTACATAGCAGGTTGAAATTGTGCCACAACGAAAACAGAACGATCGAAGTTACGTTACAACTTGTCGAAGAAACAAGCAAAAATTATAAAAATTAAGAATTTTATTTATGAAATGTACATTGATGAGGAAGACTGCATACCAAAGACTCCAGGTAAGTAAATTCATTATGTATTATAATTTGGTATCATTTAATTTTAATATTTATATAAGCAAAATAATTTTTATAGCGTCTGTTCTGACTATCCGTCGGTTTTCTACGGAAAATTATGAATCGTTTTTAAATTGAATTTACAAAAGAATAACCATGCTACACTTTTTTATGGAAATATTTTTTTATGTGACGGTCGTATCTGACCATCCTACTTTGTTCTTAGAACTAAATTCACTTCCGTCTTTTTTCTATTGAAAAACTATGTTTTGTTGTATATATTTAATATATTTTTTTATAAAAAAATAATCTAATCTGAGTAATAAATAATCTGTATAAATAAAAAGAAGTAAACTTTTTTATTTAAATACTTGCGAACATTTTTATTGAGAACCGCTTTTGTACGGGTTTTATTAATCAACATTGACCTGTGATATTATTAATTTATATTTTTATTACATATATTATACTGTCTTTTTTTTAGACAGCCATTTGCCGTAACCCCCAGGAGCGAAATAGATGACATTTATGAGCAACATACGAAACAAGTGAAACTATAAAATCAATAGATAAAAATATGAACCCTAATGTGGTTACCATTACCTAATTTTGTTTTTAGAGAAGATCTTAGTCTGGCCGTTAATCAAAATGCATCCTCACCATATTTCCACCCAGCAGAAAATCAGCATGGTATTCGTGTCCTCAAGTTTAACTGCTTTAAATACCTCTGAATTGATGTCAGATCTTTCTCAATCTGTCACCTTTCCCTCAACCGATTACTATCACATCCTCACGATCACCTTATTTAAGAATCAACATGTCTGTAACATTTATATCTACACTTGCAAGGCCTGCTTATAGTATTTGTTGGTGTATTTTTGTCCTGCATTCAACTTTTAAAGTATCGCGTTGTTCTATAGTATTTTTTGCCACAGGCGTTCTGTCCACAATGTGATCAAAAGAACTGTGTTTTTGCTCAGCAGCCCTTTCTAGCACACTGTTTGTTGGTTTATACCAATTAATACACTAAATAAATGGAAAATACTTGTACGTTGGGCTAAAGTAACAGAAGATTCTTATGAAGTCCTAAACAATAGTACAATAGAAATGTTTTAATCTTTTTGATTAGATACTTATTAATATTCTAGAAATATTAATATTTTCATCTATAAAATAGGGAGATAACGAAAAAAAAAACATTTATTTTTATTGTAATAACATTGATTGTGATACTATAGCTTTGCTAATAAATGTTGACATTATAGTCTTCTTAGTCTAATTGGTACAAAAACAATGCTGTTGATAATTACTAAACTTAAGCTTAATGTTTATCTTGTTGATTAATAAAGAATACAACCAAATAATTTGTGTTTTATTTAAGATACCCTACCTACCCCAACCTACGATGTCAACCTACCTATTTCTTACCGACCACCTGCCTACTTACTAACTTATGGTTAAAATAGAATACGACAGATAACATATCCGACAAAATATTGCACAGTAAGTCGATAGAACATGATCGGAAAGTAACATCCGTCATGCTTTGAACAGTAATTTTCCGAAGAACAATGTCGGATAATACTATGTGACTGTGATGTTGTGTGTTGACTCCGAAGTAAAATGCAGCATGTGATTTTTCTAGAAAACTATATAAATATAAGTTTTTATTTTTATTCAGTTTTAAAACAAACCCTAATTCTGACTTATATACCAATTTTCATAACAATAGATTAAGAATTAAAAAAGTTACGTCAAAAAAACTAACATAATTATTTAAAATGGCTTTCCTGTAGTAGTAGTTTGATTTATGTTAGATCCGTCATTATTCTACGATCATGACGATATTTGTGTGTGTAGTAAGTAGGTAGGTATTAAAAAACATCTTACAAAAGATAAACACTGTATTTATTTATAATTTAACTACTTTAGCATAGGGACCACCTCCATTAACAATTTTGACTTTTCTAATAATTTATCTTTTCTTTTATGTATACAATAATAATTAATACTTAATATCAATAAAAAAATGTTTTATCAATCTCGGGCATAAGGCGTTAAATCATCAGAAATAAAATGTTTAGCAGGAACATTGTCGTAGAATTTATTGAGGAATTCGTATACATATAACACGGCTTTTTCCATGAAAGGCTTTCCAAAAGATGTCATTAAAGGCCTCCAGTTATCATTGAATATTCCGGTTATAACTTTACCTGAAAAAGTTACAAAGTAGGTCACAACATGCTACTAACTAGTGGTCAAGAATTTTTCACAACATTGGGTCGAGAAAAGAACTTAAATAAAGAATATTTTTAATTCAAATCGTAAACAAATTATCTCTAGTTCATTTGATAAATGTAATTAAGCGATCCATTTCTTGATATAAACACGCTTTTTAATTAACTATATGTGTAATGAAGCCGTCTAACCAATGGTGAGTAGTTTTTTTATATATAAAAAAAAATACGTAACATTTTTTTATTACTAAATTCTGAGGTTTGTAGTTTTTTTTATATAAACAGTTTAAGATTTATAAAATTTGAAGTTTTAAGTTGCATAGTTGTAATTAGTAATAATAAATAATATATATAATAATTTAATTCTAAAAAAATATATAATAATATATAAAATCAATAAATTTAAATGTTAAAACTATTTAAATGTCGGTAGGTAGGTAGGTTTCTATACCTACTGTAAAATATCTAGTACTTCTAGTTGTCTTTTTGAATATAGGTACCTAAGCTCGTTACTCCCTTATCTATTACACTCTAATTAGTAATTAAGGTTTCTTAAAAGAAAAGGCGGTCAGGGAGCCTCTTGAAAATTGTTTGAAAAACTGTCGCTGTGTCACGGCGTCTGGCCTATTTATCAAAGTGTGACAGGGACAACTGCAGATCAGACCGATAAAAATTACATAATTCGAAATTTGGCTTTCGCCTATTTTTGTCCTCTAATATTAAACCGATTAAAAAAATAATTCATATACTCAATAATATAATAAATACGTTGCCCATAGTTTTTTTTTTTTATAGTTGTAAAGAATTTACTAGAATAATTTATATTTATATATCTGCGAAAAAACAATGCTTTTAATTCATAAAGCTGCGAGAAAATGATTATTAATGATCACTAGTTATCTCATTTTTTTTTATTAAAATTTAATATTGTGTAGCTAAAATGCGGTAAATCGAGACTAAGAATACAAATTGCAAATAATATATGAAATAAATATTCATAAAAAAATAAAAAAAAAAATCAAACAAAATAATTAAATATATCAATAAGATTTCAACATAAGTCCATTATTATATTAAATTTACAGATAAAATCACTCAAATGTGGATCATGTTTATGACCTACCCGATTAAACCCACGTCATTTGCGGTTTTAAAAATGCTGTTAAAAACAAACAAATGGACAAAAAAATAAAATATACGTCTACTAGGTATGCTAAATATAACATGTTATGAACTAAGTTTGTTATTGTTTTTCTTGAAATAAAAAATAGATCCTGAATCACGGCTATGTTTTTTAAGTTCCTTGTTATTGCATATTTTCTGCTTTGCATCATTTGACCTAATATCTCTAGTACATATTAAATTTGGATTCTGTTTCTTAAATTAGAAGGTGTTATTTTACTTGAATGCAAATAAAAATGTAACTCTTGATACATGATAAACTAGATAGTTGTACAGAAACTTTGTAATAGAATAATACAAATGTTATTGAATCATTTAAAACAAATTGTTTAAATAAAACGACTAATTTTGAACGGATTTTATCGCGGTTTTTTTGTTTTAAGCGGCAATAGCCGCCTTGTGATCGAGAGGTCGCAGGTTCGAACCCCACCCATTGCACTATTGACGTGAACCCACTCCAGACACAAGCATACTTAGCTTAGTTGGAGGGGTTGTCAAGATTGCTAGTAATGTGAATTCCATCCACATTGCTAGTAACCGTTTTAAAAAAACAAAAATAATAATAATAAAAACAATTAAATAGGTACTTACTGGACTCCTTTTTACCAATAAATAAATTGTCAGCAGACATATGCATTGTTCCTTTGATATCAAATTTGAAGGTGGTTTTACCAAGTTTATTTTTGATGTAAAGTTCACCATTACGTCTTTGAATGAAGAAATAGAAGTCAAATCTAAGGTAAAGTTTTTCTGAAAAAAAATGAAAAAAAGCTAAGGTAAGCAAGTCAGAAAAAAATAAGTCAACATAATGATTGTGCGTGCCCAAGGTTACTAATAAAATCAAAACAATGCCCACTGGATATCGATCGATAATTTTGAAATCAGTAGATTGTAGATGTTAATCTCTCTATTAAATTAGTATAGCTGTTATAGTTATTTTCTGTAAAATAATAACTTCATTATGTCTGATTCTATGGTTCATTAATAATAATTAGGTACTCTAATACCTGCGCATGCAATCAAAGCGTGCATGTGAGCCATAATAAATATGAGACCGAGATATATATTTTTATAGAAGTGCGAAGTCACATTATGTCACAAACAGAGCAAAGTGGAGACGAAAATAAGTAAGGTTGACCCACACTCACACACATTGACGAACACTCGGTAAAAATGAGAGGGAGAGAGATATTGATTAGAGGAGAAAAAACTTGTAGTTTTACCGATTTTGACTTTCCCGTTTCCGTCGCCATGCACATCATCGCCGCCGAACAAGCTTTTAATGATCGGGTTTGAAGAAAATATCTTATAACTTCCTTTAACTGAGATGTCACAAGTCAGTTCCATGAAGGAATGTTCATCTTCAATTTTGGTTCTGTCAACAAATATTAATTAAAGTAAACGTCCGTATAAACTTGATTGTTTAATACTTAACGTATGTACTAAAGTGACTATTTATACACCAAAGATGAGAGTATGGTTTTAAAATTAAATAATTAATCAAGTATTACAATAAAATTATTAAAATATAACTAATGACATAATACAGATTTAGTAAATTACACATTCAATCCACAAATTACACATCAATATTTTTATGAAGTTGCTATATAATTTCTCTACCTTTACCAGGCTCTAAGGCTTCAAGGTCAATTTTGGTAGTAATAAATATGGCACACTTTATAAAACAAAATAAACTCGAGTCAATAAATCTCTTTAATGTTATATCACAATAGAACAACCAAAGTTTGCTATTGTCTTTTGTTTATATAATTACTTTTTAAAACTTTACTCACCCGAAGTCATTGATAGTGCAATCCTTGATTCCCTTAACGATGCCGTGCACTAAAGTTATATCAATAGTATCAAGCACAGAGACTGACACATTCTGTAAGGTGATGGGGTCTAGTGGAGGTATATTTAATTCTGGCACCCCCGTTTTTGCGATGTCCTTGATGACTGTTTGGAACAACTCTTTCTGGCAATCCCCATCATTAATTTTACATTTAGTTAGAGTGTCCACTGCAAATAAATGATGAATGTCATAAAACATGACTCATAGTATCACAACATAATATGGTAAAACGCAACTTTTTCTCACTCAGGTGTGTAAGAATACTAGTACATCACCTCATCCAACTTTAAGCGCTTTATAATGAAGGTAGTAAAAATAAGTGTTTATTGACATTCGAATTTACTATTAGAGCTTTGAAAGAGTTCAGTTTTATTTATTTATATATACTTAAAATTATCTTGATGTCGTACTTTAATACGTTATTTGTGTGTTATATTTACATTGGTACAAATGACGATAAATATTTGAAAATAAATTCCCTAATGGTATGCAAGCCTAATACTCCTTACACAGAAAAGTAAATAAAAAAATCATTTTTTTTTTGTATCTGTACAGCAGTCTTATAATGAAAAAAGCTATTTAGAAAAATATTAGTCCTATTCTCAATGTTAAAAATATGTTGTTGAATTTGTTTGATATCATAATAATTACAAAATCCTTACCAAATGCCGATTCAGCAAAGACAAATACTGTTAAAATTACCCACAAAGATTTATTGACAGACATCTTTTCTCCTTCGACTCCTCACACGGATAAAACTTACCCAAACAAATCCAATTATATATAAGGCGTAAAAATAAACAGGTACATTGGGCAAAGAAGAAATAAATATGCCAAGGTCAAATTGTTCTAAAACCTAATAAGCAGTGGTGTAATTAAATCGACTTAATTATTCATGAAAGGAAAAATTCATTCATTCACAGAAATATTCTATTATTGTATTACAAGAAATCCCTGTAATATTATAGTTTTTCTTTAATTTCTTACATGTATAATTCCTGACTCATACTAGTACCTACCTATAACTATATCTAGCCTTTTAGTTTACCCGAGGTCATTAGAGGTGAACACAACAAAATCATATTAAAAATAAAATTAAAATACCATAAACATGACCTGCGTCAAATAAGAAGCACTCTTTAGAATAGGTTATGTATAATTTAAGTTCCTTTATATAATATGTATGTAAAATTAGTATGTAATAGGTATATATGTATCTAATATTGATCTTCAATCAAACAGTATGTAGGTACTGTTTTGTGAGACACTATTTAGTTTATAAGTTTACGTATGTGTACGTATGTATCTTTTAAAACATGATTAAATAAAAAAAATTGTTGTGGAAGCAGTTTTTATCACCAATCAACCACAATGGAGATCGATGGATGCTCAAACGCTAAAAGTTAATTTTATTGACTTTAATTTATCACTTGGTAGGTATTTAAGTACTTTAAATACGTCACAGCTCAAGTTGATGAAGTTTAAGTTTACAATATTTTATTTCGAATATACAATTTTTTTATAGACGGATCCCAAGTCCTACTTAATGTTTTTTAATAAAATAACCGTGTGAATTTGAGTGACATAATTTTCGATTGAACATGTTATTAAAGCAAGTACAAGATGCATTTGTTTCACAATTGTGTTTGAAGTTAAAATGACGTCAGATTCGATGTCAACGGAAACAATAACAGTTAAACATTACGCTATTTGCCGTCATATTCGGTCCAACCATAGAGTAAACTTATAAAAGCATAGAGCGTGCGCATTGGTAGTAGGCACATTTTTAGCTAAATGTACTACGCTAGTTTACTTATTTATGTGATTTTCCATGCTTGATGTTATTAGGGTAATATTAGGTTATGAAATAGTTTTAATAAAACGGTGCGCTCTGTTTTGTCACTAATTCTATCATTTTACATTTACATACTAGTGTTATACTATATATATACTACTATGTTTACGTATCGATAAAAGAGCGAGAGAGAAGATGATTTCATTACTGCTATCACACTTGTCTCTACGCCCTTGGTTGACTAGTAGTAAATGATTAAGGCATTAAGGGTGCGCTACTCAGTGATTTTTCCATATAAACGTAGTAGCCATACTAACTAATATCTCCAAATGTACGTTCAAAATCTTTAACACATAAAAATCTCATGACACAGTGATTGTTATCGAACTCATACGAAACGGCTTGTCCAATTTTTATGAATTTTGTTGTATATTTATTGGTAGGCATGAAAATAGGTCGCACTTTACTACTACTATTGTTTATACCCTAGGTGATAAGGGATCTTCATTTTTTTTTTATTTTAAAACAACGTTTGCCGAATCAGCTAGTAAAAATATATGATTATTTGTCTCATTTTTATCTAGCCCTGTATGGAAACACCGCCTTTTTACCATTTTTTTTAATAAATTTACTTTGAAATTTATCTTATACGAAATAGAAAAATAAAAATGATCTTGGTAATATTATTTGTTTTTAGAATCAAAGTTTTTACATAAGGTAATGTATAAACGTCCTTCTATGAAGATCAAAATCTTAACTCTATTTTTAATGAGTAATAAAAGAACGATATTTACATATTCATTTTTAATACAATAACATCAATCCTAATGACTTTAAAAACCAGTACTACTTCAATATTATTTACCATTTTTAACAAAAGGTACCAACACCTTATCGAAAAAATTACGAAGCTGATAGGTTTTTCTTAAAATTATTTTACTAGTTATAAGATGCTAAATCAAAGAAAATCTAGAAGGTATTTTCAACTTTATACATTTCTATTAGCTGGAAAGAAAAAAATAATTACAAGTTCGATGCAAGCAGCAACAATTTACATTTAGTGCAAATTACAGACTTTTTTTCGAAAAAAATAAAATCTTGAATTCAATTTGATTTGCCCAACGATATACAAGCCTAACACAGAGAAGTAGCAAATATAGATCACTATGGTATCATGAATAAGATTTTGAAAAAATATATTTAGGAATTTAATAATATACCAGCCTATAAATGTCACACTGCTGGGCACAGGCCTCTTCTCATGTAGAGAAGGCACGCGCATTGATCACCACGCTTGCTCATTACGGGTTCGCGATTTCAGATTCCAATGTTTGGAATCCAGGTTTCCTCACGATGTTTTTCCTTCACTGTATGCCATGTCTTAGAATAATTAAGAAAGTACATACAACTTTGAAGTCACATTGGAACTTGCCTGTAGTGGGTTAGAACCTGCAACCATCAGCATACAAATCCGTTTGTTGAACCACTAGGCCACCACGACTTCTGGAATTTTATATCTACAACAAAATAATATATAATAAAAAAAGTCAAACTAAAAAAAACTGATTAACGCGTAATGAACTTTAATTACTTATGCTATATGTTTTTTTTTTCGCAGCCAAATTAATTGTCTGTAACAATAATGATTTATTGTGGTTCCGCGGCGTTTATAAAAAACGATTGGCATTTTGGAAAATAACTTAATATGTATTTCAATTCTGAACCAAATATTTTTCCAAAGAGAGAACGGTACAACAATTTTATTATTTTTTACCCAACTTACAAATAAAATCATTTGAGACTAAATAGAAGACAGATAAGTTAAGTTCGTTTTGACGGGCCTGCTGGTCTAGTGGTTATTGATCCTGACTGCTAAACCGGTGGTCGTGGGTTCGATTCCCACGCAGGAAAAATCTTTGCGTGATGAACACGATCATTTGTTCTAGGCCTGGGTGTAATTGATCTATAATATGTATGTATTTATAAATATATAAGTATGTTTATCAGTTGTCTGGTTGCCATAGTACAGGCTCCGCCTAGTTTGGGAGCAGATGGCAGTGTGTTGTCCCAAGCTATTATATTATAAAAAAAGCAAGAAAAAATATCTTTATTTCAATTAAGTTCAATTTAAGTTAATTATACGGGACCACTGACTGAAAAAAAATATAAAGATTTAAATTTACATTATTAAATTATCATCCGCAGTAATGTATATAAATAAGCGTAGAATTCCTTTAAACTACA
The DNA here is from genome assembly GCA_932294365.1 of Diachrysia chrysitis. Classification (NCBI taxonomy): domain Eukaryota; kingdom Metazoa; phylum Arthropoda; class Insecta; order Lepidoptera; family Noctuidae; genus Diachrysia; species Diachrysia chrysitis. The sequence continues at coordinate 5,275,424 of OW028651.1, read as the reverse complement.
TTAGATCAGTAAAATAGACAGCAGACAGCAAATATGTATAATAGTAAAACAATTTTATTTTTCGGTGCCATTTTAGCTTTATGCAACTCTGCTGCTATTTGTAAGTTTTTAATCTGAAACATTTAGACAGTAATAATTTTAAACAATAAATTAATTATATAACCATTTTTATTTCAGACAAAAAATTTACCGAAAAATGTGTATTATCGGACGATAAATGTCAGCAGCTTTTATATAGGAACATAGTTCAAGAAGTAGCAGAAAATGGTATTCCTGAATTTGATATACCTAAAGTTGACCCATATGAGGTAAAAGATGTGGAAATTATTGTCCTAGGAATGGTAAAAATAACAATGAAAGATGGAACAATAGCAGGTTTTAAAACTTGCAAAAGTAATAGTTTCACGTAAGTCTATTTATTCATTAATTTGCTTATAACATTATTAAGCCGCGCTCACCGCACTTGGTCCGTGGATGAGTAACCACTTGTAAACATACCGAGACCCCTCCGTGCCTCGGAAAGCACGTTAAGCCGTTGGTTTCGACTGTCATACGTTGATTTTTGACAGTCGTTAAGTCATTACAATTCTGACATCAGACTTACTTAGTGATACTGTGTTACCCAGTAAAATGGGTTTTAAAGGGCGGATAGCAGTCGCTCCGTGTAAAATACGGCATTCAGCTGAATCCGGAAAGACTGGAAAACGCCCCTACAATGGCTTGGGAAAAAGGCTGGGCTGGAAGAATTATTACATATTCAAAAAAAAACTTCCTTATTGTGAAAAAAATATTCACGTGAAATTAGTAAATCATGCTGTCATGCTTTAAGTCCAGTTCAAGTTTTTGTCTTTTGATTATTTTATCACATTAGATTTAACAACAGATAAGAACAGGAGTTGGGAGAAAGACTAATATTTTAAATAACATATTTACAACTAGGTAACTTTATAGTTAACTGTTAACATTTCAGAACTGATGTCAAAACACATCGTACACAAATTGAATTAGTGTGCGATTTCTTCTCCTTTGAAGGACATTATACAGCAGAATCTACTCCAACACTTATGGCACTTCTGGATGGTTTTAAAATTCATGGAGACGGAAAAGCAAAATTGGTTGTTGGTAAGTTTTGTATATTATTATGGTTTTCTATAACAGATTTTTTGAAGTCTTATACGAAATTAATTTAATTATTCATATATTATACATATATAGAAATTACAAAATAGAACAAATGTACAAAGGTACTGCTTATTTCTAAAGAAATCTCTGCCAGCAGACCCGCGATAGGAGACGTAGTAAATAATGTCAGTCAACACTACAACTGCAACTTAACAGCTATTTTAACATAAAATAAAACACTGACACTCGTTGTTTTTTTTTAAATAAAAGTGGAAAACATCACATACATTGCTCTGAACCCAAAGTAAGTAGCTGAAGCACCTGTGTTATAGAATCAGGGACAAAGAAGGTACCGCAAGCACCAGACCCGATACAATTTAGAAATCTGATTAATATTTTTTTTGTACTTACAGAAAATCTCAAAATGAACCTTGATTTCCCATTTGCGGTGAAGAAACTTGATGATGGTGAACTTCATTTTAGGATAATACCCGAGGACTCAACCTCTACATTTGAGGTTCTGGGAAAAGCTTCAATAGATGTTGATGGTATATTTATAGGAAACCAGGACGTCAGTGAGTATTTCCATCAGAGAAAAAGTAGATAGTTTAGCAGTAAAAGCATGCCTTAAAGCTAAATTTACATTCCACTCAAATTTATTTTGTTATTTACGTAGTGTTGACAAAATTGAAGATTTCCAAAAGTTTGTTTTTGATTAGTCGTCTGTCTGAGTTCAGTCTTAGTCCCGAAAAGCATGTTTCCTCTTTAGATTAGGATCTGCTTTTTTATAAAAAAATACACATGTGTTCTTAATAATTATTAATAATAATATCTTGAGACAACTCCCACGGCCATCTGATCCCAAACTTAAAATGTATTATGGCCACCAGACAATTAAACATACTTATATATTTCTAAATACATACTTATTATAGATAAATTACACCCAGACACAAAACAAATGATCATACTCATCACACAAAGATTTTTCTGGGTGGGATGACCTACGGTTTAGCAGTCAGGTTCACTAACCACTAGAACAACAGACCAGTCAAATGGTTCAGATTAGGTACGATATTAGTATTAAGGTTATTCCTATAGGTACGTTTTAAACCAAACATTTTTATTTTAAGGTGCCGTTGCAGCCAACATATTCAACGAAAATTATCAGTCCCTAACTAAAACTTTGGGATCTACCTTTATTGATGCCGGTCTAAAAGTTTTCTATAAACAGGTTACAAAATTCTTTGATGCAGTTCCTGCTAAAGATTTAATCTGTGATGACCTGTCACCTTTTGTTAAAAATTAATTTGATTGACATCTAACACGGGAAAGGCAGTAAAGCTTGTGTATGTATTTAATAAACTTCTTTGATTTTTGAAAGAACACGCTTACATTATGTATGAATAAAATTTATAACGAGTTATTTTAGTTTAAATTTATTCCCTTTTCCTTTAAATTTCCAGCTGTAAAATTGTATATATCTTTACAATGGTAGTAATTTCTCATTTTTATATGAAGCAAACAGATACTTGCAGAGTTGAATATGTGCGTCATCCCAAGAAAATAATGTCAAAATAGTAATTAATTGCTATAGATAGTTGCCCAGTTAAGGTAATCGTGCGCGTAATATTAAATAACCTTTGAACGGTACATTTATTTATATACTATGTAAATATTTAAGTATAATAAAAAAACAAAGTGGCTCTCGCTGTCTGTAGGCTTAAATCTCTTAAACTACGCTTATTTGTATAATTTATTCATGTGTGCGAAGCGGGATCGTTAAATGTTTCAATAGGTCCTAACACTTTGAATAAGAGCTCTATAACCATTCAAGGAAAATATTATTCTTAATAACAATAGTCAATATTAAAAATAGTAATAATGAATAGTGAAATATTATTATTTAAAATAATAGCATCAAGTTATATGTAAATTTTCATGATAAGTAGAGAACTTGAAATTTGTAGTATATTTTGCTCAGGCACTTAAGAAGCCATAGCTAAAGCCAAAATTAAAAAATATAATAAAGCCTATGTCACCCGAGGATAGTGTAGCTTCCCAACAGTAAAATATTTTTTTAAACGGTGCAGTAGTTTCGCAGCCTATTCAATACAAACAAACAAACAATCAAATCTTTCCTCTTTATAATATTAGTATAGACTAAACTTATTTCAAATAAATAAAATGTAATGAAAAATTTTGCGACTCGTAAAGTAAAAAAAAAACGTATAATTTTCATAATTGTATTTGTCTGCATGCCAAGTTAATTAGTTTGCTTATAAGAAAATACATAATAATGAGATTCTTTACATAATTAAAACATTAATTTTTTGTACTTATTAACGCTTCAAAAAATGTTTTTTTTTTTTTCATAAAACTACACACTATAGTACTGTAGAATTAGCGAATCAGATAAAAAAGTGCTGAGTATAAAATAAAGTGTATATTGAAAAAAATAATAGTCACACATAAAGTAAAAAACCTATTGACATATTATTTTAACATGAAATTTGCAGTCTTCATATTATCTATTCAAAATAATTCTTAATTAAGTTAACTGATTGTGTAAGTCAAGCTCCTTACTCTACATTCTGCGTGAATCCTAGTCTTAAGTTCTCGACAAATCCTGCACCTGAGTCAAAATGTGTTTGGTTAAATCTTGTAATAGTTACTGATAGGGGTGAAGGTTTACAATTTATTACAAGTAATTAGGTAAGTGGTGTAGCATCGATATCACAGACCTGGAAGGTTACTCTTGAATGAATTTCAATTCTCATATAATTCCAATATTCTAAATACAATTTTTATGTTTCTTATTTGAAAATTGACAAAAGATTCATACACAATCTCATGTTCATTTTGTTATTTTAAGGGACGGGAAATATTTTTTATGTTTTTTAATTTTTATGTTGTCTGTGTGCTAATGTAATTCTAGCTTTCACAAATTTCAGGTTTCTACGACTTCAGGAAGTACCTTCATATTTAATGATCATCTCTTCATTTTTCTTTCCACCTAATTTCTTCAACCTCATCTTAGTGTTTAAGTGACGAAATTTAGGTATTTTGGATTTGAATACTATATAAAGTATAATAGCTATACATTTGTAATTTGACAAGTTTAACAAGTACTTTGTTGACATCATATCAGACCGGATCTATAAGGGTACGAAAATACGACTAAACGCTTTGAGAATAGGTAGGTATTGCCCTGCGCTTTCACAGTCTCAATAGTTACATTGAATTACTAACACAGATTTATTTATTTTTAATACCAAGAAAATACTAAAATAAATATAAAATACACAAAAAAAAGCGTATAATTTTATAATTTTATTTGTCAGCATGCCATGCTATTTTGCTTATATTAAGTAAATACATAATACTGAGACTCTTTAATTGAAACTTTTTTTTTGTACTTATCTACACTAATTATAAAAGTAACAAGCAATTTTTTTTAAACTACACGCACCGGTAGAATTTTCGAACAGAAAACAAGCTGAGTATAAAATAAAGTGTATATAAAAAAAAATGTCAGACATAAAGCAACTCGTAAAATAAATAAAAAACCGTATAATTTTCATAATTTTATTTGTACGCATGCCAAGCTAACTATTTTGCTTATAAGCAAATACATAATAATGAGATTCTTTAATTAAATCATTTTTATGTACTTATTTACGCTTATAAAAGTATAATAAGCTTAATTTTTCTTTAAACTAGACACACCGTTAGAATTAACGAAACATAAAAAAGGATGTAAATAAAATAAAGTGTATGTTAAAAAAAATGCTTGAAAAAAGTTTTTTTAATGTTAAAATTTCACTTATCTGAAATTTTAATCAGCATGTAATAAGGTCAAATATCAGAAAGAAAACATAATTTATTGCCACCCAACACAAATTGTTTAATGATATTTTCTTTCTTCTTTTTACTAAATGTAGAAAAAGTGCACTTTGTTTTATTTTTGATTATTTAAAAAAATATATTATGAAAACTGAAAATTTTATTTAAAAAAACCGTCAATTATTTTGTTACTACATGTCTGATTGTTATTTTATCAATATATTATTTTATAGCCAGTCTTGTTTTTCTGCTCCGCTTATTCTTCCGGTGTATGTAACAAAACATCTCAACGATTATTTAAAAAAAGCACCTTGGAACCAAGAAAGTTATGGAGTAACTAAGAAAAAACAATAATCAAGTAAGCCTAAGGTCTGGCATAAGGCGAAAGGTCGTCAAGAATGTAGTGTCTTGCAGGAACCGCATCAAAGAAGTATCCAGCAAACTTGAAGTAAAACTCCATAGCTTTGTCAATGAAAGGCTGGCCAAAAGATGACATCACGAAATGCCAGTTTTCATTCAGCATCCTTGTAATGGTTTTACCTAAAAAAAAAAATATGTTAGTTAGAGGATAGTTTTTTTTTGTTGGCATTGTTTACAAATATATTATGCTGTGAAAGTTTTTTGGAAGAATTTATTTAAGTTAAATTGTTTATTAGGAGTAAAGGTCTATAAACTAACTACCTATGAAGAAATAATTAATATTATAATTCTAAATTACTGACAATTGGCACCGTTTAAATTGATATGTATTTTTATACAGTAGTCTTGTCTATTATTAGGCACCAAGTTTAAATCAGGAATTAATTACAAACACGTGATAATATTCATGTAAAAAATATGATCCGACACTTGTATAAACTTCCTAGTTTTGTCTTGAGTTTTTTCTACCGTATTTAAACTTAACATTGATTCTATTTAAATCTTTATTCATGAGAATCTTATTATAAGTTTGTACCACATACGTAATTGCAGTCGTATACCTACTTAATGCGTGTCCTTGACACATCTTGCATGCATTCGTTAACATAAAATTAGTTGCTCAAATCTAATTAAAAACAAGTTTTGATAATTTTAATTTACATTTATAATTTTTGATGATGTGATACCAACTCATGCTGTTAAGGTGTAGATAAAATTTTACTAAATAAATACGTTATGACAAATATCAAGGGAAAAGTAGACTACAAAAAGAAAAAAATAAACGGAGTGTGTTAAGAATAACGTGTTCTAGAAGAAAGTGATCTCAGTTGAAGGTTGAAGAAGATGAATGGAAGAAAGACTGGAACAACCCAACGTGAAAAAGTGTGAGGCTTGAGAACGATTATACTTCGGGTTCTTTTTTACAATGACGTTACATATTATCATTATGTACCCTACGCTTGGTAACTTGTAACAAAATTAATTTAAACATAAATATCGACTGAGTAGTACTTAAGCTAAAATATGAGGTTAACTCATTTTATTATAATATATCAATTTCCACACAGCGAAAATTTTAACAATTTTTCTTATGATCCAATTTTTGTCAAATATGACCATAATCGGCCATAACCGTTGCGAATTTGATAAGGTTTATGGCTTTAGAAATGGTTATGGCTTTATACTTACTGATTTCCTGATTGCCCAAATAAAGATTATCAGCAAAGAAACCGACTTTTCCTCGTATTTCGTAGTCATACTTGATGAGATCGTAAATGCATTTTATGTAAATCTCTCCGTCATTGCGTCTTTGTGCGTAGAAGGGGAAATCGAATTTTAAATGCAGTTCTTCTGGAAAAATAAGAACAAAAATATTTATGAGGTTGTATCAATATTAAGAAGGGTGTAATATACAAAAATACAATAAAAATACTATAATGTAGTTTTCTTCATTATTCTAAGAGGCTTCAAATGTATGGTGACTGTGGTGCTATTACACACCCATATTTGATACATTTCTTTTTTCGCTTTTTTATATAGGTTTACGGAAAGATTCGTGTAGCTCAGTATTGTTTAGAAGTGTTTGATATAGGATCTTAAACTAGATAGTTTCTAAAATACCTATTTTGATTTTTCCATTTCCTTCACCGTGGATTGAGTTTCCTTGTAAAAGTCCTTCAAGTAAAGGGCTGGAGGATTCAATTTTGTAATGACCCTTAATCGATACATTACAAGTGTTCTCTTGATGTCCAATTTCTTCAGTAATGTTTATCCTAAAAACAAAATACGAAACAAATTTAGTTTCATTTTACAAAGACTGATTTTCACGTAGTGGTTGTCTAAATTATTTGCAACAACTTCTATCGTGGAAATTTAAAAAATGTAGATAAAACTGAAATCAGAAATGAGGTGAATAACTAATTCCCTGTAAGAATTCGATCCTTTAATATTAAAAACTTTTTGTTGATTGTTAATTAGTATTTAATTTTCTTTACCTGAAAATCCAAAAATAAAGAAATAATGTTCAGATTACGTGTTTTTCATAAATAAGATGAACTCATATAATATAAAGCAAATTATCGAACAGAACTGCCGAATATAAGTGATAACCTGTCAGTGTTCTTGGTTAAAAATGTCTAAGCAACACAGTCTATAGGCATTCATACAAGCCATCATGTTCATGGTCAATAACTCAAGGGAGCGATTAGGCACACACCATTTGGATGATCTTTACGTCTTTACATTTTGTCTCACTCGATTTCCATAATAACTATGTTCTCAAGCAGAAAAAACGACATAATTTTATGCTTCAGATACTTTAGTGTTGTTTGTATGCATTTTTTATAAGAATATGCTTGGATATCATTCTTTCTGAAGCTTATATATTTCGTTACTGTGACCTAAATTTATATAAAAGAAATCTTAAATAAAGGGCGTGTAGATAGCCAGATTTTAACTCTCAGACAGCTACAGCAAAATTCTGTAGGAATCCCAATAATACTTTATCACAAGATATTACACTTGAAAATCACGTTTGCAACTGCAAGGTTAAAAAATTACCTTCTCTAATTTAAGTTCTTTGTTTGATCTACTCTAAGCCTTAACAGATTAAAAAGGATTTAAATATGCATCCAACAGATATATTTGTTTGTGTTCATCACAAATTATTTTTTACTTTCTTATGATGAATATTTTGGGTTTTTACACATACTTTTAGAACTAATCCTCACCTGAATTGCTCAAAGAGGCAGTCTTTGATACCTTTAGCTACTCCATCAATCAAAGTGATGTTGACCAAGCCCAGAACATTGACGGTCACATTGGTCAGTTTAATAGGATCCACTGGTGGAATCTTTAAATCCGGTATACCAGTTTTACCGATACCGTGGATTATACTCTCATAGAGTCCTCTCAAGCATTCGTAGTCATCCAGGTGGCATTTCGGAAGGTCGTCCACTGGAAAAGTTAATGTTTAAGTACATACTTAAATAAGGAAGACTGGTGTTCTTTTTTGTTCATCAGTGATTGTCTAATTAGAAATCCAATATCACTACTTTTATAAACAGTTAATCACATCGTTTTAATTTCGTGATTGTAAGTTGTTCGTTCGATGTATCTATGTATCTGTATTGCACAAAATATTAACAAGACACATAATAGTGACGTCTTATTGTTATATTTTTTATCAACATAAAATAAAAATTTATATTCAAGCGCTGTCAAAACAGATGAAATTAACAACACTGGAAACTTACCAAATGCGGAGTCACTAAAAAGGAAAAATGTGAACGTAAACAACACTACGAAATTTTTAACTATCATGTTTTGGCCACACACAAAATGTAGGTATAAACTTGAGGTTAAAATTCTAAAAATACTGGCTAGACAGAGAATAATCCTTTTAATATATCCTAACAACTATAAAAAGTTTACAATGGCGACCACTAAAGTGCACATTACAATATTCTAAATTTTATCCTAATTTAGTCACTGTATTAGGAAGATTAAATGCGATTACACCTTCCTAAATTCAGGAACGGTTTCAATTAGGATCCTAAATTCAGGATAGAGTAATATACACATGTAACAAAAATATCCAGAATTCCAAAAAAATAAATACAAAAAATACGCGTATAACCCACAATGTTTAAAAACCAACTGTTAATCGCAGAGATAAAATGTTATATTAACTGTGACTGCCAATGATACGCAGTGGTTATTTTGAAATCACATTCTAGTTTTCAATATATTTATAACATGGAGCGAGTATCACAGGGTCAAAAAAAATGTAAGCCAATATTTTAGATTTGATAGTTTATTCAACTAGTCACACATTAAATAAATATACTATGAATTGACGAAAATTCTGCAAACCATAGCTCGTTGGCAAACATCGAGGTGGGTATTCTTTTATGTTTTTGAGTGATAAAGTTTTTATCAAAAAAGGTGTCAATTTCTTCATGCAAGCAGTGTACGACTTAGAAGCTGACCTTAAGAATAAACTCGTTTATGATCTACGTAATTATTCATGTACAATTATGTATTAGAGCTTGGTTCGTTGTTAGGGTTCCGTCCCTCAAAAGAAAATCTTATAGGATCACTTTGTTGTCCGTCCGTATGTCTGTCTGCCAAGATTTTTTTCTCTAAAACGCGTGGTGGTATTTTGAAATTATTATCATTCTCAGGACCACCCTTGGCAAAATCAAAAATTCAAGCTTTTATGTCAACGCAATTAAAAAATACAGCCTTTTATGTAATATGTCGATTTCCAACACATTTTTTAAGAAACTTAAAACCTATAGTGTACTTCTCTACCTTTTTTGTTTTTGTCTCTGAATCACGAAATTTGGCATGATGCTAGGTCTGACGTCACATATAAAGGAAAAAATCCGTAAATTGATATTTTTTTTTTGTAAATCAAAAATACGTTTTCATGATAAGAAACTGAACTTACATCGATGTATGAGTGAACATTTTATCAACTGCACGATTAAGCCTTTTTTTTTTTAATTTACAATGATGTTCAGAATTTTGTATGGTACCCTCCGTGCTCGAGTCTGATTCGCACTTGTCCAGTAATACGTCGGTAAGTCGAGTCGAGGTTCTCAATTAAACACGTATGTATGTAATATTATTGGAACTGCAGTATAGTAACACAAGATAATCTATACAGGATTTCAAGCAAATGATCTTGTGAACTTTGCAAGTTTAATCAAGATTAGTTCATTAGTTTTTAAGATAAAGGCGTGTAAGTGCGACGGCTTGGCTAAGTAAAACATGCTACGGCTGTGGTGTCACAGGAAAAAGACATCTTAGAATCTTGGTCAAATTGTAGGGCATGTAAATATTAAATATACAATACAATAAAACAAGACTGCTATATACCATTATTATTATATACAAATTATATTTTTTTTATATAAATGTATTTTATTCTAGGTTTGCTTTAAAATAAAGTAGTAACATTAAATAAATATTAAATCGACTATAAAAAAATATAAGACAAACTGAAAATAAAGAAATAATATTTTTAAAGTAGTAGGTACAAAATCGGAGGCCTACATTTCTTATAGCGGTCCTTTGTTGCCTAATAACTGGCAAAGCCACCATAATCTGAACTTCATATTACGGGATCATTCTTACCCATAATGGGAATAATATACACAGAAAGTAACAGCCTTAATAAAATGACGAAGGTCAGAACGTATTAATGGATTTCGGGCCAATATTTTTTATCAATTAATTTGGTTATTTATGTTTTGATTTAACGTCTAACGAAAATAACATCGTAATTAATTATAATAATGTTGTTTTTCACATAGATAAAAAATATAATACGTAGGTAATAATTTAAATCAATTTCGGAAAAATCAGCCCCTTAAATAGTTATTTTTCACCTCATTCATTCTCTTACAAAGCTTTTGCAATGCGATGTCTATCAGGCGCCTCTATTATAAAATTTACGAGTTAATCTTACAATATAATAAAATACTAAAAATATTAATTGGAAACTTTTATGCTTTAAAAAACAGCGAAATATAGTAATTGCATTGGTATTTTTATTACTACTATAGATGAATTGGTTCTATAAAATAAATTGTCTGGTTGCCATAATACAGGCTCTGCCTAGTTTGAGATCAGATGGCCGTGTGTAAGCTGTCCCATGAATGATGTTACAAGAAAATAATGAAATTCGTTTCTAATTTATTTATTCTGTATAATAAATTGTACCTAGGTACAACAGAAAAAAGAATACAATAAGTACCTAAAATTAAATAATGTTATTAAGAACCAGAACTGATTTAAGGGTGAAGTAAAAAATGAAAACAAAACCAAACTCATTTAATTAAAATTGACCGAGATATTAGCTAACAATCAATAAATTAACAAACAATCTGTGATTTAAAGCATTAATCGCCAATTAATTACAAAATACCAAATAATAACACCTACTGCAAAGGCAGGAAGGTTGATTTGAGTACTTTAACATTCTGACAATAATATAATAAAAAAATATTAAAAAGGGCGGCCTTATTGCAATGTTACTCTATTACCTATTTCTTTACCACGAATTGTTGCTTACAATAATAATCAGGCGCAAGAAAAGTCTCTTGAATAAGAGGATCTCATCAAATCACCATATCTGGCAATAAAAAGATTTTACTAAATCTCTTGTCAAGGAAAGGGCGTAATAAGGATTAGACGAATGACAGACATTTCCCCAAGCCAAACTTACAAATTTTATTTGTATAGGTAGGTAGAATTGATTGCACGGATAGCCGAGTGGTAAAGGTCACCACGCCAATTACCACTGTGCGCGACGTGCCGCGGGTTCGATCCACAAATGCTTGTACCAAGTCTGTGTGTTCTTTGTGCATGTGATTTGAATGTTTATAAAACCCCCGAAAACCGAATTAGCTTTTGTTGACGACCGTCCTTGCGTGGTAATTCTTTTGACTTAAATCCTACCGTATAACACTCATTAATAATGCAGCTGTAAGTCAAATCTATACTAATACTAGCTGTCCCCCGCGACATTGTTCGCGTGTTTTAGTTTCAACGCTTTTTTATTTTTGCAACATTTTTATTTACGCTCCGCTCCTAGCGGTATTGGTCGTAGCGTGATGTTATATAGCCTATAGCCTTCCTCAATAAACGGACTATCCAACACAAAAATATTTTTTCAATTCGAACCAGTAGTTCCTGAGATTAGCGCGTTCAAACAAACAAACAAACAAACTCTTCAGCTTTATAATATTAGTATAGATTATAAGAATAATATAATGAAAAACCGTTGAAACTAAAACACGTGAACAAAGTCGCGGGGGACAGCTAGTATTTTTATATATCACTTCATGATACATACAGAGTACATTTTACAACTTTACATCTGTATGATAAAAGTAGATACTTATGTTTTACTAATGCTCTTCTAAGCCCTAACAACTTTTTGCGGAGATATTATAGATAACTTCAATGTACAGAATCGTCTCATCTATAGATTTATTATAATTGTTAAGGTAAGTATATAATAATGGATAAGTACATTTTTTTTGTTTAATTTTTGCCATATTTTGTTTATTTGAAGTTTGATACAAGTAACTAGGTATATAATTTTTTGAACTAAATCTGACTAGAATCGTAATATTTACACTTAAGTATTTGACACGTCTGGTAAGTATAGTCCACATTACATTTTATCCCATGAATCTAATTGATACTCAGTGAATGCGATCGGTGTATGTTGCGACGCTAGTAGTACTTTACTACTTATCGACGAATGGCGCAACGATTTGTTGCCATTCTTGGAGGTTGACTGAGAAGGTAAGTGGGAACTAGTATTAAGTGCTTGTGGCAGTTCATTTCACATTTATTTTCTAGTAAATAAATGCCATCTAAGTGGCTTAAAAGAATTTACAACGCAGGATTAATTCATGTTAACCGTCCGTTTTTGACTAAAATGCTGAACAGATCTTCAGAATTAGAACTCATAACCATCTCGATCACGTTAGGTTTCAAACAAAAAAACCCGAATCATAATCGATCTATTCGCTTAGAAGCTACGATGCCACAGCACGCACAGATAGACAGATCGACAGTCAATCTTATAATACCCTTCTTTTTTCATCGGAAGTTTAAAAGATTATAATATTATAACTATTCAGCCATTTCATACTGCTTCTCTTAAGTAAAGCCGTTTTGTATAATTACTGAGAAAAGATAGTATAAAAAGGAAATATCCTTTTCTTTTGATAGTTCACTAAGTTTTATAAATAGTTTGCTTAAAGTTCTTTAAGTACATATGTATACGAAATCTATCACATAATAACGTTTTTCAATATACAAACCAAACCGTGTAGGCAATACACATAATAAAATACAAAGAGCATTAAAAATGTCTCCTTGACACAGACTACACACATTGTCCGCGATTTACTTCAATACGTTAACCATAATGACGTAAAACTAATAAATATTAACACAATCAACACAAAACAAGATCATAAAAACAGTGTGTGAAGTAATTGTCAACTTCACAGTTCACACAAAATGGTGGACGCTATAGACCTAGCTTGTTGGCCTTTAAATGGTCGTTGACATTAGAACGGCAGCAGTGGTTTGTCTATAATTTTATGAGAAATAGGTAATAATAATTTGTCAGGTATGTAGTAGTAACTATGTAGCTAAGTATAGTATAAGATGATTCGTTGTTCTATAGCTTAAAAAAAAACCCAAATTGGTAAGTCCAATGTACTCAAGCAAGGAATTAACTACTAACTATTAGTTACCATACTCAAATGACTTTATCCAAAATCTGATATTAATTTGACAGTTTTTTGCGATTATTATAATTATTACGAAAACAATTTTTTAGGGCCCACAAATTTTGTGAAATCGGTTATGCAGTGGTGAATTAACATACAATATTGCTATTATTATTTTTTACGCATTAAGGCATATTTTTAATAAATACATAATAATATAATAAATAATATATAATAATACCAGCCTATAAATGTCCCACTGCTGGGCACAGGCCTCTTCTCATATAGAGAAGGAACGAGCATTGATCACCACGCTTGCTCAGTGCGGGTTGGCGATTTCAGATTCCAATTTTTGGAATCCAGGTTTTCTCACGATGTTTTTTTTCACCGATTGTCAATGATGTCTTAGAATAATAAATAAAGAAATTACATATAACTTTGAAAAAGTCACATTGGTACTTGCCTGCAGTGGTTTCGAACCTGCAACCTTGTGCACACAAATCCGTTCATTGAATCATTAGGCCACCACGACATTTTCGCTGATTAATTAAATACAATTAGCAAAAAATAACAATTTTAACCTGAGGCAGGACTCGATCCTGCGAATACTGGATCGACGTAACAGACTCTTTACCAAGTAAGTTACAGAGGTCACTGACTGATACATATAATATTGCTTCGATTTGGTCTTAAACATATACTAACAACACTACGTTTGTAGTTAATTTTACGTTGTCATCTTCAGAAACGGGGAATACGGTTGTTATTCTATTAGAGTCGGCAAAATGTACGAACTTCTTACTGGAACATCGCTATTATAGCTACTTACTGGATTCAGCTCAATACCGGTGTTGTCGGTTTCCTTCCGTTGGAGAATATTGGAATATTCAACATTGAAATTATTGGACCATATACACAAGTCGGATCATAAAGTTTATTGTAGTTTCCTACGTGTTTATCAGGGGTTCATAGAATAGGAAAAAATAACCACGTCAGGAACAGATTTATGGTTTTTCAATTTATGTTGTTGCTTTATTGTAGCCTATAAAATTAATCAGGTTATTTTGGGAAAATAGAAATACATAAATGTATCGTCAGTGGCAATTCGCTTTTCTTCTACTGTTTGCGATAACCACATTGTGTGTGTCGCATGTCGTGATTACCTAGGAGTTCAACAAACAGATTTGTATGCAAAAGGTTGCAGGTTCGAATCCACTATAGAGTACCAAAGTGACTTTTCTAATTCATACCTACATATAATAATAAATGTGGACAACATCACATACATTGTTCTGAACCCAAAGTAAGTAGCTAAAGCACTTGTGTTATGGAATTCAGAGACAACGAAGGTACGACACTCGACTACGGAGGTCGTCAAAATACATATTACTTTAATTTTTTTTTAATTACATATTATTATGTACTTTCTTAATAATTCTATTACAAAAATTTTCATAAAGGAAGTGTAATACGATTTTTTACTGAAAACGTCAGATTTTCTCTTTTGATTTTTTTTATTCTATTTTCTTTTTCTTTTCCACTACCAGTAGTAAGATCTACCAGAAGAACAATTAATAACTTTACCCCTAAAAATTATTAGTTGTATAAATAATTTTAGACAGAAATCTAATAATAAATGCTGAACTTTTAAGGCTTGCCTCCGTGATCGTGCATACATGTTTGCGTGGTTCGAAACAAATACTTTTAAATATTAATAGCATGATTTCAATTATTTTTAAGTATCGTGATTATGAGTTGCATAATAGAACATCATTCATTATAATTTGTGAGACTATGTTACCAATAGCTAATTATTAACTTTGTTTAAAAATTACTGAATTGGCCTTACTAAGTAGGTACTCTGAAAATTTACAACCTTTAAGGTATATACCTATCTAGTTTTCAGGACAAACTCTGCACTGTTTGTCAAATAAAATATACCAACAAAAATAGAAAATAACAAAAACAGAAAGAATATTTTTAATGATATGGATAAAAGAATCTCTTAAGTAAAAGAGTGATGAATTTAAATGTTGAGGGCTGAAGAGGAAGAGGAACGTCAAATAAAAGGTAGATCGATAGCGTGAGAGATGATATGAGGGGAAAATCAGTGCATGACAGTATAATAGAGTGAAATGGAAAGAGAAAACATTGTGCGCCGACTACAAATAAACTGGGGAAAGGGCAGGAAGAAGAAAGAGATTTTAAAAGATAAGTTGAAAAAAAAAGACTATTGACAGTGTGATAAATAATATGCTTATAGTCTACTATTATAAAAGACTAGCTGTCCCCCGCGAGTTTGTCCGCGTGTTTTAGTTTCAACGGATTTTCATTTTTGCAACATTTTTCATTTCTGCTCCGCTCCTTTTGATCACAGCGTAATGTTATATAGCTTAAAGCCTTCCTCAATAAATGGGATATCCAACACTGAAAGAATTTTTAAAATCGGACTAGTAGTTCCTGAGATTAGCGCGTGCAAATAAACAAACAAACTCTTCAGCTTTATATATTAGTATCTATAGATTATAACATAGTAAATGCGATTGTTGTGAATGAATGCCTTTACTAGCATAGTTTATGAGTCAGATACCGCAGTCTCCCGCTAAGCATGTTAACTAAACCGATAGCCACAGCCCATATATTATTACTCAATCGGATTCCGGTATCGACTACCCAAAGCGGCTATCTACACATGAGTGCTTGATAAAATACTATTGTTTTTACGAAATACCAAAATAAATAGATAATCTTCAATTTCAGGATATAATGAATTTCTCTTAAATTTGGGTATAGAAATGTAAATAACTTACAGACGTGTAAACTAGAGTTAATTTCCTAAATTAGTTAATTAGATTATTTTATTTTATTATTTCTTTTGTGTTTGTATATAAATATATATAGTTAAGTTTATTTGAAATAAATGACACAGTGATAAAAAAAAAAACTCAATTTTCCTAAATAATAGAGAAAGACACATTCTGGCAATGACATATTTGTTGAGATCCGACCCCCATGCGCCCACAATACAATGGACATTCTCATCAGATACTAAAAAAAAAATGAATTTTACTATGTTTATTAGCTACCTATTTTTGGCCTACTGCTGATCGTAGGTATTACTGACCTAACTGACTTCAAATTAATAAATCTGAGCTACACCAAATATCGAACGATATCATATCTCTACCGTCTTTTCGGCCTGCTTGTTCATGATTACTGAACTAATATGTAATACTACTCGTAAAACACTTGTGAATCATGAAAGTTATTAGTGGTTGCGACATCGTACCACGCAGTACAATAGTAGGACTCCCAGCGTTACCTTGAAATGATTTAATGCATAAATGCAACAAGCACGCACCTTCTGTTTCATGCTGAAATAGTTGGGTATTACCTATTTACTTGCACACCTATTCTGATATAAGAGAATATTATTTTACTTATATTATTTTTTTTCGATTTTTGTTTCGAATTTCTTTTTGTTTACTTTTTCTCGTACTACGAAAAGTCAACCCTAAAATATTTTGGGAAAAGGATAAGGTCAAAAATAATGTATTGTTTAAAACTTTATATCAAATTTGGGCTTCAAATACCTATTTTTAGGTTTAATATTTAAATAGAGATTTGTCTAATCATGAGTGAAAAGAACTCCTGTTGGTAAAAATTAAAGGTACGTATTTGCGATGAACATAAGCATAAAATTAAAGAAAAAATCACAAAGTCGAGCTTAACTCGATGTTGGTGTTTACTATTTTTATTTCCTTTAGGTCAAAGAGTTTAACTTCAAAACTCAATATAAAAGCGCTAATTCCAAGTATATTAATTTAAAGTTATGTGCGACCGTGCGACCTATATTGCATTAAGACGTACCTCCTTAGCTAAATTATTTTTAAAAATATTGGCCAATTAAGCCACTTCTTGGTCGTAAATTATAACCAATGTCCAAATCATTTTTCTAATTACAAAAGATTGGTCCAAATATTGGACATTAAATATACCTAGACTTATACCTATTGCAATACCATGTTGGGTTTAAGGTTGGCATTGCATAATTGTTGGTGCTAATAGGTCATCGTTTGCGATCATACCACCATAGTAACCCGTTTCGCTAAGTTGCTGAGTAACTTACGCAATGTTGCAAGCAAGTTGTACTGTTGTACGCGATGTTTTTCTTGAGATCCTGCGAGAAAAATGTGACGTAATTTAAATAATTGGCAGTTCGTCTTAGATATAAGTAAGAATGTATTAATTAATTTAGAAATTAATATTATTATCTATACTAATATTATAAAGCTGAAGAGTTTGTTTGTTTGTTTGTTTGTTTGAACGCGCTAATTTCAGGAACTACTGGTTCGAATTGAAAAATTCTTTTTGTATTGGATAGTCCGTTTATTGAGGAAGGCTATAGGCTATATAGCATCACGCTACAACCAATAGGAGCGGAGCATAAATGAAAAATGTTGCAAAAATGAAAAACCGTCTAAACTAAAACTCGCGAACAAAGTCGCGGGGGACAGCTAGTTTAAAATAATCGTCTACCGGTAAAAATAAATGTATAATTGCAAGGCATATTCTTAAAAAGAATTCACCAAATCCAAAATCAACCATTCAATCAACAGTATGAAATTGTTTTTAAAATATCTTTCATATCACTAGATGTTTAATCATTTTTAACATCAACCGCGTCTAACAATGATAATATTATTTGTGCCAGTTGCAGCTCTTTGTTGTGTCCATAAAATATGATTTTCACCGTACAGATTCAGCTCAAGGACTAGCCTTCAGCATAAACCAAACTTTTTTATGAAAAATAAAACTGACTGTACTGTAGAGAAATACTTTATTAAAATAAAAATATTTTTATTTCAAATTGCAATGGATGAACTAAGTACATAAAATTTAATACTACGACCTTCGTTCTTGAACCGACTTTTCGAAAACAGAATTGCCGTCCAATCGCGGTGCAATATCCCAGAATACGATCGCAAGCGCACGCACTCCGGCGCATTCGCGTCGCAAACATTTTGTGGAACGGATTAGTGGCCAGCGTTGCGTGAAAATCAGGCTTCACATTGGCAAAGAGCTAGCCGAATTTATGCAACTAAAATAAAAAGAACTTGTTTTTATTTACATAAGGCAACCGTGGGTCTAGAAGGGTCAGCTCAGTGTGGTCCCAGTTTTCATACTGTTTTCGTTGTTGCGTTGAGTGTTTATCAAGCATGTGTGATACTCGATATGTTTTGGTTTTTACGCTACTGTCGGCGGCATCTTTTGTCGGCGATTGCTCCGCGAAGTTTGCACGTGAGTTTTTTGTGTTTGTTTTATGAATTGTGCGGTTTTGGTAAATTTATTTGTGGTTTATTACTACAATTGGATTGTTGGAGTGATTTTGATTGATTCATAAAGATCATTTTAATTTTCATTTATATTTGTTTTAATATGGTTGCTGTGGTTTTGACGAAGATTTTACGGTTGTTTTTTTTAATTAATTTATTTATTATTAAGATATTATTAATTAATTAAAACAACTTATTAATTATTAACTACCTACGAAATTAATGACATTCACCATAATTTCAATGTAACAAAAATTTTATATATTTCACTTTAGGGAAACGGTTGCGTTTTATCCGCACATTTTGATTTAAGGTTTTTGTTAATTTTAGTCACATAACATATTTTAAAATTTAAAATAGATAGTCTGGGCCTGCATTTGCTGTAATGGAATGTCATGGACACCTCTAGACTTTATATTTATTAAGTACCTACCCATTTTAAAGGCCAGCAACGAACCTCTGCACTTACCATTAAGTGAAACGATTTATGTCATTCTGTCTGTCTCTCTGTTACATTATCACGAATAAACCTTTAAACCGATTTTGATAAAACTTGGTATGGGGTAAGCTTGGGCCCCATGAAAAGACATGCTCCTTTTTGCCGCGATAACGACATTTGCGGACAACACCTAGTTTGACATAAAAACTAGCTTAAACAGTAACACAAAAAAAGCCGTGTGGAAATTTGCAAGTCTGACAGATTATCTCAACCGTGTATGGAGTCTGTCAAGCCCACTTTAAGAATGATGGACTAACATAACCCCTCTCATTACTAAGAGACCGTACTTCTTAGTAAGACAGTAATGAGATGATAACACAGACACATCATAAAGAAAGGATTATACGTAATTAGGGATTTTCACCACGTGATGTTTTAGGGGAAAACTCGCAGTGAAGTGTACATAATATTGTAGCCAGTTGACAAATTATATTTTTTTGTATTTGTAAATTAAGTAGTAGGTTTTTAAAATATTTTAATATGTTTTGGATAATTATATGTGGAATATAATATGATTAGAAATAACAGGTATTGTTAATTTGTCTAGATTAAAGAACAATTTAAAAAACTTTCTAAAACCGTGACCCCGGCTAAATATTTTTTCTGATGATATCGAAAACTAACCATTGATATGAATCATAATGTAGGTACAGTTCATTTTTCTTCACAAATGTGACAAAGAAAATTAATATTAGATTAACTTTATTTATTTATTATTTATTTATTAACATTATTATACCTACTAAACTCGCTGTTGCCGGCGGCTCTGCTCGCGTGGGTGTCGGTTATTGTGGCAAAAGGAAGCCTACGTTTTTTCTTAAGATCCTTACTTACACCATTCCAAGTTTCATCAAAATCGTTTCAGCGGTTTAACCGTGAAAGCGTACAGATAGACAGACAGATAAACAGTCAGACAGACGGATAGGCAGACAGACCAAAAGACATCCAGACTTGCGCTTTTATAATATAAATATGGACTGAAACTAGGACACGCAAGTACGTTAATGGCATAAATAATTTCACCTTATAACCTTGTACGGCATATTTGGAAGGCCAGAGAGAAGCCACAGGAAGCCTATTCAAGTGCCTCCGTCTACAATGCCCCCAATCTGATTACAAACTGTGTAGATATCTCAATGAAACCTTGAATTAACATCATTAGAAAGCCGAACAAACGTTTAAAGATTCTGTCGGTAGTACCTTATTCGGAAACGGATGAATTGTATAGGAATTATAAACGTGTATGTGTACACTACAACAGCAATAACAATACTAACCCTGTGAAAATTTCAACTTTTAAGAAACATATTAGGGTTTATGAGATACAACACGATGACTAAAAGACGGACAGATGTACGGATGGACAGCGTAAGCTTAATAATAGTTATTTTGGATTTTAAAAAGACATAGTTATAAGATTAAAAAATTTGCTACGAGTATATTAAGTAATCACAGAAACTACTAAATTTTTTACACTTTTATCCATTTATATTACCAATAAAAAAATGGAACAGATATAAGTACCTACATACAAGTATGTATAATGGAACATAATTATTTGTATAATAACTCAGAGTTCGACTCGCGACACCACCGCCGCCGCGTCAGCTCATGATTAGGGACTCCTATTGAGTCTGAAACTAGTCGGGCGATCCCGAGAATATACGTGAGTAAACCGTTTTGTTTTAAATAATTAGGAACATAATTAATTAAAAATAAAACAAAAATAAAAGAAAAGTACAAGAAGATTGAGGTTTATGTTCCTAATGATTTCTTTATTTGCCTTTTTATTGAATTACTTCGTACCTCCCATTTATCTTGTATCTTACTATCTACTAACGGTCGACCCACGTTTTGTGTCCTTACATTTAAGGAATCTTCAAGTACCTGATTAATCCTTTTTGTCAATGAAAACCCGAAAATTCTATCATTATTTTTAGAATACGTAATTTATCACAGACTACAGATAATTAAGAATATTTTTTCTTCTGTAAAAATTGGTCCTATAGTCCTAATCTGATTGGACTATTATTATATCTATTTTTTATTTGTCTCTATTGTTTACTAATCAAAACTCCTCGGCGCGTTCAGCAAGTGCTTGGCAGATTCCAAATTCAAATACTCTAAAGAAAACTAAAATTCTCTAAATCTAAATAGTATTGCAGTTGCATTATAAACACCGTCAAGACTTTTATAAATAAGACCATTCATTGGTTATGAATTAAAAAAAAAGTTTACATTAAAAACCTCTGTACAAAATAGTTATTCCCTTTCAAGTAATCGATATAAAATTATCTGTTATTTGGTACAGTTTCGAATAAACTAATAATAGAGCAGCTTTTGTTGGATCAACCAATCATCAAACACTAGATCTTTGCATCGGCATCGGTACGAATGTAACAAAACATTTGCTTATAAGGTAACAGGAATACCTCATGATAAATACACTTCAGACACCTTGTCCTGTAAATATTTGTTTAGGTTTAACAGCATAGAGGTTAGATATAGCTTTTATTCGACGGTAATCTTGTTATCAAATAATATACGAAATGTGTAATATATTCAATTATGGCCGGTTCCTCAAATCTATACTCTATAGTCTATACTAATATATAAAGCTAAAGAGTTGTTTGTTTGTTTGAACGCGCTAATCTCAGGAAGTACTGGTCTGATTTGGAAAATTCTTTCAGTGTTGGATAGCCCATTTATTAAGGAAGGCTATAAGCTATATAAAATTACGCTGCTACCAAAAGAAGCGAAGCATAAATGAAAAATGTTGCAAAAATGAAAAACCGTTGAAACTAAAACACGCGGCCAAAGTCGCGGGGAACAGCTAGTAAAATATATAAATGAAACGATAGGTTTTGCTAACGGACTTTAAAAATTTCTTCGTTTTTCTTTGAAAATTCTACCGTCCGAAAGCAAAACGTGTCGTTTCTTAAATATAGGAAACAGGCATTAGTGGATTCGCAAATATTATGGAATAAAAATAATATTTACCACCCCTCGCTTTTCAATTTTGCTCGCTACTATTTGTAGAAATATTTTGTTCGTCATTCTTTTAATTAATATCTACGGGTATTACAATGTCTTCTAAAGTGCTTTGGTCTCTATCGCTAAGGTACATTGCGAACCTACCTATTCGAATCAAGTCTAAATGACTTTAATCAGACAAAACGATAGACGAATTTTTTTGCAATTTTCACTATTAATATTATTACTTATGCCCATTTTTGAACTTAATAACAATTGATTCTACACCATGGTCTACATGGATGCCGACGACAAAAATCCAACTTCAAAATGTAAATGGCTAATAAAATCATACTCACATAAAAAACAAGTATACTTTGCTATAAGTTTAGGGTGCAACATGTTTTAAAAAAGTTAACAATGGTCGCGAGTCGTGTTTGACATCGCTCATATTTTATTCAGCTAGCTCATACAACGAGCAAAATAGCATTGTTTTTCTTCCACGCCACGCATTCCTGTATTGTGTAGGTAGTAAAATTAATACGAATACAACTACTTGTTTTAGAACCGTATTTATTTTTAGAGGGGCTGAAATAAATAAAATTCTAGGATTCCCATGACACAAATATTGCTCTATTTAAAGAGTAATATTGTGTGTCATATCTTCTTCGAGTATTTATATTTTATTTGAGCTATCGCAATCAGGGTGTCCAATTAAAATACGTAGAAGCACAATTTTTATCCTACCTTGACGATCTCTAGTTTAAACCATGAAAAATTATGATTGTATATGAGGTACCTACTTGAAAATAGGATTTGTGTAAATACTCTAAACATAACCTTTAAAAATCATTTTTAACATTGTAATTATATACTTACTTACTTATTTAATATTGGAAGTAAAAAAAAATATAATTAGATTAGGAAAATTCGCTTGAATGTTCTATGTTATTAAGATAATTATTTAAGACTGCATTAGTAAAATGTACCACAAAAACTGTGTTGTTATTCACCATTAGACAATGCTATCTTCACGCATTTTGCTCGTTTTATACACCATGTTTAAAGTCAATTACTTCGGCTAATCGTTGATTAAATTTTAAGTACACTATAACATATATTTTGATGTTTATCTACGTACTTAAGTAGTTTACACATGATTAAGTTAATGATGATGGTAATTTTAAATAAGTACCTCTTAATTTTGAATGTGTTGTGCTGAGCCCGATAAAAGTATTTTAATGATTAAGTTTGAAAGAGAACGGGAAAAAAGTTTCGGGTGAAAAGCTTATGGATTCTTCCCAAGGCGAGGGCACGGCGTGGGGATATGTCAGACTTTCACCGACTAACAACACCCCGGTCCCGTCTCTGCCCTTGGCCGCAGTCGCGGGGTCTCAAGCGCATTCTCTGCTCGACTCCGGCGGTCCACAGTCTTGGTGGACTCCTTCACGAGGTGTGGGTGTAAAAAGCCCACACCCCACTCCTTGGTCTGTTTGCATATTCTTACCTGTAAAATTACATTGAAACATACAAGTTGCATAATTATATTTTTAGTTTAATACTGTTCGATAGGTTTGGTTAAAAAAAAAGTATTAAAGGCAAATTCCTTTTTTCCAAACGGCTTTCTAAGGACACTTGGATTTTTGAGACAAATCTAACGATACCTAACTGTCGAACTCCACCCAGCGGTTAGGAAGATATGAGGTAATAAAGAAATTTATAAAAAATTATAAAATACACGCGAAAAACACATATTATTTCTTAAACGACTGCTCAAAAATATTTTAGAATGGTTTGGTCCTTGGATCGCATGGCGACGAGTTAACTATGTAGCCTGAAACTTCTAAACTTTCCCGCAGGATAATTGACTTAAATGACTTGCAAGCTGACAGTCATATGAAGACGTAATGACTTGCTAATTCAAATATAATGTTTACGATGTTTACTATAGTTTCTTGGAGTAATCAATGGATAAAAGTTTGCAAACTATTATGTAAGTATACATACGTACTTAAGTACGTTAGTGTTTATTCGTGTGAAGGCTAACTATAATTTTCACTGATGTCTATCTCAGTTCCATAAAGTATATTATTATATTTATCAAGGATGTTAGCTATTTTTATAACTGTCATTAAGTTATGGTTGTGAAGAGTGATAAAATTATTATACACACGCAAATGAATTCTTGCGTGATCATTCTGGAGGTACGATACTTTGGTATTTAAGACAGCAAATTGTAAAAGCTGTTTTACTTGGTAAATATGTTGCCCGCGGCTCCACCCGCGTGTTTGTCGGTTATCACGGCAAAAAGTAACCTATATTCTTCCTTAGGTTACAAGCTTACCCCATACCAAATTTCATAAAAATCGGTTTAGCGGTTAAGCCATGAAAGCGTTAGACACTCAGACAGACAGAGTTACTTTCAAAGTTAGTTCGAATTTATAAAACTAAGTATGGTGTATGGGTATGGCTAGTACATAGCGTCTTAAACTAGGGTGCAAATATTCTCAAAAATGTTATAGGGTTGAAACACCGACAATTTTTTTTGTTCTATTAGGTTTAAAACAAAAATTAGCTATTTATTTTTCATTCCTTGGCTGTTATTCAAACAATAAAAAAATATTGAGGCAAAACGATTTTAAAATTATGTAGAGTAGGTAACAAAATCTGAAACCTATATTTACAAAACGAATAGATTGGTATTGTCAATGTCAACATTTTTACTCAAACAAAAAACGTTGATAATCAAATGTTTTGGCAAACTGGGTCAAGTTCACCGTAAAAGCCTGTGGTTTTAAGACACGCCTTTATAGGCAAGTCGTATGATGAAACATTCAGATATGCAGGCGGGTTATATTCGTCTTCTGTACATTTCTCGTTTGTAACCAATAGGAAGACTGTTAAGGGGACACTGACTTATTTGAATAACATTTGGTTCTATGTTTTTTTTTTCAAGTTTTTCTTTTCTATGACCTTAGTGGCTACTCGATTAAACTTTTTACTAAGTATATCGTTTTAACTGCTTTTAGGCGGCCATATCTAAAAATTAATGCTGATATGGGTTCTGTAAACAGCATTTTAGCTTTTCCTTTCTCCAGAGAAACTATAGTACTGTACAAGTTAGCAGTTATTGGTTAGGTGGTTAGCCAATAGGGTTTTTAAGTTTTGTTTGTTGTTTGTATACCTATATATTTTGTATTTTATAGAACGGTATTGTCGTCAAGCTATAAAGTTAAGATATTGTGATAATTTTTTTTTTTAATTTCTTCAGTACCTACCCATTCTAGGTTTCTGTTGTACTAACTGCAAAGTAAAGAAAAACTAGCGTTTTAGGGGCAAGGCATAACTATAATAATCTGTAATCTTGATTGTGACCAACAATAACAAAAGTATCACTTGAACAGATTCGCATGACCACATAAATAAAAATAGCATAAGTAACGTGGTAAGGTATGTTCCTCGAACCTTGGTGGTTATTTTATTTGAACAACACAAACAATTGCATAAAGGTCATGTATTCATTTCGACAAAGATAGATGTCACAGATTACGCCATAAAGGTATCTCATTCGTGGTCTTAAATTACGCGTAAGTGACGTTGTCACCAAGGTCGAAAGTACCACGAAACATTTTGTATAAACAAATTCTTTTTGTGTACATTTTTAGGGTATTGTGAATGAATAACCAGTTTCAAACTTAAGTATGATTAATGGGAAATAAAATGTATAAGAGCGAGTATTATTGTCGCAGCAATGATTTCGTAAAAATCGGTGTCTGTACTTTTAGGTATGTAGGTATTCTGTGGTTTAAGTAAGTACGATATCAATACGTCATAATTCCAACTTGAATTAATAAAATTTAGTTTTTAAAATATGACAAGTGAACTAAGGAACAACGTTTATTCATTGGCTGGAGTTAATTAATTAATTACGTCATGTTCTGAGTAAAAGACAGAAATGAGCAGGGGCGCCGATTCCCTTGTACACTAACTAAATCAAAATTAAACCATTGCTAACTTTTACTAACATAGAGCGTGAGACAAGGACAGCAACATATAACAACTAACTTAGAAATGTCAAACCTGTTTTCGCCTTGATCATCAATGTGTTTTAGAGCACACATTTCTACGTGTCGGAAGATTTGGATGAGGATTTTAGTCAAAACTAAATATGACAGCTCTAATTTTCGTCTGTCCTTTTCTAACTGTAAATAATTAAAAAAGATACCGATGGCCTAAAATAAATTTAGTGTGGATTTAACAAAATTGGGGCAATGTATCGTTAATTTTTATTGCATAGTTTTCAAAGTAGATTGAAAAGTACCTATTTACCATCTCCTTAACGCATCGCGTGCGACGATCAAGTAATGTGTAGAGTAGCCTTGTCTAGTAATAATGTACAAACCGTTGCACATTACTTGAACGCATTACACAACTTATTTTACTAAATAATATTGTTTTCGTAGCACTTGCGATAATTCTACCTTTCATTTCCTTTGCATAGAGGTTTAATAATGATCTGATTGTGTCTCATAAACAATTTATGATATGTGTAAAACAAATTTTAGTAAACATGGATGAGTTATTTTCACTTTTCATTCATTTAGGGTTTTCGTCCGTTCCCAAAGGATGCCAACGGGACCCTGTTACTAAGCCTTTGCTGTCCGTCCGTCCGTCTATTTTCTGTTACTCATGAACCGTAATAGCTAGAGATTTGGAATTTTCACAGAATGTGTATTACTATTGCCGCAATATTAAAAAATAATAATAATAAAGGGGCTCTATAAAATGTTACCAACAAAACCCTCATACGCAATTCCAACTCGCACTTGGTCAGTTTTTTATTCTTTACTCTTTCCTTGTCAGAACTCCCATTGTTAAACTGTTGAGTCTTATATTGGGAAACTCAAGTTGTCAATAAGTTATCTCAATTTTTATTCAAAACGTGGCAATGCCGCCAGCCTTTTGGGTACACTTCCAGTCGATCGGATGAATTTTTGACGCTATTTTTTAGAGATTTTATTAGTTAAGTTTAGTTTTGTTTTAGTTAAGTTTGTAAATATTTAAATCTTTTTAAATACCTTATTTTACACAAAAACATTATTAATAACGTTTCCATAAGAGCATATCTGTATCGTCAATCGCACATCAGCGGTGAAAATTTGACCTTGACAGCGTCTATACATCAAAGTATTAGGTACTGTTCATTTTTATAATTTGTTTGCACTATTGATACTGTACACCGGCGAAGTACTTCAACAGCTGTATATACTTATTTTTTTAAATATTTTACCTTTTTTTTTCACAGCTGACTTCATCCATCCATGCAACAATACGGAACCAGCCTGCCTTATAAAAGCGACACAGGACGCGATACCACAGTTTTGTAAAGGTCTTCCACACCTTGGGGTGCCGCCTTTAGACCCATTTGTAATTGATGAGCTCCCGATACAGCTTCCGGGAATTAAAGTTACGTTTTACGATGGCAAGGCGACGGGACTTCGGAAATGCCAAGTCTTGAACGTTGAGTAAGTTTTAATTCTAGTTAATATTGTTTAAGAAAAGGTAGCTGGGTCAGATGGGATTTCGAAGGCCATGGACTGAATATTATGGGGACAAATTGAGAGACGCTCATTGAATGTCCAGCAAGGGAAATGCTTTATTACTGAAAAAATCTCGCTTGTGTGCATACTACCCAATAAAATATATTAGTACTAGCTATTGCCAGGGCTCCACCTGCGTAAGTGTCGGTTATCGAGGCAAAAAGCCTATGTTCTTTCTTGGGATCCAAACTTACCCCATACCAAATTTTATTTAAATCGGTTCAGAGGTTTGCCCGTAAAGTGTAACAGATAGGCAGGCAGAGTTGCGTTCGCATTTATAATAATAACGTACGTCGGTTACTAGAAAATATATGAGAAATGGAAGTCCCAAGAACATGATAACGTTTCCCTTTAAACGGAAACAATAAACACTGAACGTAAAACATGTCAAACAAAAATAAAAAGAAAACTGACAGCAGCAGAATCTTAATTGAAGAAGCATTGGTGCTACAAAATTCTTATATCTAAATCCACTTATGCCACAATTTTTTATTTTATTTTTTATTAAAGAATTTACTCAAAAACAGTGGTAGAATATGATAACATTATATCTATAAAAATGATTGTGTAAAAGTATTTTTTTTTTGTTTCTCTTTTATCTATTACCAAACATGTTGTAAATCTGATGAGCAATCATTATTTGTTTTTGTTTTTCTTTAAAACAGAAGTCATCCATTTAAACTAATTTCACTTCGCAATAGCTACTGTACCGCTTACCTAACACGATTGCTAAGGAAACCTTGCCTCACCACTGTAATGCGGTTTATTCTCACGCTAACTGTGGCTTGACGAAACCCTTTGTATTGTACTACGAATTATTCAAACGGAATGGATTCGTACAAGGAGTTTTTAAGGATGAACTGTTCAGTATACCTACTGAAGCATTTTTTATCTTTGACAGGATTATTTTGTCGTTTTACGCAAAGAGTAATTTGATTATTTTTTTTAAGTTTTAAGTTAATGTTCTCTACAATTTGTGTAAATAAATAATAGTTTTAAATATTGAAACTAAGAATACTATTCAAATCTATATTGTTTAATAACAATAGGATGAGTGAAAAGAACTGAGTATGAAAATGAATAAAAAATATTTAATAAAAAAAGGACACTTATTTATCAGATATAACATAAATTCCATAAATTCTCATAAACAACATAAATTCTTATGTTATTTTACCTACTTGATTATTTTGATGTTGCAAAAATAATCAAATTGCTATAACTATAAAAAAGCTATATATATTTATAGCTATAACTATAAATTGAAACATGCACACTGTCTCTTTTACTACCACTTTAATATTTTATAATTACATTTTCATCAAACATCAAAGCAAAGGAAATCAGCCATACCGTTATGTATCTTTGATCTCTTTATTACATCAAAAACGAACTCTTTTGTAGGACGACCTTTTTTAAACCTCAAGGAAATGAACTCGTAGGTACTTAGATTTAGGAGATACTCGCTTCACAACTTACTTTCAAGGCTAGATGAGGAACCGTTTATCCCAGAATAGGGCTTTTCGAGAAGTATGGAGCTTATTATATTGTCGTCGGGTAAAAGGGTATGACATATCTAAATTGTTTTTCCTATTGTTATATCGCTCCAAGCTCCAAGGGTTCCGAGACGCGGAATGGAAAGGCTTATAAAAACATTTGTTGATGAAGAAGGAAGTTTGTTCTCGAAAGTTTTGGATACAATACAATCCCCTTTTATTCAATAAATCTGCTCAAATACTTTTGCCGGCTTAGATTTTGAAGCCTCAAAATAAAGCCTTATTTAAAGGTGAAAATTTATTCGAAGTTTGAAACTACCATAAAAACTAAATATTATGGTCTCGTTCTTGTCTCTTTACTATAACTTCTGAATCCATTTTTAAGACATTAATAATTTCGCAATTACCTAAATCCCATTTTTGCATACTAGCTACAAATATCTTGAAACAATTCCTGCAATTAATCTATGAACCGCATTGTATTTATAACCGCAATTTTGATCCCTCATAATGTCATTACAGAGCGTATCTGGAGCAGAATGTGTTTATACTGGAGGTGCGATGCAACATCACGATCAAGGGGAAGTATACAGCCGTTGGGAGGCTGCTTCTCTTCCCAATCAATGGAGAAGGAGACTCCAAGATCAAAATTGGTAAGATATTTGTAACTACTCTATTTTTGTTTTTCCTTTTAAAAAACGACTCCCGCACTAAGGAATCCTTGTGTCACGGGGGTTTCTACAAATATTCAATTCACATTCACAAAGAACACCCAAATTTGGAACAAGCATTTGTGCACACAAATGCTTGTTCCATGCGGGGATCCAACCCGCGGCACGTCGCGCACAGAGGTAATTGGCGTGGTGACCTATACTACTCGGCTATCCGTGCAGTCAAACTCTATGAGAGTCGTTTCTTTACCGAGTAATAGATAAGCGTTGTTGTATTCAATAGGTCTTATTTTTGTACTAACTTAATGTGCTTTGCGAAACATCTGTAATGTATTATACAAAACAAAGTCGGGTTAGTTACACTATTTATAACTCAAGAAATGGTGGACCTATTTTCATGAACTTTGATTTGTTGGGTTCGTCTCCTCCCCGGATAGCAGGATAACTATAAAAAACATCGGAAAAAGTAACAAAAAAACAAAGATGTCTTACGGGAACGGGGACTACTTACGCGGGTGAAATCGTGGGGCTTCAGCTCCTAGACTTTTTATATACTAGCCTTTACGATAACTAGTTACTTTATATATACTTTTTTTATTCAAAGAATATTGTGATAACAATAACTTTATGTAACATAAATAAATTATAATTAATGTCTCACTAAATTATATTTACACTTAGAAATACAAAGTAAAAGTGGTGTTTGTTTACTCAATGATATACCTACTACGGGAGAAAGAAAATCAAATAAAATAGAAGCTTCTCCTAATTATTCGTATGGCATTATCTACTATTTGAAGACTTGAGTATAATAATATTTCTTGATGTCTAAACTGCGAACATCATTAAAACAACTCCAAGAATTCTATAAACGGATACAGTAGCAACTGACGAATGAATAGAAATCGTGCATTCGTGCATATGAAATAATGAATTGAAAGTCGTTGCTTTATTGTGAGCGCCTTTTTGTTATATGCTAGCAAGAATACGATGAGTGTTATATTATTTCGAGCTAGGTAGATGTAGTCGGTAGATAATTTTAATTTAATTATTTCTCTGCAACTCAAGTATATTAGACACAAATTTCGAGCTTTGGTACTTTGTGATTGAAGACTGTCGTACTAAAATAGAGCTCGCAATGTTTAACTTTCTGAATATAATTACTTTATGGTATTTCTCAAATAGTAATGAAGTCTAGATAAATAGTGTATTTAAGTTTTTGCTATTCACAAAATGTAAGGAATTTATTAGTTTGGTACCATAAATGTTAAGGCGGATCACCCCGCACCGTCAACCGTGGGAATGTGGGCATCCGTGATAGCGCAGACGCGTCTGCGCCGGTCCGTTGCAATCCACCAGGAGTCGATGTATACCCTAAGTCGGTTAATAGTGGCGGATCTTAACCAAGGCTATATAGAATATGTTTATGTACAACTAGCTGACCCGTGCCCACTTCGTTGGGCATAATGTTAATAAGCCTTTTTTAGTACATAATGACCTAACGATTTAAATTATTTTATTAATATTAAAAATTTAATTATCTATACTAATATTAAAAAAAAACTACTTTTTGTAACATAAATATAAAAGTTAGACATATGCTGTCGTTGACTTTTTTGTAGGCATTTTTAAGCTCCACATCTTTTCTCTAGAAATCAAAAATATATCTTTCATAGTTAAGGCAGCGTTCGTAAGAAACGCTTTCATTCGACCGTTTTTTCTCTGATTCACTTTGCAAAACGGACTACCACGTAAAAGCCTTTATTTTTCGGTTTTTTATATAACCTATGACACTTAGCAATAATGTGGCTTTCTATTGGTGAAAGAATTTTTAAAATCGGTTCAGTAGATCCCGAGATTACCCCATACAATTTAACAAACACACAAACTTTACTTCTTTATAATATTAGTATAGAAGTATAGATAAGTTCAATTTGTAAAATACTAGAAAACAGCTTAGGTACTATACTTAGAAGTACATTGACTGCACGGATAGCCGAGTGGTAAAGGTCACCATGCTATGGATCACTATATTATACACATGCGCGATGTGACGCGGGTTCGATCCCCGTTTGTGTGATCCACAAATGCTTGTTCCAAGTCTTGGTGTTCTTTACTTGTGAAACCCTGCGATACAATTAAATTCGCAAGTGCGGGACTCTCTCTTTAAAAGGGAAAAACGTCTAACATTTTTATATTCATAGAGTAGAAATATTTCGGCTGTCCGTCAACTTCTAATTTTAATAAATAATCTTTTGATTTATGGTCTTTTACAGTAAACTCCATCATAAAGCTGAATATCAACACAAAATACTTCAAGGATGCTGAAGGCCGCGATCATTTTGGTATCAAGAACTATAAATACACGTTTGATTATGGCGAGAGGATTGTCTACACAATCAACAATCTTTTCAAAGGCAACCCTGAATTAAGTAAGTACACGATTTAATCAACAAATTTTCTTATAAAACATAATTAAAGTGGTAGAAATTTTGCTGTCTTTTGTTGTTTTGTTCTTTATTTGGAAAAACGTTGTCAAATGAGCATAAAACGGATCCAAAAGTCAACATTACTCTTATCCTAGCTATTGACAAAAATCCGAAACTGATACATTTGTGAGAAATCCTATTTTCGCGAGAGGGAAAATGCACATTTTGCAATATAAATCATGCGCGCTAATAAGGATGTTGACTATGTCCGTCAGGTTGTGAAAAATATTAGATACGTATTTTTTATTATTTACGTAATTTAAATCTTACGACGATACATTGATTTGAAATGTCGCATGACGTCACAAACCGATACCGGTTTGACACGAAGCGACTGTAGTGAGCCGCACTCCTTAACTTTAACTTGCTTTATAATAAGTACTGTAGCTACCTGGGGCTATTCATGTCTGTTCTCTCATAGAGTAGGGGTGAACGGCCCCTGGTAGATGCCCCATCCCATATTGGAGTAAAGTTCTCAACAAGGCCGCTGCGTGTTGGACCTGTATCCCCATATAAGCCTTTCAAAGAACCGGGTATTCTCGTTGCTATGTAAGATACCCTGTGAAAATTAAGAGATAAGAGTACTTTACAAAAAAATTTGGTTCCATCGAAAAAGAACAATATGTATCAAGTATTTTTCTTTGGTATTATTATATTTATAATTATATTATATTTCTGTGACCCAAAGACGTACGTGTCACGATAACAAATGAATACGAATTCAATCAATTTATTATAATTCCTTTGTTTATGGAATTTCCAGGTAACACAGTATTACAGTTCCTGAACGAAAACTGGAGAATAGTGACCGAAGAGTTTGGACAGCCCGTAGTAGACTTCGCATTAAATGTGACTGTCAGCACTGCGAAGAAATTCTTTGATGCTGTACCTTACGACGAACTACTCGATGTGCCTATACCTAAGTATTAATAAATAATGTAACGGAACAAATTAATTATATAATATTTCAATTAGGTGTACATTTCGTGACAAGATTTTTTCTTAGCTTTGAATTGAATGTGTGTTTCACTTTTGTATTTGGTATTTGTAAATTTGTTTTTGACATAAATTATGTAAGCCCTAGAGATAGAAGTCAGGGGCGGATTTGACGTGAAGTATCTATACAGGATGTTACCGAAAGGTTATATCTATACAAAAGGGGTAAAGAGTACATCTAGTATAGAGTTAGTTTCCAAAATTTCATCTCAAAATAGTTAATTAAATAAATGTTATCCAATTTTTCGCATCAATTATTCGACATCAAAAATAATATCCAGACCGCTGAAGCGATGTATTTAGAACATTTAACGAGTGGCTTAATAAGATATTTACCCTCGTAGGGGAGTGTCTCGTTTATAATGATTTTTGGTGTCGATTAATAGATGCAAAAAATTGAATATTAGTTATTTAATTAACTCATTTTGAGTAAAAATTTTCTAAACTGACTATAACAGATGTACTTTTCACCCCTTTCGGATAGTAATAACTTTTCGATAACACCTTGTATAACTACAAGGACATTTGTATAGTTTATAGTGTCAACTGACAACAAAGTGAAACATACTTACGACTGATAAGAAAATGTTGATAATAGTTTGAGAGGCTAAAATATTTTTTAGTTTAACTTATTTGGTACATAAATGTTCGTTTTGACTGACTCGACAAGGCACAATAATTAATATTAATATGTTAGCATCATTGAAAGGAGGATTCGAAATATACCCACTAGTTTAAATTTCAAAATTGTAATTAGGTTTTTTGCTATGATGTGTATTTTATTGATATTACCTGGGCGAAACTTTTTACTTATTTATTTAATTTATAAAATTGTACTATAATAATAAAAACCTTAAAAGTTGGCTACGTGGTTCTTATCTTTCCTTAGGACAACTCACACACGGTCATCTGATCCCAAACTAAGCAGAGCCTGTATTATGGCAACCAGACAACTGACACACACAAAGTTTTGCCCTGGGTGGGAATTGAACCCTAGACCAACAAGCCTTATTATAGATACAATTTGTTTTGTCAAGTATAAATAAATTTTAAGTCATTCAAATACATATAATATAATACAATGTCTTGGGATAAATCACACACGGCCATTTGATCCTAAACTAGGCAGAGCCTGTATTATGGCAACCTGACCACTGATAAACATACATAAATCTTTCTAAATACATAAATAGTGTAGACAAATTACACCCGACACAGAAAAAAATATCGTGCTGATCACAAAAAGATTCGTCCTAAGTAAGAATCGAGCCCACGACCTCCGTTTTAGCAGTCAGAGTCACTAACCACTAGACCAACAGGCCCTTTAAACATAGATTTTGTGAAGCAGACTACAAGTATAAACTTGTATATAAAGTGTTTATAAGTCTAGCTCATGTAGCTGAATGTGGAAACTCAATGGAAATTAAAGAAAATATAACATGACTATTGTGAATAATGTACCTATTTGAATTTTCGTTGTTTTGTAAGATTATTGATATCTTTATCAAATACTTACTTAATGTATTCTACCTAAGAGTCTTATAATATTATTTTGTAAATAGTTTGATATTCTATAAGATGTTAAGGTCATAATTGTAAATTATCTTGTATTACACCGATGATCTGTTAAATAAATTAAAATTAATTTTACCCTTTCCTCAAACTTTATTAAATTACTAGTGTATAACATTTTAGGTATTTACAGCCGGTTTCTGAGAGGCTGTTCAATTTAATCTGTTGTCAAACCAACTGATCACGACTGTGATTGGTTGACCAAAAGACTAACAACCTTATCACAGTGCTTAAGGCGATACACAAAATTTTCATATCGTTTTTACTTAGCAACTATAAAAGTTATTGACTTCAAATTTGGTTTCTAGATAGAAGAAGATATGATGAAAATAAATGTCGATCAGTTACACGATTAAAGAAACTTTTCTCGATAGTTTTATTTTTTGAAATCAGCTCAATAAAAATCATTTTTTTGTTTTTTTCACCAAACTATTCAATTTAATAATATTATTTTCACACTATTTGATGCATAATCATATGATCAAGATTAATGTCGATTGATTTTTTATTCCATTCGATAGATTTTGATTAATATGAGATTTTCCATTTTGTCGCTTACGTTATTATTTCTAAGGCAATCTTTCGCGACCTTGACATATGTTTAGCTCTTTTCGTCCCGTAAGCAAGCAGTTAGTATTATCTCTGTCTTGCATTTGCGGATTGGCTCTCCAGTCCGCTTGAATCCGCCTACTCGTAAACGAAATAAAAATTCGTGTAGCGCCTTAACATGAGGTTTGACAGGTGAATTGAACCAATTTTTGTATTTATCAACGTTTCAGAAACTGAGGGGTACTTATTTTTACCTGGAATTTGGTAAATTGACTCTATACCAGATGTACTCTTCATCTCATTCTTAACACTCTGTATATAAAACGTGAGGTATGTATTAATATGTGTACATTACACCATTTGTTCAATTATTAAAGTGATTTCCTGTCAGAGTACCATTTTACATTAAAATTCTAGATACTGAATTGATGTTGGCTATAAAAAATCAAAATGTTTACAACCTGATTGATCAAAAACAGTAATTAGGTATCTCGGAAGACAAAGGCCATCTGTTTTTATTATCTAAATTTATAAATGTAAATTGCTAAAACTACTTCCGAAGTACCTAAATAATCCGTTCCTAACTCGTTTATTTAAAACATAAATAAGGATAAAACTTGACCTTGGTTTATAACCACAAATTCATCTGAAAATAATTTATTTTTATGACTATCGTGAATAATGATCTATAAAGCACATCAAAATTAATTATTTTAGCTGATAATTTACTAATCCGGTTTTGCTCACCAGTTAATTATTTTAAACTATTATTATAGGTAATAGAGAAACAACACACAATCGTTTATTTTAAATTTAGTTGAAAAAACTTAATTGTTTATGATTGACGTTTAAATAAAAATAATTATTTAATTAAAATGAACATAGTAATAAAAATCTTTATTGACTTATAAATTTTAATAAGTTTTCAATTGTTTACCAAGTAATCTAGGGTCCTTTGAAAATAATAACATCAAAACTGCAATAAAGAGCGAAGTGTACCTAAAGGTACAGATTTTTACGGATTCTCCTCAGTATTCTCTCATGTGCAGAGGAAGGCCGAAAATTACAGGAATAGATCGTGTGAAAGGTGATATAAAAAAGAAAGGAGTGAATGCTGAGATAACGAGTGGTGATGGATGGAAGCAAAATACTCATTGCAGTACATTTAGCTAAAAAGCTACTAGCGATGCTCACGCTCTAAGCTTGCCTATTTTTACTCTATGAAACGAAGTTAAAATGACTTAAGTTACCGTAGACTCAACATGCTATTTTAAGTCAATAAAAACGTTTGGTCACACATAATGAAGTCGAGAAAAATTTGATAACTCCATATTTATAACATAACCATAGGTACGATTATATTAAGAAAAATAAATTAATAAATATGATTAAATTTTTATGGTAAGTATAAAAAGTATGAGATCATAATAGAACTGAACAACATCGTCCCATTAAAATATCAATAGCTACCTAAGTGATTAAGTTGTCTAGTTAAACCATCAGGTGGAAACGTTGTGATTATAGTTATATTAATAATTTTAATGAAGGTGAAGTGGTTATTTACTTTAAGTATAACATACCTATCCTATTGCAATTATAAATCAAATATTTTTCCTTCCCACACAGTTGCTTGGTCTTAATAGCTCAACACATAATAATACCCTGACGGAAAATTTTGATGAAATATTTTTAACCGACTTTAAAGGAAGAGGTGATCTATTTGACGGTAAGTTTTAATTTATATCTTTATTATGTGATATATCAGGCCTTTTTATTGTGGATTGATATAATAAAAAAATGTAAGCGATAGGCTATAAATTTATCAACTTATAAATGTATCATAGCGAAACACCTCAAAGTGGTCCCATTAAAATATCGGTGTTTTGTTGTCATTCAGTAGTTATGTTTTTTAACTAAAGTCGTTTTTTTACATTAATTAAGTGTAATCAATTATTACAGTTTTTTTACTGAAAAGTATTATTAAAATAATTTAATTAATCATAGCAGTGAGTTTGAGGATAAGAAAACATTCAACAATAAAAAAAGTAGTTTATTGATTAAATTAATCATTGGAAAACTTGCGCTCCAAGAATTTAATCTGGTTTGTATTCATTAATATACGATGCGCAAAACACGAACGGGAATAACTTACGTCCAGACTAATTTCCAAACCGCTTTGCATTCAGTTTACCATCCTAATTGCGTTTGTTACAAGTTCAGAATGCATAACAAAGTGTCATAAATTAATTTAAACAATTTAGTGACGTTTCTCTTTTGGTTTTGGAGGAGAAAAACGAAAAAGAACAAAATAATACTTTATTGTTACTGTACTGTCTAAAGCCTGCTTCTCACGGTGCGCGATATCACGGATTACACCGCACAGACGGCAGACGGCAGACGGCAGACGACCACGGCCAGCTGCGCACCGCGCAGTGAGTGTTGCGAATCAAACCCAATTATAACCCACTTAGGGTATACTTTGAAACGCATTGATTTGCGACAGAACTGGACATACGCGTCAGCGCAATCACGGACGAACTGGATGCGTGGTGCGATGGTGCGTGTTGCGGGGAGATCCGCGATTTTGCGTACCGTGTAAAGGCCGCTTTATTTGTGGTTATAGACTAACTGTGTGCCAAATTTCAAGCAAATCGTAAGGCAGTTGTTTCTGACTGAGTAAGAAACATTCAACCATACAAATTTAAACAATTAGTACGTAGATACCTAAGTATTTGTTTTTACTAAGGTAACTAAGTAATTTTTCGGCCAGCAAAAAATTTGTAAACCCAAAGTAATGCGACAGCGTCAACACTGAAAGCGTGCTTGATCAATGCTCGTACCTTCTTTGTGACTTGATGATTCTTGATTTGATGAGGCCTTTGATCTGCTTTGAAAAAAGCCAGCGCCGTAATGAAGTACAACCTATAATTACGTATGTGTGTGTCTATTTGTAAAACTAGAGGGGGTTACACTACATGGTAGATAAATACCATGTTTTGTATACAGCTATCACTGTGTTTGACTGGCCTGATGGTCTAGTGGTGGAAACCTTGACTGCTAAACCGGGGGTCGTTGGTTCGAGTCCCACCCAGGACAAATAATATTTGTGTGATGCGAGTGATTATTGGCTCTGTATCTGGGTGTAAATTCGAAATATATAAGTATGTTTATCAGTTGCCTGGTTACCATAATACAGGATCTGCCTAGTTTGGGATCGGATGGCCGTGTGTTAGATGTCTTAAAAAAAATGGTATGTTCTATAAGTTTTATTAGCCAAAATCCCCAGAAGGTTATTATTTGCCAATAAGTAGGTACCGATACATAGGTTGTTTATTATAATTTATAAACAATGGACATTTCACATCCGCATTAATTTCTTTAACACATATAAATTATTATTTAGCTAGAATAGTTTTTATTGCACAGATGGTAAAATGGAAAGAGTAGTCTATATATAATATCTAATTTTCTATGAAATAAAGATATGTTTTATTCGTTTACATAACCAAAGAGATAGAACGTTGTACCTATAATTGGACGTTGTATTGTACGCTTATTCGGATTAATCACCAATCTACTATAATTTGACACTTCCTTAGCAAACTTGTTTGATAGGTAGACATATCGCCTTTTACTATGACTATACATAGTATTAAAATAAAGGTCGAGTCTTATTTAAAACACTTCTGTGAAAAACTATTAACTAAATAAATAATTGCATCGAGGAGGAAGTTGAAATAACTAATTTTTTCCCCTTCTACAATACCTTTATTATCTTGTTTTTAGATGCGACTTTGATATACAAAAAAACTGAAAACATATAAATCCGCAATTTCTTCGAACAAAATATATTTGTACTGATTTGATTTATTCTTATTTTTATTATTTTAGTCCTCTTCAATTGTTTTATTTTTATTTAAACCTACATAAAAGGGTCAGGCACTCAATCTAAATCAAAACATATTATTTTTTTGCATTAAAGTGTGGCAAACAAAAACCAATCTTTTTAAATCATTGATTTTAAGATTGATTAAGTCCCTTTTAAACAAAAAAATATTTGTGTGTATATATATGTATAGCTACCCACATCAAACTAACTAACCTGTTTTTGAGTCGGGACTTAAACACGACCTAAGTACGAGTCTCCTCGCGCAAGAAGGGTTCCGTACCATCTTCTAGAAGACTTATATATAATTAGTAATAGGATCCATCAAACAAATCGCATGCTAAGAATGAGTCACCACTTGCTGCTAAAAATATTCGGCCATTATAGAAGTACCTACTAGGAACAGTACCTATAATATAGTAAGATTATTTTAATGTTTAACAATTCATAAATCTTTTTTTACATTAATAAAGCAACAGGTACATTACCTGTTATTATTATATTTTTATTATTTTTCCTTATGTTTGTTTTTGCTTGGTTTTGAACTACTAATGATAATGAGTACTTAAACCATAAATTTACAAGATTAAGCACGATGTAATTAGGGTATAAACCTGTAAAAGTTACACGTGTTAACTAGTGTTGTTTTACGGAAACGATATCAAGGTTGTGAGGAGTCTAAAAAACTAAAACACAAACTTGTTTCATATGCAGATTTAAAATAACAAAACAAAGAGCAAATTGCAATATCTACTTATTAAAAAAATATTAATCGAAAGAATATTTAAGATTAAAAACGCGTTCCTGTAGGAACTAAGATGCCTGTGATTGAATTTAAAAAATGTCAAATATTTTTGCCACAGAAATATGAAGTTGAAAGCATTCGGAAAAAACGTTTTTTAGACATTCTACCTTTTTAACTTATTAAACGACTTAAAAAACCCCTTTAAAACAAAGTCCATGGGGATTGCTCGGGTAAAAAAAATATGTTAATATTCTGTTTATAATCTGCAATTTTTTTAAAGCATAGGTATATGACGATGATATATGTGAACATTGGGAAACAACTAGAATGTTACTGTAAAGTTTTGTCTAACTACCTGTTTTTTAATCTCAAGGTAAATTTCAAAACTAGCTCACGATGTAATGTAAAGATATCTTATAATTAATATCACTAATTATCTATTGCTTACTGGAAACAAAAAAAAAACTGAATTAACATCTTAAACATAATAAATAGTAACCAAAAATAAGATTTCCTGAGAAATCCTTTAGGTTCGGTTAGGTTGAGTTTCTTTAAGAGTTTATTATTATTTACTTCTATTTTTGTGAGCAAAAAGGATCAAAAGAAAGTTTACAACGTGGCCAATCTAATAGTATTAGTGTCTTATAGTGTTAAAACGCACCTATGTACCTATTTAATAATTGTAGTTATATAGTGTTTAAGAAACATAAATAAATACGTACTATGCCTATGCATACGCATGGTTAAACTATGGCATAATATTATGGGGAAATAGTACAGACGCACCAACACTTTTCATATTACAAAAACGACTGATTAAAATACTAGTTAACATAGATGACACAGGCAGCTGCAAACCCCATTTCCAAGAACATAAACTTCTAACACTTCCTTGTATATATATCTTGGAAATGTGCAAATTTGTTAGAAACAATCAAAAACTCTTCACTACACGCGAACACATACAGACTCGCTACACACTACGACACAAAAATAGGCTAAATCTACCAGGTTCTAAGCTAAAAATACACTCCACAAGCACTTTAGTAATGTCAGTTAAAATATATAATAAATTACCAGACGAAATTAAAAATGAACAAAAATGTAATATCTTTATAAATAAATTAAAACAACTTCTAAACCTTATTAAAATTAAAATGTTATTATAATGTACATGAATATTTAAATGACAAATTTAATTAATAAACAATACTACCAATGAGAAAAGCAATAATATTTTATAATACCAGTAATAATAATATTTTATAATAATATAATTAAAATAATTTAAATAAATAACTAATGTATAAATTCAATACATGAGTAGTATAAATTGTATGTAATCAATTTTTTGTAAGCCTACCTACACTAAACAAGAGTAGATTAATATTAAAATTGAAAATATTTATGATAGCCCTCCTCCTATCTTATTTTGTTATGCCGGACAGGGCCTACAATGATCCAAAACTAATGTACATATATCCTTATGTACCAACCACCTAAGTTCACATTGTGGAATGCAATAAACGTATTGAATATTGAGTATTGAGTATTGAAAATAAATCTAGATGGGATGATTTTTAGTTAATTCCATACAATTTAAGAAAAGAGAGATATAAAAGACAGTTATTGTCATACTAAAGAGCGCGCACAACGACTTATTAACTAAATGTAACATAAAAAAAAAAAAAAAAAAAAAAACAATAACAAAAGACAGAAGTAAAAACTTGAACAAATACATTAAATGTACAGAGGTGTCGGTAACGGTAACAGTAACAGTGTCGCGAATTTAATTGTTATGTCCCGTCCCAAAAAAATGCCTAACGCGCATAGAAGGTTTTACTTAAAAAAAAACAGCAAATTTAGCAATACCATAATAAATTTTCTAGCTTATTTTATTTTATTTAACGCAGTGCAATTTATTTCGTAAGTACATAATATTTTCTTACTGCAGAACTACTTCTACCTGTCCTTAATTAGCTTAAGTGGCGATACTTGTGTAATTAAGTCCGGTGCAAACTAGCTAGACAACAGTTCTTTGTTGTCTAGCAAATTTAAAAAAAATAAATAAAAATAAATAAAGTGTTTCTCTGTAGTGTTGTTTTCAACAAATGTAGTGATATCATCCAGGTGGGAAAGCAAAAAAGAAGCAAGGATTATGTTACCAATATTATGTCAATAGCCTATTTTGCAAAATAACTAAAATTCAAAAAATATCTGACCACAAATTATCTTATAGTTCAACTCAATATGTAGACTTCTATCCGTCATGTAAGCTATTTCTTCTTTCTTTTTCTTATTGTAGGTACATACCTTGTCCCTTTTTTCACTATTAAGCACTCATGAATGCAATGTCAATATAACACATAGATACCTGCTGCACATAACCTGCAATTATATTATTATTATATTCAAACTTAATAGCATGTCTACACTGCCCACTTTCTTCCAATAGACGAAAAAATGCTTCTAAAATATCGGCCCATTTTATTATAATATTTTTATGGCGCTGTTTACTTTTTATTGGTATGGACGCCAGAATAGAGATAAGCCAGTCATATAAAAATATATAATAAAACGAAGGGAATTATTTTATGATTAAAATAATTAAGTTAAATTGATTTTCTTCAACAGGAAATGACGAATAAAACTGTTCCTAAAAAAATATCTTAATTTTGCTTAAGGTAAAAATTATCTAAAATAATTTAACACGATTCACAAAACGAGTTGTTTTACGGTGTAACATAATTTATTTATTGTTGTGTGTTATGTTTTATTATTGTCTGGTTTGCTATAATTATTATTTTATGTAGCTTCCTTATTTAACAAAAAAAAATCGTTGGTTGCCTGTAAAGTCGGTATACGGGCGAAAGTTTTACGTGACAACGACTGTCAATGTCAATGTCTGTCTCTCTCGCTCTTAGGCGGGCTAACCATGCCCGAGTGCCTCTCACTCGCTCTCATTGTGAGCGCATAACGTGAGCGGAGCGTTACCCCGTTTCTTGAAGTGTCACCCGGCAAACCAATTTATAAGACGTTGTCACGTCAAAAGATCGTATCACTTGACACGCATTAAAAAATAAATTAAACCAAAAACAAACGAACCTAATTAGAGATTTTTTAATTATATTTGTATCAATCAGGTTTTTTTTTTATTTCTGACATGTCGTAAAATTATATCTAGGTATTATATTAGATACTATAACAAAACATTTGAATATTATACGCAAAATGTATAATGTCTAACAAATATCTGCGGAACTCTTTTGTCTATAGCAGAAGCTCGTAAACAATATTTTTTCTTATGTCATAACTCGCTAATCACAATGTGAAGTAATTACGATAATTCGACGCTGATGTTCGTCTTGAGACCGGTCGTCCGTCTACAATGTCGGCTCTCGAAGGTCTAATAATAATATCTTTACGTTTAGTCGATATATAGCAGTTAAACTCGCCGCCGACGATACAGTTGTCGCTTAATTGTCCAACATTGTTGATCAACAATGAATTTGCAAGTGATGCTCGGCAGTGTATTGATAAGTTTTGTTTTGTTTTTCTGCAGCAATGGAAGCGCGAAATTGGCACGTAAGTTTTTAAAATTATATTTCTAATTAGGTAAAATATATTTTTATTTTTTTTATATCCGTCTCAAATAACAAAGTTTTGGTTTTTAAGTTAGTTTCAATTTAAATCCACCCAATAACTAAAATTTATTTTAAAAATTAATTTCGTTAATTTTAATTTAAAAAGAAATTGACATCAGACTTAAAAATTCATTTCATTCAAAGAGTATACACTTTACAATTTTACTATCTGCTTATAATATTTTTTAATTATTAAGAAATTCCATATAGTTCAACGTTCCTTGATAGTCGAAATAAATGAATGATAAATACCTGTTTACTGTCATATATGTTCCATGTTTTTTTTTTGGTATACATTTAAACATCAATAAGTAACTATGTTGAACTTTTTCCAACCTAATCAAAACAAGTTACTTGTATTTAACCGTTACTTCTAATTATAAAACTGTATAATCATCTAACA
Organism: Diachrysia chrysitis; assembly: GCA_932294365.1. Lineage (NCBI taxonomy): Eukaryota > Metazoa > Arthropoda > Insecta > Lepidoptera > Noctuidae > Diachrysia > Diachrysia chrysitis. The sequence goes on along the minus strand of OW028651.1, from coordinate 5,230,913 downwards.
CGGGTTATTGACCGCGAACTGGGGTCTTGTTAAATGTATTTTTAAATTACCATAATCCCTGCTAATTTTCAACGATATTTTTGGTTAAGTTTTTTGTTTAAATACATGTATCTCACTTAGAATCTAACATCTAACTTAGATACAATACTAAGCAAACACAATTAGGATATAAGTGCTCGTGCATTTATTGTTTTCTTAACTCTGTGTTTGTTGTCAATGTGATTTTAACTCGATACTCATTTCATTCCTAAAACAACACGTTCCATTTCCCAATATAAATCTGACTTAGCCAGTGCTTAAGTATCTTCTTATTACTCGTTGTAGCACTATTTAGGTATTGAAAAAAAAAACAAGAAATGTTTGAATCATACCTTATTTTGTTAATTTTCCCTTATTTAATCTAAAATATTATACTTATTCTAAGCTTAAGGACATACAAAAATATAAGTTATTTTTTAGGTAATGTACACCATAACGCACAAAATTACTTACCTATTAATTCGTATTTAATTACATATAAATAAAGAGTAAGGTCGCACTAATTTATTATATAAGTCAAGTCAGTCAAGGACAACTATAATTAAGCCGGTTATTGATTATAATGTAGACTTGATAATCTGGTTGGACAGAGTGCAACCAAAATTTTCCGTAAAAAAAACTTGTCAACAAAATATAAATTGGTATTATAGGTATCAGTAAAAAACACTTTAATCTTTAAGACAATCATTTTTGGGTCGAAGATTCCGGGTACTAACTATAACTTATGTCAGTATGAGTGATACAACAAACAACATACGAAATGGATACAACATTGCCAATCCAGCCATTACCCGGAATGATTGATTTTAAAACACAGAAAATACAAAGAGATCAAAAAGATACAGAGCTAAATATAAAAATATAAAGATACAAAGATACCCTTCTTTTTTTTCTTGTGTCGAATGACCCTCAAACTCTTTCCGACCAAAAAGTTGTCACCAAAATGGCCCGGTCATTGGCCTGCATCACGTCCTGGAGAGAGCAAGTGGACGAGCAGGACAGAAGATGCTCCATATCTCGTGCCGGGGCACCACATTTACATTGGATATGTAAAGGATCGATGATGCCTCAGTTGCTTAGGTTTACTTTGCAGCGACCCACTTGGGTCCGTAATCGCGTACTCTAGTAGATACAAAGATGCTAAGATACAGTTATACTGAGATACTAAGCTCTGGGCAAAAAGAAGGCGAAAATACTTAGATATAGCTAGTAATGGGTAAAATACGAGTAAGAAAGAAAATTAACAAGAGATAGACTCTCCACCCTTCTATTTAAAACGCTCCCAACTATCCCTTGGTTTCTGGGAAGCTGATCAGTACAAAAGTAAATCACCTGTCAAACCTCATGTTAAGCGCTTTGATTAGTTGTTAGCCTTTTGGTCATCTAATCACATGACTACATGATCAGTAAATTGACAGCAGATTTAATTGATCGGCCTTCCAGAAACCGGGGGTTAGTATTTAATTCTGTCACAATAAGCAACATAAAACTAACATAAAGTTAAAAATAAAAATTATATAACAAGCAACGACTTGTCACACACAAGGCCAGCGTAATATCTCTACAAACAAGCTCAATGGGATTACTAAAAGTCAACTGAATAATTTTAAAACATAACAATCTTTAAGTAATCTTTTGAACCTTGACTTTGTCCTCCAAAGAATACCCGCTCTGATTGTTTTAAATTATTTCATTACGCCATCACAGAATTGTTTTGTTTATTTGGAAGATTCGTATATTTTAACATAATTTTACTATTGAGATAAAAAATTTAAATGAAAATGACATATGATGTTTACATTTGGTAAACAATGGCTATCAGTATTGTATTCTAATAAAGGTATGATAAAGTGAGGCAGTATTAATCAAACTTGTATTTAACTTCCTAACAACAAATTACTATTTTAAAATAGTCTATATTACTTTTTGACATTTACTTGACACTAGCAGTCCCCCGCGACTTTGTCCGCGTGTTTTAGTTTCAACGTTTTTTCATTTTTGCGACATTTTTCATTTATGCTCCGCTCCTATTAGTCGTAGCGTGATGTTATATAGCCTATAGCCTTCCTCAATAAATGAGCTATCCAACAAAGAAATAATTTTTCAAATCGGACCAGTAGTTCCTGAGATTAGCGCGTTCAAACAAACAAACTAACAAACAAACAAACAAACAAACTCTTCAGCTTTATAATATTATAGTATAGATTTTATCGAATGCAATTTAGCACAGATACAAACGAATTTTTAAATTATTGTATAATAAAGTAGTCTGTATAATTACCGGGATCTATACAAATTAAAATAGCGATAGCGCTCAAACAGTCATTGTCAAAAATAATGACCTTAAACTACAATATATATTAAAACAACGCATACAAATAGTACATTTTACTCTTATCTTTGTGTTGACTTTGGAGCCCATGACTTGGGTATTATCAAGTAATTCTTGATCAATGTTAAAATTGTTCCATATTTTTGAGAAAATGATAGAGCCAACTGCCTGAACAGCTGTATTTAGCTATCTGGCTATTCTATTAGTATCAGTTCCACTTTCTGACAGTCAGAGTCATGATTATAGAATGAGATCTTCAGTTATTCATCTGCAATTCTAGATGTAATGATAAAACTAAAACAAGACAATAACCAATGAGCAATTTTTTTGTTTTTTCAGCTGACTTCATAAGACCCTGCAACGATACATCCCGAGAATGTCTTGTAAAGTCAACACAGGACGCGATTCCAGATTTCGTCAAAGGACTCCCTGAACTAGGAGTTCCTTCCTTGGATCCCTTCGTCATAGACAAGCTCTCCATCCCCCTGAGCGGATTAACATTCACCTTCTATAAAGGAAAAGTGACGGGATTCAGAAAATGCATTGTAGATGACGTGGTGTGAGTATTTTCCTCATGTATGTGTTAAGGTCTTCGGGTTAAGGACGAGTTTTACGAGCTGATAACTAATCAAATATAACCTACAGCTAATAGATTTGGATGTATTTTTGAATACTTGACTTGCGATGAACGAATTATAGGTACATAACATAGAGATTTCAAATTACTTAGAAACATAACGGTTTACGCACGCACATTCTCGGGATCACCCGACTACTTTCAGACTCACTAGGAGTCCTAGGAGGCGGTGGTGTCGTGAGTCAAACTCAGTTCAACTCATTTCATGTTCAGCTTATGATTAAGGACTCCTATTGAGTAAGAGAGAAAACCGTTGTTTCCCAATAATTATAAATACTCCTCACGAAATTTATTTTACAAGTATAGAGATTTTTTATAAATTAGAGCAAATGTTGAGATGTAATTAACATATTTATACCAGAAAATAATACACATAATCGTTATATTATTACATATTTTTTCTCCTAATATTAAGGATATACATATAATAATAGCATATTATCATTTTTCACGGGTAGACACACTTTAGAGGTAACTAAATTTTAAGCAAAATTACACAATAAAAATGAATATTTTAGCTTACTTAGCTAAAATATTCATTTTACTCTAGGTACTCTACTCCTTGGATATAACTATACTCTAGTTATATCCAAGGCGTTGGTTCATATGCTGTTTTTAATATTTTATACTACATGTTGTTAATTATAAGGCTTTATCAAGGAAAATCATTAATGATTATAATCTTGGGTCACTGTGGCCGCTACAATTAAAAACAAGTTCAAGTATCATAATGTAACAAGGAGCTGTTTGATAACCTAGTGTATATTTGTTGGGTTAAGGTTAAAAATAATAACACTGAATTAATACCACTATTCTGAAATGAAGGAAAATATGTACAAGGTATATAATTAAGTTTAATAAAATTAAATGTCAAAGTAAGGAAATGATATTGATATCAAATAAACCGTCTCTATCCTTTTCAACGTCATATAGACTTTAAGTAGAACATACATAATCTAAACACTTAATCAATCATGCCAAAGTGTCTTACAAAAATATTAATATGAATACTTCAGCGTTTGATCTAAGTAATACTGTATTACTTATTAAGTTCAGCGCCCTTACTCTCCAATTTAATTTTAATTCTAATACAATGCCAATGCAAAAAATGCTGCCAATGGATGGAACTGACTAGAATCTAAACAATGAGAGTATTTTTTTGTCCTGTGTGTTGTTTGTGTGCCTGCTAAATGAATAACATTTTTGCTTTGGCATTGTATTGGGATTAAAATAAAAAATGAGAGTAGAGCAGGTCATAGGTCAGTCAAATGCTTTAAGTCCTCCTCCTACTCGCGTTGTTTTCCATTGCTGAGGGTCGTGAGATCCCCGTGGAATCAACTTCTCTTTGACGTTAGCCCGCCATATTTGCCTGTTCTTGGCTTTGTGTATTACAACGTGCAGTTGGGTGTCCAGGATGGAACGGACCTGATCCGACCATCTTGTTGGGCTGCGACCTCTAGGTCGTTTGCCATCAACCTTGCCAGTAATGATAAGTTTTTCAAGATTGTGTTATTATTCAATTCCGTGAGAATAAATCATATGAAGTAAAAAACATATAGAATTGTAATTATTGACTTCTTGATAATCTGATAATGACTGAAAAAAACACATTCATGGTAAATCGTTCAATTAAATGCTTACTATACTTAGAAATGGATTTCTCACACAATATCAATTGGAAATAATTTAATAAATGAATAATTTGCTATATCAATTATTAAGTCAGTGCTAAACAATATCTTATTCATGTTCTGTTCGTCATAACGTCTGTGACACTGAACCACACTGGTAGTTACCTAATGTCATTGAACTCTGGCTTAAAAAATTGCCAGTGCATTCTAATAGTTACACCACAATCTATTTTAAAGCAATATTAAAATATTTAAATTTAAGAGAATGCGCAAAGAGATCTATTAAACTATTTTTTAGTCTTACTAAATGAAAACTATTTTTTAAGGATTCTATTGCTTATTGGTTTATTATTTAGATATTAGTTCCCGGTGTTAGTTTTGGTAAACCGCAGAAATCATTACAAAGAGATCAAATATGTTACTTATATTTTAAATAGAAAAGATTGTCTTATTTCTGTCACTAGTTTGTTCTCATAAAACTCATCTAATTTATATTCTACAAACAAATGTGGTGTTGAAATAAAGTCTATTGCACAATCACGAGGTGTTCTTGGCTTCGTTTGGTGGCACGTAGGTACTCGTAGGTACTAAGTTAACAAGACTTGAATGAATTTATTACCTGTCAATGCATTGTCACATCGTGGCATTTATTTCGTCGTAAAAATATCGTTTGACATAAAGGTGACAATTTTGCGGGACGTTTACCTTCCTGCGAAACTGTCACATGCATGCTTACATATTCTGGAAGGTAAAGGTTAAACAAAGTACTTTATGTACGGTTTTTGTTTCCCTACATACGGTAGCTTCCTTATATAAAAAAAATATACTGTTATTTGGTAATAAATCACTTAAAAACCGCTGGAAAATAAATAAATATCTAAATTTAGCTGGAAAATAAATAATATTAAAATATCAATCAAGGCTGACCATTTGACTGGTCAATATCGATAAACATTGTTTTAATCGGTGGACACTATTCAATAATCTTAGCAAGTAATTAGTGTTATTAAAGTATGGACTAATTATACAATACTATGTAGTATTCTTCTTCTTTTCGTGTCAATGACCCTTAATTTCGATTTAACTAAAAAGTCGCCACTTTGATAATTCGGGATGGCCCAATTGTTGGCCACAGTGATCCAAACCCAATGATAGTATTAAAAAAAGTACCTACCTAATTAAGAATAATTACATGTACCTTTTCACCGCACAAAAAGGGTTTAGGTACGGTGAGCCGGTACACAAACAATTTTAATTTAAAGCATAAAATGTACGTGAAGTTTTAACATTGTTTGTTTTATTTTAATTAACTTTGTCACGCAGGCAACTCACTTAAGTGTACCATATTAATAAAATGAGTTGAGCTTTTCTTAGTATCAATTACGTCCTCAGTACCTACAGCTCCCGTTTTAAAAACTTACTAAATCCAGAGACGGATATGTATGAGTCTATGTATGTAGGTATACATATATCATAAACTATTCTATTATATTAATAACGAATCTGTAGCTGGAATACGTATATAATCGTTATTATAGCAAGCGCCGTCAGAGCGAGAGCCCACAACTGACCTTCCGATCCGCGCCCGGCAAGCAAGGTTTAGAAGTAGGTTCAATTTCCCTATTCCGGGAATTTTCCCCCAAGGCTGCTACCCAAGGTCATTTATGGTGAAACGACCTTGGGCACCAGCCTTGGAAATTTGCTCCTTACACAAATCCCAAAGGCGGCGCGCGCGGTGCTATCGCGCACCTCTAGGCGAAGGTGTTAGAAAACTTACTCCCCTCAAAAAAGAGGCTTTCATCAATGCCCCCCTGCCTTCGTTCCCACATAATCCCCGGCAAAAGGAGCGGACCCGAACTTCGGTTGTTTTAGCCGGTAGGAGTCCGGCACGCCCCTCCGTCTTCTCCAGGGCGGAAGTAGACCATAAGCATTTCCATAAGATCCAAAAAAATGAATTGATATAGAAGGCAGAATTTGTATGGTGCATAAGTTTAACAAGGAAGTCACTCAAGAAAACCTAAAAAGACCTCTTGTAACGGTAAATGTTCTATTGATAGAAAATTAAATAGTTATACATTCAACCTCTTTCTACAGACAGTTATGACGGTTTTGGATCTATTAAAGTATGGCCACCGTACTAAATAGGTCATCTACAAGTCTTATTGTTGTGACACATCCATTTTTATTTGTTTGCATGACGATAGTAGACAAACCAAAAGGGGTTTGTATTCAAAATGTGTAGATGTCATCCGTTTACCTTAAGTGATACTTACCATATCTTAATGCTTTGAACAATGCATTATATTGTTTTAAGTCTTTGTCAATATTCCAGAATAGCCCAGAAGGTCTATTATGTTTTCATCATAACTTTGTGATTACTAATAACCATTATAAAATATATTTTGTTTTCTGACTGTCTTTTGTTTTTACATTTCAATTATTATCACTAAAAATAAAAACTATAATTAAATATTTAAGAACAGTGTTATTGGAATTTTCCCAATCACTTAGACTCTAAGTGAGGTTGAGGTCTAAGTTTCTAATTGAGGTATTAACCCTCTAAGCCTTATAGGGTTAATACCTTAATATTTTCTGTTTATCTGTTGACGTTTTGGTAGCACTCAAAGCAACATTTTGTTGTAAAACATGTATACAGACACGAATATGGAATTAATGGTAAAAAATACACTTGTTTATTTAACATGGAATAGTACTCTGTCTAAAATTATAATATGAATTAATTTATGTAAATACAGTTATAAAAACATATTTTGAATCCAATCTGTTTGTTTTAAATCTCCGAAGCGTTAAATAATTTTGTTTCTACAAAAAAAAAAGGAAGTATCTAGTAGTTTACATTTTTTTCATTTGTTAATTACGCCTAGTAAAATGTTATGCATTTTTAGGGTTTCGTAGTAAACACAAAACCTATGTAACTTTTTATATATTTTCTAATTTTGTCATTACCGTGATCATCATCAGCATGATAAAAAACAAACAAATAAATGAAGATCACGCCAACATTAAACTTAAATGAACCTCCATAACTCTAAATACCTGTAGCATTAACTTTAAGGAGTTCATTTTTAAAAGTAATTATGACGAGTAAAGATTTTTTACTTTGCAAACAAACTTTAATTATTAGGCCAAACTTTGTTGGAATATTTAGCGCCATCTTTGCACAAAAGTACCGTAACATCATCATTATTTTTATATTAAGGACGTACTTCAAAAAGATGGGCTGAAATAACAAAAACACGAACTTCCGCCTAAAAAAGATCAACTTTCGTACTATTATATTTATCTAACTAGCTGTGTTCCAGAGTTTCACTCGCTTTGCTTTACTCTCAAGGCAATAAACGATTGTTAAATAGCCTTTAGACCATCCTCGAGAATTGAGCTACCAAATGAAAAAAGATTTATTGAAATTAGATTTGTAGTTTTAGAGTTTAGCGTGTTCTAAAAAACAGACTCTTTAGTTTTATTATATTACTAACGACCCGCACCGGCTTCGCATGAATAGACAAAACATTAATTAATTATACATACAAACCTTCCTCACGAATCACTCTATCCATTGGTGAAAATCGTATGAAATTCGTTCGGAATTTTTTGAGTTTATCGCGTTCAAGCTGTAATCCTAGATCACTATCGGAATAATTTTATTCTACTACTAAAAAGTTACTATTGTTATTATTACTACCTACTAATATTTCAATGCAACATTATCGTATTTAGTCAATTTTCTTAGTCTTATCTGTATTGATGATTAAGGTTTGAAGGAATACACAAAAAAATAGGCAGAATTTTTTATCGTTTATAAGAAATATTATATAAAAGAAGAAAGTTTACGCTCTATTGTATTGATAACTATTTCACCTAAAATTTCTCCTTTGCGTTTCAGATCTGAATTAGAAAAGCGACACTTTGTCCTTGCTTTCCACTGTAACCTCACAATCAAAGGCACTTATGACGCTGTCGGAAGAATCCTTCTATTCCCCATTGACGGCGCGGGTGAGGCCAAAATACGCCTTAGTAAGTATCTCTTATTAATAATTCAACAGTTTTTGATGTCTACGGTTTTCCCTTTATCTTCCTTTTAAGTAAGGCAGCTTTGCATTTCGAAACTCGGATTTTATTGCAATTTTCATGACGACATCAAATAAATATGTGCTGGGATTTGTTTTGGGGAAAACAAAATGGTGTACGCTATGCATTTTTTAGAAATCACTAGAGTTTTGGGTGATAATGAAAGTTTATTTCTGTTGAAGAGTGCATGCAATGAATAAAAATTTTGATCCTCTGAGGTTCGGGATTGCGTGGAAAACTTTATAAAATATGTTTATGTAAATTTACGATGTGACATTTGCCAAACGAAAAAGTTGTGCACCATCATAGAATTAAGTACTAACTTTTATAATCTCTTTTAGATTTTACATTCTCTGTTTATTTTCTAACCTTTTCAATAACTAAGCACTTTTATTTTTCAGCTAACCTCAGAATGAAGGTCGATATAAACACGAAGTACGTCAAAGACCAAGACGGTGCCAATCATTTTGCTTTGAAAAATTATAAATATACTTTCGACTACGGAGATCGTATTTCATTTGATCTTGAAAACTTGTTCAAGGAAAGCAAGGAGCTCAGTAAGTATACAAACTGGAGATTAAAATACTTACCAGTGCAGAAAAACTTGTAAACACTCTTGATAAGTGGGCTGAATAAAGCCTATTTATCGACGTCAAAATATTTCTAAGAACCAAATTATTTCCTTATTGAATTATATTGCTCGAGCAATTTTTTTTAATAATGGTCATAATTTTAGTAAGACCTCATCATTATTTATTTCTTCTTCGAGATAACATACACGCACAAGTCAATACATTATTATAAATATGAATATACCCAAGTCTGAGGTTTGAAAAATAAATACATGTTAAGGAAATTGTAGACATATTGTCTTCTATGTACTTCACCTGGTATTGCTAAAACTAGGCAATTATCGGAAACAGCTTTGTCCTCATTACGTTTGCCTGTCAATGTGACAAGATAGCAATTATTTCACTTAATTGTCCCCAACGTATATCCTTCAAGGAAATCCCGTTCCGATAAAGATGTGTGTGAATCAACTAAAGAACCTGTGTAATATAAACTGACTAGAATCTATCTTTTGCAATCATTAATTGGTACCCTGATCATTCACATACATGCAAACGGAACCTTAGGCGCGTAATCATGCAACCTAAACCATTTGGAAAAGCTTGAATGTTCATGTGTTCATGTATTTGTGCAAATGTGAGAGCGTCATACACAATGATGATGTCCGACTTTAACAAATTTTCTAGCTATTTTCATTTTGTTTTTACTTAGCAACTATAAAAACTTATTGACTTGAAACTTGGTTCCTAGATAGAAGAGAATAAGATGAAAATAAATGACGATCAGTTACACGATTAAAGATACTTTCTTCGATAGTTTTATGTTTTGAAATCAGCTCTATAAAAACACTTTTTTTGCTCAATCCACTAAACTATTAAACTTTATAATATTTTTTTCACAGTATTTGATGCATAATTATAATATCTAGATTAATGTCGATTGTTTTTTTATTTCATCCGATAGATTACGACAATTATGAGATTTTCCACTTTGTCGCTTACGTTTTTATTTCCAAGACAATCTTTCGCGACCTTGACATATGTTTAGCTCTTTCCGTCCCGTAAGCAAGCAGTTAGTATTATCTCTGTCTTGCTTTTCCAAATTTACTCTCCACTCATCTAGACTTCGCCTACTCGCAAACGAAATAATTATTCGAGTAGCGCCTTAATAGTATGTAAAGTCTTAATAGTCTGGAAGTTAATTACTATTCTTGTTTACAGGTGCCACAGTCTTACAATTCTTGAATGAAAATTGGCGAACAGTAGCAGAAGAATTTGGGAAACCCATTGTGGACTATGCAGTAGACCTAGCCGTTAAGACAATTGAAAAGTTCTTAGCTGCAGTACCCTACGAAGAACTGATTAACGTACCAATTCCTAAATTTTAATAATATATTGATAAGAATTTAATATATTTAGATTTAAAATATAACATCGTTCTAAGATATATCTTTGTTTAATTGCTAAGATATCACTTCGTGAAATGTCATCAGATAATTTGCAGCAAAGTGACTTTGTTTTTTGATCCAATTTAAACTGTAATGCCTGGTAATAAGAGCTTTGCTCAAATGACCATTCATTTTAGAAATATCTATTCATTTGTCTTTGTTAGACGCGGGAGAGTCACGCCTTTCCCGCGTTTTCGTCATCTTGACAAAATCCTTTCTTATTATTAGTGGCGTTAGATTTTTTACACTGCATTTGTTTCTAATGGGCAGTTAAGTGAACCTATCATCTACTTTTTGACGACTTCAAAAAAGGTTAAAATTTCTTAGATATGTTTTTTTTTGTAACATCACGTAAAGTACCAATTTATTTCAGAAATACACAATGAATGATGATAATAGATTTAAAACAATAATTTTTATCGAACCTAAATCTTGCAGCTGTCAAATAACTGTTAGGAATTTTAATTAAGAGACTCCAAACAAGTCTTTACAAGCTTTCATTTGGTGGTCCAGTTTAGGTTCTTTTTAACTCTTAAATCTAAAAGAAAGCTTTCGAGTGTTCATTACTACTAAACAAACATGAGCCTTCACTGAAGGCTAGTTTTTCTATAAAAAGGCAATTTAGGCATCCCAATTCGGCGTAGGTACTTTCTCAGTATTCTGTTTGTAATAGTGAATTTATATCATTATCAACAACTCTATCATTTTCAATAATAGGTAAATAGGAAAAAAAAACATTGTTTAGCAAAGTGTAAATTAGAATAAAAATGTGGCAAAATTAAAGTTAAAGTAATTAGGTACATCAATATTTATAACCGTAGCAATGGCGGGATAACTTTGTAGTAAATTTATATATATTTACGCCTTTAGGTATCTTATAAGCAAAATTATGTCTACCTGTATTTCTTCCCAAACAAATCCGCTTGCAGTTTTACCTTTTTAAAACTGAAATTCCGTTGAAGATAAGTGCTGAAGTTTTAAATGCTCGTAAAACATATTTTACAACGCAACTTATTTAATTTTCCGTTGTTCATATAACTTATGACTGTCAGCAGGATTTTTACCCTGTTCAGAAGTTTATTAATGCTATAAAATATATACATGAATATGTAGGTACACAAGTATGCAAATATTTAAATTAATTTGTCACAAGTTTATTGCCAATTAAACGGGGAACTTACTCTGAGTATTATGAGAACACCGTTTTGAAGGGTGATTAAAAAGAATACGTGAAATAAACTTAAATGCTAGTAGATGCATTATTCCTTTATCTAATTTGCTTTCAAGAGCATCTTTTTCGGATCTAGTGAAATTTATAAATGTAATCTGATTTAATAGTAGTAGACCAGTTCGACTCGCGACACCACCGACGCCACGTCAGCTCATGATTAGGGACTTCTATTGAGTCTGAAACTAGTCGGGCGATCCCGAGAATATACGTGAGTAAACCGTTTTTTTTTTAAATAAATATGAAAACTCCTCACGAAAGTTATTTTACAAGTAATCTGATTTCTTGGGAAGAATTAAATATTATGGTTTAAAACGAAGCCTTTTTTTCTGTAATGGCATTGAATAATCCTATTAGTTATTTTTATAACTGGAAAAATAAAGGTACATCATAACCAGTGGGTATTTTGAGATGTCAAACGTAAGTAGAGTAGGTAAATTTGTAATTTTATGTTTTAGGTCAGATTTTTCGAAAAAGACAGATATTTTTTATCATAGGAATACTTTGATTTTTTTACAGTTCTCCCATACAAAATATGTCAGATTATTTTATGTCACTAATGGCCAGTTCCTATATTTAAAAAAACTATTCGTTTTGCTTACGGAAGGTAGAATCTTCGTTCGTTTCGTTCGTTTTGCTTACGCCTAGATCCTATATCTTTTGATTTGTTATTCGTTAACGTGACGATCCGTCACTAGGCTGTTTCTCATCCGTTCGTAACCAGACTTCAGTTATTTGGGTAACGAACAGTTACAAGTTTTTTTATAGGAACAGCTTTTTTTAACGCCTCGTTGTTATTTTAACAGTTCGTTAAAGAAACGATTCGTTTTTTGTTTATTGGTCCCGGCCATTAGAAAAATCTACCGTTCGTTCGTCCGTTAAATATTCGTTGAAAATAGGAATCAGGCATAATAAAAATATCTGGCGTTGGAAAAATCAACGCTTAAACTTATTAAAGGTCGTCTACATTCAGCAACATTTAACGTAAGTTTGTCACTAAAATGCAAACTGCTCTATAATTTTTAAGTGTCGCATCAAACCTCATTTACAATTCAAGAGAATCACAAACACAATACATAAGAAAAAGTAACTAGTTCAAAGATGGCGCCAACTACATCAACGACGTCAAGTCAGAAACTCTTAATTAAATGCCCGACCAACCCAAGAGATAACACAAGTGCAGCGAATTCTATTTTCAGTAACAATGCGGCACCGAGGCGCGGAACTGGTCGGAACTAGTCCCAACTAGTGCGAAAGTTAACAACTTGTTGTGGCGAGTACGACTATAATGTACAAGTGGATTGTCCCGACTGACCGATCGTTACTTTATTGTAGACAAACTTGGCTTCACTTGAATTCGTGTGTGAATGCTATCTTAGAATTGCAAAGGTGAGGAATGTCGTTTTCACAATTTTCTTAGAACTGAACTGATTCAATATCTTGTCTCCAGATACTTTTCCTATCCGTATATTTTAATAAAGCAAAAAACAACATTACAACCTTTAAACAAAACTGTGGTTGGTATGAATTTACTAAACTATTAATTTTGTGCGTAATTTAATTTATTTATTTGGTTTTTTACCATCACAGCAATAAAAACAACGTACTCGTACTTTAATTCACGGTACGGGTCCCTAGTATTCAAATGAAGTAAATTTTCGAAACACCACAACTACACGTCAATTGCAATTCGCGTTCAAATCGAATCAAACGTGAACGTTAATCACTGATTTCTGTCAAATTGACGCTAGTTTTGTTCCTACTACACGTCGAGGTAATTATACGTAATTATGTGCCCAAAATATGTTTTATTTGTTAGTTTATATATCTACAATAAATTGTAAATAGGTGTTTTATTTTTGGCAAATTATTTTGAGTTGCGGACGAAAAGATTGACAAGAACTGAAACGTGGGCGGCCACGAAAGAGCGTCGTGTGACGTCACATTCCTTAAAATCTGTGAAAGTTGAACTGAAATTACGCGCCTTATTATCTTTGTGGGTGATTCGACGTCACAGTCACCAATGTCACGTAACCGACTGTTTTAGTGCGAATTTAAAATCAATAGATTATAATATTGATTTATTCTATAAAAAAAAATGTATTTTTTTATTCCTAATTGTAAGAAATATAAAGTAAAAAAAGTAAAATTTAAAATATTTACCCGAAATCTATCAAACAGCCAAATTATATGAACAGTGAAATGCAGAAAACTTTAAAACAAAACCTAAACGACTTCATTTCCCTCTCGGGTCATATAATTACATATTATCTTCGAAACCACTTTCTCCCATGAAATCTAAATCATGAAGTAAAAAGTTAAAGTTCTCTTCGAAAAGTTGAGTTTTGAAATCATTGGGTTATTTTTCTTCCATTTATTCTTGCCAAACGTCACCACAGTACTCTGGTAACTTTTTTTTGAAGGGGAATTCTCCAGTATTACCGGCCTACTCGGTTCTTAGCCATCATTCATGACCACGAGTCTGCCACATTTTTATTATAATTATCTAACTGATAATTATTTTATTCTGTACCTATAACACTAAACATAAATTTTTGAACACCTAGGATTTAACTTTCTGCACCCTTATGTGACTTACTAATCGTGTTAAAACTTTTGCAGACACGTACAATGCGAAGTATTAATTGAATTGTGTTCATATAAACCTATTATTTGGATAACCGGCTTACGTAACTCAATTCGTTTTGTTGTTGAAGCAAAATATTAAAACAACTTCCTTAATTAGCAAGGTGTTAATCAACGAACGCCAAAAAAGTTCCTTCATTGACGTCAGGGAACTTAACATTTTCGGATTCTTGTTTGTAAAATTTTATTACCCACATAAACTTGTTATTAACAAGTTCATTTAGAAGCTTCTATCTCTAATTTGTACTTATGACTGGTTTACAATAATAAATAACTAAGAAATAATATTATGATGGGGCAACTCACACACGGCCGTCTGATCCCAAACTAGGCAGTGCCTGTATTATGGCAACCAGACAACTGATAAACATACAAGACTTATATATTTCTAAATAAATACATATTATAGATAAATTACACGCAGACATAGAAAAAATTATCGTGGTCATCACACAAAGATTTGTCGTGGGTGGAAACCGAACCCACTATGGTGGAAAGTGGTTCAACGAAGGGATTTGTATGCACAAGGTTGCAGATTCGAACTCACTACAGGCAAGTACCAATGTGATTTTTTCAAAGTTATAAATTATTTTGTAATTATTTTAAGACACTATTAGCGAACAATAAAGGAAAACATCGTGAGGAAATCTGGATGTGAATTCGCCAACCCCCAAGTGATGTGAAAAAGCATAGTGATCAATGGTTGTGACTTCTGTGTATGAAAAGAGGCCTGTGCCAATGAGTAGGATATACTATATAAGACGGTATTGTGGTTTTATTATTGATCAAAACCAATACGTTTAATGTAATAATTTATAGTAGCTACTGTTAAAAAGGTTCCGGTTTTATGTAGTAGGTAGCACTAAATATAAGTATATTTGTATGTGTTTGTGAAGCTTGCCTATTGTAAATTACCGTTATATGGCTCTAAGTAGCAATCAAAGCATTTTGTTAGAGCATGTGGTGGTAGGCTCGGTTTTTATTTTGACCGACAATCTTGGTTCTCTTCCCTCCTCGCGTCGCTTTCCTTATTGCTGAGGATCGTGAATCACTGTGGAGTAGTCAGTTTTTCTTTGATTACGCCACTTATTCTAATCTTACTAAATTCCCATTGTCAAGTCCTCTAAAGTAAAGAAAGTAAAATTTAAATTAATATTTGCATTGAAAAATATCTTATAACGAGCTTTACTAACATAAAAAAAAGATTTACTAATTAAAACTAATTTAAGATAAGGCATCAAAAATTCGTTCACAACGCTATCGACTGAAAGTGTAACCAAAAGGCTTACGTCATTGCCACGTTGTATGGCAATGAAAAAGTAAAAACGAAAAGAAAGTTCCGAGTAGTTGATGAAAATGAAACATTTAACAAGAACAACGAACCGGAACCAATCACATGGGTGCGTGGACACTGCTGTGTGTTTGGACACAAAGTTTTTTGAAAATAAATCCTGAAGTTACTCGAAATTCTGAACCAAAGAAAACACTTCTCTTGGCAGAAACAACTTGGACAAACTTGTCTGAGCTAATTTTGTCGTGTAAAGTTTGGACTTATAGCGCGACCCGAGGACGAAATTTATGGTTTAGTCCACGATTTCCATTTTATTTTCGCCTTGTTGAATAGAAAGACTCGTTTAAATGTGAAAAGATTGAAAATATATTTATGTTTCTTCTTGAACTGTTTCGCCTTATAATTCAAAATATTGTTTTAAAAAGAAGTACTGCCGAGCCTCTGCCACTTTTCAGTGCATATGTCGCAGTAAGATAGATAAAGCCGTAATATAGTTATATCCCTAGGGATATAATTATATACCGTAACATAGTTATACGAAAGCGAATCTTTACTATCTCACTAGGAATATAGTTATAAAACGGTCCAAGTTTAGTGATATACTTATATTACTAGATTAAGTTTAGTGAAATAGCTTTCGGAGTGTGCGGCGCAGGCGGCGCGCCGCCTCCCCCGCGGCGGGGGAGGGGTTCGTTGTGTTTACGCGCTCCCCACGCAGTCAGTCGTACACTATTATTCAAAGTCATATCTTTTTTGTTTAGATTTCTTTTTATTCATAATAATCAGTAGCTTAGAATCGACTTTGCCAACCCCGACACATTTGTTTAGGTTGGTAGGTATTTTTTTTTTCTGACCCTTAGAACTGACTTTGCCAACCCCGACACATTTGGTTAGGTTGGTAGGTATTTTTTTTCTGACCCTTAGTACCGACGAACCCTAATATATTTATAACACTGAACTTAATCTAGTAATATAAGTATATCACTAAACTTGGACCGTTTTATAACTATATTCCTAGTGAGATAGTAAAGATTCGCTTTCGTATAACTATGTTACGGTATATAATTATATCCCTAGGGATATAACTATATTACGGCTTTATCTATCTTACTGCAACACATATACAGGTCTTAAGAAAATGTAATATCTGTATTACATACTTAAAGAGCTTTTTTCATTATATTTATCCTCGTCATATTAGTATGTTATATTGTTTGAAATCTTTGATATAAAAATAATTACCATTCGTCTTCTTCTTCTAGTGCCGCTCCGAATGACGAAGGTTAGCAGTCAGCTCTGCACACTTTTCTTTTTCTTTGGCCATTACTATAGTATAGTTCCACAGCATACCATAAAATTATTTATAGCCTACTATACCATAACTGACTGCACTGAGTGGTATAGATCACCACGCCAATTACCCCTGTGCGCAACATGCTATGGGTTCGATCCCTGCATGGGATAAGGATTTCTGTGAGTCACAAATGCTTGTTCTAAGCCTGAGTGTTATTTGTGTATGATGAAGAGATTAAATTCCCTAGTGCGGGAGTCGTTTTTTAAATAGATATCTAAAATTATTACCATTGCAAACCCAAAATTAAGTCTAAACTGTAACAGCTCAACCGTATTATATTCAGTTCAGTTCATTAAACTACAAACAAAGCACACAAGATCTTATCACGTAGGTCGTAGAATATGTTAATGCAGTACCTAACCTTTATAGGTTTATATTCAAGCTCAGTTGCTCCCAACCCGAATATTATATACTAGCTGTCCCCCGCGACTTTGTTCGCGTGTTTTAGTTTCAACGGTTTTTCATTTTTGCAACATTTTTCATTTATGCTCCGCTCCTATTGGTCGTAGCGTGATGTTATATAGCCTATAGCCTTCCTCAATAAACGGACTATCCAATACAAAAGATTTTTTCAATTCGAACCAGTAGTTCCTGAGATTAGCGCGTTCAAACAAACAAATAAACAAACAAACAAACAAACTCTTCAGCTTTATAATATTAGTATAGATTAGTATAGATTCTTTTTATTATAGATTCACATGAAGATTTTTTTGATCGCCCGTTGATTTTTTTCGTCCCTATTCTAGAATTGTATAACATGACCTTTTTTTCATCATCTTTTATTAATAATATTTATTTTTGCTTTAATTCACATAGATTTTTGTACAAGTCATATGTACTTAAATTCAAGCTAAAGAGCATTAGTAACTTCACTTAAAATTAAATTATTACTTCGTGAGTATAACTGGTTTTACTGTAATATGTCTGGAGCTGAGTACCTCTGACTCAGAGTGCGTTACTCCCAAGACATTGTGAGCTCTAATTGAATCTGGTTTCTGTTAACTATTTGAGTCCCTAATTAGCTTTTTATGCTTAAAATCAAGTCAACCGTTGTCGATATCCTTTTGACATTATTACTAAAATTGGGCTCGTTGCGAAAGGAATCCATTGTTATAAGGAAAACCTTTGAGTAAAAAGCCTTTTAATAAATAGAAGTATTTGAAATTGAGAATAATAATAATTGTCCATTTTCAAATCTTTTAATTCTTTCATCAAGTCTTTAGGCAATAAGTATTTTATAAAAATTTCTATTCGTGACCTATTTGATGCGAAGCTTTGTGTGATAGAGTTTCAGTCCTCATAGAAGAGCTATAATTACTTGTTTAATAAATATTGTAGTTATGTAAATCCCACCAAAAAGTACCTACTATTAAAATGGCTGTAAAATATATTTTCCAAATGATTTTCCCTTGAAAATATGCAGTTTATTTTCTCTCCGTTTTTACCTATCCTTTTTGGAATCTCGTTAATGTGTAGGGCTAGGTCGTGAGTGCTCTTGAAACAGCAACTGTGAGTACGACGCCTAGACTCTCGTGAATTTCGCAACTGTAGAAACGCGATTTGTGCGTCATTGAGTTCGATGCAAAAAGAGTGAACGAATCATACTTGGCAGCGTCAAATATGTCTGAGAAGGCGGTATTTTCTTTTTTGTTATTTTATACATTTTGAGCGAAAATCTTAGTAACTTATAGTAGTATTGGTTGATCAAAATAATGTTCGTGCTTAACATACTTCTATTTCATCATTTGCATTATGATGCGGCTAGGTTAAAGATTAATAAAGATAGGCATCTTTATTAATCTTTAAAACTGCGACTATGGACGAGTTTCCTTTAACAACTGAAAGGCTTTTATCATCCCATTTATCACAATGTTTTACGGCCGCTTTTCAAAATAGAAAACAACAAAAAACAGTTGAAACAGACGGTTCACTTCTCCCAATTTCATCGCGAAATAAAGAAAGACATTTTACCGTTTATACAGGCACTTGACCCAAATTTGAATTGATTGATGGAATCAAAGGATGCAATCTACAAAATTAAACGTCGGCTCGATTTCAATTTGACTAGAGGATATTTGGGGAAATTGGACATAAATTTTGGGTCATTTTCCAAAGTATACAAGTCTAACTATCGGCTTCCAAATCCCGTCCAAACTTCTGCGATAAGATTGGATAGGAAACTGCATTTAAACGGATAAACTATAAATGGTTCTCTCGGGTGAATGATGATAATTCTCTTCCCGAAATCTACTTTGGGTCTTCAGTAGTTTACATTTTTTTATGAACGAAAGTTGACTATAATCTCTCACAAAATCTTTAAGTTGTTATCACCTCATATCGATCTCTCCATCCCTCGTTTGAATTAAGAATGTAACGTTAATTAAACTACTATACCTGTAAAAATAAAACTATACTAAATAATGTCACGTGTCCGGGGTAATCCTCATGGACTTCTTCTGGTATGCAAGACTTTTACTGGCTAAAACCACCGGAGTGCTCCTCCCTTCCCTTATACTGGAGACTACGGAAAAGCGGTGCAAACTACCGCGATAAATAATATATGTTACCTAACCTAACTACCAGTATTTTACTCACAATAGCAAATAGGTACGAATATAACTCGAATCGTTCGGAGCTCATGTTAATTAAATACTCTACAGACAACAAAACGACGTCGGTAAATATAAACCACTGCGCTAATAGGGTCGTCTATATTCCAGCATTTTCTAAAATAACGCTGTATCTGGAATACGAAGGCAACAGTCAACGGGAATGAAACAGAAACGCGTTGAGTGACATCAAGGGCCCAAGCGTAGGGTTACCAAACAAACTGAATACTGTAATGAGTTACAAGTTTTGAGAATCAACCTTCCTGAAATTTAAACCTGAACACATCCACATTAATCTACTAGTTCTGGTCTAAATGTAAACCTTGCTCAATGTTTTATTCGTTCAATTGTTTTAGCTATTTAATTTGCAGTGCCTTGTTGTTGATTCTTAGCTAAGATTCTTTGAAATGCAACACTTTTCTTTTAACCAAATTTTGTTGTTTAACTAACTTAAAAATCAAGATAGGTTTCATGGCCATCACTAAAAGCACCGAATACAGTCCCATCACTAGCGGTCGCTAAGGCGATGACTCCAAGGGCAAGCCATAATTTTATTATTACAGTTTAAGTGGCGGAAAAGGGTTTCCTTCCTTACTTGACGTCAAAGGGTTATACACCCTTAATTAAATGCCAAGACAATATCCTACCATGATACGACTCCAAGGCATTCTCAAATTGGTTGTATTAATGTTTTATTATTTGGTTCAATTCGATAGGAGCTACCGTTTTTATCGCTCACCAGTTGGCGTCACGGGCTATCAGGTCGTGAAGTATAGCTGTCAAAGTTTGTTACAGCGGCGCGAAAACAAAGTTTAAATTTAAATTATATATCTTAACACTATACCTCAAGCACGCTTTTAGCAAAACATGTGTTTGTAAAAAATAAAAAAACTAACCTTTGAATAAGCAGTTATATTTTTTCGTAACTCGGCTTTTAAAGCACGACCCCTTACTTGCCATAGTATATATATTGCTATAGATTATTATTAAATAACCCCGCGTATCTCATCTACAAAGGTTAGGCGATGACATTTGCGACCTGACGGGCTACTGGCGCCTCTAGCGGCGAATTCATACGCGATAATCCACATGCATTTTGTTTCTCTCTTCAGTAAGAAGAAGTTATCTTTGAACAACCGGTACACTCTACTATATAGTAGGTAATTAATCGAATGCAATTGATAGTGGCAATGTTGCAAAACAAAATAGGAAATAAAAATATATTAATATTTTTAACTACGTTATAGGACGACAAAGTACTTACTTTAAATCCAAAACATAGTTAAGGTTCGGAATGGAATTTCAAATATGTTAATTACCGTTTCCTGAAAACTGGAAGTTCATAATGGGCGTATCTAAATCTTAATTACTTACCACATGCAAGGTGAGAAGCGTAAGAAAAACACGCTACAAGATGCTAGCCACGGAGATGGAAGCTGCGCCCCAGTTGTCGCGGTAATTAATAGAAATATGAAGCAGCAGGGACGGATTTTGCTTTAAACATATGCGATGGCGCCAAAGTAAGTCGAAATTCTAGAACTTTTTGTATATCATAGAAATTAGCATATGTATGTATAATAGAAAGTAGCATAGGTACGGTAGTGGTTGTAGGTACCTAACTTGTGATAGAAAAGTGATAAAATTTTACAATTATTTATGTCAAAATAATAATTCATATTTTCGCCATAACATCATACAAATTACAAATTTGACAACAATTATTGTGAGATTTTTCAATTCTCAATTAAACACAAATACCACAACAAAAATATTTGTAAATTAATATCAGAACAATGTTATTGTACATAAGATATTACGCCCATTGTTACGACGTTTAAAATATCGCGCTGGTATTGTCATTTCTTAAAAGGAGCACAAAAGGTTTTAATTTAGCTCGAACTAAAATTATATTACATAACGCATTGGTATTTGGTAGATTTGTTAAATAAAAAATACGTTTTTCCGATTAAATTTTTTTATACAGAATAGTCGATTTATGAAGAAGGTTTTTTGACCCCATCAGTTGTGTAACTTTGGCGATCAGCAAACTGTGTGCGGAAACCTCTGTGAGCGAGTCAGACTCGCACTTGTCCGGTCCTATATATATTATTGTACACAACAAAAGATCCAGCATTATATAAGATAAAGTAAATAAGAGTGCAATGGCGATCTTATTGCAATTTATTCCAGAAAACCTTTGGATGGACAGAAAAAATAGATAACTAATAGATGGGGTAGCGGAGGTGTACCATTACAATTGAGATAAACTACATAATGTACTTTTAAACATATTATAAAATTGTATCAGTAAATTTACAAGCATATAAAGTAAATCTTAAAAAAAAACTAGAAACAAATAAGGCCAGTGATAAATTCATGTCAAATAATATTTTCTGTAAACACTGACTTATTAATATAAGTAAGAGTTACATGCTTTTTCGTCAATCACGTTCAATACAGTCGTTAAAAATGCGATGACTCCACTTCAGACAATTCCAAATTTCAAAACATCAATTAAAGGTTTTGAATAACTAACAAAAGAGTCTGAGTAGATCATATTTGAATCAAATGTAACTACTTAAGTCTATTCAAATGTGCTTAGATAATAACTCCCTTGATACTTCAAATCCGTCTCAAGAGGTTGTTTGAAAGGGATTCTGAGTTTTCATATCGACTAATTCAAGTGCTTATGTGGAAGTTGCTGATGTATTGTTAATTTTGGACCAAGGCATTTTTTTATGGAGTATTTTTTTAGAAATTCTTTTCTTAAATAGTCTACAAGAACAACATAAAGGAAATTGCCAAAATAAAAGTGTTAAATTATTCAAAACCATTCACAGTATATACATGTACTTACACATTGAGGCATACATAGGTCTACGGAAGATTTATTCAAAATATGTCACTCCGCAAATGCGACCCTGGTGACACATGAACATGACACGCCACCGAGACCCGCTGACCCGTTTCCCTTCAACCACCTGCGACCAGTCAATTTACCTTTAAAAAAAATCTCGAGCAAACCTCAGCCCATAAGAAAAGCAGTGTGTTTACTCAACACACATACATACAGTAACGGCCGCGTGCCCCCATTTCGTCGGCCACGCGAAAAGTCACTTCACTCTTTTCACACCTATGCTTTTAAAGTGTATATTGCTGTGAACTGTCAAGTGGTGCTTGTGATGTTTCGAAAGGTGATTTTTAGAGGAATGCTTAGGAATGGTTGAGACCTGAAGCGCGATGTTTACGGTATTCAAATTGCTGTCACACGCCATGCGCGCATTTAAAGGTTTGATCGCACTTATGCCGCGAAATATTCTCTTTGTATCAAACAAAGAATTGCATTGCCAAGTGCGTATAAAAGTTCTTATGTGCTGCAGCACTTGTTGTTTTGTAAGATTACAGCGAATACGATCGGACGGTTTTACAGTAGCGCCATCTTCGGCGGTTTAATAAATAAGAAAGATTGTTAGTAAACATTTTCTGCTTTATCTTTCAAGGAGTGGTCTCTTGTTTTATTATACAAAGGTGTTCTTTTGGAATCCAACGGCTATATGGTCGACTGACCATACAGAATACAGTAACATAGACGTTAGACATTGTCCTTGAAAAAGAATAACAATAAAACAATAAAATAGTTATAAATATATACCCATTAAAGCCGAAATAATGAGTACAACATCTTGCCTTTACATCAATAATATAAATCGGTTTTGAAAAGTGTCAAACACTTGCAAAGTCGTACATAATGCGCGATTGCATTTCAAATAGTATCCGTTGAGCCCGCGTACAAGACGGATGAATTATTCAGGTCAGACTCTGTATTCAAATACCGTATGTATGGATGCAAAGGAAATCCGATCGGTAACTACTTGGAAATTTGTTTTTACATGTCATTTGCGTTTTGATACAAAAAACAGTAGGATGAATACGCCCGCTTCCGTGTTCAAGGGAGTGTAAAAAAGTTATTTGTGAACTATTTGTCTTGCGCACAATCTGTGAGGATTTGCTGAAAGTGGGGTTCATTGAATATTATTACTGTATTACTTACTTTTATGGAGAATTGTTTTTATTAGTCGTTTTGTTAGATATGTGTTCTGACCTTTATCAGGTTTAGAAGTTATTTTAAATTAGCAGAACTATAAGGAAACAAAATTAATTGTCTGCTCGTTGATTTCCAAAAGCAGGAAAAGTAAGGAATTTGGACAAAACTTATTTAAAACAAGACAATTCATATCCATCCGCACGGGCCGTATTAAAAAGTCCCTGGCCTTATTAAAATATAATGGGTAAGATAAGTAAAAAAGATGGTGCTATTGCGGATCTACCTCTAGAACTAACGTGGTCTTAATATGTCACAATACGGAGGCAATAATTTGAATAGATTAATAAAAGAGAATAACTTTCTCATAATAATATATCCGGACAAACTGACAAGCTTATCTGAGCTAGTTTTAAAAAAGGAACAAACGATAAGCCACACACATGTCAAAATGACATTAACTGTCACAGCTTTGTAAACTACAAAGTCAGGCTTAATAACAACGCCTTCAGTGACACAGATAAAATATGGAATAATACATGTCTAGGTATTATATGATACTCTGTGCGGATAACTTTGTTCTACTGTATTTCACTCGGAGTATAATTAAAACGCAGAGCATTACAAACTCTTTTCATGAATGTTGTCATTACGACTTGATTTCTCATAGGTGAAGACTGAAATATCATTATTAAAATTATAGGTTCAAATCTTCACCAAGAAGTTATAAATTATATATAATTTAAGAACGTAATCTCGTTATCTCCATAGATAAGCAGTTTATGTTCTTAAATTATCAGAAAAGCGGTGAGAAATTTCTTCAAGAAACAGCGAAATAAACCACTGTTCAAACTGAGAATTGCGAAGCTAACCTCAGAAAATGCCTGTAAGAGAATTCTTTTTAAAAGCACGAGTAACTTTCAGCACAATTTTTAGGGAGATAACGTACGTCAGGTTTCAAATTAAAGTACGCGGTAATAAGGCCAGGCACACCCACTTGACTATTAATACGATGTAGGTTAGGAGCCGTTGCATGCATTTAATATGAGAGTTTTTGTACAGAAGAGGCTCTTCGACTAGGTAGGTACTGAACGTTTTCACGAAATCCTGGCTGATAACTTGTATGAGATTTTTAAACTACTGTATTATGTAGATTGACTAAATTGTATATTGTAAAGATCGTGTTTTGTTTGAATTTAGAAAATTTAATGCTCTGATCGGGTATGTCAAAATGTTAAGCAATAAAAATACGAAATTACTGAGTTTCCAGCAAAATAAAATACTTTTAAAAACTACTTAATATAAATTATTTAAATCGATAATATTTTATGTACCAAGGTGTAAACTAGAGATTTAAAAATGTAAACAAGTATTTACAAATACGCATGTAGTTTTTAAGACACGTAGTAAATCCTTTGTAATTGACACTAATGCTAAAATCAATAAAGAACTTTACCAAGCACACGTACATTAAAGCTTTAGTTAAAAATAATCTAAGGATTAAAACTATGGTTAGATATACACTAACTATGATTAACACAATTACTGCATGTTTTTAATCTTAGATTATCCACTTCCATTGGTTTTACCTTAATCCAATGACGTTTTAAGTTTTCTTTAAGCAAGTGTAACTTTAAACCATGATCCCGTAAATATTATTTTGTGTATTTTTAACTAGTGTCGTAAACTTGGGTTTACTTGTTATAGTATTATTAGTTCTGTTAACAGTTTTAGGACTAAATTCCACGCGTTACGTTCATTTCATAATTTATGTGCATGTTTAGTCATGGATATACTTCATCATATTCATTTATTTATTAATCTCTGTTTATATTATAAAGGAAAATGTATAAACATTGTGCAAAGGCGATACTCAATCGAATATACCTATAATAGTTTTGGTTGAACGGCCTCTCAAACACTAGGAAGAATATTTAATTTTGGAAAGGACTACTTTGTGATTGGTAATTAGGGATTGAGATATGTATGAACCACAAATAATTATGTATTTTGGGTATGTTAAATTTTATACATTTCAAAATGTTTAAGTATTTAATTGGTATGGTACCTATTTATTATCCAATCAATAAAACATAAAAGTACGTTCTATAAGGTGCTCTTCACGTAATCCAGTAAAGGTTCAATAGGAGCGTCGTGATACGATTGTGCAACGTCGTTGGGCAGACTGCTAAGTGCTACAAATCCCCCGTTCAATGTCCCGCACCCCACGACTCAGTCAACCGTCGTTACTTACGATACACAGTCGCGGGACTATCGTATACTTAACAAAAATATGACATCGCTATGGCGACAATTTCTATAATTCTCGCAGTTCTCATAAATCAAGTTAACTCGCAAACAAGCTTAACCACGTTGAACGAAGCCAGCGAAATAAACAGTTTACCAGAAAGACTACGAGTCTTTGCCATTTTTCCAACGCAAATCCAACAAACTCAAACGACATCGGAAACGACGCCTGCGGCCTCCGCCGGAAACAATCTGAATGTCATTGGCGGCACCGCAGCTACCTCACTGAATGTACCAGAACAGAATTTCCAACCAATCTCCACAATTTACTCGGTGAAAAACAAGAAATCTAATAATGATAAAAATGCGCGCGAAGGCAACATCAAATTACTTTCAGATAAAAGTGTCTTGGAAAATAACGTGAAAGACTTGCGAAGATCTAAACAAACTGGATTGATAAAAACTGAAGCTTTAGTTTGGGATAATTGTGTCGAAACAAATTTTAAGGATGGTCCCCAAAACATCGTGAAATCTGTGGATATTGAAAATGATAATCATGATTATAGCCCTCAAAGAAGTGAAGAAGTAGGCAGTTTATGGCGTAAAAGAGATGCTGGTAATTTGAAATTAAATTCAACAGCAGGAAAGGCCTGGTTGGAGAAATACAATAACTTGTTGAATTCTAAGACTGAAGAAAGGCGCCAACAAAAGCCCGAACTGACGGTGATTAAAAAAACAACTTCAGTGGCTACTACAGTAGCACCATCCACATTACCCACAACAACAATTCAAGTCATACCAATTACAAGAGACATTTTCAAGGAACCAGTGGATTTATTTAATACTACACAGAATGAAGCCACTGAAAGTGATATAGTGGCAAGTTACACAGAGGATTGGTTTGAAGAAAAAGACAGA
Organism: Diachrysia chrysitis; assembly: GCA_932294365.1. NCBI lineage: Eukaryota > Metazoa > Arthropoda > Insecta > Lepidoptera > Noctuidae > Diachrysia > Diachrysia chrysitis. The sequence goes on along the minus strand of OW028651.1, from coordinate 5,203,833 downwards.
AGTAAAATAAGGTTCGGTAGTCTGCCTCAGAAAGAAACGTATTTAATACCAGCGCTGAAACTTGAGGAGGGATTTCATCCTTTTGGGCTTATGTCAGAGTTTTTTTACTTGATATACCCGTTTGATTTTCCTGTGGGTTAGTATTTTACTACCATAATTGCATTATTTTTATACATAGCATTTGATTTGATACTCGTGTTGGCTAAATTGATTATTATGAAAGATTTTTTAATTTGTCTTCTTTTTAATGGTCTACAAAAGTAATCATTTTGATTATTATTTCTTCTTTTCTTTTGGACAACCTCCGTGATCTAGTACAAACCGGTTGTCAAGTGGCGCCAGCTCTGAGGTCCCGGGTTCGATCCCCGGACGAATAAAACTAAAAAACCACTTTTCTAAAATGTCTCTAGGCTGGGTGTTTGTGGGAAGTACCTTAATTGACTCCATGACACAATTGCTTAGTGGCTACATTATTTGGGTTCAGAGCAATGTATGAGATGTTGAATTCATTATTTATTATTATTAATTTCCTCTATTTCACTTTTTGCTACTAAAATATAACAATAGCGAATAAGTAAAAAATATAATCTGCCAATAAGACTTCATGACAGCCACAATATCAAAAGGCTTCGCGCCGGACTCGATGACGAGGTCACAGGTGATCTCGTTACCTTACCGACTAACTATAAATACATTACGTAAAAAGCATACTTTTTATCAATTCTGTACGAAAAATTGAAAAGCGTTTTTATAGGTAGGTACTATTAATAACTATCTTTACACAGTACAGACAAATTAGTTGTAAAAAATGTTATCTTTTTCAGGTCTTATAAAAGATATTGTTTGGGGAGAGTTCACATTTCCATATTCCTTCCTTCAGGTAAGGTTATTATTTATCGACATTTCCAATACAAAAAACATTAGTATCGCCATTAAAAAAAAAACACTGTTTTTTAAAGGACTATAATATTATTTACACAACTTACAGTACTAAGATTTTACAACTTATAGGTACTTAATCTAATACGAAACCAACAATATCGATTTTGCCTGTTAATGTATTAACACCATAAATAAAATATTTCTCTTGACATGTTGAAATTAATTACGATTTCATATTTCTTAAAAATTGAGACAATTTATTATTATTTGCATGAGCTTAGGTATTTAGTGGGGCTTGTGGCTAAGTGTAAATCGTACGGTTTGTACGATAATCAATGTTACGCCGCGCTTGCCGCGGTTGGTCCGAGGATGGGTGGCTACAGAACGCACATTAAGCCGTTGGTCCCGACTGTCAAACGTTGATTTTTGTAGTCATAAAAATTGTGACAACCAGTCTTACTATGGGATACTGTGTTACCCAGTAAAATGGGTTGTGGACTTTCTGGAGGTCAGATAGGCAGTCGATCCATGTAAAATACGGTATTCATTTGAATCCAGTAAGATTGGAAGCCGAGCCCAACAAAGCTTGGATAAAGGCTAGGAAAAAGATCAGCTTAGGTACCTACTGAAGTTTACAAAGGCTACGTTTAATTTTAAAACTAATAATTTAAACATTTTATTCCACAAACAGTTCATCTTTAGGTACAACTTCCAAGAACTTAGTAATTATTTTTGAAACTATATTGTTTAGTTTATCTACTAAAGGTTGGCCAAATTCTTCCACTATTTGTCTCCAATTTTGGTTCAAAAATTGCAATACAGCCTCACCTGAAATCAGAGATCGTATGAACAATTGTATAGAACAAGAAAAATACTTAATAATTTATAGATCAATTATATCTGACAATACCTACATAAAGTTCTTAACAACATAATATAAAAAACTAAATCTAAAAATAATATTTAAAAACTAAAGAATGCTCTAAATATTTACGTGTAACACACGTATATTATTAGTTTAAATAAAATACCACACAGTGCATGAAGTATGAAATATTTAATATATAAATAAATAAATAAATATATATATATATAAATTAAATAAATATATAAATATAAATTAAATAAATAAATATTTAAATAAGTAAATAAATAAAAAAATTAAAATGAAAATCATATTCTTATTACCTGTATCGAAAGGGAAGATATATTACCGACAATAAAGCATTTAAATATAAGCTGCAAACTTTCAACACTACAATATCATTATTTGGTTAAATGTCCCTTATTACCATCATTTAGGACAACTCAATTACCTACGTGCAAAAGTTCTTGCTAACCTTGACTTGTCTCTTACCTCTTACATAACTTGTACCGGTTGTCATAAATCTGTCTTTAAAGGTGAATATAGACTAGAGCATTTTATCGAGCATTTCTGTGTAATGTAACGCTCTTTCGAATGGTACAATACAGGTAAAATCTCAGTTTCCAAAGCATTTCCATGTAATGTAACGTTCTTGCGAATGCTCGGCGTAATGCTCACAGCGAGTGGAGTGGAGGTCTGCAATTAATGTTAAATTAAAGTAACTTAAAATCGAAGGAATTAAGTGGTCAACATAAGAACTTCACTGCACTATCTTCAAGTGACTTTAAATGTTTCTTGATTTCCATTGGTGCTAAAATATCAAAGCAAAATACACGATTCAGAGTTCGACGAAATGTTACACCAATACACTCGTTGGTTTGAACAATTATTGTTGTGACAAAAGGGCGAGCGTGCTCGACGTCTGGTTCGTGAATGGTGATACACTAGAACATATTATAGAACGGCTCGTTGTTCGGTTACAAGTTAATGCTCTAGTCTATACTCACCTTAAGAATGTTAACGAATATTAAAGTATCTTTGATGAAGTGATGATTTGTAATATTCCAGCAGTCAAAATTTTGTTGAGTAAATTACCTACCTACTGACCTTGCAGAGCAAAATATTCATTCTGATCGATGTACAGTGATAGTAACGAATGTTATTGATATAAAATTATAATAGGAAAGTATAATAATTTTTGGTATAATATTTTTTCGATAATATTCTTTTAGAATATTTAGAATTATGTATCGTATTTGTTCACCTGGTTTATATAGCTCAAACTAATTATTTTTTAATTTTGATTTATGTTTTAAGAGCTGTAATATAGTAAACTTATAAATTAAACAATGTCTCACAAAACAGTACATACTGTTTGACTGTGTGATCAAAATGTCTTGGACTCATTCACCCGAGTAATATGAATCCAAGGATCAAATAAGGAGTCTAAAAAGTCTACTTTGTTTACCTAAGTGATGCTACCTATGAACAAAGTGGAATAAAGCCCCATCTTGCTGATGCAGGGCGTACAATCCTGTGCTCTAAGACGAGCCCATTGCTAATATAGCAAGGGACAGTCATGCCAACACCCATTGTAGCCTATTAGTTGCTTCTATTGTATATAAGAATATTTACTTACTTAATTCAGGGTTTCCTTGGAACAAGTTTGTTAAGCTGAAGGTCACCTTGTCTTCGTATGTCTGCTTTATTTTCAAGTCTTTCGCTTCATGGTAGACAACTCCATCCCGTACTTTGTCTTCGAACTTTATTTTAGCAACTAACAATACGTTTTCTGTATATTTAAAAAATGATATATTAAATAAAATATTTATCGTAACATACATAAAAACACAGTAAAATGATGAAGATTAAAATTTTATGGCCATAATTAATCCTAATAAAATTTTAATTGGACCAATGAGGATGTGAAAGATATTAATATAATTGATTTCCACGAATATAATTTAAGACTACCTCTACAATTACTGTTAATTTCAATTATTATTTCGGCATATTTCAAGCAAATATAATTGTTTATTATTAATGGCATAAAAGTAACGATAAAGAGGATTACCACAGGCAGGCAACCAAAGGTTTTAAAGATTGAAGCTATACAAACTGCAGTCATTATATTTCAATAATGAAAACAGATTTCTACAGTTTCCTCGTAAATATTATTATGTTAAAATTGTTTTTTTTTTTCAAAGTTACTTTCTAAAGAAAGTGATTTTTATTGGAGGGCTTATAATTACCTGCGTACCTACGTATTGATAATATTTTTTGGGCTTTTACATACTAGGTACTTACTGATTTTAATTTTTGCGTCACCATCTCCATTTATTGATACAATCAAAATTCTTCCGGACGCCTTATAGCTTCCTTTAATCGTTAGATTACAGTGCATTACTAAATCAGCTACATTGTTCGCATACCTGAAAATTCAAAATAATTTAATTATCAGAAACTTTTTACACTATAATTATTATCTATACTTTACTATAAAAAAAATAAGAAAGTAACTCTGTTTGTCTGTCTGTTACTCTTTATCTGATATTTATTTAACTTTGTATGGGGTAAGCTGGGATCCCAAAAAAAGGACATAGGGTACTTTTTGCTGCGATAATCGACACCCACGCAAGCAGAGCCGTGGGCAAAAGCTTTGTTATTTAATAAACTACTTTTTACCCGCAGCTATAATATTAGTATCAATATAGAATATTAATACACTAGTAGTATGGATTTAGATTATCTTGTATAATTATGCCTTACATTAGATATAAAATATTGATATTTGTTTTTTTTTTGTTGTTGTTTTTTTTTTTTTTTATGTTACGTTCCTTTACGTTTACTACTTTTCTTTCTTTCTTTTTCTATTTCACCCATTTTACAGCCACCGTTGAATTTTCGGTTCATGTGACCACAATTTTAGTCTGTTATTACCACACCGTATTAACGTTTCCCCATATATATATAAATGTATATATGTATTGCGGAATCTCGTGTTTTCGTTATAATGCAAAACTGATCCGCAAAGACTTAGGAACAGATGTGAAAGTAGAACACACATAACATGGTATCTTAATACTACTAATAACAACGTGAATGTGTCCTGATAATAATCATCTCGAAAAAAAAATTGCACACATCAACAATCACACACACTCATTAGGTTTAAGTAAAGTTCATGACATTGACGGTGCTTTTTAAGAGGCAATTATAATGTCAAATGCAACCGCGTGACGACGTTTCAATCTAAAACATATTTTCTTGTGATACATAAATAATTTATTGATAAATAAATTATTATTTACTGTTATGAGTTTAAATCCCCATGCTATATAGACATTGTTCCCAAAACAAATAATATAAAAAAAAGCGATAGAGATATAATTATGAGATCAAGACGTCACAAAACATATTACTAATTTTGAGAACATAATTTTAAGTATTTCTGTCAGAAAACTTACGATACAGAATCAATATTACACTTCCTCAGCCCAGTCATTGTCCCATTGCGTAGTTCCACTTTAAATCCACCGGGGAGGGTCAGTTTGACGTTGTCTTCTGCCAAAGGATCGATGGATGGTATTCCTAGTTCAGGAATGCCCTTTGCGAACTGTGGCAATGTTTCCTGTATGACTTTCTTCAGGCAGTCTGACTTTAGACCTGGACATGTTTGGATGTAGGATGCTGGAAATAAAATAGTTAATAGTAATACATGTCTGTTCTCCCATAGAGTTGGCGTGAATGGCCCCTGGTAGATGCCCCATCCCATATTAGAGTCAAGTTCTCAACAAGGCCGCTGCGTGTTGGACCTGTGTCCCCACGTAAGCCTTTCAAAGGACCGGACAGGGTATTCTCGCTACTGAGGATAGTCCATTAAAAATAAGAGTAACAAATAATAAAATAGTTTTACCATTATCACATACACAAAAAACTATTCAATACTATACATTTTTTAATAAATTTAATGTAGGTATATATCTATACTGTTATTAAAAAGCTATTATGTAGATAGATACCTACTGCTAAATTAAATTATAATTTATTTGAAAAATTACATACGTAATTACGAAATATTTATAGTTTAGTTAGAAAATAATTAATGTTAACATAAAAGAATCTAAAATAAGTATATAATAAGTATATAATTATTAAAATCATAAACTTTTCAATGAAGTAGTTTGCTCGTATTCTAGGATCGAAATATAATTTAAATTTACTCACGTGCCACTTTTGCAGAACTTCCATAAATAAACAATAGTAAAACTAGAGAATTAAAAACAGTTATCTTAAACATTTTTATTCAGAGTCGTTTACCACTGTTAAAGTCCAGTCTTAAACTGATCTGACTGATCAATAGTCACAAGGCCCGACGAAATTACGCCTGTTTATTATTCTTTTTTAAATATCACGCAAATATTTTCTTGTTCAACCACTTGTGTTGTATTTTATTCAGCCAAGTAATGTCAATAACTGAGGAGGTAACAGTGCAATGATACCTTTTTGGTGTTTTCGTCAGCAAAAATTAAAAACCAGTTAAGTACATTGCGTACGTTATTTAATAAATCACTGAAGCGTAAATAAGTTACATCGTATTTATTAAACGTTGACTCTTACTGCTATGACAACATATAGGCTTATGGGCTAAAAAAAACATAATAAATGATGATTATAGTTTTGCAAAAGATTTCTTCGCAAAAGGTTGCAAGATTTGCAATGCTTTAATGTTTGTCGTAGCTAATTTAGCAATAATTCCTTAGTGACCTTAAGCATAACGAACCAGTTACTAGCATCGATTTAAATGCACAAGATTGCAAATTCATAAGTTTCGATTAGATTTGATATTTAGCCTACCTAATCAAAAGTTGCAAACTGAATCGGCCGTAAAAAATATGGACACTTAATGGAGCCTGTATCTATACTAATATTATAAAGAGGAAGATTTGATTATTTGTTTGTTTGTTTGCATTGAATAGGCTCCGAAACTACTGAACCGATTTGAAAAAATATTTTTCTTTTAGGAAGCTACACTATTGCCGGATGACATAGACTATATTACCTACATCTATTACTTTTAAAATATTTGTTAAATACCCGTCCGGCCGAAACAATACAATAAGTCTTTTTTACAGTAAAAACTTTATTTTTTTTAAATCATATCATCGTAAATTTTCACAGCAACAAAAATACTGTTGTCAGACACTATATTATCGGCTGACAGTTGAGCATACAGTAAGACATTGACATTTTAAAAGGATCGTTTCCTGAAACTTGATCGTACGTACTGATAGCTCAAGTAGGAAGAAAGGCGATAATGTGTCGCCTAACGCAAATAAAGTTCTTGTTTACTTTTCTTTTATTATAAATATATTTTACAAATGTTTTTATCTATTTCAATAAAAATAAATCTGTATTTCCCTTGCTCTACGCATCACGCGTAAACGGATGTACCAATGTAGCTTATTCTTTTATGTCGTGTTAATTATTCTCAGGAAAACGTTATGTAATAAAAAAAATGTTTTGAAAATATTACATCAGCCGTGCCAAGTCGGGGTGGACAGCTAGTTTATAATAAATATATGTTTTACAATCGAAACGTGTGAAAAAGATTTTAAATAAAATGTTTCTTCACTGACCGGATAAGTGATTTTAAGACGGTTTATAACACTTGCAAAGTAACGCCTAAGGTCAGAAACGAAAGATCAGATCAGAAATGAAGAAGTAAAATATAAATAAATCGTAAATTTTATTTATTTAAACGCCATATAAAATGCCAAGAACTGAACTTGATTTTTAAAAATAAATATTTTACAATATATTGACAGAATAAAATTAAATAGATTTATTTCGTAATGACTTAATTTATTAATTAAACAACTACTGAACAAATAATAATCGATCTAACAAGCCAGTTTAATCCGTGCTAATAATTTCATTGATTCGAGGTTTTTTTCTTTTCTAAATATCATGGACATTTTAGATCAATCTTAAAATAGCATACGACATTGAATACATATTAATTAATGTAGATTTTGCTAAAACTACCTTGAACTTAAAATAATTCGAACAATTAAAATTAATTTAATATAAGAATTAAAAAGACTCCATATATAAAATCCTACCTAAATACAAACGATTATTTTTGAATAACACTTATAACGACGCATTTTTCATAAGGTTTAAATATAACACCAATAATATAATAATATCTTGGGACAACTACACACGGCCATCTAATCCCAAACTAGGAAAAGCCTGTATTATGGCAACCACACAAGTGATAAACAAAACTTATATATTTCTAAATACTAACATATTATAGATAAATTACACCCACACACAGAAAAAATAATCTTGCTCATCATACAAAAATTTGCCCTGAATGGTAATCGAACCCACGGCCTCTGGTTTAGAAGTCAGGGGCACTAACCACTAGACCAACCAATGAAAGAATACTTACAAATACTACCTACATCAGAATATTAACAGAAATCTTGCCAAGTTCAGAATTTCATAAAACACTTTAACGCGAGTTGTACCAACGTCCTACGCTAGTTAGAAAATAAAATGTAGCTTAGCAATACTTTGAAACTGCTTCAGAAGTTTCAATTTCACCCACTGCTTTGCAAATCAAACATAGAATTCAAGCTTTTATATTTTGAATGGCACGTATCTTATTTATTTTACTTATTTCATTATGTATATTTACTTTTATGTATGTATGACGTATTAATTTTTTGAGTAATAACGGTGCCTCGCGGTTTGACCCACGTCAGTAGTTTTTTCGTGACTGTCCTATGTTTTATGTCCTATGTTATTCTGCTATTCGGGATAGAGACAAATCCAAAGATCAAAGATAATGAAAATAGGTCTACCCGTTCTTGAGTTATGAATAGAATCTCTAATTCATGAAGATTAGTTTAAGTTTCCTCTCTGCTATAAGTACCTAAATTTGTTTATTATATTTTTCTTTTTATTTTTGTAGCCAAACAACAAATACTAGCTTGCTATGCGATATTTATGTAGTTGTCTACCAAATTGCAATGTAGGCACCGGAAGCCATACATTTGATCCTCGCGACAATCTTATTACCGATGACATAATTGCCAAACGAATTACGTTGATTCATACTATACTTAATAGTGTTTCCGAATAAATACAGGGTGTAATGTCAGAGCCATTAGGCTGTGATTACAGTGAGATTTCCTCCCCTCATTTACACAAGAGTACCTACATTTTTCTCTCGAGCAAGACACATCGGTCATTCCTTATAAAATTGCGTAAGCTTTTTCCGTCCATCTTTGGTAATTTGAAAATATTTTGTTTCACTTTTCCCTAACTATGTAACTAGTAATTGAGTATATTTAAAATATGTAGTGTTTTGTAACATAAGCCTTTCTTATTCTGTGCTGTTAGTGTTTCTGTGTGGTTATTTTAAAAGCGTTACCAACATTTTCCAATAAAATTTACAACCACCCTGAAATTTGGGTAATTTAGGAATTGTAGTAGAATTCGGTATTATTTTAAAGCAAATTGTTTTAGCGGCATTTTTTACGGTCTGGATGTTTTAAATGTTATTTAATAATCTTATTAATAATAATAAAGGACAATTATTTGAACGAAATACGATATAAATATTAAATGACGTGACCTTAAACACTAACCTTCAAATAACAACGCGAGACGTTTGCTTGTTTGCGAGCTTAGATTAGTCAAACTGACTGCTTAAATTATTTTACATATTTAATTTAAGAAATCTGCACATACTTCTGAAAAACTTTATCCCGCCAAAAACATTTTCATGTAAAATGTTGCCAAGACGAGACTATATGACTCGCACTGTCAAAAGATCTCATGTAGAGCCAAGATTCTAACTCTGCACGCCCTAACTCTACAAGGCCTAACTTCACAAACTCTACACCTTATTCAAAATATGTGGCTTGGCCATTTCGGTACATTCATATGAGCGTAAGGTGAAAAATGTATACACTGTTCATTAATTTTCTGTTATACAATACTTCTTGTAGTAACGAAACGGACAAGCCACATATTTTGACACAGGACAGGACGAGTCGTTTTAGTCTTAAAAAAAAGATTTTTGCTTGTAAGTTGATACTGTGATTATATCTATTACTTAAATCAACCTCTCTGTATATTGTAAATAACTTTCGTGTTATTCTTGTTTCAGTCAATAAAAGTGGAATCAACGTTCTTGGCTTTTATCATCGCGTTTGCCTGCATTGCTCTCGTGATACCTTCTTACCTCCTCGTCTTGGGAATACTCTCCCTATTTTCAAGGTCCAGTTGCGATGATGAAATAGAAACTGGAGCTTTATTCCCTGTTGCAGAGAATTCAAATTGCAATGACAAAGCTCTGGTGGTTGTTACCCTATTTGTTGTTCTCGTTTGCTGGTAAGTACGATATTAATCTTGTATTTTCCTTACGAACCCTCAAAGGCGTTAACTTAATGTACTAATAGATAACTAAAATAAAACGAAAAATATTTTTAGCGTAATATATCTCAAGTTTTGTCTTATATGATTTTATTATTTAATAACTCATAGAAATAATAAAAAGAAATTTACTACCTACGTGTGAAAGTAAGTAACATATTCCACAAACATATGAATTCTGTACTAACTTAACAATTAGTTAACAAGAACAATGGATTTCGTTAAAAAAGATTTGTATGTTTTGCTTAGTAATTCATCATTCGACTAATATTTTAATTTAACTTATGCTAATCGAATATTCATTAGATTTTTTATATTTATTCTAGAAACCAGTCCTAAATAAATTAGGAAGTAATTTATAAACAAAGTAATAAATAAAAATATTATGCTTACGCTCGAAATAATTAGATACCATGTATCTGCTCGCTACCAATATTGTTGCTAACCAAGCATGTTGGCAAAATTTTTTAAATGTCCGTGATGTAGATTAATAAAAAATATAAGTGTGGTTTTTTTTTTTTTGCGTAACCAAAAATGGGTTTGTCGTGAACGATAATACATTGATTTGAAATTTGGAACGTTTTGTGCGAACGTGTGACGTCATCAGTCCCCACCCGGACCTTTGATTCGCTTTATCTCTGAGTTTTTACTTAGGTATTTTGAAAAACCAAAAAGTAAATGTCTTATTTTTTTTTTTTTTTTAACTTACGGACTAAGTTTTTACTTTTCAAACTCTTTCAACATTCTTACATTGAAGTAAAGGTTAACATAGAATTGATTTTGCGAATGTATTGTTACAATGATACAAGTTTTTTAATAAAATGCTTACCGACCTTACAGAGCTAACATTAAGTAAATATGAACTTCTTACCTTATGGGAAAAGTCCTTAAAACTATTAAAATGCCCATCATTATTAAAAATACGCGTTATTTTTTATATTTATTTTGTCTAATTTGTTAGTTTTTAGTCCTATTGTAAAAGTATATAATTTTTTAGCAGGCGGTGTTTGCCTGTAATTGGTTGTGCAGAATTAAATTAGACACAATAATATGTTGAATTGTTAACCATGCATCTCTGTAAAAACTGTTGGCAGACCTTGATTAAATAAATAAATATCACAATTCAACAGCGTTGAAAATAAAGAGTGCGTGTAAATTTCTGCCCTTAATTTTATGTCTTAATACAATGGATCCATAAAATAATATCACATTATAATCTTCTATATTTCCATGTTTTCAGCGTCCTAATATCAGGCATGGCAGTAAGTAACGAGCAAGCTCGCGAAGCAGCATCTAACGGTAGGAATGTGATCAGCTGCGCATGCGCCGACCTCGCTTCCTGGCTGTCGGCTGCTGCGCGGGAGTTGCACCACAGTCTCGTTCCGCCTGTTGATCTAGTACTGCATGCTTATAAACAGGATTTGAAAAGTATGTATTATCGTTACACAAGAAGATTTGAAAAAAAATCTAAAAATATCAATACCATAACTGTGAGAGTTTTACATTAATAGCAATGCAATTTAATTTGAATTTGTTTGACCAATATTTAATACCAATCGTTTTTATTACCGACTAGCTGTACCCGCGACTTTGTCCGCGTGTTTTAGTTTGAACGGTTTTTTATGTTTTCAACATTTTTCATTTATACTCCGCTCCTTTTGGTCGCAACGTAATGTTATATAGCCTTCCTCAATAAATGGGCTATCCAACAGTGAAATAATTTTTCAAATCGGACCAGTAGTTTCTGAGATTAGCGCGTTCAAACAAACAAACAAACTCTGCAGCTTTATATATAAGTATAGAAGATATAGAGGTCATAGTTTTAGTTTGTACACCAATATCTAAATCACCTTGTATACAATGGACCAACATTTTAAGTGGAGAAAAGCCTAGTAATACTGTTCCTAATTATTTTAAATTTGCATTTTCATCATTGTTGATGGATGACATTCCTCGTTTTTTGAAATAACAGTAAATGGACAGCATTTATATTTATGGTGTATTTTTCCAGTGATTTCTTATTTTTTAAGGAATATTTAAAGAAAGAATTTTCTATGTGAACACTTGTCATTACGCGTATATATAATGTAATATACTAATCCAAATCTAATTCTTAGCTACATACAAATATAACAATTTACTAGATCTACCAACCTCTCTTGCGTTACTTGGTAAGTAGGAAACCCCAAAGTTCTACAACCAAAATCTAATCCGGTATTGTGGATAGGACCAGCTGGATTTCTAGGAACCCCGAATATAATTGATTTATATTGCGCCCACCGCAAACATTCAGTTGGATTCCAAACTCGTTGAAATTGGCCTACAAGCTAAAATGTCTTTGCCAGATTTGTAAATTGCGGAGCTGTTTTATGGCATCCAAAAGTACTACATGTCCATTTTTTTTACCTATTTTATTTATTCCACTTGCTTTACGATAAGTAGTAGCACTGGCCCTCGGAAGAGAACCGAAAAAATATAATAGTTTTTCTTTTCTCGCCAAATAAACTTTGATTTTATTGGCTTGTTTACTCCTCTATGAATAGTCGTTACTTTTGTGAATTATCACAAAAAAATCTATCTTAAATTCCATGTTTTCCGACTACCATCCCACCCTTTTTGCGAAGATTCTGCATTATTATCCTATAATTTTACTGGACTCAATTAAGTATACTTAATAAAAAAATTAAGGCACATACGAAGCTCAGTCGTTAAACTAGGGACCTTATTCAAACATTTTTATCCAACTTAATTAAGTTTTCAGAAAATCCAGTGCGCATATTACGAGAGTTTAAAGTCTTCCTTTTATTTTACTGATAGAACCTTATGTAGAGTACGTGAAGCTCGGAACTTTTCAATTATTTAAACCATTTTTAATTCGTAAATAAAAATGAATAATGGTGATATGGAATTCACCGTCGATTTCTTTGGTGATTTAAATAGGTAATTATTTAAGTCTACAGTAAACATATAGTTTTGTTTCTACAACATACTAATTTATTTATTATTCTCGTTCCGTGAACAAATAATAAATCTCGGTAATCTCGGTAATAGTAAAAAAAACACAGTATTACACATGATATTAGGGAGCGTTTTGTAAATTTTGAGTATAGTATAATCTATAACATAAAAATGAATCGCTGAATGTATTGCTAAGCGCAAATCTCGAGAGCTTTTTTCTAATTCTTTTTTTAAAATATTCCTTGAAGAACGAGGATAGTTCTTACGGAGAAAAAATTAAACAATTTAAAAAAATAAAAATTAAAGAATGACTGTAAGGCGGTACGTAGTTCGCCGGGTCAGCTAGTTATTAATAGTTTCATCATCATCATCATCATCAGCCTATCTTCGTCCACTGCTGGACATAGGCCTCTCCTATGGCACGCCACTGAGCTCGATCTTCAGCTCTTCGTCTCCAACCACTGCCAGCCACTTTGCGGATGTCGTCGCTCCATCTAGTCCATTAATAGTTTACAGATTCTTAAATTGAGCTTTTAAAAAGGTTATTATTAAAGGTCATCTCAAGATTATTCACGTTAAGTTAATTTTCTAAGTAGAATACAAGTACAAAATTTCATGTAAGTATCTACATTGTTTTATAACAAAAATAATTAATAACTTATTTACCCCTTTACAGATGTAATACCGTTATTGGGCGAGCCTATTCAGCAGGCAATATCTTCAGAAAGCGGCATTGATCTTGTATTTGATTCTTTAGCCGACATTATATCAGGTAACAAGGTCTAGAAACTTTTACGTTTTAAATAATAATAATGCTAAAATTTCTGTTATTTGTGTTTAAGACTTAAAAATTAAATTTAATCTTACAATATTGCGGGCAAAGAGATGGAAAGCTTTTAAGGTTTCTACTACGATAAAAAGGCTTGTTTTACTCTGCTTGCTTTTGTTTTTTTTTATACAGCAAATTAGAAACCCAAAGCTTACTGGGAGTTTATAACATTAGGTACATACCGATTCGCTCCGTATTTTTTTTGTTTATTAACCTGCTATAAGTAATAAGGTCCAAGTTATCTATAAGGTATCTATATAATAGTAAAGTAGACAAATATATTTTTTTATTAGTAAACAAGTCTTTATTTGATGATTTATTCATTGACGTGATGGCTAAAAGTAATCATGATAATGAATCAACAGTTATTGACGATATTGATATAAGGTACTTACGCTCTGGCGCCACCGTCTGCGAGTTAACTTCTCCTCCGTAAATAAATAGTCTTAAAAATAGTATTTTTCCTATAATTGCATTGAAATAGTGTTCAAAACCTAGCTTATCATTTAAATTTACCTATATATTGTGGACAAAGGTGACAGTGAACATACAACAAGTTTTTAAACAAAGTTTTGTGATTATAACATACAAAGAATAAAGTGACCTGCATGACTTAAAACTAAGTGATTTCAAAATTTATGTTACGAACTGTTGTAGCGGAAACTAGTTCTTAATAGCAAAATACCCGTGAAGTTGTTAAATGTACAAAAAAAAAACAATAACCTAAAAATTACGAATAATATCGACAAAACATTTGAAAATGTCCTCACAGCGCCATCTATTAAAACACCTCATAACTAACTCATAACATTGCAATACTCCATTAAATATTGAGTGTTTTTTAAACTTCCGTGTCGTAACCTACAAGAGGGCGCTGTTAACAGTTAGTCATCTTGTCATAACGTTCTGTAAACATGGATACATCTTTAACAAGCTTAGTTTCTGCTGCGCGTGAGGAGGACAAAGCACAACTTCATCTCTTCGCCAATAGCGGCATTGTAGAGGAGTTAAAACAACATATAAGCGAATTATTCCATAACAAAATGAGCGGTATATTGGACGCAATAACAGCTCTCACTAATTCTATAAAAACGCAAAATTTACGTATAGAGCAGCTAGAGTCCAGAGTGTCTGCACTAGAGAACAAATCGGAAGAAATTCATGCGAGAGAAGTTTTAACACTCGAAAAAGCTGTATCTCAACTCCAAGTTGAAATCTCCGATCGTGATCAAGCGCTTATGATAAACGACATAGAAATTTCGGGTTTTCCTGAAACCGTAAATGAGAATTGTGTCCACGTGGTTCTAACTGTTGCTAACAAAATAGGAGTACAGCTTGATGAAAACGACGTTGTAAGTGCCGAGCGAATAGGGCGAGTGCGGTCTGGGGAAGACGACGACAAGCCGCCTCGCGCACGTCTGCTTGCGGTTCGGCTTGCACGAAGGGAGAAGCGGGACGCGCTGCTGCGTGCGGCGCGTGTACGCAGAGGTCTTACCACAGAGGGTATGCAGTTAACCGGACCTGCAAACTCACTATACATCAACGAGCGCCTCACCAAAAATAACCGTTTCCTATTTCATAAAGCTCGTATGTTAGCCCGTGATCTTAAGTACAAGTTTGTCTGGACACGAGATGGTCGGATTTACGTGCGCCAGGATACGGGAATGAAGGGACATCGGATTTACTCTGAAGCTGACTTGTTATGGGTTTTTGGAAAATTGTAATGTTCGATCTCATATATTACCTGTTTTTGTATTTTAATGTCACTTTTATGCCTCGCAATATTACCTTGTTATCTAATTATGATTCATGTTATTTTGTACATCTCCAATGTTTAGAAACACCACTAAATACTCACATTCAATACACTTACACACCAAATTTACAAACTCACACATTTACACTCACTTTCTTTTTTGCGTTTACATACGCATCTATTATCTCTAATATATCTCATCAAAATAAATACGTGCTATGAGTAACACTAACAAAAAATGTTTGAGGGTTGGGTTATTAAACGCGAGGTCTTTAAATACTGGTACAGATGAATTTTACGTTACTTTTTTAAACTATAAACCGGATATATTAGCAATTAATGAAACTTGGATAAAGGAAGGTGAAGAACAACTGGCACCTATAATACACAATTATAAATTTCTTCACAGAGCACGTAAAAATAAAAACAGAGGCGGAGGTGTAGGGTTTTATGTCAGGCAGGGGATTAACACTAAAGTACGACAGCATCCTACATCTGCACTTGAACAAATATGGCTTGAGGTCCAACTACCAGGAGCTACGTTGGCTCTTGGCACGGCTTATAGACCAGAACGCGTATGTGTTTCGGACGCCCTCGACGCACTTAGTGATTCGATAAACTCGTTAGCATATTGTACTTACTTGTGTGTTCTAGGTGATTTAAATATTAACCTATATAATGATACGTCATCTAATTCAAAAGAACTAATACAGTTTTGTCACCAACACAATTTAAATCAATTAGTTAAAGAACCAACCAGAATAACAGAACACTCTACAACCCTTTTGGACGTGATAATGACGGATAGTCTATCAAAATGTAAAAATGTTATAGTGGTACATAATCCAAGCTTAAGTGATCATGCTATGGTAATAGCCGACTTAGATATCAAAAAACCTAAACCGTTTAAACAAGTTAAAATTCAAAGAGCTTTACGAAACATTGACTATGAACTTTTTAAAAAAGATCTTGATTCCCTTTCGTGGCAATCAGTTAATGCTATAGACGATGTTGATAAGATGGTAGAAACTTTCAATAACCTCTGTATAACTCTATTCGATATACATGCGCCAGTAAAAAAAATAACTATAAAAGACAAACCAAAGCCTTGGATCACAGATATGATGAAGTTCATGATGAGTTTAAGAGATAAGGCCCTCGTTATATCACAAAAAAGTAAAACTGAAAGTTCAAAAAATTATTACCGTAGTTTAAGAAACCTTGTAACAACAACCATAGAACTTGAGAAAAAAGCCTATTTCAATAATAACATTAATGATAACTTAAAAAAACCTGCGCTACTATGGAGGAATATCAAAAACACAACTATAGTCCCAAAAAGTATGAATACAATCCCGGACCACCTTAACGATCCCGACAAAATCAATAACCACTTTCTAAACTTGCCTCCATTTAATGAACAAGATCTAGAATATATAAGCATACATGATAATGATAATAACCAGCATATTCCATTTGACCTCAAACCAACCACTGCACAAGAAATCCGTAAAATAATAAATAGTATTGAAACCAAAGCAGCAGGTCATGACTCTTTAAATATTGATATGATAAAACTAACGCTAGATGTAACCCTACCGATTATTACGAACATTATAAATAACTCAATAGTATCAAATACTTTTCCTACTAGTTGGAAGCGAGCGGTAGTCAGGCCTATACCTAAGAATAATTCAGTCAATCAGTTAAAGGATTTGCGTCCTATATCTATACTTCCGGTTTTATCAAAGATATTGGAAAAAGTTGTGTTGGAACAGGTTATTGATTACGTAGAAAGCAATAACATTATACCAAAATATCAATCAGGGTTTCGAAAAGGCCATGGCACTGAGACTGCTCTTCTGCACGTTACAGATGATCTAACGGAGGCTTCGGATAAGGGTCTAAGCAGCATAATGGTGCTGCTTGATTACTCTCGAGCCTTTGATTGCTTGCACACGGAGCTACTCCTGGCTAAGCTATCACACTATGGGTTCTCTAAGAATACTTGTGAGTGGTTTCGCTCTTTCTTAACAAATAGGGAACAAACAGTAATGACTAGTGACACAGATGCAACTCACATGTTTTCTGCTCTCAAACCAATCAAGCGAGGCGTACCGCAAGGTTCATTGTTGAGCCCTATTTTATTTACTATATTTACAGCTGACTTGCCAAAGCACATAGAATCTTGCAAATACCACCTATATGCAGATGATACTCAATTGTATTACTCTTTTGAAGGAAACAACTCAGCAGAGGCTATTACAATAATAAATAAAGACTTAAACAATATACATAATTGGTCACGTAAGAACTCTTTGGCTCTAAACCCCACCAAATCTCAAGTTCTGGTATTGGGTACTGCTAAACAGATAAAGAAAGTATTAATGGACTGTGAGGACAAGGTAAAAATAAATGATGTCATACTAGAACACGTAACGTCTGCTCGAAATCTAGGACTAAAATTAGACGGAGAGCAAAAATATGTCGAACACGTCAACACCAAGATAAGAAACGCATTCTTTAGATTAAAAACTCTGTACAAAATAAGACCCTATATAACAGAAAAACTCCGTCTACTTTTAGCTGACTTGCTAGTGCTCTCTCAGTTTAATTACTGCAGTTCCGTCTTTGGCCCCAGGATAAGTACCAACACTGAGAGAGCTATCCAAAGAGTTCAGAATGCATGCATTAGGTTCTGTTACAATGTACCTAGACGTGATTTTATAACTCCCTATTTAAATAATAAAGGAATTTTAAACATGAGCGCCAAAAGGGAGCTTCATTATGCCTGCACCATTCACAGAGTTATCTGGAACAAAAAACCTGAATACCTATTCGAAAAACTCACCTGGGTACAAAAAACCAGTTTAAAAAATTTACGATCTGTAGCACAAAACCTATTAAAAATTCCCTTACATAAAACAACACGGTACAGAGGAAGTTTCAGATTTAATGCAGCAAAAATATGGAATGATCTCCCACCTCCATTACGAATTGAAATGACTACCGGATCTTTTAAATACAAATATAAAACAGCTTTACTAAACCGACAAATTGCTGCAGAAAATCTGAAAAAAGCCTACTGGAAACTTTTGCTATTAAAGGATTTCTTTAAATAAAATAGCCCATAAATAAAATTTACACACATTTACTCAACTACATACATACATACACTTACACACACACACTCACATTTAAATACATTTATTCACACACTCACACTTAATTCTTTTTAATTGGAGTTCTGTAAAAATTGAATGTTTATTTTATTTTGTTCTGTATTAGATAATTATAAAATTTTATTTAGAATAGTTTTTAAGAAGTTGTCTTGCGACTGGTGTAGCCAGTTCGTCCTGTAACTCCCGCATTACAACTTAGGGAGTAGGAATGGCTGAAAACCAGCGCTGTGACGGGTCGTGCTCGTCCTGGTACAGCATTAGCTGAGCCTTCTCCTTTTGCTACCGTTTTCTTACCAATATTTAATAATATGTACCGTGTTTTTGTTTTTTTATTTTGGTAGCAATAAATGTCTTTTTATTTTTTTTATTTTTTTATATTGTTTATTAATCAACAAGTTTCCGAAATAATTATTAATAATTTAACTGAATAAATGATTACCATTGACGTATTTATATACTTTATTTTAACATATAATTACTACCTTATTACTATTTTAATCTTTAGTAAGTATTTGCGTGATTAAAGGGATACAAATTTTAAAACTGTCTTCATTAATAAAATAACGAGGCAGCACACTACCGCATACCATCTCATCATGTTGAACACATTCTAATATTCATTTATTTAACAACTTAATATTGTAGATTTATTTGGTTTTGGATTCAGAATCAAAGTCACTAAAAAGTAATTTTCTGATAAAATATTTTTGCATAACCTCTGATGTCGTGAACACCGCTCGGCCCTACTTTATGAAAAGAGACATATTCCCGCCAATGGCACAGTTAGAGTTGGTATTACTATTTATGATGATGACTCTTTTCATCCGTCAGGAAAGTATTGATTTGCCTCCTCTTTCCCCCTGGTGGAAACCCCCATGGACTTTCAGTACTTTCAGGAAAACGCACTTAAAACCACAAAAGCCTAATAGCCCTCCTTGGCTGAAGACTATTTGATTTCGTTTCAGAAAGCGAAGACCTTTCAACAAAAATATCGTCACTAAGAGACGTAAGCGTCAGAGCTGGTTCACTGGCATCTGCTGCATCAGATAGAATCCGGGACTTGGCTCGCCAGATAGAGAATCTAAAGAAACATTGCACTTTAAAGGACTCTCCTCTTTGTGATACTATCAACACTCATTCATTGGAATTGAAAATGAAGTTTGATTTGGTAATTACCCTTACGAATATTATAAATGCGAAAGTAACTCTGTCTGTCTGTCTGCCGCACTGTCACGCCAAAACTACTAGACCGATTTAAATGAAATTTGGTACACAAATAGTCTAGAGCCTGAGAAAGGACATAGGGTACTAGGGTACTAGGTAGTACTTTTTGCCGCGATAACCGACATCCAGAGATCGTATAAGATTTAAAAAACGATTGTTTTTTTTTTCGGATTAAATTTGTGAAATATAAACCTTATCGTAAAGTAAGCTTGCGAGATGGAATAGTGGGTAATTGAACACTGAGTATTACTTATACAAGCCAGAAGCAAAATATGAAACCATACCTTCATCCTTCTTAAAAATTTTGCTCAAAAAGACACAAAAAAGAAAACCAAATGACTTGTAATTTCAGATTCTCCATGAGCAACAGTTATTGGAACTGCGCACTTTAGGAGTCGACAATTTGACTCGAGCTATATCCACAGCCCGCCAAGAGTTTAAAACTTTGCCGTCTGCTATATTAGCGCAGACAACACAAGTTAGAGAAGGTACTTCATTTGTTTTACTTATTTTAGGAGATAAGATGTCGAAACCTTTTAGAAAATTCATCATAATTTATGGTACATCTATGAAGCAAAAGATAATTTAAAATAAGATGTTGGATAGTGCTTCATATACGAAGAAGTTACTATCATCGTCTGTAAAAAGTTGAGTCGTTAATATTAAGAAAATTACTGCTTTAATAGTCGGTAGAACAATGGACAAGAGTGTGGGTTGAAGAAATTAAAATGTTTTCATTCAGAATTGGAAGATACAATATCCTAAGTGTAAACACTGAAAAATTACATTTGCCAATGAAGTCAGAGAAGTTCATAATCAGCTCATTAGCTGTTGATTTTGCAATAGTCTATAAAATATGTATATATCTAAGAAAAAAGTAACTTAAGGTGTGCAACTGTACCTTCATTTATTTCCCCATAGTGTGGTAACTCCTGAAAGAAAACAAAAAAATATTTTCTTTTTCCAGATATCCTTAGAGACGTGGAAACG
Source organism: Diachrysia chrysitis (assembly GCA_932294365.1). NCBI lineage: Eukaryota > Metazoa > Arthropoda > Insecta > Lepidoptera > Noctuidae > Diachrysia > Diachrysia chrysitis. The sequence continues at coordinate 5,182,690 of OW028651.1, read as the reverse complement.
CGAAGACAAGCTGTTCACAGTTCTGCTAAAATCCTTAGCGACATAGTACGCCATCTAACGTCTGGGCTACATACTATAGCCAGTCAATTGGAATCAAGTCTCGAGAGAGTGCAGAGATATGAGTTCGCGAGGTGGACACTTATGTTAGGTAAAGTTTGCCTTGCATTGCCGCTTACTTGCTACTTGGAATGGTTTCGGTTAGTCGTAAGTTATTGTTGTGCAAGTTTTCGTACGTGTCTCAAATTCTATGGCAGGGATATATACTTTGGCTTTTGCAGTTTGACTTAATTATTGACTTAGTTTAGAGTTTTAGACATAAATGACGAATTTTGATTAAATGAAGTATTGATATTTCCGTACATTAGTAGGTTACTAGATCTAGGGGCGGGTGGAAATAAAGGTTTGTTAGTAAGACTATAGGAATTTTTTTTATAACTATGTTGGTCCTGTCATATCCTTTTGCTTTGAAGACAATGATAACACACTTTTTTACGTCATTTTTCGTACATCATGATTATTTTTAATTTAACATTTTGTTACTAACATAATTTCAGCGTGCATTGTGACTTTTGGCTTTGTTATGGTGCTTATACTGATGGCTTTGCTTTGTGGTTGCGGTCATGCCAAGAACCACGCGAAAAGAACGCTTCAGGTGTAAGTATATTGCTACAATGAAAACTCAACCTTAGACTCCTGTAAATACTTAGATATTTTTTTCAGATAGGTATTTAGTTGGAATCAGGTATGGATTCCATTCGGAAAGCTTTGTGACTAACCTTAGTTAGGTACTAACCTAAAATAATTATGGAAAATTAAAAATATATAAATACTAAATTTTTATATCTTCGACAATTCATAAAAATCACTTAATTTCAGATCGGCTGTCTGGTTATGCCTCGCGTCTCTCATACTCTGGGGAGTAGTATCCTCTGTATTCCTTATAGCTGGTCATGCGGAGGTAAGCGTACTAAAAACACAGTGACATCCAAAGAAAATTACACACACAATAATCAAAGAGAAAAAAGTCAGTTCAAAACTCCTTTGTTCCACGAGTTGTGAAAATCGCTCCCGTGTGTATTGCTAAGTATTTCTTTGAAGGCGCATTGTAAATGCTGTGAGCAAGTTTTGTTCAGTGTTCAGCAATACGTTCTGTGGATTAGATTATGCGTTCACTGATACAAACGTGTTCGATAAGTTTATTATTTGCAGAGTATATGGTAATAGGGTAAGTTACAAAATAAAGTTATTGGAGTGAGTTGACTTTACGCGGTGATTATGAAGAGGTCAACTTTCGGTGGCTGGAATACTAATCGTTTCCATCTGTATTTTCGCTGGTCAATTGATGTTGAATAAATATATTAATGACCTTTATAAATTTATAAATAAATAATATAGACATGTTTGCATTTTTTTTAAATTAAATTCCCATTCTAAGTAGTATTTCTATTCATAAAAAAAAAACAATTACATCGATCGATTTCAAAACAAGAATAGGATTTTGCTTTGCGGTAATTTCTATCAAAATGAACTTATAACCAACTGTTTTAGGTATACGTATGCCATGCACTGTGGGACGCGCCGCAATATGATACGCTAACGGCTCTGTTAGACAGGCCGTCGCCTCTCCTGCCAAAAAACGAAGGTATCTTCGACGCCATGTTTCGAGAACTTGATAATATTACGATCGATGTCTCCGTTAAAGATGTGCTCAGGTATAGTATTCAAGAACATTTAATTTTGTTTGATGGAATATTTAACTCTCTTGTTTTTGTATGGTTAGAAGGACATAAAAATGCAATATGACATAGATAATATAATTGTAGGTAATCATAATGAGATGTACTATGTAGATTTATATGAAGTATATATATTATTATTAGGTCATCAATTCTGTATTTATCTATAGTTGATTAAGTCTGGTGCAATTTTGATAAATTCAAATATTCATTCCTAATTAAATGCGGATAACATCTTTCAGGGACTGTGAAAAAGACCGGCCAGCTTACATAGTATTTCAGCTGGATAAAATTTTGGATGTGAATAAGGTGACCTCGTATTTTGAATGGGAGGAACTACAAGCGGACTTCGGAAGATTAGCTTCGTCTATAGACGTTGGATTGTTGAAGACAATCTCAGTGAATTTCAGCAAGTTGTTAAATGAAATGCTTGTTGTATCAGACGTGAATATTGCTAAATATAGGTAATTTTGATTTTAAAGTCAAATAATTAAAATTTAATAAGATAAAAAAATTATCAATGCAATGTGTTTTAGAATGGACTACAATGTGCCCGTAGTAAGCAAAGATCTGCCTTCTTTGGTAGATCAACTCGAAAATATAGCAGCTCAAGTGACTGACTTAACAACTGCAGGAAGATTAGAAACTATAGGTAACTGCACCGTTTAAAACTAAATTTAAATACCTACTTACTCATAATCACTGTAAATGGCAATAATGTTACGAAGAGCATGTTGCTATATACTTATACCATTTTGTCATTTACAATCTCCCATCTAGGTACCTAGTGTAGTATCAGACTTGATTAAAGTAAGCACTATTAACTTTAGATACCCATCTATTTCTTGTTATGTATTTTGTAATGACATTTGGTTCTTAGAAAACGTTCTAAGCCTTAATAATTGGATTTTGATCTATGTCAAAAAAAAAGATATTTTTTTCTAAATTAGTTCTGTTTTTCGACATAAAACAGTAAGCACAACCTATTTATTACGTGCAATGTGACCAACAAAAAGGTACCTAACATTTTTTGTAACCCATTCACTTCTTTTAATTAAATTTTCAGCTTCAAGAACTCAAAGGCTGTACTTGACGAACATAAAACCACTTGAACAGTTGCGAGCCGACGTGGTGTTCAAGTTGACGGAGCTGGAACTACAGTTGTCGCCTTTTAGGAGAAAACTTAACATTTCTTTAAGTCACATACATACAGCTCAATTTTATATCGACAACCAAGGCGACGTTATTGCTCAAAAGGTAATGTGTCATATTAATTTTTTGTATACAATCCTCTTAATAACAGAATTTAAAAATTTATGATTGTAGAAGTAAGTAGGTAACCCTGTCTGTTTGTGTCGTTATGATATTAAACCACAAATAATATTATGGTGTTTGGAACGTAGTAATCTCAAAGCATACATCCTTAAAATTATAATTTTACAAGTACCTAATTAGACTACTTTAAGAGCCTCTGGCTATATCCGTCCAATTTTTGGTATTGTTTTAGAAAGTGTCAATGTACATATCCCGACTGATCTCTCACGCGGCTGGTTGGAGAACTCACGTGCTCATATCCACTGGCAAGCACGCTGCAAGATGTCGGCCATTGTACGCTGTGTATTCGGCTGCCAGGTCCTTGCTGTGTTCTAAATATGTTTCGTCTTTGGTAAGACACTTTTAAATTTTAACTTTAGGCATATGTCTTAGAACTCCACTGATAACAAATGCGAAGATATAAGGTCCAAAAAAAGAACAGCTCATAACAGAACAGCGGATATACATTTTGCATTAAATACTACTCGTAGTATTTTAATTATTTGTTACGCATTAACGCATGCGGAGCGAATATTTGTAATTAAATACAAATAATAGAAGGAAAAACTTAAACCTCAGGCAGGACTCGAACCTGCGACCACTGGCTTGACGCGCCAGTCGCTTTACCAACTAAGCTACCGAGGTCACTACCTGGAAGTTTAAATTTTGCCTTCTATTTTATTACGTCTTTAAGGGCGACGTATGCGACATCTAGTGAACCAACCTTACGGTTTGGCTTTCACCGACACTGATTAACAATCTGTTAATTCAGATGTCCGAGAGATGATGCAGCCCAATACTTATTATTTTAATTATTTGTTACGCATTAACGCATGCGGAGCGAATATTTGTAATTAAATACACTCGAACCTGCGACCAAGTCAAGCCAGTGGTCGCAGGTTCGAGTCCTGCCTGAGGTTTAAGTTTTTCCTTCTATTATTTGTATTTAATTACAAATATTCGCTCCGCATGCGTTAATGCGTAACAAATAATTAAAATAATAAGTATTGGGCTGCATCATCTCTCGGACATCTGAATTAACAGATTGTTAATCAGTGTCGGTGAAAGCCAAACCGTAAGGTTGGTTCACTAGATGTCGCATACGTCGCCCTTAAAGACGTAATAAAATAGAAGGCAAAATTTAAACTTCCAGGTAGTGACCTCGGTAGCTTAGTTGGTAAAGCGACTGGCGCGTCAAGCCAGTGGTCGCAGGTTCGAGTCCTGCCTGAGGTTTAAGTTTTTCCTTCTATTATTTGTATTTAATTACAAATATTCGCTCCGCATGCGTTAATGCGTAACAAATAATTAAAATAATAAGTATTGGGCTGCATCATCTCTCGGACATCTGAATTAACAGATTGTTAATCAGTGTCGGTGAAAGCCAAACCGTAAGGTTGGTTCACTAGATGTCGCATACGTCGCCCTTAAAGACGTAATAAAATTGAAGGCAAAATTTAAACTTCCAGGTAGTGACCTCGGTAGCTTAGTTGGTAAAGCGACTGGCGCGTCAAGCCAGTGGTCGCAGGTTCGAGTCCTGCCTGAGGTTTAAGTTTTTCCTTCTATTATTTGTATTTAATTACTACTCGTAGTTTTCCAAATACCCTTTCGACTTCCTTTGAAAATAGAACCATTTTATGTGCTACAACTTAAAAGAAGTCAGTGTCAGGCAGTAAAATATCTTAACTAGGGGTCTCACCGAGATGATGTCTTAGTATCGCAATGTTCAACCTTCTTTGCTGTCTAATGTTTATATGCTCTGTGAACCATCCTAATGCGACTCCTTCAGCTATATCCAACACTGAAAATGGAAAACAAAACGTTTGATTTTTTATTCCCTTTTGTTTTTTTACAGCACGGTTGGTGGGTGTGCGGGTTTTTCCTAGGCATTTCATGGTGCGCGGCCTTAACTCCTATTTGTGTGAAACTTTGGCGCGCATACGGCAGGAGAATTAGGGCACATGAAGCTATGACGCTTGCTAACTTGGGCTCCGGGTTAGTACAAGTTTTGCTTAGAACTGCTCTATTTAAATTTAATGTTATGTAACGAGACTGTTTCTGTGACGGTTTGTAGGTCAATCGAAACTGTCTTGATGTCTGTCTTGTCTATTAGGTTTACAACTTGACTAAAAGTTTTTAGGCAAGACCCATACGTCGTTAAATTTATTTCGTCGCTATTGGATAATAAAGAGTAGATGGGTACTGTTTTATTTTTACAGATGACGATTGTTGAATTTTTTTTTTCATTTAGATTTGGACATTTTATCTTTTATTTAAAAATTATTTTACTTGCAGACAGCAAGAGACACCTACGACGGCTTTATGTGATGATAGCAATTGGAACACACCTGGGTAAGTTAAGAGGAGTAGAGTTGAGATTGAGAGTTTAAATAGATCTGCTAAATACGTTTCTCCATTGTAGCTATTATACGTAAGTATATAACTATTCATAAGAATAATAAATGTAAGTAATAAGTATTAAGACAATTTCACAACCCCATCCAATACTCCATTTTACTCTAGGTACGTAAGAAAAGAAATAAAATTACTTACAACATGCTACCGAGAGCGCAGTAGAAATATCAATTTTCACCATAAAAGTTAACTCTATTCCAAAAAGAAATTTTGGAACTACCGGGCTACCGTACTAATTTTGATCGGATGTTAATAATTTACCCATTTTTTTTTCGGGGATTGTCTTTGGTTTCCTCGAAGAAAATTGTTCAAATATGATCACGAATTTCCGGAACATACTGTATACTTTTAAAGAAAGTTAGTACCATCTTGTTAGACCACACCGAAATTTACGAGAAAATTCTGTCGCCTTCTTTGATAAGCGGTGATCGATGTGTTTGTATAACATCTACTGAATGTCTCTTGAAATTTGAGCACATCTCGAGACCTTTTACTTTTGGTCAGTATACAAAATCAATACAAAGTAGGTTTACCTTTAAAAAGCTTGTAAGCTCCTCTTGTCTTGCTTGTCCGCGTAAACAATACAATATTTTTTTGTTTATTTTATTAAATAAATATTTAATTTACAGGGCGCCTGCCCCCCCACCAAGAAATGACAGCTGGTGAAGCAAGATCTACAAATCTGATGGAGAGCTTTAACAGCACAAAATATGGAATAAGACATTGTCCATATTGACTATAATTTACTGAATCTAATATAATCTTAAATTCCAAAATTACTGAACCTTATATCGAAGATTTCTAAATATATTTAATTAAATATTTTCACCATTATTTAGTAGATAATTAAAATTAATTCTGTGACTATAAAATTACTATGCTACATCTGATATCACGATTCAAATAATTCTTTGTTTAGGTAGGTATTTAGGTTAAGATAATAAAGAGTTTTTTTAAAGAATAATTTAATATTATTTACAATAATTCAAATCAGGTTAATTAATTTAGCTTCGTTTTACTTATGAGACATTAAATAATAGATATACTGAGAATTATCTCTTTTTAATTAGTCCCTTATTTTTTTTTTTGTGAATGGGTAATTTGTAGAACACAAAAAACCCAGCTGCTAAGTACCAACGCTTAGATATCCAACGATTTTAGTTTATTTAATACCTAAAAGTAATATTTTACACACTTTGGCTTGATCTACATAATATTATTACGGCAAAATATAGGTAGGTACCTATTCTCATTAAAGTGAACGTACAGTATATTGGCATAAACTAATGACGTGTGACCCAAATGCCTGTTTTATGTACTTTATGGTTCAATTTAAATCACCGTCTATATCCCAGCTTAATTAAGTATAAATAGAACGATTGACTCTTATATCTACAGGTACTTAGTAAAATACGTACCTATAAGTATTATTTGTATAAATTAATGAATTCATAATTATTTATATTTAAATAAACTAAGTATTAGTAAGTACCTTCTTAAAATTAAAAGAGAATAATATCTTCTCGTCGTAGTGCTGTACCTAATATCATTATCTGCATAAAACCGCAACATTTCCCAAACAAAAATCTATTACAATCACGTCATTGAAACAATACAAAAGAATAACCAAAGGTAAATAAATGCGGTAGTAACAAGTTTAACGGAAACAGGAAGTTGTAAACATCGTAAACACACGCCTGACTTTATAAGTTAACTGTTAACCAATGAAAGTCAAAGTACACATACAATTAACTGCACATCATTGAAAACAACGAGAAAAAAATAGACCCTACTCCTTTCAAAATAAAGACGTATGATTTGACAGTGTTACCACTTGTGTTCGGTGCTGTACAAAATTTAATTTATGTTTTTAACAATTGGCAAGGCCGCGGCCGGTCCAAACTTCAGAAAATGTTTTTAAAGATATAAATCTTGGAAGGCAAATTACGAAATCAACGGTATTCTTTAAATGGTGATTTTATTCCATCATTACTTTTCTTGTTAGTACCCACTGTAATTGTTTCTAACTTAGAGAAAAAAAAAATAACTTTAGAGCGCGCATATCGAGTTTGAACTGTAAGCACTAGTATGAACAAGTAAAATCGTAAAATTTGTGATAAACCAGAGCACGCTGTTTTATTAAAAAAAAATCTTTAAAATTCTTCAAAATCTTTGAAATTAAAGTTTTTTTTTTTCTGACTTTTTATCTGTTTTTGACTCCACTACCTAGAGAAGCTTAGCTCTAAGATTAAATGTCCTCTCTTTTGCTGGACTTTTCGCAAAAAGATGCCACGCAGTACCTCCTAAATATAACTTCTATAAACTTATTCATCATTAGTTCTGTATGAAAATTTATAGGTAGGGACTATAGATTGTGAACATTGCGTTCTATAATTACTGCCTAAAGCCATTCAAAAAAATATGGTTATGACACGGGCGTGACAGTTGTAGGATATTTTTTGTGGCGTTCGTTGCCATAAAAAATGGTAAGCAAGTATGGCGGATCGCCAATATTTGAGCGTGCTACCGTTATTTGTTTACGCGCAATATGTAGCAGATTGATTATACGTATAAATTATGTGCATATGTCAGAGTTTCCGTAGGGAGCGGTTACTTTTAACGTAAATCATAGAGGTTAGAACGTCCGTCACGCTTAATAACGGTTACCTAATAACCTGTGAAATACACGGCTTCGTTTTAAGAATTGTTTTGTATATTTTTTGCTTTCCTGAGCCTATATACCTACCTAGTCCCAATCCAGAGCAAAGGTTATCTAAGTCGGTCGAAGTGTTACGATTATAGTATAACATATCATTCTTCCGCACCTCCTCAGCCTTCAGACAACAATGCTGTTTCACTTCAGTTACATAAATCCTACAAAACATAACTCAATTATGATATCTAAGTACGCGTCTCCTCAAATAAAGTACATTTATTACATTCTACTTACGCAAATAAACACGCTTTATCAAAACAAAGCCAGTGACAGTGACATTTGAAATGAGTATCATAAATTATAGGAACACAGCCACTTTGGTTTAAAGCACTCATAAAACAAATGCCATTTTAGCTGAATAGAATATTATGTGAATAAGTTGATGTTTGACTCCAGCTCACTTTCTAGATCAACTGGGGACGAAACTTGAAGATAAATACGTCTCACTGATATAACAAGCTAAACTACTAACTAGATTAATGTATAATTCTATTTTGATCAATGATATTTTACACAATATATGCTACCTTCACTGGTATATGTCAAAATGTTGTCAAGGTGCACTAATAAATATTGTAAGTACCAAAGATAGGATAATCACGTAAATAAAAGAGATAGCTATAATCCTAATTCCTAATTAAGATGTTTTCAAGTCCTTAAAATGCGAGCGCTAATAACATATCTGCCTCATTTTTATATACATATAATATCATTAATTTTGATTAAGATTATACGCAATTGTGAACTACTTCAATGATTATAATCACATTAATTATTCCATCGAAATGTCACTTGTTTTGATTAAGAAAGGACAGTAAAAGTCAACTAGGCGTGGCATGTAGATACACAACAAAAATAAATCAATTCTAATAGTCGAACTATTACTTCGCAATTCAAAACCCAATCAACTAAACCAGAACGCTTAAAAGGATTAAATTCAACATGCAAATGTGTACAATTAGGTGGGTTTCGTAAGTTCGGATGTAATGATCCATGGAGCCACTGTCGACCGCTTAACATTTTGCTTGGCCTTAAACGTTGCGACATTCTGTATGGAGATCACATCTGAGCTTATTGTTGCCAAGATATAGAGCGATAGGTTTCGGATTATAGATCGGAAGGTCGCATTGTGTGTTTAGGGACGGAAATATATTTGAAGGTTTTTTAACTTTTGTATTGAACGTGTTTTAAGGGTTTGAGAAAATAAATCGCGTCGAATATTTTTTAAGTTGGTGGTAAACTTATCAAAAGATACAGGACCTACTGTGTTTCAAACCCCTAGTTCAAAAAGAGGGGTGGTATAAGTTTGACGTGTCTTTCATTCTGTGTGTCTGTGGCGTCATAGCTCCTAAACGAATGGATCCATTATGATGCGGTTTGCTACGTGCGGCTGATGTGATCTAGATAATTTTTAGCAATAATTAATGAAGATTCTGACCATCATTTTACAAATTTATCGGGTGTTTATAAAGTTATTGTTGTCTGTGCTTGTAGAGTTTAATGTAAATGGTATCACGGAATATAACAGGCTACCGAGAAAAATAGCAAAGTAATCAAGTAACCTTGTATTACATGTACACACATACATGATGACAGAAAAATACATAATTTTATGAAAATATCGTAATTGCACCGAACTTGTCCAATAAATAGCTGTAAATGCTATCACGCGAATAAGAATTCAAATATTCATAACTTCTCATTTTTTATATTTAATATGATATTTTTAAATAATCTCGCCACAGGGTCTCAAATAAATTATTCCGTTATTTTGTAATTATTATTATTCCTTTAATTAAATTGCAAAAATATTTCATGTCAATAGCGTTTTTATTGCCAAGGTTCATAATTATATTAAAATTTGTCATGTCGTCACTCTGTCCGCATACATTCGCCTTTACCTACACATTACCTTAATATTAATTGAATTCTTCATAAAAAAATAGGATATCCTTAAATAATATTACCAAAATACTACACTTTGAATTAAAAATATATATAATATATAATAAATATTAGGTACGACATAGTATGTTGTGCCTATATAAACTTACTGACATTCAACCGAGAACGGCTAAGTCTATCATGATTTATGATATCTTTTATCTTAAACACGACTGTTAATAGCGAAATAACAATTAACTAACTGTAACGAACAACTGCACGTGTGGTATTATTATTGAATTTAAGCTCTTAACAATAATTTTATTAACGAATAAGGCCACAATATAAAGTTGAATTTTAAACGGTACGTTTAGATTTATAGTAGGAAAAATCCAACAGGCATCAAAACCTGACTTACATGGAATCGTCGCGTTCCTATATCATGATCAAACAATTAAACAATTACCGTTTATTGTGGGGAAAATGAATGCAACGGGAAGTGGTAGATAAATGGTAAAATATAAGCCAGGTATTACTTCTGTATCCCGCGACGCCGGCCAAGGGCAGAGACGGGACCGGGGTGTTTTTAGTCAGTAACAGTATCAGCCGTGCCCTCGGCGCGGGTCGAAGCCATTAGGTTTTCACCCCGAAAAAAAAACTATTGCTACTACTGCGCTTTATACATATTATGACTATGAAAGGTAATCCTTTCATAGTCAAGATAAATGTCTATTGTGACTTGTCTATTTCGCCTTTGAAAGGTCATCTATTCATAGTCAAAATTTGTCTGATATAAATTAATCACAATACATTTTTATTAGAAATATAACTTCCAAGAGAGAAGATAGATACCAACTATATTAGTAAAGTTTTGGGTCTTCTAAAACAGCAGAAACTCATCTGTGCCTAATATCAGAAAACGATTCGTCCCCTACAACATAGCCTGAAAAAAAAATGGTTTGTACCATGAAGTAGGTACTTCTGCTTACTTCTAGCGCGAATAAACGAAAGTGTATGTAACCTTAAACATAATATACTTGCTATATCATATTAAGCTGAAAACCAACACATACATACACAAACAAACATTCCACACACAATCATACAATGTAAATACAAACAGTTACACATTAGTTACGAAAGCAATGAATACGTTTGAATGTTAATGGCATTAAGTATGTTCTCGTCAACTACTTTACATAATAAGATTACCTATGTAGGATGTCCAGACAGGTCTTTGAATTAACTTGACCCACTTTGTTTAAGTGTCGCAAATATATTTGATATCTAGATTATTAATGACACATTTCATTGACATGAACTAGAGTAAATTCTAATGTTTCATGTTTATTGAACAAGTAGCTAATTTTATTCGTTTTTTTTTTTAATATATGCTTTTGAGATGTTAGCGAAATTTGTGAGGACTTATTAAAGTTGCACATTTATTTCGACATTCAAACAAAATATTTAAATTTCTTGAAATAAATATTCGTTAATGGATGCCCGCAGATAATAGGCATGTTTCCTATTTTATTTTTATGTCCGCCTGGTAGATTATTGAATTTTATTGGACACGTTTTTTTCTTTTTTCCTGCAAACAAAAAATGATCAAAATACAGAGAACGGAAATTACGCGTGACGTCACTCCTCGCTACGATTTTTACCGAGGCGTGGCGTCATAAGCCCCCACTCCGAAACTTTAAAGCGCTGTATCTTTGTAATTTTTTATTGTTTTGATAAAAGAAAAAATACGTGTCTAATATTTTTTTATTATCTAACTGACGGACTAAATAGATTTAAACTTTTCATACCCAGTCAACATCCCTATTATGTTTCTTTCACAAAACTTCTATTAACTACTAACTTACTAAACATCCCTAGAAAATCATCATCACTACACACACTACATATACACTACGTATAGATTTAATTCTTGTAAAAATAAATATTACTCGCAAAATATTATCGTGGTCTTGTCAAGTCATGTAAATGGAAAAGCATTAATATAAATATGCCAAGAAAATTATTTCGTAAACATATTTTTCTTTATAATATTGCTTGATCCGCTTCACGTCAAACTTATAAGTATCTATTACTTATTTAAGTTCGACAGTAAAAAGTACTGAACGCCCACAAGCGATCACAATCTGAGTTCCGTACCATATTGAGACGAACAGGACCAGTCTCTCCATAAATGTCACACAAAACTCAGGTTTTAAGATGACGTCAACGTTTTTTGTTTCTTAAATCAGAATTCCGTAGTTGGAAGCTAAGAATAAATTGGTGTAGTTACTTACATGACTGTATTTTTGGTCACATTTTTTTTTTTTATTGGGACATAATTATTTACTAACTAAGCGTAACTTTGCTTTACTGAACTATCTTGGATAATACATAGCTATATAATATACTAGCAAACCGCCCCGGTTTCGCACAGGAATATAACAAAAATTTAAAAATTAATATACCCTATGTCACCCGAGGATAGTGTAGCTTCCCAACAGTGAAAATATTTTTCAAATGGGTTCAGTAGTTTCGGAGCCTATTCAATGCAAACAAACGAATAATCAAACCTTTCTTCTTTATAATATTATTATATCAGTATAGAAAAACACAGTCGGATTACTTACACCATTTATAACTCAAGCTTGAACGGATGAACCAATTTTCATGACCTTGATTATTTGGTTCGTGTCCACCCCGAACAGCAGAATAACTACAAAAATAAGGCAGTCACAAAAAAAGACGTCCTACGGGAACGAGGACTACTATGCGGGTGAAGCTGCGAGGCACTGCTAGTACATTAAGATTTTAAAATGATCATGAACTAAGTTAAATGAAAATAATGCTAACTGTACGTTTCAAAACATAGTTATCCCTTAATTATTTACCTTGTATCTTCCATTTCTTAGCCTGAACATGGCTATCGTTAACGGCACACGTTTATGTGCCGACGCTACACTAAAAGAAGTTTAACATTGCGCAATAATTATAGGCCGTCTGATTATCTCACCTTGGCCCAGAATCCTTACAATAGTTAATTAAGTACGACTAAAAACCACATAAGTACAATCTATATCTATATCTTCTATCTATCCCCTACACGTCCCCCGCCGCGTCTGTCTGTCAGCGATAAACTCAAAAAGTACTGAACGGATTTTCATTTGGTTTTCACCAATAGATAGAGTGATTCAAGAAGAAGGTTTGTGTGTATAATACTGTAATGTTTTGTCGACCCTTGTGAAGTTGGAGCGGGTCGCTAGTGTAATATGATCACAAATCATATGCCTAGTTGTATATACCCAGAATCAGATGTCTTAATTGTTTGCCAAGGGTAAATTATTCGTTTCTGAAACTTTGGAAATAGGGAGAAAAATCGATGGGATTTTAATTTTGGCTCCCCGACAAGTATCATTTATACAAGACATTTGAGTGCGTTTAGAAATGACACTTGTCTCTTATAATTATTACCCCGTTCACTTACATGCGCGCAAACATTTCGACAAAGGTTCGCGCTGTTTGATGTCTGTTGAAAAACCGACACAGCTTGGAAATGAAATCATTTGCAAATGTCATCCTACACTTGTGGGTTTGCGGTGGTTTGCGTATTCGTGCGAATGTGAGTGACCGGCATTAGAACGAAACAAATAGTGAACTCAATTCAAATTAAAAATGTGTTATTAAAACACATAAACAAATGAGCATCGCATAAAAAAAACATTGAATATACTTTCATTTATCTTAGCATGTGCTCTGTGATTGACCATAATCTTAAACATAATTTAAACAATACTTCAATACGTTATCGAGTAAAAAATAAAGAGTTTTATAAATGGTTTACAAAAACATATGCAACTTGTATGTTTAAATGTAATTTGGAATGAGAAATGATAAAATAATATTATAATAAAAAGCCTTGCCTTAGCAGATCTCAATGTTTCTTAATAGGGCAGTATTTTGTAAAATGCTTTTATTAGATTCACCTATTTATTTTAGCCCCACTAATTTTGCATACACGTAAACGTGTTCTAAGTTTGTCGTTTTTGTTTTTTTTAAACTATATTTTATTATAGTTATACCTACTACAATGTCCTGTCTAAATTCCTGTTGGCTTATAACATTTGCTAATAAATTACGATAGTATGATTACCGAAAAATTTGACGTTATGTCAACCTTCTTATCGAAGCCATGTGTCAAGTTACAACAAATAAAAATAAAAGATCAACGACCGCCACTAATAAAAAAAGAAACAATAATAAAGATGTTTAAAAACCTTGAACTAATGCCTTATTGACACGCTTGTGTGCTCAATAACAGTGACGCGGATGGCCAGACTCGTCTGCCGCGATTTACATTCATCATAGAAATAAGTAGATGAGGCATCTTTATTAACAAGAAAGAATGTTTTTTTTTTAATTTTATTTAAATTCTAAATTGCTTTATAATTCATCCTTGTGTCGCAGGGGGTTCAAAAAACATTCAAATCACATGTACAAAGAACATCCAGACTTAGAACAAGCATTTGTGGATTACACAATTAAAAAACACACAGTTATTGCTATAACGATCTAACTTTAGACACAATATTTTTTTTGTATATACTATAACCAACGCAGGCGCGGACGGAACCTCGGGGAAAACATACACTACTAATTTTTTTCTTTATCGGTTGGTCAACTGCGGGGCAAGGATAGCTAATTCATAAAAATGATAATATTTGAGAACTGATTGCAGCATTTCAGTCTACTCAATAACATGCTTAAACTTTTATTTTGATATGGCCTTTATTTCAACACAGCACTTAACGTTGGTTTGTTTGTGCTTACTACTGATACGTAGTTGACTGTACTCAACCATTTCATTACTCTAATTATTGCTTCTATATTTCTTTTATTCAAATGGACTTCCAAATTCCTTTGTCTTGTGGTGTGGTAAACAAAACTTCTAAATAGGTATTGATTTAATTCTTAGGTCATTTAAAGTTTTGTCAGGATTTAGATTAGATTTGTAAAGACATCGCCTGTTATGCCATACTATGCTCTTTATTTTAGTTTCGCTGACTACCTCAAATGACTACCATAAAACTTATTTTTAAAAAATGCCACATCAAAATCTTTTAATCTGCGACATTCTACATATTATTTAAATCTGCGAAGACGAGTATGCAGTACAAGGTCAGATCTATGACGTCATACATACTACGTTATCTGTGATCGACTCTTGCGCATCTCAGTGCATCTTGTTATGAATCATCGCAGGTTGATGAACTTTATGTACAAGCTATAAAAATGTAAATGGATGCGTTTTTGTTTTTAGTTGTGATTAGCGTCATTGTCATTTCGTATGTCAAATGTGTTTTTGGGTAACTGTGACATTAAAATTCTATTTTATTTAGATAAATAAATGTAATAAAGTGTGTAAATTAAAACAAATTAGAAAAGTAATCAGTAAGCGATGTTTCTGTGGATTGTTAGATGGAGTTAAGTAACGTCTTCTTCTGCCTAATATTCAACTGTATTTTAAATGGACCGACTGCTTCTTAGACTTTCACATTCTACATCCCATTTTACTGGGTAGCACAGAATATTACCTACCATTGTTAGAATGGTTGTCAAAATTGTAGTATTTTTTGTTTAAAAAAAATGAGAAATATGAACCCCAACTAATTTATAAAATACCCACATAAAAGCTGTTCTCTAAACAAAATAATTTTATTGACGTCTACATCAATCAACACAGCGTAGCAGACTTATCTAAAATCACTTAAAGTGCATTAGTAAATACTTAAATAGTCTTGTCTAAAATCAACTACCTATATTTTTAGTCACGCATTGCCCAACTGCGTCTGACGGGCCTGACCTTTCACCACAAACGTTCAGTGAGCGATCTAGATTCCCGCCTAGATAGATATTCTAGATAAACTCATGTCCGTTTGCGAAACATAAATCGATATACGTTAAAGAATTTTCGATGTTACAAAAAGTATCAATATCTCGTTAATTAGCCGTCTCGTTTGATAGAGCTATAAATACCAACACTGGCTTTTATTTATTTTTTATTTAAAATTAAACTATGTAAAGGAATTAGGTTAATTCGGCTAGCAATAATGTATTAGAAATATACATGTGTGTATTGACTGCTAAAACGAATAGAGAAGAGATTCTAGTAACCTAAATAAGTATAAAACTCTTAGGTGTGGTTTATTAGGCGGATTGGTCTGAAAAAAACCGACGACAGTAAAATAACGCAAGTTTATTTTGAAATTCTTGATAAATTTCTAATTACTGTAATTTAAAAACCAGACCTTACACGTGATTCACTTTTGTTCAAAATATAAATTCTGTTAATGGAAGGAACTAACTGGAATCTAAACATTGACAGTCCTTGTGTGTTGTTTGTGTGACTGCTAAATGAATAACAATTTTGCATCAAAACACCTAATCTATTATAGCAACTATTTAAATCCTGCAAGTATTTTATTACTTATCATTATATAAGTACATAAAGCAGGTAGGTACATAGTCCGACCTAACATGAATTTAATCACAAGGAGTCATATCTCACACGATACGTACTGACCAGATATATAATTAATTCACCATTTAAAATGCCTATAAACGATAGCGTTGGTTTCGAAATGAGTACGTATGACTAAACCGCCCAGACATGGGTATAGTTGGTACCTGATATAATTATTCTACTATCAAACATAGTTATTCCAGATAAATATAATTATCATTTTATATAGTTGTAGAATAATTATAATTATAAATCCAATGTATAGATAGCCGATTTAGCATAATATTTCGTTACATATTTTAAAACTTTTATATCTGATTGTACAAAATATATGTTTTTATTATTGGTGAAAATAATATTAAAATAAAATGTGTCAATTCGGACACTGCCCGAATATATTGTGTCCGAGTCGTCAGCGACTGTAGCCATCACTCCAACAACTTTGTCTAGATCGACAAACATTTGAGCGGTATACAAATATTTGTGTATAATATTATATCGGGTTTCAAAACATATGAAGGTAGGCAGCAACAGTAACTAATTTGTTTCCTATTTTTTCTCCATTAGGTACATTGTGATCATTTCACTAAGTATTTAGTATATAGTATAAGTAGTAGTGATGAAATAGTGCTAAAGATGCAATTCATTAAGAATTACAGATCAGTGCCCTTAAAGTTCAATTGTATGTAGTAATGTAGTGTAGCGGAAACGTGATTCGGTTTTCGTAAAAAAAAAAAAAAATGTCAATGGAAGGAACTAACTGTTTTTGTTGTGTTTGTGTTTTTTGTGTGCCTGCTAAATGAATAACAATTTTGCATTAGCATTGTATTAGAATTGAAATACATTCTAAAGTAACCCACCAGGTTAAAAACAGAATTCCAGAAAATAATTTTCTAATATCGTGTAGTACAACTTTTTTGCTTAAATATAGGAACGTTGTAAAGACGAACAACAGCTTTATAACGATAGATTATGCGAAGCGATTAAACTAGACGACGAGGTAAGCTAGACTTCTGTCTTGAAGATTAGCATCTCAAGTAGAGTGAAAGAAAGTTCATTGCCCTGCAATAAGATAGAATAGAAAACGAATTAATAATTACTTTTAAATAAATAACTATGTAAAATTAAACAACGATATTCTATTCACAAGTACTTAGTTAAGACTTGATACTTTAATAAAGAGGTAGGACGAAAATCATACATTTTATATGTAACCGTATCATTAGAAACTTAGTTATTAAATTGATGAAATATTTTGATACAGAATATTCAATCTATATTTAATATGGTGTGGATTTTTTAATGATCAAACAAAGATTTAAACTGTGGTAATAATAATAGTGTATAATGTCGAATTATAAGTGAAACCAAATAAAATTAAAAAAATTAAAAGCCCCAAAATATAAAATGTAATCCTTTATTTAAATAATTGAAACACTGATAATATTACTTTGTTTGTTCTACGAGTAAATAATATCGTTATAATTGTGTTGCGTATTATGCATGATTTAACGTCTAGTAAAAAAAGTAAATCTGCGCAATATATTTATTCGTAATACGATACCATAAATAATTATAAAACTAAATGACCCAGCCTTCATACTAATTGCACTAATGAGTTTATAAGTGTTATCACATATTAAAAAATACCATAACTGTGAGAAATAATTCATGCATAACACATAGTGGCGAATCATTATGTAAACCAAATATGGTTGGGTTACTTTTAGAGTGAGTCAGGCAATTTTTGTGCACAATTCGCGGGTACTCAAAAGGGGACTACGCAATGACTTAGGCCAAAAATGGACCTCATTTGTTAAACATTTTGCACGTTTTGTAAGTGTTGAAGTTCGTCTTTTGTAATCTTTTGAGGCAACCATTGACCCAAAACGTAAACGTTACCGTTCGAGGTTTTTTGTGTCGGACCGAAGTTTTAAAGTTATGGGACGGAAAATTTTTATGCTCTACATTTTAATTTTTACTATTATATTGTTAACCTTATATATAAATAGTAGTGGCTTAAAATTTGACTGCACAGATAGCCAAGTGGTATAGGTTTCCACGCCAATTAGGTACCACTGCACGTGTCATGCTGCGGGTTCGATCTATGCAGCACGTCGGGATAAGCATTTGCGTGATCCATAATTGCTTGTTCCTAGTTTGGGTGTTATTCGTGTTTGTGAAACCCCTCGCGATACAGTTATTTAATTTACTAGTGCAGGAGTTGTTTTTTTTTTAATCATAAAGAAAAAGAGTTTTATAACGATTATCGAGGTAGGTATGTATGTAGTAGGAAATGTAATGTATTTTCTTAAAGTAATTGAATGAGTTTTGTTTTAAGTTGAATGTGTGCATTAAAAAAATCGGTATTTACCGCTCTCAAAAATATATAGCCCATTAAAGATTTCATTATTGCTGAAATGTGGACAAGATCGATATTCAATTTATAAGGCCGTGCTTGCCCTCTTGGAGAAATACAACTACGATGATATACCAATTACCAACACTTACTAGGTCCGGAAATCAACCTCAGAATATCTAGTTAATGCCAGTGTGATTCATTTCATTCTAAATCAGCTGTTTCTCATAGTTGCGTACTCAAAAGTAAATCTTCGAGTGAATCACTCACCGAGTTAATTGCTATAATTTTTCTTACTAATTGCATGGAGATTTTGCAATGAATAACGACAGCGTAACTAGGTATTCATACGTTCAAAGGACGAGCAACTGTGCTACTTTTTATTTGACTAATTAATTAAGAAGTGTATGTAAGTAGGTACCTCCAATTTAATGAAGTACAACTAAGTTCCATACAATGTGGTGTAATTGACTAAAGGTTATTTATAAAGCAAATTACAAAAACCACCAATAACCTTTGTACTAAAGGTGCTATAGGTAAGTATCAAAAACATTAACACACTGTAACAAGTTTCAAAAAACTATCAACACGCAATGGAAATTTCCATAACTGGATCGTGGGTGATTTTGAAAACACTAGCATTACTCAACTTCTTAAAGAAACCCAACCCAGACTTACAACAGATATTTGTGGAAAAAGCATATGTTTATCCTACGAGGGGATAAGTGGTCCGGTGACCTCTATTACTCTGCTTTCGGTGAAGTCAAACTATATTTATAATAGTTAATTTTATACTCAGCGGTACTTAAATACGCAAACACAACTTTGCATGCAGACTTTGAAGCTAATCTTGTCTAAACCTTGAATATTATATACTGGGATCAGAGGCATATAATAATATAACCATACCAAATCATCAATTCTGCTAACAGATTATTAATTAGCTGTTGAAGGTATAATGTTTAACGTTTCCATAGAGCGGTCCTCTGTTTAAATACTGTTAACCGAAATCAGTATCGACAACTATGTCGCGTCACTACTACTGGAAGAACGAACAACACCACGCAGAGAAGCGTCATGATGATGGCGCGCGCGACTCTTTGTACCGAGTCGTAAATTGTATAATATTGTAAAATAATCCTTATGGCGTCGCTGGTCTTTACAAGTAATTTAATGTTAACATATTGTTTCAGAGTCATTTGACAAGCGTCAATAGCCTAATGGTAAGGGTGACGGCCTTAAGATCGAGAGGAGTCAGGTTCGAACCCCGCCCATTGCATTGTTGACGTGAACCCACTCCAGACACAAGCATATTTAGCTTAGTTCGAGGGGTTAACAAGATTGCTAGTAATCTTTAAAAAAAAACTTTAAGATATCAATAGTTTCCTTTAATAATACATAAACTACGTACATAGGTACGCCAGTAAAACCCAGGTGATACTCGCTAGAACAAATTGTATAACTGCAACAAAATAAAACCAACTTCACGATACATTTCGAGTTTTCATTCGACGTTTGTCTCTCCTTGCTCGTTAAACTTTTCAGAGTTAAACTCTAACATACGTTGGAGATAGAATTTCAAAGAATATGTCGTTTTATTTTAGTGATTTTCTAACTAGATTAAACAGGTCTGTTTTTGAAAGTTCTATGTTTTAACTGGATTTTAGTATTGAAGAATTTTTTGCTTACATTGGTGGGGTTAATATTACTACGAACAAAAGCAGTGCCTAAATTATAAAGGTTAAAAAAACTAAATTAAAATTTATGGCTATCAGTCGATTCACAAACCTAGAAAATAATTAAAAGAAGAGTTCATAATTTTCAAAATAAATAAAATTTCTATTAAAGTCAAAGTTAAAATAATATAATTTAATACACACCTGACCAAAAACTGCCGCTATCATAACTAATCCTACAGTTGAATGAAACATTTGTCCAAACCTCGTTTGGTCCAACAACAAACGTACTGCTTTAGTTAAGAATTCTCTTGTAGAATCCGATCGTTAATTGTTTGTGGATCGACGTCAGCTCGTTCGACATACCAAGTCTGCAAACTGGGTGCTGTGGCATAAGTTATCTGTCTTCAAAATTTGGCAACTCAATTCTCCTTTAATTGATGGATAGTTTAAATAAAACCCTCAAACACTTGCACATTATTACTCAATAGACGTAATACAATGATTACTAGCAATTGCTAAGAAATTTCTAAATTCAAAGTGCTATTGAATAATTGAAATAAGAATCTGCTAATCAATTGCTAATCGAAATTTTTATAAATAAGGCCATACTTGTTACATAATTACGTAATACATACAAATCCTATATAAAAATCTTAATATCTGTAGCTCTCAAAAAGGTATGTGACGTAACTGTCTATTTAACAATACAAAGGGGCATAAGGGCAATAAGCAACAAACCAAACGGACCAATAAAAGATAATATCAATATAATTTCGTAATTGCGAAATTGTTTTCAAAACGAAAATCTATTATCCCTTCCAATATTTTTATGGGACTAAGAATAATAATATCAGACTTCCTGAACCTTTTTCAAGAAGATAAAATAATCTACGAATTCGTTCGAATCAAGACTACTTTTAATGCAAATTATCCAGTTTACCTTATTGAAATCGCTTTGTTCGCCCATTGTTTGAGAGGCGAACGTGTAGAGGCCGAATTTTGGTAATTTCTAGAAACGGCTTTATCAGATTTTTTGCCCTCAGAGTGCTAATAAAGATTAGAGACTGAGGAAATTTAGTATGGTTAAAGCTTCTGGAGCTAACCACATAATTTATGTTGTGATAGATAACATGAGGCCCAATAGGTTAAGGAGTTTTAGACACAAGATAATGTTTGTAGAAGGTGAACTCTTCTTAAGTTTTATTTTAAATTATTTGTTACGCACGCGGAGCGAATATTTGTAATTAAATACAAATAGTAGAAAGGAAAATCTTTTAATCTCAGGCAGGACTCGAATCCGAGACTGCTGATTCAACGCACCAGTCTTCTTAACTTCTGCTTTATTTTAAAGACATAAAGTCGTGTTTTATAAACGGAACTTGTTTTTACGTTTTTTTTACGGCTACATATGATTTTAACTCAAAATCTTCTTTATATAGTATAATACTAATATTATAAAGCTGAAGAGTTTGTTTGTTTGTTTGTTTGTTTGTTTGTTTGAACGCGCTAATCTCAGGAACTACGGGTTCGAATTGAATAATTCTTTTTATGTTAGATAGTCCGTTTATTGAGGAAGGTTATAGGCTATATAACATCACGCTACGACCAATAGGAGCGGAGCATAAATGAAAAATGTTGCAAAAATGAAAAACCGTTGAAACTAAAACACGCGAACAAAGTCGCGGGGGACAGCTAGTATAGTATAAAACAAAGTCACTTCCGCTGTCTGTACGCTTAGATCTTTTAAACTACGCAACGAATTCTAATGCAGTTTCAGCAATAGATAGAGTGATTCAAGAGGAAGGTTTATTTATATATGTATAATAGATGCGTTTGAAGCCGGAGGAGATCGCTAGTAAGGTATAAATGGTGCTGTATATCTGTGTATGTATACGGCTATT
The DNA here is from genome assembly GCA_932294365.1 of Diachrysia chrysitis. Taxonomy (NCBI): domain Eukaryota; kingdom Metazoa; phylum Arthropoda; class Insecta; order Lepidoptera; family Noctuidae; genus Diachrysia; species Diachrysia chrysitis. Next base: position 5,160,169 of record OW028651.1, on the reverse strand, counting down.
TACGGTTATACTACGGTCGATAATTATGGAGGCTGAAACTAATATTTCCTACAACAAATTGTAATTCGATCTCATCTTGTGGTCCTTGTATCAGAATACATCTCACGATCAACGGCCGCGATTTAACCAATTAAGCCATTTTATAGAATAATTGGATTTTCAATTAAGGTCATACAATTGGCCTGGCCAAATTTTGAGACTCCAACCGCCAACTGATGGAAAGAAAACGTTTGCTTAAAATCGAAATTGCTCAAACCTGAATTATAGTTGAAAAACTTTTGATTTGCGTTTACTGTATTGGAAAAGTTTTAACGAATTCAGCTTGTTATCGAAACCTTAGATTACTTAGGTCCAGAAAGAAAAAAATAAAAATATACTTATAGCTTTTTATTCTGACAGCTTTGATATTGTAATCGGAGTTTATCGATTGATTGTAATCGATAACGTTCAGTCGACCTTTACTAGATAAGGAATCATGCTTAATATTTGAAAGCGGATTATTCTCAGTATAAAAACTTAAAGGTCAAAAGGCCGTGGGCAAGTTTATCCTTTAGCAATAATAAACTGACGTCACTCTTAGAACAATAAGCTACAACCCTAACTAGTCTAGTCAATAATATTACCTACTTCTAATAATAACTACTACATACTAATATTACCTAACCATTCTATAATTAGTAATTTATTCTATTTTACGATAATAAGAAAATTAACCAAATCTGCACACCTTGAATGACTCGTAACATATTCTTAGAACCGCACGTAACAAGTATTTAAAACAAACAGTTACACACTAGGGGTGTAGCAATATCGCAAACTATCATGTTTTGATGTCTTTATCAAGGTCTTTAACATCACTATCGTAACATCAACACGACGAGCTATTAATATCACCATGAGAGCTATTTTTTTTTAAATATGGAACAAGGTGACGTAGTTACTCTTGAAGTTCAACCACATTGTGCCTATGAGGTTTGATTTTGGCAGTTGTTTTATGTATTTATTTAGTTTTTTTTTTTTTATTATGGCTAGTAAATGAGTTTATTTATTTTTTTGTCAGTTGTGGATCAATATATTAATACTTTTTGGTGTCGTTATTGAAATAGATTTTTAACAATATTAAGGCATTTGTATGTTTAATACAAATAATTTGTCAACATTTCAAAACTTATAAGAGTTTTCAATGTTCATTTGAATTTAAATTTTCTATAACATTCAATTTGTTTGTTTACACATTTTAGAGTATCGTGTTGACTGGCTTTTCTTTGCAATTTCGCCGCCAGGGGCGCCAGTTGCACGTGAAGTCCGAAAATTTTAAATTTTTTTACACAGTTGTTTGGCCCACCAACTGTAGCCCTCATTCACTACGAAGCGGTAACATAATGTTTTTATAATGAAGTAAAGATTTTTATCTAAAGTGTGAGTGTATGGTAATTAACGCTACTACGTCTCTGATTTCGGAAAAAAAAACAAGACATTTTTAATTTAATAAGTCACTAATTCAGAGACACACAGGTACCACAAACACCCAGACCCGAGACAATGTAGAAAAGTGGATTTTTTCTACATTGACCCGGCCGGGGATCGAACCCGGGACCTCAGAGCTGGCGACGCCTTGAAAACCGGTGTGTACGCTACTCGACCACGGAGGTCGTCTAATTAAAAATGTTTTGTTATTTTTTTTACATAATAAACATCGAAATTTATAGTTTTAATTATATTAATATTAATTTAAATTGGCTTAGCGTATCTTAATATCTAACTGAAATGCTGTACATACACATTGTTGACTTATTATCTTCTACAATTTTTTCATCTTTTCTGTTAGTGTCTCAATAAATATTAGAAAAATTTGGACAATATACATTCATAGACAAGACAGTCGTAATAAATTGTAACGCTTTATTATGCTTAAGATGTTCAAAATATACAGTTGCGTACAATCGTGTAACGTGCATAAATTAAAATTAAATTGTACACTCACTACTAAGTGTGAATAAATTAATCTGGTTTCGTATTTTAAATGGCTATTATGTTGATGTGAAATGTTAATTAACCGACGCCTTCGCTTTTTCGTTAAAATTAATTATCCCTTTACAGATCTAGTATATTATTTTAAAATGTATAATTAATAATTATTTAATTATTTCTAATTTTAAAATCTTCTAAAACATAAATAAAATATTATTAATTATAAATTACGAGCATAAGCTGTTTATTTATTAAATTAATGATTTACAACTTTAAATATATACAAACTTAACTACATGGACACTTAAAATGAAACTAAACCCGTTACTAATAAAATAACTAAAAAAAATTATATATAATTTATTGATGTTGTTACCTATTTATTTACTTATCACCTCAAAAGGACAGGCCACGCCCACCATTAGAAATCAGAAAAAAGAACACAATTTAATCAATAACATCGTAGTTCTTATACTTGAATGGGAAATGAAAAAAAATGCTACTTTTCGCGTATGAGAATAAATGCATTCGCCTAATACTGGCAATTATATTTTAATTTTATAAATTGTCCTAATTTTGATTTTGAGAATACGTCTTTTAAATATAAATTATTAATTTAAATAATACATCATTTTTGTATTCACCAGTACATAATGAAATTGATAACCCTAACGATGCGTGTAGATGTTGGTTTCGAAACATTTGTTTCATTGAGTGTCCGCCTGACCACGCTCGGTGATTATGACAAATTACACTATTGTCTTTGACTGTACTTGAACTTCGATATTATGTGATTTATGGACCTGTTCTTATTTTTACAAGCTTTTATTTAACTTGCCATTTTAGTACTTAGTATGTTAGATGGTTAACGTCAAATCATGCAAGCGACAACACTTCTTGACATCCGACTGAGATAAAATTTTGCACAGTTAAATCATTTCGGTGATCAATTTTATGGTACTTTTGAACTGGTCTCATGATGAAGCTGGAAAACTCCGTGTAAAAACACGACGCAATGCCATAGCGTTTGGTCTAGTTGGCTTTATCTTTTGTATTGTGATGACACATGATTTAAAAAACTTGATTTTATAGTTATAGGTATGTACTTATTATTTTATAAAATCATTTTTATTTATTTTTTATTGCATGTTCTAGGCATGTGTAATTAATGTGTATCGATTATAAATTAGTAAAAACTTAAAGTTGACCTTTAAATAATTATTATAAGTTAAAAAAAAAACCATCCGACTGTAAACTATCTATTGGCACACTTATCATTCTTCCGTATCCTACTAAGTATAACTTCCTAGTTTAGTTGTCTTCCTTTTATTTTCCAATTGTACGTCAGCGTCTCTTGAGAGCTTTTTTTTTTGGCCACGATAACCACGAAATCTTTCTAACCTAAACAAACATACGAAAGTAATTATTTTGCTACTAAATGGCAAATTTTCATATTTTTCTTTCTATATAAATAATATAAAACGAAGTCCTTCGCCGCGTCTGTCCTTCTGACTGTCTGTCTGGACGCGATTAATTCAAAAACTACTGAACGGATTTTCAAATAGTTTTCACCATTGGATAGAGTGATTCAAGAGGAAGGTTTTTGTGTATAATTCACTACCTGTGCGAAGCTGAGGCAAGACGCTAGTATTTCATAAAATGGTTAGATTATCACTAGATAGTTATTTACATTCAAAACAAAAACAAGTAAACCTTGATACTATAGCTGATATGCCCTATGTCAGAAGAGATAATGCGCGAAAATGCTGTTATGTAAAATTTTAAGTCCATAAAAGATACATAATAGTACTTACCTAAATCTGCTGTGACTTTATATACCGAATACCCAAACAACCGTAACTAATTACATAATTAAGTAAAATAACCTCGTTATTAACAATAAAACCGGTCAAGTACAAGTACCTACCTATATAAATTCCGACCTACGATACTCGTACCTTGAATATCAACGTCTGTTATATAAATATCAAAATGCAAAGGTTTTTGGACGAGTGAACTGACTTTTTTTTATATTAGCAATAGTAATTGTCATTGCATCAATTTTGCTTACAAAATTGCCTTACGGTTTTTTATACAGGTTACCGTAATGTGTGGATGTATCAATCACATTAAGTAAATATTAATTTTATTCATATTGTTATTTATTTACATGACGATCTCAACGTAAACGTTTGGCATTTGTTTTCAAGATAATTTACGTTATGAAAAGTATTATTACACAAGCAGTAAATAATATTAGGTACCTACTAAAATAGGTATAAACTTAAAAACAACAAAATATTCAGAATTTTCATTTTAAAGGATGACCTTCAATAACAAACTTTTAACTATCATTAAAAGAAAGCTACATTATTATCTAAGTTCAAAAAAGAGGTGTCATACTCGTAGGTTTGACCTATTTTAAGATCAGTAAAATTAAAAGTAATATTACCCAATCTCATAGACTGGTAAAAAACATGACTCTCTGTCATCTCCTTAATGCGACGTAATAAGGAGGCTTGCAGCAACCTTTAATTAATTGTGAGGATGGATCAAATTACACAAGGCAAGATACTGCTAATCTGTTTTATTTTAAACAAAAGCAAGTGCTAATTGTGAGTATAATAAAAAGGCTCTGTTGCACAAGTTAGGATCACCGTTAAATGGCCTGGTAGAGCTAAGATTTTAACTTTTTAGATTTAGAACTACAGTCTTCACGTAAAAACCTGCTTATATTGCTTATTTAAATTAGAAACTACTTGTCGCCTAAAAGTGTTTATCTATCGCCTGATTTCTTATAAATCCCCTTTATATTCTTTGTTGGAGATCCTAAGATAAATAAATTTAAAAATAAATTCCTATTTATTTTAGAAAAGAGGTCAAAATCTTAACCTATTACTAGTTCCTAAAAAATCGTTACTTTTTGCTCGAACGGTGATTGAAACCTCATAACTATCCCGAAAGTGCAACTGTTTTTTTGGTTTTATAATATGCGGCCCATCCTTAATTAAATACATTGTTAAGAAAACATTAATCAGAAAGAAAGACTGCTGAACAAGCAAGGCCGTTACATAGCATAAATCCTCTTTATTACCGTAATGAGACAATGAAGTAATTACAACAATAATAATTGGTATTCTTATCGCAATTCGGTAATCTTATTAAGGAAACCATTGAATGGGCTTGAATAATTTAAACAAGCATACTACAATAAGGATAATAAATTACGTTATTATCATATTCATTCATTCACTGTCGATTTTACGCGCGTAAAAACATAAAACATGCTGTTTTTATTTTTATGTACCGATCATTTATCGATGAATACTCGAGAATTGTACTATATACTTAAAACAAATTGCAGGAGAACACTTTAAAAGCAATAAAAACTTACTTAAGCAGTCCATTACGAAAGTATAAATACTCTTTTATATTGGGAATATTATGGATATGACATTTCTTTTATAATAAGCTCTTAACATGAAACTATAAAATTTAAATGAATCTGTTTATTTTCAAAAAGTCAAGTTTATTTATAGCAAATTGGTTGATTACCTTGCAGGTCTCGTGATCGTAAACGTGATTACTTCATGTATCGACCAGACTGCGTGTAATTTTGAACCAAGTTTTCATAACATAATGTCAACAATTTTATAAAATAGTTTTAATTACGAAAAAATATTTTTTTGCATAATATAAAAGTGATGAAAGTCTCGATTACCCTGCTTAAAACAATAAGATCAGCTAAGGCAGGGATTTTTATAGAAATTATGTATTATATTATTTAGCATTCCTCATTCCAAATTACATTTACGTAAAAAAAGAACTGCATATTTTTTGTAAACCATTTATAACACCCTTTGTTTTGATACTTTACTGCATAGGTTCGGTTAAAATAATATAATACTGCCACTTGTATATAAGGGAGCATCACTTAAGAACGGCTCGATCGATTTGTCTGTTTATTTTGTTGTGTTTGTAATCGTCAGAACATAGTTTTTATGTTCAAGAAAATTTTGCGTAAAATTTGCGGGAAATTACAAAAATAATGTGACATCACATTTTTGTATAAATTGACACAACGACTCTAAGGTCAGCTAGTATGTAATAAAAATACCTCAGTAAAAAGCTAAAGGCGCAAGTACTTAAATATTGTATAATATGAACCCTAATGATAGTCAACCTTTTAAACATTTTGAAATTAAGAGCACTGTTTACTACAACTGCAGGTTACAAGCACATTGACAAAAAATTGCTCGTGTTTAAACTTTATAAGACAAAAATTAAAATACGCGTTCGAGTCACATTGACCCACATACTGGAAGGCCGGACAAATGTCAACAGGACCTTTGCGATGAGAATCAGAGCACCTGCACAGTGGCAAAGGTTAAAACTCGATTTTACACATGGGATTACGAAATGTTATCGATTTGATCGAGTTTGGATCGGTATTTTCTAATGATTGACAATCGTCAATTGAGTCCAGTCCGTCCAGTCTATTCAGTTTGGGTCTACATAATAGTCGCGTTTGCATTTTTTTTTGTGACATTGAATTTTACTGCCATTTATACGTGGTGCTTAATCATTATTTTTTGGGATTTTAAAACTACGATATCTCCTAATACATTTATTTGGATTAGGATTAATATCATGTTTATAAAAACACCTTCGCAAATAATGATAAAAAGATGGACGTACGATATCCCGAACATTTTTATATCTATCTTTTAAAAAGGAACAATACTGTCATAGATGATTTTTGCGTAACTTTCACCGTTTAGGCAGCACACGCAACCGAAGCTCCCAAAAGGGAATTATTTTTCCTGTTTTTGCAACATTTTTCATAAGTGCTCCGCTCCTATTGGTCGTAGCGTTATGTTATATACATCAGTGTCATGCCTTTGACACAAATAACGTGGCTTTTTATTGATAAATTTGAGAATTTTCAAATTCGGTTCAGTAGATCCAAAGACAAACCCCATACAACCTCAGAAACTCACAAACTATACCTCTTTATAATAAAAGTATCTATTGATAATATAAATCTGTCAATGATGTCACTTTGATTTAACAAATCACATCTATTACGAAATCTAAACGATAATCAACTGTCTCATTTATGCTTGTAGCAATTAAGCATTAAAGCGCTCTAAGGCAAAAGTATAAGTATCCGAAATAATTATCATAAATTTAAATGGTCAATTTGACGTGAGTATTTATTGCATTTTTAATAACAGAAGACCAAGGCTTTCGATAAAATTAAAACCACACTCGACATTGACTTATTTAATACCGTGAAAGCATCTTAAATACACCTTTTCTTTTTTGTTTTTGGGGGTGAAAAGTTTATGGCTTCAACCTACGCCGAGGGCACGGCATGAGGATATGTCAGACTTTCACTGACTAAAAACACCCCGGTCCCGTCTCTTCCCTTGGCCGGAGTCACGGGGTCGCAAGCGCATTCTCTGCGCAACTCCGGTGGGCCACAGTCCTGATGGACTTCTTCACGAGGTGTGGGAGTAAAGAGCCCACACCTCACTATCTTATATATACCTGGACCGCAAAGAAAGAGGGTAGGTTAGAAAATCTTCAAAATCATAAAAAGTACCTGACCTAGCTTTTTGTAATAACGACTATATTAAAGAATATATTAATGTACCTACTTAAATGAAAATAAAGAGAATGAATTCGAGCTTTTTATTTTCATAAATATAAAATAAATAAAAATGCGTACATTTTCCAGTATTTTCGTGTATGTTACAAAATTGTTTACAGACGTGCTGTTTTCATGCATTTTAGTACTTTGTGTTGCTCAGTCATTTACCTCATTGACAGTCGCGACACGATGGTTATTTCGACTCTAGGTCTACTCAATTATGTTGAACATGATCGATCATGTTAAGATTTAGAAACTTTTTATCGTTCAAACTACTGGACCAAAAACAAAATGAACTCGTCGAACTCAAAAGAATATTAGCACCCAAAGTCAATAAATCACATAATAACAATGAACTATCTCTATCACATTCGTATAAGGCCGTGTTCACACGAGTGTGTCGTCAAGTTTCCCCATCGTTGTAACTTATGGCTGACACCGGTCATTACGCCCTCTTTGATATAACTTCCCTTTATACTCTGCAGCCCTATATAAGTTTTAGTACCCTCATATAATATCGTTATGTATGGTGATGTTCGGTGAAATAGAAAAAAGTCTTCTTATTACAGTGTTCTTCTGAAATATGGGTTTCGTTGATTAGACTTTATGACATTGGAATTTTAAAAGATGAGTGTAAAATATATATTTGTCAATCATAAGTAGGTTATCAACATATATGAAGATTACAGAAGACAATGGAAATAGGTATTAAAACAAAATCCAATTGTTTTTTGCAATTAAAACACGCAGCTCTTTTTGTAAGAAGTTAATTTGACGCTTACTTTTTTATTTATAAGATATGGTAGAGACAAGACCACCACACATGCCTATCATTGCTAATCCTGTAAGCCAGGATCTACAATGAAAACCAATTAATACTACCGAGACACTTACGGTGTGTCCCAGGGAAACGATTGACTTTCTTGGAACCCGCAATGAAATTAATCAGCCTTCATTGCAAGCGGGAGACAAAAAGAAAAGATAGGCCATAGGCAAAGAAAAGCAATTGAGCTAGGTCCAGTTCCCAAAATTTTAAATTGAATGGTTTCTAAAATTCATTTAGGAGCTGTTTATTTAATTCTAACAAGATAGGGTAACAGAAATACTTCCGAAATAACTTTAACGGATTTCCTAAGTCCAGTTAATACGTAAATTGCATAAAACTAGTTGCAAGATCACCCACGAGCAACTCATCAATCATGCCTTTCAATGCTTCGCAACAAAATAGATAAAGTTTTTGTTTCATTTCCTTTCATTCAAATTACTACTTAGGCTTAGTTAAGTACTTCTTAGGAACTAAATTGGAAATAAATATATTGCATTCGTTCAGTTAAATAGCAATTTACATTCGCAAAATGTATGCTTTGCTAAGACTCTCGAACAGCCCAGATTTTTTTTTTTAAAACCCTCTACCCTTTGTAATTTTAAGCGATATAATTGAGAGCGCCATACACCCGAATCCAGAAACGCAACTTAAGTTTAAGACGTCCTTAAATGTCTATATGTCGCTACTTTACAACTTAAAGTGACAGAGACATCATGAGACTTAACGGCGACTTAAAATTGATTGACATTTCAGTATTTGGCCATTAAAGTTTAAGTGTCGTTTGAGTATCGGAGTGTAACTTAATTCTTTATTGTACAAGTAGCCGATAGAACAGTAATTATAATAATAAATTACATGTACTGTACTGTGTAAATTACATGTGTGTACTCAAAATTATGTTCTCTAACAGCAAACCTTTGAGTGATAGATTGATTAAAATATCTAATGAGGATGACTTAGTTAGTAGTAAGTGATGATTTTATATTCAACCTTTTGCAGGTAATTATTATTAAAAAAAATACATAGTGCCTGAACATCTGTGCAAGTTTGGGTACAGTTGTGAGCATCAATAAGCACATATATAAATAAAGTTAGACTATGTAAATTCAATTACAATGATATTATTATCGACACGTACTGCGGTACACGATAAATGTGGCCGTCTGTACTTGTATACCGTAAAAGAAAATACTTGTTCATTAGACCTTTCCTTTTTAAATCTTTTTTACCATATGTGTAAAGTCGTTAAGTGGACAATTTCAATTTCGAAGAAATCTTTATCCTTCAATGAACAGAGGCTGTCGTATGAATGACTATTTCTTTGGTAATGATACTTCTATCGTCGTATTTTGCAATATGAATGATTAAAGATTGCGTTAAACGTATTGTTACAAACGGTGAAGTAATTCTGACGTCACAAGGCTGAGTATTTGTTTCTTTTCCTTGTTTTAAGACGTCATTATATTACAGAAGCTTTAGCCTATGTTTATTGTTATTTTATTAATCTTTTCGCAATATTTATTGATTTTATAATATTTATTTTTATTCTTGGTTGGATCTGGTTGTTCCGGTTCAACGACCAGCTGAACCAGTACTCGCAGATTCTAGTCCTGTCTGAGGTTTATTTTTTTTCTTCTACTATTTGTAATTACAGATTTAATAATAATTAAACATTGAATGGCTTAAAGAAAGAAGTTACATTAGGAAAAATTTCATTTATCAAAAATTACATTTGAAAAAAAAACTTTACAACATTTATTTAAACTTTTCCAGCAATACAATAAAATAAAACAATAGCCAATTAAACTGAATCAGCAAAATAAAAAAAAATGAATTGGCATCAACTCTTAATGTTCTCATAAGACATTCTTCTTCAAAAGAACACGTATTCAACTGGTCTTTATTGCCCATTCTCAAAGAAAATTGTGGTCAATTAGAAGGTATCAACCACAAAAATTACCCTCTGGCCAGCATCCAGCGACATCTGAGTTTGAGAGGGCAATTATTGTGGGTAAATGTCACCTACTCCGCGATATTGGCATAGAACCTGCGCAGGTTGGGCGCCAAGCCAAACCTGTGATAATTAGCTTAATGATAATTACAGTACAAAGTCTGCTACTAAAGTGAAAAGCGGAGGATCAGGATTAGAAGTTTCATTTCTATATGCAGAGGTCTTTGATCAGCTGTGGGACAATTAAACTTTTAACCGTGACTCCGCTCTCGTGGGAGTCGGTTATCGCGGCAAAAAGTAGCCTATGGTTTGGTACAGCCTATGTCCTTTTTTGGGAGCCAAGCTTATCCCATCCAAGTTTTAATCTAAATCGGTTAAGTGGTTTAGCCGTTAAAGCGTAATAGACAGACAAAGATATAATTATAGAATGGAAGTATGGATACGAATTAATTACCTCCTCTACTGCCCTTCAGTCCATGCCTTTGTAGCCAAAAGGAAACTTCAATGTTAAAAAGTTTATAAGTCAGTCAAAAACCAGTTTCATTGTAATTAAAGTGACGCGCTAGAAAAATAATGTACTTGTAAGTATTGGCTAGTTATAATAATTAAATTAACGATACACTAAGCCTTTACGAAACCAGGCCTTCAATCTTATTCTAATGTGCTAACTATATTATAGTTGGGAACGTTCTAATATCCGTTGGCTTTTTAATTGCGTTGTCTGCATCCGTTAAAAAAATAGAGGCGGAGGTAGAAATTATCTAGGTTTTTAATATATAATTATCTTAGTTTTTCGAAACAATGAAACATGAGATTTAAAATAATTTGTATTTAATTTGTTAGAATAATAGCTAAACTAGGAAATGTTTTTCGGTATTTTTTTTTTGTTTCAAGTTAAGTAGTCCCCGTTCCCGGTTACTTCCGATGTTTTCTATAGATAATCGGCTATTCGGGATGAAGGCGAATACAAAAAATCAAAAATCATGAAAATCGGTTCACCCGTTCTTGAGTTATAAATTGTGTAAATAACCCGACTTTGTTTTATATTATTATATACAGATTATTTCGTACCTAATGCATGTCCAATATGCTCATATTACTGGCTACTGATATAAGCACACTTTGTTCTATAAATGTCTTCTAAATATTACTTCATTCTGTTTAAAAACAATTACGTATGTAACTTTGTTATGTGTTGATTTTTTTTAACTTAAAAGTAAATTTTTAATTTTAATTGTAGCGTGGTAGCTGCGTTTGACACGCTGATGACGAAAACTCTAAACAGTTACCAAGACCCCTCATTATACTAATTATCTTTTCTTATTCTCTTCCCACACACAGAAAATGTGACGAACTCATTCATCCAGATGATTGAATGAAACGCAATGGCGTGGAAAAACAAAAGTGCCTACAAAGAAATATCCTGCAAAAAATTCTTCGCAAAAGTTTTGATGATAATGTGCCTCAAATTGTCTTTTGATGAAAATCTTAGAGTAATCATGGACATGCAAAGAGCGTGCACATCGCAAGTAGTTATGCTAAGCGTATGCACATTTTTAGAAAAATTTACTACGCTCGTTTACTCATTTATGTGATTTTCAGTGCGACGACAGACGTTTACGCAAAAATATCGACGGTTCCAATATTATTAGGGTAATATTAGGTTTTAAGATTGTTTTAATAAAACGGTGCACTTGTTTTTTAATACTAATTTAACGATTTTACATGTTCATACTAGAGCCAACAGTTCATACTCGATATGCGCGCTCTATTGTTTACTTATTTATTCCTCTAAGAAAAGAATACTTCATTTACGTCATTTATTGTCCTTCAATATTTTTGTTATACATATATAAGTACCTACATAAGTTATGTGCGAGCTTCCGTGTGATTATTAGCTATGATACATACATATAATTATGGTGGTACAAAACTGGTATTATAATATGTATTACACGCCCTATCCACAAAATCGTGATTACTAATTTAATTACAGTTTTCGGCAGTATTTATTAATTATTTATTACACCACTGCGCCCAAAAAAAAAACTTTTTACCGCGCAGCTGTTATTCGCTTTGTTTGGTGTTAAGTACTATTTTTTACCAAATAATTTAGTTGTATTTTATTTACATTATATAAAACAAAGTAAATAAACCTCAGAATGCATTATATTGTATAATGCTTTCTGAGGCTTACGCGAGTGTTAGACATTGAAATAAAACTATTTCTAAACGGATTCATCGCGGATTAAAGAGGAAACGTCGGGAACTAATAACTAAATCTGCAGCGATAAAGTCCGGTTTAAAATAGTTTTATTTCAATACATTACAATACGTTTTTAATTTTCCAGTTGGTAGTTTAGAACGTATTCCACAAGCTTTGGTTAATATCATATCGCTTCATCACACATGCGCAATGTATAAACTATGCCACAGATTAATTCGTACTTAAATACTTCTCCCATGCCCTTTACAAGTGACATACTAATGTAGCCTTGTATAAATAAACAAACTTGAATAATATTGTCACACATTCATAATTCACATACATTACATTTTATTATGGGAACACAATTTTTATGTCGATCATAAAACATTTTCATTCCAAAGTTTTCATATCTTAAATGGTTTAAATGTTAACTTAAGTTTCTTTGTGTTGGCGTTAAAATAAAGACAAAATTCCTATGAAGAAATAACATTATGTTTAAGTTATAACCTTCCAGGTATTTATACAATTTTAACATAGAAGTAAATATTATAAAATTATGTACTAACTTACTGCCTTACGTATTTAGTATCACGGTCATCGATAATCATCTCAAAATCAAACAAAATAAGTACCTATTCGCCGAAAGCGGATTCAATCCAAATATATTTTAGGCAGCTGACACTTCCGAACGACTATAGGTACTTTACACGGCGTCTTTCCGCAAAAATTCGAATGTAGGCCGCCGTTACAAGGTTAAAACCTAACATATTAATTTTACGTCTAGTCGAGTGTTGAATTACTTAAGAAAATTGCGACCAAACCTACTTGGCACTATTACACACATGTTGAATAAACTAGTCGGCTGGGAAAACGGAACTCAGAGTACCGAACGCAACAAAATTAAATTAAAATTTTATATTTAAATAATTTAGATGACAAAATGAATTTGCAAATGAGATTGCTAATACTTGTTTTAAGTAAGCTATTTTTAATATATAATTTATGATTAGGAACTATTTTTTTTTATTTTTTTTTTTTTAATGTGAGGTCATCTACAATGGATGACCCACATTTTTAATTCAATTTAGATTTTAGTTCAGTCCAATGCCAAAATCAAAGGCAGTTAATTAACCATTTCACTGTCCCGTGAGTCACATATTATGAACATTTCTATTGTTTTACTATTGTGTCTACTGGCGGGACAGTGAAATTGTTAAGAAAACTTTTCAATGTCACTGTATACTAAATAGGTTTGTAACTATAACTCCGACCCGGCTTCGCAGTGATAGAGAAAATGCTAATTAATTAAACATATACACAAATCTCCCTCTTGAATCATTTTATTCATTGGTAAAATATATGAAACCATATAAAAATCAGTTCAGTAGTTTTATTTTATTTTAATCGCGTTAAGCGTATTAGAGAATCAATTGACCATCGTTACTTAATTTTAACTTTATTGTCCTTCGGACTCTATACTAGAAAGTAACATTTTAATTCCATTGCAATTTTCACAATTATTTTGCGGGCGGTACCTAATTTAATGTCTGACATGTGCAAGCAAGGCCGTCGTGGGCCTTATAATAATTATGTATATTATAAAACAAATAGTGAAGCATACACGTTAGGCATAATTAGATTTAAAAAAAAAACAAGTGTTTGTTGCAACGATAGTTACATTGAAGCCGAATAGTAAAGCGTCAACCAGTTTTAAGTCTCATGCTGTCTCTGTCTCTTTAAGGTGTAACGTAGCGACGGATAGATTTTTAAGAACGTCTTAATGTAGAGTTGCGTTTCGATTCGGAGGTAGACGTTCTAAAAGGAAAGAATCGTGTCAGCATTTTCAATAACATAATTAATGTAGCTAAATATTTATGGATAAAATATGTACATAAACTACGTTAGCTACATATACCACCTAAAACTTGTAGTGTGCAATTTGTTGCCATGTGCTGCCCAGTTTGTAAATGGTATCAATACTGCTCTACTTTACTAAGAATGAGAAATTTCTAGAATAAATAGTATAATTTAAACTAGACTTTGTTTTTTCTTGATTACTAAAATAAATACGTATTTATATTTTATAAAAAAAAAAATAGGTGCGCTTTACCTGCGTAAATAACAAAGTTATAATAGTTTATAAATATATTTAAAAAACCGACTTCAAAGGGAGGAAAAAAAACAATGAAAAACTTGAAAAACGTAATATAAGCCCTATACAAATTGAGTGCTGCATTTGATTTCTCTGGAATCTCTTTATCAGGTCTCGACGTGATGATTTCGAAACCAAATGAGAAACGACACAAAAAAGAATTTTCCAAATCGGTCCAGGCATCTTCGAGTAATAACGTACATAAAAAATAAAAAGCAAATATTCATACGAATTGAAACCTGTTTATTTTTTAAGTGGTTTAAAAAATATCGAACAAGAAGAACTGTTAAAAAGATTCTAGGATCAAGTAGAGTAATTTTTTTTTATTATGTCGTACCTATAGAAAGATACTTTGCACATGACAAAAAGTTTTGACAAAAATTTAAGATCTATTTAAGCTCAGCGTCTTACTAATATATAAAGCTGAAGAGTTTGTTTGTTTGAACGTGCTAATCTCAGGAACTACTGGTCCGATTTGAAAAAATATTTCAGTGTTAGATAGCCCATTTATTACGGAAGGCTATATAACATTACCATCCGACCAAAAGGAGCGAAGCATAAATGAAAAATGTTGCAAAAATGAAAAATCGTTGAAATTAAAACACGCGGACAAAGTCACGGGGGACAGCTAGTGTTATGATATGACCAATTGACCCATAAATTATCGGTGTGTTAGAGAATTTATCATTGCCAAATTGATATACCTAGAACTTCATTAAACTACATACCGATCTAACATAATCACTTCTAAATTGACTGCTATTTTTACACGCAAGCTAATCAAATTTTAAAGCAAATTAATATTGAATAAATAAATTATTTATAACTATTTCAAATTTTTATCGATATAAATCATAGTGACGAAACTAAATCCATTGGCACTCGATCACTATGTAGAGCTTTAGATTTAAAAGTAGCTACATTTATGATGTTGCACAAATCTAGATATAGAAATGGCCTCTAGTACTAGATAGTGTGTGATTACTTCAGGAGTAGGTACTTATTTTATATTGGATCTGTAGCAATAATTTACGGTCAGATAAAAACAACAATTGAAATTGTCGATTTTGGTTTTTATTATTGATATCGATGATTAAGCATATTTTATACGAGAAATATAAAGTTAAATCGGTTTTGATTCTATAACCTTCAAAAAGATGATGTTCCTACATAAGTACCAAATAAAAAATAATAAACAAAGCAACAACTATTACGCAATTAGATAATATGAAAAACAGTTTCCGTATTTTGGATTGCTTGAAATTAAACTTACAAATTTTAAATTAATTGGGCACCCCTATGAGGTAGCTAAACTAGTCGCTCTGTTTTTATTGTTCCTTTAAAAGGTGTCGTTAGAAATTGTTCAGGCTTGTCCGTGTCTAATCGCAAATTATTTTTACTATTCCATAGATTACGTATCACAGACTCCATAGATTCGGTCCTCCATAGTAAAAAGCAGTTCACTCACGTCAATCAATCAATTTGCCTAGCCTTTTCCTATGCTATGTTGGAGTCGCCTTCCAATCTTACAGGATTCAGCTGAATACCGTATTACATGAAGCGTCTGCTTAACTGACCTCCACAATCCATTTTACTGGGTAACACAGTATCCCAAAGTAAGACTGGTTGTCAGAATTGTAATGACTTAAAAAACAATGTCAAAGATCAACGTATGACAGTCGGAACCAACGGACTAACGTGCTTTCCGAAGCACGGAGGAGTCTCGGTAAGTTTACAAATGGTCACCCATCCACGGACTAATAGTTCACTCGCATAAACTTCACAATAACTTTACATTAACAAAGTTAATTTCATTATTTTTACAAGTGAGTAGTTGATGTAGCTCGTACTAATACATCTAAAAGCAGGAAGAAATCTAAACACCTACCACTGTTATTACCGACCGTAGCTTAAACCTCTAAATTGTAAAATTACGGCTAACTATAGGCAATACACTCTAATTACTTTTGCAACATTAGCTTGGCGGGCTTTATTATTTGTACAACACATATTGGCCACATACATTGGCCTTACCAAAGGAATTACGTACAATGGTCTATAAGTTATAATTTTCGATGATATTCTGTGTACAAAATAGAGCGATGTATGTGATAAAATGTTGGCGTGTGTTGGCTAGTTGGTGACCAAAGAAGGCGCGTCGTTTCACTTAAGCCCTTAATAATGTCTTGCGATATACATTCGAATGTGGTACTGTATCCTGTTCTTAGGTCGTTAGATTTGATTAGGACATAACTGATCATTTATCTCTGATATTATAATTAGGCTAAAGTCTACTAAACTATACTAGTTTTTCAATGACTTATCATCTATTTTATATAATTTTAATTTATATTAATAATAATTACTATTCTTAATTATTAAATTTTATAAAGTTGTAATCAGTTTTATCTTCTAAAATTATTTAAAGCTTATTGCATAATTTCGCTTAACACTGTCAACATTACAGTACACGCTTAAAAGCGATAGAGTGTTAATGATAAAGCAAAACCTCTACCATCAATTACACCATGTGGCATTATATTACATGCAAACGATATTAAACTTTAATGAGGTAGACTTAAGGATATAATTAAAATCAGCATTGTATACTTAAACAAGGATACTGTCAGTGATCTTAATCATTTTGACACTAGACCTGTCATGAGTTTAAATTTTGTAAAATTACAATGAAGTCAGTTAACACGCCTACTTAAAATGAGATTAAGGTTTAATTAACTCGTTTAGCGAAATTTTTAATTATGCTTCTAATATTTTAAGTATTTTTTATTATGTAGTTGAATAACTATAGTTGTAACATACAAATTAATATTTATTTCAATCTACACAAATGAATTTTAATAAAGAGCTTTCGCAGTTTTATCCTACCTAGAAATAACATTAACTCCTAAAATTGGACCAATATATGTACTGTTTATGAACACAGGTTGGGACAAAAAAAATTAGAAAAATTCCTTAAAGATTTTACCGGATAAATACAGCCAAGAAGTTTTCATACCACTAGCTACCTAATATTAAACAACCCAAAAACTTCAAACCATAATTTCCGAAGTTCCGAGCATTAGAAAGGCCGCAAAAAAGTGAAGGGCGTGTCGCCCATACATAGTGGTTCGACAGGGGTTCCCACTTACCATCCTATGTTTTATTGATGTGCCACAAGGCCTGCCATTAAATTTTCATTGCTTTATCACCCAACTAGCTGTCCCCCGCGACTTTGTTCGCGTGTTTTAATTTTAACGGTTTTTCATTTTTGCAACATTTTTCATTTTTGCTCCGCTCCTATTGGTCGTAGCGTGATGTTATATAGCCTATAGCCTTCCTCAATAAACGGACTATCCAATACAAAAAGAATTTTTCAATTCGAACCAGTAGTTCCTGAGATTAGCGCGTTCAAACAAACAAATAAACAAACAAACAAACAAACAAACAAACAAACTCTTCAGCTTTATAACATTAAGTATAGATATCTGTATGTATGAGATCAATAATTGCCTCTTATTCAAGGCACCTTTAAATAAATAAAACATGATGAACTTTTTCAAGGGTGAGATTTAATTTTGATAAATGTTTATAAATATTTTTAGTTTTTTTTAAAAAGAATTAAATGTAACTTGCACGTTTATACAACGATAGTTTTCAATGACCAGCCAAAATTTAAAATTAAAGTCTAGAGATTAAACCGAAGGTGCACTTTAAACATAATTGACGACATTATATCGAAAATCGATATAATATAGTTATCGATACTAGATCCAGTTATTGAAAACTAACCCTGTATTATGTATCTTTATACTAATAAACGACTGTAATGTGCAATAAACTGCACGGAGAGCCGAGTGGTATCGGTCACCACGCTAACTACTAATGCGCGACGTGCTGCGGGTTCGATCCCTGCATTGAACAAACATTTGTGTGATCCACAAATGCTTGTTCTAAGTCTGGGTGTTCATTGTGCATGTGATTTGAATGTTTGTTAAAACCCCGCGACACAAGGATTAAATTCTTTACGGGAGTCGATTTAAAAAAAGGGTCCGATTAATTATGTTTTAACTTAAGCTAATCTAACTTGCTCTGATATTGATAATAATAGATATTGTCCCGAAAAATGGTCCAGATATAATCCGACCTTCATTAAATTTTGGTATATCTTAGTTTTCTGATATTGTATAACTCTTTATACCGTTCGTGTAGTGAATCCAATTTTATTCACAAAGAATCTCAAAAAAAATATTCAAAACAAAACCAATAAACAATCTGTTTCGAGTACCAGATATTGAGGTCGCACCCACGCACTAGATTCAACCGTATATAACATATCTACACGCTTACCAACGCTAATAATTTAAAACAGTTCATTGACAGACTAGATTGCAATCGCAACAAACATATGTAGGTATACCATATAAATTCTCGGAACGATTATGCAACAAATCGAGTATGTATTGATATATGGGCTTTTAGACTCACAGGCGACAGTAACGGAACGAATGTGTCCGCCCATCGGGACTCGATTATTCTTATTTATCGATAACATGCTAACGAGCATCCATCGATACGTTTGCAGTGCGATATGAATAAAACATAGATTGTTCATACTTCGTCGACTCGTGTAATTACAGGATGATTTCATTAACGAAAACAATGGACTGATATGATGAATCTCACAAGTAGGTAGTATGAATAATGCATCTATTATATTGAGTGAGATTGAATTTAATTTAAGTGAAATAATATCTAGAATTAGGTTTTTTTCTGCATATTTTAAAAGTTAAGGTTGTTTTTCATTGGGAATCCGTCAATAATAGCCGGACTTAAAAAAAAAATGTTTAAAAAAATTAATCTTGTCAGTAGCAAACTTTAATACACCTTCAACGAACGATCAGTTTGGAGAATATACATTTATAGATTTAACATAAAAAATTATATCCTCATACTTAGAAAAATATAAATAAATATGGACAATATCACATACGTTGCTCTAAACCCAAAGTAAGTAGCTAAAGCACTTTTGTTATGGAATCAGAGACAACGATGACAACACTTGATGGCAAAACATCTAGACCCGAGACAATGTAGAAAAGTGGTTTTTTACATTGACACGTCCGGGGTTCGAACCCGAGACCTCGATGGTAGCAACTCTTTGAAAACCGGTCCTCCTTCGATGTCATTCAGAACGAAAAATAATGTTTCAACAGCAAGGTTTTGCATCAAGTACAATGGGATTATGGAGCAGACATGAATAATAACTCATTCCATAATTATAATACCTTATTAAAGTCAAAGGTGAACCTGGGTTTAAGGTCTTAAACTGGTTTAACAGCTGTTATGCAGTGATGCATTACACTCATTATACTGTTCATTGAGGGTGAAATTGTTTAAGCGTTCGATGTATAAAAGCTCGGACCTTTAGCCGAAAATGTCACTTATTGATCCAAGTTTGAGGAAAATAAACGAAGAAATGATGCAAAAGGTAAGCGAATGTTTAAGACTTTATCTTTAACAGTAACAGTTTATATAAGTAACTAGTGAAATTATTTACTTCGTCACAGTCTAAGCTTTGATTTTCTATTACAATATTCAATTCTGTATTATGTGATTTATGTTTTATTCCTTTTCAGGTGTTATTAATGCTGTGTTCCTCCGCACTGGTCAGTGCTGGAGTGATCGGAACTGATTATTCTCCTTCGACATCAGTTTCCTACTCAACGCCTATTGTCAAGACTGTTTCTTCTGCACCTATTGGATACACAAAAATCGTTCAGTCACCACCTGTGTATCAAACTGTGCTGACAACAAAAGAAAGTAACTTCCAGACTCCAGATGGCACTCATCACGAGACTTACTCCAAGAGCTATGACACAGCTTACTCTAGTCTCAAAAACTTTGATTCAAAGGCAATTAAAGATAGTGACGTTGTAGCTAATACTATACCTCAGTTTTATTCAACTGCTGTTCACTCACCACTAGTCTATCATACAGGAACAGCTTATACCGTGTCGTCGCCTTTAGTTCAAACAGTTCATGCACCAACATTTACAAAATCTGTATCAGTCCCTGTGACATACACAACACATAATACGCCTTTGACTAAAACAATTGTGTCTCCTTCTTTAGCGTCATATTCAACTCCTGTTTATGACAAAACTAAGATTTATACTTCAGGATTATCATCTTATTCCACTGGTTCGTCGATACATGAAGCACAACCAGTAAAAACAACTGTTACCTACTCTGAGGCTCCCTTAGTTTCCCATATGTCATTTACTGGCCTAGGAGCTAACTATGCTTGGTAAATAATTATTTTTCCTTCACATGGTATGCGCGACTGACTGCTTTATTAAGTTTAATTTATGTTGTAATGTTAATTTAATGTACCTAATTTTAAATTATTTCTTATAATTTATGTCTGCATCAAACGTGTCTTTTTCTTGTTTCTAGACTTTTTACAAGCTTTTATTCTGATTGCCTGTCCCGATGTGTGTCATCAAATCTTGTTTTTTTTTTCAAATTGTTTTATTTTTATTTCACCTTCATCTAAACTTTTATTTAATTGTGTTATATTTCTGAAACATTTGAACAGAATATTAGCAACATTGCCCACATTAATTTCTACATTCTGAGTCAATGATAATGAAGCAATGTGTTTAAGTTTGAATCATGTCTGATAAGTTCTCTGACACATGAAGGCAAACTTAGACAGAATCAACATTCTAAGGGCCAATTTAGGGGCGAACTAAAATAATCTCAACTTTTTCCTACAAATGTAATTTATTTTTGTGATATTCTAAATTTTATCGACCGTGAGAAATTACTATTAACGATGATGTTGGTTTGTTGTAGCTAAAGTTTTCATTCAAAGTTATGAATTGTGTTGAAACTATAATAATAGGTATACAGACATAAATAATACCGAATACGAAACTTGAACAAAGATAAAAGTTTTATTGTTACGACAAAACTTGGATTCTAAATCAAATGTTAATTAGGCCCAATCTCTTCCTTGTTTTTTCTTTTTTTGCTAATAGAATTTTATAAAACATCAGTAATCGAAAAAGTTATCGAACTAGATGAAAATGCCGATTCACTGTATTGTAGGTATACATTTCAAAACAAACTAAAGCATTACCTATTGTTTTCCTAAACACAATCGAAACGGCTTTATTTTTTCAATAAAATTATCTTGTCAAATGTACTTACATGGAGATTTTAAAACTTAACACATGATCGCTTCTTAAAATGTTATTTGGGTTAGTTACTACCTACTCCGAATATACGTCCTTAGTACTTAAAGTATTAAATAAACATATTAAAACTTTCAAGTCTTAAGACTTATTTTATAGTTACAAAGTGTGTCTATTTGCGTACAGAATCCTGTTACCAAACACGTGCGTTACAATCTATGATCAGATTACCACACGCGAGGTGGGTCCAATCGGCAACTGGTCACAATACCGGACTTGATAAAGATGTATTGTGGCCGGCATTTACGTTACACACTCGACTAGTCGCCCGCACGATTGACCTGTCCACGTGTGTTGCAAAATGCAGCCTTAGGCACGGCGTACATGGCTGTTAAAGTGATAGATTAGTCCAGAAACTGCTCTAGTTTCAATTTAGGCATTAGAAGGTTGAAAAAAAACAAGACAGAATTTTTAACGTCTTATTTATACAATATCTACTTTGATTATACTAGACTCTTTTTATAAGGTATTTTAAATAAAAGAAGTCGGCTTATTTATAGTTCCCTTACTCACACCAATGCTTATTTTATACTAGCTGTCCCCCGCGACTTTTTCCGCGTGTTTTAGTTTCAACGGTTTTTCGATTTTTCATTTACGCTCCGATCCTTTTGGTTGCAGCCTAATGTTATATAGCTTATAGCCTTCCTCAATAAATAGGCTATCCAACACTGAAAGGATTTTTCAAATCGTTCCTGAGATTAGCGCGTTCAAACAATCTCTTCAGATTTAAATACTAGTATAGATTTATACCCTTTGTTTACGTACCGACAATACCAGAAGTGTATTTTTAAATGTTAAAACCTTTTTGGGACGAATTAAGTACAACAACAAAATTATCATTTTTGATCTGGTTTTATGTTAGCACTTTGCGCCGCGTATATTTCTATACAAAATAAACAAAAAAATATAATTTTCGGAACCAAGTTTAATATTTTTTATTGAAAATTTTAAAAACAAAAATAAAACATGTAACATCTATTTCATGTTCAATAGTTCAATGGCTAAAACCGAAGATCTATGATAACATTGAATTATTCCTGCAAGCATCGACAATTTGAGTTTAAAAGGTGGACAATTTTAAATTCAAAAGTGGACCCTATGTAAGATTTAATGTAAAAGTTGGACATGTTTCTGTAATAAAACTTTTTATTTTATTTATTTATTTTATTTAATCGGCAATGTTAGCATTAGAATTCGCGATGTGTATTCTAAATAGCTGTCATGTGACACGCTGTTAAAATATCTCGGTCATATATCTTGACCTCCGACAATAATCACGAAGTTATGTGTCATAGTAACTTGAGTTTGCAGTAACATCACGTTTTTAAGATTTGTGAGTTAAGTTACAGAAGGAGAAGTTATGGCCAGTACAGAAAATTATGAAATATACGAACTGTTTCACGCGGCTCCGCCCGCGTGGATGTCGGTTATCGCGCCAGTAGTAGCCTATATCCTTTCTCAGGCTCTAGACCATCTAATCTAATCTATCTATCTAATAAACCCGTCTTGTCCCACTGTAGGGCAAAGGCCTCCCTCTCCATTTTCCACGCACTTCTGTCCTGAGCTAGGATGGGCCAGTCCTTTAAGTAAGAGTCAAGTTGGTCTCTAGACTATCTGTGTACCAAATTTCATTAAAATCGGTTGAGTAGTTTTGGCATATATATGGCGTATTTATAATATTAGTAGGAATTTGCAATACTGAACATAATTTCTTTTTTCAAATTCAGAGGTGAGGTACAGTAAAGTTGTGAATCAACGAATCTGGTTAATTTAGATTATCCTAAAATGAAATTGAATTACATAATAATTATGTCTAAAATTATTGTGCATAGGTTTTAATGTTTAAAGTAATTTGGACTTGATATAGGAAAATGTTTTTCCACACCTTTTTTGTTTTTTTTTTTCGATTATTTCCCATTGAAAAAAGAATTGATTTACTGTGTCAATCGACAAAAGAATATAAGCTTTTAGACCGCTAGACATTAAATGTTTGTACCGGAACATAACGGTCGAATTAATTTGAATACATGAATATTAATTAACCGAATATTAGAGGCGATAATATATTTGTTAGTAGGTACTACGTGTCAGATTTGAATGAAATAGTTGTACAATATAATTATTGACAATAACTAAAACATTTGAAAATTCATAATAAGCTCATACTTATAAGTCTTGATATTGTAACCTTTTGTAGATTTACAACAATATTCATGAAATTTTATAAAATGAGGTTCGCGATTTAAAAGTCTGCTTGGTTGTCAATTTCCACCAATAAGAGACTAGCTTAGATGATAAATAAATAAACTATAGAGTGTGCTTATCGAGTATGAACTGTTGGCACTAGTATGAACGTGTAAAATCATAAAATTAGTGTCAAAACAGAGCGCAGAATTTTATTAAAACTATCTTAAAACCTAATATTATATTACCCTAATAATATCGGAACCGTTGATATTTTCGCATAAACGTCTATCGTCGCACGGAAAATCACATAAATCAGTAAACGAGCGCAGTATGTAATATAGCTAAAAATGTGCTTACGCTTGACATATGGCTATTAGCGATACGCATGCTCTATGCTTGTCTGTCTACTCTACGGAGACAAGCTACTGGCTCGTAATTGGTGGAAATTTGACAGATGGACTGCATGCGAGACTAGCAAATCTAGCGGATTATTTGTGTATGTAGTAATATCTGGGAAGATTGGAAGTCGACCCGAACATCCTTGGGAAAAGGATAGGCAGAAAAATAAGACGTTTATGTAGGTAAGGTATGGGTGACCTTCCTTTTTTTACTTAATAGTTTTAGACAGCCAAATTGAGAGACAGGTTATGGGTATTTTTTGGATGACTATACACGATAAACGCATGTAGCTTACTATTTTAAAAACGAAAAAAGAGAGTTCTTTTACCTACTACAGATTTTGGTTACTTTATGAATTAGTTGGAAAGAAATATATAATATTCTAGCAAAGTCTGAGTGATCTAGAAGCATGTGTACTAACCCTATAAAATACCAGTATATCGCCCTTAGACAAAAGCACTAGAACTTGCATAACCTCTACTAAAGTTTCATATGTAATATTGTCAGTATTACAGCTTTAGTTTACAAAATATAGATAACACTAGCGCGTTATATAACTCGTATCACGAATACATAAACTTCACGTGTATTCGATTTTGTATAGTATTTAAAAATCCAATTGAAGTTGTCAAAAGCTGTATCGCTTTAAACGGTTTAACAAGTTTTGTGCCAGTACCAATATACAATAATTTGTATTTCTTTTATAAATACATTTACTAGCTTTTGCTCACGGCTTCGCTCGCGTTAAGAAGTATTATTATTAATTAGGTATAGTTTTTGCGGCTTTACTTTTGTTTAGCGTGTAAAATTTGTTAAATTATTAATTTAGTTATATATTTATTCTTTTTTAGCACACAAACAATAAAAAAACATATTAACTAGTATTGTATAGTATCTAATATGTACAAAAGGCGGCCTTATTGCACAAGGCGACTTCTTCCAAGCAACCATTTGCCAAAGGTTTACTAGTAAAAACATAAATACACTAAGGGAATATTTAACAAAAATGTGCAAGACATAAAGATACATATATACATAAAAAAATATATCATTGAATAATGAGAGTTATCTTCGAAACTACTCATCCGATATCTAATAATCTTACACTTATTATAAACCACATTATTTCTGAGTGTCATATGGTAGGTTCGATGTTAAAATGCAGAAACCTAAATAACTATAATCTTAAAACTAAAAATTTATGTTCAGACAGTTTTACATTACAACCTAGACTAAATAGAATTTCATAATCTAAATATCAACAGGGCACCGTCAATAACCTGATATGATGATAATGAATTTTTATAACAAAATTAATTAAAAGACTAATGAGGCACATTGAATTCGCTGTAACGTTATCAGAAAATCTGTAAGATAAAGATAGTTACTTGTCTCTTCGTGATAGAGACAAATTAATTAGCTGTAAGATGGATTTTTTTTGAAGAAACAGCTGTTTATTAAACAGATAATATAAAATCTGTTACAGTCCAGTATTATAAGTGTAATAAAGAATAAATTAATTGTTAAGATGTAATATTATGTAAAATAAAATAATATGTGAGATATTATAAGTCGGAATCCATGTATGTTAAACTATAGTGTTTTTTATTATACAGAAACATTTTCAAGCTTTTGAAGTAGAAGAGAAGAAAAAAAGAAGGTAAAAAAATCCAAAACCTTGTCATAACAAAAAACTTAGTGGGAATCTTGATTGAATTTCATTTCATTAGAATGAACAAAGTCAATGCAAACTTTTATTCATTTAGCAGGCACATAAACAAAACACAGTAACTACAAAAAATACTGTCTATTTTTTTATTTCAGTTATTTCCTTTGACAGTATTTTTGTTTATAAAGCTAAATAACGTGTTCGCTAAAGTAATATTAATTATGCATTGGTATTGTATTGGTATCGAAATTAATTGAAGAGTAAGGGAACATGTCTTTTTATCCAGTGCTAATTAATAACAAAGAAGGTGCTTAATTATTATGTACAAAGTTATTCGTTTAACATGTCCTAGGAGATCACTAACATAAATCTTGTATTAATATCTATCTTTAATCAAAGATGATATTAAATTACTTACTAAGTATAGCCAAGCCCAGGCTTTTTCCAGAGCAACTTCTACCAAAATATCAATAGAATATTCCGTGCTAAAAATATGTGTGCCAATTTTTGTACTGAAATTTTCCCTAATTTCACTTTCATATTAACTTGTATTAAAACACTAAAATAGCGTAAATTATGAATATTTCTTTTAATATGTAGGGCAGTTAACTGAGTACGTAAGTAACATGTCAATGTACTTGCATATGTTTTAGGCGGTCATTTTGTTAGAGGGTCCTATGTTGCGATACTAAGCTACATTTAGTACTTGCGGCCTGCAAAGGGGGGTAACGAGTCTAGTATAAAACTGCTTGTGTGTACTCAGACGGTATCACTCGCCGTAGTAGATTTTATATATCATAATGGCAGCCAAGGTACTACATTTTCTAGTGTTCAGTGAAGTTTAAAAATAATAAATTAAATGTTGGATTTTAAATGACGTATTAAAAAGTTTTAGAAATATTTTTTTTTAAGGGAATGTTATTTAGCTTTGTTGCGAATTTAAAAATAAATAATAAATTCATACAAAAGTAATGGCATCATTAACAATAAACTTTTGCCCTAACAAAAACATAATAATTATAATTAAAATATTTTTGCAATTCCAACATAACATAACATCACAGTGTATAAATAATAGGATAAACATTTTATATGTTTGTGTAGGAGTGTTTTTTTTTGATGTAATTACAATTTTTTTTTCTTTTTAGTTATTAGTCCTTCTGTGCGCGTTGGCGACAGCCCGTGCGGGTGGCCTCTACGCCGCCGGTCCCGTGGCTACATACGCCGCCGCTCCCGTGGCCACATACGCCGCTGCTCCTGTCTACAAGAGCTACGCGGCTCCCGCCGTAGCGTACTCTGCTCCCATCACATACTCCGCCCCCGTCGTTAAGGCGGTCGCCCCCGTCGTCTCCCACGTGTCATACAACGGCCATGCCGCCAACTACGGCTGGTGATCACCTTACCCTCTGTACAAATCTAGTTGTTTATGTTTTGTATATATACTTTTATACAACAAGAATAAATTTATAAAATGATAATGCCTATGTTTTGATAAGACCTACCTAATGTTTGCTTTAAAAAATAAGTGTTTTGAGATTGGAATGCAGTATTTTTATAAAATATACTCTTTGTTTGTATCTTAGTTTTTCATTGCACGGACAGAAAGGTTGATTTACGGGCTCATCCTTATCTAAGCTCTTTTTATTTATTCCCTTGTTCCTCAATAAAAGGGGATTTATTGGGCATAAACAGTTCAGCCAATAGGTACATTGATATACATCAAAGACTTTATCCCGAAAAGGCTTTCATGGAGAATGTGCAAAGAATTCACTCTTACGTAGGTACTTATCTAGAGGAAATATTGCAAAATTCGTCAGAATAATTTTATAGGAAGTTACAACAGGAAAAGGAAAATCTAACGTAATTACAGCGTATTAACACTAATTAACTAACTATATTAAAGGAAGTGGTATAATTTCTAGTATCAAATTGATCTTATCAAGATACAAGCGACAAAAACCAAAAAAATACATTCAAAACTTTAAGAAACACACATTTATAAAACAAAAATTAAACGATGAACAATTATAATTCCGCGAATTTAACAATTTACTACACGATGTGTTAATATCACTGTCGGTATTATTATCATCATCATTGTCTTGAACAAGGCCAAGAAGTGATGTTGAAAGTATGGGAAATAAGTTGATACAACGTCACGCGAGATACGAGTGTCGTGACGTCACAAGTAAATAATTGCGGACGCAAGGACCAAAGTTTAGAACCGTTTCGCAATTCATTTCTCACTTGACATAGATTACATTTTAATAGTACCTCTGAGAAATGCAGTCTAGTGCAACTAGATTACTTAGTGATTACATTAAATGATTATTTCCTATGTCGATCTTGCGTGAAGCTAGATCTTTTAGTAATTAAGCAATAGTACTAATAAAAGACACTTGATTCTTGTTGGCATTGGGCTAGTTGCGGTACTTTTCTATTTTAAGACGATGTCAGAGGCTTCTCACAGTTTTGCATGAGACATATGTTTAGTTATATACTACTATATCATTTTGTATGTGATATTGCATGGGAATTGCATTGTTTTTTTAATTCATTTTATTTAATCCACTATTGAAATAAAAAAAAATAAACGGATTCTATGGCGGTTTCAACGCTTTTGCAGGTGCCAAAACGTCGGGAGCTTAAATCTAAGTAAACCGCGATATTATCCGTTTGAAAAGTAGTTTTATTTTAATTTCTAATATTCGCGTAAACCTTAGAAAGCACGACATATAGTGATTTTATAATGCTTTCTGAGGTTGTTTTTCAATTATTCTATCGCGGTTTATTTAGAGTTTAGTTCCCGACGTTTCGACGCCTTTGCAGGTGTAATGGTCACGGATCTTTGGTCACTATATGTCATCCAATACATACCCAGGCAGCAGAACTTAAAAAGGTACTTCAAGAGTATCATGAATAGATCCGTACATAGTACGCTTGCTAGCGGCAGATGAGCATTTAAAACCGCGAGGGTGACTCGCGGGTACCTACTCGCGGTACTCTCCTACTCAGTCGGTACGGTCCTGCAATCAAATTCTTCAAGCTGGTCTCGATCCTTGGATGTAATGACAGTTCGTTGGAAGTATTACACCGTTATAAGTTATATTAATTAATATAATGTATACCTAGCAAAAGTTAACAATTTCTAGCTTCCAGTTCACGTATTTTGTCAAGTATCCTTTGTTTAAAGTATTAATTTTGCTTCTATATACTCTTCATGTTCATTTGATTGTAGGTAGCCTATACATCTGTAAGTCGAGCTTGACTTCTTTTATATGTCATAAAATAAATTACAGTTTCACATACTTATTAATAAATCACAAACATTGGCCGCTTCCGCAATGAATACAGAATTATTCTATGGCGATAAAATACTTCTTAAAAAACCTCTGGTGCATTGCCAAGGCATATTTTCCCGTTATTACATATGTGTATTATGTAAAAGGTTTTATATATTAACTTTTGTCGTAGGTAAATTTTCAAGAATTTATCGCTTAAATATAACTCATTGGCGAATATTGTATTTATAAAGTTCTGAGAACTGGCTACAATTACATGATTTTAACTTTATCTGTACTTGAATGCCTTAAAGGCAAATAAAAAAGTTACCAATTATAAGGTTCAGAGCAATGTATGTGATGTTGTCCACATTTATATATTTATTTAAAACCAAACGGTTTACTCACGTATATTCTCGGGATCGCCCGACTAGTTTCAGACTCAATAGGAGTCCCTCGCGAGTCGAACTGCGACACCACCGCCGCCACGTCAGCTCATGATTCTCTCCTATTGAGGGACTCCTATTGAGTTTGAAACTAGTCGGGCGATCCCGAGAATATACGTGAGTAAACCGTTTTGTTTTAAATAATTATGAATACTCCTCTCGATAGTTATTATACCTTTAAATATTTATTTATAACCACAAGGTAAGTAAATATCGCGTGATCTCTGTCCCTCAATAATAGTCCCTTACTTTTATATTTAAGGTTCGAATTCATTCGCATAGTCATTAGCAGGCAGTGAGTAATCACGAAGCTACTACAATAAGACCAACGATAGCTTAATAAGACTTACCTACCTACTTTTAAAGGCCCAAACATGGCTAGTTGTGAAATAAATTAGACAAAACGTAACTAGATAAAAGTATTGTACAAAATAAAAGATAGGCTTTTATTGTGACAGCACATGTCGCACAAACTTGTTATCCTTATTGACTTATAATGAAACTTGGTCTTTCTGTCCGCATGTCTGTTGCAAGTTCTATATAAATTGATTTGTAATACAAAGTTGTTGCATTAGTGGAGATATGTTGTTTTGTGGATTGAGAATGTTGTAGTTGCCATTGGGCTTACACTTTTTTGGATCCCATAGATGATATTCAAACAGAAATGATTTCAAATATGAATTTTCGTGGACATAACTTTTTACACTCTTTTCTTTTTTTTTATTCTTAGTATTATACCAATGCACAAAATAACATTAAGAAAAATAAAGATGAATTTAGCACTATCATTACAACATTCAAATCTATACGCAGCTTTAAATCCCGTGCATAACAATAACCTTCTTTTAAGCTCTTAATCACTAATCGGAAATTTTATAAACGCCTAGCACTGCAATTAATATCCAGATACGTCTAATTACCGCTCAACATCATTAGTTATTCATCAAAAATAATGTAACACGAACAACGCCGCAGGGCAACTTGCAGTTGTCAGTCTTATTACGAAATAACTACGTACATGTATATTGAGGTGTACTCAGTTTTTGTCGTGACCCGTTATCAAGTGGTCGACAAGCTTTCGGGTCAACGAACCTATGGTACTATTGACCTCAGTATAAACATTAGACACGCTAGAATAATATTGCAGATTTACTTAGATATTTTTACTATGAGAGTAGATCGTCTTTTGTTGGTTGACGATGTGTTAAGATTTGGGTATTCGCTGGTAAGACAAATTCATTGTACCCGATTAAAATTATTTTATTTTAGCCTTTTGCCTAGGCTTTTCCTAAGGTATCTTTGGATCGGCTTCTAGTCTCACTGGATTTAGATTAATACTGGACTAATCTGACATCCACTACTCATTCTACTGGGTGACATATTATCCCTTGGTAAGACTGGTTGTTAAAACAGTAATTTCTTAACAACTCCATATAATCTATGTATGACAGTCGAGACCAACTACTTAACGTGCCAAGGCAAGGAGAGGTCTCGGTATTATAACAAATAGGCACCCATCCACCGCGAGCGCGGCTTTACCTTTAAAATCGGTCACACCATACGGCTAAAATAACTCTACTACGTCAACTAACAACTAACTACTAATTAATATTATTTGGTGACATTATTGAAAAATTACCTGAGATAAGTCTTTGATTTATATTCTAATCATGGTAGAAACTTTGCAGTAGCGTATTAGCAAAAAAAAAATTGTCTTTACTATTTATGTATAGATTCCGCATCAATATAATTTTATATAATTTATTAAATTAAGCCTAGGTTAGCAACAAAAATGCTCTATTAAGCATTGTTGACCGCTATTCCACCCTAACAAGAAATTATTTTATCAACAAATAACTATCCAACTAAGGAAGACAGAGGACGTATCTACTATCTTTATTTCTTGTATAAGACGACAATCTGACACAACCAGAAAAAAATGAAAAGACGGTTTATGAGCTTTTATAACCACTTGGAAGTTAAAAATCAAGTTTAAAAAAAAAACAATATTCTCTATTGTTTATAGATTAGCTCCCAGTAAAATCTCAGTCTCAGTATTGTAATAAATGATTAAAATTTAATAGGTACGTATAACACTACCAGTTAATAATTTCATTATTTGCAAAAAAACCGGCTTCAAAATTAAGTGATAATCATTTTACAAGAGAATACGTAATACCTACGTGTCTATAAAACTGAACGTTGCCCTCAGATTCTCTAGGATCTCATCATCATATCCTGACGTGATAACCATGGGACCACCTGAAAATAACATTTGAAATAAAAAAAAAAAATTCTAAATCGGTCCAGGTGTCTTTGAGTAATCGGGGAACAAACATAAAAAAAACATGGCTTCCTTGTATTTTTCTTTTTTTGAAGTAGTTCAAAAAAGAAAATCAATAATGTTTGCTTACTGCGTTTCGACAGGCAATAAAGTGTTCTATTTCTGTATCATTATATTTTTAAATACAGAATGACAGTTGAATATCAATGTGTTCTATTAAAAACAAAAAATATGAGGAGCCAACAAGTTTATATGGAAATGGATCCGACCGGCCTCGACATGGTAATTAGCGTGTTAATGACCTATGAACTATGGTCGAAATTGCATTATCTCGACCTCTTTCGTGATCTAGTTTATATCTTCTATTTGTTTATGGCGCATAATAGTTTATGCAAAATAGTTTTGCCATGCGGGTTTGGGTAAATATCCGGATAAAGGATGTTGTTATTTCTTAACAAAGCGCACTTTAATCATTTTAAATCTTTTCATATTGTATAGAAATTTTAACAGAAAGTTCTACACTTTGTTTTTAATTTGGCCAAAGGCACTTAATTAAAAAAATATAAGAACATTGTGTAAATAGTAAATACCTACAGGCGCCTAATAGAAGTACCTATCCAAATTTGATTTATTCTTTACTCGTCAAGTAGGCACTAGCTTGAAATCGAAAGGATCAATGAATGAGTTTCTAAATTAACAATTCCAACGTGAAAATTTAACCGCTCTTACCGGTTTAGGTATTGTAATCAAATAAATTTATACACAACCAAAAAAATATTATTCTGTAAAATACAATATTAAAATACTAACATACAAGTTTATACATTGTTTCTTCAATACATAACCCCAAACAATGTTAACTAAATATACAAAGCAACACAAAAACGCATCTACATCCACTTCCTGTACAATTAAACGGCAAAGTATTCGAAGAATTAGTTCACCTTCAGTATACTTTTATTATAATAATAATATAAAATTAAATATTAATTTAAAAAGAGACCTTATGGCTAACATTAGTGGTGCGATTATTCGCTATTTAGTAAAATCACCTAGAAACTTGACAATGGCAAGGCTGATGTAGTTTCCTGAGATTTCGTAACTATATAAGCTGACAGTTTTGGTTTTGCTAACATTCCTCAACTTATTTTCCAAGGAACTACATCAAGATGATCGCTAAGGTAAGTGCAGTGAATTTTTCTATCATGGATTCTTTTATAATTAGAAGGGTTTTTGTTTTGCAAGTGTGACAAGTTGTAGTGCAGTGATCTAAATTGTCCTTATAATTCTTTCTTTCCACCTAGCTTTATCCCAAGCTTTGTCAGCTTCCAGTCTTACCGGATTCAGCTAAATTCCGTATTTTACATGGAGCGACTACCTATCTGACCTCCACAACCGATTTTGCTGGGTAACACAGTATCCCAAAGTAAGACTGATTGTCAGAATTGTAATGACTTAACGACTGTCAAAGATAAACGTGTGACAGTCGGGACCAACGGCCTAACGTGCTTTCCGAGGCACGGAGGGTGTCTCGGTATGTTAACAAGAGGTCACCTATCCACGGTCCAACCGCGGCGAGCGCGGCTTAACCTGTATTATCGGTCTTGTTCTTATAATATCAGTGATAATTTTAAACAGAATGTAATAAGTCATGACTGTTTTCTTCCTCCCTATAACCAGGTAGGTTTAGGAACGATACAAACTAGTGTACCTAAATATTTTAGCAAACGAACTGTCACAATAGAATTACGTTAACATGCTCTTTCACAGATACGCAACTAACAGTCGGTTAAATTAAACAGTTTTTCAATTTAATTCTTGAATTTCTGCGTGGCTGAGAACTGTGTCCTTACACTTATTTTTTATTTTAATTCTTATACAATGCCAATGCAAAATTTAATTTAGATAAGCAGGCAGGAGATACAATTTTCTTAAAAATAAATGCTGTCAAAGGAAGGAACTGACCGGAATCTTAACATTGAAAGTACTTTTTTTACTGTGTGTTGTGTACCTGCTAAATAAATATCATTGTTGCATTAGAATTAAAACTACTTAAATTGAAGAGTAAGGGCACTGGGCAGGAAAAATACACTTGTCGTTGATCGACACGTTAAGACGAAGAATGCTTATTTTGGGCCATTGCATTTTTCATTCTAACTTTTTTAATGCAGATAAGGATGTATTTTGATGTCTATCACCCATCCTGCTCACTCAGACATGAAAACCACAACTAAGTTACGAGCATCTAGATTAGGGCAACGGTGACGTTAGCACAGCTTTGGTCTCGTGCCAGAATTAAATTTTTTCTCTTAAGTGTGGCAATAGCGTAACGTAAATGAAATACAGAGTTATATCCGGGCTTTAGCTTCTAATTCCACGTTTAAAACTTCAAAATGAGGTTTTCATACTTTTATTATACCCTATCCGTTTTAGCAAAAGCATAAAGATAAACAAACATTTTTTTTATTGTCCAGATAGACTATTAGAAAATATGAGACACGAGTTAGATAGCGTGATCGAGAAAAGGGTTTTTTAAAAACAAATTAAAAGGCACGAACGGAGGACCGTTCGCTCAGGCTTATGGTACAGAACTGTTTAATCTCTATTCAAATAAGAATAACATGGGCTTATCTTAACGACTTATTGCTAGTGTAACTTAATCTAAACATAATATATGAAGTTACGCTGACATAACTCCTCCCCCCTTAAGTTTGAAGCACGACGAAGAGGGAGGCTGCTGTTGCAGGGGCTCTCGTGACTGCAGCTGGTGCTCTTCTGTCGTCGCTGGTTGTCCACGGCGAAGTAGAAAGCATCGTATGGCCAAGCCTAATGCGGCTGAGACTATTGCTATGTAAAGGCAAATGGTCGGCCAACTAGGTGTAAGTGTAATAGTTGTATCTTCATCAGTTTTCCGAGTTATTTGAATCCTCTTTAGTATGTTGTTTAGATTGTCTAGGGGCACCTCTTCTATATGTAAGTTTATTGCAGAGCGTTGGGCGTTTGTTGTGTCTATTCGTGGCAACGGGATGCTTTCCTTGATGTTGATGAATTTTAGATGTGTTTGTAGTTTTCTGCCAGCTATTTCTATTGAACATTGGTTATTGATGGTGATCAATACTATGCCGTGACTTCGTTGGTATTGTACATCATTTCCGCAGGTGGTCTTGATTACTTCTTCATGTTTCAGGATGGCAATCCAGATGTTTTCTTTAATCTGCTTGATGATATTATTGTCATAGTGGACTGTAGCGTAAGTGCAGTTGTTCGGGTTTTCATGTTGAAGTAATTGTGCAATGCAATCTTGTGAATTTTTCAGGTGGTGCCATTCAATGTGTCGACATATGGCGTTATCTTCACTAATGATCGTGCACGGCTCGTGAGGATATGCGAACTCGTTGCTTCCCAATATTAGGTATGGATTTTTAGGAATGAGGATAGTATTGTGTTGATTGGGGATCGAATATAAATGTAATAAACTATAGGGATGGTTAGTTACTAGGGGAATTTCCAATATAAAGTTCATCGACTCATTCGTACTATATGCTTTTACTACTATTGATTTTTCTAATAAGTGTATGTTATCCAAAGTCGGTAAGTATGGTAACTGTAGATTGTGTTTTGTTTTGGTTTGACTTCTGCGGATCGCCTATTTTTAAACTTTAAGTCTTCCTGCCTAGCTAATACAATGGTCTGTTCCAGAGAGTCAGCACCTTGGACTCGTACGCTAAGAGCTAAAACAGGTGATAATTGGTCGAGGAAAACGTTTATGGCCATTTTCTCGTAGTATTCCTTTTTGTTTATATCTAGATTTATTAAGGTGTAAGTTAACTCTCTAATCTTGTCTGCAAAAGTCTCGATATCTAATTTATCTCTTCTGATATGCATAAGTTCTTGGACGACTTGTACTTCATCTCTGAATTCACCAAATCGGCGCTTAAGTAAAGCTTTAATGTTTTCCCACGAATCGAAGTCTGTACATTCGGAAAGCGCCTCAACCGCCTTTCCACTTAATTTATTTCTTATTAAGCATGCTATGCTAGGATGATCCCTATTTTCTACTAATTCTAAAACACTCTCCACGCTTCTAATGAAGAAGGTTAGTGTCCTTTTATTGCCATCATAAGGAGGTAATAAAAGCGACAGTTCTTTGTAGCACAACACGTTTTTTTCCATAATTATCGACTTTACGTCTTCTTGGGCCATGTTAGCCTCTCAGAACGCAAATATCAAATATCAAAAGACTAACTAGTCAATGAAAATTATATTGAATACCTGATTGTTAGTAGGAAATTCAACAAGGGAAATCGGGAATAAACAGAGTTTTATGCTCACCCCACGATCATGCCGATGATAGGCTTGAGTCCTGCACCTTTCGCACCTCCGCACCTTTGCACTTTTACACGCTTTTCCGTTAATATGGTTCTTTTGAGATCGCGTCGCGGACACCACTCAAGATTGTATTGAACGGTAATATCTTCCGGTTATATTTGACGCGATCCTACCGACTGCGCCAGTTAGATAGCGTGATCGAGAAAAGGGTTTTTTAAAAACAAATTAAAAGGCACGAACGGAGGACCGTTCGCTCAGGCTTATGGTACAGAACTGTTTAATCTCTATTCAAATAAGAATAACATGGGCTTATCTTAACGACTTATTGCTAGTGTAACTTAATCTAAACATAATATATGAAGTTACGCTGACATAACTCACGTATTTTTTTTTATTTTACAAAACCAAACACTTACTGACGTCACAATTTTGTACGCATGAATAACGTCATTAGTCCCCACTCCTGAACTTTGATTCGATTTATCTACTTTGTGTTTTTTTTTTTTTTTGAGAATCTAAAATATATGTGTATTATATTTTGTTTGTTATCTAACTAACTAACTTATTCGATTTTTACTTTTCATACTCAGTTATCTAACCCATTAAAACGCACAACATTTTAGTACATAGTTAACAAAATAGGTATGTGTGTTGTGCTTGTTGTGACTTTTGAGAGAAATATGCAAACATATCGCTAAGATTATAGCTTATTTCCGTTTCGTAAAAACGCCTTAAGTATTAATGGAGTTTTACTCTTCGTTTTGTATCCTCTGCAAGTATGTTAATTTTAATATTCATTGCAAACATAAGTAGCACTTAAGTAAGTTACAGAAATCTCGTCCCAAATTGCTTATTGCGTTTAAGATTATTCTAAACTACTTCTGGATCTAATTTATTTAAAACCTAGTTTAATGTTCTTATAAATACATTTTATCTTTATCTAACTTTTTATAAAGTTAAGTTGTTGCATTTGCCACAAATATTTGTAATTTTTTAGCTGTTTGTTTACATTAACCCATTAAGTTAATTATTTTAATTTACACAGTGAACGCATGAG
Source organism: Diachrysia chrysitis (assembly GCA_932294365.1). NCBI lineage: Eukaryota > Metazoa > Arthropoda > Insecta > Lepidoptera > Noctuidae > Diachrysia > Diachrysia chrysitis. The sequence goes on along the minus strand of OW028651.1, from coordinate 5,122,493 downwards.
TGCGGTACTATACAATATTAAATAATAGTATTCGTTCTAAATCAACAAACAAAAGCTTCTAGAACTTTAATACCCGCGTACTTGCCTAACCCAGCTCTTGTTAAGTAACTTTGGCCTTTACACGAATCAATCAGTACTGGTTTTAAATCTCCACCATCAGATACTTTCATAACATCTGTCACTTGCATGCAATCAACTCAATCGTTAATCTTAGAACGGTCTATAAGTAACTAATACAGATTATATTTTTTATTTATTTATTTTATAGTTTATGTAAACACAAACTGATGGTACTGCTTATTTCTAAAGAAATCTCTACCAGCAGACCCGCGATAGGAGAAGTAGTATATAGACACGTAATATAACTAGATAATATATAAATATAAAAACTCAATTATTATAATGAGATAATGCTCTTTTACGTGTTTCTTGAAGAGAGATAAAGATTTAGAATCTCGGATGTTAGGAGGCAGTGAGTTCCAAAGCCTTACTGCGTGAACAGTGAACGAAATATATATATGTAAGATCCCTTTAATAAACGAAAAGTCCTGCAACTTTTATGTTGTTAGAACTTTCATTTAATTGCACTAAATCTGGCTTTAATAATTAGTTATTTGATATTTGATTCGATGAACCATATCATAGATTGGTTAGTCAAATGTTAACTCATGCAATTTCATGTATCCATCTGCATTAGTTTTTACTTAACTTTTAAACCAAATTGTTAATTTAACAAAGTCAAATTTCGCAACGCTTTCTTTACCTATTTAAGCGATATTAAAGAGAGATATCGAATTTTATATAAACCACTCATAGGGGTTGATATTAATTGACTTGACATTTGCAACCAATGACTCAATCCATATATTTTTTTCTCGTTGTCTAAAATACATACTTAGTAATGAGTACGTACAAGCTAAGTAGGTACTCTTTACTCGGTACCTACTTAGCTTGTAGTAAGTCGGACTTTATTATTGCGGTGTGTGAATTACTACATAAAACAAGATTTTTTTTATTATCCAAGTAACATTGTTGATGGAATGATATGACGTAGGTGGAAGACAAATGTGAATTGTCTTATGACAGTTGCCTGCACTTATGTCGCAATTGTCAAGGTTTGGCCTCGAAAGTTCTCTAACGGCTACCAGTGACGGTAAAGATTATGAGCCTACCTAATGAACTTCACATATCATGACGATACGTGTTTTGTAGAGCGCAATCAGATATATATTACAAGTCTAAGACACTAGTTAGTCATTGAATGTATTGTCTCACTAGATATTAGATAAAAGCGTATTTAATCTTGTATTTTAACCTAGTTGATTTCAATTTTGTAATATATTTTTGGAAATTCCTTTTTTATAATTTATCTGTTACTAAAACTATCTTTCTGTTACAGTTTGTGACTATCCTGTGCCTGTTCGGCGTAGCTCGCGCCAGCGGATGGCACGGCGCCGGCCTCGGCTACGGCTCAGGTCTGGGCTATGCGTCTGGTCTCGGCTACTCCGGCTACGTGGCCCCCGCCTACGCCGCACCCATTGTCACTAAGACCTTAGTCGCTGCCCCCATAGTCAGCAAAGCCGTGATCCCTGCTGTCGCCTACGCACCAGCTGTGTCCAGCGTCTCCCACTACCAAGTTCATTCTTCCCCCATTGTTAAGTCCTACGTAGCGCCTGTGAGCTACGCAGCTTACTCTTCCCCATACCCGGTCGCCTACGGACATGGCTACAGCGGCTATGGCGGCTACGGCTATGGCGGTTACGGCCACGGCGCTAAATACCTCTGGTAAGACGATAAGGTTGAACACCAAATAATATTTTTGATAAATGAAATTGTAAATATTGTATATTTTCGGTGTGTTATAATACACTGATGTTCTAATTTATCACAAAGTTTCTATGTATACAAATAAACATGTACCTGATAAATTATTATTATTATTGTTTATTCTTAACTCCAACCTGTACCTATTAAAGTCCTGCCTGATCTGCAATACCAACAGATAATTAATAATGTTGTAATTAAAAATTTTGAAGTTAGTATGAACTTCTCCAATGTGTTACAGAAAAATGTACCTACTTTGACTAGCAATACCAAATATTTAATAAAGTAGATAAACAGTCTGTGCCCTCTTACCCTTACCCTTTGATTTTTACAATATTGACAAAATTAATTTTGTTCCAAACAGCCGCAACAATCACTTAAATGGCAATTCACGTAAACAAACCATTACATTACGGAAAGAGAAACATTCTGTTATCAGAGTATTTTTAATAAAACCTCGTCAGGGACAAACACAACAGTAAGCACTTCGAATGCATCCTCTCACATCGTTGTCAAAACTACTGCAGTCATGGTCAAGCGATGAAACTGTCATTTAGAAGTAAAACGACCGTTGAGATCACCGAAAATCGTGTGAATGTATTAACATTCTCCTGTTTTTTTGTTTGGAACTGCACAGTTTATTTTTGATGGTAGTAGTAGGTATGGACCAAAGTTAAAACCCTGATGTTTTTTTCTAACTAAGTATTTGCGAACCTCCAATTATGGACTTTAAGAAGTTTGTATCTACTGATAGACAAATTTATGGATGGCAATGGAATAAAATATTTAAGTTTAGAGAAGCCAAAACCTACTTCAAACAATACTAAAAAAATGGCGCTTCTTTTAAGTAATCATTAAGATAATTTTATTGTTAAAAATGAATAAAATTATACGATCAAAACAAAATTCTAACTTAATTTTATAATCAAATAGTTGCTGTTTATATAATTAAAATATAATAATATGTATATTGCTCAATTATAATTTCCAGTACATAAACTCGACAACTAGTAGTATTTGTAAAATAATTTAATTTTTTTATAAAATATACGGAATAATCTATATTATATGTTACAGTAGAATTCTATGAAATCAATTATTATTACATACATAATAGGCATGTTTCCTAATTTTTTTTTTAATGTCCGCCTGGTAGATTAATTAATTTTATTGAACACGTATTTATTTCTTTTTTCCTACAAACAAAAAATGATCAAAATACAGAGAACGCAAATTACGCGTGACGTCACTCCTCGCTACAATTTTTACCAAAGCGTGGCGTCATAAGCCCCCACTCCGAAACTTTAAAGCGCTGTATCTTTGTAAGTTTTTATTGTTTTGATAAAAGAAAAAATACGTGTCTAATATTTTTTTATTATCTAACTGACGGACTAAATAGATTTTAACTTTTCATACCCAGGAAACATCCCTATTGATGAATGATGAATGTTTTAACACATTTGTTGAATGGCAACACAATATTAATGACATGAGTAATGAACAAATTATTTCTTACACATTTTGCAGTTAACACTAATACGAATCTCGTATAACAATACTTAAGATAACACCAGAAATAACAGATTAACATCTAACAAAATATACAACCTAAAATGTTCTTATAGCCAAGGTGATAAAGTTCTAATTTGCCTACAATTTTATGGCGTACATTCGTTAATATTGCATTTAAGAATAGGTCTAATTAAAAACCGTTACGCTCCGATTTTCTTAAAATCTAATGGAACCTTGAAAAATAGTACTTATTTCCTACGCCTTTAATATAAAAGCATGAAACAATAGCTTCTTAAACATTCAACTCATCACACTTGAAGAAATACCAGCAACATGTTTACTAAGGTAATTAAAACTGTTTAAATCTTAATACATTATTTAGTGTGATGTTTAAAAAATCGTTAACAATGATATTAGGTATATATAGATGGTAGTTTCCATAAAGTCTAAATAATCTGTGCCTACTTTATCCAAGAACTCATTGAAATCTACTATTTTAATAATAATATCATTAAATAAAATATTATTCAAAGTTCATCATTCTTCATGTAATTTGTTATTAAATTTCACAGGTATTTGCCGTCGCTGTCTGCCTCTTCGGCCTGGCTCGTGCCGGAGCGCTTTATGGAGGAGCCAATGGATACTCTGGCTATGGTTCATACGGAGGAAATTCCGGGTACGCCAGCGGCTATGGCGGATACGGCGGTTACGGCGGATACGGCGGTTACGGTGGACACGGCTATGGCGGCAATGGCCTAGGCTACGGCATCAGCGGCTACAAACCAGCAACGTCCTACACTTCCGTGACTAAAGTAGTTCCCGCAACCGGTTCTGGTTACACCGGATCCCACGGAGGATATTCAGGCGCTCTCGGCGGTTATGGCGGTCTTGGTTATGGCTCTCACGGATACAGCGACCTTGGTTATTCTGGCAATGGCTACAGCAGCGGTGGCTATGGCGCCCATGGCTACAACAACCTTGGCTACGGCTCTGGTCTCGGCGATGCTGTGTCTTCTGTCTCTGTGTACTCTCCTAGCTACGCTAGCAGTGGTTATGGCGGTTACGGCCATGGCGGATACGGAAATGGCGCATACGGCAATGGCGGATACGGCTATGGTGGATACGGCCAAAGTTTATACGGAAACAAGCAAGCCTGGTGATTAATCAACTATTTTGAATTATATTTAATGAAAAATGTGATGTTTATGTGATGACTTGAAAATAAATAATTGAAAATGTAACACATGTATTTTCATTTATGTGACTAGTTTCATTGTCATTATCATTAGCTACTTCATAATTAAGACACTAAATTATCGATTTTCTACAGTGATGTTTATGAAAACTATAAGTAAACATATTATGGATAATTTGGAGACTGGCAGTTACAGTTATAAGAGACTGCATTATATGTTTTTCTTTCCCTTTGCCTTTATCCCAAATTATTGGGTCATCTAAATTATACTTATCAAAATTCTGATATCACTGCATTTTAATTTTATTGCAGAGCACTAACTATTACTTCTAACTAACTTTAAATAGCTATTTATGAAATTGGATATAGATGTCTAAGAAATACATTAACTTAATGTAGATACCTACGATACTTGATATATGTAATAATTAAGGTAAACGCAGCTATTACCGACCCTGATAAGACAATTTTAAAATCGATGATAATTATTAAGAGCTGTGATTGCTTTCAAATTCAGTGTTTTATTTTTATACTAGCTTTTGCCAGCGACTTCGTCCGCGTTTCCGTCGTTTTTCGTAAAAAAGTAGCATATGTCCTTCCTCACTGTTCAGTGGTTTTGATGTAACAGACAGATTAACTTTCGTATTTTAGTAGGGAAATATAATATATCACGTTACACAAAAATAATCCTTATAGCATGATTCAGTATTCACGCGCGACGGCGCGATGGCTTATTATCGTATTTCATGTATAAGTTTGGTGTTTCTATACCGATTTCTATGATTCTTTTTTTATTGAATAGGTAATAATGTAAACTTTTTTTAATTAGGGATGAGTGAGAGTATTATAAACGTAAGAGTAAACAAATATAATCAGAAATCTCCGAACTGCTAAGCTATCCGGAGTTACACGTGTTATTGTGAGTCAACCATAAAAGATAGACATATGCTGTTGTGGGATATTTTTTAGATAATTTTATGTAGAACATTTTCGTCATACATAATTTCTATGTAGCTTTAACCATTAAGGCTGCATACGCGACGGAAGCTTAAAAATACCGTTTTCCCAACATTTCACTTCACTGCTCTGCTCCTATTGATTGTAGCGTGATGAAAAGTATACTATAACCTGCCCAGGAGTATGAAGAATAAATGTACCAAGTTTCGTTAAAATCCGTCGAGTAGTTTTCGTTTCTATAAGGAACATACAGACAGACAGACAGACAGACAGACAGACAGACAGACAAAAATTTTACTGATTGCATTTTTGGCATCAGTATCGATCACTAATCACCCCCTGATAGTTATTTTGAAAATATATTTGATGTACAGAATTGACCTCTCTACAGATTTATTATAAGTATAGATGAAACTGTTATTTGTCTAGTTTATATTTATTACCTTATATGCCCAAGTTTAGAATGTTTTCTTAAAATTAAAAAAATATTAAGTGAATAACTCGATTTTTGGTATTACCGACCTATAGGAACGGCTATGAAGCTATTAACGATTTTTATGAAGCTATTACCGAGTGTAACAAAACTAGGTATTTTGTTTAAATAAGAACAAGTAAATGTGGTTTCGTGAAAGTAATTGGCATGGATTAAGAAAGGCATGTAAGCTTGCATTGACTTTCCTCCGCTTTTGTTGATCCATATTTCTGCAAAAAGAAATTTTATGTATTTCGTTTGCCATATTAATTTTCATAATTATTTTTGTTATTAGTTAATAATCTTAGCTAGTATTTTCTGTAACCAGTTAACCAGTGTAATGTAACTTAACATTATGGATAATGATTAGTATGGAGTCGGTAATAGGTTCCCATACTTGCTATCACCGACTCACATGGGTCGGTAATAAGCGATGTATATACAAATATGAAAGCGTTGCACCGACCCACAAAAACTAAATAATATGTATTTATTTGATATTTATAACTTTAACAGAGATTTTAAATAATTGATTAAACAAATAAGATTAATAAATGCACACATTATTATACAATAAAAGGTTATATAATTATGTTCCTTTAACATAACAATAAATGAATAATTTTACTATACGTGGTGAATATAAAATGGAAAAACAAGTAAACTATACAAAAAAGTATAGGTCGCTAATGGTGTGTAACAATGGCTGATTACTTGAGATTAAAATGTCTTATTAAAACAACTGTTTTATCATCACATATCGACAGAAAATAATTAAAACTAAATATAATGTTCTGGGCAATTACCGAGCCATGGATCGGCAATAGCTGCCACTATTAAAATTATTGAAGCTATTACCGCTCCATTTAAATTTCAAGTTTTATCCTATTAAATTACTTAAACTTTATGAAATACTATACGAAATAAAGAATTTATACTTAAATAAACACATTTAATAATACACAACAAGTACAGGCTTCGTATATTTCTGTAAAAAATCTTAAGCAAAAACTTAATGTGCTTACCTGTAGGAACAAGGACTTGTACCACACGGCCGGCGAGCTCGCTGTCGTCACAGAAAATAACGAATTTTGTATCTTTCCCGGGATACCACGCACACAAACGTTAGTTTTAACGATGCTCAATGAACAAACATTCGTGTTTCGTCAAGTATCTTCAGCATAAATCGTTCCAGTAGCATAAAAATTGCAAATTAATGGAATGGATCGGTAATAGCTGCGGATTTTCGATGGGTCGTTAATAGCTGCATTTACCTTATTACCTCTAAATGCACTAGCTTCAAACTAAAAGAATCATACTTAAAATCATATAAGTATAAATAAAGGCACTAGATACAAAATACAAAAAACCCCATAGTTAAAATCATTAAAGATGTAAAAGACATTTAATTTATTGACACTTCCGAAAACAACTTCCTTATAAATAAATATGGTACGTTCGATGGTATATTTAGTGTTAACGCCTGCGGCAGATTACACAACATACTTTACCGGGCGACTCACCTTGACATTGAAACCGAAAGTGCCCGCGGCTGATCCACAACAAGATTCAATACCAATACCAGTTTAAAGTCGCGATATAAAAGCGAAAGCATGTGCTCCAAAAAATATTACACACTCCAACCTCCTCCAATACAAACATGTACTCCAAGGTAGAGCAGTGAATTAAATATTTATAATTAGTCGAAGATTTTAAAATATTTTTTATCGAATTTAACCTTCTTGAATTATTTGACAAAAATATGTAGAGTAAAATTTAAATTGGATCTTTGATCGTCAATGGATTTCATTTTTTACATATTTGTACGATAGAGCACGGAGAAAATAAAAAGCCATCTCATTGCACTATTCTATAAGACAAGTGTTACTTAATATAACAAACCTTACTCACTTTACTTTTTGTTCCAGGTAGTAGTATTCCTGTGCGCGGCGAGCCTGGCGTCCGCCGGCCACCTGCTGCAGGCCGCCGCACCCGTAGCGTACAGCGCGCCCGTAGCGTACAGCTCAGCGCCCGCCGTCTCCTCCGTGTCGTTCTCCTCGCACACCGCGCACGCTCCCGTCGCCGCATACGCCAAGACGTACGCCGCGCCCGCCTACACCACCTACGCCGCTGCTCCCATCGTAGCGAAGTCTTACGCCCCGTCTGTGTCCTACCACTCTGCCCCTGTCGCGTACGCTAATACCTACGCCGCGCCCGCTGTCGCCACCTACTCCGCGGCCCCTGCTGTGGCTGCCTACTCTGCGCCAGTATACGCCAAGTCCATCGCTCCCGCCGTGTCCTACTCCTCAGTGTCCACTCACTCTGCTCCCGTCGCTTACGCCAAGACCATCGCCGCTCCCGCTGTCGCCACCTACTCTGCCCCAGTGTACGCTAAGTCCATTGCCCCTGCCGTGTCATACTCCTCGGTATCCCACTCCGCTCCCGTGACTTACGCCGCCGCTGCCCCCGTTGTCACCAAGACCATCGCCAGTCCTTCTTACACCACGTACGCCGCCGCTCCCTCTTACACCTCCTACGCCGCTGCTCCGGCTTACACCTCATACGCCGCTGCTCCCGTCGTCAAGTCCGCTGTGACATACTCGGCCGCCCCCGCCGTGTCTCACGTCTCTTACTCTAGTCTTGGAGCCAACTACGGCTGGTGAAAAGTTGTTTGTTAATATTTATTACTAGAGATTATTTGATTGTTATACGAAGAAAGACGAAATAAAAATTCAAAAATATTTGTGATATTTTAATTTTACTTTAAATCCCTTTTACTACTGTCATTCACACTTATTTCCATAATCCATGCAGGTTCAAAGTAGAAGAAAGAAATAAGTAATGAAGACGACAAAGATTCTCATCACAAGTCTCATTATCATTTCAAATGTGATCATTTATATTTTGTTAATTATAAAGCAATCCATTACGACCAGTGGATCACAGATTCAATTTTCAACATTAACGTGATAATTTCATTAGTCATTTATGCAGTGCCTTGAACTGCTTTAGCCTCATTAAAAAGGTCAAAATGTTATTAAAACATACTTCACTCAATTTTCCTTATGTTTTCATCTTGCAGTTTGATCTTAGTAGAACAGTTGTAGAAAAAAAGTTAGGAAAAGAGAGATGACGTTCAAACGAAATTAGGAAAAATTTTTACAACAAAAAGAAATATAGAGAAAGACGATCTTAAATGCTGATTGTTATTGTTCAATTATAAATATAATTATATATATAACGACTAAAACATCGTTTAGATTTATTTTATAATACAGTTTATTTTTCTTTTGTTTTCTGTTACGGCGCTTTTTTTAAGTCGGTTTTACTATTTTTTGTAATCAATTTATTTTTCCATTTTCAGTGTAAATAATCGTGTAAGTAAAAATACTTCATATAACTTAAATAATTATTCATTAAGTAGCACAAGGGGTAAACCGACTAAAAGTGCAACCTGAGGTAATACAGGATACGATATCAGCAACTTAAGTTATCATCTAACTTCTAAACGTCAAGGGAAGCTTTTACGTCAGATACTGACTTGGTGACAATGCTACCACTACAGGAGTATACTGTTTTGAATAAACAAAAAAAATATGAAAATCGGTCCTCAATAACTGAGAAACCAGTGAACATAAATAAAATAATATACATACAGTAACAAAAAGTTATTTTATAGAACCTCCTACTTTTTGAAGATCGGTTAAATACAAGTACGTGTTTTTGAAGTGAAACTTCTTTAGGCGCATGAGGGTAAAATTTTTACAGATGAAACGTCACGCCGGTATGCAACGGAAGTCAATTTTTTATGATAATTGGTTTGAAGGTTAGGTAGTTTTAATATTTACAAATAACATGTGGTATTTCAACTTGCCACTCGTCATTTGATAATTTAATAAATCATTTACCATAAAATAAAAATATTTCATAAATTCGCTTTTCTAAATTTTGAATTCAAAAACAAAACTTAATTAATAATTTCTAATATTGACAAAAAACACGTGGCATTTTTATTTACAATTCGTCATTTGAGATTTCAATAAATCATTGTGCATAAAATACTAATAACAATATTTCATAAATTCTTTTGACGAAATTTTAATTTAAAAATTGGAATTTCTAGAGTTATCATTAATTTACAAAAATTTTGTATATATTTAAATTAGGTATTTTTAATATTTACAAAAAATCACGAGGAATTTTAATTTAATATTCAACATCTGAGATTTGACTATATTATTTTTCAAACAATATAAAATAAATTTATTTTAATAATTCTCTTTAATTATTTTTATTATTAAATATTAATTTCAAATAACTTTTCATTTTCAGATTGCAATGCCAAAAAGAAGTTTCACTTCTGACATGTGTACTTTGTACGCACGCATGTTTTTTTTTTTTTTTATTGCCTGCATATTTCGAATCCATTCTGTATATATTGTACATAGTAGGTTTTTATTTAAACATTTAACGCACAAAAAATAGTAGCAATAAAACCCAATAGAAATATGCAGGGACACTGCTAATTTTTTAAGAAATTTCGTCTATAATAGCCGACCCGCGAACAGTACTCTAATATGCCATACTAAAATTATACCGACCTCTATACTTGAGTAGGTATATGTAATTATAGAGGACAAAAAAGTATCCTTACTAATATTATAAATGCGAACGTAACTCTGTCTGTCTGTCTGTTGCGCTTACACGCCAAAATGATTGAACCCATTTAAATGAAATTTGGTACACAGATAGTCTAGAGCCTGAGAAAGGACATAGGCTACTTTTTGCCATCCACGCTGTCAGCTGCGGGAAAAACCTAGTTTATCTATAAAACAACATATTAAAGGATATACAGTTATGGCTCAAAACTGGTTCTAAGGACCATTTAACTGATCCAAGTAGCAAAACGGCGGAAATTCTTGTAAAATATATATCCTTGTCTTCGAACCCTAAGACTTAAATGTTATTAAGTCATATGTTGATGTTAATGTAAACCAGTTGTGCTCAGGTGCCCTTCCATTTGATGTAATAATAAAGTAATTAGTGGCTTGTGTTAGTACGAGCCAGCACCATAATATATGTACAATAATGACACTTATGCAATTTCGATTATGAGAAGGTTAGTCGATAAAATAGAACAGTTAAAAATACATGATACAAATGACAAAATCTAACAAAAAACACAGGCCGCTACAAAAGAAAGATACGTTTATACACCAACATAGGTACAGACTTTAATTGATTAACTGTAATTTTTTTGTTTTATAAAATTTTTCTTTACAAAAATAAAATATTTTATACTTTTATATAATATATAAAATCGTAAATCGAGCCAACTGACATACCTAATAGTAAATTTATTGACTGTCGTTTACCAGATATCGAGGCGGCTTCTAACAGATCTTTAATTTCGATTGCAAAATTATTACTCCCGCTTCCACATACGAAGAAACGGGCTTTAGACTGAAGCTGATTTTTTGGTATGTTAGTTCAATAGTATAATGCCATATTTACAGCTGCTTAGTCCGTCGGGATTTTTTTTGTTAGAAAATATCCTCAAAATTTTCGGACCTAAATATGGCTAATAACTTGTGCAAAGGTTGGTTTTAGATTAAAAGTCACTCATTACTTTTTTTAAGGAGAACATTTACCTGAATTTATGCCCATTCACAGTTTGCATGCACACACATTTTATTTCAATGTATTTAGATCGTTTCTTGTTTTGACTGGAATATTAGCGCTAATAATATGGCGTTTTAGAAACTATAGTGAACAGCAGTACATATTCAAAAACAACAATAAATTAAATTTAGTAAATTAAAGTTCTTCCTAATAAAAAACTAGTTAAATAACTACAAATCTCGCGATAAAGTGCAAAAAATACATTCAAGTTTAGTTATTACAATGCATTAAAATACAGGAAGAATTCACCGTGAAATCGAAGTAATTGAATAATAGCCTGAACGTTTTAAAACTTATTTATAACTGGTTTTCGTTAACCTTTTATGTATATATTAGATCCTCATTGATCCTATCTGATCCTTATCCAATGATCTATTTACGAAAAATATAAACGAAGAGAGTGAAGTGTTCTTAAAATGTTCTTAAAAAAAACAACGAAAAATAAAATTTACAGATAAATAGTAAATGACTTTTTAGAACCTACTAATTGTAAATCAGCTAATAAAAATATTATATGTAGACAAAATTACCGTCTTTCTACTTAACAGATCGTTCACTCAGTATTAAGTATTCGGCATTGCGTTATGTACTAATTATACGTAGCCCTCGGCACGTGAGTCACACTGGTTTTGTTTTGACGGAACGAACGAAGCTGTAGGCAATATCTCATGGAGATTCAATGCTAATACCAGTTTGCAGACGCCGATATAAAAGCGAAAGCAAGTGCTCCAAAAATTATTACAATCAACAACCTCTTCCAATACAAACATGTACTCCAAGGTATTATAGTGATTTTATTAACGTATTTAATATTGTGCTAAATATTTTGTGAATATTTCACCATCATTATTTTGTGATGATAGTATACGAGTGAATGATGTATACCTTGTGATAATTTTTGTGCACGTCTAATTCAAAAGAACATAAAAGTCCTCCGTGTCATTGTTTATTTATTATAAATATTTTTCTATCCCAGGTAGTAGTATTCCTGTGCGCGGCGAGCCTGGCGTCCGCCGGCCACCTGCTGCAGGCCGCCGCACCCGTGGCGTACAGCGCGCCCGTAGCGTACAGCTCAGCTCCCGCCGTCTCCTCCGTGTCGTTCTCATCGCATACCGCACACGCTCCTGTCGCCGCATACGCCAAGAGCTACGCCGCACCTGCATACGCCGCGTACGCCGCCGCTCCCGTCGTAACCAAGTCCTACGCCCCGTCCGTGTCCTACCACTCTGCCCCTGTCGCGTACGCTAAGACTTACGCCGCGCCCGCTGTCGCTACCTACTCCGCGGCTCCTGCTGTAGCTGCCTACTCTGCGCCAGTGTACGCCAAGTCCATCGCTCCCGCCGTGTCCTACTCCTCAGTGTCCAGTCACTCCGCCCCCGTGTCTTACGCCAGGACCTACGCTGCCCCAGCTGTCACCACCTACGCCGCCGCCCCAGTGGTTAAGACCATCGCTGCTCCTGCCGTGTCATACTCCTCAGTTTCCCACTCTGCCCCCGTCGCGTACGCTAAATCCTACGCCGGTCCCTCTTACGCCACGTACGCCGCTGCTCCCTCCTACACCTCATACGCCGCTGCACCCTCTTACAACACTTATGCCGCTGCTCCCTCTTACACCTCATACGCCGCTGCTCCCCTAGTCAAGTCCGCCGTGACATACTCGGCCGCCCCCGCCGTTTCCCACGTGTCATACGCTGGTCTGGGAGCCAACTACGGCTGGTGAAAACCTTGTTGTTGATATTGTAATCACTAGAATCTATTTGACTGTATATATTATTTTTAATACGTAATTATAATGAATAGTCGAACGAAGTGATAAATAAAAGAAATTTATTTATAATATTTTTTCGTTTTTTTTTTTTGTTCTTTTGGTTATGTCCTTAATTGTGTGTAACATAATAACGCAAAATACTGTATGTACTGTATACGTGCTTTTGATAGCTACGTAGGTACTTGTGAGTAGATGAGTACAGGGTGCAAAACGGTTTGATGCTTTACATAATTCATTATTATAATACTACTTACTTACTAAAAACGAGCTCTTAAGAGTGAATATAAATTACGAAGTATATATAAAGTTAATGGCCACTTGCACTTGCACACCAACTTACTTCATACATTTAGAGCTAATGCTGTTTTAGAACATCATCTTGTATCATATTATAAAGCAAATTAAAATACATTAAGCCCCAAGACGCTTCGGAGCTTTTTAGCAAATCACGTTAATATAGCTGGAACTAGTAAACAGACGAACTACATACTCCTATTAAGTACAGCAACTTCACCAATTTTGGTACATAATAATTTTGTAGTATAGAATTAAAAGTTTTGGCTAAATTGCGCTTATTTATTATTAGTATATTTTATATTACTTTATCCCAAAAAAGAAAATCCGACAGCGAGATTACGAGATATTGTAGGCCTAACTAACTTAAACCTATTTGTTGAATTTGGTTTTGACTCGAACTCATTATTAAAGAAAAGATATCACCACGCCGATCTTTATCACCACGCTAATATAAAATTTAATGACATTAAATTACATCACAAACATTTGTATTATCCTTTGCTACCTCAAGGGTCAAAATGTATCTGGCTAAAATCAATCTATATATACCAGATACCTATACAAATTAATCCCGATTTTTTTTGTCAAAACGTAACTTCCGAACGATTGCACCAATACGTAACGAAGAGAGTAAAAGAGCACTACCTTTCTTCTTAACGTGTTAGTATTGATATATGTAAGTATATATTTATATGTAAGTATAATAGTAGTTATTCGTTTATATATATATGTGGACAATGTGGACAACATCACATACATTGTTCTGAACCCAAAGTAAGTAGCTAAAGCACTTGTGTTATGGAATTCAGAGACAACGAAGGTACCACAAACACCCAAACCCGAGACAATGTAGAAAAGTGCTTTTTCTACATTGACCCGGCCGGGGATCGAACCCGGGACCTCAGAGCTGGCGACACCTTGAAAACCGGTGTGTTCGCCACTCGACCACGGAGGTCGTCAAATATATATATATATATATTTTAAATCTATAATATTCTATTAGCACTATTTCTCTTTTTCTATCTCCTACACACTGTTGTCTCCATTTCTGATATACATTTCTCCTTTCGCAGGTCTGCTGGAAGAAATTTCTTTGAGAAATAAGCAGTACCTTTGTACTAAATTGTTGTAATTGTTGTGTCTAAATATTTTTGTGTGTACATAAATAAAATTGTTAATAATAAATAAAAGTAACATTTTTAGTTTTGGGTCTGTTATTTATTGTAAGTACAAGGTTTTTGTAGAAGAAAATTAGAAAATACCTATGTAAATGTTTTTAAAATCTCACACCACCCGTGTGCGGCAAGGGCGGGTAGCTAATATTTAATACTAGGGCACTGCATAATTCAGAACTTTCCATGTTATGTTTAGTTATGCAGTTTAAACAATACCTTACTCTGTATTTCCCTTCTGAATACCTACCTATCGATAAAATATCTCAAATTAAGTAAATTAATTAAGAAAATTACACTTGCAAATACCAAAGGCAACTGGGTAAGGTCAGTAATTTCTTAAATTTTGCGAACTGCGAAATATGTATCTTATATGCCTTGAAATTGGTCCAGTTATAAATGTGAACAACATAATCTGGGTCTAGATAAACACGTGTTAACGCATTTTACTGGTTTTCTGGACTAATTCTGATCTTAATGATGTCTAACAGAGATTCAATGCTAATACCAGTTTACTAACTGATATATAAACGAAGGCAAGTACTCCAAAAATCATAGTACAAGCAAGTTTAATCCAAACATGTACGCCAAGGTACTACAAGTTAATATTTTAGTAAAATAAAGTTGAGAAAATAGTGTGTTGAAAAGTTTTGGATTTTGGCAGAAAATTTCATTTATCACTTAAGTGATATTAATTAATTATTTAGTCTTATCATTGCAATACTGTGTCAATTATGTGCCGAAAGCCGAATAGATTATTTTTTAACTTTAGTTAATCATCAGTTTAGTAGTATTTACAAGACTTCTTCACAAACTACGTTTAAGTAACAAAGATAATTAATTAATACAAATCAGCACGCAAAATACTGATAATCTTCAAATATTTCAGATCATCATCTTTATGTATGCGGCGGGCTTCGCCTCTGCAGGTTTGCTTGCCGCCCCTGAAACGGTGGCATACAACGCAGCCCCAGTCGCCACATACGCTGCTGCTCCTGCATACGCAACATACGCCGCCCCTGCCACTGCTGCGTACTCTGCCCCAGTATTCGCAAGAGCTGTATCCCCCGCTGTATCTTACTCGTCAGTCACTAGATCTGCGCCTATAACTTACGCTGCTGCCGCTCCAGTCGTCGCCAACACTTACACTGCTCCCGCGTTCACCGCGGCCTACACCGCCCCTACAACCTACGCCGCTCCTGCCTACACTGCGTACGCTGCTCCCGTAGCTAGGACCTACGCTGCTCCTACTTTCACTGCTGCATACACTGGTCCTAGGTCGTTCGCTGCTCCGGCTTTCGCTACGTACGCCTCTGCTCCCGTTGTAGCTAAGACTTTCACACCTGCTGTGGCTGCATACACCGCAGCGGCACCATTGGTCAAGTCCGCTGCCGTGACATACTCGGCTGCTCCCGCCGTCTCCCACGTCACATACGCCGATGTGGGAACTAATTATGGATGGTGAACATGAACTCTTATTGGTTGTCGACGAATTACAATATTGTACCTAAATTTGCTGAAAAGAAAATAAATATAAACTAAAATATAAATCCGCTGTTTTCTTCATTATCTTACCTATTAATTATAATTATTGACATATTTATAAAGAAATATCTTCTCTAACATATCGATCGGCAGAAAGCTTCAGAATGTAATATGGACTGGCTAGTCTTAAACTAAACAAATAAATATTAAACATTAAAATTTAATTAATACAAAGAAGTTATAAAATGGCAGTTCTATATTTAGGTAATTCTAATATGCACCAATATCGTTTTCTGTGTGCATTTGAGTCCTATGTGCTCATAACGTATTCACCAAATGGAACAAGTAAACGTTACACAACCATTCATCGCAAGATATTTTAATGATTTTTATGATTTACGCGCACATCACTCTTATTAGCACTTTATCGATATAAATAAATTATAATTATAACTCTTCATTACAGAACAAACACAACAAGCATTCATATCAATAATTCATTCATTTACATAACTTAAGGTACGTGGAAGTTGAGTATTCAATAAACAACATCTTATTTGGGTATCTTTTACTTATTTCAAACCACTATCCAAGGTGTGTTAGATCCCATAGAAATATTAAAACAATATTTCTTTTATGTATCTATGGTTAGATCCACTCAGGAAATCATACATCTTTACGTGGTCCTTCCGGCCGGATTATCCTTAAACTTTGCTTACAGAGACGTTAAACCAAGACTTAGTCATTATAATCAGGTATTTTATATTACTGCAGCTAATGATAAACATTTTATTTTTAGAACTTCTCACTGTTTACATAAGACTAAGTGAATACATTTAACTGCCTTTAAGAAGTTAATGCAAGGTTCTGTATACGAAATGACAGCGTGCTGCTGGGGAGTTTGTTGCGCCGTTTCTTCTCCACAGTGCAGCCAGAGCACTTAGGAAGCGGTGAAGGGTGGGCGAATCAGGGTGCTGTCCATTGTATTGACGTTCTTAAAGTGATACTTTGTAGCCTAGATGGAATAAATAATATTTTGATTTTGATTTTGACTTTTCAAAATAATGTGTACGTTTAAGAGAAGAAAATCCTTCGCCTCGCATTACATGTCTAAAATAATAATATATAGCTATTGGTTGGGTTGACACTGAATCAATATTATCCACGTACGTTATAGTTATTTACTTTCTTACTTTAGATTATTACTTCCCTAAAGACTCCGACCTAAAGTAAATGTTACCACCTAGACATAGAAGGAATTATTTTTCTAAAAAAAGAAAAATACCCTACTCACCCTTTTACTTTGAGTGTTACCGAGAACAGTCGAAAAAAGAAGATTGGAATGACCCTTAATTATTTTGTTGTAGGTGTTGATACAGTAATCACGTAGTACAATAATATAAGTAAAACGCAATCATCTTTATACTCTACTAGCTGGCATAATGTTAATAATCCTTTTTTAGTACAGAGACATGACTAATAAATATGACCTGACGATTTAAATTATTTTATTAATATTAAAAATTAAATTATCTATACAAATATTAAAAAAACAACTTTTTGAAACTTAAATATAAAAGTTAGACATTATGCTGTCGTTGACTTTTTTGTAGGCATTTTCAAGCTCCACATCTTTTCTCTAGAACTCAAAAATATATCTTTCATAGTTAAGGCAGCGTTCGTAAGAAACGCTTTCATTCGACCGTTTTTTCTCCGATTCACTTTGCAAAACGGACTACCACGTAAAAGCCTTTTTATTTTTCGGTTTTTTATACACTCAGCAATAATGTGGCTTTCTATTGGTGAAAGAATTTTTAAAATCGGTTCAGTAGATCCCGAGATTACCCCTTACAATTTAACAAATATACAAACACACAAACTTTACTTCTTTATAATATTATAGTATAGATTAAAAAAGTTGTCAAGCTCATTCGTGACATTTGTACATGAGCGAACTTGCCAAAATAAACTGCTTTAGGCGGTGCCGGATAGATTCAATGCAGATTCAAGTTCGCTGTCGTTGATATAAAAGCGAAAGCAAGTGCTCCAAAAATTATTCCACTCAACAACTTCCTTCAATACAAACATGTACTCCAAGGTAAGGAACATTCGCAAAATTACTATTTTAAATCTTATATCATGGGTTAACGACCTGAGTATTCGATTTTCTGTCACCTGTGAAAATTAATCAGCGTATATTTAGGATTATAAAATGTGTTTGTTTTCTTCAATAGGTAGTAGTATTCCTGTGCGCGGCTAGCCTGGCGTCCGCCGGCCACCTGCTGCAGGCCGCCGCACCCGTGGCGTACAGCGCGCCCGTAGCGTACAGCTCAGCGCCCGCCGTCTCCTCCGTGTCGTTCTCCTCGCACACCGCACACGGTCCCGTCGCCGCATACGCCAAGACGTACGCCGCGCCCGCCTACACCACCTACGCCGCTGCTCCCGTCGTAGCGAAGTCCTACGCCCCGTCTGTATCCTATCACTCTGCCCCTGTCGCATATACTACTAATACCTACGCCGCACCCGCCGTCGCCACCTACTCCGCGGCCCCTGCTGTGGCTGCCTACTCTGCGCCAGTATACGCCAAGTCCATCGCTCCCGCTGTGTCCTACTCCTCAGTGTCTACTCACTCCGCCCCCGTGTCATACGCCAGGACCTACTCTGCCCCCACAGTCACCACCTACGCCGCCGCCCCAGTGGTCACCAAGACCATCGGCGCTCCCGCCGTGTCTTACTCCTCAGTATCCCACTCCGCTCCCGTGACTTACGCCGCCGCTGCCCCCGTGGTCGCCAGGACGTACTCTGCCCCCGCCTACACCTCGTACTCTGCTGCCCCCGTGGTCGCTAAGACCTACTCCGCTCCCTCTTACGCCACATACGCCTCCGCTCCGGCCTACACCTCATACTCGGCCGCGCCCGCCGTCTCTCACGTCACATACTCTGGTCTGGGAGCCAACTACGGCTGGTGAACATGTTTGCTGATATTTATTACTAGGAATACTTCAAGTACCTTATCTATTCAATGAACAAAGAAAAGCAGAAAAATTAAAAAACAAATGAAAAACATTCACGCATTTCATTTTTATACCTTTATTTATTTAATCATGACATATTAACATCATGTATCGTGTAGGTAATAATCATGTATACATTAGTATTCTACTTCCCACAGATAAACACACGTAAAAAAAGTAACCAAAGTCTGATGATAGATCTGAAATGAAACACCTGAACACCTCAAAAACGTTGTAATTTATAGGACAGCTTAGAAACGTTGTAAACGTCGCTTGGCAAGGAGGTTGTTAATAATGGATAATAGTAGTAGATAATAATGGACATTAATAATTATAATCATGCAAAATAATTAGAAAATTATTAAGTTTTTGGAAATGATAAAGCTTTTAATATTAACTTATATTATTTAAATACCGGCCTATTACAGTGCCACTCCTCGGCACAGGTCTCATCTCATGTAGAGAAGGAACGAGCATTGATCACCACGCTTGCTCACCTGCGAGTTGGTGATTTTAATTTAAAAGAGGTTTCCTATATATATATAATATTTTCATTCAACGATTCTCAACGGTTAATGTCTTAGAATATTTAAGAAAGTACATAAGTAGGTACGTATAACATTGATCCCAAAGTAAGTAGCTAAAGCACTTGTGTTATGGAATTCAGAAACAACGAAGTTACCACAAACAGTATATACTTTTAAAAAGTCACACTCGTACTGTTTTAGCTAGATATTTATAAAATCAACATCCCAGCTCCCAAGTTCGCCATTAGACTCAATTTATAAGAAAAATGGTGGAAGAATCAGGGTGATGTCTAGTGTATACATGTATTTTGTTGGTCTTTGAAAAGTGCTACTTGGTAGACTATTTTGAATTTAATCAATTCAAGTTTCGTTGTCGTATCGTTTGTCGAGAAAACCATCTGTCACACTGAGTTAATGATCAGCGTGTTGTTTTGTCGCCCTGCGACAAGAAGTTTGTTTGTTGCGATTGTGACAAGAAAATGATATGATTAATTATTAATATTAATTAAACAATTAGAAAACCAGAAAACCCAACTGACAAAAGAATAAATTAAAATGTAAGAAATATGTTGTATTGTTGTATTCGTTAATATTGTCATTCCGGTCGGGGATCTTGGTTTATTTTATACATTTTAGTAACAGGTTTTAAATTATTATTTTAAATTTTCATCATGACCTTCAATTTGATATCCATATTGTAATAAGTAAAGCAATAACTTTTTTTTACATTTGAAAATGGACGTACTTCGCCATATTTTTTTATTTCTTAAATTGTATAAATTTTCATACTCGCCTTTTAAAGCCCTTTTTTTGATAACCCACTCGAGGAATTTAAAAGAAAGTTTTATTTAAGCCTGCAATTTAAAGCGCCTTAATCTGTGTATGTACTTAGTGACACTCGCGCTATGAAGAAGAATGTAATGACACATCATTTGCTAAAATCGGTTAAGTTGTCGAGTGGTTACTAGTGGACATGGAAACGGACATAAATATATTGCTGAAATTTGGCATGCAGGTAGATGTTATGACGTAGGCATCCGCTAAGAAAGGATTTTGATCAATTCTACCAAGGGGATAAAATAGGGGATGAAACTTTGTCAATTTTAAACCGATCGGGCTGAGACTTTGCATGCATAAAGCTACTATTACGTAGGCATCCCCTAAGAATATTGATAAATTCCACCCTTAAGGGGATAAAATAGGGGATGAAAGTTTGTATAAATCTTCTTAGATGTTCGACCGATTAAACTGAAATTAAAGATTGGAGCTACTATGATGAAGACGTCCGCTTTAATAGGATTTTGTTATTTAACGAATTTTACACGCTAAACAAAAGTAAAGCCGCAAAACTACACCTAATTAATAATAATACTTCTTAACGCGAGCGAAGCTGCGGGCAAAAGCTAGTTCTTATATATATCTACTTTATGAGCGTTCCTTAGTTAGTAGTAATTATATCACGCAATTGTTAGTATCAGTATCAGTTAATGAAAGATGTATTTTTCGGTATTTATTTATTTTTTATATTTTTCTTTTGAAACATTTTTGTTCAGTAAATTGATAAAGCATTCAAACTATTTCTAGTAATAAATATCAACAAACATATTGTGTTCACCAGCCGTAGTTGGCTCCCAGACCAGAGTATGTGACGTGAGAGACGGCGGGCGCGGCCGAGTATGAGGTGTAGGCCGGAGCGGAGGCGTATGTGGCGTAAGAGGGAGCGGAGTAGGTCTTAGCGACCACGGGGGCAGCAGAGTACGAGGTGTAGGCGGGGGCGGAGTAGGTCCTGGCGACCACGGGGGCAGCGGCGGCGTAAGTCACGGGAGCGGAGTGGGATACTGAGGAGTAAGACACTGCGGGAGCGGCGATGGTCTTGGTGACCACTGGGGAAGCGGCGTAGGTGGTGACTGCAGGGGCAGCGTAGGTCCTGGCGTATGAAACGGGGGCGGAGTGAGTAGACACTGAGGAGTAGGACACGGCGGGAGCGATAGACTTGGCGTATACTGGCGCAGAGTAGGCAGCCACAGCAGGGGCTGCGGAGTAGGTGGCGACGGCGGGCGCGGCGTAGGTATTAGCGTATGCGACGGGGGCAGAGTGGTAGGACACAGATGGGGCGTAGGACTTCGCTACGACGGGAGCAGCGGCGTAGGTGGTGTAGGCGGGCGCGGCGTACGTCTTGGCGTATGCGGCGACGGGAGCGTGCGCGGTGTGCGAGGAGAACGACACGGAGGAGACGGCGGGAGCTGAGCTGTACGCTACGGGCGCGCTGTACGCCACGGGTGCGGCGGCCTGCAGCAGGTGCCCGGCGGACGCCAGGCTCGCCGCGCACAGGAATACTACTACCTATTAGAGAAAACAAACACATTTTATAATCTTACGTATACACTGATTAATTTTGTCAGCTGACAGAAAATCGAATACTCAGGTCGTTAACCCATGATATAAGATTTAAAACAGACATTTTGCCAATGTTCCTTACCTTGGAGTACATGTTTGTATTGAAGGAAGTTGTTGAGTGGAATAATTTTTGGAGCACTTACTTTCGCTTTTATATCAACGACAGCGAACTTGAATCTGCATTGAATCTGTCCGGCACCGCCTGAAGCTGTTTATTTCGGCAGGTTTTTGGTCAAGTAATATTTACATTTTAAAACGAGTTATTAGTTGCCGATCAAAGAGAGTAAGTACCTAAATAAAATGTTGTAATAGCTTTATCAGCCAATATTGTTTGTTTTCTGATTACAACATAATTCGAGAAAACTTTAATAATAGCTTATATAGTATTTGACTTGCTCTTGTTCGTGTTTCGTATTAGATTTCTTGTCGTAAATTTGGCCCAAAAAACATTGATTACAATTATATGTAAATTTAAAAAGTAAGTTATTGTATTCGGGACATAACCAGTAGGTAATCTATTGCCATTTGCCCTCTAATTGGTTTGCATTAAGTCGTTTTGTCATTGTCCCTTGACATAGCAGCTTATGGGCGAGATATAATAAAAAATGCTCTAATTAATATAATCTTATATTATGTCTATTAGAAATTCAGAACTACTACTAGTTTAAGAACCTAAGAGCCTCTGCACACTGTTATTTAAACGCGCCTGGTTTCGATAACAATAAACGCGATACCCTCGCAAATTAAATTCTAGCGTAAACAAAGTGCTATGTGGAATTAAAAACGCGCTGTGAACTTAGATGGCACCTTTAAAAATCGTGGTGTGCATAGGCTCCAAAATCCAACTTATATTATTTTCCTTATAAATACTCAGACCTCGTTTACGGAGACGCGGGGCGTAGCGCGTTGTATTAAAAAATTAATGGCGTTGTATGTGTTTACAGAGAAGCGTTTTTAAACGTGGTTGCTTGAAATGCATGTATTGCCTGCGTAGGTATAACATCACCGCATTGCACGCGACGTTGCGAAGAACTTTTCTTGCAATTCTCTGTTCCGCGGAGGGAACCGCTACTCTTCACGCCCTGCACCACGCGCTGCGTCACGCCCTGCATCTTCATAAAAAATAAATCCAACACACCATGTTTGTGTGATGGGTACGGGCCGCTGCACGCCCCACGTTTCCGTAAACAAGGCCCTAGGGTTTGTGGAAATAATAAATGGACGCAATTGATGTAGTGGGTAAACTAACGGTTTGCTATGTGTTGATTGTAAGATAAATTCCTGTTAATAAGTATCTCTATAAAAACTTATAATTTTACACATTTACATATATAGTTCCGGCCCAGGACTAATGTTTTGTGCATTTCGTATCGGTTCTATATTTCCGCTAATATTTTCTGAAAATGTATGTACCTACACAATGCATAAAAACGTAGTTAAAAATCGAGTCTGGCACCAAAATAGAAAATTTCGAAACTGATTTTATATTAAACGAAATGAGTGGCTTTTATCGGTTGCGGTTAAAGCCTTAATAGCACCTAATTTTATTAATTATTCAAATAATATAATATTATCAGTATTACATTATTTTACAAAGGATGTGTAAATCATTTTCTCAAATACAATAACATATATTTATGTGAACTAGAAATCAAAATTATAAATTTTTATTTATTTATTTATTCAATTATAGTATAGAAACAACATAATAGAACAGATGTACAAAGTGCTACTTATTTCTTAAGAAATCTCTGCTAGCACACCCGCGATGGAAGTGGTAAATATTGGGATCAACAGTGTTGTGTTAATATTTGACATAATGTAACATTAACATTTTGTTTTGCGGATGTAACAGTAAGTATGGTTCACCTAATTATATTATTCCTATTTTGGCTGACCCAAGGAAACCTTACAGAGATCTAAATTTGTTCAATAAATATTTCGTAACATTTAAATAATATAGATCATTTTAAAATGTTGCAAATCAAAGTAATTATGTATATTACTGGGTCTGTAATATTCATGATTTCATTGAAAGTTATATTTATTTCCATATCAAATGACAATGGTCATATATGGAAATAAATTCAGTTCTTGAAATTATTAATGATTAAAGTCGAATAATTATCAAGGTAAAAAAGTCACTCTTCTTTTGTATCAAATCACTTAAATTTGGGATTATATTTAAAATATTATTTGGTTTTTGTTTTTTATTAACCTAAAAATACTAAACAGAAATAGCTAAACAACTACAAATAAAAGGAACACAGAAACAGTTGAAAAGTAAGCCAACATGCAATACATATTGCACAGAAATCAATTTACAGCAATCGAAACAATTATAAACTTAAATTTTATTACACATTTACATAATAATTATATTTAGAGGAATCAAAAAAAATATGAACGAAAATTAAAGGCTACCATCCATAGTTTACTCCTAAACCACTAAATGAGACGCTAGAAACTGACGATGCAGGGGAATATGACAAAGCTCTAGCATAACCCTCGTATCTATGAGCCGAATGGTCTATGGTATGATAATGTGAACCCACAGGTGTATAAACATTTTCCAAGAAAGATTTAGCATGGACTACATGATGGGGAACAGAATTGTATCGTACAGCAGACTCAGAAATTACCGGAACGGGTATACGTTCAGATTCCACAGCAAACTGTGATGCAGAATGGTGGAAAGTTTCTACACCAGAATTTTCGTATAACACTGGAACTGGGATTGGATCAATCACTGGGACGGGAGTAGGACCGTATCTTACAAATGTGGGGGCTGGGGTATACCTTAAAGCAGGCAGAGCAGCAACGGAATTAAATGTCTCCACTGTAACAGTTTTTGAACCGACAGGAACATGACTCACAGGATTCACGGCGTATGTTACTTTAGGAGAATGAATATACTGAATAGTTGGTGGATTTATCACAGTTTGATAGTTATGAACAGGATACGCAGATTTGGCAGATGATTGTTTATTCGCATCCTTATGAGTATTAATTGTCACAGTATCAGTTGTCGACGGGATGGTGTCCTGCTGTCCACTCGAAGCAGAGTTTGTCTCAGTTTTGATAGGACCAACTTGATGACTTGCGTAGGTGGACGAAGACTGTCCAAATGCTTCTTGAGATGTTATTGTTCTTGTATTTGGTACGGCGTTATACGGCTTTTCAGGATTCTGTGTATTTGCAGCTCCTGTTTGACTGTCTATTGGACCTGACACAACAGACGCAGAATATGCTGTAGATTGTCCGGAACTTTGTCCAGAAGTGATTATGGAAGTCGACGAAGATGCATCTTCTACAGTGACAGGCTCAACGGGCGCTGGTGCAGCTAAAGCGTTGATGTCCGCTGAACTATATTCTAATGGCAATTCAGCGGGAAGATACGCTGTTGAAGGACCACGCACTTCTTGAAACGAATTTTCAGAAAAAGAATATGCTCTGTCGTCAATAGATGAAATGTTAGTCCTCGATAGCGGGACAAAGCCAGATTGTGATGTGACATTTTTCTTTGGTTCTTCAGAAGCAAACGCAGCCGAAGAAGTTTTTGCCAAATTATTCACATCAGAATCAGTTTGCGAAGTTTTTTGGCAAAAGATAGACGTTGCGCAGAGCAAAATTATCAACTGCAAAATAAACAAACGATTATTGCGAAGAATGAGAATTCATAATTAAACATAATTTAAAAGAATTAATTATACCTGTCTTAACATCTTCAATCCGGTAGTTTTGATGACAAAATAACATGTATAAAACGCGCATTCACTTTTATACCATCCTCATAAAACTGGTATTTCATCCTAGAAGATATTTTATGCAATTCAAATGATATCAGTTAGTCATTCATAAAATGACCTTTCGAGCTTTGCATTAAAGTGTTTAGTAACTGATGCTTATGTTTGTGGCATGAACAGTTTAAGTGTACCAGATCAAACCAATAGGGAATATGCCTTAGCAAGTGAATATAGTTACGATGACGATCAATATGACACGAAGAAACTGGTGCAGTAGTCAATAACTTACATTATTATTATAGCCAAAATTGCGGCAACGTAACGAAACGATATTTGTTGCTAACATCATTTCAAAATGTTGATATTTAACTTATGTAATAAGTCTCCTCTGAAGGCAACTTGATGTGTCATATTTAATTTTATGCGCATTTATAATTTTTCATTAATAAAAGTAGTTCCATTTCAATTGTTACCTTACAGACACATAATAGAATAAATTGTTAATCTCCAGATCAAGGTGGCCTGAGCCGGCCAAACTAGCAATAAAGATATGTCCCTAAATAATAATAATAATACCTAGATCCAGCCCTCCCTTGCGGTTTTTGCCTTATTAAGATTGTTAGAGACGCAAAAGTAGAGGTCCAACCCCACAGGAGGTGCCTTTAGTGAACGTTGTTGACGTAGTTAGTTTTTTTTTTGCTCTGGCTGAAGGTCCTTAACGTTCTCGCCAAAAATCCGGTGAAGCAGTCAAAGCCTGCGCTCAGAGTAACTGCATAGATCTCTACAATAGCGATATAATCAATCTTTGTATAATTCTCCATCCCTAGAAAAGTAGTGGGAATATTAAACTGTTTGAACGCAAAGGTTTGAAACACAGCCATAGCAAAGAACCATAGACATAGTCTGACCAAAATATTGAGGGTGGCAATTTCCTAACAAAAAGCCTAATTAACAGGAACCTCTATAGAATTATCTAGAGAGGTTTCCGTTACTTAGGCTTTTACCATTTGTAGCAGAAGTTATTTTAGTTGCTGGTGCAACCACAGGCAACTTAGTGAACTGAACCTATGTGATTTTATAAAAGATATAAATTGTGAAGTAATAGTCAAGGAAACGTCGTTAATAAACCTTCCTTTCTGTTCCTGAAACCGTCGTTGTTAAATACTGGTTCCTTCTGTTTATACAAAGAGCTTTTGTCCTGCAATGAGGCGGACAATCGGAATAATATTAAAGAAACACAAGACTATGGACACAATAAAACAAATACGAAAAATAAACACATTTTGATAATTGGTGATGCGCAATTAATTATATAAGACGTCGCGTTTACGGTAGAGGTCGATATTTACGCAAATTCAAACTATTTCGATAAACACATGCATACATTTGAATAGAATAGGATTTTAAATAGAAACATAATTTGTTATTTTTTTATTTGAGATGGAAATAATGGATTGAATCCACAGAACATTGAACACAAGTAGTGCTTAGATACTAGGTAGTTAGACACTATAATTTTTCTATATTTTTTGAATACTTACTTCACATGAAATATTTGTTTTAAATGCAATACAATAATACCAGCCTATAAATGTCCCACTGCTGGGCACAGGCCTCTTCTCATATAGAGAATGAACGAGTATTGATCACCACGCTTCCTCATTGCGGGTTGGCGATTTCAGATTCCAATTTTTGAAATCCAGGTTTCCTCACGATGTTTTCCTTCACCGATTATCAATGATGTCTTAAAATAATTAAGAAAGTACATATAACTTTTTCATAAGTCACACACACACACACAAGTCACATTGGTACTTGCCTGTAGTGGGTTCGAACCTGCAACCTTGTGCACACAAATCCGTTCATTGAACCACTAGGCCACCACGACGCTTCAATATCATTATAATATCATTTAAATGCAATAGTTGTTTTTAAAACTTTATTCGTTATTACGTATGAATAACAATTTTATAATTATAATTATGTAGGTACTTACCTACATTAACAAGAAAAGGGAAATTTTATATGTTTTATTATTAGCTTGAATTGTCATAGTTATAGGTAATAAATATATTCAAAATACTACTTTAAATTAAATAAATCGATACAGATATTTAATGTAAATGAATGTTAATGCGAATTATGTTTAAGTGTGTCATGACATCATGAATATTGTATTGCCAGCGTGAATTTTTAATATAGCAATAATTATTCTTTTATTTTTTATCAGACAATATCCGGATACGGAAGTTAATAATAATAAAAGTTTGTTAAGTAAAATTAAACAGTCACAATAAGCTGGGATAAAAAAGCTTTTATGTGCTTGTGTGAATGTGATTGTGTGTATTTTTTTATGTGTTTGTGATTTACTGTGTCTCATCCAGCAAAAAATCTGAAAACTACCAGAGACCATAAGGATTGGGAGCAGGAGAACTTTCTTTTGTAAGAAAGTAAGATAATCAAACTAACATGTTATTATGTAGTTGTCGTTTATTTATTTATACATTTGTCTATTTACAGAACCAATGTTTGATTCAGTTTACCAACCGTAGTTAGCGCCGTGGCCGCTGTAGGAGATGTGGGAGACAGCGGGGGCAGCGGAGTACGCGATGGACTTGACGATGGGAGCGGCAGCGGCGTAGGTGGCCACGGGGGCGGCAGCGTAAGTCTTAGCGACCAAGGGAGCGGAGTAGGTGGCGACGGCGGGAGCAGCGTACGCAGCAACAGCGGGAGCGTAAGACGCACCGTGAGATGTGTGGCTGGAGTAGGAAGACACGGAGGAGACAGCGGGGCTAATGGTCTTAGTCACCACAGCGGGGGCAGAGTACGCGGCGTAAGCAGCGGGAGCGGCGTACGCGGCATGACCGTACGCAGCATGACCGTACGCGGCATGACCGTACGCGGCATGACCGTATGCGGCGGGGGCGGCGTACGCGACAGGAGCAGCGGCGTAAGTCGCAGCAGGAGAACCGTGAGCGGTGTGGGTAGAGTAAGAGGAGATGGAGCTCACGGCGGGAGCGATGGTCTTGGTCACGGCAACGGCGGGAGCAGCGGCGTAAGTGGCCACGGGGGCGGCGTAAGCGGCGACGGCGGGAGCGGCGGCGTAGGCGATGGGGCTGCCGTGGGAGGTGTGGCTCGAGTATGAGGACACGGAGGAGACGGCAGGAGTGATGGTCTTGGTCACCACAGCGGGAGCAGCGATGGCGTGCGCGCTGTAGCCCAGGTGGCCGGCTTCCAAGTAGCCGCTGGCGCGGACTACACCCAAGGCGCAAAGAGCGATGATCAACTGTAAGGAAAAATTTTATTATTATTGACAAAAAAACAACCAGGTACCTACTCACGTAATTATAATCCAAAAGAGAATATATAGAAATTTCAACTAGCCCGATGAAAAAATACAACGTTAGATTTGATTTTCGAAATTGATATTAAATAGATTCGAATAAATATTTTTGAGTTATTATAAAAATAATAAATCGTTGCTGTTAGTACCTTGGCGTACATGTTTATGCTTCAAATGTTGGCAACTGAAT
This sequence comes from Diachrysia chrysitis, assembly GCA_932294365.1. Lineage (NCBI taxonomy): Eukaryota > Metazoa > Arthropoda > Insecta > Lepidoptera > Noctuidae > Diachrysia > Diachrysia chrysitis. The sequence goes on along the minus strand of OW028651.1, from coordinate 5,092,912 downwards.
AATTTTGACATGAAGTGCTCCGGTTTTTATACGAATAGATCGCGTCTACATTGTCCAATTCACTTTCATTGTCAAGGTGATCTAGAGTACTGAGTACAGAGCTAGTAACCTACGCCTGTGAGTCAGAGATAGCCTTTCGATTTCATTTGTTCCGTACACTTACAGAAGCACAGGGCGGGCTCAGCCTTGAGCCAGCTAATATTCGTCCTCGCCTAATATATATAGTAACAAAAATATTGACTGGATTTTACATTACCTTTCATAAAAGGCTAGCGCAATCAATGCACCTAATTTAGTTTATTTTGTAATTGTTTTTTGCGATTTAATTGGCGTTACATTTTTTATTTACTTAATTAATTAATTTAATATCTACTCATATTTACGCTCGTAGTATATTTGTTAGGTCACGAAACATTTATTAGGATAATTCGTTTTTCTGAGGTTGTTAATAAGATCTTTTTTGCACACATAAACTATTTGCAATTCATTTATTGACTTTTTTAACTTAGATGAGTTTCTCAATTTATATGCTAGGAACCCTAAATCTGTAAGTAGTGTGAAGAAAAACGTAGCACCTTTTGATAAAGGGTTGTTAAGCCTTTGTACGAGGTCTGTAATAGTACCTATGTACGACGCTAAATATCTAAAGCCTGTTCAAGACTTACTGAAATTATTTTGGTGTTAATTTTCCAAAATATCTACCTACTAGGTTTATAAGACATTTTTGTTATTATTTTATAATTTGTTACGCATTAACAATGCGGAACAAATAAATATACATTTTTGGTTTTGCAACTGTTAACTTAATTAATCAAATTGATCCCACACTTTACAATTTCTGTCTTTCTCATTGCTCATTGTCATTCATCGTCAGCCTATGTTACCCTAATGTAGTGCATAACAATAACCCTAAACTTAATTACCTAATTATACCCAAAAGTGCTACAGAATTCTCATCAAGAACCGTATTAACATAAACAGCCCGGATATCTATGAAAAATTTCACGCTTTGACCTTTAGACATATCTAGATTTATCTACTTGCACGATTCACTATATCATAATTAGGCAAGTTTACCTCGTTTTTTAAACGATGTATTTTCAATTTAATTGCTATTATGACGAATGTTCCTTTGTTTTATTTGTCTAAAATATTTTTTAGAGACTGTACCCATTTATTTACAAATCTCGAAGCTTCTAAAACTGTTTTTTCCTCGAGTTATAGGAGCTAAAGTTCGCCGTTTATTCGGCTCAATAGGGATCGGTCTATTTTTTTTTGTTTACTCTTCACACTTGGATATTAAAACATATTACACACGTCTTCATTATTTTTATAATAAAACAAACCATGAGGAAGATACAGTGAATGGAAATGTCGCGTAAAGTCACTTGTGGCTACTATTTTTACTCCAGAACTTTAAAAGCGCTTTGTAATTTTTCATTGATTTGATAAAAGAAAAAATTCGAGCTTTTTTTCTTTTTTTATCTATCTGGTGGACTAAATAGATATTTCCTTTTCATACCCAGTCCGATCCGTAAGTAGTAAGCGAATACTGTGAATGTCTTTATATGAAACATTTTTACATTAGAACCTTTTTATTTAATTTAAAATATTAGTATGCAAATCTGTATTTGCGTACATACCGGAACTGTTTAACAATAAATTTATTCGAGTAAATCGAAATTGGCAAAACACAATCATGTAGACATATCAAGGACAGTTTAGAATTTCATTTCCTTAAGCTCAGTAATAAACGTAGATAGACAGGGTGTTTTTAAAACGTTATATCGATCCAAAGGAGGAATCGATGAAGAGTACAAACCTTCATCTGGTATTGAGTCAGTTTACAAAATTTCAGATCAAAATGTGTTAATTTTTTGCATTAATTATTCGACACCAACTTTGGATGGATATAACCTTTTGGTAACACCCTGTATAATAAATCAATAATTATAATCAAGCCGACACGTGCAAGTCCAACTACAAACAATTATCTATTAATAAAAATAATATTCAGACACAAAAGCATTGGGATCTCAAGTCTTTGTTTTATTAAAGCTTTATTTTTTTTATATGTAGTTGTGAAGGGTACGAGCAAAAGATGATAATGACGTACAACATAGAATACCTAAAAAGAAATATCTACCTACATATGCGGATAAAATTCAGAAGGAAATCAAATTGTTAGAATATTAAATAAGTTTATAATAAAGAGAGTTGTAAGTACTAACTTTAAAACTCTTTTTTACCTTTTGAAAATGACGGATTTCTTCATCATCATTTTCATCATGCCTACTATGTAACATTATAAATGTGAAAGTAAATCTGTCTGTTACGCTTTCACGGCTAAACTGCTAAACCGATTTGGATTAAACTTGGTTTGGGTTAAGTTTGGATCCTATGAAAGTACATAGACTAATTTTTGCAGCGATAACCGACAGCCACGCGGGCGGAGCCGCGGTCAACAGCTAGTCAAGGAAATATTTTTTTCCCGTATAAATTAATTCATGACTTATACCTTCTGAAATAACATTTTTAATATACAATCGTTTCCTTACGCCAATCAGATGTTGATTCTAATTGAGGCTTTATCGTCGTTAATGAGCTATTTATTCCTCAGTGAATCTCTTACAAATGTTCTCATAAAAAGAGTCAGAAAACACGTTGCTTTGATGATGTATGTCGTTATTTCTATTCATCGAAATAATATATAATTTACCTACCCTCTCGTATCTTTTTAAAGGAGCTGCTTGATGATTCGATACCCAGTAGACAAAAGGTAAAAAGGAACGTATATCTGGTGCAACCTGGACAGTCAATCTTGCTATTAGTACAAGTTTCTGAATGAAAATTTGACCATTCATTAAAATATTTATGAAATTTTCAGCCTAAACAACCGATAAACCTAATGGTTTTATGTACTTAGTTAACTCATACGCTTAATTATATTGCCTTCCAGTAAGGGTTGCCAACCGTCCTATAATATATAGTATTGTACTTACTATATTTCGGGTCTACGAACTACCTATATACGGACTGTTGAAGAAATATATACCTAGTAGTTACGCAAATCTATACTAATATTATAAAGCTGAAGAGTTTGTTTGTTTGTTTGTTTGTTTGAACGCGCTAATCTCAGGAACTACTGGTTCGAATTGTATTGTATTGTAAAAAATTCTATTTGTATTGGATAGTCCGTTTATTGAGGATAATTATTATTGAGCCTATAGGCTATATAACATCATGTTACGACCAATAGGAGCGGAGCATAAATGAAAAATGTTGCAAAAATGAAAAACCGTTGAAACTAAAACACGCGAACAAAGTCGCGGGGGACAGCTAGTATAATATATTTTAGTAAAATGGAGCTTTCGATCTACCTACATTGATTTGTAAGCAGTTGTACTGTAAAGAAAACCAAAATTAAAAGATGAAATAAGTGTAACAAATAGGTGCATTTCAACAAAAAATATTTATAGTTTATTTACTATAACTATACAGGTACCTCTCTATATTATAGCTTTTTCCATAAAATACTATATTTTGGAAGTGTAGGTAGGTACTTGCAATACAATTTTTTTGTAGTGTACCTAGGTTTTTAATTTTTTGTAGCTTATTCTCAAAATAATACTTTTATCGGTTAAAAAATATTGGCAACCCCACTTCGAGTGCGTGTTCTGTAAACATAATTATCATCCCAACAGGTAGCAATACATCATAAGTCACGCAAATATCGAGGACATTCATCCACGTACTTAAACATTTGACAAAGGTGATATTTGTCGCAGTGAAAGATGTTTCAACAAGGCGAACCAGATCAGAGTTCCTGCTGGCGTTGGTACCCTTTTGGAGTTTATTTAAATGAATCACGAAGGTCGGTTAACTGCCGGACTTGTGACGTAAAATGCTTGTGATTATATTTCTGTTCATATTGCTTACCGGAATAAAACATCAATACATACCTTTTTACTCAAGTAGTAGGTATAGTGGTTAAGGATGTTGAATGCACCACGTAGGTTCGATAGATATTATGTTGTTATGTGTTTTTTTTTTGGAAGACATTTACCCAGTTAGCCTGAGCGCAGGCTTTGACTGCTTCACCGGACTTTTGGCGAGAACCTTAAGGGCCTCCAGCCAGAGCAATAGAAAAACTAACTATACGTCAGCAACGTTCACTAAGGGCACCCCCTTTGTTATGTGTTTTTCGTAATGAATAAATGAAGCTTACAAGTATATTTTGACGAACTCCGTGGTCGAGTGGCGTTCACACCGGCTTTCAAGGTGTCGCCAGCTCTGAGGTCCCGGTTTTGATCCCCGGCCGGGTCAATGTATAAAACCTCTTTTCTACATTGTTTCGGGTCTGGGTGTTTGTGGTACCTTCGTTGTATCTGAATTCCATAAAACAAGTGCTTTAGCTACATACTTTAGGTTCAGAGCAATGTATGTGATGTTGTCCATATTAATTCATTTATTTATATTTAAAATCATAATAAGTAGGTAGGTATATCAAATAGGTACAGAAGTTTTATAGAGGCTTTCGTTTTAGTTTTGGGTAGGTAGGTACCTATAAATTCATAACATAAATACCTACATAAGTTTAACATGTTACTGCAATAAACCTTATTTTTTTAAGTTCAAGCGATATTGCCGCTTAATTAAAGCTAATTTCTTGGTGCCATTATTACTTACAGAATGAATATAAAACAACACCAAAGCTCAAGAAGGATAAGGCCTATAACATTGAAAACTTATAAAACGATGTAAAGCTAATGTTATTAGGTCTTAAAATTTATTTTAGAAGTATCATTGTTAGACTTTATAAAAAAATCTGGTCAGTAGACCTCCAGGCTATCACGATTTTCGAATTCTAAATGCCTACCTAAGTGAAAAAAATATTAATGTTTTACAAGACCATTAATATTGGCCTTAAGACAAAGCTATGGCATCAACTACCTACAGCCAGTTCTAACATAAGAACATGATGATATTTACGATAACGATAGCTTGACCATGGTTACAACGACTTATCAACATAGGTAGGTACCTATTATGTAGAGGTATAGGTACCTTACCTATGTTTATGCATTGTCGAGAGTTCCCATATCTAGAGCTTTTCAATGTTGAAGCAATCTACAATTAAGTAGGTTTAAAAAGTTTAAACTTCCAGGCAGTGACCTCGGTAGCTTACTTGGTAAAGTGACTGGCGCGTCAAGCCAGTGGTCGCAGGTTCGAGTCCTGCCTGAGGTTTAGGTTTTTCCTTCTATTATTTGTATTTAATTACAAATATTCGCTCCGCATGCGTTAATGCGTAACAAATAATTAAAATAATAAGTGGTGGTAATCGAACCCTCATCCTTAACTTTCTTTAATAATTTTAAGCACATGCCAAGTTGTAGAAAAAATAAATTTTAGCTATATATACCTACATTGTCAAGAAATTTAAATTTAATTGCTACTTATTACTATCTATTACCTACAATGATAAGACTACATAAAAACCAGTTTAATAAAATTTTTGATGACGAATGCATTGCAGCATTACCACGCACCAACACGAAACGCGGATGACGTAGCACGGCGGTTCAGGTTTAGTCAGTAAGAGTCTGACACTACCCGTTCGCTCCCCCGAGTGAGCGGGTGTCAATGAGGATTCCCCCGCCCAAACAAAAAAAAAAAAAAAAAGGTTAGGTATAGTAAGTATTCCAAATTCTGGACAGGTTATGACTTATGCGTTCAAAATGATTTTGCAATATTGACATTTAGATGACCTTCGGTTCACTGGGTAAGAAAGGTCATTGACCATTTTAGAACATGTAGCCATGTAGGTACCTATGTACCTTTTTGTTTTGTTTCGGGGTGAAAAGCTAATGACTTCGACCCACACCGAGGGCGTGGGGGATATGTCGGACTTTCACTGACTAAAAACACCCCGGTCCCTTCTCTGCCTTTACCTGAACGTGGGATCGCTCGCGCACTCCCTGCACGTTTCCGGCAGGATTTACTTATGTACCTACCTACATTATGTCAACACCGCTACAAATGCCACTTTGTGTTCCGTATAAACATTCCATAAAACCGCTAAAAGAATTTTTTTACATTTTGTCGTATTTCAAGTAAAACATACATATACACCTATTATAAATTATTACAACCGGCCCAAGAGCGAACGCGGGGCTGCATTTAAAGAAAAAAATCAATCGTTTACAATTACTTCGATATTTACTGATAAGCTATTTAATTAGTTTGATATATTTTGATATTATTTTGTATTAAACATATTTGAATTAACTATAATTATGTTATTACTAGCTGTCCCCCGCGACTTTGATCGCGTGTTTTAGTTTCAACGGTTTTTCATTTTTGCAACATTTTTCATTTATTTTCCGCTCCTATGGGTCGCAGCGTGATCTTATATAGCCTATAGCCTTCCTCAATAAACGGACTATCTAATACAAAAAGAATTTTTCAATTCGAACCAGTAGTTCTTGAGATGAGCGCGTTCAAACAAACAAACAAACTCTTCAGCTTTATAATATTAGTATAGATTGTTGTTCCAGTTCCCTAAATTTTCTGTTATAAAAACTTTCATAGAAAACATAATATCAATGCATAAAATTAGGTTAATAAGTAGGTTAATATTTATTCAAGTATTCAAAAAAATAAAGTCTAAACTAAGTTCTATTGAATTACAATCTTATGATCATAAAGGTTATGTACGCAATTTATTATCTATTCTTTCTACTATTATGTAATAAACAAAATAAAATAATCTGCTAAAAAATATTTAAGTATCAAACACGGTTTTTCCCTTGATCCTACACGACCTACTTTTTTTATTTGCTAATTTTCACTCTCAGCTTTCAGAAGACAGTGGGCATTAATTTTCTTGGTTACTGATATAATAGGCATGATGACAACAAGTAAATTTCATTGAAATAATTTGTGTGTATATTATTACAAAATTCCTAATTCTAAAACTCTGATTCTTTTCATAATTAAAAGCAAGATGAATATAATAATCGATAAAATAAAATCGCTAAATACGGCAATCCGCCATGAAATGTTGAACGCCAATCAGAGCGCATGACGTCACGTTAGAGTTCTTTCTCTTTGTTTACATTTGAATTACTTAAGATAATACACACTCGCTCGCTTTTTTAATTAAATACGCCGTTATTGTTTTGTTATTAACTTCAATTTCTTTTGTGTAAATTGATTGCGCTAAATTGAGTCATGGAACAAGGATTTACAAAGGCTTCCAGCGCAAATTTACCAAGAATCGACTTGATAATGCTAGGAACGTTTCTGGCATCAAACAAAGACTTCTGTTCAGCAGAATTTAGAAATGTTAAAACTTCCATGTAAGTATTGTGTATTAAACAGTTAATTAATTATTTAAACCATAAAAATAATTCGTTGAAAGCATAGCTATTGTACCTATTTCAGTATAACATTCAATATTACAATTTGAGGTTATGTTTATGTTAAATATTTCTTTGTCAAAGTGATCTTCACAAAAATAAAGCTGTGTAGTGGGTAATATTCCTTCCAAATCACGTCTTGCAAGTTCAAGCCACTTCTTTCTTAATTTCTTATCGAAAGGAACGAAAATAAATAACTTCTCAGGAGTTTTTATGGACGTATTAGTACACAGAGGGACGGAACACCACCTATATGCTTTCGAAGTCATGTTTTTAATGTAAAAACTAGTAAAATGTCCAAATTAAATATGAATTAGATAATGTTTACATATACCGAATGTTCCTTGTACTCTAAAGTGACGTAAGCAAGCGACGCCATGACACTTTGACGCGTTTTGGTGCAAATTTTAAATTTATGAATCAAAAATTATTTTCTAAGTACTAAACCTAAATTTTCCGCAGAAATATTATGTTTATTATAATTCATATATATTTCCAAATATTATAGAACAGTTTCTCAAAATTTGTCATCATGCCTATTAACATCTAATGACCAAATAAAACATTAATTAGACACTTAGTAACAGTTTATTTGTCTTTTAATTGACAGTTCACATTTAAATACACATAAAGAGTGACTTACATACTAACACAGATTATATTATAGATTGTTCATTTAAATGACTTCAAAAAACTAAAACTTCTAACAAAAATAACTGATCCATACCACATTTCCGTAAATTATAAAAACAATATCATAAAAAATTTATACGTAAACCAAAACCAAAGCAAAACTATTTATAAACATTCATTCTAACGCGTCTTGAGATCTTGTCTTTATCTTTAAAATATAGGTAATGTTTTCCGTAAGTAGTATATAACATTGCCACACGCATGTTTTGGATACGAATCCACCATTTTTAACTATCAAATATTAAAACGAGGTCTTACAGTACCAAGTTTCTTATACAAATGTAAATTTCCCTGTACCTGTTTCGATAAATGGATATCAAAAAGTAGCTACTACGCTATCTATAACGTCAGTACCCACAGCTTACTATTAAATTTAGATGTACATTTGTATAGCAAATAAAAGTAAAACTCTTACATTTAGCACCCTATTTCTTAGGCGATCGTTAGCAGGTTATATTTATCATTAGCGTCAAAAAAAAAAGACTACATTAGAAGTATATTGCCGTTTGTTGACCTATGTGACTAATTCGTTAATAAGCTCTACAATAATAATCACGAATAAATATCCGATTAAAACTCTATTCGTTTGATTTAATATTAGTTGCATTTTGTAAAAAAAATAACAGCAATATACTCTGGTAGCCGCATTACATGGCACTTTAAGCAAAAAAGCTGTCATTTAAAATGTCGAAATTTTTAATCTCAAAAGCTCTTGCATTTTTGAAACAACAGTACTTCCAATTACACTTTATGTGTACATATCACACAATTCCTGAGCACCATCTTCAATCTTAATATATTTTAATGGTAAGCTTTCACTTCGACTTAGTCAAAAAGTCAGTCATTCGCAACCATGTTCTCTATATTTTTATATATATATATATATATAAACGTTTCTTTGGCATTAAAAAAAACACTTTGGCTTTTTTTATTTTGATAAGACCAAATGCGAATGAAACAATAAATTTAAACCATAATTACAACAATTTCGGTAACTTAATTTAACTTATTACAATAATAAACTTAGGAAAATTCTACTAAAATACACGTATTATAACTAATGTACTCGTGCACTGCGTGAGACTCGAAAGTGATGAATGACGTATCTACTCGAATCCGTACCAACGTTAAATCTGTGTACTGAGCACTCATAAATTCTTCTCTGGATAAGATTTATCAATTTTTTTTTTATTTTGCAAGCTTATCTTCAATATCATCATATGAATCAGACACAGCGCACAATGGATTCTAAAGATAAAAACTACTAAAGCTTATGCGACACTTTCTACTTGTGCGTATATCTTAATCGAAACATCTTATGTGATTAACGCCCATATATAGACGTGTACAATAATCTAAATCGTCACAACAGACAAAATGGTGGGATTACAATATATTTTATTACTAGAGAGACAAGAGGCAGATGGCACGTGGCTAAGCTCGATAAACCTAAGCAAGCACTTAATCCTTAAATCGCGCCGTTTCATGCGGCGAAAAAGGGAATTACATTTGACAGTTCATGTCCTCCATTTTCGAAAATTGACACATGATTCGATGTCATCTCATCGTCTTCAATAGGACTTTTGTAAATGAGAATTATTTCAACGTCGAATCTCTCCCGCTACGCAACTTGACTACCAAGTGCCTACTACCTCAATGTCAATAAAAACTACAATTCGTTGTTTGGATATTCCGAACTCAGTCGTATCAGTCCTCCTTTTGCAATAAAGTACAAACATTTGACACACAGCAAAATAATACAAGAAAGCTGATCGAGTATTCGAGCAGCGCTGTGCGAACACAAATAAGTTCGGATGATCCCTAATCCTATCGTTTATTTTATCATATTACATCAAAGTCCTACGTGTCCGATAAAGGACGAAAATTAAAAAAATAGGCAAACGCCTTGGAATATTATAATTACAGTGACAACATCGAAACACGAAATACACTTACTACATAAATATGTTTGCTCATTTCATAATGGCATTTCCAACTGCCATAAAATAGTAGCCGACAAGTGTCAGTTGTCAATCTACCGTAAAAAGACACGCCTGTTTATTCCAATGCTATTTATATTAGGTTACAATAACATTTCCGAGAGATAAATATGTGTGGGTTTGGCCAAAAAGCCGATTTTCAATAACACCACGAAAAAATATACTCTTCATGCTTGGTCAAGATTTAAAAACTAATTGCAATCTCATATACTCATAACCTGTTAGGGATGATTTTTAAAACGCCAGATAATTTCATCCATGAAATAATTTTAATTTTTTGACAGTTCTAATATACGAAATCTGTCAGACGTCAATTTTAATCCACAAATAAAAAATATCTGGCGTAGAAAAAATCTGCCCTTAGATAAGTCATAATATCACAGATATAGATAGGCTAGGCATATATTATCTGTGAGTAATACTTTGTAAAATAAGTATATGAGATTAGCATTAAAGTAAAATCTAACCATAAACATATTTTCTAGGGATCTTAATTAACGTTTTAGGCGGTGATGTTTGTTTTAAGATAGTACAAATTAAATCAGGTGCTCATTTGCTACAGATATCATTGTACGTTATGTGTTCTATGAAATAAATATTACACTTGAGACTAAGGGTCTTATATATAAAAATCTCCACGGTGATAATCAACTGCTAAGTGCTAAATTAAAATTCTGAAAATTAGAATCTGCTAACAGTAGCTAAACACCGTCGAGATTTTTTGTAAATACGGCCCTAAATGAGATTGAATATCGCAATTTAATCTATTGTATCATGTTTACGTTTAAAATATGTTCACATACTTTAAGGAGACTCAGAAACAATGGGCGAGCGTTTATTTGTACGCCCTAAACAAACTAAACTTAGTATGAGGTTTGATAAAGTACGTCAGAGATAAAGATTCTAAGCAAATAGTATTGTAATGATTTTTAAGACAACATGTTTAAACATGTTCTACTTGATATGAGGTATCAGCCAGAATTATCATATAAGTTACTTATTATTTTATTTTTGAACTTGTAGGATTAAGAATGGGTACATTTGTAGCATAAATTGTCTTTGGACGGTTTATGAACCACTAATTAAATATTTTCGAAACCAAAGTATCAAAATAACTATTAAAGGGTAGATGAAGAATTCGTAAAGATTTTAAGGTTAGACCCTGTAATAATCACAGACAACTTAACGACTAAAATATATTTATGATAAATAATGTGATTACATTGTATGAATTAACTGTAATTTTAGAAAATGGTATCTATTGATATAAAAGCGAAAATAACGAGAAGAAGATTGGCCAAAAAGACGCGTGATCATTGTACAAAACTTACCAAGGGCCGTAAAAACGTCTACATGGAGCAAATACAGTTTCTTAATATTACTGTGTCGAAATTTCTCCAAAAGCGGAATACTTGTAAAAAATTTGTGCTTAAGCATATTTATTGGCTCTCACCAGTATAACCATAACTGAGTAACAGCCAAGCATGTTTCAACATATAAAAAAAACTTATTTAACGTTACATGATCGTTTAGTAAATTACCGTTCTCGATAATACTTATTAATACCAACTAAAGTGCATTTTTGAGCAAACATTTACAACTTATTCTAGGTTCGTGGTACATTGGTGTGTGTCGAGCCGTTCAGGCTTTCCGGAATGACATGACATGACAACTTGTAACAACCACATAGATTTTTAAAGCTGTTGTACTTGCACTAATGACAAATATTTTATCTTAATACATCTAATGATTAAATTATGTAACATTTGCTACAACATTTAATGAATCCATAAGTTACATATAATAGACAGCGATAATACACTACGTATAACACTACTACCAATAGGCCTTTATAACGCCTAAAATATTAATGGCGAATCACAAAAATACACATTCAATGTAACTACAATTTTTAAAGTGTTTCTAACCTCGGTTAGTAAGCAGTTTTTGCAGAAATACACTATTCATTAAAAATTCATAAAAATACATAATTGTACATGGTAAATAAAATTTAGCGAGCTCCTCGAAGATCAGTACACTAGTAACACGGGCCAGTGGGATAGGATTTTAGGGCATACGAGGAAAAGGGAGGGCGCTTTGCGGCAGACCAGACATGGGGAAAGCGCTCAGAGGCATACCGTGGTATTGGAAAATGTTTTGGTTTGCTCCGTGTAATATTGTGGGGTTCTGGGGCGTACCCAGAAATGGTAGTACATTCCGAAGCGGGCCTCGATATGGGACGCGGTTCTGTAGCGCGCCTTGGTGTGTCAGAGCGTTCAGCGGGCCACCAGCAAATGGCTGTATGTTCTGGAGTGCATTTTGGTATATTCCAGCATTCTGATTCGGACCATTAAACGGAAGAGCATTCTCAGGCGGACCGTTGTACCTGATAGTCCCCGGCCAGACAGTGGCACTTTTGAGACAGCACACATACCCTCTAACAGGGCACAGACGCCATTCATATTGGGCGTAACACATTAAATGAGTTGCGCCCAACCATTTTTCGGCGTCTGGGTTTCTTAAACCCTATGGAACCGAAACCTGGTAGGTTAGCTTGGTGTCAATGTTGATGCGAGCAGAAAGCAGGCCAGGGTTCCGTAGAACGTAGCTGGAAAAAGAAATAATAACAAGCTATAGAGAGCAGCGAGTGACGAATATAGCATAACAAAATCATGACACGGGAAATCTTTATAAGAAATTCAATCATTTTCCGAAGTCCGCGCGGACAAAAGTGAAGGCAAAAGCTAGTATAGAATGAAATAATAAATCTACTGAGAGTACAATTAAATCGATATATGTACCAGAATGTTGCAACTTATTTGTCGTATAGGAGGGAAAATGAATGTATTTTGTATAAAAATAGATTCTGTGTGAGCATTTGAGTAATAGCGTTTTTGTAGCAACAGATCGTGACCAGTTTTAAAACAATTGCATCAAGGCTGAAACAAGATAAAGTTCAACCATAAGGCCGCCTGTACACGAACTGCTATCATAGTTAGTCAGTAAGTAAAGTACACGGAGTGCGTCGCTCGTCGCTCGTGCCCGCCCGCACCGCGCGGTTTTTTTGTCGACTGCTCAAAGCAGTTAATCTGCTTTAAGCAGTCCGTGTGCACGCAACCTTAAACAGTCTAGTTTAACGTCATTGATTGTATAAGGTAAAAAACGCACGTATGTGAGTACAAAGTAAAATAAATAGCTGTTATGTTTATGTAACTTAAACATAATGGGATTCAAAGATTTTGTTCAGAACTACTGAATAATTTAAGAGAAATATTTTTAAATACGTTATACAAAACTTTAAATAATAATGAAACAGTTTTGAAATAAGGTACCATGATTCAAGATTGGTCGCAACATAAAGCAAATTTAACGTATATATAGCGAGGAAACTATACTGTAAATGCCTGTGGTATAGGTCCATGCATCGGACAGCGAAGCCTGAGGTTTTTAACTGTAGCTCGTTACGTAATAATACTCGCAAACTCGCAACTCTATATGCAAGATACTCATTAATTTACATTATGATTAAATATTTACATTGTGATTAAATATTTGTAACATTGTTTGAAGCAGTTACCATTAAATTTCATTGCGCCTTATCATTTTATTTTTAAGGCCTTAAGGTTCATTATTAAATAGATGAAAAGTTCGATTGAGATCTACGATACTCCTTATGAAAAAAAGAGACTACGAGTAAACCTTAATAATAGGCATGTTTCCTAATTTTTTTTAATGTCCGTCTTGTAGATTAATGAATTTTATTGGACACGTATTTGATTCTTTTTTCCTGCAAACAAAAAATGATCAAAATACAGAGAACGGAAATTACGCGTGACGTCACTCCTCGCTACGATTTTTAGCGAGGCGTGGCGTCATAAGCCCCCACTCCGAAACTTTAAAGCGGTGTATCTTTGTATTTTTTTATTGTTTTGATAAAAGAAAAAATACGTGTCTAATATTTTTTTATTATCTAACTGACGGACTAAATAGATTTTAACTTTTCATACCCAGGAAACATCCCTATTATAAACGTTTATGAATATTTAGTTAGTTACATACCTTTGTTTGAACAAAACTGTGTTGTCCCATTACTATTCCCTTGTATAATACTTAGTACTTATTCCCTTGTATAATACTTAGTACTACCTTTCTATACACCTCCGCTTGTCTATTACGGGGAAAATCATGGCGATAAAGAGTCCTACACAGACCCTGTAGAAATATATAATACACAATAATGTTGCATACCCAAGGCCACGTTCCTTCAGACGGTTGATCGTCGCGGGCTTGATTCTGGCACGACCCTGGCTGTGGCTGCCACGTCCGGTGATGAAGAACAGAATCACACTGCGTCGGTTGGAGGAATCGCGCAGCTTTGAGATGTGAGTGTCAATGAATATATCAAGCATCTCTTTGGCCTCCTTTACGCGCAAGTAGTGGAGATCGATGGTAGTGCAATCAGGGTTGTTGAGAGCATGGAACTGAAAAATAAATGAATTATGTAAATACCTTGGAACTTCCAAAAATATTTACAATAGAAAAACAGGACCGTAATACATGTTAAGTAAAACAGTATTTGTTATCGCTAATTTTTAAGTCTGATGCTGTTTCGAGACCAAAATCTTGCTTTTGGTAATTAAGTAAGTACCCAATAAATCACTTAAAATTTACTCCGCAATTAAAAAATATCTTTTTTCTTATGTACACTTGACCGCATGTAAGGAGAATCAACGAAGTTCAAAACTGTATCTTATGTCTTTGAAATAAAAGCACGATCGAAGTGTTACGAATGTACGATCGATTGTGCCTGTGTAGTAAATATATGAGGTCTCTGTCTGTGTCTGTCAATAAATGATAACGTCAAAAGAACGGACAATAGTGACCTTCTTACTGTTAATTAATAACAACAAATGATCGTATTCAATTCGTTTGACAAGCTTCATTATCATGCTAACATATTAACATATTGAGAATTTTCGACATTCTTTTTATGTAGGTAAAATATATTATCCTTGCTGTGGTGAAAAAAATCAGCACAATTATCGAAATAACTTGTCCCTGAACAATTAAACCTCTTGAAATTATTTAAAACAATCAGATTCTTGAATTGAAGATAAACCGCGATAAGAAATATATAATTAATTTGTAACGACGTAAATTACCTTAAATAATCAAGGTTTTTTTTATCTTTATTGTTTTATGTGAAGTTGCTGTTCATTATTAATGATCACGTGACTTAATGTTGACTGATAGCCGTAGTTATTGAATCTGCGCCAATTTGGAACAGCCTTACGGTATTCAATTCGGAACCAATTTTCGCTATCGACCATCTCATATAATATCGACAATCTACAAGTCGTTTGTGATAGTGCTTTATACACATTTGCGTTTATTTTTATAATGACTAGCCTATATTGCATTAGTACAGAGGGGCTTGTGGCTAAGTGTAAGGCGGTTTGACCGATAATAAAGGTTAAGCCGCGCTCGCTGCGGTTGGTCCTTGGATAGGTGACCATTTGTAAATACACCAAGACCCCTCCGTGCCTCGGAAAGCATGTTAAGCCGTTGGTCCCGACTACATACGTTAATCTTTGGCAGTCGTTATGACAATCCTGACAAACAGTCTTACAATGGGATACTGTGTTACCCAGAAAAATGGGTCGTGGAGGTCAGATAAGCAGTCGTTCCATGTAAAATCCAGTATTTAGCTGAATCCGGTAAGACTGGAAGCCGACCGAAACATAGCTTGGGAAAAGGCTAGGCAGAAGACTGAGGAAGCCCATTACCAATGTTTTTTTCGATCCTGTGTAAAATTTGAACATCCCGTTTTTATTCAAAACTTAATCTTAAATAGTAGTATTTTATAAATTATAGCTTTTACGACACAGAATATACTTGTATTTCCTACGCTTTGGGAAAGTCGGAGAGGTTACCTTACCAGCTATAAACACCGGAGTGCTTCTTCCTGGGAACACAGTTGCAGTCATATTAACGTGTCCATCAATAGCAGTTCCCGATGGTGGCTTGCCATTGATCGTGGTGAAAGGATCAACCAATTTGCGTTACCTACTAAGCTGTCCTGGCAGATTTCCCAGGGTGCGCCGGGCGTATGGAGTATTAAGATACACAGCACGAGGAGGCTACTTTCATGCATCCTACTAACTGAAAATCGTCTTTTTAGCTTTATAATCTTAATCATTGTAGGTACACTTACTTGCATCAAAGAGGCCACGGCAAACCCGTTAGCTTGTTCATATTTCTGTTTGTGGAAGTTCGCGATATCGGAATAATAGTTTGCGACTTGAGTCATTCCGCGTCGCATGGCATCTTGTGCCTTCTGGTAATTACTGTAACGTAAGAATAGATAATTAGAAGTGTTCATTCTCTGTATAAAAAAAGTTTTAAGATTTGCTGAAGAAGGAATATAATTTCAATGTTTAAGAGAGCATATTTTCAGCCGCACACCTAAGTTTATTGTTCGAGAATTAACCGTGACGATCAGTAAAATTTAAACGGAACCCTCAGTGCGGAAGTCAGATCTATCACTTGACCGGTTTTTTTGAAATCTATACTAATATTATAAAGCTGAAGAGTTTGTTTGTTTGTTTGTTTGTTAGTTTGTTTGTTTGAACGCGCTAATCTCAGGAACTACTGGTTCGAATTGAATAATTCTTTTTGTGTTGAATAGTCCGTTTATTGAGGAAGGTTATAGGTTATATATACATAACATCACGCTACGACCAATAGGAGCGGAGCATAAATGAAAAATGTTGCAAAAATGAAAAACCGTTGAAACTAAAACACGCGAACAAAGTCGCAGGGGACAGCTAGTCATAAATATGATCTGAAAATTTGTTGATCAATTTTAATATGTGTGTATTTACAACGCGTTCACATGCTTTCTGTTTCGTTCAAATTGCGATGAAACACAATGCCTGATATCATTAACTGCTCTTGTGTCATAATGCTCCATAGTGTTCTTTTCCATTAAAGATAAGAATTGGCAAAATATGCTTGTAACTCTGACTGATAAATTAATAGATTTTGAACTATTTAGTGATAGTATAGATAATAGACCTGATTTTAAAAATTATATTATTTATTTTCTTTCAAAGGGTATTTTCTTCTAAAGCACCTATACAATAACTAAAGGCAAATAGCAGGATTTTTGTACTTCTTCCTTATTTTTTCATCTGCGAGCAGTCTAAGCCACCTTTTATAACACAAATGAGAAAAAATCTAGGGTCTATATAAAGGTAATTTGCTTACAGATTACGTCGTTGCAGATGTTGGTCAGCTTCTTCTCGGTATGCATCAACAGTAGCCATGTCCACTTTATGATCCGGGGATAGCATTGGCCAGTCCTCCTCAGATAGCTCCTAAAAGAAAGTATACAAATAATTTAGTCATATATGAACTCTACCCACCGATAATTATGACAAGTTTTTGTTTAGGTAAAAAAATACAACAATATTTATAGTATATGCAAATAATGTTACAGTTAACAAACTGGATTAGTCACACATCGAAAGAAAATAGTAATTTATTAAAGTCAATAAATCTTCCTCGAGCCCAAGACCCCTCGAGAACCAACTATTGAGCTAAAAATGGCCTCAAAATACTATTTTATGCAGTTACAAACCTCTCTCTTCTTTTGAAGTATTTTATCCTTTTGTTCAACTTCCTTCTGCATAATGAATTTGTTCACCCCATTCTTAGCTTCAAGTACATCACTGCGGCCAGTAGACATAAGCAGAACCTAATATTAAATATAAAAAAAAAATATTATTACAATCCCAAATTCCTGCAATTGCCAATTTAGTTGAAGTTTTAAAGATAATATTTAAAAACAATGTTAGATAAATTATCATATTCAATCATAATAATAAGACACAACCAATGAGATATTGTGATGTAAGTCTAAAAAATATAAGCATATTCTTACCTCGACAGTAGCCTTAAAGTTATTGTCATGTGCCATTAACAATTCGGAGAGTGTATCTTCTTCGACATCCGGGAATAAATTAAAAAGCTTATCTCTGGTCATTTTAGCTGCTAAATTTGTCGGGATATTGTTACGCCATTCTGCAATATCTTTTTGGTATGTAGCAAGAGCCAGATCCATGTCCATTATTTCTTTGAAATCAGGTACCTCAGGTTCTTTTCCCGCAAGAGACATTTCCGCCTCTTTCAAAGCAATTTGTCTAAAAAATATTTTGCTTGATAAAATAATATGCAAATAATCTACCAAAAATTTCTAAAAACTGATGCAGCCAGAATAGACGTTTTGGTAGCCTTGATATAAATTAAATTAAATTTAAGTTGAGTTTTAGTAGGTAGACAATGGCGAAGGACAACATCGAGATGAAATCTGGATATAAGAGTTAGAAGATAGATAAAAAAAATAGGTGGCCTGCGACGATAGTAACATTTTATTTTGTTATAATTGGCCCAAATGCTACAAATATATGAATTGATGACTAACCAAGATATCGAATCGTCAAAGTAATCGAGAATTACGAAATAAAATTTTAATATAATGTTTTTATTTATGCTAAATATAAATTAGTTAATAAATAACTCAAAACATTTTGCTCACCTTGCAAATTCTTCATCTTGTTGTACCATGGCCGCAGTTTTCCGCGCATGTTCGTCCAGCTGTGTCATTAAGGATTCCATCCACAAGGCATTGAGTTCATTTAACGCCGATAAGGGAAGAGTCACACGAGGCAAAATATTTTCTGGATATTGCATATCTTTCCTACCATACATGCCATCTAATGACCTCACGAATTCAAATCCCAAATTTACTGTAACAAGTCGGTCGCCATCGCTAAAGTTACATTCATTTTCATCGTCACTGTCATCGGCGTCAAATGAAGCATCGTTGGATTCGAAATTCGAAGCATCCACTGTTTCCTCTGAAGTACTGGGTTCCTCAAAATTTTTATCACTAGGTTCTCCACGGCGCATTTTTCTAATCATAAGGCAATGTTTCGAATAATGATCATCCGATATCACCACATTTTGTTCAATCTGTCGTTTCATTTGAATATTTTCATCTGACATAGTCGAATCACGTTTTTTCTTTTGTGGTGCAGATCCAACTGCAACTTCTGGAATATTTTCATCTTTTGGATTATTCTCTGCATTCGATGTTAGAACATCTAATGTATTTGCGTTCGGAATAATATTGTATTTAGCCAAGCATTGACACTGTTCCGTGCTTTCTTCTTCTTCTTCAGATAACTCTTCTTTGGCCACCGGTCTTAGCAAATTATTATTCATTCCATCTAGGACGATTTCCACGGCCCAATTGACGTCACCACAACATTTATCGAAAATGTCACGTAAATCGGATCGAGCAATGTTAGGAAAGAGTTTCCTAAAAGCAACAAAATGCTTTTCTTCGTTATTACAGCGAAAGGATTCAGTCATAATAGTTTCATTAGTCATACTGCTTTTATCTAGCATTCGTTTTTGAGGGATTTTTTCAGTATTCAAAGATACATGAAATTCATTGATATTTCGAGGCGTGGCAGTAATCACTTTAAATTTACCGTTGATGTTTGTATCACCATATTCCAAGCAAGTACTGCTAGAAATTGTTTGAATTGGAAGTTTTTCGTTTGTATCGGAAGATGATGGAGCAGCAGTGTCAACCCATGGTGGCATAAACATGGATATTTTACTCCAATCCTGGCAATCATTGACTGTTTGCATAATAGACTTCTGGGATTCATAGGTGAAATTTTGAATTCCAGGTGATGTGTTAAGAGATTGCCTTTGTGGTTTTGCTTCAAAAGTAGAAGTAACTTGTGAAGCAGCGCTTGTAGATATTTGAATAGCTACGCTCGACTTGCTTATAGTTTGTGTTCGAGCAGCAGAGGCTTGTTCACCAGAATCCCATTCTTCACCATTTTCCCATTCATGTTCTACCTTTTCTATTTCCTCTAGTCTCTTCTGAGCTTCTAAATATAACTTTCGTTTTTGCTCTTCAGCTAGCAAATCACCATCTTCATCTTTAGGACTGTCTACTATCAAAGGTTTCTGATCTTCCTCATCTATTTCAATTAGGTTATTAACAGTAGGTACTTCTTCATAATTTTGCTGTTCTATATTTTCAGTGGTAACCGCATGTTGCTGTGTTGGATCGCCAATTGTTGGTATGGGTGATGGAACTGGCGCCACATTTGAAAAATTTGTAACAGGAATGGTAGTTTTAAGTTCCTTGCTTAAAGGTTTAGGTGTATTTATCGGCGAAGTAGGAAATGCAGGTAGGTTACGCTTTATAGGAGGAACCATATTAGAAGGATAAGATAACCCGTAGGCATGCCTTAAACTTGTACCAGTAATATGTTGACTATAGTTCTCTGCCATTCTTTTAAGAGTAGCAAGTGGAACGTTGTGCGTGTTTTTTTTTGATAATTGATATATTTTTCTAGCCCACTGGGTTGTCGGTTCGACAACTTCGATTATGTAGCCATTACGCACTCCGGATCTTAAATAAGGTTCCATCTCCCACATTTCGACGTTCGTGTTGTCAACGATAACAGGACTTAATCCTATGCCAGTAGCTTCAGCAACCCTTCTATGGTTCCAGTCGTGAGCTTCTGGCAATCTATACTTTTCGTATTGGTATTGACTTCTGACCATAAAGAAATCATCAGTGCTTAGAATATGAGTTTTGTAGTTGGCATAGTCAGAACCAACCATCATATCTACCAACTTCTTAGCTAAATAAGTTTTGCCGCTTCCAGGCAGACCTCTCATGATGACTAAAATTCTATTGCCTGCATTGTGATTTCTTATCATATTTCTAATTTGTTCGCTCCATATAGGTGGTGGTTGTTGTTGTTGGGATTGTGTGTTCTTGGGGATGGCACCGGTGTTTTGTGCAACTTGAGCGGCTGTTGAATAAGAAACGGACGGAATGCTTGGCTGTGTTGATACTGGCGGGTTTTCATTTTCAGTAGGTTCTTCATCTTTGATGTTAATTACGTTTCCATCGCCTGTTATATCCATGATTGCGTCCGCAGATAGATTCACTAGTAATAAAAATAAAATTCAAAATAAATATCTTATCATAAAAAAGGAATCAATTTGACATGTAATATGGATTCAATTACAAAATTTTGATAGTCTAAACCTAAAGGGTTGCGAAATATTGGCCGGAAAGAATTTGAATGTATAATTGAAAGAAGGATAAGAAACTTAAAATTATTTACTAAGCTTGTGTTATTGACCCCTCGTCAGTGGCTATACTTTGACCTTGACATTGCCTTTATATCAAATCTTTTGGATAATATTTGTATCTCATTGTTACTAACAACTGACGAGCAGTCAATTATCGATTATATCGTCACACACATATTATTGCATATTTTACACAACTGTGATTTGGTAACTTTGCAGTGAGCATGAACAATGAAAACAGATGAAGATTTTGTAATATAAATTACAATTCAACAGAACAGCATATTGTATTTAGTTTAACGTAACATCCTCTAAATGAAATCAAATTTGCTTGAAATAAATAATATATTTCATATTGGCAAAAAAGGAGCACAATCATTTATTATAATAATTGAGCACAAAAAAATAATAAATTAAAATATATTATAAAATACATATTACACCTAAAAGATCTTTATTTACTTAGAGAACACCTAAGGGAATTCCAACTAAAAAAGGAAGATTTCCCAACAATTACCATTTTTTTAGCAAGATCTTAGATTTATGTAAAAAAATATTAAACGTTAATTTTAATCAGCACATTTTCATTCCAAAAAATCCAAAAAAAAATAAACAAGCCCTTTAATAGGGATTAAATTGTGCAAAATTGGGTAAAGATGTATTAGTAAGGTTATAATTATCATCAGTAGTTGGTATTTTTTTGGCACGACGTGTAGTATTCGGATTTTTGTCAGGAATTGAAGGCAAGCATTTAGTATTAATTTCCTTGTCCGGAATTGGAGGCAAATTTCTTTTGACAGGTGGTACCATGGTAGGGGGATAAGATAAATTATAAGCGCGCATTAAACTTTCACCCGTAATATTGCAACAATAATTGTCTAACATGAGTTTAATTGAAGATAGAGGTACATTATGTATGTTGATTTTAACTAAATCATCAGGATTTTTAGCCCATGGGGTTGACGGCTCCACTACATGAATAATGTATCCATTTTTAACAGCCTCTGAAGCATATGGTTGCATTTCCCATAACTCAACATTAGTGTTGTCCACAATAATTGGACTCAAACCTTGTAATGCAGCTTCCTTAACTCGGTGCTTATTCCACTCGTGAGCATCTGCCAATCTATGTTTCAAATACTTGTAAATACCTCTAAATATGAAATAATCATCAGTGCTAAATATGTGAGTTTTGTAGTTGATGTATTCAGCTCCAATTAACATATCTACGAGTTGTTTTGACAGAAAGGTTTTCCCACTGCCAGGTGCACCTCTCATAAGAATAAAAATTCGATTGCCTTGATTATGATTTGTGATAATATCGCGAGTTTGATCAGACCAAATTATTTGTATTGGATTGCGCATTTTATCTGGTAAAGCGATGGTATTCCCTGTGTATACACTTAATGCTGCAGCACCTTCGTTTGAAGTTTCATTATGATGACTCTGGACAGGAATACAAGAAGTTGATGGTTTCGGTGAAAGTTGCTCTTGTGACTGCTTGAGATGACTTCCAGTTGGCACTTTTTCTTTTATTATTACACTACTATGTGCAGACATAGTGGATGTTTCTATATTTTTCTTTGATTTTCCTTCAGATTGTTGTGTTTCAGGTAATTGAGATGGTATTATTTCATCTTTTTCATACGGGAAACCAGCACAGCTTCTTATTTCCACGATTGTATCCGCTGATAGAGGCACTGGTAAACAGCAATAAATTATGATTTAATATGGTTACTCATGAACCATATAAGAAAAAATAAAATTGGTCCATATAATATTAATTTAATTAATATGATTATTAAGTATACTTGCACATTTGCGGCATCAGCGATTTACCCTGTGTTTAAATAAGGTATTGTTAAATAGTAATGTTGCAATTGCAAGGCAAGATAATTTCGCTTAATGATGTGCAGAATATTATGAGAGATAAGGCATAGAAAACTGCGCTGTAAAAGCGCCCCAACGCACAATAACTTATGAATTGACACTGAATGAAAACTTAATTTACCAGTTGTTGTACAAGTTTAAAACAGCTCATGATTTTTAAAATTAACATATTAATAACAAATAGATATAATATGACTAAATATTTACGGAAAGTAAGGAAATTGCGGTTATTGTAATAACTAGTAGTCATTTTAATAACTCTATTATGAAATGGCAGTAGCACTACATAAACGCAAATTAAAGAATCACCTTATTAATCGAAATTATCGCCAGCGCCGTTAATGTGCAAATAGTGTTTGAAAAAAGTCGACAGACGGTAGCACTGACCTCTATTATACTATGCTGGACTTGGCCAATTTTATGATCCTATTTGCAAAATCGCCATATTGGCGCTGAGACAAGTCAAAGCGCAGTGGTGAGTGTACTTAGTTTAACTGGGCTGTTCCCGCACTTAGCCTCTTGATTGGGTCATTAGACGGTTTTCTTTTTTACTGCAGCCAGAAGGTTAGCAGCCTTTTCAGACTGATACAGGCTTCCGATAGTGATGCTGGAGACTGAAGAATCTGTATTTGTATATCTGTCACATTCCTACATTCTAGCAGGACGTTCTGTGGCGTTTCTTTCGCCTCCATGCAGCCTCTGCATAGAGGGCTGTCCGTAACAGTCATGGTAAATAGGTGTTTGTTTTGGGGAACAGTGGCCTGTTATCGTACCAAGACTTTCCCGACTTTGTCCATGTTTAATCCGGTGAAGGTGCAGGCAACTTTTTTGAAGCCTCTGGAATTACAGTCTTTGTTTGCCTGCATCGAGCACTATTTCTCCATTCGTGGGTTTTTTCCGTTTTAAAGCGCAGGCATGATTGATTTAGGCAGTAATGGTTCCACCATATACTGTCATATTTTAACCCCTATTGGCTCATCTGCTGCATTGTTGCCAACTGATTAGCTGTTTCCTTTGACCCATTGTAGAGTTACTCTGTTTGTGTTTGCTATGGACTAGAGTGTATTGTGGCCTTCCACAAAGAATAGCTGTCATATTGTAAGAACTGAATAATATTGATAAATCATTTATTATCAGGCAACTGTGGCCCATAGCCAAGTGTATTATAATAGAGGTCAGTGGCAATCATATATAATCAATATATCAATTATAAGCATGCTATAAGCTAGATTGAAAATAATAGAAAAGACAAAAAAAAACCTAAATCTTTAGCAAGTATAATTGCCAAATACTGAAATGAAATTCAGTCGCTGTTAAGTCTTATGCTATCCTGTTACTTTAATGTCTTAAAGTTGATTTGCATTTCAGTATTCAAGGTAAGTTTATTAGTTATCTAATCTTATTTTTTTTTAAGTTAATTATAGTTTGGCTTGTCTTTCATATCATTAAACTTTGTAAATATATATACATCAATTAAAACCAGAGCCAATAATAAATAATTAGAAGTCATTAGGGGGAATCCCAGCAGCAACTTTCATATTTAATGTAATTTACAAACTTGGTTGTTAAGGGATTCCCCCCAACAATAGAGACTTTACAATCTTAGTGTTTCAGGGAATCCCCTCAAACATGAAATTATTTTATTAATTTCAAATTTTCGTAGTTAGATCTCACACTGATACATTTTTAGGAATTACTTGTGCTTTCAAATATTGTATAAAATTAATCAATAATATTTTGTTTTAAGAAATGTGTATGTATTGTATGAAGGTTGCAAGATGAATAATGAAAACAGGCATTTAGTAATATTTAAATCTCATTTTAGAATATTATTAAAGATTTTTTAATGACATTTTAATTGATATAATGGACTCAGTAAAATTGCTTTAAAGCCCTCATAAATAACATAATATGTTAAAAACCAGATACCAAAGGAACCAAAATAAGGAATATTGTAAAAAGTAAAATAAATACATACTTAAAAATCTATTGTGTCCAAATAAACCATAAAAACATGCATAAAAGTAATAATTTTTATAACATACCTATTTTATTATCTTGTTTTTTATTGATAATAATTTTTGCTTTCATTTATTACTACAGCAGTGAAACCAAATCACAATGGTAAAAAGTAAAAACTGACAAACTATTGAACCTCATACAAAGGTACATTCAAATTACAACAAAGCAACCCTTCAGACTCATAATTTATGTACAGATATTGATACAAACTGGTTATAAATAGAAATTGTATTGATCGGAGCCAGACGGCAGGTAGGGGAGGTAACTAGGGGAGACGGTCCATGGGTGTGAGGGACCCATCTCCCTTGCACACTTCACCTGGGCACAACTCTTCTAACACATTGAGCTCACCAAATCTCTCAACATAGGTACATATTAAATAAAAAAAAAACAAATACAGTACAATGTAAAATAGTTTTAACAAAATCCTAACAGAAATATTATAAAAAAGATAATGTTTAAAACTAAAATCATAGAATTTGTTTGAATAAGAACACAAAAACCAAAATAAATGTATCTGGTTTTTGTTATTGTTTGCAAGCACAAACTATATCTGGTAATTTATTCATATTTCATGTCTTATCAATGTTTTAAAAAGAGACAACAATAAACAAAGCAAAGTTTGATATAGGTACTATTCATACCACCCCTTTCATAGAGTGATCATTCCACCTCATAGAATATGGATTTTATGAGTAGTACATCCATCAGACATCCTTGTTTTGCACAAATTATCCTGTACCTGAGCAACTACGCAGGTCCGTACCTATAGTACATCACGGGTACCATGTATTGACCGATAACACAAAACTGCGTTCTGTGTATCAATATTGAGTTATTGCGCCGCGCCAACCTATCATGGCTTCGGGATGTAATTACAGTACTATTAAATCTAATACAAATGAAAAAAAAAAACAATTTTAATACTTACAATCACCGGAGCAACTCTCAACAACGGCAGATATCACATCTTTACTCATTACATTGCCGAACATATTCATTAGACTGTCAATAACGTCGCTGTAGTTATTTTCTTCATCTCCGCGGGACTCCATCGTTAAAACCAAAAAATAATATAACCAAAACAAAGCTAGACGACTATTTTTAATGCAAGGACGTCTATTTAAACATAACAAACTCGACAAAATTTAATAATTAGGAAAAGAAACGCAACTACACTCACAGCAGTCAACACGGATCAAACGAACGCGGACCGATTGGAACGATTGATTGGAGTGTGCGACGAATGTTTAAAAATGTGTAGGAAGCAGTGTTGCCAACCCCTACCAGATTTTTCCCTGATATTTTTTCTAAATTCCTCCTTAAAACATAGTGTCGATTTCATGTAAAATTTCTTTGATTTAGAGCCCAACTGCCCAAGTTTTTCGTAAATCATAAAATTAAACTGTCTTTTAATTATTTCAGTTTTTGTTGGTCATCCGTCGCTCCACGCGACGCGTCGGCCAATACTTCCGAGTAGAAAAGAGACAACGGCAGCACACAACCTACACCTGAACTGTTTATAAAGTAAAGCGAAGTTAATGCGGTTTCCATTGTTTTGTATGATACAAAATAATGATGATCCAGTGATAATAATTCAATTCATAAAATTATGTAATTTTTTATCAATGTTTTCTTATGGCGATATCACGTGAAATTATCGCCCGTAAACCGACATTACAGATTAAAAAAAAAAACAATCTCATTAGTGTCCATTTGCGAGTTTTATGACATGCATTTTTATAGTTACGAGAGCTACATTTAAATCTCTCCACTCACATCAATTGCGGCTAGACCCTAACATGTACTGCCCCTGTAGCCAAGTGACATATGTACAGGCGTTAACGATAACAGAAATCATTTAAATGACTTAATTGTATGGAAACGCCTTCTTTATGAATTCTTTAACATCGAAAAATTTATTAATTGCGGTAAGGGGCCTTCTTACGCGGTTTAAACCGCGAGGCACCGATAATAACAACTAAAATATAAATATCATTGGATAAAGAAAACCGAAACCTAAAAATCACAGTACGTACCAACTCGTTTTGGACTTTTGCGCAGATTTCAACCAATGTTCAGATATTATATGTTTAATATTCTATGCCGATACACAGATACGATTTACTATAGGAAAAAAGCAATATCACCCATCGCTAATGTCAGCTCGTGAGACAACCGACGAAATTAACGAACTAGAACAAAACCAACTTAATTGCCATTTACTCATATATCATATAAGTATATTACATGAGTAAATTTTCAAGATATGTATCTATTTCTACTGTTCTTCATTTCAAATTATAGGTTTTGTTTAAAGCCTCTAAAATAAACCCAAAAATACAAAAAATAACCTAAAAATAGCGACTCAAAATATCCCCTTTAACACTTACCCCTAATATCTAGGGAAAAATCCCCAAAGTTGGCAACACAAAAAGGGGGATGAGGAGCTGTCAATCTAGTGCACAGACTAGAAAATAAATTTAGGCCGATCAATGGAGCTTTCGTTGGTCTGTGGAATAGTGTGGAAGGGACGAAAGGTACGGAACGGACCTGCTTAATAAAATGTAAACTTGTATAAATTCATATTTTCTTTACTTACATTTATAACACCTTATATAATACTTTCATACTTCGAAGTGAAATTGTTTAAAATCACATTTAAAATCTGGTACTCGTAAAAAAGGTACGTCCATCCCTGCGTAGGGTCTTTTCTTGCTTACTAGTAGTTACTATCTCTAAAACAAACTGTGAGGCATAAATAAGTAAACTATAGAGTCCTCTTATCGAGTATCGAGTATGAACTGTTGGCACTAAGTATGAAAATGTAAAATCGTTAAATTAGTTTCAAAATAGAGCGCACTGTTGTCTGTTATCTCAAAACCCAATTTTACTTGGATATCGAATCCGTTAATATTTTTGCATAAACGTCTGTCGTCGCACAAAAAATCATAAGCAGTGAAGGAGCGCAGTACATTTATTTAAAAATGACGTATGTAAATGTAGAGTACGAATCGCTAATGGATACATTGTATCCATTAGCGATTCGTACTCTACATCATACATGGATACATGCTTGTCTATGTTACCTCTATGAAAAGAAATGTCAATCATGAAATGAATCAATCAAAATAATCAAATCAAATGAAATTTGTTGCATAGTGAACTCAGAATTTTTATATTTTCAAGTCTTGATAAAAAGGCATTGTTTTTAACTACTTGCGCAAATCATATTTATTTGACTGCTTACTTTTGAAGAAGTTACAAGTCGAAAGTTATATCATAGCATTCAGCAGATTAGAGATTTGAAATTCTTGAAAATGGGTGATAATTTTCAAAATAAAACCATGGCTTCAGTTATGATGGATTATGATTTTAAAGTTAAAACTCAGAACGAGCGTTCTAAAGTAGAAGATTTATTTGACTTCGAGGGTTGTAAAGTTGGTCGTGGTACCTATGGGCATGTGTATAAGGCAAGGCGTAAAGACGGTTCCGATACTAAAGATTATGCATTAAAGCAGATTGAAGGTACCGGTCTGTCGATGTCTGCTTGCAGAGAAATAGCGGTAAAGTTA
Organism: Diachrysia chrysitis; assembly: GCA_932294365.1. Lineage (NCBI taxonomy): Eukaryota > Metazoa > Arthropoda > Insecta > Lepidoptera > Noctuidae > Diachrysia > Diachrysia chrysitis. The sequence continues at coordinate 5,064,115 of OW028651.1, read as the reverse complement.
GAAATCTATCCCTAATCGTACACTATAGTCTGTTATTATAACCTAGTTTCCTCTAATATAATAAAATAACACTTACACAAACAACACACTACTGTAAACAAACTTAAAAGGGCTTAGAGTTGGACTTTCCAATAGTAACCTTCGCTTTTAGTGACCTAAGGGTTTTTTCAGTCATGTCTATCTAATAAAAACAAGCTTCATTCATTAGATGCATGATCAACTCAAGTACATACTTCCTCTTTCTTCTACTTATTACTTTATATTCTACTAGCTGACCCGTGCCCACTTCGTTGGGCATATCTTGTATAATATATATATGTTAATAATCCTTTTTTAGTACATATGACCTAACGATTTAAATTATTTTATTAATATTAAAAATTAAATTATCTATACTAATATTAAAAAAAACTACTTTTTGTAACTTAAATATAAAAGTTAGACATATGCTGTCGTTGACTTTTTTGTAGGCATTTTCAAGCTCCACATCTTTTCTCTAGAACTCAAAAATATATCTTTCATAGTTAAGGCAGCGTTCGTAAGAAAGGCTTTCATTCGACCGTTTTTTCTCCGATTCACTTTGCAAAACGGACTACCACGTAAAAGCCTAATTTATTTTTCGGTTTTTTATGACCTATGACACTCAGCAATAATGAGGCTTTCTATTGGTGAAAGAATTTTTAAAATCGGTTCAGTAGATCCCGAGATTACCCCTTACAATTTAACAAACACACAAACTTTACTTCTTTATAATATTAGTATAGATTAATTATTGTTCTATAATGTTTGATTATTGGTTCCAGTTGTTGCGGGAATTAAAACACCCAAATGTAATAAACCTCATTCGAGTATTCCTCTCACACACTGATAGAAAAGTTTGGCTACTGTTTGACTATGCTGAACATGATCTATGGCACATTATCAAGTTCCATAGAGCTGCAAAAGCCAATAAAAAGTCTGTGATGGTGCCTAAAGGTATGGTGAAGAGTCTTCTCTATCAGATCTTGGATGGGATTCACTATCTACATTCCAATTGGGTTTTACATAGAGATTTGGTAAGATAATTGTACTGAAAATTATTTTTTTGAGAGTAATGATGAATGATGATAATATTACATGTTAAATTACATGATTGTTTGCTGTATTATAAATACATATGGAATGTATTATTAAGATATGTCTCTAGTGAATCCCCATTTCAACATTCATAATATTTATACTAGAATTTAATTTACTGCATAGGTACAATTATTAGGGTACATAGAAAGAATGACCTTAGCTTGATAAAGCAAATTGTTAAAATGCACAATTTCATTAGTGTAATTTGACAGGCCTGTTAGTCCAGTGGTTATTGACTGTGACTGCTAAACTGGACAAATCTTTGTGTGGTGAGATGATCATTTGTGGGTGTCAGAATCACCTATAATATGGATTTAGAAATATATAAGTATTTTTATCAGTTGTCTGTTTGCCTTAATACAGGCTGTTTAGTTTGGGATCAGATGGCTTTGTGGGAGTTGTTCCAAAATGTTATAATTATTTTGCATCTCTTATTTATCACTGGCTGTTCTTAGTAATGAGGATAACCTGGTCCTATGAAAGACTCACAGGTACACAAGCCCAACATGCAGTGGCCTTGTTGAAAACTTTAATATGGTTTGACCCATCTACCATCTATTATTATTATATTTATATTAATTAATGATTACCTCAAAATCAACTGCTTTATTTATGGCATATAAAAAGATAGGCTATGACTGACAGGGGCATGATAAGAGCTGTGGATAATGATGATAAATTTACAGGTTTAGATAACCATTAAAGAAATAAGTTACTTAACTTAATTTCCAATTAAACATTACTCAAAAACAGTTCTTTTTTTCAGAAACCAGCTAATATCTTGGTAATGGGTGAAGGGCCAGAGAGAGGCCGAGTTAAAATAGCTGACATGGGTTTTGCAAGGCTGTTCAATGCTCCCTTAAAGCCTCTAGCTGACTTAGATCCAGTTGTGGTCACATTCTGGTACAGAGCACCGGAGCTGTTGCTTGGAGCAAGACATTACACTAAGGCCATAGGTAAAATTAATTATTTTTAAACTATGCATTACTTTGAGTATGAATCCAGTTGAATTAATCGAAATTTAAGGCTACATAATAACAATAAATTTAAGGAGTTACATTTATATTTAATTTAATCTGTTCCAAATGTAGTCTAGAAACAAACGAAGAGTCTTAATACATTATTGTATGTAATAAATACAATCTATTGTCATGAGGCCTACTTGCACGAAAAACCTAAGTCAGATTTAGTTGCTAACATGAGGTTTAACTGACAGTATTATATGCCAAATTGACAATTTAACATCATGTTAGCGTTTACCTCTTAAAAAGAATTTAAAAAGAATGTAGGCTTCTGCAAGCAGGCCCTTGATTAACAGACACAGGGCTGCCCTTTTTTTTATACAGCAAAAGAATTTTCAACCAGTTTTCTGCTGTTTTATATTATGGTTAGGTACTACTAATATTACTACATACATAATATACTACTACTACATTTTAACAAATTTTGGTTGGATCTTTCTAATCTCCACATAGTTAATTTACACATCTTTATCAGATTGATGATGTTTAGTAGTGTGTATAATAATATTTGACGACCTCCGTGGTCGAGTGGCGTACACACTGGTTTCAAGGTGTCGCCAGCTCTGAGGTCCCGGGTTCGATCCCCGGCCGGGTCAATGTAGAAAACCACTTTTCTACATTGTCTGAGGTCTGGGTGTTTGTGGTACCTTCGTTGTCTCTGAATTCCATAACACAATTGGTTTAGCTACTTTGGATACAGAGCAATGTATGTGATGTTGTCCACTTTTACATTTACATTTATATTATATTAATAATTTCCAGATATCTGGGCCATTGGCTGCATATTTGCAGAGCTATTAACATCCGAGCCTATCTTCCACTGTCGGCAAGAGGACATTAAGACAAGCAATCCTTACCATCATGACCAGTTGGATAGGATATTTAATGTCATGGGCTTCCCACAGGAGAAGGACTGGGAAGATATCAGGAAAATGCCTGAACATGCGACTTTAGTGAAAGATTTCAAGAGATCCAAGTAAGTTGTTTAAATTTAATGTTTATAAACCTTTTTGTCTTGTTTAGTGATTGATGAATTAAATAGTAGTTAGAATAAAATAATCATCCAATCAAATTTATAATCAGACATGGTCACTTTGTGAAGGTAGGTTGGATTTTTGTATATGAAATTTAAAATAAATAGTCTAAAATCACCATTGACATGATATAAAATTTATTTGCTCACTCAAAGAGAGCAAGCATGGTAATCAATGTGTGTTCTTTATTTCCATAAGAAAATATTTATAAATGATGTATTACTATTAGTAAACTTATGTGAAATGTAAGAAGATCAAGAATCAAGAGATAGAATGAAATAAAAACATAAATTTTGGTAGTACCTACTTGTACCTAATTGCTAAACTATGAACATTTAATGGAATCACATCTGTAAATAAAGGGCTGATATTTTTAACATTAGATATATTTTATTCGTGGATTAATGACGACTAACAGATTGTGTATGGAAGAACTGTCAAACATTCAAAATTATTCGTGGGATAGATCTAGTGTTAAATAAATCAGCTCTAAACACAGTAACTAATGTATATCCTTTTCATTTCCAGTTACCAGAACTGTTCACTAAGCAAGTACATGGACAGGCATAAAATAAAACCCGATAGCAAAGCCTTCAGCTTACTTCAGCGTCTCTTGTTAATGGACCCCAATCGGAGAATAACATCGGAACAGGCTATGCAGGACCCTTACTTCACTGAGGATCCGCTTCCTACACAGGTAAATAATGAATTAAATTAAATAAAGAAATTGATTAGTTGACCAGTTACATGTTTTAAGATCTAAAACTACATTATACAAGAACAGTTTTTTCGCAATGGCTCCAAAAATTTATAATAAACTACCTAAATTTATAAGAAATGAACAGGATATCCGTATTTTTAAACGCAAATTGAACTCATTTTTATTAGATAAGACATATTACTCGATTGAGATATTTTTAAATGATAAAATTTATAAACTTGTTATATATTTTAACTGCATTTAATAAACTCATATTTTTATTGTATAAACTCCATTATTGAAATTATTTTGCTCCTACATAACTATAATAATTTTAAGACCTTTTTGTAAACTTATGTTCACAAATAAATATATTTGATTTGATTTGATTGTTCAAAATAATTGTTTTTATAAAGATGTAACATACAAGTCTATTTATTTTCTCCTTCGCCTAGATTACAAGTTAAATAAAATATATATTAATTCTTAATATGCTTATTGTTAAAAATGTACTATTTATTAATTTTTGTCATGGAGTGAACAAGTACCTAACATTCGGAACCATCTTCTCTTTTTATTCTCCTGTGCTTAGCTTCGTGTACATGGTGATAAATTGCAGTAATCTTTGACATGTTTTGACAAGGTTTTATATGAAAAAAAAAAGTAAATATTTCACGCTCCACAGACTAACATAATTTTGTCCTCATCAACAGAGATATGAAATCTCTGTTGATGAGGACAAAATTTTCAACAAGTATAAATGTGTAATTTTTTTGACAAGAATTCCTTCTCATAATAACCAGTATTAGATGTTGCATTAACGTTGTTGTGTTGTAATTACAGGATGTGTTTGCTGGCTGTCCCATCCCCTATCCGAAGAGGGAATTCTTGACCGATGACGATCAAGAAGATAAGAGTGATTCTAAGGCCCGGCAGAATCAACAGCAACAACAACAAACTAACGTAAGATATACAATTCTTAATTTAGAAACACAAATAAATGATAAAAATATTTGTATAATATTTGTATAGTATTTGTATAATAACTTTCGTGAGGAGTATTCAAATTATTTAAAACAAAACGGTTTACTCACGTATATTCTCGGGATCGCCCGACTAGTTTCAGACTCAATGGGAGTCCCTAATCATGAGCTGACGCGTTCGAAGTTCGACTCGCGACACCGCCGCTGCGTCAGCTCATGAATAAGGACTCCAATTGAGTCTGAAACTAGTCGGGCGATCCCGAGAATATACGTGAGTAAACAGTTTTGTTTTAAATAAAAATTACTGTATATAGATTTGTAGTAGTTTAGGCCATTTAAGAGAGCCAATTATGGTTTCTCTGTTGAATAATTTATTAATCAATTAGCAGTAAAATACCGTACCGAAAGGGCATTCAGTCGCAATCGTAGAGTTCAAAATCAATAAATGAATAAATAACTAAAATGCATAGAGTATTCATAGACAAGCATAGAGTGTGCTCATCGCTAGTAGGTCTTTGTGGCGAGAGTAAGCAATTTTTTTGCTGTAATTACTAAGCTCGTTTACTGATTTAAGTGATTTTCTGTGCAACGACAAAATTATATGCGAAAATATCGATGGTTTCGATATCAGTATGTATTATTAGGTTTTGAGACAGTTTTAATAAAACGGCGCGATCTGTTTTGACACAAAATTTACGATTTTACTTCTTCATACTATGTAGTGCTCACACGCATTTTAATTGTTAGGTTGTTACTTTATAGATTACTTATTTTTACTCTAACGTTCAATGTTAGTTGAAGAGGTTTTCCTCAAAACTTTGTTTTTATGTATTGTAGTAAATATATATACACATAGCAATAGTAATTGTAATTAATATGTTGTTTTAGACGCAACAGAATCAAGTACAAGCGAATAGTCACGATCATGCTGCGAATAATGCAAAGAGAATGAGAATGTCAGGTATGTAGCTTAAAAATCTTTACATTTTTTTTACGTATGTTACTTCGTAATTTAGATAATAAGATTAGTAACTAAATAAAATAAGTCTATAGCCAATAAAATATGTATTGAATTATAATCGGCGTCATGTTTTCCTTTATAATCTAAACTAAACTAATGTCATAAAAACTTTTGTAGGGCTTTTTAGATGAGAGGGTTTCTAACCTATAAAATCTACACAAATAAAAAAATCTTTAATAAACAGAATACCTTTCATTTCTTTACTGAGCAGACCACGTGTCGCTGTCAGATATATATTTAACTGCTGTTACTCGCGGCTCCGCCCGCGTATATGTTGTTTATCGTTGCAAAAAGTAGCCTATGTCCTTTCTCAGGCTCTAGACTATCTGTGTACCAAACATCATTGAAATCGGTTCAGTAGTTTTGGCGTGAAAGCGCGACAGACAGACAGAGTTACTTTCGCATTTATAATATTAGTAACGATGTCATGTGCTAGCTATTATAATAAGCTAAGTCCCGGGTACGGCGAGTAATAACGAAATCGCAAATTTCGTATTGTTATAAAAAACCTCATACTGTTACCAAATCTTGTATCTTGACGATTATATAAATATTCAGGTCAGAATCAGGGCAACAACGCAGGCGGTGGCGGTCAGCAGGAGTTTCATCAGCAACAACAGATGATGTTCGGCGGCCAGCAGCAGGGCGGAGGATCGCAGCAACAGGGAAACTTCCAACAACGATTTTGATGGAATGTGTTTAGTGAATTACGTACTGTTGTGTGAACTTGTGTAATGCAGTTAAAAATAATATTTCTGGTATAAATCCTATCAAATTGTCTGATAGTCGTCGGAACGGCGGTAAAAACAGGCCTTTTTGGAAGATCATATTTTTTTAAGTGATTATGTTTTGGAAAAACTAAATAATAGGGGCACGCTCTAAGTAAACCTAGATCTTTTGGAAAAAAATCATTGATCTAGAATTATTTTCCATGAAGAAAACAGCGGTATACGTTTGTATGGAGAAAGACCCGATCGCGTCCCATCTCAATGTGAAAGTTCCTTGAAAAATTAAACGTAAAATGAAAGGACTTTGGAAGTTGTTCATATCCTTGCACATGTCGGATGGAAAACAATCCTTAACGGTATAAAAAAGTGTAGTTTAGCAAATAAGCCCCGGAAAGTTCCCCACACTAAGGGTGTTTTTAATATCGTGCGGATTTCATCACGCGTGCGGGATTGCCCCGCATGCAGAAAATTTCACGCCGCGTGTAACCCGATAGCCGCGTGCGTATTTCACGCATTAAAATAAATACTTGTATGAAAATGACATTTTCGGGGCTTACGCATGCGGGGCAATCCCGCACGCGTGATGAAATCCGCACGATATTAAAAACACCCTAACGTAATACCATTGCCAACCGTAAAAAATGGCTGCTGGTAGGTACATTTTGTATTTTGTTGAAGATAAATGTATACTTAAGTAATCGAATAATACCATAATGTATAAAAACACTCCATTTATAGTAACATACGTAGAGAATTTGTCATGCCTGAATTTGGGCCACAGAAACTTCACTTTCTGTTCGAAGATTTCGAATCTCATTCTGCAAACAGGGGAAAAACTCTTGAAGGAATTTCAAATATAATTCAATACCAATGCAAAATTGTTATTCATTTAGCAGACACACAAACAACACAGATAAAAAAAATACTGTAAATTGTTAGATTCCAGTTAGTTTCGTCCAATACAGCATTTTTTGTCAAGAAAACTAAATCCCGTGCCCGCTAAACTAATATCAATTTTGCATTGGTATTGTATTTAGAATTAAATGTAGTAGTAATGGTAGTAATGACACTGGTATGTGAAACAAAATGACTAGGTTCTGCGTTTGTATTTCTAATTTGTATTAATTTAGTATATGTTAAAATCTATTAATTTTGGTGTCTGATAACTGTATTATTGTCTTAAAAAAATATGTAAAAGTTGGCAAGACTGACCTTTTATGAATAGGTATAGGTATGTAGGCACATTCGACGGGCCTGTTGGTCTAGTGGTTAGTGACCCTGACTGCTAAACCAGAGGTCGTGGGTTCGATTCCCACCCAGGACGAATCTTTGTGTGATGAGCACGAACATTTGTTCTGTGTCTGGGTGTAATTTATCTATAATATGTATGTATTTAAAAAATATATAAGTATGTTTATCAGTTGTCTGGTTGCCATAGCATAGGCTCTGCCTAGTTTGGGATCAGATGACCGTGTGTGAGAGGTCCCAAGATATTATTATTATTATATTATTATTATTCACCATTTTATAAAAGTTTCTTACGATGACTTGCTGTTTACTCTGATGGCGAAGTGCTGAAAAGATAACAATATTAAGGCAGGTCCTTATATCCACAAGGATGCTAATCTAATAATGTACCTTAAAGTAAAATATTTAAAATTGATTAACTGTAATATCTTAAGAAATGTAGTAACAGTACTTATGTAAATATAGATATTAAGAATAATTTGTATAAAGTTCAATAAATATACTCGAATTGTTAAGACATTGTAAAAAGTATTTATTATTATCCACAAAATAAGGTAAAATATTTATGTACAGTCTATGGACGGAATACAAACATTATAATAGTCTATGGTAAACTTTTGTTTTGAGTTTCGAATTACAGTTCTAAAGATGCTTAAAAATATCAGTCGAGCATAGACGGCTAAGATCCGTCGCTAATACATATTTAAAGAGATATTAATTACTGTCAGTAAATCAGTAATTTAGTACATAACGATATAAATGAAAAATTTTAGAAGTATATAATTATTATTATCAGTATTTTTAAGAAATCTCAAGTGGAGAATAATTTGATTTTTATTTTTTTATGAACTAATCGATATTTCGATTCTAGCTCTTAAATGATTACGACAATTTTCTTTCGCCATACATGTCAGCTATCGATTAATCTTTTCTTAAAAATATGCATGTTTACATGGAAAAGTTAATTGTCATAACGATAGCAAAAACACGATACATTCGAAATAGCTTTGCATTATTATTGTTCGTTGGCATGTATAGCCATTTATCGTATCTATAAATACATTTAAAAATAAACCGTCTATAATCTATGCTCCTTAGATCTTAAATCGTGTACAGTCCGCAATATTGGGTGATGCATTGTCAAATATAAGAAGCGTATGAAAACAAATGAATGGTTCAACAAAATATTTTGCAAAATCCAAGTTTAATTTATTCACACATCATTCTAAAGCAGGGGTTCCCAAACTTATTTTGTCTACTGCCCACTTTGAGAATAAATTATTCTTTAGCTTCCCCATATTTTCACCAACTTAAAAACCACTATAACTTCGAATTAAATTAATTATTGTTAGCTATATTAGCGGAGATTTGATTTTTTTTCTGAGTCTCTTACCGCCCCCCTTTAGGCCTGCAGCGCCCACAAGGGGGCGTTATCGCCCACTTTGGGAAAGGCTGTTCTAAAGCATCTAAAATATAAGCTGCCAAAAAACAACATTGACATTCCTGTTTAAATATTTCCCTTGCCAACCGTACACGACAAATAATTATCAACTCTTTTTACCTATAAGCTTAATTAATTTAAAGCTGTGAATTCAAAAACAGTTTTCCCACTGTTGTCGAGGAAGTACTGGGCCTTGTTTAACTCATCCCGTTTCAATTTATTGGAGTCCACTGTCCTGATGCGCGTGCGCAGCCTGCCGCAACGTCCGTCCAGAACCTTTTCATACGCTGTAATTATAAAAGAAAGTAATTAAATTGTGTGAATAAACAAATGGTGGTTTTCAATAATGAAAACAACCTTCATTTTTCCCTAATACAGTTCGAATTATTTGTAACTAGCTGTACCCGCGACTTTGTCCGCGTGGAATTTATTTAGTTTATTTAATTTTAGATTTATTTTTAAATATAAGTAGTCGAAGTTACTCCTTATTACATCAGCTATCTGCCAGAAAAAAATCGGTCCCGTCGAAATCGGTCCAGCCATTCCAGAGATTAGCTGGAACAAACAGACAGGCCGATGGTCCGACAAAAATTGAAAAAAATATTTATTTTGGTATATGTACCGTATATATATTCACAGGCATGTAGTAAAAAGCGGTTATTTCAATATTACAAACAGACACTTCAATTTTATTTATTTATAGTATAGATGTATAGAATGGACTCCGTACAAAACCTACCTACCAGTCGGGTATATGTTTGAGTTATTGGAAACCGTTGGATTACAAGAATATAGGTATAAACCGGTTAATGTTCAACAATCAAAGTTCTTTCACAACAAATCGTTAGTTATAACAGGTAAAACTGTGAAAACACTTGAATATGTAGTTATTAGGTACCTATAGTCAATAAACTAGGTAAGTAATAGTAGCATAGTTTTGTAAACAATATAGGTAATTTAAGTACCTAGAATAAACTGCTCATACTAGTTTATACGCACTGTTTACTACTTACGAGTTACGATGTTTCAAGTGTGATTATTCATTCATCGGTTGAAGAAACCGATTTTTTAAGTTATCGGTAACGCCTGTATGTGCAACATCATTTATCGCTTAAGAAATGCATTTATTGCCCAAAAAGAAAAAATATGCATTTATTTTCTCCTTTTTGGGCGATAATAAGTAATCTGGGATGTCGTGGTGGCCTAGTGGTGGTCCCAGGTCCCAGGTTCGAACCCACTACAGGCAAGTTCTATTGTGACTTTGTCAAAGTTAAAGTAGTTACTTTCTTCAATAATGGTGTCTTAGAATAATTCTAAATCACCATTATTAAATAATTATTATTCTAAGACACCACTGGCAAACGGTGAAGGAAAACAACGCGAGAAAATTGGATTTCATAAATCGGAATCTGAAATCGCCAATCCTCAAGTGAACAAGCCTGGTGATCAATGCTCGTGCCTTCTCTACATGAGAATATGCCTGTGCCCAGCAGTTGGACGTTTATAGGTCGGTATTAAAATATTATATAAACTCGTATTTCAATGTTTAGTAGTCCATTGTTATCTATAACTTTTGGTGTTAGTGAGAAAGTATCCAGTGTTAAGCAACAGTTTGAATTTAGCAAAACCATCTTCAGCTGCCTCCAAGTCCAATAACGCCGAAAATAATATGTAGATAAGTATGTAAAAATGTATGTAAAAAGTAAAACTAAGAACTCACGATCTTTTCTGTAGGAGTTGTGGCATGCCATATGACAGACCGATGGGAATCCCTTTAAAGTTTCCGGATCCAGGAAAGTACTCGAAAGCGGAGCTGCGCAAATCGGTTCTCTTCTTCCCTTGCAACCGTCTATACACGCATCATACGTATTCTTCCTGGGTTTGTTCGTCCTTCGTGTTCGTGTCGTAGTTGGCCTCCTTGTGGTCGTTGTCTTACTGGTCGGGTTTATGTGCAAGTTCGTGATTGAACCACTGGGCGCTACTACACGGATTCTTAAGGGAGGCAAGGCACCTAGCAAATTGGCTGTGTTCGTTTGATTCTGACAGTCGATAGTTCTAGGTGTCTGTGTTGTTCGTATGCGAACTGTTGACGGGAATGGAGTTGATGACGTAGGAGGGGTACGAGTTGATGAAGGCAACAGAGTTGGAGCTGGAGATATAATCACTGTCGATGGTGTAGGTGTAGTTGTTTCTTGGGCTGCAGTTGAAAATTGTGGCCCACTTTGCGAAGATCCTGGGAAACCTTGAATGTTTTGTGGAGCTTGTTGGTAGATTAAGAAATAATTTGACAGTGGTCCTCCTGTTGATGATTGAGAATCTTGTTGCGGTATAGACGCCTGTACACTAGGTGCATTTTGACCTGGGATCAGTTGACCTTGCGGTAGAAGTTCAAGTCGTATTTGCTGCGACTGTGTTTGTGGCGAACCGGGTGGAAATGGTTGTGGCACTGATAAAGTCGTTCTTTGTATTTCGGGTTCAATACTAAATGGTTGTGATGAAATTGGTGGCGCTTGAGAGGATGAAAAGTCAGCTATCGTCGACGGTGTAGTTTGAAACGTGGCTGGTGAAGTTTGAAACGTTGAGGGTGTAGTTTGGAACGTTGAAGGTGTAGTTTTAAACGTCGAGAATGTAGTTTGAAACGACGAAGGAGGTATTGTTTGGTATGTTGATGGCGGAGTCGTTTGGAAAGTCGAAGGTTGTGGTGTCGAAGACGAAAACGACGTCTGAGTGAAACCCGCTGAAGTACTTGTAGTTGATATCTTCCTCGGAGGTGGTAATGTTGATAACAATGCGATCTCGTCCGGTGTGTAAGTGGATTTTGGCAAAACAATTATTGGATTTGTTGATGAAAACGGCGACTCAGTTGAAAATATTTCCGATATCGGTTTAGGTTGGAAGCCATCATTGATTACGTTCGCCGAATACCATGATTCTGATAATGAGTCCGATATTTCAGCTCGGCATAGTTGTAACACTGAAAATAAAGAAATAATTATTTTAGTAAGTACCTACATAACAAAATTGTAGTAGTTAGGTACCTACATATCATATCCGTACAAAGGATTTGCGTGTTCGATAGAACATATTTATATACACAATACCAAATTAATTAAAGAGCAGAAGTTGCCGATTCCGTAACGAGAAAACACTTCCATATTGGCAATTCCTGGTTAGATTTTTGTTAATTATTACCTCTTTTTCATTAAGAGATCTAACTTTACATAAGATATTGGTAAATTGTAAAACACCCTATTAAATATGTACCTATTGAATATGTATTTGTTCGTTTTATTGGCAGACCAAAAATGAAGTAGACGGTCGCATGTAAATTACAATAGGAATGAATTTTCCTGCATCGTGAAAACGGTAAACTAGTACTTATATTCACCCGGCAACAAGTAGCATTGTCAGTTAATAAACAAAACAAAAAACACTGTCGAGTTGATTTACGCATATATTATACGCAACATCACATCCCGCCATGTCGGAACGAGTTTTCAAGGTCCGCTTTTTGCGACTCCTGTCTTCAGAGAGGTCAAATACCTTTGTAGGGACAGAACCCTTGTGCCGTTTCATTGAGTAAATCGCATGCTCTATATATATTACACAATAACTGCGATCTGCGTCGAGCCGATTCAACTTTCACAGTGCCCAGTCAACCGATGTTTTACAAACGCCAAAATTCTAACAGATGTAGGTAGGTATGTTAAATAATGTATTACGTATTTTAAATCACTTACTATCCTCTATCGGTTTGATATCCGTATAGATATAATAATACTCAGCGGAAAGTTTTTGATGTCTATTACATAGGTACATGTACACATGTAAGTAGGTAGGTATATTACAAAAATAGGTTGGTCTTGGTTATTTTGTTGTGTAAATTACTTGCTTAGATATTCTTTACATGACTGTCTTTTTGAATATTGACGTAGGTAACCTACCTCAAGTACCTATGTCTAAAGTTTCCATTAAAAATAGGTAAACACTTTATATTGATTGGTATAATTATTTTCATTGCGAATGGAGTTTAAGATACCTATCTGATACTACCTATTTCCTTATAATTCGTCAGTGAGGCAAAGGCAATACAGTCACGTTTCTTAGAAATTGCTTTGACGAGAAGTTTGAACAATTCAGAAGATAAAATAACACGTTTTGCATAACTTATGACCCAAAGATGATCGCAATTGTTTTTCTGTGACACATGGCTCTACAATTCTAAGCATTTGACAAAAGTTAAATTTTTCGTTTTGGAATCTAAACCTAACCATAATGAACTAAGATTCAAATTCCTAAAGCAGTTACGTTTCACTTTTCCTATTTTAGTGCAGTAGTAGCCTTGACGCCTACATCCTGATCAACTGATAGATACTTTATAACATTGTGTTAAGATATAAAATAATGTTTACGAGTTTATCAAATAGCTCATAAAATATGCTAAGGGAGACAGTAAAGACGTTTATAGCATTTTCATAGCCCATGAGGTGTAGGTATAGTATATACATGCTTGATTAATAAAATGGAGTGTAAGCTCAATTAAGTGTTGATTATGATGACTCAATTGGAGAGTTAGTACCAATTGAGACTGAAATTATTTATCTACATGCCATCTGGATTAATTAAAATTAGGTAATTGAGGAAACTATCACGTTCGCTGTCGCAAGGCTTCCGATTATGTGGTATTTATCCATCTGACTGACAAGGCTAAGTAAAAAGTAGGTAATAATTAGGGGTTTGGCGCTCGCCTATTTCCTTCTCCAATATTAAACAAATTTAAAAAAAAAAACCATATACTGAATAAGAAGAATGTAGACTATGCCCCTATGTTTTTCTTTTTACATCAATTTTTTGTACACTACAACTCTAAAACAGCGATCAAAATAAGCAGATTTGAAAGATTTTGGAGAGCTCTAGTTGTTTTAAAAATAATGTGTCATAAAAATAATAACAGAGGAATACAACCAGATTTATGTATTTATTTTACTGAAAAAAATCATTGCTTTAAGTTCATAAAACAGCAAGAAAACGGGCGAAACTTTTGTATGGGATAAGACCATACACCTTTCCTCTTAATTCTGTATATTATGGGTAGGTTGACAAACTTATGTATATACCTATTTTCGACAAAACTGTACCTATGCAATGGAACAAAAATATAGAACACAAAGTACTTCACAGTAACGGGATTCCTCAGTTAACCGTAGGAACGTTCGTCCAAACTTGTTGATAAACACATCAGTATCGAGGCCGTTACGTTTGTTTCTAGTACCAGACATGTTAACACTGCCATTGACATAACCTTTACTATAAGGCTGTAAGGTTGATAATTGTAATTTGTTGTTTCTAGTATCATCGACCATAAAATTTATGACGATGCCGTGGCGCCATCATTATTTCCATGCATTCCGGCGATGAATGGAAACTTTCTATCTGTCAATTTGTACGATGATATCATGCATGCGGCGACACATCAAAATACATGTTAGACATTACCAAAAACATGTAAATTTGACCTTCTCCAATGAGGTTTGCTTGTATCCAGGATGCAGGTGGTTGATTAGTCATGCAGTATGGATCATAGCATGCAGCATAGCTACTCCGGAATCACTACTACGGAAAGTTTTTGTTTGAACGAAAAATTGCGAAAAATGCGCGTAAAATTTCTAAAATTTTAATAGAAGGTATGTTTGCATGAAAAACAAATATTGACGTTTTCTATATCTATTTTTGTATAGACTGATAGAACAAGGACTGTCTGGTTAGCTAGTTTCGAATAAATATCCTCGCGATAGTTGTAGATTATTTCAATAGACATGGAATGGAATTATCATAGGTTTAATGTAACGGAGGGCGAGTCTATTACCATGTACGTCTGAGGCATTCAACTTATTTATCGGGCATACATAATGCATTCCACATTGTTCGTTGTAAAGCCAAAGCTTGATTACTAGACAAACGAGGCGGTAAATTAATCAGGTTAATCTATTACCAAATGTTTGTAGGTGTAATAGACACGTTAATGCTAGATTTAGTCCATTTTGAATGCGTGAATGAGTTTTAGTATCGCATTTTTTGTTTCCAATATCTAATCGATTGCGTAGGATGTTAATGTAATCGAGATTATAAGTCGATTGTATGCATCGTTAGCTGATGGCGTTAAACGTGAGGTCATTAACATAAATTCTCAGGAGGCTACAGCTTCAAGTAATATTTCAACCGAAATAAGATCAGTAGAGAAGTAGGATGTAATACGTCTTTCTTTGTTATAATTTACTCATTCAAGTCTGAACATTTAAGTACTCTTGGTTACAGTTAATCTCATATCAGTGGGAACAGTTTAACAGCATTTTTATTCTAATGCAGTGACATTGATTTTCGTAAAGTTTTCTCCTCCCAAAAATGATGATTTAAGAAATTCTAGTACGATCCTGTTTATAATAATGAGGGCTAATTTTCCCAACGCCAGATATCTTTTATTTGTGGAATAAAATTTGACATATGACAGATGTTGTTTGGAAAAAGTGTTTAAAAATTTAAAATGATTCCTCGTTGGTAAAGTCCGCCTTAATTCTTAACGTTATTTCACTTCATTTTATTACCTATTTACACTGTTAAGCCGGTCTGATGTGGTAGGTTTTAAACATAACATTGTTAAAAAATATAAATTAGAGGTGTGACATGTTTTACCGAATAAAAACAGTCGAACATTCTAGCATGTTCCACATCCTTAATTTATGTTTTCTAACACTGTTTTGTGAAAAAACTGTCGCTGCAGACACGGCTTTAGTCAGGAAAACCTGTTTGACTCTACAATGAGAAAGTAAACAACGGGTAAAACAAAGAGACGTTAGTGAGAAAGAATCGACATACGAAGACAAAAAAACAAGATATTACTGTTGTAATAACATTCAACCATACGGGGAAATAGCTTTCTATGCATCTTTATAGTTTCCAGAAAATGGTGATCGTTTGTGGCTTTGATATGGGCTTTACAATTTTGATATTTGTTTCTTCAAAATTCTTGACTATTTTGAACCTAATTTGACTGCTCTATATTTTTTCCCGTATTTTCGACATTGTTTTAGTTCATCTTATGCTCGTAATGTCAGATAATAATGCCCAGATGTGAAGGTTGTGCAACTATTTAAGCAGGTGCTCTTTAAAATGCCTGTCCTCTACTGTAATAATAAAAACACCCATTATTTCCTTCCATCTGGTTCTACAGAGATCTTATCTCATCAGTAAATGGTACAATTTTTGACGAAACAAAAACCCTATCTTGTAGATCATGATCTTGGCTTGCTGATATACTTACGTACTTATTTAGCGGTATGGTTTGCTATTGCCTACAATTTGAACAAGTACTTACTAAAGTTCCTACCAATGAGAATAAAACCAAAAGTTTTTGAACACGTTTGGCTCCTATTTAGCCTCACAAAATATGAATTACTTCTGAATACAATCTACCTTATTAGAAAATGATCAAAGGATATTTACGTACCTACCTACGAATAACTAATAAATAACAAAACACTAAAATAAATAGGTATAGCCTTTATAACAGGATATAAATAGGTACACACTGTCAAGAAATTAAAAAAACTTAAACAACAGACACGTGCGTAAAGTTTTCACTACGTAATGTTATATTATGTACCTAGGTACGTATCGTTACATGGCTAAGCATTCTTTGATTATTACAAAGCGTAACTAGCTTAAGTAATGTTAAATGTACCGTTTGAACAATACACCGATATTAATTAATAACTTTCTTAGTTTTCTATGATTTGTGAAATAATTAAGACGGAAATGCAATGACTGAATGCAATTTTGGGTATAACAAGGCTGATACAAGTATGCAGTCGACATCGAACTGGGCTCTTACACTCCAATTTAATTTAATTTCTCATAAAATGCTAATTCAAAATTGATATTAAGTAGTTTAGAAGGCAGGAGGTTCAGTATTCTTAAAAAAATGCGGTAATGGAAGTAGCTGACTGGAATCTTAACATAAAGAGTATTTTTTTTACTGTGTTGTTTGTGTGCCTGCTAAATAAATAACAATTTTGCATTGGCATTGTATTAGACTTGAAATTATATTGGAGAGCATAGGCATTTAGCTTGTAAAGTAGAGGAAAGTAGAGGATCTGTTTGTCATTTGTTGAGATTGTCAGAGACGGTTGAAAAACTTTATTGGTTCAACAAAAAGAAGATACTTTAAGCTGGTACCTAGAGATTTGGACACTAAAAACAAATGCTGGTCACTTTATCTTACTACTATTGTAACTTTATCTTTCGGTGCAGGACATCGTTGTACCGTTATTCATTAGGTAGTTAGACGCATAATATAGGTAATGAGTTTAGTTGGATTCCAAATGAAATTAATCACGTGATTGCTATAGCAATAGGAAATATTCAACTACAAGACACGTTCTACAGTGCACTGTCGGCGTAATAATAAATTAATTTAAAAGAATATGTATCTATCTATACGGACATTTTATAAAATACAATATAGTTATGCGTAAAATCTCCACAACGCAAAAACAACACCACAGATTAAATACATATAGATAACTCTAAACGCACGTTATCGTCGCACCACTAATTCTGTCATTTTCGAAAACGGCCACTTTATCACAAAATCACCATCACCAAATGACGCAAATGCACATAAAAGAACATTATAATGATATAAATCAAGTATGAATAAACTTACGGGTTAGAACGAAGAGCGGACACACGCGTATGTATGCCATTCCGGTCGGACGGTGACGGTATGGCGGGTCGGCCGAAGTCCAACGCTATCCTACCACTGGTTCGTGTTGCGAACTCGATTGGGCTTGGCAGGTGTTTAAAAAACCGATGCGGATTGCATGCTTGATTGATGCGGCCTGTATAACTTATTGGCAATTGTTTTTTTTTTATGTTACACAGGTTATTAGACTACTTAAAGGATTCTTTAATTTAAGGATTGGAGATAAAAGATTGCAACTCTGTTGAACTGGTCCGGTGTTTATTCAATTGGTAGAGATCAATATCAAATCAAATTATTAATCAACTTTTCTAGAACCTTAATTCAAAAGGGATAAAATACGGTCTCCGTACCACTACTTCTAATTCACACACTATACTACACTGAGTGAATCGCAGCTATTGTAAATACTACCTTCTATTTTTGAGTTAAAAAATAATATAATATCTTGGGACCACTCACACGCGGCCGATCTGATCCCAAACTAGGCATAGCCTGTCTTATGGCAACCAGACAACTGATAAACATACTTATAAATTTCTAAATGCATACATATCATAGATAAATTACACCCAGACACAGAATAAATGATCATGCTCATCACACAAAGATTTGTACTGGGTGGGAATCGAACGCACGACTTCCGATTTAGCAGTCAGGTTCACTAACCTGTAAACCAATAGGCCAGTCCGGTTAAACTTTATAGGTACCAACGTGAGATGCAAGTAATTAAATATAATAATTAGTTATTTTCAGCCATAAAAAATCACAGCTAATCTTTTATTTAATCTTGCGAACAGCTTTTGCGTCATACATTATGCATCTACTTAAATATAATAATATACATAACTATTTTAACTTTATATAATTATATTGTAATGATCTGTCCGTAGGGCAGATTCTTCTCACATACAAGGGTATTTGAATCTGCCTTCATGAGCCTTGTTTGTTTGTACTAGCGGCTTTAATTTTAATTTTAACGCAGACTACCTTAAGATATTATTCTCGCTGAGACGATTATTATCAATGCTCAGATAATAAATATCTATTTTATTGATATCATTCGATGATAGAGTCAATAACTATAAATTAAAAAAAATATAAATTCCGACGATATTTTGCGAAATTTTAGAATATACCTTTTTTTTTTACAAGCCGCTGATTTATAGCTAAGAACCAGCTCCATCACATCAGATTTCAAACAAAAAAAAACCGCATCAATTCGTTAAGGAGCTAAGATGCCACAGACAGATACAGAGCTGTACAGACAGATACGTATGACTTACAACAGCTTTCTTTTAGCGTCGAGGGTTTATAAAATTCTTAGACAACTTAAGTCCCTCTTTGAGATAAAATCAGATACAAATAGATAAAGTTACTATCTGTACAGTGATCTAAGTTAAAAAAATAAAAATATCCTTCATCAGTGCTTGCCGGGAATGACGACGAATTCGATAGACTTGCAAAATAATACTTAGAACAACAGTGAGCTAAAAATAATTGGCTGATTAAGTTGTTGTAAACTACCTTTGAAAGCAGCCATTTTCTATTTTTCCCTTTGTAAAAAATCTCTGTCACTGTGTTACGAAAGATTTCACAAACTGTCAATTACTTCTAAATCACGTATACAAACAAAAAATAATCCCTATCTTAAAATAATCATTTCTGGATCACACGAATGTTTGTCCCATGCAGGGATCAAACCGGTAGCATGTCTAGGAGTGGTAGTTGGCGTAGCGGTACCAATCGGCTTTCCTTGCAGTCATATTTGTGATGTACGTAACTAATTCAACAAAAGCCATTTTTATGTGTACTGCTTACTTAATTAAAAATTATATTCTAATCAGGATCAAAACAAATACAAACTCATGTTGTTTGTTATGGATACACGTAGGTACTAAAAAGTGTTTTGTAACTTTTTTTAATGTACCATGTATTACCTACTTTGGAACCTAGGTACGTATTATTTATCATCAGAAACGTTATAAATATAGAGTTGTGTTCCGCGACTCCATTGAGAGTTTATCTTTACAAGTAAAGGTTGGTAAATATTAAATAATTGCAGTGTAACTAACAATGTTAAAGAAGTGTTGCTTAGAAGTTTAATTATCAATTCTAACGTTTGAATGTTACTTAAATGATTAAAAAAAGTTTTTTTTTTTTAACTTGTTATGTAATAATTTAAGTGAAATTCCAGTTATATAAGTAATTAATCATATTCGAGAATTTATTTTGGTATAACTTGTTATGCTATTGTTGTCTAACTGCTGTTGATAGAATAGAGATTACGGACACAATAAATCTTTTTGCAATAAATTGCAGGTTTCATGACTCAATTTAATGTAATTAATTTCTTTTTGTTATTTTTTTTATAAATATTGATATTTATACTTGTAATTTACTTATTTTATTATAATAATTTATACATTTTGGTTATTAAAAATCAGACATTCATTTTTTATTCAAATAAATTTTTTGGGTCAAATCTTTCAACCTGAGGTTTAATGGATATAATCATTATTATTATATTATAATAATAAAACGATTGAACTGAAAGTTTATCAAAGGTAGGTACAATTTATGTAAGTTCGGTGATAATACAATATTGTGGTACTTTCGAGCTGGCTTGACGATGAAGCCAGAAGGTGCCCATAGGAACTCTGTAACGAAACGAAGTAATCCCATCGTATTTTGGCGTGTTTAATTTTCTACAGTACCTAGTACTGGCTGATATAAAATCCTGGATGATATAAAAAAGCTTGCATTTAATTTTTCTAATATAAAACATTATTTTTTCGCTTACTCTTTGTCTTCTTGTGTTTTAATGTGGATCATTACTTAAAAACGGATTTTATAGATTTGATTAAAAATTGCCGATAGTTAGAAAGTATTGTGTAACTGAAATGAAATTACATTTTCTAATAAATTTTACACTTGAATTAGTTCATTTCAGTTTTCCGCACTTCATTATTTCTTATTGTAGACAACCAGAGAATACCTCATGAATTTATTAAATACGTAAAAGCGTTAAATCATCCAAACAATTTTGATTACGACTTAGAAAAAATAGGAACGGTATATTATCAAACTTAGATTCCGTTCTAGTTGAATGAACAAAATATCATCCTTTTGTGCCAAAAATAATTATTTCTGGCAACGTATACAAGAGCTGTAGTGTAGGAGATAAATATGGGTTAGGCAAAGGTGTAAACATAGAATAGGTAATTATTTAAAACAACACGGTTTACTCACGCATTTTCTCGGGATCGCCCGACTAGTTTCAGACTCAATAGGTCCCTAATCATGAGCTAACGCGGCGGCGGTGGCGTCGCAGTTCGACTCACGTTTTAAGTAATTATGAATACTCCTCACGAAAGTTATTATACAAATAGAGTAGGTACTAACTGAAGGAAAAAAACTGTGATATCACAACAAAGAAAGATCCTAGATCTTACTATGTAATTCTATGTATCTACAATGTACTATGGTATCTAAAATCTTTATGACTAGGTACTTATTAGGTAGTATTTATTTTTACAATAGCAGTAGGTCAATTTACAATGTAGGTACTTTTGTAACATGTTACTTTAAAAGGTTTTCCATTTAAGGCCTTTCCTCTCGTTGTATTTTCAACGCGTCATGAATCGCGTTTATATGCGTACGCGCGGTTTAATCTGCTTTTTAACCGATTTTAAAAGGAGGAGTTTCTCGATTTGATGGTTTTTTGTAAGTTTGTTTCGTGATATCTCCGGCAGTTGTGGATCGATTTAAAAAATTCTTTTTGTCATCGATAATATACCTCAGAGGTGGTCCCATAGCATTATCATTAAAGTTCCGTTTCCTTTTTTACATTTATGTTTAGTTTATGTTTATAATCTTTGGTCACCCATAGCGCCGTGAGCGCGTGTTCGTGAAAAGTGCATAGTCGGCGCGTAAAAAATACGCCGCTTGCAAAGTCTCTTACATACTTAAATTATCACATACAGCGATTACTTATACCAAAACTTCTTATGTTTTGGTTTTCCCTTCTTACTTTTTTATGGCTACTTTCCGAACTAGTTACTTATTTGCGTATCAAGCTAAGCAGGATATTTGATGACAATCATGATACATGTTCTATTAGGATTCAGGGTATCACTTTGAATAGTCTTTCGTGTAAGTGAAATAATACAGTGATTAAAAAACTGCTAAAAATATTGTGACTACATAATAATATATTATAAGTGTCTTGTATGCGCAAAGAGCAAAGGTCCCAGTATACTGCCTAGAAGGACTACATTAAAATTACAATAAATTCACAAGGAAATTTCCATCTCTTTTCTCTTATAAGTGATTCCATGACATATATTGCTGGTTATCATTTTAAATATAACACGTATCTAAAATAATACTGTTTTACTACATTACTATGTATTTTTAATTCACATTTTTGCACGCGATTAAGACAGGTCTGAAAAAACAAAACAACATCATAGTCATTACGCGTTTTAAATTTTATGTTATATAAAATCATTGTATTTTTTCCAGATCTGTTTAGTCGTCGTTTGACTTCCATCGCTCATTCATCATTCCATCGATCATTAACAGTTTGAATCCAAATTTGTTTTTCTGCAGTTGTGAAAAATGGCTCAAACGGTTCAACAAACAACTACAGTTTTGGAAGAGGAAGCACGTACATTGACGCTCGTGGCCCCACAGGCTGCGCCAAGGAAATTTAAATACATTTACCCGAATTTCATCACGTTTTCGTACGGGCATTTAGCAGCTTTATACGGATTATATTTATGCTGCACATCCGCAAAATGGGAGACATTGATTTTCTGTAAGTTATGATTTTAAAGTTAAAACAATTATATTATTAATACTTTATTTTTTATGCATTTGTTAATGGATGAATTGGTTGGATAATCAGAAAATTGAGAGAATTATTTAGTTAATAATAATTAACATGATAAAAAAACATCATCAACATTCATTTACACTTCTTTCCAGGCATGTATGTATTACGGTGTATGTCAATTACGTATGCTTGTTTGTATGCAACAAGTACTTATAAATAGTTATTTATACAACTTGAATTTTAAATTTTATAATCTTTAAGTGTTTGACACGTTTCAAATAGGAAAATCAATGTTATTTCTAATAAGGACGCTATTAACTTTTAATAAGTCAAGATATGATTAATTACGGATGCAAATTAGTTTTTTTTAACTAATATAATGTATTTAAAAGTTAAGTTGTATGAGTTGTATTATCTCATTGCTCACAGAACAACTTTGAAGCATAATCATAAAAAAAAACAATTAATTGCCAAAAGTTGAGTATATTATTATTTAATTCCGGAATGTAGCGAGACAATAGATTTTCTACCAGAGAATTTGAAATTTCCTACTTTAGAAGTGTGAATCTAAAATTCTTTATTTTTTTTTGAATTTTTTCAGGTTCCATCCTTGTCTTCTTGTCAAATTTAGGCATCACGGCAGGAGCTCACAGGCTTTGGTCTCACAAAACTTACAAAGCTAAGTGGCCGCTGCAAATTATTCTAATGATACTCAATTCACTTGCTTTCCAAAATTCGGCCACCAACTGGATCCGGGACCACCGGCTTCATCATAAGTTTAGTGACACTGACGCAGATCCTCATAATGCAACAAGAGGGTTTTTCTTCTCACATGTTGGCTGGCTACTAGTGAAAAAACAGCCCGAAGTCTTGAAATATGGAAAACTTATTGACATGTCTGATATATACAACAATCCTGTGTTGAAATTCCAAAAAAAGTGAGTATTCATGTATGTGAATGTATTGCATATTTAATGGGGATGTTGACTGGGTATGAAAAGTAATAATCTATTGAGTCCTTAAATTACATTATAAAATATTTTCAATCAAAATAACAAAAAACTAAGGAGTTAAAGCGAATCAAACTTCAGAAGTAGGGCTTAATTACGACACGATGTTACACAAAACGTACGACATTGTGATGTCATGCGACATTTCAAATCAGTGTATCGTCGAAATTTTACTGAAATACCTAACAGACATTAAAAAAAAATTGTCAACATCCCTATTGTTCATAAAGAGAAGTTAGAATTTCTTTTTATCGATTGATGTAAGTTTAGCTTTTGAATATTTCTCGTTAAGCCTATTTTTGTCTTTTAAGAGAATAGAGTTTGGCTTCTTCAGAGAGTAAATAACAGGTATATAATCAGAGATAAATAATAAGATTTTCGTTGTTTAAGGTACGCGATACCGGTAATCGGGACAATTTGTTTTGCACTACCAACATTGATCCCGGTCTACTTTTGGGGCGAAACCTGGAACAATGCTTGGCACATCGCATTGTTCCGCTACGTGTTAAATCTCAACATCACATTCCTGGTCAACAGTGCTGCGCATATCTGGGGGAATAAACCTTATGATAAAGACATGTTACCTGCACAAAACCTGCTGGTTTCTTTTCTAGCTAGTGGGGAAGGTTTCCATAATTATCATCACGTGTTTCCATGGGATTATCGCACAGCTGAACTTGGAGATAATTACCTGAATATAACGACGCTGTTCATTGATTTTTTCGCCTGGATTGGATGGGCATATGATTTGAAATCGGTATCTGAAGATATTATAAAACAAAGGGCTCAACGAACAGGCGATGGTTCTTTTGTTTGGGGCTGGGACGATAAGGATATGGCTGATGATATTAAAAGTAAAGCTGATGTTTATTACGCCAAACAGGAATGAAAACTACTTATAAAGAATGATAGTAACATTGTGATGTTTGGGCAATATTAGATACATTTTTATTTATTAAACATTGAAAATAAAGCTTACCTACTAGAGCTTTACCTACTACTATAAATTAGTTTAGATCTTCAAATGGAAAATTTTGGAAGTTATTGTGCATTAAATGTTAGATTTAATTTTTAAAATGTAAAAAATACAATAAATGTTTTTGGGTGGAATTGTAATTATTATTAAACAAATATATATATATATATATATATATATACACATACGAACTTAACTATATATACAATTAACTATAATTAAAACATCATGTGGACAAATTTTTAGACACTATATTTTAGATGTTAGGTTTTTATGATGGAATCTCTAAAATCAGGCTAATATTCAGTAATAAAGGGCAGTGTGTGACCTCTTGATCTCTTTCAGTCATCAGCTACCTAATTGAAAATAGTGAAAAACAAAATAATTTAAGGCAATTGTTAAACATGAGTTAAATTATGTAAATAATTGCACAGTTTTGCCTGGACTCGCCTTTTGAAGAGAGAACTAGATCCATCTGACTAAGCCTCTGTACGCATGTTTTAGTTTACTGAATCCCCAAGTATATCTTTCTCGTTTACTTTAAAGTTTTTTTCAAATTATTTATTTATAACGTTGTTGTCATAATAGGTACTTTAATAATGAGGTTTGAATGAATTAATAAAAAACCTTTATTCCTAATTAGTATTGCTTGCACTTTTTTTGTTGGCCTCTTTTACATTGTTCTTATGCAAATTATGATTTTATAAACATAATTATACCACACAAAATTGTAAAAAATGGGCATCACATTGTTTTAAAGTCCCTGCACTTTGTTATTTCGGTTTCATGTAAACATCTTTAGTACAGTCGATGATAAGGCGATACATAATTTTTTTAGCTATTTTTAAATCGTTTTTACTTAGCAACTATGAAAGTAATTGACTTGAAATTTGGTTTCTTGATAGAAGAGGATACGATGAAAATAAATGTCGATCAGTTACACGATTAAAGAAACTTTCCTCGATAGTTTAATTTTTTGAAATCAGCTCTATAAAAACACTTTTTTTGCTTAATCCACTCTATTTGATGCATAATCGTAATATTTAGAATAATGTAACTGATTTTTCATTCCATCCGATAGATTTCGATTAATATGAGATTTTACATTTTGTCGCTTACGTTATTATTTACAAGACAATCTTTAGCGACCTTGACATATGTTTAGCTCTTTTCGTCTCGTAAGCAAGCACTTAGTATTATCTCTGTTTTGCATTTCAAGATTGGCTCTGCAGTCCGCTTGACTCCGCCTACTAGCAAACGAAATAATTATTCGTTTAGCGCCATAATATATAAAAAGAGGAATAAAGCACAATCTTAATATAATTACCAAGAAGTTTAAGTATCTAGAAATAAATATTATCTTTGTATTTGACTACTCAATGAAATATATCGCTGTCAAAAGAATTCTGTTTTGTCTTGTCACACATATTGTAAATAGAAACGTCATTAGTTATGATTTATAATTGCTAGCAATTTATTCATCCATGTCCAAGACGGCGCATAATTTTTTTTGCTTCCACGATCAATAGAAATCTACAAAGGTGTTTTTCTACAGGATATATTTGGCAATCTTTATATTATTATTATGTGCCCGCACAGTTGTAAAAGCCGAAAATGGCACCTCACGAGTAATGCTGGTAATGTTTTGATTTTAAATTTTGTTTGATACATATTTTGGGCCTTTGTTAGTGTTACCCAAACTGTACTGAATCATCATAGAAAAATATCAAAACAACACAAAAGCATTGGAGAACTTAATTACATTCTTGTAATTGACATTATATGAAGTCTAATACACTACACGGGCCTTTTATATTGTTCCTGTGAACTGCTACTGTACTTGGCTGCCTGGTTGATTTAGTGGTCGCAAGCGCGAATGTTGAACACGACGTTTGCGTTTGGGCCGATAATGTTAATGAGTTGTTTAGGTTGGGAGTCAGGAAGCCGTAAAGCCGTGCGTCAGAAAACAGGTAAAGCAGTTGGTTCTGCGCCTGATCTCTCACCGGTCGTTCTGATGAGAGTAAGGGAACTATAAAGTGCACTAGTGTATGCGCACACACACACGTGCACTATAATATATCGTGCGTAATTGACTGATGGCACTTGAATCTGGCCGCCGAGACCGATACTACGATTTCTGTATTCAAAATCTAGAGATATGTTGGAGGGTATGTCGGTAGGATTTAAAAAGATTTTAGTTTAGTGTGGGTAGCAAAATATATTTTATGTAGAATTATAATAATTTCTGAGGAATTAAAATTAATGTTTCAGGCAAGTAGACATAAATTACTTAATTTCGGCACCGAAGTAAAACCTGGGCAATGGCCACATCATGTAAGAATATTTTTTTACTTTTGTTCTCTATTCGTTATAATTTAAAAACTGAGACATCAATACGGTTGAATCTCAGGTTCATGATCTTTGATTATGTGTATCTGTAATATCCTGATACTATCTCAACTTCTAGCTTACTAGTTGAGCCACGCGGTTTCACACGCGTTATTTCCTTTCCTCTATAGCCTAGAGCAATCAGGAATAATTTAGCTACTACTTGTGAAATAAGTTTCAAAATCGGTTGAGTAGTTTCAGATATTCCTTCCACAAACAAACTAACAAATTTTACTTCTTTATAATATTGGTGTAAAGAAATAAAAATATAGACTAATTTTATTACTACATGGCTAAACATGGTTTCACAAAAACTCTACTTTTTCCTTTTTTTTTAATTACTAAGTTTCTAATCGTTGATTGCTTTGTACAGGCCACCTTTAGTAGCATTATGTTAAACCTATAAACCTTATTATTTTTTAAACTTATCTAGATATATTTTTGTTCAGGTATTGATCTACAGGCTATACGATCGATGGAGGTTGTTATACCGAGCATTTTGTGCTGGCAGTATCATTGGAGAAATAAGGATTTTGACGTCAGCACATTGCTTCCTTACAAACAGAAAACAGTAAGATCGTTTAATCTTTTTATCCTCTTTAACATTTATTTATGTGCTTTCATAATTATTTATGAAAATATTATGCATGAAAAAATAAAAGAATTTTGGTGAGAGATAAGTGCAATTATTACTAATTACCCGACTGCGGCGAAGCCAAAAAAGGTAAGTGATGTGTTTGACCTGTATGCATGTATGTCAGCTCGTCTCTACAACTCTATCGATTTTGATAAATAATGCGTCATTAGATTCGTCTTTTAACCGCGAGTGTCACACATAAAATTCTTAAATAACAAAATTTTAAACTTTCATCACTTTATTGCGCAGGCTGAAATAAAATTGTCTTTTTATTTCCCGCGGGTGGGTTAACAAAATAAAGGGCTTTAAAGGGCGAGTGCGAAATATATAAATAATATGAGGAAGGAGGAGAAGATAAATGGCGACGTAAGGCGCCATTTTGCGCACCAAATGTGGAACAAATATTATTTATATCATTCTCTCGTTATAATTGATTATTTGTAATTAATACCACAGTACAAAGAAACATACAGTAGGACGACGCCATTGATTATGTGGTAAATTCCCGACAAGTTTCGCAACCGCGTTTAGAGGCAAGGTGTGTACTTGTTACTATTGCCGATATAACAACAAACAATAAAATTGAAATATATAAAAAAATAAAGGGGTCCTAAATTCTCCATACAAGAGAGGTGTTATTTAATTTTAAAAAAAGTTTTTATTGAAAATATTGATGTGATTTTTGTAATCATCACCTCAATAATTCCCAATAAATTGACACCCACATGAGTAAAGTCAAAAAAAAAATGTCGGCCGGCTTCGATTTAAAAATAGATGACATTTTCGTAATTAGCACCTCAAAAAACCGCTAAATGGATATATACCAATAAATTTATATAAAAAATAAAATATCCAGCATCTTGGATATGAAAATGGATGCCATTTTTGTACACACATTTCGACATCTCACCCTTATCATCTAATTTAATCAAATGCGATCTGTGCTATCACACATAGTATGCACCATCTTAAATATGCCAAGCCCAAGTTAAATATATTAACAATAGCAAACACGCGTCAGCCCCGAAAGTTGTCCCCGATTTTAATACGTTAAACTCGGGCTCGTCCTTCCCGCCTCAAGTCCCTTACTCCCCGCACGATTACCCTGTCTAGTACGTCTTCGTCTGACGACTGTATGGTTTTATAGACTACTAGCTGTCCCCCGCGACTTTGTTCGCGTGTTTTAGTTTCAACGGTTTTTCATTTTTGCAACGATAAACGGACTATCCAATACAAAAAGAATAAACGGACTATCCAATACAAAAATATTTTTTCAATTCGAACCAGTAGTTCCTGAGATTAGCGCGTTCAAACAAACAAACAAACAAACTCTTCAGCTTTATAATATTAGTATAGATGTTAATACTACCGTTCAGTGCTCTTAAACTTCAATTAATTTTAATTCCATAACAATGCCAATGAAAAATTGATATTAGTTTAGCGGACACGTGTAGCGTGTAGGTACGGTGTGTTTTACACATTGTACATTGTTTTTTGTCTATTGTTTGAACGAATGTGGAAAGTAGAACAGAAAGTGAGACAGTAAAAAATAATGAGGAGAATCTCTTTTTACTAAACATACTCTTCTTTTTACAGATTAAGACACGAACTGCGCTATATTCGAATTGTAGGTGGTAGCCTCCGGACAATGGCAAAACAACCAGTTAATGATGATGCCCAACAGTGGCGTCGCGTCGCGAAACTGTTTTCGCAAAGATTCTATCGATTTCCGGCTTACAACTTGGCAGTAGTGGTAACAATTCATGAGTTTATTGAAATAAATTAATCTACATATATAGCTGAACGTTTTACGTTTTTTTTACTAATTTATCGTTAGTAATTGATTTAATATTGGTTAAAAGCCTGTGTTATATCTCATTCAGTAATTTAGTACAACTCGTTTGCATTAACTCCGAACAATCAACTGCGTACCTCTAGACTATTATGTGTACCAAATTTTATTTGGATCGGTAGTTTTGGCGTGAATGCGCGACAGACAGAGTTACTTTCGCATTTATAATATTAGTAAGGGTTGCAAATGAGTATTCACCCGTATTACATTTAGCAGTATATCTATTTCTAATGGTAGAAAAGTGTATACTCATCTAAGTAGAAATATTGATGCTTCAATTTATCTTACGTTTCAGGAAGTACATAGACCTTGGTTGTTCAACACTTTTATTAATAAAATACCTATTGCAACAGAATATCACGATTTTGATGGCGTTTGTACAGCTACCGCTGTAAAGGCTACCAAGGTATAACATTTTGACTGGTTTATTTTATTTTTAACTGCAGTCCTAGAGATCTCGCGCACTGCGATACGACCAATGTAACTTGACGCGTCTGATAAAAGATAGTTTAGGCGAGATCCAAGTACACAAGAATAGTATGTGAAACAGAGATGGCTATATCTTGTAGTTCATTCAAGAATTGACAATTTAAATCAGACACAGTGTAGTTGTCCAAGAATACTGGCCATATTGCTTTATGAGATTAGGAAAAATATTCCGAATATTATCTTATCTATTTGTCTCTTTATAGAACGATTTTGTTTAACCCACGGAATAGATATATAAGGTTAGAATGTTAATGTGGGCGGGGCAAGCGTCGCCACAGTTATGATTCGAAAAACAAAACTTGACCGATTAATTCATTCACCGCGTTCAGTGCGCGTCGGACTACTTCGGAGTACAGAGCTCTGCTTAATAATGCCGTGTTATGCAATTAGAACGTGTAAGACAAAAAGTCAGACTTCAAGTATAGAGCGAGGAGGTATATCTTTTCATCGGTAAGTCCAAAATAATATTTAATTACAATATTATTTGTAAAAAACATAAAAATGTACTGATTATTATGAAATACTGAACCTTAACAACATTAAGGCAACAGGTTACAATAAAATATACATTTCCCGCGGTGTACTCGCTCAATCAACGCAATGACCAAGTCCGCGTACTATGTATTCCATCCTCTACACTTCAATCATTGGCTGATTGGCATTTTTGCGCGTTTAAGTGTCTATAGTGCGGGAGCTTAGTACTAATGGGCGAACGAATATCTGCCCTGAGATTTATGGGTGTGTGATTTGGGTGTGTACGAAATATTAATAAACAAAGTATTGCGTACGTGTAGAAATTAAAGTAGTGGGAGTCAAGCGGCGACAATGATCCTATTTTTTTTTTTTTTGGAAGAGGTCTACTGCAGTTAGCCTGAGCGCAGGCTTTGACTGCTTCACCGGACTTTTGGCGAGAACCGTAAGGCCTCCAGCCAGAGCAAGTAAAATAAACTAACTACGTCAGCAACGTTCACTAAGGGCACCCCCTGCGGGGTTCGGACCTCGACTTAGTGCGTTGCTGACTATCTTAATAAGGCAAAAACAGCAAGGGATGGCTGGATCTGAGTTATTATTATTTAGGGACATATTTTTATTACTAGTTTGGCCGGCTCGGGCCAGCTTGATCTAGGGACGGGGGGGTAACATTTACGTTACTATTATTTATAATACGCGACGGGCCTCGCCGGCGAGACAATGATCCTAGTAAAAAATTGAAGCGAGGGTCTTTCCAACCTTATTTATCTATTCCGTGGTTTAACCGTCCGTTTTCTTTTTTACAAGCTTTTATTTAACTTGCAATGTATATATGTATATCATCATCATCATACCAGCCTATAAATGACCCACTGCTGGGCACAGGCCTCTTCTCATATAGAGAAGGAACGAGCATTGATCACCACGCTTGCTCATTGCGGGTTGGCGATTTCAGATTCCAATTGTTGGAATCCAGGTTTCCTCACGATGTTATCCTTCACCGTTTGTCAATGATGTCTTAGAATAATTAAGAAAGTACATATAACTTTGATAAAGTCACATTGGTACTTGCCTGTAATGGTTTCGAACCTGAAACTTTGTGCACACAAATCCGTTCATTGAACCACTAGGCCACCACGACATTTTTATATAGGTAAGGTCAAATTTTGTAAGCTAAATTAGAAACACTTTTAGACATTCAGACGAGATGCACTTTTGCACTTATATAAATTTGGTGGAATAAAATTCATGGTACGTTCGGGCTGATCTGATGATGGAGCCAAAAGGTGGCCATAGGACCATAGGCTTTGTAACGTAACGATTTAATAACAGGTTGTTTCATTTCTCTTCTTGTGAATGAAAACTTGTTTTAGGAAATGCATTTTTAATAAAAAGTCATTTTTCTATTCTGCGTTTTATATGTATCGGCTTTATTGCTACTTAACAATATATTTATCCTTACATAATTTTTCAGAGTTGGTCAAAAGTCAGGTACTTATTTACTGAAGAGGTAGAAATGATCAAAAGAGACGAATGCGAGCGGATTTTATGCAGGAGCTGTAGACTATTTATGTGCAGTATTTGCGATCTTAGGAGTAAATATGCATTTTCAGTAAGTAAACAAAGTATAAAAAAACCTATATATACGGAATGTTTGTAATGTAGACCGACAAAGAATATGGGTGATTGATTATTAGTGGGTGTTTTGTACTTTGATTTAGTTTAAAAACTTTTCTAGTTTATACCCGTTCTAATAGCAAGTCATAGAGATCGTTCACTTTATGATTACAACTAGCTGTCCCCCGCGACTTTGTCCGCGTGTTTTAGTTTCAACGGTTTTTCATTTGTGCAACATTTTTCATTTATGCTCCGCTCCTTAATGTTACATAGCCTGTAGCCTTCCTCAATAAATGGGCTATCCAACACTGAAAGATTTTTTCTAATCGGACCAGTAGTTCCTGAGATTAGCGCGTTTAAACAAACAAACAATCAAACAAACAAACAAACTCTTCAGCTTTATATATTAAGTATAGATAAGACCAACATCGTGACAAATCACTGAAATGATGTCTGGTAAAATTTTATTTTTGTCCTCATTAGGAAACTGAAGGTGGCGGTTTGGTTTGTTACGAGACTGGGGATGTAAATGAAGTAGATAATTCCCAAGGTGTATTAGTCGGTGTGACTTCAATCATCAACATAGGGCTACCAAATCTGCACATGCGCGTCGGTTTGTTTCACCACTGGGTAACAGACATGAGCTACAAAGTGTACATCAACAAATTTATGATCGCTATTTGTGTAACTATTTGCTTAATTAAAACCTTTTTTATATAAGTGTTACAGTTATCTTTTATTAATTTAGTTATGTATGTTCAAAGTCAAACCAAGGTTGGTGCGAATTTTTCGTGTGCATTAGGACCTCGGGTGTAGATACATCACAGAATTGAGCTGCTTTCCTTTAGGAAAATGGTACCTTCAATGTACCTTAGTGTAAATATAATGAAATCCATTGTACATCTTTTGATAAAAAAAGATATAGTAAAATACACCCGCCGTCTTAAGAGCGGTTTCAGATTAACGTATTTTTCTGCGCGTGGTCGGTTTCGGCATACACGCGCTTTACATATTGCGCTTCAAAAACCGTACTCGCGTGCACGTCCATATTCCAGCAACAATGGTTTGTGGTATGTATGAGTTACTGAGTATGACCTTTAACCACTCACAAAACAAAATATTATGATCCTTTCCAATGACATGACAGGTTTCGCGTCCACCACGTCACTTGAGGCTTACACGGAAAAACAGTTTTCTGTGTAATGGGCCTTGTGGCTATTGTCACAACCAGTACCCACACTGAGTGTGAACCTCAGTGTCACTCGTGCGGCGTGCACTGCTTTTTTTTTAATGAATTCAACTTTTTTTTTTTTTTTTTAATATTAATATTAATTTCTCTTTTTTTTCACGTGTTACCCTCAGTATCGAGAATACCCGGTCCTTTGAAAGGCTTACGTGGGGACACAGGTCCAACACGCAGTGGCCTTGTTGAGAACTTTACTCTAAACTGGGATGGGGCATCTACTAGGGCCCATCCACCTCTGCTCTATGGAAGAACAGATATGAACGGTCCAAAGTAGATACAAAGCTATTGTAAATTATGAATGAAAAATAAAATTTTAGGCTATGTGTAGGTAAATGTTAGTGGATTGGTTATAAGAACTAAATCGGAAAACTATGGCACCTGCCTTCTAATACATGTTAATGCAATCAAATAGGCAGGTGGTGACTCGCCAGCTCACCAGATAGGTCCCCCAACATAACCGCCACGATAGGCAGCAGGAGGCAACACCAGTGCGAGCGGCTAGGGGTGTCGAGCGGTGCGGCCCCGATTTCGCCATCGCGGGTCACAGTAGCGGACCCGGAGCGGGATGTTAATTTTATTATTGCTGTTCAATAATTGTTTAATATGTTACATATTTGTGTTTATTTGTGTAATGTTTAATATTTAATAATAATCATCAAAAGTTGGGTCCTTTGCACGTTTTTATTGGTAGTGTTAATACATAAACCTATGGACTGTATACGCGCAGAAAAAAAAGGCTAGTCGAAACCGCACTAAAATGGCGGGTGTACCTACACAATCTATGACCTACAAATTTTCCTATTTATCTGATGATCAAAAGACAAGTACACTGCAAGTACCAACTTCCTGTAAAAAAAAAAACTCAATTCTGTGATGCACAACCGCGGTCCTAAGGCACACAATTTTTATCGAAGTGACTTTTCAATATTATTATGAAGTTGTATGGTCCTCTCAGTTATTTAAAGACTTTACTAATGGTGAAGAAAACTTCATGAAGAAACCTGGATTCACCCTGGATTAATGCTCGTTCCTTCCCTGTATGAGAGGTCTTTGCCCAGTAGTGGAACATTTAGTCCTAGTGGGACACTTATTTATAGAAGAAAATCGGTGTAAAATAAAACAAATCAAAACAAAAAAACTGTTTTGTATATAAAACCCAATATCATGAACGTGTTATATTGAAAACTGTGTCTGGAATTTGAGGCAGATGTGCTCTTTTCGATAAATTTCTTGTACTTTGAGACTCTGGTGAAAAATGATCCTTTGGACACACTATGGCCACTTACAACGCCAACCAACACTCCTTTATCTTTTTCGTTTGGATCGCCTGTATTCGCACAAACAAGCGGCCCTCCGGAGTCACCCTGAAAATGAATAAGTATGAAATCCGTTAAAAACAAATCAATTTATCGTCGTAAGTTTTTCTTCTTCTTCTTCTTTTTCTTGGTCAGACTAGACACGACCTTCAGCAATGAAGATGCCGTCATTGCTGAAGGTCGTGTCTAGTCTGAAAGTCTTGATCACTTTATTTACTATGCACTTCCACGTGTCTCTGTCTTCGGCAGTCTTAATCGCCTTGGTAATTGGTAAGTTTTTAGTTACGTAATTAAAAGAAAAAATACGTGTCTAATATTAATTACTAAACAACCCGGAAGGATATTAAAAAAAATCTATCAACATCCCTAACCGGTCCCTGTTTTTTTTTACATTAGGCCTCTCCTTAATCACCCAAAATAGATAATATATAAGAAAACTAGCAGCTTACTTTCCCGACGTCTGTAGGACTTGAAGAAGTACAAACAAAACTGTCCATATTCTTGCGATGAAGTTTGTTACAGGGCTTCTTTGGTATAAGGATCAAATTCGCCAGCAACAAATGAGTTGATTGATCCTGGAGTTATAATTATAATGTCTTGTATTAGTTTAAAGTTTTTGAGTGCATTAATAGCCAATGATAACCACACTAACAACCAGATTGTAAGGTACGGAGGTTTATCATCCCCGTATGGAGGAAACATTAAATTTGTGTCATCTGCAAATGTTTATTCTGAATCTGGGAGTTATTTGAGTATGTGATTAGAATGTTTGTAATGTATGAAAGGTATACCTTTGATTTTTTTGTACTATTATAATAAGTGTATTGCAAGTTAATAACGAATTACTGATATTTCTGGATCACACCAATGTTTATCCCATGCAGGAGTGTATCACGTTGCGCTTTGGTAGAGCGCTAGACTTCTAGACCATAAGATTTTTAGTGCAGTCGGAATAAAGCTAAATAATAATAAAATATAATTAAAAAATAATGCTTGTTCTTACCGATTCTTTATGGCCTGTCCTTCCGAATCCTGAAACCAGACACTGGCCGATGTAGTCTACATTTCGTGATGCGATCGGTATGGGCCCCACATACTGATTATAGATGAAAGGATAATTAATATACTGAAAATAATATAACATAAATATTATTAATTTTTGGACCAAATTAGACTTATTAGAATAATTAACATTTCGTGAAAATCTGTTACTTATTTTCATAGATGTTCTTCTCTTCTCTCAGGAATCTTAAGAATTAAAGGAAAAATTTATAGGTAATGATAGTTGAGATAGTATAAGTATATTAATAGTAAGTGAACTAACCACCACAGCTATATCGTGTTTTGGGAATACATATTTTGATGGGTATAGCACTTTGGTTAGTGTTCTCCACTGACCGTCAGGATCCTTTTTATATACCGCTATATTCTCTAAAATACCCGCCACCGCGAATTTGTTCACTAGTGTATCCGGATCTGCTTGACTGAATAACAAAAATACAAAGTTAGTAAGACAATGTTCTACAGCGGACGCCCAACGGCTAAGACGGCGACGATCTACTAACAAAATCTCACTTGTAACTTTGACCTTTATGTCAAAGAAGTAAGGTTAATTTTTCAATTTGTTGTTTATACTCAACGTTACATAACCGATATGTTATACGATCGAAATTGAATAACCATCAATAGTTTTCCCAATCAGCGGTATAAATATCACATCTAATATATTTTATGGCGCTGGTGTCACAATGTACTAAGGTTAAAAATAATAATGGCTCTAAAATTATTATTGAAGAAGGTTATTAATTTTGATCGTATTGGACCATAAGGACGTCCCTTATAAAATAATCATTCTTATGAAGCGAGATAACATAAAGCTTTACCATACACGACCATACCCAGGTGAAAGTATCTGGCGACATGAAAACCCTTTTGTATGGAAGCAATGCGCCGCTGAAAGTAACTTTGACGGTTTTATTATGGTTGCGCCACAAACCGTTTTATATATTTTTGCACTGCGGCTTAGCATTCCTTTTATCGCCACCTGTATTAACAATAGCTAGCGTTAATCTTAAATATTTTTATTTTATATATAAACTAAAAAAAACTTTAATGTAACAAAATGCATACGATATATTATGTGGATTAGCCCATACTATATATAGATTTCTTTAAAACAAAGTAAGTACTGCTGATACCTGGTAAGGCACATCTCCTTTCCTTCCAGGAACACCATTTATTACTCGTGGTACAAACATACCCGCTTCTGCTGGTGGTAATGTAGATGGTTTTTTTGATAAACATAATTGTAAACATAGAATTGATAGAAAACACTGTATGAACATGAATGTGAATTTAGATGAGGTATCAAAATGACATGACAGAATAGAGACGGAATAAAGTGTCTGTAAAGTTGAACCCAAAAAGTTATTAAAGAAAGAGGATGTGAGCTCAAAATTATTTCCATTAATAGTTTTGACAGCACGAATAGCCGAGTGGTATACGAGGTCACTACGACAACGACCACAGTGCGCGACGTGCTGTGGGTTCGATCCCCGGATTTTGTTCCAATTGTTCCAAGTCTGGGTGTTCTTTGTGCATGTGAATTTAATGTTTGTAAAAAACTCCCATACAAGGATAAAATTCCTTAGTGCCGGAGTCGTTTCTAAATATTCGTTGATAAATTTCTGTTAGATATATTGATTTTTATCGATATTGTTTAATGCTTTAATAAGTTCAGTTATAAAAAAAACCAGTAATCCGTAAACATGGAGCTGTTTTAGTTTAACTAAAACTACCACTATTTATGAATTGGTTGAAACTCTAAGAACTTTCGATTAAACAGTTGCATTTCCTATATAATAATAAATACACATTTGGTACTGCTTTCTTTTATCTAACAAGTGTGTAAAGTTCAAAAGAAACCAAGAAATGTCAAAAAAATATATATTTTACTGCAACAATTATAACACAATAAACGCTTGAGCATTTTGCACTACTATTTGTCTCTATGTACTTATAATATCTCGAAACTCTTGTGAATGCCGAATGGATGTTTCCGTAAGTTGCACTGGCAATACCGACCAGAACTCCACTGCCATCTTTTTCCATAGGGTCACTAGTGTTTTTGCAGACTAGAGGTCCGCCGGAGTCGCCCTGTAATTTTATTAATATTATAAAACGTTGTTGTAGATTTAGAACTCCAATAACAAAAGGCATTTTAGAAAGTAACCATTCTACAACAGTGATAAGCTCAGATCATGTAAAAGCTGAGGTGAAGGTTCTAACATCGACTGTTATGAATTAAGTAAAATAAAGAATATTCCCAGCTTTGGCATTCAAGCAATAAACGTTTTCGTTGTGATTTAAAAAATTAAATAAGAGAATTAAATCTGTAATTTGAGGCGTGTTTTACTATACAGGTACGGATGCAAAGTAAACTTTGCTATGATTTATATTTACCGAGCCAATATTAGCCTCGACTAAAGACGTACATATCAAACCACTCATGTCTTTCATATTATGCTCTTCATTGCACCAAGAGATCGGCAAAACACGCAAGTACGCCTTAAGTAACTTATCAGAGTCTTCCTGTAATTTTCCAAAGGTAGGTACTGTAAAATTTCACTATTTTATGCTAAATGTGAATTCTAGATATTTTTGGTACAAAAAATCGAAATCAAAAAGTTTGAACGATAAAGATTGTGACTCAGCCGAAAAACAACCAAAAGTTTTCTTTCGGGAGTCGTGAATTTCTATAAATTTATTTGATCATGTAATAAAAGCGGTTAATTCACCTTATTGATTTAGATTGTTCTGACAAAGAAGTTCGTTTGGTAAGTATAAAATAAGGTATCGATTTTAGTAAGATGAAATTAAAAAAATCCGCGTGTTTAAATAAGTTCTCATTCAATCTAAACGGATGCTGTACTTACAGTTTCCGAAATCTGTCCATATCCAGATACTAAACAAAAACCGCTATAGTCTATGTCTTTAGTAGCCAAGTTAATAGGCTTCACAAAATGATTGAATATGAAAGGCTTGGTCACAATCTGCAAGAAGAAAACTATACCAGAGACCGTTCAATACCTCTTTGTCACAAGAAGAATAGGCATGTTTCCTTTTTTTTTTAATGTCCTTCTGGTAGATTAATGAATTTTATTGAACACGTATTTTTTCTTTTTTCCTGCAAACAAAAAATGATCAAAATACAGAGAACGGAAATTTCGCGTGACGTCACTCCTCGCTACAATTTTTACCAAGGCGAGGTGTCATAAGGCCCCACTCCGAAACTTTAAAGCGCTGTATCTTTGTAATATTTTATTGTTTTGATAAAAGAAAAAATACGTGTCTAATATTTTTTTATTATCTAACTGACGGACTAAATAGATTTTAACTTTTCATACCCAGTCAACATCCCTATTAAGGTCGCCCATACACGGAGACGGACTGCGCAAGCTGTCTAAAGCTCTCACGCATCACATGCGTCTCCCGCTTGCTTTTTGTTTCGTCGATCGCTCGAACCCGTCAAACTACTTTAAGGCGATACATTTTTTAGCTATTTTCATATCGTTTTTATTTAGCAACTATAAAAGTTATATACTTGAAATTTGGTTTCTAGATAGAAGAGGATATGATGAAAATAAATGTCCATTCAGTGACACGATTAAAAAAAAAATCCTCGATAGTTTTATTTTTTGAAATCTCCTCAATAAAAATCCTTTTTTTACTTTATCTACCAAACTATTCAACTTAATAATATTTTTTTCACACTATTTGATGCATAATCACAACAACTAGATTAGTGTCGATTGACTTTTTATTCCATTCGATAGATTTCGATTGATATGAGATTTTACATTTTGTCTCTTACGTTATTATTTCTAAGACAATATTTCGCGACCTTGACATATATGTAGCTATTTTCGTCCCGTAAGCAAGCAGCTAAAGCTCTCACGCGATTATTATTATCTCTGTCTTACATTTCCGGGTTGGCTCTCCAGTCCGCTTGACTCCGCTTACTCGCAAACGAAATAATTATTCGTGTAGCGCCTTAAGCAGTGCGTGTACGCGCGGTCTTAGAATTTATACTTTAATACGCCTACATTGTTTGGTTTTTATTACTTACCAGAATTCCTACGTCATAATGAGGTAAATGATAATTTTGTGGAAAAGTAAAACTGCGTAATGTTCTCCATTGCGTAAACGCATCGGTCTCGAATTTATAGTATTTACTCCTTACAGTAGCCGCAACAGCAAATTTACCTTCTAATGTGCAGACTATGTGTTTGTCCTCTTGTCTACAAATTAATTGTGTTTTTTTAACAAAGGTTAAAAATACCAAATCAAAAAAAAAATACGATTTATGTACATATAGATTTTCTCTTCGGCGGCGTCGCAATTAATAAAGTTACTGAACAGTGCTTAGCCACGCTGGGCAGTTCATTTAGTAGGCTGTAAATTGAGGAAAATAACCACAACGTTTGAAACCTGACCTGAACCCATACTTTTAATTAAAAATCTACACACAAAGCATCATAACTCATCCAGATTTTGCCGTACTTGGTGGAGAACGTTACTTTAAAGTTTCTTTCTTACCCTTTACTGGAGAATGTACGATGGGTATTTTGTTTAACGAAACAATGAGCAGCTGTTAGCACCTTTGATTTTCCAATGAGGCTGCCTCCACAAAAAATTTCGTAATATTTCTCGCATTCGTCCATCAAAGCCACCTTTGAAAGAAGTAGTAATCTCAAGTAAGTCACATTCATGGACAGTCTCAAACGTTGTTCTAGCTGTTAATAATGACCATATATATTTGTGAGCATTGCTACTGGTTTGAATTTGAAAATTGCCACATCATCATCAACTAAGAGTTTGAACATAATAATAAGTAAACTTATCATCGTCCTTCGTCTTATTTCAACTATGTTTAGGTCAAATTTCGGCATTTTTAAAAACCCATCTTCTCTCGACTTGTAACGAATAATATATGAAACACTTTTTGTAACCTGATATGGCAGTTCACCACGCTTTACGGGTTTACCATTGTACACACGCAATGATGCATTTTTGGGAATTAAATGCTCGTAAAAAATATGTGCATTTATCTGTAGCAAAACGTTAAAATTTATTAATAACTTTGTAATTGTTTTGATAGATAATGTCATTTCCTGGACATTTCTTGTCAAACAATGTTCATTCGTTCTAAAACTAAAAGCGAATGATAGTCTGCATGCTAAATGTTAAAAAAAAACTAATTTGTTGTTATTCTTCTGAAAAAATGTTCAGTTCAATATACAGTACAGGTTGTGTTAAGTAATATATAGTGTACTGAATATAGAATACTTTTTACTACAGTGAAATATTTCTGAATTCACAACAGCAAAGCTTAAAAAACACTACTACACACTACTTTTATAACTAACTAGCTGTCCCCCGCGACTTTGTTTGCGTGTTTTAGTTTCAACGGTTTTTTATTTTTCAAACATTTTTCATTTATGCTCCGCTCCTATTGGTCGTAGCGTGATGTTATATAGCCTATAGCCTTCCTCAATAAACGGACTATCCAATACAAAAATAATTTTTCAATTCGAACCATTAGTTCCTGAGATTAGCGCGTTCAAACAAACAAACTAACAAACAAACTAACAAACAAACAAACTCTTCAGCTTTATAATATTAGTATAGATTAGTATAGATTTCAAAAGTACGCCATTAAAAAAATAACATTTCTTGCCATTAAAAAATTTCAAATATGGAATAAGAGTCCAGTTTTCAGAAAACTTTCTCTTCTCACTCTGTACCTCAGGGTACTTTATATATATATGGAACTCTGGATCTAGCTCTGACTGTAATAAAATGTACTGAAAAGCGGTGAAAGAAAAAACCGTGAAGAACCTGGAATTTATGTTGGAATCTAAATTCACCAACCTGTTGTCATCAATGCTTGTTCCCTATATTAGAAAGGCTTTTATATCAGAATAGTTGCCTCACCGTTTCAAATATTTTTACATCAGATTCGGATGCTATGTCCCAAAATCTTCGTCAATGAAACATTGGAAATTTGTTTTTTGCAATGAACAAACTTTTATTTACTGTTTCTTAAAGTAACATTATGTAACTTTAGGTATTAAAAGAGACTTAAATGTAACTTAAGAGATGATTACAACACACACATAATTTAACGTTATCATAATACTACTGATAAAATAAACTATTGCACCGCTGATAGCATATCTTTTTTTTAATTTGCCTCCTTGTATGATATCGTAGTAGTTTGAAACTCTTGTGAATATGGAATGGTCGCCAGCGTAGGATACACCTGCGATACCAACTAGAACTCCTCTATTATCTTTTTCCATGGGATCACCGGTGTTTGCGCAGACCAGTGGTCCTCCGGAGTCGCCCTGTAATTTGTTAAGTTAGGTTAGACTTACATCGGTTTGTTGACTTTCAAAGACAGTGCAGAAAAGGGATCTTGAAGCCATCATGAAGGCCCACCACGTTTAGTTTTGAGATGGATAGTCACAAAACTGTAATCTGCATTCAAAACCTTAAAAAATTGGGATTTAAAAATATATCTAAATAAATGATCTTTAGAAAAGACTTAATACTGTCTAATCATTTCCTTGCTACTATACCCAGGAATAATTACCTCGTCAAAATCAGCTTCAACTAAAGAGGTGCATATGTAGTAACTCATGTCCGTCTCACGTCCTTCACTGCACCAACGGTTAGAAAAAATACGCAAATACGCCTTCAGTAAGACAGCGGAAGAAGCCTGTAATATTTTCAAGCTATAAAAACATATTTTTGTTCGGAAGTAACATGATCATGATCAATAAGTTTGTTAAATATATTATCAAAATCATGCTAGTAAATTTAATAAAATATATAAAAGAATATGTTATAAAATGGAATGTAAAAACAAATCATACATGTCTACTATTTAGATAACAATGATGATGACGAATATTTTTAAAAAATACGTCTGAATAAACCGCCGCTGATGAATCATTATAATGAATCCGCCTCACGAAAGTTATTATACCGGATCAAGACTAAAATTAATAACCTGTTAAGAAATGACAATGGATACTCACATCTCTAGGCCGTCCATACCTAGAAAGAAGGCAGTAACCACTATAGTCTACGAACTTAGTAGCTATATTAATTGGCTTCACATACTTGTTAAATGTGAAAGGACTTGTCACTATCTGTAGAAATAATATAAACAGTTTTTTCTAAACACTAAACAATAAACTAACTGAAAGTTTTGTCTGGCCTATACGCTCTTACGCACTTGCGGCTGATTGCATATGTGAGGTCACAAGCGGTTGCTTAAGCGCTCGTGCTCACGTCGCCTCCATGTCACCGCCGCATTGCCCACGCCGCCGCGGTGTATTTTTTTTTTATTCACTATACGGTACATTGGTAGCTACGTTCGTTGGCAGCCAATATTGGTATAACAAAATAATAAACAAAGAAAGGCTTAGTCACGCCTGCGGGCGCTGCGGCGGTGCGGATTCGTCCCGTGTGCACAGCATTGCGGCGTGGTGGTGGCGTCGTGTGCACGAGCACTAAAATGCGCGGTTTGGTAACCGCTAGTCATCGCTATAGTAAAACGGCAACTGCAAATAAGTATTGATATGGTACACATCAAATGATAACATTATGTTTAGGAAGGTGAATATCAGAGATATCTTTAACTTGTTTAATTATGTTACAAGTAAAAAACTATTTAGTGTTATGACTCCTCACCAATACAATAATATCATGATCAGGAAAAGAATAGTTTGAAAAGTAAGCAAAACTATACAAA
This sequence comes from Diachrysia chrysitis, assembly GCA_932294365.1. Lineage (NCBI taxonomy): Eukaryota > Metazoa > Arthropoda > Insecta > Lepidoptera > Noctuidae > Diachrysia > Diachrysia chrysitis. Next base: position 5,020,395 of record OW028651.1, on the reverse strand, counting down.
GATCTCCTTTGAGCAAACTTTTCGATTTCATCTCCAAAATGTTTGGTCGTTAATGTCGCTGCAACCGCATATTTATCTGCGAAATCTCGTCGTTTTCTCAACCTACAAATTCAAATTATGTTACACAGTGGAAAATAATGAGAGATTTTATTCCACAAAAGTTTGAATTCTAATAACTTCTACAAACTTGGTCGGTACAAAGCTGGGCATTGTTTTTCATCAAACACATTTCTTTATTCACGAGATTTTTAATTCCTTACATAAGATCATAATTTTTTAGTCAGTCTTACCCATCTTTGGTACGTATTATATAACTATCAATGAAACAATGTGCTGCCGTCAAAATCCTGGATTCTCCAATAATGCTTCCGCCACAGAACGTTACGTAGTACTTTTCATCTTTGTTCATTAACGCTACCTTAGGATAAATAGACTAACACTTAGCTGGCCTTTGAAATTATAAAAGTAAATTACTAATACACTTAGGAGTCACCATCATAGATACTTCATTTAAATCAAATAAACAAAATCGTTTATACGTGTTTAATTTTTACTTATTAATAAAATGAAAGTTATTGTAACCTGATACGGTATTTCACCAAGTCGTGCGCGTGAAAAATTATACGCACGGAATGAAGACCCATTTATATGTACGTATGTTACATTTTGTTTAACATGCTGTGATACATTTAACTGAAAATGAAAGTAAACAATAATACATATTTTTGTAATTGTTTCAAAAACCAAAGTCATTTCAAAGACAGTTTTTGACAGATAAACTCGGTGATAATATGCTATTCGTTCAAAAACGATTCAAAAGGTTAATATTATTAGAACGTTTCCACATTATCCGATCTGCGAAGTCGCATCGGACGCCGATGTGATATCGGGGCGAGTTAAAATCAAAATTCTGTTGTTCAAAATAGCCTACTGAGTAGCAGTTTTCGAAGGTCAAACAAATAAACCGAACCTCGTGTCGCCCATTCACCCAGTAAAGTGTATGAAATATGTAATTATATAAATATTCACACTGTCCATTCCGATATCGGGTTCGAAACCGACCACACACAATATGCTTCTGTTAAATATTTACGAAGATTTCAAGATAGCAATAATCTTAAAAGTTTTGGCTTTCTATTAAGCAATAAGTACTCCTAAAATGAGGTTGGAATTTCACCGTTTTTATATTTACTGAAAAAATATGATAATCGATTTTGGTTTAATAAAATTGCGTGTATTGGATATGCTTGTGCTAGCCAATAACTTGCACATGTATATCGTTACGTGTATGGCCGGCTTAACCCGTTGTCCTAGGGGAGCGACGAGACGCGACACGTATTTGTAACATAAGGACGGTAGTTTATACGAATAGATGTCTCGAAGGAATTGTTTAAAATCTTATGAAGGTCACCCAATATTGCATGTAGCCCATCGCCAATCACCCATATGTTCATTCAAAATAAAAAAAAAAACAACAAAACAATCAAAACGTAAATATATCATATATTATATTTTGAAATACAAAAACACAAAGAGTAACAATATAAATACTAGCACCAGTAATTTTAAGGGAGCTATTCTGATCTATGTAAGATCGGAACTTTGATACTCTTGTAAATATGGAATTTACATGTTCGTAAGTTCCACTGGCGACACCAACTAGAACTCCGCTGCCATCTTTTTCCATAGGGTCGCCGGTATTTGCGCATACTAGTGGCCCACCAGAATCTCCCTGTATATCAAAAGCTATTTTGAATAATGACTAAATATAGGGATAATCATAACTTAAAAAAAGAAGCTCTTTTGTAGCGTGAAGGTATGTCTTCTTCTTCTTTTAGAGTGAATGGTATTTTTCATAAAGGCGTATGGTGTAAATTCAGATAATAATTTTGTTGTATCAGAAATATCGTTATGATAACCGATTAAAAGTCGAAAGCACGTGAAACCTATAAAACCACGTGTGAAGATGCCAATACTACTTTGGAATATTTAAAAATACACGCAAGTGTTTGCGAGGTAAATGAAGACTAAATATATTACCATATGGTAGTAATGTACAAAGTCATTGCGATTGCCCGTGTTCTTCATATTACTTTGTAATCACATAGTAAAAGTATCATCATCATCATACCAGCCTATAAATGTCCCACTGCTGGGCTCAGGCCTCTTCTTATATAGAGAAGGAACGAGCATTGATCACCACGCTTGCTCATTGCGGGTTGGCGATTTCAGATTCCAATTGTTGGAATCCAGGTTTCCTCACGATGTTGTCCTTCACCGTTGGTCAATGATGTCTTAGAATAATTAAGAAAGTACATATAACTTTGAAAAAGTCACATTGGTACTTACCTATAGTGGGTTCGAACCTGCAACCTTGTGCACACAAATCCGTTCATTGAACCACTAGGCCACCACGACACTAGTAAAAGTATGTGTACTTCTAAAATTATTGTGTGATTCTTAATACGAGTAAATGAATTACTTACGCTGCCAATATCAGTTTCGATTAAAGACGTGCACACAAATTTGGACATGTCTCTGTTATGAACTGAATTGCACCAACGTTGAGGTAAAAGCTGTAAATTTGCTTTCATCAATGAATCAGATAATATCTGAAATGTTTAAAATCCAACTGCTGTAGTGGTCCTAGTTGTTGTTGAATTTCAAATTAAAGAAGCGGTTGTGGCAGTAATGGTATTACTGTTACAGGCATATTAACATTTGCCCATCTGAGTGTGCCACTGAGATCTAGTCAAAGAGAAAACGCGGTAAGCAATTAACGAAGGACAATGGACTTAAAGAGAGTAGAAAAAATAAATGTGGAACATTCTTAGTCTAGAAGATGACTTTGCTTATAACTAAATTCTCCACGGAAGGTTTACTTACATCATAAGAAATTCTTCCATAACCTGATACCATGCACGTACCGCTGTAGTCTACAAATTTTTTCGCTAAATTAATTGGCTTCACAAATTCATTGAATTTGAACGGGTTTTTCACAAACTGTCAAGAGAAAGATGCTGTAAATGAAGCTATAATTTATTTTATGTCTGTCTTTTAATTTAATAGACAATGGAGCTACAATTTTAACAGGTGGGAGAATAGTAAACGAAAAATAAACGTATATGAAGTATTTGAAAAAAGTTTGGATATTGAATATATCGTAAAAGTTGGACGATGTAAGTAAAGAAGAATAAGAATAGTTTTAAAATGTAAGTAAAATGTATGTGTGGTGAGAGGAATTTTATTAAAACTCGATTTTCTTATACAACAAGGAGTATTTTAGTTTCATTCTGAAATCGATATTGTTGTTATTTTTTTTTCACATAAACAGTAAATTTTGTGCCTCTCTTATCTATCATACTTACGATATGCGCAATGAAACGAGAAAGAAAGACATGGAGGACAGAGGGCCCGAATTTTACCAAGGACAAACAAAAAGAAGCGGTGGTTCTTACTAATCACAAATTTTCCTAATTTATTTAAAAAAGGTTCACCAACAGCTTCTGCGTAAAATAATTCTTAAGTATAGGATAATAGGACTAGGACTTACACAGTTGTCAATTACTGGTTAACCAGCATTCACAAAGATTAGTAATAATATATATATAATAATAATATAATAATACCAGCCTATAAATGTCCCACTGCTGGGCACAGGCCTCTCTCTATATCAGAATATAGAGAAGGAACGAGCATTGATCACCACGCTTGCTCAGTGCGGGTTGGCGATTTCAGATTCCATTTTTTTTGGAATCCGGGTTTCCTCACGATGTTTTCCTTCACCGATTGTCAATGCTGTCTTAGAATAGAAAGTACATATAACTTTGAAAAGTTACATTGGTACTTGCCTGTAGTGGGTTCGAACCTGCAACCTTGTGCACACAAATCCGGTCATAGTGGTTCAATGTCTACAGTCACTACTACAATCACTACCTACAGTATATTTATTTAGTAGCATAAGAGCTAAACTAGCTGAAAGTTAATGGTTTCATTTTACTTGCGTAATAAAATGTTACGTGCATAGCAATCGAGGGCCATTTTGAACAAAGATATACAAAGTAGTTTTGTGTTTTGCGATAATATCTTTTTTCACTAATTTTGTTTCGCATTATCTTCGATTTTGGCATAAAGAGGATTTGGCTTTTCTGCAGTGTCCATAGTTTATCCAGTACAGATGGGCCCTCAATCCTCTATGTTAGAATTGAGGGCTCAACTTTACAGTCCATAACTTACTTATTTGAATTAAAAAAATCTGATTCCAACTTTCACAATTACTAAATCCTAAGCACATTTTCTAAGAGTAACAAAGTGGCCCTCACACCACATACATTAAGTTAATATAGAGAGGTTTCATCGTTTCGGCGAAGCAAAATACCACACGCTGTCAGCAAGGCTATTAGCAAGGTTATATTCCAAAAAACTTTCCTTATTATCACCCCGTCAAATTAGTTGAAATTGTGAAAATCTAAGAGGGATGATGATTTTTTATGATCTTGTATTTCGTACGGTGTTTGCGTAACATTGTTCACTTACCAATATAGCTATATCGTTTACGGGAAAATTATAGTCTTCTGGATAAGTAACGTTTAGTAAGGATCTCCATTGCGAGAACCCATCCAGTTGCCATCCATACTCATGATTCCGTGTAGTTGCTGCTACGGCATACTTATTTTTTAAACTGACGGGTCGATTAAAGCTATAAATACAATGTAAGAAATTATATTTTTCGAAAATTTTCAAACGTTTAAAGTTATACAAAATGGTGTCTAAGTTTGATATGTCATTATCGGTCGCGTTAACTTCCTTTTAATTCAAATATTAAACTGGAAAAAGGGGTAACAATTAAAAATAGGATTGAAGAATTCGTAACTTCACGAATGTAAACATTACACAATAAAATTAAAATTCTTACCCACATATATTTCTAGCACTAGTAGCCGTTTCGTCGCTAACGAAACAGTGTGCAGCTGACAGCAACTTTGATTGTCCAATGATACTACCTCCACAAAACGTTACGTATATGTCGTTAACTCTACTTTTGAATGCCACCTTTGAAGTTAATAGTTATTATTGTCACTTAAATTGTATCTGTAGGGAACAAATGCTCATTCGGCTAGGAAACACCGTTGTCTAAAGACATTTGGCTAGGACTTGAGCTGGTGAACTTTTATATGCGTTAGTGCATTTAGTACAACCAGAAGCATGAATGAAGTCGGTAATAAGTGGAAGTATGGTACTACCGAAGACTTGCCGAACCAATTAAACTGCTACCCGATAGTCGCAGAAGAAACATTGTCAAATACATTGGTTTTATTTCGAGTTTGGTATTTAACTTTTATTACTGCATGGTAAAGAAAAGCATAGAATCTTTTAGTAACCCTTGGTATAAGTATTTATTCAGAACTGCAATTTTTTATTACCTGGTACGGTATTTCACCAAGTTGCGCGGGCTTTCCATTATACACGCGCAGTGATGTGGTATTCTTTTTCTTCGGTACTAAATGCTTTACATAATGAGATGCAAGAATCAATTGAAAATGAATGCAAATAACAATACAGAATATTGTTTTTGTTTCAAAAGCCAAAGTCATATCACAGACATTTCTTCACAAAAAATCTGTAAGTTCTCTTCGTTCTAAAACGAAAGAATTTAAAGCACGACTACATAATTTAATAATGTTGTGCTTTTTCTTACGTACATTCAGAAAATAATATTATGGGAATGTTTTGTTCATCGTTTTCATTTTAGGTTTACTTTTATTATCTGATACAAAATATTAACCATCTATTTCTGGACAATATGTGTTATGTCTAAAATCGGAATGAGTTGACAATACGTTTCTATATTTTGCGATTTCAGTTTTGTAAAATGTTTTGATTATCAAAATTCTAATAAATGGTAACATTAAATTCAAAATTCATTTTTGTTTTAATATTTTACTTGATACAGATTTCAGAAAATAACGTTAGAGGTGAAACAACTAAAACTAATGCCACAAAAAAAGGTTTTGATTTTAGGGTAAAGTTTACATATACTTATATTCTATCTTCTTCTCTAAGGGCTGATATTAATAACAAAAATGATACTTTTTCAGGAAGTGGTTAGAGAAAACAGTGGCTATTTACCTTTTACAGACTTGTGTCCACTTAGAATTTATGGTGGTAGAGCGGCGAAAATTTCAGATGTACCATATCAGGTATTCCATACAATGTCTACGAATCGTGATTATAACAGAGTTACTTCCACATAATAATACTAGCTGCTCGACTTATCTTAGCGCGGGTCGGGCAGCACTCGTCGTCGTAAGCCGTTCATCGCCTCATTTTACTTTTCATAAAAAGAGATTTAAAAGTTTTCCATTAGATTTTATTTTATACAAAACTTGTCTTGACTTTAAAGTAAGCAAGAAAAAAAATATTATCCAGATTGGTGCAGTCTTTCGGCAGTTTTGACTAAATTCACATTTATCAAACGAAATGAATGAAATCGATGAAGACGTTCTCAAGTTATGAAGTAGGTGATTAAGTTTATATATATATACTAGCCGCCTGCCCCGGTTTCGCTCGGGTGGTTTTTTTATTCATTTATTTATCTGCTTTTATAAAACCTTTGTTCTTATAATAAGGAACAAAACAAAAAAAGAATTATCCGATCTGGTGCATCTGGTGTCGTTCGGAAGTTATGCTGCGACCTAGGGAAATCGTGATTTATTTTATATTATATATAGATATAGATATGCTTATAGGAAAGTTGACTAAAACTTTTATGATGTCTGTCTGGTAGATTAGTAAAAAAAATTAACATGTATCTTTTCTTTTTTTACGTGACCAAATATTTACAACGATACATTTATTTGAAATGTCGCATAACAACATGATATCGGAACTTTGATTCGCTTTATCTCCTATCTTTTTAGTTATTTAAAAAAAAAAGTAAAAAATACCTGTCTTATATTATTTTATTAACTAATTCACGGACCTAATAAATTTTCACTTTTTTAACCCAGTCAATATCCTTATTTCTTTGTTTCAGGTCGTTATAAGGAAAGGATCTAAACATGGTGATCGATGGACTTTAAAGTGTGGTGGGTCGATAATTACTCGACTCTACGTGGTCACAGCTGCCCATTGTTTCGAAAAATCGTAAATATTTAGTTTGTGTCCTCTGTATTTATTGAAACTTCTGATTTATTATAACAGTTTACCTAAGGAAATTCTTGACTACGTCCCTATCCCATGAATCATATGAAAAAGAAAATATTTCTATTACGTCATGCGTATAACTTTGTTGGACAACGAAAAAGGGTATTTTGAAAAAAACAGTCCATGAACAGCAAAAAATAATTTCTATTTTTCTATATTCAAGGATTTACAAAACATTTTCGACAAAAAGCGCAAAATATTATTGTCTTTAAGATTTTATAATTAAAATTATTGTGTTTATTAGGACCTTGAAGATTTTGCGTTTCTTTAGAGTGGTGGCTGGGTCAGCAAGATCGGAACTGTATTTATACAATAAGCAAGCGAAGTTGCAACTACAGGAATTCATTGACAACGTTGAGATATGGAGGAAAATTGCGTATTGTTACAAACATGCGTGGTACAATACACGGTACATAATTCACGATTTTGCTGTTCTTCAGGTAAGCATCGACTTTTATGGGACTTGAATGCTAGCAACTAGAAATTTGACTTGCGTATGTATCTGAATGTAATTTCATAAAATTTATTTATTTACATAATCTTACCTAAAACTATCATTACAGATCTATGATCCAATGCGATTGACTGGCCTTACAAACTTAATATTAAATCTACACCTTATAAAAATAATTACCATACTTAATTCTTAATCTAAGTAACTTAATGTATATAATGTAACTTTAGCGAATTCACTCAAGTTGCACCACAATACATCAACCCTCTCATGAACCTCATTCACCACACGTATGGCTCTAGTGAGAGGAGTTCTCGCCAGTAGGTTGGTCCTGGCTGCAGGCACAGCGAGCAGGGGCGGGCGTCGCCGCCTCCACACGTACCGGTCGGGCACGCACAGCTGCAGATGCCGCAGCAACCTCGGGTTATGCGCCACGCCACGTAGTAGCTTCACCACATACGCTACGAGCGAAAACTCCCGTCGTACTCTTAAAGTGTTGTACCCTACCATACCCAGAACGAATAGTGTAGGGTACATCAAAGGATACAATGGATATACTTCATACAGCTTGTAGTACAAGTGCCTAGTGAACTTATTTTGGATACGTTCCAACATAACACTATATTTTGACTCATGAGGAGCCCAAATGAATGCGCTATGTTCTAGGTGACTTCTGACTAATGCATCATATAGTACCTTTATTGTCGTGATGTTGGTGAATCCTTGGGACTGCCTGAGTACGAAACCTATGTGTCTGTATGCCTTCTTACATATCTTATTGATATGCGCGCGGAAGTTTTACAAAATAAGATCTACAATATTATAGTAACAGTATTATTTCAGATGGATAAACCAGTTTACTTTAGTAAAAATATCCAGCCAATACCTATGATGAGAAACAGTTTGGGAATCAAACTCGAAGAAAAGACATTGGCCTTAGTTTCTGGATTTGGACGTATGGACTACGTAATACCTTTTTATATTTCAGTAACCAACTTACATAAACAGAGAAATCCACAACCAATAATATCTAGGTTCTCGTAAATTAAACAGCATACAACAGAAACCCTGTCCGATCTTAATGAGTATTATTCGGCATCGTACTGCGAACACATATACGTAATTATTGAATGGATTTGAGATTATTATTTCCCCGGTGAATAAAATTAAATTAAAAATAAAACTGATCACAGGTAACATTGATCGCTCGACAAAGTTCACGTGTACTACCTACAGTTTTGTATCAAGGAAGCCGCCTGAGCGAGACATTTTTTCTACCAGAACCAGAGAACCAGGAATAAGCTTTTATTGGATCGGACAGGGTTTTTGTTACATACTGAAGATTACATTACTATATTTTACAAGTCATTTAAATAAGTGAACTTAAACACTCTGTGGTGAGTGGTGATAAGTTCTAACTCCCTAGCTGCATTTAGCAATTTCAGGTCCATGCTTGAACATAAGTCTTCTGATTCATCTTAAAACTAAGAATAAGTTACGCTGCTGGGATAGCTCCCGTACGAGCAAATTGCCATTACTAGTGTCTTTTAATAAAATGTTACCTTAAATAACCACTTAGGAAGTGCAGATCAATGTGATATTATGTATATGTGTCTGTATGGCTATATGTATAGGAGACTACAAGGCAACATAAGGCGTCTTTATCATACAACGTGTCGTTTTGCATTCTCGTAAAATTTCAGGAGGGTGTTATGAAAGACATAATTACAAATAAAATTACGATATCTGCCCAATAATTAAAACTTGTTTTTTTTTTTTGTTATTTAAGTTTGACATTATTTCGGACTACACGACTTTCAAAGAACAGAATCGCCCCGTTGCGTATGAGGTAGTCAGTGTCTTTATGTGTTTGTGTAAAAGCGCAGTCAAAGTGTGGTATCACACTGGCCGCATTTTGAAATGCTTCACAAATGGGGATTTCTAAAAAATTAAAAAAAAAAGAAAAAAATCCTATTATTTTGTTATTGAATCATTAGCATAGTTACCTCCTTGAATTTGACGAGAATGTTAAACGACACGTTGTATAAAGCAGCAAGTTGCTTTTTTACAAACTTGCAGTGTATGTATAATTATGTTTGTTTAGGTCAAAATTTGCAAGCTAAATTCGAACCACTTCTAGACATCCGATTGGTATAAAATTTTGAATACTTATAGAAATACGGTGAAAATACAATGTTATGGTACCTTCAAGCTAGTTCGGTCCCATCAAAAACATAACTGTGAAATGAGAGCCAAGTTCAATATTATGATATATGCCTTAGTGGTTGACTTCAACGACAAAAGAATTGAGATCTAAATGGGTGCCAAGTTCAATGGTCATTCCTGAAATTTATTTATAAGAATATAAAATATTATTTCATCATATATCATAATATTGAACTTTGCTCTCATTTCACAGTTATGCTAAATTGATAGGATATCATTACTTTTTGTACATCAATTATTAGTAGGTACTTATTTATAACAAAATGAATACCAAATGGTTTTTGTTAAACTAGTATTTTCCTGCGTTTAAGGGTATAAGTTAAGTGTTCCTAATAGAATCAATTAAGTGAAAAAATTTAATAAAAAATAAAAAATTACCAGTTTCTGATTGTTTCCTTTGTATTCACCTAATTACCTATTTGTATGCCAAATTTGAACTTTCTAGGTCACCTGGAACTGGGTTAAGTTTTGATCTATAGGTCAGTCAGTGATAAAAAGACGATTTTTGGACGTTAATATCTAATAATACCTTTTTAGATGTGTTTATGAAATTTAGAGCACAAATTTATATTGCAAGTCTCAGTAATATGAGCCAAATTTGACACGTTTATGTGAAATAGTTTTTGAGTTACGAGGGGGTCAAAAGTGGCTCCAAATGGTTCGTGTAATATTACACACATTGGCGACACACGGTCCTGCTCGCCAGTTCTGTTACTTGAACTTGGCTTGACACGCTACCGTGTGTCTAGATTATGGAGCCGGAGGGTGGCCATAGGAACCCCGTAACGACATGACGCAATCTCATCGTGTTTAGGCTTGTTTGATTTGTCTTCACCTAAAGGTCTTGCTGATTTAAAAGCTTGTGATTAAAAATATTTTTTTTTAATAAAAACTTATCGTAATTAAAGTGTTAAATTTTTAGAACCAGCCTTCTCCGACTCTTCGAATGGTGTGCGTTCCTTTAGTCTCTTTAGAGAAATGCAACTGGATTTATGGACGTGGAAGCATTAGAAGTTTTCAAGTCTGTGCTGGTGATAAGGGTCGAGATAGTTGTGAGGTTGGTTCAATTATTAGCTAAACTACAGTTCTGAATTAAAGGGTAAAACCCTTAGCCCTTTTCCTACACAGAATTAGGTATTTGAAATTAGTTATAAATTGAAAAGCAATAAAAAAATGGTGTATTTTCGGAGCATTTTAAATAAATTCATAGCCTCAGGCTATGCTAAAGGCCTGATCAGTAATAGTTCGTGGTTTTATTATTACTACTAATAGCCTCTAATCTCCCATTGACGGGCAAAAGCCTCCCCACTTTTCTTCCACTTGTTTCTCACAAGAGCCGTGTGTGGTTTTAGTCAGTAATATTTAGCATATCCCTTCGTCCAACCTTGGACGTTGGAACTTGGGTATTAATGGGTATCATTTGACGCTTATACTTCCTTGATTCCTCTTCCTTGATTTTCTGTTTTATTTACTTTTGTCCTGTGTGTTTCTGAACGTGCAAGGCATCTTTATTTTGCAAGTTTTTTAATTAATTTCGCTTTCTCTTTAAATATTTTGGTTTCAGGGTGATTCAGGCGGACCCCTCACGTACCATGGATACTTGATAGGTATAGTATCATATGGGGGTAGATGTGGAGAAGCGCCGGGAGTCTACTCACTAGTGTCAACGTATACGACCGGCGAGGATATACCATTTATAAGAAGCCATTGTGTTCGAATTCCTTTCAATTTCTTTGGTATTGTACTTGTCTTAGGGTTCATTTTCATTTACTGACTTCAAATTCGAGGCATGTCAGTGTCGACCCAAATATTGCTATCGCATAAAATAGTCATGTCGGTGCTGACTTAAATATTCAAGATAAAATATTTAGGAGTCAGTCTGTCCTTCCCATGACTGATGCTGTTTACTGAATTGAAGAAACAGCTTTTATTAATGTTAAAATAGTTATCTACAACTTGATTGTAATGAATTTCTAATGGATTTCAATGTCGATGATAGTTATTTTTTTTTGTATTTCTCACAAGAATTTATGTTCGCATCAAAATTATGTGTCAACATTGTCCACACAGTAATTGTGAACTGAGATTTGATTTTGTTGTTCATTTATTTTTTTAAACTATTAAATAAAAGGAAATCAAGTGATTATGTGGCTTTTCACTGTCCAATGTCCCGACTCCCGGCGCCAGAAGATGGTAATCGCTTACATTTGCACCGCATTTATAAAATAGGATAGTTGGTTTTAATTCAGAATAAAAAGGTAAGTGATCGAAGTTCGAAAATCACGTTAACTTGTAGTTCGAATTATGCTTTTAGATTATAAATAGAACTAGTATTGAAAGACATGCCTTGTGACTCATATTTATCGGATATTATTGTATTAATGTGGGCCGATCCCGGCGGCACTGCAATGCCGGGCCGACCCGTGACGGGAGTGGAGCGAGCCCCTAACATCTAGAGCTGTAGCAAACCGTATGTATTCGTTACTGAGTAACGGGTACGCCATCTAGTACCGAGTAACGAAACGTTACTCACGAATACTTTTCGTTACTCGCATGTTTCGTATCATGGTTACATATGCTGTTTCAATGACGCAATGTAACGCTGCGTTGATGCGTGTATTGAATTTTGAATTTTAACAGAGTAAGCAGTAAAAAAGAATAGTATATACTTGTGAAAAAGTGTTTTCATAAAATTTTGCCACTAAAATTTCATAAATTTTATGTAATAGTACGAAATAAACGAAAGTGAAAGTTTTAGTCTCTCATGAAATTCTAAAATTATTTCACTAACTTAATTTTCAAACAATTAATTAAATCACACGCTTGTACGCGTACGCAACACGACTCGATTAACGATTTGTTTCTCTAACATAACAGCATGTTAGGAGGTATTAGGAGTAACGAGTAACGATACGATAGTAACGAGTACTGAATGTATAGTAACGAATACATACGGGTACGTTTTTTTTTCGTTACTTTTACAGCTCTACTAACATCCCGTCAGTTTACAAAAATCAGTTTAATATACTGGTCCCTCATTGAGGGAACTTTCAGATATTAAGCTGAAAAGAACAGATACTACACTTTGATCTTAGCCAAAAGGCCGAGAAGCGATAACAATATTTTATCACCGAACGGTAGTCATTCAATCGCGGAGAATCTTAACACCGCCATTCAGAAACCGTGGCTCGATGTACAGCGCCATCTAGTATGAACGAAGAAAAGCTATGAATAGGTACATTACAATACATGTTTAACTCTTACTTAATTTGTATGAAATATATTTGGTTTAAGGATTTCATTCGCAGGAAAAAAGTTAATTAAAGCTAAAAACGATAATTATTAGAACAAGGAATCTGACGCCAGTGGTGCCATCTGTACATATTTGCTAAAACGAACTACCCGCTGCTTACACAGTCCGTTCTAAATGTGTCACAGCACAGTACCAAGCCAACTCGATAGAGAGCAGTGTTTGAGAGTTTTACAATAAAATCAAACGTTTTATAAAAAAACTAGTTCCTACATTTTCAACATTCAATATCCATCTAACACACGGCAATAATGCCAAATCCTTCAACAATCTGACACTTTCAATATTTAGTCCATGATATTATTATCTTATTTTAAAACTTCTATTTAAAAGTTTCTAATAAATTCATAAAAAGTAAATAATGTAGATTAAGGTGGACATAGATTAATTATTCTTATTCTTATTATAGATAATTCAAATTTTAAATTTATTTTAAAAAACAAATACGGCGTACCTAAAAGTAATTTAAATCTTTCATCTTTTGCTTTTTGCAATTGAATTAATTATATAATATAAATAAAAATCACAATATGTAAAAGGAAATAATTCTGTATAATAATACCTGCAATCTTAAACTATTAATGAAATCTTCACCTTAAAACGTCTGGTAAACTTCCTCAATCCCCGTATTACTTAGTTTTAGTTTAAGGCGATTCTAGACGCTGTGCATTAAACATCAGATGTTTCATTACCGGGCTCCTTCAGATTGCCGCGAAGGCTCCGGAACTTGGTTCATAAATTATAACTTCCGTTAGTTTAGACTTGACGGATTTTGTGTAGTAATACACGGGGTGCTTTTTGTAGTACGAATATTATTTGCGACAATTATTATACAAGATTATTTAGAATTTTGATAAGAATACGTGTGCTTCATAATTTACATGTGAAATAATTGGTTGTTTTAAAAGTTATTTTAAAATATGGAAGAAATACGGTACAAAATCATTATGACTGCAGACCACTTAATTGGAACACGACATGAGCTGTTTCGCAACAATTTTCTTTATAAATAATGACAACACGTTCAAACATAAAACATATCAATACTCCCACAATTCGTGTTCAGTGAGCAACAGAAGTTAATGAACAAAAACAGTTATACAGAACACCTTAATAACAATATAGACTACAAAATAGCATTATCACGAAGTGTTAACGCTATGATATCCTTATTAGTAAAGTTATAAAATTTTTTGCATGTAGGTGTTTTATAAATCTGATAGTGTTCATCTTCTGTAAATGTAATATGAAAACTGTTTTGTTAGTATTATGAATTCCAAGGTAATGCTATGCGAATTACTTTCCAAATAAAATCACACACATTGTTTACAAAATGAACGCTTTTAAAAATTATACACATAAATAAAAATCAATTGCCAGGACAAGGTTTGTTTGTATGAACGAATTTTTTTGTCGAGTCAGCTAGTTTTAAATAAAAATAATTAATAAAACTAATTTAACAAATTAAATATAAAACTTATTAAAATAATATGGCGTCAAATTCAAATTACGAAATTGAAACTCATATCTAGGGACACAATTAACGCATTAATTATCCAATTTCCACCTCGTATGGTAGCACACACCTTTGAAATCTGTAGCCCGCGTATTGTCTTGAGATTTGTATTTAATTAGTGCGACCTCAAGTCGATGCGTGGAGCCCAAGACCGGATATTAGCCGTGCATATCAAATAACCGACGCACTTGCTAACCGGGGTATAATTGGACGTGGAATGGAATCAAATTGATAGGAATATTCTTGGGATTTGATTAAGAAAAGGCTGGCATTTAGATGTGTTAAACTCGATTTAGTTATTATTCGTCTATAGATCTTTTAAAAAAATGGAAATGCTACTTGTGATTAAAGAATATTTAAGACTATATTGTCGTAAATTAGTCGTTCTTTTTAACCTCCGACGCAAGAGAGGGGACTTAAAAGTTTGACATGTCTGTCTATGTATCTGTTTGTCTATTGCATTATAGCACCTCAACGAATGGACGGATTATGATGCGGTTTTTTTAATTACAGGTTGATGAGATTAAAGTTGAAGTTGAGATTGTTCTTAGCAATCATTTATAAAGATTTTGATTGCTATTTTAAAAGTCATCGGCATATTAATGAAATTTTTCAGAGGCTTCTTAAATTATTAAAGCTTTCCACTTAAATAAGATCCAAAGTTATTAACATTATTTATGAGAACATCGATAAAGAATAAAAACAAAAACTCTGGCTTATGCTGTCCGTCATTTATTTAAATAAAGAAATAAACTAAAAAGCAACATAGTTCTAAAATTAACACTAGACCCAGGAATACCTATGTAATAGGTATAGGGGTATCGCGGAATCTACCCAGTACAAGACACTGCTAATTAGATCTCCTAAGTTAAACAAGTTAGGACACCGTCACTACCGAAATACTAATTAAGTGACACGCAGTTCAATTAAGTTCAGCTAAGTTGGTACTAAGTTGTATTGTCTAACTTCTGTTCGGTTGGAGTTGCAGTCGCTTGCTAATCTGTTTCTTGGTTAATTTAAATACTTTTAATTAAAGCGTTTTTCATAAGAATGGTGGTAATGTTTGTTTTATATATTAGAATAATTTATGCTATATACCGGGTGTTACCGAAAGCGTATATCTATCCAAAAGAGGTGAAGAGTACATCTGGTAAAGAGTCAGATTACAAAATTTCAGCTTAAAATAACAAACAAAATATAGTAACCTAATTGGTAATTATATTTTTGAGCCGTTTGGGGTTGAAACGCTCGGGACATGGGGACCAGGTGCACGAGTCCTTTTTAAGGAACTAGCAAAACGTCTGGTCGACTCTACCCGTGACCAGAGGGCTGACATATACTTTGCCCAAAGAATATGCATAGCAATTCAACGTGGCAACGTTGCCAGCCTTCTGGGCACGTTTCCCGTCATTGACAACGATTACGATGAATTCTTTGATGCTTGTTAGTTGTTTCTAAAAGTTACTTATTTTATATACGTTATAAGTTTTAATTTTAATAAAGCTTAAGTTTTTGTGTTTGTATAAATTGATACTATAATTTCCTTAATAAAAATTTGCTTAAAATTAGTTAATTTAATAATTGATTTATGTAATTTTTCGTATCAATTTAAGATATTTTGTTTACTGACTCTATACCATATTTACTCTTCACTTCTTTTAGATACCCTTTCGGTTACACCCTGTAAACCCTGTAAACTTAGCCAAAAACGGTTTTCCTTACTAAAAGATAATAATGATAATGGTAATAGAAGATAATGGTAATTTGGTATATGCAATGGCGCTTCAATAAGGCCCGCTTACAGAAACTCGGATTGTCTTTTTATCTCAGAGGTAAATTCTAACACATTGTCAATTTAATCACATGTTTAGCATCTAACTTAAGTAGGCCCTAAAACATCAGTCTATCTCTGGTCATTAAAACAATCTGCCGATTGGTTATGGATGATGGGCGCTAGGTGATAAGGTATTTAAATCAAAGTAACTCGTAGGTACTTCAGATATAATGTGCTTATTGTTTGAGTATACTCCTGTTTCTACTGAATTACCATTAACAACCAACAATACAATAACATGTTTACTGTCAGGGAACAGAAAAAAACCACTACAGACCTACAGACAAGGAATATGGACAGATGTGCCACAATACTTCGTTACAAACGCCTCGCGCACTCTATAAAAATATCATAATGAATAATGTCGCACATATGCGAGTTTTTTAAAGGACAGACAACCAGGGTAGCCTCTCTATTGTTATCTCAATTTATGAGTAAAAAATATTGTATGATACTACTATATAACCTACGAGTGTATTAACTTCGAAGAAAGATTTTTGAGCATTGTGTAAATACAGTTGCTATACAAATATTGCTATATTACTAACAAAATAAAATAAAATAAAATATAAATACAAAGTAAAACTATTACGGTAAGAGTATTAAAATTAATATTAAGTGTTCGAGTTTTTTTTTCATTTGTTTTTTAATAGTATTATTACTATTGAGTATTTGTTTGTTGTATTAATCGTCATTTGTTTTTATAACTGATATAGAAGTCATTTTAATTGTTTCCAATACGATAATAATATCTGGTTCTATATAAAGCATCGTAAATAAATATAGAAAAGATTAACACTTCCTGTTGTTTATTATAAAATGTCAATAATTCCAATATAATACATCAGTAAAACAAACAAAGTCAAAACAATTAATAAACTTACAATATCCCTAATTTTAACGACAAACACAAAATGCTGACCATACTAGAAGGTCACTCAAGTGGCTAATGGCGCAACAAAAAGCTATTTAATAGTGGGCCCAACCGGGCCATTAAATCTAGCGAGTGGTGCTTATTAAAAATGTGGCCTGAATATCAAATTGCTATCTCTGTATTGTGTCGCACCCCTAAATCATGAGCACCAGCTACCCCTTGGATTCTGCTGTACAATTTGTAGTCTATAGAACATTTAGACGGTTCAGTTAAAATCGTCGGTTTGTGTAGTTCGGGAAAGTAAGTTATGTATTGTATTCTACTTTTATTTCGTACTGTTTAAATTTTATGATAAAACTTATGTAGGAAAAAGTAAATATTTAGACAAAATTGTATTGTTTATGACATGATTTATTTATTTCATATTTGCATTAAAAATAATATGTAATTAAGTTTAATTTAGTAAAATGTAAACACGCAATATATACAGTAATACTATTCAAACTCAAAACGTTATTCATATTTTGGCTTTCCAGTTTTGGTCCACTCTAAACATTTAAAGCTCTGCATAAAAAAATACAAGTCCAAGCATAGTTAATAGGGGGCGCCACTAGCCCTAACGCTTCCTATTGTTTGTTTTTTTATATAAATAAATTCAGTTGTCACATCTCACATGATAAATGGTTGCACTGACATGGTGCTCATATGGCGAATTTGGACCCACTTGTGCCACTTGTTCGTTCGTTAGGGCTTCTATAAGGCGAGATATTTATGTTACTTGATTTATGTTTTTTGTAACAAAATAAAACAAATAATATTCTTTTATTAATAAAAAATGAAAATACAATAAAAAATATTTTCATTCTTCATTTGTAAAAAAATTGCTATACTTGGACATTACTTAATAGTCTGAGAATTTTCTACTGTTAACATTTATTGTAACCTTCTCTATAGAAACCTTTCATCAGACAATCTACGAGGTAAATCTAAAAGCGAACATATTTAAAAAGACTGAAAATAAGCTGCCCTACCAAAATAATCTAAACAGATTTTGAGGCTAATATTTCGTGACTCTAAATAAATAATCAACTCAGGAATCCATTTGCTTCAGTTTCCGCATTTTTTCGGCTCCATTACAAGAACGGTGTGCAGCCAATTTGAAAATATTGAATAAGTAAAGCTTCCCCAAATATGAATGCAGAGAGTAGAGAATGTGTTAAAGAAACAGAAACGACACGTGCTTAAGTACCTACTTATGTTTTTTTTTTTTACTAGCAGCTGCCTCCAACTATGTCAGCGTGTATGTAAACTACTACCATCATGTGCTCCCGTTTGAAAGAAAACGATAGTGTAAGTACTTTACATCACCAAAACCTTTTTAAAAGCTTTTCTTTAACTTGCAATGTATGTATGTAAGTATGAATGTAGGTATGTATGTATGTATGTTTGTTTAGGTGATTAATATTGCAAGCTAAATTAGAACAACTTCTGGACATCCAATAAAAAAAAAAAAAAATATGTATGTTCGGTGACAATAAAATATTATGGTACTTTAGAGCTGGTCTGATGATGGATGATGAGAGTCAGGAGGTGGCCATGGAAACTCTGTAACGCGACGCAAATCTATCGTGTTTGTGGTTGTTCGATTTGTCTTCACTAGTTCTGTTAGAATAGCTGATTTAAAAGATTGTGTTTAAAAATATATTTTTAATGAAAACTTATTTTACTTTCATAGGAGATGACGTCATTAAAATAATAAAGCCAATGCAAAAAAAGCAAGTAAACGAAACTAATATTAAAAGAAGAATGCCTAAACTAATGCTCATATTTTTTCACTCCACTTAACATAACTATAAAGCTGAATTATTCTATGCATTATGAATCCATACTATATCCAACTCCATACTAAAGTTATAAATGCGAAAGTACCAAGAAAGGACATACGCTAATTTTGCCGCTATAACCGACACTCACGCGGGCGGAGCCGATGGCAACAGCTAGTATAATACAAATAATTGAAATTTAACTAGGCACTGTCCCATCTGCAAGAATTATAGCAACAATTTTATTCTTTGACGTTGAGCAGAGGAGCAATCGCTAAACACATTATGACGAGTTACCGTGTTTTATCATGACGCCGCGCCTCAAATATGATAACACGGTTGTGTGAGAGGCTACACCATAAAAACACCATGGAAATTACACTCCCACCATTAAGGCAATGTGGAGAGACGGTGTATGCATTTTTTGTGCGAGGAAATGGAAACTTTGGGTTTCGTTTCAACTTTTTGGAGTGAGCGTTTTAGTGGGATGTTGTTTTAGTCGGTTTGATTGTTTAATTATTTAGGTACAGGAGAGATTTGAAGAAGGATTTTTTCATAAGCTTCAAAAGTCCTGGCATTTACAAGTTTATATATCTTCATTTGGTCTCTGATATAGAAAGCTACCTGAATTATTAAAATCGAAAGATTGAAAAAATCGGGCAGTACATTAACAATATCGATAAATTTTTGTAGAAGAAAATTTTTTGTATAAAGTAAAACTCAAATGTATACCGCTGTAATTGATTTGAAGAAATCGTTTAATTATGTTTAATAAGTAGTCCGTCAAAGAGCGAAGCTGAGGCGGATCTCGAGTGTATTATATCCATAGTAAGTGTACCGTCAACTTATAACTATTAATATTTTTTACTATTAGTATATTATTAAGCGAATTCTACCTTGTTCAGGTGAGTTTCATGTTATGATAGCGGTGAACAAGCAACAGACTGCACTAAATGGTATTATCAAGCCCATTTTAGTTGTCAGTTTCTGACGCGTTTCATAGTTCCCATTAGTGCTGTTTTTTCTGACGTGTAGAGATCATGTTTTCGGTTTTTGAAGGCTTGTCCGTCAACCTGACTATCATATTTTTAATTCTTGTTTTCTGGTGTCTGGTAAATTTATGTGGAAATTGTTTATTCGATTCGTAATATG